>OV725080.1:50826127-53226127 GCA_928085145.1 Nezara viridula | reverse complement strand
GTAAATGTAAAAAAATTATCATTCATGACATTAAGGAAAAAAAAATTTATTTAACTTGTTACGAATGGATCAGTGCAGGTGCATCCTTGAAATTATTAATTACCTCGTGCTTACTATGATTACGAAAATAGATTTTAAATATTCCGAGTTATAAAATTTTTTTTTGTCCTCCCCTTCCTCGCCTTTAAGGCTATATGGGGGATTTCCCGAGCCAGGGGGTGTGGGTGGGAATTTAAAAGACCCCCGGGCATCGGGACGCGAACTCTTGACTATTTTAAATCCATTGTCTCATAGATCAGGCTGCCAGGCAACGGTAGTGCTGTGCACACATGTTAGCCCGTTTGACCACCCTGCCTCAGTTTTTAATTTTCTGAGTTTCTCATCAACCTTCACTTTGAGATTTCCCGGAAGATCTGCTTTACCTTAATTCTTGTATGTGTTTTTTAACATATTTTCCCGCAAGAGTTTGAGAGGCACCCCTCCAGCCTGCATCATCTCATGAGGCACATTCCGGTAAAATCTGTTGATTTGTAGCAAAGCTGGTCGCTGGATTGCCGACAACTTCCTCGCTGCGAGAGATTTCGATTCCAGGCAGAGGACGCATACCTGCAACGATTCCTTTTGTAAATAGTCATTGTAAATAATGAAGCTAAATGATCCCATCAAGTAATCTGAGACATAAGTAATTTGAGATATGCAGTCACACACAACATCCCGTCACTGCAAACACACATTTTGCCCGTAAGAGTAAAAAACTAGACTTAAAATAGCCCTTTTTAAGGGGACACTTTTTTGTATCGAAATCATTTCTGTAAGGTTGTGCTGCTTTATGTTCATCACGATTTCGAACTGTTAAAAGATGGTTACTGGCCATAACTGAACTAAGGCCATCAATATTCCAGGTGAGTGGAGGTGTTTAGTAGTCACGGAAGATGTCATAGATTACGCAGCTTCCTCGCCGGTCCCAAAGCGGAGGACAGCCGTGACCCTGGCGGTACGGCGAAGTCTACGTGCGGGCGGGCACGGTCCAACTGTCTCATATGGTCGCTGACCGGGCCCTCTGCGGAAACTTAGTGTTCGAACGTCTGCCTTGCTTCCAGCTAACTCTGGCGAGAGGAGCTGAGCTGCATTTGAAGTTGGTTTCAATGTATATGGTATAGCAGCTTAGGAGCTGTAAGTACTGTCACTTTCTAGATATCTTCTTTTCTAAAGAAATTAGGGAGATTCCATAAATGGAATTTAATATATTTCTATTTCTATCGGTTCCAAAAGTGAAGCAATCTATTTAAAAATAAACTAATTATATATTTAATATCGATAAGCAAGGTTTGATGTCACAGATCCCACTACTTTGATATCATAAATTGATTTAAAATTCATATCAGATTTATTTTCTAAACAATTTATGTATTTCTAATTATATATCTAAATGATGGCAAGCAGTATTCCGTTCTTACTAGGCAATGTTTCCAACTTCCTTTCACCTTCCACGGAAGTCACCTCCCAGACTGCTTTGTTCCATCCAAACAACTTTTTATCTAAACTTCCTACTAGTTGAATATTAGTTCCAAGCCGGGATTACTCCTTCTGTATAATGTAGAGACGTGGATCGGCTACTTTTGAAATTTGAAATTTTCAAAATGTTTCCGAGGTGGGAGCGGGGTAGCTCAGTGATAGGGCACTCAACCTCCAATGCTCGAGATCCCAAGTTCGAATCCCCTCTTATGGCAGAAAATTATTTATTCTGTTTCATCGGCCGTGGGGCCCAACCCTTCTGTGGGGCACATCCAGCTTCTATCAATTGGGTAGTTTTAATTACATAATTAATTAAGGGGGAAGAAATGGTTGTTGAGCGTGATCCTGGCCCGATCTTCTCTCTTGCACAACCGTTGGCCTTGAAACGTTACTTTCCCTAAATAGTACCCAAGACCATTTGTAGGTTGTAGTGGTACAGGTTTTTGTTTTTGTATCCCAAAGTATTTTTGGCAAGCTTAACAAATCTTACGCCACTTACACATACCGAGAGTTCAGCAACTCCGACACTGGTACCTATACTCTGTTCTTAATCTACCTGCAATATTTAAATTTTTCTTAATTTTACCGTCTCCAATTATTTTTAATGTATAGAATATGTTTAAACTTACACATCAGCATCTTCAATAGATTGCAGAGCAGTAGTAAAAAGGATATTTTTTACTTTTCTAATATGAAAAATATATTATGGATTTTGTCTGCATCTATTGTATTTGTCTTTTTAACCCTAAATATCTTAAAATATAACTGAAATCTATACTTTCCCTGGTAGTGGTGGGGGGAAACAGTCCGGCAAGAGGGCCACAAGTTCCTTATTTGCTAATCCCAGGTGGCTACCTTGAGGGCGCCGCGTACTTACCAAATTGGGAATGTCAGGATTCATTTCCCTGAGCCACCGTGAAAAGAAAATGATCCGATCCAGGAAGAAATAGAAACTATAACGTTCAGAACCGAACACTCTGAGAACCGCGCCCCAACGTGCTTGTTTCCATTCCTTCCTCTTGCACATTTTCCAAGTTCTGCCATTATTATACATTATATTTTACAATGTCTGTCAATAATATTATGCAATTCAAGAATTTATCTCAACTGCCGACTAATCTTGAGTCCTCAAACTAGATAGAAACAGCGAGCATCTGATTCTAGTTTATTGCCCATTTATAAGGAAAATATTGAATTGAATTTAAAACTCCATACTCACTCAGACTCAGAGGGATCTGAACAGAAAGCAGTCTCTTGTCATTGTAATTCTTCGAAGTAGTTTATTAACGCGTTTCTACCATATTTTATCAATTTGATCGCACATTCTTGTTGTAATTTTGCAGTGCAACTATGAGATGTATCGAAGCATTGTATCCATAGGGAAATGTAAATTAACAGTTTCGTCCTTACAGGTGAGGGTAAGAGATTTTTTTATTTTTTTTATTTGTTTATTTAGAAATATTACATTCTGTCACATCAAGGACATTTATAATAGTGTTCAGAGAAAGCACAATCACACTCTATTTACAATAAAAAAAAAAAAATAAATAATACAGAAACTTAATAATAATAAATACAATAAATAAAATAAAAATAAATACAATAAAATAAAATAAATGTATATAAACAAAAGAACTAACCTAATCATACACACTCGGGCTTGAGTGGAGGATCTGGCCATTGCCAAAACTCCAATAGATGCTTATTTACAAAAGGTCTCTGGGCCACTGCCGCTTCAACCTTCGAGGAGGATTGTAAGGATGGGTGGTGCTGGATAGAGATTGTGCAAGGGGATTTGGATGATAGGTAAGGTTCTGGTGAAATTTGGAGAATTTTTCTGGAATAAGGTCTAGGACAAATGGGATATTAAGGTCATGGTGTAGGATTTTGTTATTTACATAGAACGGAGCATCAACTATTGTTCGAAGGACTTTAGATTGAAAGGATTGAATACGTTTGATGTTAGAAGCTTTTGCTGTACCCCACAGTTCAAGTCCGTATGTCCATATAGGTTTCAGTATTGTCTTGTAGATAAGTAATTTGTTTTCAATAGAAAGTTTGGATTTTCTGTTTAGTAGTCTGTATAGCTGGCCGTATCGTCGGTTGAGTTCTTGTCTTTTGAGTCTAGTATGTGGGTTCCACGTCAGTCTTCGGTCTAAATGAAAGCCAAGATACCGGACTGTGTCTGAGTAAGGAAGCTGGATGGAATTAAAGTGTACTGGTGGACAGGAACTGCGTCGGAGTGTAAAGGTAATGTGTTGGCATTTAGATTCATTAACTTTAATGCGCCAGTTATTACACCAGTGCTCAATCAAGGTGAGGTGGTTTTGGAGATTTAAGGATGCTATGTTGGGATCTGAGTCGGATGATAGAATAGCGGTGTCATCAGCAAAAGTTGCCAGGAAGGTATCGGGATGGACAGGGATATCGGCGGTAAAGAGGATGTAAAGGACGGGACCCAATACGCTACCTTGAGGAACACCTGCCTCAATTGGATAGCAATGCGAAAATTCAGTACCGCAACGAACTCGGAAGGTACGATCTGAGAGGTAGGAACGGAGAACAAGGTACAAGGACTGAGGAAGATAGTTTTTCAGCTTGGAAAGAAGCCCGGCGTGCCATACCCGGTCGAAAGCTTGAGCTATGTCCAGAAATGCACCCGAGCAATATTGCTTGCTTTCCAATGCTGCGGAAATATGATCAACCACTCGGAGTCCTTGTTGGACTGTAGAGTGTTGTGAACGAAATCCGAACTGATGGGAAGGAAGAGTTTGGGATTCTATAAAGGGTAGGATGCGTTTTAGGAGGATCTTTTCAAAGATTTTTGAGAGAATAGGAAGAAGGCTAATTGGTCTGTAGGACGTTGAGGTGTTGGGAGGTTTGCCTGGTTTCGGAAACAGGATAATAGTGGAATGTTTCCACAAAAGAGGAAAGTGGGTGGTTCGTAGGATGCTATTGTATATGTATGTAAGGAATATGACAGCTTTAGGAGGGAGTTGTCTAAGGATCTGAGAGGTAAGCAGGTCGTATCCAGGTGATTTACGGGTAGGTAGTTTTTGTAAAAGGAATTTGACCTCAGAAGGATTAACTGCTTTAGGCGGTAAGGAGAGTGGGATGGGTGAATTAAGGAATTCCTCTACTGCTGACGTGTGGGTGGGATTGGATTCTGGATGAGAGGTGAATGTAAGGGAAAGGTTTTTGGCGAATTCTTCGGCTCTATCTTCGTCAGATGCTGCCCAAGAGCCATCACCTCGACGGAGAGGATGTGATATGTGATGGGGTTTTAGGATATGTTTGGTGGTCTTCCATAGGGAATTGTCATGAGAAGAGAGGGAAGTGAGGTAGGAGTTGAAGGATTGGGATCTGAAGGTGGCCAATTCTATCTTTAGTTTTTTGCAAAAATAATTATAGGATTGGCGATCGGTGGGGTGTCTAGTACGTTGCCATAATAATCTGGCACGGCGTTTGGTATGGATTAGGTCTATGAGGTGTTGAGGTAACTTATTTTTCTTAGGAGTTCTTGAGGAGTGGTTTGGAAAGGAAGCAGTCCAGATTGCTTGTTGGATAGTGGTGGTAAAAAAGTGTACGGTATTGTCAAGGTCATCTGGGGTTTTCAGGGTCATTCTGAGGTCAATTTTATCGGTAAGGATTTGGTGAAAGAGTTTCCAGTTAACTGGGCCTCTGATGAAGGACGGTGGAGAAGACTTAGGAATAGGAGCTAGAGATAATTGGAGTAATAATGGACTATGATCTGAGGATAGTTCGCCAAGAGGGGTAAGGGAATGATTGAGGGGACCTAAGCCACTGTGGATGAAAAAATCAAGGATATCGGGATTGCGGTTAGGATCTGTGGGCCAGTAGGTAGGTGAGTTGGGTGGAAGGAGACTGAAACGTTGGGTATTGAGTGCAGACAGAAATGTTCTGCCACGAGAATTCGTGGTTCTTGAACCCCAAACTTGATGCTTGGCATTTAAGTCTGCACCCAGGATGAAATGATGACCTAAGGAGTTGAGGAGAGAACTGAACTGGACTTTGGATATGGATCTGTTAGGAGGGCAATATGCTGATGCAAGGGTGACTGGAAAGGAGAAGGCTTTGATTACAATAGCGGTTGACTGTAGGAAATCTTGAGTAGGTAATGGGAGTAAGTGATGGGAGAGGGATTGGTGTACGATGACAGCAGTGCCGGCATGTGCTCTGCCATCAGGGTGGTCAGTACGGTATGTTAAATACTGTGGGATTTTTAAATGCTGTTTTATGGTCAGTCGAGTTTCTGTAATTAGGGCTACGTCAATGTTCTTGTCTTGTAGTAAAGCTGTTAGTTCGTCAACGTGATTTCTAACACCATTCGCATTCCAAAGGAGAATGGACATGGGTTTTGGTATGTGGGTCATTAAGGATTTTTCAAAGGAGGGATGAGGTGAGATACGAGATTTGTAAGGAGTGATATGAGTGGAGTGACTAGGGATTTGAAATCGGTTAGGAAAGATGCTAACAAACTAGTGAGATCTGTTGCATTTGAAGGAGGAGGAATATGAGGAATTTGAGGTTGTTGATGATTATGTGTGTTAGGATGAACAGAATATTGAGATTGGGGCTGAGGTAGTTGCTGCGGCAGGGCTTCACATGTATTATTGGGGTTCTTACCTCCAAGTAGTTCGGAGTATGATAAATTATTGTTAACAATTCTAGAAGGTTCTCTTCTTGGTCTGGTTGTCTCATCTTGAATCCGGTTCTTCTGGTATCTGGATTTGAGGCTCTTATAGGTTTGGCAGCCTTTGTAGTTGGCCGGGTGTCCCTCCTGGCATAGTGCACACACTGCAGGATCTTGTGTTGGTTTGGTGCACTCCACAGATTTGTGCTGTTCACCGCATTTCACGCAACGCGGCAGATGGTGACAATAAGTTTTCGTGTGGCCATACGCCTGGCAATTGTGGCACTGCACAATTTCCTTCTTGGGGTATGGCTTCTCTATCTTCACGATAGTGTAGTACAATCTCTTGATATCATATATTTTTTCAATGCCAGGTGATGGCTCTAGATCCACGAAAAATAAAGGTAGTGGAACTTTATTACTCACTCCTGGCTGCTCCTTATTCTCCTTCAGAACGTTGGTTACCTGACGCACTTTGAAACCAAGCGTCGCTAGTTCTTCTTTTATCACTTCAGTTGGGGTTGAGGAGTGTAAATTTCTAACCACCACTCGTAGCGATCTCTCCTGTTTCAGCTGGTACGTGTGGAAATTTGCATTAGTTTCTGACAGGTACTTCACAATTTTTCGGTAGGCTTCTGCAGTATCAGGTGTTATTTTTGTGTCGTTAGTCCTGTTGAGGCAAGAATAACTGCCGGAGCAGATTTCGTTTAGCTGTGTACACAGTAGTTGAAAATTTTTGATGTTTTTAACAAATATCGGAGGAGGCCTTGGTTCCCTGGGTACTGCTGCTGACTCCATTACTTCTCTGTCATTATGAAGCACTTGGAACGGGTTTGGAGTGAAGAAAGGAGATTCTTCAACCATTTCTTGCGAAGAAGTACCTGGTTGAGGCTGAGGTTCTGTATCTGAAGTTTTCACTGTGGTTATTGGAGCTATTTCTCGCAGGCAGCGACGAGTTCTTTGTTTCACTGGTGAATCACGAGGGGTACTAACTCCGTCTGACCGAGTCCTCTTAGTGGGCACCTTACTGGACATCACTGGCTGACAATGCCGCATATCATAAGAGAAGAAAAAAAAAAAAAAAAAAAAAAAAAAAAAAAAAAAAAATATTAAAAAAAAATATGTAGCAAACTGTAAATAACAACTGCTCTGGTGTACAGTTCAACTATATTCAGTAAATAATCAAAGAGATTCCGCTGAAAAAACAGGCACCAACTGAGAGAAGATTTCAGAACACGTCCTTCGCATCAGCTCAATGTAAATTGAGTAGTTTATTAACGCGTTTCTACCATATTTTATCAATTTGATCGCACATTCTTGTTGTAATTTTGCAGTGCAACTATGAGATGTATCGAAGCATTGTATCCATAGGGAAATGTAAATTAACAGTTTCGTCCTTACAGGTGAGGGTAAGAGATTAATACTAATTATGTTATAAAGCTCCGGGATGCTAAATCGTAATCGTAGCCCATGCGCGGGCTTGAGAATATTGAATAACAATCGACCTATCAACCAGCGTTTCCACTATAGTTCTTAAAATTTTCCTTAACAAAAGTCAGATTTTTCTCCTTAGGACTTACATAAAAATCTCTATCGCCAAAGTATGTACAAAATAATACGTAATATTATACTTAAATACTCGTTTTATGTCTGCTTTACTTGTATTTATAAAAAAAGTATATTAAACTTTCCTCAGATTAGGCTTTAACTGATAAATCTTGTTTCACTTTCTGTACTAATCCCCTCCCCCTTAGAATTTTCCTGAAAAGGACCCTTTTCACCAAAACGGAAACGCTGCTACCAACGTCAATTCCATTTTGACATTTTTAAAGATTTTGGAAGTTGGTGGTCCCATGCCAGTTTTGGGTTTTTTTTTATTGACATATATCTTTATCAAAAATCAATTTCACCAATATATATATATATATATATATATATATATATATATATATATATATATATATATATATATATATTTATGTAGATTTCGCAAACATATCGAACTAAATCAATTTAATAAACTTCAAACCCTACCTCACTTCACGACCATCCTATTTCTCTTTTTTTTAACCTCTCAAAACCGCTGGAACGCCTCGTCCAAAATCATCTTTCCAACTTTCTTAAAGAATATTCCTTAATCAACCTTCTCCAATCTGACTTTTTTGATAGGCTCCAATCACCTTCTTAAAACTGTTCCTAAAATCTCAACCCTGTTCCTACATGATAATCCCATCAAATTTTACCCCACCGTTAAGAACCTTGGAATAACGTTTGATCAAACCATTTCCTGGAAAGACCATGTATCCAATATCTCTTTTTCCACCGTGTCTTTTCCATTTTAAAACGTCTAAATTACCTCCGCCTCTATTTGCATTTGAAACCTTTAAATTCCTAATAATTTCCTTCATATTTTCCTAATTTGACAATTGCTATACGTCATAAGGGGGTGTCTCTGTGGATCTCCAGACGAAACTAAAACGTTTGATAAATTGTTTCGTACGAGTCATCTTCGGGATCCCAAGGGACGTCTCCGTCTTCCATTTTTATGAAGGGCTGAATTGGCCTTATCCTTCCTACCATCGTAAGTACTTTCTAGCTTACTTCTTCTTCCAAGTTATCCAGTCTCGCCGCCCTTCATACATCTCCGAACTCCTTCAATTCAAATCTTTTTCTTGTCTACTCCCGTAAAACCCGTTCCCGGTCTTCAGATTTATATGCCACCGAACAGATACTTTCGACAAATCTTTTATTATCCAATTATCATCCCTATGGAATTCTATCCCTCCCTACATCCATTACTCCAATACATTCCTCATCCTTAAATCTCGCCAATTCAATGATCTTCTACCCGTTCAGTATGCAAAAATAAAATAAAATTTTAAATAGATGTTAATATGTACATAACTTATGAGCTTGTTTTAAATATTTTTATTTAACTTTTATTTATTCCTTATTTTTTTATTTATTTATTTTTTATTATTTAATTTAAGTCCTTCGAACAATAGCCGATGCTCCTTTCTATGTAACCAACAAAACCCAACATCCCATTTGTCCTAGACCTTATCCCAGAAAAATTCTCCAAATTTCACCAAAACCTTACGCATCATCTAAATCCTCTTGCACAATCTTGTTTTCCATATTTTCAAGGAGCCTAAGAAAGTGAAGCTGATCACGATTTGAAATGTATAATTGAGAAGGAAAATGCTGTTGTTTCTTGGTTCTCTTTGGTTACATAAATAATAATAACAATATTATATCAATTACAATCCTTATTTTTTATTTTATCTTTTTTACTTAATTTAATACTTTGAACAATTTATTTTTGTGTTGAACTCCTCTACTGTGACTGTGTTGCATTTTAAAGCCTTATTGAAACTGCGTTTATGTTTTGTTGTAACAATAATTATTAAATGTATCAGTAATCTGAATTTTGTTTGTGTGCGAAATTGAATTCTGCTTTAACATTTGCAAAAAAAAAAAGATTTATTTTTTTATGAAACGATTTAACGTTTTACATAAAATGTTTTGTTTTTTTTTATCTGAAAGAACAATGTTCATAACATTCTTTATTTAGTAATATAGAATGAAACATTTCAACGGATTTTTTTCCCCTGCAGGTTTATTTATTGATGCACGGACGAGAGTGAAAAGGATCTGCTTTGCCGAGAATATATAAGGAGGGGATGATAAACCTCAGGAGCAGTAAGAGTTCAGATAAATCTTGGTTCAATTGTAGAAATAAAATCATCAATTAACATCTGTTATTAATTAATGTTTTTTGTTGAATAGGTAGTAGTTATTTGGTAATCCAATCACATGCACTGAGTGTCTGCTTGGATGTCATGGAATGATGTGATCTTGGATTATTTCTTTCTCTTTCCTGATGATGACCGAATTGGCGTTAAGTTGAAGGATTATTTTATTCTTTATCTGCATTATAGAGACACAAGACTGTATGGTAAGAAATTTTAAATTATAATCTAAGATGTAATTTATTATTACTGAGAAATAATAATAAGATTTTTCATTTATAAATCTGCATAATTTAGATCTTAGCTTTATCAATTTATTTTTATTTTATTGCTTCTATACTACAGGTTATTTGCTAACATAATAAATTCTGTTGCAGAATTCAAACGATTTTTACATCGTTTTTTCTTCGTCTTCTAACTTTTCTTTTAATGATAGAAGCATATCCAAGTATTTAATTTTCAATGTTCATTAGATTTCATTAAAATACTTCTATTTGTAATTTGTGATTCTTAGCTCAGTAGGCAAATATCAGATATAAAAAGGAGACGATGTGGATTAACTCGAACTGGATCCTGAAATATTTAATGAGGTATTTTAAAGTTCAAATAGGTCCTGCCTCTCATTAGAACAAAACATCTCGATTATCTGGAAATAGCCTTTTCGTACTGATAAAAACTTTTATTATATTCAATAGGGGTAGTTATTATATTCTTCTGGTCTGAGTAAACCCCGAATGGCCAAAAAGGCGAAGAAAGGTTGAAATGAAAAAACAGTTCTGTATTTTACTAACAAATTAGTTATGAATAATTATTGTTTGTTGTAATTTGTTGCTTTGTCTTTTGGCTCTAAGTTTAAATTAGTAAACATCTTGTCTACTACTCATCAAAATGGTACAATGTTTTTGTTTGATTGATAAATGTTTATTTAGACCGAGATGCATAGTCAACAAAGTGGCTGCAGGCTTCTCCGCGCTGAAAAAGACGGTATGTTTTTATGTATAGTATGTTTTGCATTACGATGTAGTCAAGTAGGATTACTGTTATTATTTAAATAAACTCTAATCTATTTTGTTCTTCTTCAGGGCTATTTTACCTCAATTTTCGCTATATATTTATTACTTATGTTGGGGAACCTTTCGTGGACATACAAGAAAGAGTCATTGTCCAATATTTTAAAACAATACACATTCATTAGCCAAACATTTTACTCTAGTAAATATCCCTTTGTTATGAATGCTTTGTTTGACTCTAATATATATTTAAACTTTACTAAGTACAGACAGACTCAGTGAATTTTGCTCAGCCAGCATCCCGTCTAAAGCAGATAGGTCTATCCCTTATCGAATACCTAAAAAAGGTTCGAACCTCAATTCGAGCTCTCCAAAAGATTCGCCGGAACCAAACTCGAGCTATTTTTGGTATTTGGGGCCAACTCGAGCTATCCCGAGATACAAAGTATCTCTTCCTTCAGTCTTTATTTCTTCACTCGCTGATGGAAATTTGTCATTGATCACTTATTTTTTTACAAAACATTTCTTTTATCTTAGGCAACTTTTATTAGCAGATTTGAAAATAAGGTATATGATAACTAAGTGCTATGATGATTCATCGAACTGGTGCTGCGGATGCTAGGTGCAGCGCTGACGGTGGTCCCCTGCCATCCGGTGCCCCTTGGATATCCTCCTGACAGCACACAGGAAGGGCAGGCGAGCGCGGCGGCGGCCGAGGATGGCAGTAAGACATCCGGTCGATGGGGGCCGATAATCAGACGGCTAATCGGGAGCGGATCCGACGGTGACTGTCCTTCATTGACGGGCTTCCTGCTGCCTCCATTATCCGCGGGGACATTGAAACCGCACTGACGTAGGTAGTCGCTGCCAAGCCAATTAGAGTATAGAAATAGAACGCCAATCGCACTTCGAGATCTCACCTTCGTTTTTGTCCAAATGGCACAAAACAGGAGCGAAGACAGGCACCTGTACTGACGCAAGTAGCAACAAGGACGATTTGATACCAACCCTGATAGATACAGTTAAATGATTCCCAGGTTATCAACGCCTGTAAAACACAGCTAAATACTCTATTTATCGATATAACCACTTCCTTTGGTCCTAATTGCCAAGCCCTCAGATACCTGCTGAATCCGTCAGGTTCTAGAGGTCAATCAATCTTGCTACTGTTTTCCGCCTGGCCATGATTTACACAACATAAGGCATTCCACATCTGTGACTCATTTACATTAGTTGATGTTATTGTTTCGAATAGCAAATTCGTATTACGAAACCTTACATCGGTCGAGTCATTAAGTTGATTTTTTCCTGCATCTTGGATGAAATCCACTCCCAAGTTGCGTGATCCTAGAAGAACCATAATTTGCAAAGACATTCACAACAATATTTCTATAATAGTAAGAGTAAGACTAGAAACAACAAATTCTGCAACAGATGATACATAGAATCTTGTGGTAGTCCTACACATTTCTATCGTTTGAGAAAACTCCAGTTGTTTGTTTTCCAAGGTCTGTAACTCATCATTAAACTATTTTAATGAACAGTAATTTTAACCTGTAATAACAGATCAGAACTTGTTGATATTGTTTCCTTGTAGGCGCTGATTTACATACTACATGAAAAAATGATTCATTTTAATTACGGTTTTGGAAAGAATGTTAATTGGAAAAAGTTGAGGAATGATGTACTTCACTCTTTTGGTTTAACTTCATTTGGCAACTGCCTCAAATCCTTCCTGAAAACAAAATGATATGAACAACCGTTTCGCTTTAATGGTCAAATTCCAGAGATTTTTGCCTCCTTAGGAGACGAAAGAAATTATTCAGTCTCTACAACTCACCACACACCGCTAAACTTTTTCCTTGCCTAAATCTTTCTTATTCTTTGGTTAGATCGCCAAAACCAAATATATCAATCTATTCGATTAAAAGACTTTTTAATAATAATGGAGTTGAGGATTGATAAAATTAGGTTATCTTATCTTCCAACTGTCTACGACAATGCCTACAACAAATGCAACCACAGTGACCATATCATATATTTCTGATTCTTAAACTTAAAAACCTGTATTAGATAATCCATCAAAATACTTTTCTGCTCAAGGAGGTTATGGATAAATCATTCCTTCTCCTATTCTTCGCTCCAACTTTGAAATGTGAGAACTGAAAACCCGCTTATACAGCAGAAAAATCATTACAAATGTATGCAGATCTCCATTTCAAAAATGGAGGTTGCAGGTAATTTTTCCAGAATAGGCAATAGCTGACGGCACAAGGTATTTAGAGATTAGAATAGAATACGAGGAAGATTTATGTTCTAGGGTGGTAGGAAACATTTCGTTATATGACCAAATATTTATAAACTGTAATTATTATGTTAGCATGGAGAATACTTAAACGATAAATTAATCAATAATTGAAAATTAATTAATGCAATATTGAATTGCTTAATTATTTATTATGCAAGTTTTAAGTCAAATCGATATCAAAGCAATAATACTGTGACATTAATTTAGTTTATGATGGACATTGAAAGAACTTGAAATATTTATAGATAGGAATTTCGATTGACTACTTTCCTTCCTTCAAGAGGAATTTCCTCTACTTTGATCTACTATAAGAGAATGTTGATTTTGTCAATATATGACTCCTAGCCCCTTGATAAGAATGTTTTCTTCATTTATCCAATCTTTAAGAATATATTTACTTTATTTATTTAATTGCAGTTTAAGGTGCCATGTAAAACAACAAAGGTTTGAGACACCGTGTTCTTATTAAATAATTTAAATCATTTAATACAGTTTGATATCCTTCAAAAATCGCACCAAGTTCTTCTGGTTTTCCTCTTCCAAGGCTTGGCGGTAGCTCTGGAGTCTTAGTGAAATTCTTGAAGGACATAAGCTCTGACAATTTTCCATGATGTGCTCGGTGGTCAATGGCATGTTACAGCTGCTGCATCTAGGATAAGGCTTCCCTTCAAGGAGGTGTCCATGCGTCAGCCTCGTATGTCCTATTCTGAGTCTACAAATTATGGTTTGCTCCCGACGGTTCTCTGTTATTTGAGGCAATGGTTCTGTATCTTCATAAATGTTCTTCAATTTGTTGGTCTTTGGGACCTTGGACCAAAAGTAGTGCCATGCTTCTTTGCAATGATTCAGCACGGTTGCATTCAAGTCGTACAGCATGGTGATAAGTTTAGGTTCTGAAAATATGGTGCAGGCTGCCTTGGCATCTGTGTCAGCCAGTTCATTTCCAGGTATAGCAACATGGCTAGGGATATTTTAGTCAAGATCAAGAAGACCCAGAGAGATTTTATTAATTTTTTTGTTATCTGAATTAGTTGTGTTATGGAAAATGCAATAGGGTTATTGGAGAGTTGAAAATTTTGTATTCATTTGAGGGCCGAATATGGGTCACTGCAAATTAGTGTGTTTTTTAATTCATTAATAAGACTTACGGATAGATAAATGGCATACAACTCGGATGGGAAGACGGAATAAATGGAAGGAAGACCGAACCGGATGGTTTGCCACAGGAAGTAGATATTTTGATCCATCTGTTTAAATACAGGTAAATTCTTTGTTTTTGTTAAGAATAGTTAGAAAATTTTGTTTTCTAACTTCGGGAGGATTAATAGATTTTGCAATAGATTTAAGGAAGAGATCAAAACTAGGCGTGTTATTAAGAATATAGAATAAAATAATAAAATAATATACAGATTGATTTATGCCTAGCAGACAATCAACACATAAAGACTCTCCCTCAACTATTTCATAATAAAATACATAAACATCCCATCAAACCTAACGGCCAATTCAGGAAACAGTAGACATTTACAACCACATAAGGGAGAAACTAAAGAGGGCCTGGATTAGATATCCAGTCACTGCATAGGTATCAAGTTCTGTCTGTTGCCACCCACACATGGAATTGCGTACGCTCAGAATTTGTTCTATTGAATTATTTATGATAATGTATTAAGATATTCGTTCAAAAATTTGTTTACAGCAGCTCCGGTGTGAAAAGTTGTAACAGTATATGATATTTTATGGAGAGAGAGAAAAATGGACAAAATATGTGAAGCAAAGGTTTTTGTCAGTGGGGTTGGTTACCTTTAAATACTTGATTGAATTTAAAATATGAAGAATGCTTGATGATGTAAAGGATCCATTTCTTGATAAAGCCACCTGCTTGGCAAGATCCCAACCTAAACTGAAAAGGACCCGTTGTGATTTTGTTTATCTCTTGAGCGAACGTAGCAAGGGGAAGTCCACCAGTCGTGGTATGATTAAAGCAGTAATAATTTTAATAATCTCAATTAACCCATCCACAGAGTTGAAGATGATATGGATACATACTTCAAAGCGGTCAGTCAATAAATTCACATCCTTCTGAAAAGATTCTTGCACTGAAATGGTTTCCTTAGGGCACTAAGTTAACCCTTAAGAAACTAAATACAAATAAAAATTATCATTACATTCTTTTAAGAAGCATTTAATATGTTTGAAACAACTTGAGCTTTTCTTAATTTATTTATTTTTCCCTTTCTCTCCTTTCGGCAACACGGGTGTTAGTAACATATGGAAACTAGACAGTATTCACATGTTACACATTAGCACCTAAACCTTTATGGTTTTCTTAAAGTCTTCCTTCTAGATCATTGAGTGAGGATTTCTTCTTTTTCTGATTCGTCAGGCGGTCTCCCAGGGTCACTAGCGGATCCAGGATTTAATTTTGGGGGGGCTTTCGCCCGGAAGCTTTTTTTTCATAAAAATTACGATAGTTACTTTGGAAAAACAGAAAGAAACTAACTACCTATATGAAATGGTGTTTAAGTGATTCCTTAAGTCCTTTTAAATGTAATTAACCGAACAATAATACTTTAAGAGGTATTTAAACAAAAAAGTTTCCATAAAACATGGTTATGTTTTACCATTTTGGGGGGGGGCTTCAGCCCGAAAGCCCCCCCCCCGTAGATCCGCCCGTGCCCAGGGTTTGGTATGGTTCTTCCAAACTTAAGATGCCTCAATCCTCCTGTTGTTTTTCTTACACTAATTCTTTGTAGTCCGAGTAGTTTTGTTCTATCATTGGCTAAGCGTACACGTTCTCCATGAGGACGTAGAGACCAGTAAATGTATTGAATTTCTTAATTATTTAGTATGCAAGTAATTAATCCTCGGTGCCTTGAAGCCGGTGCCTTTCAAAGGACAGAGAGGATCTACATCCTTTCCATGAACATGAAGCTTGCCACGAAGGTCCCCATGAAATTTTAAATAGTTCAGGAGGACCCATTTTGCTTCAAAATGCGTCTAGATGGCAGATAAATACTTTCTTAGGAACCCGTTGTGGTTGTCACATACCACTCATTGATAATATATTCCCAAATTATCTTATTCCATCTTCCCTGTACGATCCTGTATATTTTACTTGCTAAACCTTACGTTTTAAACATCTTCTTTGATGATTCTTCCTGGAGGACGAGGTCAAGAAGTACCTCTCTTGCTAAGAATTGCACCATGAGTTATGGCAGAAATACCTCAACTTACTCAATATTATCCCATTTTAAGTGGCCATTGTTGCTAGAAATCTGAAGCCCCAAGAAGCCACTTCTAGGCGAATCAAGTATTGGGCCACCCTATTTCTCAAGTAGTCCAAATGAGGGGTCTCATCAAAATATTTTCTGTATATATACTATGCCATGTTAAGTAACTACCCCACTTGGACGGATTCTTGTACCTTCGAGGGCGAGTCTTTGCAGCTGCTAATTGAACTATCTAATGATCCAAGAAGAAAATGAACAATTGGTTAACCAAAGAGGTGCCTAACTATTATCCTCCAAGATTACAATAGTATTATTCCAAGCATCGTTGAAGACTTGATTACTACCTCAAATCCAATTCTATCCTCCTACAATATACAATATGAAATGAAATTAAATGAAAAAATATTTTATTATTATATGCATTCTCAAGCAACACTAAACAGACAACATTAATAAAAATAATCATCCTTAATTTTCAATTGTGTGTGACTCATCTCTAGTATTAAATCTACAATCACCTATTATTTAATTAAAGTTTACATACATAAAAATAATACGGCTATTATTATATAAGTTGAAATGATTTTTCGGATGATAAATGTCCAATACTTTCGTAACAGAGGTTCCCATTTTGGTTTAAATTTGTCTAGATATCTAAATTTTGAGATTGAACTGCTGGCTAATATGACTGCTAACTAGAATGCTTTATTATTGAATTATTATTTAATCTGATACAAAATTAAATTTAGCTTTCTGATATAATGTTATCTGATATAATATGAGTCCTATTTTCATGTTTTTGGTTATGCGAATTTGAAAGTGTTAATAAATTTCATATAAACACTTATGATTTGTTCTAAAGCTGCTACTCAAAATTTGCTTTTAGAACTGTAAAAGAGATGAAAAAAAATCTTCTGCGATATAATATCCCATGGGAGGTTAGAAAGACACTCTGAGTTTCTATTTAAAGTAGTAAATATAACGATGGTCAACTCCACAGAGGTTTGTAGCAGTTTAACTGAGGTCTATAATCTATTGGAAAATATCTAGTAGATCTACACCAATGAGTATTAAAGATTTAAGAACATCTGTTAATTTTAGGAAATGGAAAAAAATCTATTTTTCTTTCATAGACCCAACTTAAACTGTTTCTCATTAATTTATTTAAGAATGTTCCAGTTGAATTATGAAAAAAAATATATTAGAATTAGCTCAAATTGAAACTATGATACAAAGCATTTTTCTCATTTTTTTTTAAATTACAGATGATTTTAGTGTATATTAAATAAATGTATTATAACATGTATATATTTTAAGAAATGTTTAAAAATAATGTTTTAATAGGACTAATGTTTTCTTTTTTTTTAAGGAAAAATGATTTTTTAAAAATGCCTCTTGAAGCCGAAACGTTAAAAAAATGATAATTTTTAAGTGTTTGTAAAAATATTGTAAATGTATATGACTGTAAGATTAAAAATGGTTTTCATAAATAAATAATCATATATAGATTAAATATAGTAATTTTAAAAAATATCACAAAAAAATATGAATAGCCTAAATAAGGTTGTTTATCATATATTTATGTGTATGTATATATATTTACCATCGGCATTCGTTAACTATTACATGAATGGGTAGTTATAATGTCACTAATAATAATGCCTCTATGAATATTTAGTAATAACAACGCTATTTATAATTGTCATGGTAATCAGGAAAAATATATTCAAAGCATTTCTAAATAAATATTTAATTCAGAATTCACATATTTAAAAATATACATAAATAAATAAACCTATTTTTTTAAATGTAACATATATAATACATCGTGCACAGTTTGTTATTATGAGGAAATAATTTATCACAATCTACACAAACTAAAGTGTTATTTTGTACAAAAACTATTTACACTATTCAAGTTTGTGCCTAAAAGCGCTAAAAATATTATCACAAATGTAAGATATAATAATTAAAAAATAAATTCAGAAAGAAATATCACACTCTGAACCTTTGGACAATTTTAATTTAGCCTTAATTATATTTGATGTACAGGTCTTTCTTATTTGAGATTCACCTTCATCATATAACATCAGCACAGTTTATTTTTCTAAACTAAGACACATTTTATTACGCATCTAAAAAACTTAATAACAATTTATAATAACATGTATCACAGCCTTCTCAAAAGCAAATCATTATGTTTTTTATTAAATTTAAATTTATATACAAATATCCGAGATCATTAACATCCATGTTAAATACTGTTGTGCAAGAATATTTAACAAAGTGTTTTTATATTACATTGTTTTTTTCCGTTAATATATACATATACGAAATCAATTAATAAATTTATAATTTTCTACTTAGACATAGTTTAAATCACTGAAGAATAATACAGAAGTCTTAATTCATAAAAATCTTGAAACTTATAATAATGAATATTTATTTGGTCCATAAGCTTTGGGATACATCCCTTGTTAGCATTTATCAGTTTTATAGTTTGTTTCTTAAATATATTCAGTCAAATCAATTTTTTTTTTTAATAGAAAACGAAATTAGGTCCTTGCATGCAAATAATACATCTAATATTAACATCAAGATTTACTTCTAAATTACATACTGACACTTATATCTTAATTTTTATCATGTAAAAACGAAAAAGTATTTTGTCCAACTATTTTGTCATTGGTTATTTATATTATTTAATTACTATTGTTAATAGTTTATGATAATGATTTACCAACATCATGGATTTATCTGATCATGAACTAATTTTACGTTTAATTATTAAAACTATCGAACTGTCATGACAAAATTCATAAAAATTAATAAAAACAATATTAAAAAATCTTTTTTAGCGGAAGATTTCGGAACTAGTTTTGAGTCATTTCGAAAAAGTAAATGTCTGTATTACAAAATTAGATAGAATCATACGGCAGAATTATTTTAGTTTTCAGCAGTACGTCATATTAAAACCTAATTGAACACAGATATACTAAATTTATTTATTAATGAATAAATATGCAATAAGGAGCCAATTGTCAATTTTGTTTTATAAGCTAAATTGTAAATTTTTTTTAAAAGAATTTTTATTCTATATATTTAGAAGGAGCCACAATTTCTGTTGAAAATTTTAAGTGCTTGGAAAAATGATAGATATTGTTTGTAAAAAATTATATCTATCACGTAGTTCTCGGTTGGTTCCTAGTTTCATATTTGAATTCAATCAATTTTTTTATTTTTATATGCAGTTTCATAAACACTAATAATATTGAAAATATCATGTGAGCCGTTTATTTCCAAAGTGAACTCTGAGTATTAACAATTTTTTAGGTAAACTATATTTTCTATTACATTTGTAATATCCAAAACCAATATTTTGAAAAAATAAATCAAAAAATTTTTTAGTTGTAGAAAATATGTTCGAGAATGATTGATTATTTCAAGCATTATTACAAAATTAAACAGGGTCCCTTTTGGAAAAAATGGAACTTCATGGCCAGTGTTTGAACAAAAAATAGTTTATTGGGGTTGGTTTTGGAGAGAAAAAAATGATATATGATTTGGGGGTGGTGAAAGTTATACAAATTGTACTGTAAAAATTAACTTTTTCTTACAGTAATAGTACAATAAAATTAATTTATTTTTAATTTTCATTTAAATAAAACTATTTAAAAAATTTTTTAAAAATGACCATTTTTTTAAAGGGTGGTGAAGAAATGCTTGTTTTATTCCATTCGTTGAAAACAAAATTAAAATTAGCTTATTTTTCCAACCACTTTTTTAATATTTGGATTCATTTCTGAAAAAAGTATAATTGCACTATCGGATTCATTGCCTGTTTTTGCATGGGAATCGATACCTCAATTTCACTAAAAATCGATTAGTGTTCACTTTGGAAGGAAGGGACTCACTTCGCTCGTTCAAGAAATTAATTATTCGACCTTAATGAACGTCTATCAATACAAATAGACGATCTAAGGAAGCAGTGCTTTGTACCTTGAGCACACTTTTTCTGAATACCGGTACTTTTTTTTTTACATAGATACTGGTACGCGAAATCATTTTCGGAAATTTCTCATTAACGATTCAACAACTGTCCTTCGGACGAGGCATCCCAGGACCTCTTGCACTCGTGGATCACACGACCCTCTGGATGTCTGCGGGCAGGGATCTCTGGCTGGTGTCGTTGACGCACATGCAGCCGATCGGATAGATAACCTTATCACTACGGGAGGAATTTCCTCTACGGTACTCCACTGTCAGTTGGGTGATGATCTCAGTGCAGGTGCATGTTCTGTTGTATCGCCCGTGCTCGTCCACGTAAGTGACCTGCGGCCGACCTGTAATCTGAAGAAATAACTTATTAGTGAAGAAGAACCAAGAAGATCACAATGTTGAAAATTCACAGAGAATAGTAAATGTCAAATTTAGTGATTAAGCTACATGCTAATTTATTTAATACATTGTTATAAACCTCTTTTAATAAAAACAGGTAGGTAATAGTTTTATTGTTCTTATCTGAACCATAAAAACGTATAATATATATATATATATATATATATATATATATATATATATATATATATATATATATATGTATATATATATCACTACGTATCAACAAATTACTTGGGAATATAATATTAAATGTAGAGGGAGATGTGTAAATATGAACACAGCTGTAAATATGACCAATTGTTTGATATAACATATTAGGGAGAGTATAGAACCTCTGTTTTAAGTAGTGCGATATCAATTACTCTTAGTTCTAGATTGGAAATCTCTGAGAGACTTGTGAAAAGTCATATAAACATGATTATATATCAAATATTTAAAAGGATGGCATCATTACATATCAACGATTCATCTTGGAATATAATATTAAAAATGAAGAGGAAGAGGTGTGAATATGTACACAGGTGTAAATGGTTCACTTGTTGAAATAGGATAAGAGGCAGTATATAGAACCTTTCCGTAGTGCGGATGCAGTATTAGTTATGGTAATCACTGTTGGTTCAAGATAGAAAATCTTTAAGAAGATAGTGAAATAGTTTTCTATTCATGTTTTTATGGCTAGTTTAAGACAGTACACTTATATCCGAAGATTTTTTAAACTGCTTTGAAGACAACGCCTCTGTTCATCCACGGATTATCCTTAGTACTCATGTGATATAGACTTAAGTCGAAATAGTGTAGTTATGGAAATATAAAAAGTCTGCTTAAAGACCGCTATCTTTTCCGAGAACTATAAACTCAGTTTCTCTCTTGGTTATATCCTCTGTCCATAAGATTAATAATTCGATCCACCGCTGGAGGATGCAAAGGATCAAGGGCCAACATAAACACTGGAATGACACGCTAGGATCAGGTGGCCAAGTTTCTTGAGGAAAGTGTTCTCAAGACCCCAAAGGCCTTTAGAAAACGAAACTTCAGCCCTGAAAGCCATACGATTCATCATCAAGCTTCTCCGAACCTCCACCCAGAAAACACACCATGATCTGGATCTTAAACATAGTGGTACACCACACTAGTGCGAAGAAACTTTTCTTTTGTGATAATACGTTACATGTGTTATGAGCCAAATGTGATAAAGTGTTAGTTTATAATTTTTGGATGGATGTTCATTTGAAATTCTCAATTATACAAGGTGCACTTTAAACCTTTTAAAAATTGTTTTATCCAGTATTAGAATATTTTTAACGATTTTTGGCAAGTACCCGTATTTTCTCTGATGCTCCCTTTAAATCTTGTTGTAAATCTTCGTTTTAGAATGAAAATAATTGATTTTAATTATTGTTTTGCTTCCCATCATTTACTAATATCGCTGTAGTTTATACATGGTATTAAAAAATCTTCAATTTATTTAAAATAAAGTAACCTAAGGCAAAAACAAAAGAAGATGATTACATTTACATCTTATCCAATAATACATTTTTACTTAAGATATAATTCTGAGTAGGGAAGTTATGTAAAAATCACAATGCGGAGTTGATAGAAACACTTTTTATTTTTTATAATTCAGTGTCTTGTTGACGGAACAACCAATATGGATTTGTAATTAAATCATCAAATATTTCTGAATGGTCTTTATTAACTCACTCTTTATCCAATTTTTTCATTAATTTTCGCATTGATTATTATTGTTAAAAACCACATATTTAGTCGACAGATTGCATAAAAAAATATAGCGACTACTGTTAAATCAATATCCAAATTATAATTAGCCGTATTGACGCTAACAAATCATCAATAAATAAAATGGTCCATTTGAACAATGAATGCAGTCTGTTAGGGTTTTTTATATTTAAATATTAGCCAAAAAAAAAAAAATTTAAATTAATATATAAAAATTAGTAGTTTCTTTGTTCACTTAACTAGGAGCAACAAGTATCACTAAAATTGCTTATTTTTAATTTCATTAATTATGGTTTGACAGACTTGAAATCCCGCGTTTAATGTCATGAATACATAATTTCACAGTTGTTGACTTTGAAAATGGTCTGTCTATTTGAAAACATTCTTCATCACAATCCTCTCAACTATACATTAAAACTATATACATTTATTAATTTAATATTTAACATTAACAAAATGAGCGTAATCCATTCTAATATTTTCAAAACCTTGAATATCTCTATCCAGTATGAAATGAAGTTAATAGAAAACAGCAGAATTTAAAAAAAAAAATCTTGATAAAGGGACAGAAATTCAAAACATGAATGTGATGCAGTGACATTCATGCATTGATTTTAATTAATGAAATATTAATATAATTAAATTATAGATCATTAGGAATAAACATCTTATATAATATAATTATGCATATAATTAATATAAAGTTAAAACATTTAAACACCATCCTTTTTTTTTTTTGTTAGAATTTTATAGAATTTTAATTGTAATAATTGTTTGCGTGAAATATATTATGTTAATATATATTGTTAATTCAAAAAATTCAAATGCTAAAATTATAAATATATTTCTCTTATTATTTATGTAATAATAAATTCTAATACTGATAATAAATAGATTAAAATATAATTAAACCATAATCGAAAATATTGTTCATGAAGATGGGTCAAGAAACGGGGCCGAAACACTGAGTAACGGAAAATGAAAAGCATAATAAATTTTTAAAGAATAATAAAATAAGCAGGGTTACTTTATGACTCTTTCTAATAAAATAAAAAGTGAATAAATAAATGAAATGAAATATATTATAAATAACAAAATAATATTTTATGCTTTAATAACAATAATAGTAGATGGTTCATATTTTATTTTTAAATAGAAGCATATTTATAGTATGAATTGAGGAAAATTAATAATTAAATTTAATTAATTATGTTTATTTATTTTTTATTTTTTGGATTCGAAGATAATTTATTGCGTTAACGTGATACTGTAGATGACGGTATTTAGAACAAAAATAACAACTTTTATGAAAGCTCTATTCAATAACGTAAAATTTTATTTAAATTATTTAATTCTAAAAAGATCTGAGAAAGACATCTGCCAAGAGAAGAAAGAAGAAAGGGGGCGTGTTCTGATATCATGAAGCCCGCCATCTTTAGTAGTGGGGGTAGCCCTTAGGGGGGTGGAGGGGGTTACTCCAGGTCACAACTGACCAATCTTATTTAAGGGAGGAGAACCATGGTTCTTTAATTTATTTAAAAGGGTCTATCTATTTTTTTCTGATTTTTTAAAAATATTCTTTGTAGACGTTTACGCAAAAATATCTACGAAAACCCAATTTTGTTTCACATTATAAATAACAGATTAAAATATCCTAATACTTTCTCTAACCAAAAACAAAACAAAAGAAACTAAAAAGTATTTTGTAATAAATAAAAAGGTTTACTATGATTTTTAAAAAATAGTTTAACATTTTTTTTTTGCTACACCTATTATCAAAACATTTTCTTTTTTTTATATGAACAAGCAATGGCATCACAAGAAATTAAACCAATAATTTCTTAATTGAAGATGTCCAACACTATAAAAAAATAATTTATATTCTTCAACACAGTTCAACAAAAAATGTTACCACTAAATACTATAGCGATATTATTGTCACTTTTCAGAATGGGGAAATCTAACTAAACCCTGAATGAAAAATTGCAAAAGTATATTGGTTCTACCAACTCTTTCCATACAGTAACTAAAATTACCTAGTATTAATAACTATTTTGCCTTAATTTCTATTCACAAAAAAAGCTTTTTTTTTTTTTCCACCAGTCTTGGTCTTGATCATGCAATTATTAGGCGGTCTTGGTCTTGTACTTTGCAATACCGAGACCGATTTTGGGAAAAACTAACTTTTGCTTATAATCTTTACATGCTATAATAACTTAACCTTCCTCCAAAAAACAATGTATATGCAATTTTTCATGACTGACACAGATACATAAATATATGTTTTTTTAATTAATTAATTGCAATATTTTACATTATATATAGATGATTACTGTTCATGTATATTTTATTAATCTTATTGTAGTAAATTCTATTGAAATATTTTTTTTAATTTTATTTTTATAAGACCAAAAACTTGCATGGTTATCATCGCCCATTTTCTTTGATCTTGATTACATTTTGAAATCTTGTAATCCTATGTTTTTTAAAAACTTGATTAATTTGTCATCAAATAATTGTGATATTAGGATATTTGTTGTGTTTACTTAATTTGCGTACATAAGCGTTGCAACTTCTAATTTATTTTTGACACAGACGAATAACACTGAATATTTTTTAAGGATCATATTATTAGAAATAATCGGAATTTCAGTTTCAAAAGAACGAAGAAAATACAACATTCTTATAGGTTTTCAATAATGTTCCGAACTGAACAACTATCAACATTTTAATTTATTTTAAGTTAAGTTGGGAAGAAGTAAAGAAGTAAAAAAAAAAAAAAAACATTTTCCCAATAACATGTCATTAGTTTTAAAATTCTAAAAATTTTATCGGTGAAGTGAACTGGAATTTATGCATCCATTTATGACCACAACTGAATCATATAATATGACTCATCAAGCTGACTTCAAAAGGAAGTTATAAAAAGACACAATATATTAATCATCCCCACCAAGGCTGTTCATTATATTATTTATTTAAATTAAAATTATTATTTGAATATAATATTCTAATAACCTTTAAATAATTTTAAATTTATTAAATTGCATTTTTTATATAGCTAGGCATAATTCAAAATCTAAAATAACAATTGTCATATTATTGATAACAAGTTTTTATTAAGAAAATTGTAGGAAAACACCGTAATAAGGGAAGAAAATTCAATAGCCACAATAAGGAAAAACTATTTCACTGAAGTACGGAAAACTTAAACAATAGTTTTTAAGTTTTATTTTATTAAGGCCCATTAGCTGTTCATTATTTATTCGCTGAAGATTTTGGATTTTGCTCCGATTTTCAGGAGCGTTTAGTCTTTTTTATAGTTGTATACTTGACATGACTCCTTGTTTTATATACTTACCTGTCTCTCACTCTCTCTCTCTCTCTCTATTATATATATATATATATATATATATATATATATATATATATATAGTGTGTGTGATATATATATATATATATATATATACACAGAATCGTTTTATTCATTATATTTAAAATGCATCTTCATAATTTAAGATTAACTTTAATGTGTCCTTCGACAAAATATCTTATAGAGGATTATTCGATTATAATAATATTTTATGTTTTTTTCCTATTGACTCATTTGTATCAAAGATAACAAATCTAAGTGTTAAAAAGGTATATAATATAAAACAATAAAAACAGCTAAATGATTTTGAAAATGGGTGACCCTCCAACTCAAACCGTTAACTAAATAAAAAAATGGAGAAGTAATATTAAAGAGTAACATTTCAACAAGTATAATTAAAAAACTAAATTAAGTAAATCGATTAATGTTTAGTATAGGTATTAATTTTTAATTATCATGCTAGATAGAAACAGTGCAGGCCTTAGGGCGGGGCAACCAGGGCAATTGCCTCAGGGCACTCGCCACTTGTAATAAACAAAATAAAATTTACAAAACGTATTGAAATAATTAATTTCAACATAATAATTAATTAATTAATAAAGTAACTGTATTAAGAAATGTTTAATGCAATAAAACTCAAATATTACCTAACATAAAACAGCTTAAGAAATAAAATATAATAAGTAAAATTAATTTAGTACCACGATTTGTGAATTATTTGTACAGGATTAATAACAATTTGCACCATATTTTTTTTTATTTGAATATACCACTCTCACACAATATATGAATCAGCGAGGATTACAAAAATAAATAAATATATAAAATAAATAAATAAAATAACACAAGCATAAGGGAAGCAAATAGATGTAATTCCTTATGACATGGAATTAAAATAAATTAACTGAGGAAGGTAATCGTGCATCCAGCTCATTTTCAAGCTTCTGGGTGTAAAAAAAAATAATGTATTCATGTAAATCGAAATGATCTAATAAGTACTTAGAAAAAAATTATTCCATCAGGATTGAATATTAAAACTGGTTAATATCCAACAATATCTTATTTTGTGCTCCATTTAAAAAAAAAAATGTCAGCAATGAGATAAAATGAAAATTTTATTAAAGCAAAAATCTAGAAAAAGTAAATATATAATGAAATTAGAAAATATTTGAGATAGTATAATTTTTTTTTATCATAATGTATACAAATTTTACTTTAATAAAACTTTGTCGTAAATTACATTAAGACAATAATAACAATGTTATTAAACAACTTCGATATCAAGCTATTAAATTCTAACAACTCTCTAAAATATCTTGACACAGTAACAATAATGATTAAATGTAATTTTCAAAATTATACTTTGTTTAAAGTTCTTGATAGTGGGCGTTCTAAGCTGTTTTTTTTAAATTTTTTTTTAATTATCTATCAAACTTTGTGTTATAAATGAATCGATTGCTAAGTTAGTTGATAATAAGGTATTATAAAATAAATGTTTTAAATTTAACTTTCTACCCTTATTTTTAACCTCATAAACAAAATCTTTCTTAGTGCGTTAAAGTCTCTTATTTCATTATATTTGTTTTAATTTATAAAAAAAATCAAAGTTAAATATTTTAATTCTAGAAAATTATAAACCATGTTTGAGGGATTATGCAGTTACGTCAAATGAAAAAAATTAAATTTAAAATATAATTTTCAAGCTATGAAAAAAAATTAATTTTTAGGCATGAATAGAATTCATTTTTTATTTTTTTTTATAATGTTTTGGCACAGTAATCTATTTCATTTTACAATTAAAGAAACATAAAAATAAATTTTAATATTTTTTCTTAAAATTATAAAAAAACAATAGTTAATTTCTTATTTTCTGTTGTAACATACATTGTATTTCAAAAATACAATATATATACTGCAATTGTTTATTTGCCGAAAATAGTAATGTAATTGCCCAAAAAACGAAAAAAAAAAATGTTATTGTTTCTTATTCCTTTTATTCATTACAAATGTCTTAATTTTATATAATTATTATTTAAATACTTGTAGATGTACTCGATGTAGGTGTTTATATTAGGAAAACTGGCTTATCGATTAAATGGGTATTCACATATATTAAATTATCTATAATACTATTTTAAAACAAGTTAAAAAATGTTTGTAAAAATCAATCTCACTCTTTAAATAATTTCTGAACAGTAATTAATTGAAGTAATTTATATATTTAATGCAATAGATAATATCTGTAATATCTATTTGATTAATCAATAGATGAACACATGTGAATACACAGTACTCATGGATGTAAGAAAACTGATGTCAACGTAATGAGAGAATCATAGATATTTAAATTATCACTGTTTCCAAATATTTATCATTCATTATTGATAGGCATAAATATTTAATTACTTTTTGAAACGAAATTATGCAATTTTGGATGATATAAGCTGTTTATTTCCAAAGTGATTTTTGATCCGATTTTTTGTAAATCGAAATAAGTATCGATTTCTAAATAAAACACCAAATGAATCAGGTCGTGCAACTGTTTTCCACAAACAGACCTTAATATTAAATGAATGTGATGTGATAATAAGTTTATTTCCGAAATCAGTTTTTTTTTCCAGGAGTGTAATGAAACATTTTCTAAGTAATTAATTAATTTGAGATGAAAACTAAAAATAAATTAATTTTATTGTACTATTATTGTGAATAAAAAGTTAATTTCATATACTACATCATTTTTTCTCTACAAACCGAACCCCCAATTAACTTTTTTTTTTGTTCGAAAACGGGCTTTGAAGTTTAATTCTTTTCTAAAGTGGTTTTATTTATTTTTAATTTTTTTTTTTAAACAACTATGAAATTATCAGTGATTACCGGATATATGTCCTATTAAAAAAGATTCATAATTTTTTTTCTCTCTAAATTTTGGTTTTGATATTACAATAGAAGAATAGAAAATATATATTTTTCGCTTTTTCCTGATAAATTGTCAATGATGCTTAGGGCTCTCTTTGGATATATAAGAATCAATTTCTCCATGGCGTTAGACATCAAGGAATAAATTGGATGAGTTTTATTTTATTTTTTTTTTTTGGTGAAATTTTTAAATTTTAGGCTAACCTGGCACTCGACCTTCTCGATGACCCTTGGTAAGCGGTGCTGGTCTACGTCTTGGCGGTACTTGAAGGGGCAGAGTGCCTTGTGTTGGGCTAGCTCCAGGAAGATCCGCTCTTCGGCGGCGAGGGATTTTCCGATCAACAGGAGTACGGCCAGCAGCATGTCTGTTAGCGGAAGGTAACACACCGTCGGCTATATATTACCTGTGTGGCTAGAGGGGGACGCGCCTGCGCTCGATTCCTAAATTCAATCACGCTACGCATAGTCGTAAATATTTCGTTCATCTTGCCGCGCGATAGACATATCGTAGTAAGGAGTTTTGTGGTGGGTAGGGTCAACGAACGTATATAAAAAATAAATAAATCTATAAAAAGAAAAAAAAGCCCTGAAATCGCTTAGGTGCCAGTTAGTAGGACCATAAATTCGATAGATAAATCCAAAGGTAAATATTTTGCAACAATAATTCACACAATGTAAAAAATATTAATAATTCTTATTTAACTATCTTAAAAAAATTATAAACGGGATAAATATTTTGTTGAAATTAAGTAAAAAACAAAAACTCAAGCTAATTCATATAATTGCCTTAAAAATAAATTACGTTCTGTTAAATGAATAAAATCAGACACAACTCAAAACGGAAAGTTAATTACGTAGGTTAATGTTTTCTTTCAAACTTTATATGAAATATCGCTTCGATATTCAAGACTGTAGTAGCTCAAAAATCAAAATTAAAACATAAATTTTAAGCCAATTGACACAACAGTCTTATTAAACCTCCAACACTTCAAATCATCACACAAAAAGGATTGATAAGTAGGTAAGGTTTTTCACTATACAGAAGTTAACCACAAATCACATTTTTAGGTTTTAGCAAAGATTTTATAAGAAGTGGTTAATAAATTAACAACTCAATTTTAAGACTCTTTATATCACTATCTTTAAATTTCGGAAGGCAACTAAAATCTATCAAATCAAATAAAATCATTCCAACTCTAGATATGCGGTATAATCATAAAATAATCCGAACAGAACATTAAAACGCATTAAAAAATAAATAGCTGAGCCTTTCAAATATATAAAAATATACTTTGATTAATTAACTTATTTTCTTACTATCGAAGCTGTTTTTTATATATAAAAACATTTTTTCACCGGTCATACTAAACTGGTGATAAATTTACAGTCTTGAATATGTTCAAGTGACTAAAAATGTGTAATTGCTAAAGACCTCTCGAAATAGACAGAATAGATTAAGTTTTCACAAAATAAAAATTAATCAGAAATCCGTTTAATATTTATTTTAATCTTGACTGTTTTTTTTTTTGTTTTTTTTGCCATTTCGCAAAAAATATTAACTTATTTTATGCGAAGTGGTAAAAAAAAAAAAAAAAGTGATCAATTTTTATATGTATGTTGACTATGGCCCTGACCAACTTTTTTTAAAAAGTATTTACAAACGTTATCAAAAACAATAATCACAACGATCTGTGGTATATTAATAGATCTTATATTTGGCAAGACTCAGAACGGATTGACAATTAGGTAGATACAGATTTTCAGTACGATGATAAATCCAAAATTCAGTTCCAATTATTTTAAAAATTCCAGAACTATCGACCTTAGTCAAGATGGTGTAGAAAGTGCCTAAAAATCTTTGCTAAACATCTTAAAAAATATAGATATCTTAATTTTAATATATCGAAAAAAAATCTATATTATACTGCTCTTAATACAGTATCGGGATTCTAAAAGTAATTTATGGTATATTTAATCTCTCACAAACATGTGGTATTAAAAGATTCGGACAAAAGACACCAAATGAACTAAAACAAAAAATAAACACTGGAAGATATAAAATACTTACAATTTTCGAAAACTTTATTCACCTTGATATATTTTAAGAACTCAAGATTATTATGGAATTTTTTGAAATAATGCTCAAACGAACATGGGAAGAACTCCGTGGAATGAGAAAATTTTGTACTCAGAGTAACTATTATAGGTTTATAAAATGGTTTGAATCATTCACTTAAAAGTTGATCCAACAAATATTTACTAAGTGGTTTTTTTTTTTTTTGTAATCAACCGATGATATCCAATCCAATATTGTTGCTCATGATTTTTTTTTTAAACATTTTGTTTTTAAACATTTAAACATTAATCACCTTTCAAATGATCATTTAGAAATTCAACCAAAAAATATATAATTATGGTTATACGATAGTAAATATATCTTTATAAATATATTTTTTTAATGAAATATTAAGGGCCTACAGTAAAAATATAAAATAAATAAGGAAGGAAATGGTCCGGGGTAGAGGTCCAAGGAGTTTTACTTAAAACTCAAGTGAATCAATGTGTTCTAAGTGAATCTCCTCGTTGAACACACCTCCCTGAAGAAGACCTGCAAAGTCGGGTCGAAACGTTGGCTTTTAATAAAATAGTTTTGTCACTATTTAGTCTATTTATGACCGCCACCCCGGACCGTCTCCTTCCTTAATAATACAACGGTCAACTATTAAGTATATAAAAAAATAAAAAGTGAAAACATTTATGAAGATTTTTGTAGAGGTATTTCTTTTTTTTGTTTTTTATAGATGAAGGAGAAATTTTACTAAAAACTTTTTTAAGCCCTCTTTTATTTAAGAAGATTCAATAACTATGAATAATAAACAAACCTCAACATATAATATATCAAGATAATATCTCCGGATTTTCATTGTAGGTAAAGAAAACCATGTCCGTTTTTGTATATGTTCAGCTGAGCCAATTTCGTTAACTTCGCGCTATTAAAATTTGTTTATTTGTTTTGTAGAAAATTTAATCACCTTTCAAATGCCTATTTAGAAATTCAACCACAAAATATATTATTAGGGTTGTACGAAAATAAATGTCTCTTTCTTCATATTTTTTTATGTAATATTAAGTAAGGGAGATGAGGCCTCCGATTAATATAAAAAAATAGAAAACATATATGCAGATTTTTGTAAAAAGTATTTCTTTTTTTGTTTTCTATAGATAAAGGACAAAGTTTACGAAAAACCTTTTTAGGTCCCTTTTTTCTTCAGGAGGATTCAAAATAATTATGAATAATGGACAAACCTCAACATAGAATATATTAAGATAATATCTGAACACCGGAGGTAATGAATACCATGTCACATTCTTGTATATGTACAGAGGGGGACAATTTTCCACAACTTTGAGCTATTAAAAATCTGTTTCTTCATTATTAAATAAAAAAAATGGAAATGGTGTCCTTTATATCCGGGGCGCAGATATATCAAATCGTTTTCCATTTATTACGAAAACAAAATTTTTAATATTTTTTTTATGAAATATTAAGTAAGGGAGATGGAGCCTACCACCAAAAAAAAAAAAAAAAATAGAAAATATATATGCGGATTTTTGTAAAAGTATTTCTTTATTGTTTTCTATAGATAAAGGATAAATTTGACGAAAAAAACCTTTTAAGTCTTCAGGAGGATTCAAAATAATTATGAATTATGAAAAAACCTTAACATAGAATATGTAAACACCGAAGGTAATGAATACCATGTCACATTATTGTATTTGTTCAGGAGAGCCATTTTTCCATAACTTTGAGCTATTAAAATTGGTTTCTTCATTATTAAATCATTTAATGAAAAAATGGACATGGTGTCCTTAATATCCGGGACACAGATATATCGACTCATTTTGAAATTACCAATGTCAGTTTTAACGATTTTGTATAATTTTATCCAGTGTTGCAAGATAATCAAAACTTTCAATGTATGCTGGTTAAGCAATCTACATGTATAATTTTGCCTACACTGCTTGTTTTTAATTATTTCAATTCAGATATATAATAATAATGAAAAAAAAAAGAAGACAAACAAGAAATAGTAAAATGCAACGGAATGAGATCACCGGTTGTAGCGGATATTTGCACCTGTTATCCTCTAAGGCAAATATAAGGAAGAGAGTACAGGACTTGTTTCTGGAAACGGAAGCTGGAAGCAAATGGATAAGAAATAATTTCTCGGAATAATTAACCTTCGGGAAATTATTTTATCCGTCAAAGTAACCCTAAGTTTATTCTACTGATACGGCGTTAAGGATAATAAAATTCCTATATGTGAATGATAATTGGGAATGATTAATTATATAAAATTATTGCTTGTCTCTTAAATATCAAACTAAATAAAATGCAATTATTTTATTGTATCATATATTATTTTTTGAACCAGTATACATTTAAAAACACAAAGTAACTAGACATTGACGACATCTTCGATGACGAATTTCAGATCCTTATCGTAACATTAGTCTAAGACAACTTTTTCACTGATTGAACTTTAATGCAAATTATAAGATTGACTATGAGGAAAAAATCTTTAGACCTTAGATTATTAGTAGGTGAGATCATGCGTTACTCACAAAAAAAAAAAAAAATAATAAATAAGAATGATCAATAAGGGTTCAATAAATCTTATATTATGCTGTTCTACTACCTTAAAAAACTGTACGATATTTGGGTCTCCACTTGAACAAACGATTAACATGAACATACCACATAAAACAAAAAAGAAAAGAACTTAATCAGCGATACTGAATTCTTTCTAGGCTACTTGACAGACGTTCTAAATTATATGTGACTAATAAATTAACTATTTGCAAAGTCCTCATTAAACCACTTTGGACATATGGAATCGAACTATGGGGAACAGCAAAGAAATCAAACATAAAAATCATCCAGTCAAAACTCCAGTATACATGAGACAATTGTAGACGCACCCTTTTATGTTTCAAACTTTACGTTACACTCTAGCCTTAATACTCCTTTCAGCACGGCAACTGCCACTGACCACTTTAATAATTTTCATGACAGACTGAATCTAAATTCCAATCCACTTACTCAAGCTCTATCGACTGCTACAAATCCATATAATCCGCCCAGAAGACTGCTGAGGCGCTGGCCAAGAGACTTATTGCATTGAGCTACTTACTGTATTATCTTTTTTGTGTGTGTTATTCTGTTATTATGTATTTGTTATTTTACTACTGTTTTTTTTTTTTGTTTTTTTTGTCTTTTTGTTTTGTTATTACTATACTTTTTTTTATGCTATAATTTATTCTCCTTGATATCATATTTGCTGAATACCGAGGTAGATGGCAAATTTATTGTGTGACAGGAATATGTGTAACTAATAAATAATAAATTTCATAGCATTAACTCATTTTATTTAACTGAATAAAGGTGAAATAAAAAAAATCGAAAAGCAGAAACAAGCATATTTGATTTAACCTAAACTTAAAATTTACCGTCAACTAAAATTCTGTTCGCTCTACCCTCCCCCTTTCCCCTAGTTCTGGCCAGGATTTCAAATTTTTTTTTCACATCAATAAATTTCATATTTTTGTTTCCCGTGCATGCTTTTAGTTCAATAAATTTTAATGAGAACCTATCTATTAATGAGAATCTATTATTAATGTTTATTTATACTATGTAATAAATTACAAATTTATATAGCATACTCATTTATGTAGTATATCTGCTTTGATAAGCAGACTAACCTAAACTTTGATTTCCAGGTTGAGAAAGGTGCGTCTGTTTACAACTACCAAGATTACAAATCAAGAAAACTAAACTTATTTTAAATAACTCTTTGTAAATTAGCGTGTTAGTATTGTTGTATTTATTTTTTTTTAAAAAAGGTTTTGTCAAAAGCTTTAATATTTCTGAAATCAGATAATAACAAGAATATTGAGTTGATCTTACTCAAAACAAGGATCCATGATACAATCGAATCGTTGTTATTGTTTATTGTGCCTTTTGTATTTTGATTTTAACACCCAATTATTTAAAACATACATTTCTTGATTTTTTATGTTCTTTTTTTTTACTAAATGAGCCAGAGAACAATACAATGTTGAGTTGATAAATAACACAGTATTTATCCATTGGAATAGATATCAGATATGTCAAGATCGATTTATACAATCGTTGATTTGACGAAAGATGATTTTATATTAAATCAGAGCAAATACAGTTTTTAAGATTTAGGATGTAGCTCAAGCATCAATTGAGTCTGGCATAAAAGGCTCCTCTTCAAACTTCAGACGATACTCCCTCATACCTACTATCTTATCCTTCATAACTTTCTTTCTGACAGATTTGTCTCTGTCTGCCTGGCTCACAACTTTCTTCAATAAGACCAGCCTTAGCAGGAGTTCCTCAAGGATCAGTACTCGCTCCGCTTTTATGCATCATATACACATACAATATTTATAACAGCGCCAGAATTATTACAGGGACTTATGCATACGATACAGCAATTCTAACAAGACATATAAAACCCACAGACGCTTCACAGACTTTACAACATCATCTAACAAAACTAAACGATTGGTACAAACATTGGAAAATTCGAGTCAGCCAAGAAAAATCAAAAAACATTACTTTTACTCTTCTACGTGAAACATGCCCTCTGAATTTACCTTGACAATGCAGAAATTCTTAATACAACATCTTGGACTGACATTTGACAGAAGAATGACATGGGGCTCACATATCAACAAAAAAAGAAAAACGTTAAACCTCAGACTACGACTATTACACTCACTTCTTTCACTAAGACGCTCAAAATTAAAATTAAAACTGATTAATTAAAAAACTGAAAACTTACATTTACCTACTTAAGCCCATATGGACCTACGCTTCACAAATTTATAGGACAGCCAAAACGACCCAGATACGAAAATTACAAACTTTTCAGTCAAAAACCTTCAGGACTACAACTAAAGCTGCATGGTACGTAACAAACATTATTTTACATAAAGACGTTCAAATGCACAAGATTAACGACCATATACGGACACACTACTAACTATTTCAAAATTACTTACATAGACATACTAACACACTTATATAAGATATGACTACATTTAAAATGCCCGAAAACACATTTAGGAGGCTCAAATGGAGCTGGATGAGGGAATTCCTCCCTTAGAAATACCTTGAAATCAAGACAGGAAGGGATGCCGATAGGTACTCCTCTCTCTCACGCCGATCAAGCCATTACCAGCACTGTTTCCGACATCAGACTCGCTGATAGTCAGTACTTCTGACAGGTGAGGGTGAAGAAATGAAGAGAAAAGAAAACAGATTTTTGAGGAATTAGGAATGTTAATTTAAAACCTTAAAAAAAAAAATTAAAAATAAATAACAATAAGTTACATAGAATGTTCTTCTGAATTGGAACATTTAAAATAAAATAAAGTGCTCATAACTGCCCTTTCTGTAGTTTTCTACATATTTCTTTTAAGAAAACGAAATTTATTATAAGAGAAACAGAAATTTTAAATTTCTCATTACCAACAACTTGTTCTGAATAAAGCTGAATGTATGCGTCAGGTAAAGCTATTTTTGTACCATTCATTGTTTGTAATCGAAGCATTTATTCTATTAGGTAACAGATTCGGGATACTGATATCGGTACCTTCATTAACAAAAATTTGCATTCGTCAATTTACGATCCCTTTCTCAAAATTCGTCTGGTTAGGAGCGGTTCAGTAGAAGGCTGTTTCATTGGATCTACTCCAAAATGCTCCATTTATTCCATTCTCGATGGGAGCATAAACCTTGAACTGTTCTTGGATTGGATGGGATTTGATTGTGACAGGGCATAGACAGGTTTGGTGCACGCGGCTATCGCATGGGATAGAAAACATCGAGCGATTTATTTCAGTTTACATTCAGTTACCATTCTCAGCATAGCATCTTATTTTTTTCTTCTAATTATCAATGTACAATACGAAATTACTTCAAGACAATTAAATAAAATATTTAGAGATGAATATATTTTTAAAAATTATAAAAAAACTAGAGGGAGGTACCATCTTTCCACCGAACAGCGGACCAACCTCCATTTTACAAATTGTACAACTGTTTATTTAATTGTACTACTCGTTGCTCAAATTGTATAACTTTGATGTACTCGTATTCTGTAGTTCAGATTGTATTATTTTTTATCAACATAAAATAAACTGAACGAAACCACAGTTCGGGCAAATTTATAATTTCTTTTAAAAAATATATATTATACATCGGGCCATATTGCAAATCTATATTATTGTATAATTATAATTATTCTCATTGCCAATATGTGACCATCATATATATTCAACTTGTCCAGCTTCATAGCTTTCAATGTACGTTATATTGTGCTTTCTTTTCTCTTTCATAATAATTACAATTATACCTTGGATTGGATATAATATAATAATTAATATATTGTATTCAAAGGGAAAGGTCTAGATCGAAAAATAACTGATATCACCTATGTAAAATCAAACTATCGCTTCTAGATGAAAATACCATTTTCCGTACAAATTTTCAGTAGTAAAATTTTATTTTGTATTTGTAGTGTAGGAGTTTACGGGAGGTCATTACATATTTTGTACCATAAAGAAGACACCAAGGTGGTGTAAATCTCTATTTTGTATTGATAGAATAGGAGGTTACAGGAGCTCAACACATATGAAATTAAACAAACAGCTGTATAATTTGTAAAATAATAACTATAGGAGAGCAACACTATCGAGTCTAGAGGACTGGTCTGAGGCCTTGTGCTCCTGTTATCTCCTACTCTCCTATTATTAAAATAAAATAAAATATAAAAGTTACTGTGGACGGGTTGACCAAACGGGCTAACGTGGGTGCACAGCACCGCCGTTGCCCGGCAACCTGATCTATGAGACAATAGATTTAAAATAGTCACGAGTTCGCGTCCCGGTGACGGGGGAGTCTTATAAATCCCCGCCCACAACCTCTGGCCCGGGAAAAGCCCGTATAGACTTAAAGACGAGGAAGGGGAGGACCAAAAAAAAAAAAAAAAGCATAAAAGTTAGTAAACACTTTTTTTATATAATAGAGATATTTAATCTTACGTTTGATCAGGTTTAGATCGTTCCTTGTATCGATAGTCTATTAGTACCGACAATATATATACCCTAAAATATTCGGTCCCTTTTTGGGCTCTCAGAAGTGATGGATTTTGATGAACCATTTTTCAAAGGAAAAGGAATTTTAGGGAAAAGTGAGAAATCTCAATTTCGATAGATAAATTCCTACAATTTTAAGGGAAATTTTAAAGATTTTAAAGAAATTTTAAACCCAAATGATTAAAAACCAGAAGGTGAAAGAAAGGGGTGAGATAACTTTAAAAAAAATATTTTGACATAGACATTAAGATCCATAAGCAGTGCTTTTAATGTCCTAACATGTATCTTTTTAGAGATAAACCATAAATCTTACCGAAAACCGGTCAGGTGATATGTTTAAAAATGTTAAGGTTTCAAAAATAGAAAATATTGGTATTTATGATAATCTTCGACGAATTAAAAATCCATCCCTAAAGGTAAATTGAGAAGAATGGATATACTTATAGTAATAGATTTCAATACACTCAGCAGAAACTAAGTCTCTTCTGCACCAATGAAATAAGTCTTCATCGGGTACAATAATCGATTAGTAAAAGTATGGGGATAGTTGTATCTCATTGCTCAACTATCAAACTTAAAAGATACCTCCAGTGGGCTAAGATAATCATTTATCAATTAAATTTTACTTTGACAGTCGTGATAAGGTAAGAAGCTTCACCGATTTTGTGAGTTGAATAGACTGTCTTGATAATACTATATTGTATTGCTATGTACTGAACATAGCAAATAAGTTTTTAAAATAATTATTTGTTAAAAACAAGGTTGAATGGAACCAACTTCTGACATCAAAACCAGCGGTAGGAGCAGGTAGATAAGGACCAACCTGTACCTGGATCCTGAGGTAGGCTTAGAGTAAAAACTAGTAACGGGCTAAGTAACTGGTTCCTTTTAGGGTGTTACCAGTTATTATGGAGTAATAGGGTGAAGTTAAGAACCAATGGAAACCATCCTTGCCCCACCCTGAATATTTGTATATAATACGCCGAGAAGTAAGAAAACAGGTCTTATGATGATATCCGGCGTTGAGGATGATATTAGATATTTCTAGAGTTGTTTTTTTTTTTTTCATAGAACGATTCGATTTCGGATAACAGTTTTTGTACTGCGGACCTCTGGATTTGGGACAGTTCAAAACTGTTGTCTATTTGCATAAATTTACATTCGTCAATTTAAAATCTCAAATTTGACTCGAATAGCTCGTACGAAATACAATTCAAAACCAATTATTCTAATTGATAATCTAGAATGTTGATATAAACTGTTATTATGTAAAAATATAGAGATATATCTTTTTAATATTTAAATCGTCTGTGTTTTCTTGTTTTGTGTAACAATCATTATCTATAGCTATGTCGACATTATTTTTATATTTTATTGGTTATAATAATGTTCCAATTTATATAATTTAAATTGCAAATGATGGGAACTTGTGAGTATGAAATATATACTGCTTTATACTCTTCTCAGTTCTCAACAGCTCAGTTCTTGATTGTAATCTTTCAAGACTTCTCACACGTGAAACTATTTTTGCGGAGGAAGCAATCCATCTCTCTTGGAATTTCCTTTTTATTGTTATCTTGATAGGTTTTTGTAGTAAATTTGTTTTACTTTTATTATAATTAGTAAGTCGTGTTAAGCCTTTCTCATCTTTAATTTATTGAAGGAGATATGGGTTGCAATATTATTCGGAGTAAATTCCTCAACGCATTATTTATAGTATTGTGTGATGAGATAAAATTTTATATTTTTCTATGCTTTACAATTAGAATTAATCATAAAAAAATTATAGTGATAATTTTTTTGCAATTAAATAAATGTCGCAGACCTGTTACATGATATTTTCTCAATATAAATCGGGTCTAATACTTTTACGTTAAGAAAAAAATACTTCATCATAGCAGCTCATAAGGATCATAGCATAAGGATGTACATTTTTTAAGTAAAAAAACAAAACAAATAATTTAAATTATGAGGAAGTCCTAAATCGTTTATTAAAGAACTCTCTTTCGGAAACTTACAGTAAAAAAAAAATGTGCATGGTAGACAAGCCGGTCAAAAAATTGTATTAGAAAAAAATATTCAATAATGTAGAATACGTAAATATATACACGTACTACTTCATATATTTCTCTATTTGGTGGAAATGTTTTATTATTCTGAAAACCAAATTATGTTTTATTTTAATACTATGATAATGGCGGGAGGTAAAAAGTAGATCACAGGATGTGATCTTTGGCTGGGTTCCATCCCATAGCGGTATCTTGACCAAGCAATGAAAAACCAGACCAAGAACCAAAAATCACCCCCAACTTGGATATCAAGGGAGAGCATAACTCATCTACCATAACTTCAATAAAATATATCATAGATGGAGGATTGGGCACACATGGCAACGAAAAAGCTGTTAAAAGTCCAGGAAGAAAGATGGAAAATAAAATAATCCAAACTATAGGAAATAAAAACGGAGTGAGTGCTACAAATGGGCTTCAATGACAAACAAAATCGAAGAGAAAAAAAATTATACTATGATGAACACGTAATTAGCCCCACGGATACCTATGCACACGAGACCTTCTTAGAAGCCTAGAAGTACCCATGTGCCAAAAAAGTAATAGCAACAGACCATAATCAATTTAAGACTTACTTACTCGAGTGCGCTTACTTTGAAAAAAATCAGAAAAAAATTAAAAGTAAAAATAAGAAAAGAAATATTGTAAGACAAAGAAAAGAATGTGTGCACTCTGTTTCAATAACTAAAGGAAAGTACTAGGGATTTGAAAAAACATAAAATACAACGCTAAGTCAATTACTCCAATTGTGTGTTCTATGTAAATTTTATGGTAAACATTTTCCCAAATATATGTGTGTATATATATTTCGGTTGGCGCTTCAGACCATAAAAGAATAGAAGATCTTTGGCCGCGAGATGTGGTCTCCTTAAATGTAAGGAGCTTGCGGAAGCATAGATTGCCTGGAGGGGGTCACCAACCTCACGTTGCTACAAACCATGGTCTCCATGGTGCAGCGGCAGGCTATATTTCCGATTTTGCAAAGTATCATTTATATTTATATTTATATATTATTTGATATTTTTAATTATTGATAACACTAAAGGTCGTCAATAGCAATTAAACAAAAAAAAAAAAAAAAAAGCAGGAAGAAAGTCGGTTGAATAATGGAGGAGAAAAAGAGGCTGAACCGTTTTGTGTTTGCCTATTTATATGATGATGAGGATATTGCTAGATGATGTGATCTAGTTACCATGGAATATTGCAAGACAAAGAAAAGAATGTGTGCATTCGGTTTCAATATCTAAAGGAAAGTACTCTTTATTGGAAAAAAAATACAACGCAAAGTTTATTGAGATATTACACTTGACTCCTGGCACTGAAAGGGATAAAGAGGCCGACGAATGGACCATATGTCCTTTTTTCCACCTTCTAACACCTACAAAAAAGGATGCCGCCTCATACTAACAACTCTGAGGATGTCCAGATACCTTTATCGGAGCCGCTGAGAAATAAATATTACCTGGGCTAAGTGAGAATCGAACCCACAAGTTCAGAACCAGGCTTCGCTCGGAGGTCCTCGTCCTATAAGTGCTCGGCCATCGCGTCCTCTAAATCGGACCAGGAAATGATTATACCAAATAGTGACGAAATCAAATTAGGTTTCCTAAGGCCGTGTGCAACTAACTGTACGATATCCTTCTACGAAATCAAATTGAAGGTTAGTGCTATAACATATTGTAGAGTAAATGGAACATTTTGGAATAGATCCAATGCAACAGCCTTCTACTGAACCGCTCTCGTCGAGACGAATTTTGAGAAAAGGATCGTAAATTGACGAATGTAAATTTGTGCTAATGAAGGTACCGAGATCAGCTGTCCTAATAGACACCAGTTATTATTCAGTTATTTCTGTCGTCCTAATGACACGAAAATTGTTGTCATCTTGATCCCGACGGACTCGACAAACCCCTCAATATCAATTCATTTATGCACAATATAAAAAAGGCGAAAATTCCAAAAAATTTCGAAAGTATCTAAAAATTATAAAATAGCAAAAAAGAATTGATTGATTTTAGATGGACCGATTAAAGTCAGTATATCTTACATCAACGTTGATTTGATGTGAGATGCGTGACATATAAAAAAAAAATTCTTCAAACCCTTAACAGGATCTGATGCATTTAACGATCCTATTACTGCCTTTTTGTCAACATTATTGAATTCAATAACCGTCACAGTTGCTCGGGTGGATTTGGTCCTATGATTAAGTAAAGAAAACCGGACAGGTCCTATGACGTTAATACGGCCACAAGTCTTTTGGGCTTACGTCACATGAAGGTTCCCTCTGTGGTTTGAAAATGACGAAAGACTGGTTTATTCATCATAAGTATATATACACATTTGCATAATATGGTAGATTTATTCGCCAAGATTATATTTACACATTTACATAATTTATTAATCAGACAATATTTTTTATCGACTAGGTTTATATATATATATATATATATATATATATATATATATATATATATATATATATATATATATATGTATATATATATATACACGTTATTAAAATAAATGAATACAAACTTACCAAGAAACAGAAGATATATGTTAGACTATAATTGAAAAACGCTGCAAATGATTTCACAATGGTTTATTATCTCCAAACATTTATAAATCTAAAGTAATATTAACTTCCGAGTTACAAAGAAAAACAAAACAAAAGGTGATTCCAATTATTGGACTAAACTGTTATTCATTAATCATTAGTAATATGCTAAAAAAAAAATAGCATTATTTCAGTAACACATTTAAAATTTAAAAACCAAACCAAGGATATAACATTTAATGTAGAACACATAAAAAAAAAAAACAGAGACCATATCTTTGCTCCTAATTGTCCGATTTTAACGATTTTTTTTTTGTTTTTTAGGAAATTTCATAAACATTTAAAAAACTATATAAAACTACAATATCAACAAAAAAGTAAAAACTTTTCGAGTTATTCGGAATTTAATTTTACCATCCCTCGTAACTTTTTTTCCAGCTTCTTTTCGTTGAAGTATGTTATATAGATAAATTTAAAGGGCGTCGAGAAAATGACTTTGGCGAAGTTTCATTGAAATCTGTACATTCGTTTAGGAGCTACAGTAGGAGCAACGCAGGTTTAATTTGAAAGTTAAAGACGGAGAGTAATGTCGATGAAGGAGGATCATCCTCGGGTGACCTCTGATTTTATATCAAAATTTGAAAAAAAAAAATCGGTCCAGTAGTTTCGGAGAAAATGCGCGGACGGCGGACGGCGGACGGGCAAAAAAAATTTTATTTGTTTCTCGAATTCTACGCATCTTAAAACGCGAAACCTCAAATTTTGAGGGGGGGAGGTTATGTTTTTGAATTTTGTGGTCGATCACAATGTTTCATTATTGAAAATAATAAACCAAAATTCCACCACACGGCCTTGCATCTCTAAAATTTAGGTCAATAACAAAATAACGCATCTACGTTTCGTTGATTCAGGCATCATGACAGATAACAAATCAAACAAGATCACATCACTCAACGATATGCAAAATCACACATGAGCATAGTTTTAAGACTAGTTTTTAAAAAATTATATATTTATATATTTTTATTTTTTATATATATTTTTTTTTATTGTATTGTATATATAGTATGAATGGGCCTCACTCAGCTTTAGTACTCAGTGCCCTTAAATGTGGCAAAATGTATTATTTCTCAATCAAAAGATTTAAAAAGAAAAAGATTAAAAAAAATATATGTCGACTATTAATATAAACGTATAAAATTTTCCATAAGACAGAAAATAGATATTAGATTATAATCGGAAAAACCAACAACAGATCCTTATTTTTCTAAAATGCAGGTAAATAATAAAATAACTTGCAACATTTCGCTGGACGGGAACAAAAACAAGATCACATCACTCCACGGCATCCAAACTCATACTGACAAGAGTACAGCTTTTAAAAATATATATTGACTATTAATATAAAGGGGTAAAAACTAACCATGAGAGAGAGAATAGATGTTCTGTTGTATTTGGAAAAATCCAACCACATTTCCTTCTTTTTCCTAAAACACAGATAAATAACACACCAACGTTCCGCCTATTCAGGTATGAGGAAAGAAAAAATTTACGACCAAAACACTCTACAACATCTAAATTCATTCTGACAAGAGGATAGTTTTAAGACTAGATTAAAAATATAAATCGATTATTAATATAAACCAGTAAAAACTCATCAAGAGACAGAAAATGAATATAAGTTCATATTTGGAAAAATCTTAGTATATCTTCTTGTATCTTTAAAATGCAGGTAAGTAACAAAATTAACAGGTTAGAATTTCGCCGATTCAGGCGTCTTCCGGACAGAAAAAGAAACCAAGATCACATCACTTCACAACATCCAAAAACGTACTGACAGGAACATAAGTTTTTTTTCTATCCTGATGATGCCTGAATCAACGAAACGTAGACGTGTTATTTTGTTACTTATCTACAATTTGGAAAAACAAGAAAGTGATTGGATTTTTCCAATTATAATTTTACAACTATTTTCTGTCTCTTAGTGAGATTTTTCTCGTTTATATTCACAGTCGATATATATTTTTAAATTTGGTCTTAAAACTACACTGTTGTCTTTATGAGTTTGGATGATGTGGAGTAATATGTTTTTTTTTCTATCCTGATGATGCCTGAATCGGCGAAATTTTGACGGGTTATTTTGTTATTTAACTGGATTTTAGAGATACAGTGAAGCGGGGTTGGTTAGTGGATGAGCGCTGATTTCCATAGCTCAAAGTCCCAGGTTCGAATCCGGCTAATGACTTGTAATTTTTCATTACGATTAAAGCCATGGATCGACCTTGGGGCCGGGAGACCCTCCTGGGGCAAATCCAGCCTCTATGAAGTAGGCAATTTAAATTAAATGAATACTCTTAATTACACGGTTGGAGCTTGATATCGGCCCATCACCTCCCTGCACAACCGTGGGCCTTGTAACTGTACTTCCCCACATTGTACTGCACCCAAGACCCTTCATGGGTTGTTGAGTGGTACAGAACCTAAATCTTGGGACACACTTGGAAGTATATTTCTCAAAGAGATAAATCATATATATATATATATATATATATATATATATATATATATTATATATATATATATATATATATATATATATATATATATATATAATAAAGATTAGAAAATATAATAGGCGACCACAAAGCTGGATTCAGAAAAGAGAGGAGCACGCTAGACCACATCTTCATCCCAAAACAAGTACTCGAAAAACGAGAGGGAGTAGCTCAGGATGTTCACGCCCAATTTGTCGATTACGAAGCAGCCTATGATTTTTTGGACAAGAACTGTCTTTGGAAATTATGACTAAACTGGGAGTTGGTGGGTAAGTTGGTGAGATTGACAAAGGCTTGTACAAATGACATTAATTGTAGAGTCCTAATACCAGGAGAATTATCTGAAGACTTCAATTTTCGAACGGGCTTACGACAGCGACTATTACCAATGTTGTTAGCTTAGCCCTGGAGAAGGGTAAAAGAACAAAAAATCCTCTGCAGGATAACAGGATAATCTGGGATCAGAGTACTAACACGTGGAGAAGAAAGACCAATAAAGAACTGCTTACAGAAACTGGTCTATCAATTTCCCATGATAAGAAGGCACAGAGGTTAAATGGACGGGGCATATAGCCCGTAGCAATCCATCTGAAAGCCTTGATAGAAGGTAAAAGACCACGCGGAATGGCAAAAAGCCGATGGATAGATGGAATCAACAAAGATGCAATAGAGCAGCCTGCAGATAAATGGAAAGAAATAGCCCAAAACAGGCAGAGATGGAGCAGGCTTGTTAATGCGGCAAAAGATCTACATGCCCTGTAATTCTAACCGAAAAAAAATTATAATAATAAAGATTTAATTCTCAAACCTGAATCAAAATCTATTTTGTAACTCGAAGAGACAATATCTTCGTTGAGAATTGCTTTCTCTTATTCGTCTATGTACTAACGAATCACTTATATCGAAATTAATTGGAGGATCGTAATGTTATCATTACTTAAGTAACATTAGTCAGCAATAACCATCAGACATAATCAGTAAATCGTGTAACATAATCATAGTGCTTGATGTTCTGAACGTATAAACTAAAAAACAATTTAAAATATTCAAAACGGTTTCAAACATAACGTAATATATGAGTTATCAGTTTCCTCGTCGTATCAAACTGATAGCAGCAATTATACGAAAGAATGAATGCTCAATCGAAATTGGGATACGACACAGTTCCATTCATAATTGCATTACAAGTAGACAAACAACCTTTCAGACTATTCTCAAATTCTTTTTTATGCTGGCGGCACATTAAAATATCATAATGCGTTGGAATAATGTTATCTTTAGGAGCCTGTAATTTGAAAATTAAAGGAATAAAAACTTTTTTTTTTAATCTCTAATGATCTGTAACTGATCATTTGGTTCTCTTGATTTTCTTAACCAACAATCCATTTATTATGTCCTCATCTTAATACAAGATTTTTCGTGGTATTCAATGTGGCCGAAACAGACTTTTTGGAAAGGTACTAATGATTAAATGTTTTATGTTGAATAAAGAAGTTCCTATGAACAATTAGTACCAATCAAACATTCATCGATTAAAAAACATAGGATTGAAATAACTTACGAAAAATAATCAAGACTAAAAATAAATATCCCAACTCATTCAGACAAATTGACACTGTTCGCCCAAGTCAGTTATTCAATTTTAATAAATAAACAACTCAAAATTGAAATAACCAAATTTAATCAATTCCCAGTTTTTTCTCTCATTAGCCTGCACAAGTTTAACATGACACCGAAACTAAAAATCGTGGGATATTGTAGATATTAACTTCTTATGTTTAAACTTATCAGGAAATAACAATTATAGAACACAATTTATTATAGTCTCTTTGATATCGTACCGTATATATTTCATTTATGAGATATTGTATTTCGTACTTTAATTTGTATTGGTAAGAGGAAATTACCAAGATGACAATTCGTTAACTTATCATAATTATGATAACAAATAGTTTCAATATAGATACTATTTGTTTTTTCATTTTTTCATTCATTAAACGTATTTAGAACATCATAATTTTAAAATATTTATTATATTTTTATATATTTTAATAAATTCCTGATAAGTTTGTTATCTTGGTAAGTTTGATGTTAAGCAGAATTAATTGATAACCTTAATTAGGATTAACCTCTATTGCTAACCCTTTGCTGTCAGTTGCGTTATGTAGCCTTTTTTTCTCGTTATTTTCTTTGTATTTCTTAAATGCACTACTCAGATTGAATTGACACAAAAAGCTGGCAGGAGAAATGTTTAACAACACTTTTCGTGAATCGGACAACGCTTATGTAAGGCTGAAACAGCAAATTGACATTTTGAAAATTTTCCAAGTCCAATGTAACTGAGATGGTTAAGGATGAAGATTATAAGGTAGATTTCGGTTTAGGCGGTAGGACAGATTCCCAATTCTTTTTGGCCTTTCATAATAGTCGAATTGTGTTCTAGGTCAGGATAGATCCTTCTTTATGCGGTATAGGCGGTACATACAGTTGCGGTGCTGTCACCTTTCCCTGTCTCAAGTTTACTTGCAATATCCTGTGTTGGTAGTATTTAAATTTGTCTGCACTGGACCGACTATTTATTTTTACATCATGAAATATATTTCAACTCCCGAATTACTATCCTCGATATTTATATATATCACCGAATCACTCGGATTCAAGGACCGTGACAAAACCGTCTAGATCCATGGATTATAGCTATTCAGAGTCTGCAAGCAAACAACAACCTATACTTCTTTCCCTGAAACAGACAGACTAAGGAGTAAAACTCAGGGGCCATTAACATACTAGAAAATTCCAACACGACTCCCGATTAAAGTACACGAGGTAGGGTCATCACCACAACGCTCGGTTAGTAGACTGATGGGCCTTATACGAGGGGAAGAGGGCAGATTATTTAAAATATTTTCTTTTTTACTAACCAGTATATTTTTTCTTTTTTACTAACTAAACCCTGGAACACAGGAACTGGAATTCGAACCCACAACCTTCGGGTTTGTAGGCTAATGCACTTTTGCATGCGCTTAACCTACTCCCTCTACCTCCTCCCCCTTTGTATGTATATAATCCCTTTTCTTACATCTTTTAGAGGATCATTTGTTAAGATTTTATTTTATATAAACACTACTTTGACTATATAAGAATTTTTTGAATATTGTGTATAAAGGTATATTTATAAAAAACATAGAGAAAGACGCAAGGAGATACCTATCGCACGGTTCTTCACTAGCTACTTCCCGAATGACCATATAAGGACATAAATAGATAGCTGAGGAGGAACGGAGGTACGTCAAAGAATAATTCGTGACGTCGAGCCCATTGATGGGATAAAAATACCCAGGATCTCTGATTAGCCTCGCGAGGTGCCGCGATGTCTGCTTTCCTCGTCTGCACCTGACCCGCAAGCCTGGCAAGTGTAGCACTGCCTGGGAATCCCGAATCTACACGATCGTGCGGGGGGGGCTCAGGGAACATTGTTAGCAGCGGCGCTGAAAGTGTGCCAGCAGAAAGGCAAAATAGAGTAGAAAAACACCTTATTCAAGGACAAAGTCGTTGAAGAATAACAATGGTATACAAATAAAGATTAATTCCGATCCTAAGGCCTATTACAATAAATGGATAACTAAAACCTAGTTACATAGTTATCAAATATTTAATAAAAAAAAAAATTATCATAAATAGTAAAAAATATTTTTGCAACTAAAAGAAAAATCTAAAATAAATAAATAAATAAATAAATTTTTTTTAAGCTATTTCCTTTAATAATTTTATATTTTAATTATTTATTTGATTATAATGAATAATTGTTTATTCCGAGTGGATTACCATTTATAAAGAACACCGTTTTATTTATTTATATTTTATTAACCAATTTTTTTTATCTAATTATTTAATTTTTTTTTTTTTTATTCCAGTTCATCCTGGAATATTCTACATACTATTATAAAAAGATTTACTTATGTGTTCCATTCTGATTTCAGGTAGTTCGAATTAACTGTTCTAAAGAAATAATTTTTCCGTCCCTTGATTTGATGGTAAGTCTGTTTTATTTACAAAATATTTGCTTTTGGAGTTATCATTTGCTAACTACACAGTTTCATTACGTCTTCACAAATTTCCTTTTTTCTTCTAACCTTAGTTATACTTTGTAAATCGCATGTTTCTAAAAGCTGTCATTTCTTCAATTTTAATCAACGATATGTCCTCATACTAGACTGAAACGACAAGAAACTGCTCGCCGTTTCCGACTGCTCCAACACTTACTAGACAAACGCTCCAAACTTTCTATTAATTACAAAAGACTTATCTACATAACTATAATAAGACCTATATGGACATACGGAGTTGAACTTTTGGGCTCCACCAAACCATCGAATTCCTATCGTATCCAATCCTTACAATCCAAAATCCTCTGTAAAATCCTTAATGCTCCATACTTTGTCACAAATAAAACCATATATTCATAAAGACCTTAATGTATCATATGTCGCTGATTTAGCTCGAGCCAGATATCTATCCTTTCATGATAAACTTCAGTTCCATCCAAATCCGCTTGTTTCCACTCTTGCTTCTTCTTCGATTCCTAATAATCCTCCTAGGCGTCTGAAAAGAAGATGGTCTCGAGATCTCCTTTTGTAAATACATTTTTAGAGTGCTACCAGTGGGTAGTTTCTCAACAAGTGGTTTCATGTTATTTTATTCTTGTGTTAGAATTTACTAAATCTATTTTTATTTGTAATACACTTGTAAATATCATCAATAAAAAAATATATATATATTTCATTGTAGATCCTCCTTACAATTCAATCAGACGCTGGGTAGCCTATTATTGTATTATTATACTATTATTGTATTGTTGTATATATATATATATATATATATATATATATATATATATATATTAATGTATATATTGTATATATACTATTGTACTATTATTGTATTCTTACTATTATTGTATTATTGTATATATATATATATATGTTAATGTGTATATTGTATATATGCTATTATACTATTTTTGTAATCTTCGAACATACTATTTTTACTATAACATCTTTATTATTTTTTTTTTCAATAATACAATGACATGACAATACAAGTTATTTGTCGCTCATTTATAATTTCATAGCTTATTGTGTATAGCAACTATTTTGCAGTATTAGGACCTTATTGCTCATATTAAGTCTTCCTATATTTGTACAGTTATGTAAATACTTCTTTTATCCCTTATTTTTTAGTTTTTTTTTTGGTTGTTTGTTTTTGTTTATTGTAATATACATTTTGGCCAGATGTAATGTTAATTTTATGTACAATATTGTTATTCTCAAGGGACGTATTCCCAGAATAAAGTTGATTCTTCTATTCTATTCTATTCTAGATATTTTCATTTCTTTCAGTATTGGTATATATACAAATTTAATTTTTATTATCAAATCGCACATGTAATAATAATATTATCTGAGCCTATATTTTATTAAGCTCGTGTTACGTATAGGCTTCCATTAAAATCTTTCGGCCAAATTTGGGTGGGTGCTCGAGTTTCTTCGGTTCTCAATTCCCATCCCTTATTTGTCCTTTAGTTAAATATTAAATTCATTCATATTTTATATTTATCCGGTTTTCATAGCATAATTAATTCGAATAAAAAAATTAAACGTACGTTAGAGGAAGAAATTTTGCAAATTAGGTATATAGTCCCTGTTACAGAACATCAGAATAGGTCAGAGATTATATTAAAAACGGCTTAATTTTACACTGTTGTGATAAATTTAATCAACATGGTTAAATCCATTTTCCAGAAAATTGTAAAAATGTGTAAACTTTATGATAAAATCTGGCACTTTCGGCTAGCCAATTTTGACGAATAAGTTGTTGTAAGATCCCAGGCATATACAAATCTTACAAACGCAATTTAAATTTCGTACGACTTTTTATTTTTGCTAGAGTTTTCAAATATACACAGACTCGCAAACACAAACATACCATCTTGCAAATCTTGGTTGTTTGTTATTGATCGCGATACTTTCGCTTATCATACAAATATTTCATATATATAGGTAAGCGAAAGTAAAAAGTTGAAATAAATATATATAATTTCCAAAAAAAAAAGTCAAAAGGACGTTTATATATCAAGGATTGAAACGGAAAAAAAACTTTTATTTTTAAAATTTCTAAAACTCTAATCTAAGCTCAATTACCGTTTATTTCTCATTTAATGAACTTTTTTTTAAGAACTTATATAAATCAAAGTTAAACTTTTTTCCGCAAATCTAGAACTTTAATAAAGCTTTTATTTTAAGAACTTTTTCCCTTAAAAGTTTCCACCCCTGCTATATACAAAGAGATATACTAGCAAAAATATTGGATTGGCAAATAAGTCCTTTCAGTTTTTCTGTTTATTTTTATGTCACCATGATACACTTCTGGTAAATTATTCCCTAAGGTGGATTGTTTATCCTGTTTGTAATATGACTACAACTATATCTGTTAACTCTGGTTAGCTTAGTTTAGTTAGCTTAGCTTAGCTAGCTTAGTATTGTGTTTGCTATTGCACTGTGAATATGGAAGAAAATGTCATTCATTATCGGCATATTTTGTATTATTTTAAAAGAGGTAAGCGTGCTGCAGAAGCTCATCGAAAAATTTGCAGTGTTTATGAGGATGATGCCTTGACGAACGCACCTGTGAAAATTGGTTTGCCAAATTTCATTCAGCAAATTTTAACATCAATGATGCTCAACACCTAATCTCCCACATGAAATTGAATCGAGCAATGTTAAGGAAATTGTTGATTAAATCCCACCCAACCAGTGAGAGAGATATGTCGCATATAAGCGTAGAAAATCATTTGCACAATCTCGACTATGTTTCCAGGCTTAATGTTTGGGTCCCTCACTGTCTAACCGAAGTCAATTTGGCAATATGCACTCTGAAAAACCGAAAGGACTTATTTGCCAACCATACATTTTAAAGAAATGCAATCTTATCATGTAAGCTGCAAAAAACAATACCTACTTTCGCTCTGTGATTAGAGATAAGAAGAATTTGTTAATATTCATTTTTTTTAAAAATGTGATAATTTGTACGTAATATATTATTAACCAGCGTCTGATTGATTTGTGAAGTAAATATGGAGTAGGAGTGTTTTAAATGTTGACAAGAATGCGCCAAGACGGACTGTAAGAGGAATGGGGAATTCCAAGAAGTGGTAGAAGGAACAATCAAAGAAATGTTAAAATGAAGCAGATCTGTAAAAATGGCAATAAGGTATAATAATGATATAGGACTTAAATTGGAGAAGATTGTAGTCATAGACTGGTGGTGATTGTTGATTATTGAGAACAACAATGAGTCAAGGAAGTATGGTCTTCAAAAGGGAAAGAGCATAACCTGACGATCATAATAATGGGAAACACGACAACGTCTCGGGGCACAACTGACGAATCTTACTGATTATGTGCTATGTATAACATATGCTCATGTGTAGGGAATTGATTTTGACGTACAGTAGATTCTCCAAAATGTGGATCGCTGAGGGCGGATCTGGATCCACGAATCTTACTGATTATGAGCTATGTATAATATATGCTGATGTGTAGGAAATTTAGGAAACGGATCTGGATCCACGTAGTCGATTATAGAATAGAAGTTATCTCTAATAGAAATTACTCTCCTAATAATAATCGTAAGTTAATTATTATTCATCAGGAAACGGATGAAATTGTCTCACTTAATGAGTAAACGATCGTCGTAGATGAAATCAATTAATTAACTCGTCTTTGCCTACGACAATAGTTTGAGGCGTGGAATTATAAGATAATCGATTTGTCACAGTCTTTCCCATAGTGAAGATAGTTTCAAGTTCCCAAAAATTACCTCTGAATTTTTCTCTGGAGGTGTGATCCGGATATGGGTGATTGACCTTGAATGTTTACGAACTATAGAAGAATCGAAGTAATAATGTATTTATTATATATATTTATGATAAACTCCATAAATGTATAATTTTTTATTTTATTTATAATGATATAACCCTCGATACAATTCTCAATTATATATGTAAATCTAAAAGAAGTAATAATTAAAAAGTAATGATAATGATCCATATACGTTTTTTGTTTTAGGCGAAATTTTAGTACTTTAACTTTTATTGAGTATTAATACAGTCTGCCACACTGAAGGGCATTAGTACAAGGGCTATAGTATTCATTCACACAATATGTACATAATAATATATATATAAATAAAAAGATAAAGTAATATACAAGAGAATTAAAACAACAGATCAGTCGAGTAATAACAAAACAAATAAAACACATTCCCACCTATGTACAATATTTACATTGGCCCAGGGGACTCCGAATCAAGCTTTGTACCCCAACTGTGGAAGCCAAAGCAGGACTCCAGGAGATCCTAGTGCTTCTCTCCCAGCCGCGTCACTGGTATAGTAAGCCAGTGGAGGCTGATGGAGGGCACTAGAGCAACAGATGCTCAGGACATGAGTGAAGAATCTGGCCAGTGCTATTACTCCAATATATACATTTTTACAAAAGGTCGCGGGGCCACTGCCGTTTTAACCTCCGAGGAGGATTATAGGGATGACTGGAGGTAGATAGAGACTGTGCTACAGGATTAGGATGATGAGTGAAATTTAGACAATTTTTCTGGGATTAGGTCAAGTACAAATGGGATATTAAGGTCATTGTGTAGGGTTTTATTGGTTACATAAAATGGAGCATCGACTATTGTTCGGAGAACTTTAGATTGAAAGGATTGAATGCGTTTGATGTTGGAAAGTTTTACTGTCCCCCACAGTTCGAGTCCGTAGGTCCAGATAGGTTTCAGGATTGTCTTGTAGATTAATAGTTTGTTCTCAACTGAAAGTTGAGATTTTTTATTGAGTAGTCTATATAGTTGGCCATATCGTCGGTTAAGCTGTTGTCTTTTAAGTCTGGTATGTGGTTAGGCGAAATTATGTTTAATAATATAAGGTGTACGCTCCATTTATTTCACCATGTTTTATTTTCCTTTTGTTTTTCTACATCCGTGTTTCGGCTATGACGCCATTTTCAAGACATCTGTAAGACCTAATTCACAACTAGCTTCATACAAAACTACATGTAACATAATGTGATAGAGATTTTAGTCATCTCTTAAAAACCAACATTGTATAAATGATAACCCTAATAGAGTTGAGTCAATAAGTTAATTTACATATCAATTTAATTAAAATAAAAGATGGATATAATAGTAAAACCACCCGTTATAAGTATGAGATTGGAACTGCTCATTTAGTGAGAAAGTTATATTTTTATGAGCCATCACTAAGCAAATGTTACTCTTCATGACTCGCTGTCACTCAATCCAGTAATCAATGATTCAAGGAGCTCAACAAATCACCCGTTATTCAATAAATGAAAAGAGAGCTGTTTGCTCATCTCGGTCTGCCAAAGTCTGATTCGGTGTGGTACATCCATTTTTTTAGATTTGTGATGTCTTCCGGAATACTTCATCAAACCTCAGGTCAGCATTTTCTCGCTATTAATGGACCATTATCTGTTCCATCTGCCGTGTAGTTTTCCTCGCGATAGTAAATTTATCTTGTATTTTTCCGCTTTCGTCACATACTAATAGTATACGCGTTGAATTTCTGGCATTTATTTTTTCCTTGTTTCTGTTGAATAGAAGTGATCTGTTACAAGTTCGTAACGTGTATCTATAGTTTTTTAGTTGTAAACAAAGACTTTTTGTCTAGCTAATACAGAATAAAAATATGAAATTTCAACTATTATCTCATAAGGGGAGGTGGGGTCACCGATTTCAATGAAACTTGTTTTGGTGATACTAGGTCGGAAAATATTATACCTATGTCCGAGGGTCTTGCAAATGCTAGGAGGCGATAAAAAAAATTATAAAATTTTATTATTTTTTTTATGTTTTCAAAATCACAAAAGCTGTGATAATTTTGACATGGCTCCACTTATCATTATTTGTGAACCTATAATATACACAAAATGACACAAGACACCTACCTATATATGTAGTATATAGTAAGTGAAATTATTGCGATCGTGAAAATTTTCGAATCTGTGTTTTCAACGGAAATACACGTTTTGAGGTACCCTGAGTGGTCTGCGCAAAATGGTCTGTGTGTCTGTATGTCTGTGTGTATAGATATTTCGTCTTGTTTTGAATAGTGTTAAAAAAGTACACGCATCAGCGTTGAAATTATAACGATGATTGACATTACCTACCTCTTGTTAGATATAATCATACTGGGATCATACTCCATAAATTGGTTTAACCATAAATAATGACATATTCTATCATAACCTTAATTGACATATTCCTTGCTACACAATATTTAAAAACATCTGAGGTAGTGCTTGTATCATAAAACTTTCATTTACTACCCTATTTCCAATAAAAATAGGTATTTTTACTTCCACTTACGTATTAAATATGTAATATGTATTAAGTGTAAGTATTGCGATCGAGAAAATTTTTGAATCTGAGTTTTCAACAGAAATATAATTATATTTATTTTATTTACATAATTAAACATATTTCCAAAAATTTCTAATTTCCTTTTATTACCCAAGGGAATTTTAAAGTAAAAGGGTTATGCACGCTATATCCGTACTATGCATCTGTGGTTTAATAAAAGGCCTCTGGCCACAAATGCAAAGTACGCATACAGCGTCCATAGGCCTTTTACCTTAAAATGCCCTTGGGCAATAAATGGAAATTAGAAATTTTTGGAAATATATTTCATTATGTATATTTATATTGTATTTTGTATAGTAAATAAATTCCTGGGGAGGGGTAGGAAAAAAAAGATGAAATATAATTATATTTAAACAGACTTTGGCTTAGTAAAATAACAATCAACGTCAATACTTATAAAAAATAATTGTGCGATCAATTACCTTTTACGGAAATGATAGTATTTTACTAATTATTTACGGTTGAAACTACTTATTGATTAAAGTAAATAAATAATAGAAATGTTTAGATTGGTTATTCTTGCATTGAGCTAGATATCAATATCTCCTTTCAGAAATTTATCCTTTAAAGACAGTTAAAATAATAATTTAAATAAATAAACAGAAATGTTCCTTTGTCATTTCCACGCAGGAGGGTAGACACAAATACCCGCCACATAGCACAGGCTTGACGTAAAAAGATTTGCCTTGACTCACACCGTACAAACATCATAATAAGGAAAACATTTAAACAATTATTTCAGTTGTTGTTGAACTAAGCCAATATTTTAGAATTATACTTAAAACTTCCAAAGTGAGCCGAAATAGAACCAAATCTACGGGGAATCAAATTCGCTTAATTCCTGCCTACAATTATTCAATTGTCTATACATTTTAAAGCCATTATACGAATTTTGAATGTTGGTCGGTGTCACGAAATTTCGCTTAGTCCTCCCTCGTCGTGCAACATTAGAAATTACTACGACAAAATATTAATAATTAATTGTTAAGATTTAATATTATGATACAAATATATTTATATATATATATATATATATATATATATATATATATATATATATATATATATATATTAGGTCTTATAGATGTCTTGAAAATGGCGTCATAGCCGAAACACGGATGTAGAAAAAAAAAGGAAAATAAAACATGGTGAAATAAATGCAGCCTATACCTTATATTATTAAACATAATTTCGCCTAAAACAAAAAACATATATGGAACATTATCATTACAATATGTTCCATATATGTTTTTTGTTTTAGGCGAAATTATGTTTAATAATATACGGTATAGGCTGCATTTATTTCACCATGTTTTATTTTCCTTTTTTTTTCTACATCCGTGTTTCGGCTATGACGCCATTTTCAAGACATCTATAAGACCTAATTCACAACTAGTTTCATACAAAACTACACATAACATAATGTGATAGAGATTTTAATCATCTCTTAAAAACCAACATTGTATAAATGATAACTCTAACACACTTGATTCAATAAGTTAATTTACATATCAATTTAATTATACTGAATATGCAATACTGAGTTTCCTGAAAGTATAGAGAATATTTAAAGGAGTGACAACAGACCTCGAGAAATAAAAAAAAGTTAATATAAACATTGGTCCGATCTCCCACTGAAAAGTAGGAAATTTAAATTTTTTTAAGTATCATCTTTTTTTATTGAATAGAAAGCAGTAATTAAAAAAATACTTATTCTGAATATTTAACAAATGCATCGCAGTAAACTAGACACAATTTAATTTAAACCAAAGTAAAGTTTGCCATTGTTAAAATCATTTAAAGAAGAAATTTGAGCAGATAAACTAAGCTGAGCCCTGTTAAAAAAAATAATAAATCATGAATTATTCGCAATTTTTGTTTTATCAACCTCTAACTGTACTACAGATACCACACTTTTAGACATCTTTCCTTATTTAATAATTTTTAATTTTCTATTAATTAAGTTGAGGTTTATTACAAATATGTTGGGATTCATAGAAATTGACTGCAGTTTAATAGGTTTGCATATTTTTAATTTGTTGAATATTACAACATTCTGTTTAGTGTTGTCCAAATGCGAGACTGAGACGAGTCTTGGTCTTGCAAATTCAGTCATGGTCTTGCTCTTGATTTTGCGCAACAGTCTAGCAGTTACCTATTAGCTTATTACTATAGAGATATTACTGTAATTTTTTAAATAGAAGAAATCTAACTAAGTCGGAATGAAAAATTAGAAGAGTTAAATGCAAAAGTATATTGGTTATACCAATTCTCCACATATAGTCACTAGAATTGTCAAATATTAGTAACTATATTGCATTAATTTTTATTCGAAAAATAGATTTTTTTTTACCAGGCTTGGCCTTGGTCTTGCAACAGTTAGGCGGTCTTGGTCTTACAAAGTGCCAAGATCGATTCTGGGAAACACTAAATCTGTCACTTGGACATTGGTTATAGTGAGGTAAGATCACATTCACACTATATGTACAAAAATATATAAAATAAAGAGAAGAAAAAACAACTAAATAATAATCAAAAAGTATATACATTTTTTGACATCTTAGTATCTTACTTATTTATTGAAAAATATTACAATCTGTCTCAAAGACATTTATAACAATGTTCAGAGGTCACATTCACACTGTATGTACAGTAAATAAAATAAATTATACAGAAAAATAATATATATACAATCACTAGCGGATCCAGGATTTAATTTTGGGGGGGAGGCTTCAGCCTTAAAGCTTTTTTTTTCATAAAAATAACGATAATTACTTTGGAAAAAAAGAAACTAACTACCTGTATGAAATCGTATTTAAGTGATTCCTAAAGCCCTTTTAATATTAATCACACGAACAATAATACTTTAAGAGATACTTTTTTATATTTTTTTTCGATAAAACATGGTTATATTTTGCCATTTTTGGGGGGGGAGGGGCTTCAGCCCGAAAGCCCTCCCCCGTAGATCCGCCCGTGTATACAATAAATAAGAATAAAATAAATAAATAAAAAGAACACATGCATACATATATACAATAAATAAAATAATATAACTAAAAAATAAGAATTTATTGAAAAATTACGGTTTAATGGCTTTATATTAACTTCTTTATTTGTCAGGGACATGGCAAGTTTTAAAATATTTAAAGAAACTTTAACATGAACGTACTTGAGCGTCAACGATAATTTCATGGCTTCCCCATAATGGTAAAACGACACTTGTTGAAGCCAAAGTATAGCCAAATATTGAAGTTGAGGTCCTCAGACCTCAACTCCTCTCTCTATTCCTACTACCCCACCCTTCTTCAGTTCGGCCTTCAGTATTACCTGAGTATATGCACTCTGGTTTTCTCTATAACCTGATCTACTCCCAGCAACATATATAACAGATAAAGCAACATATACCTGTCATTGGGATAAACAGTGTCCTCTTAAGTCGATTCCATTATGCTTAAATGTTTGTGCTTCTGCTTTATTTATAGTGGTTTGCAAAAATATTTACGGGAAACTGTTCTAGCTTAATTGTCAACAATATTCTACAATTATTAACCTCTATGGTTACTGCGTTCAAAGGTAGTTTGATGCCATAAATACTTATGCTTTTCTCATTAAAAGTTCAACTTAATGTAAACCAAAAAATTACGGTGTGTAATTAAGACCACACCATAGAAATGAAAACATCGACAAAGCGAGATTAATAGTATGAAATATAATTTTTTTTTTTCTATATTTGCGTAGTAATATCCTTTACAATATAAACAATTAAAATTACTCCGGTATACTTTTCTCTGTCTGATTGTCATTTTTATCATACTTTGAAAATAAAACTTACAGTATACAGGTACGATTTTTAGTTTCTGAGATATTTTAATCTAAATGTTTCCGACATTCAAACAAACTGTTTTAAAAAAATGTTATATCTTTAAGCAAACATTGATTTGACCAATATCAACTAAATAAACATCGCAATTATTTACATGTTGCAGGTATATTAAGTGCGCTAAACATATAATTCCGTTATGAATTATGGGAAGAAGCTCGAAATTTTAATAACAATTCCAGTACCTTCACGCTGAGATAAAAATTTTTTTTTTTTCGTCAGAAACACTCACCATCATTATTATTCTCATCTCTGGCCATCTCATTGGATTAAAATTTTGCGGTCTGGTCCAGTGAATCATCATCCCGTTGCTAATGTAATAACAAATGACTAATATCTAGAACTTTGGTAAATAAATAAACCATTCGTCAGAAAAGTTCTGATGGCTGAAATCGAAACATTTTAATCAATAATGATTTTGAAAATCATGATCCAGGGCATCTAGTCGTCTCCAATACAAGCAGTTTCTAATAAATGCCTGTATTCAAGTGGTACGTTAGTAACAAATACATGATTTAACAATCTAAAAAAATGAGAAAGACGTGTTTTACTTTAAAAAGAAATGCTATTCCACTACATCAGGGTGCTTGCAGAGCACCGCACGTTGCCCGGCAAACAGATAACCGAACCAACCAGATAAACGATTAAATAATTGCAAGTTCTCGTCCCGGTGTCAAAGGTTCTTTTAACTTGGAATTTACTCTCCCCTCCCCTCGCCATCAACCCCTGGTTCGGGAAAACTCCCGTATAGCCCAAAATGTGGAAAAGGGGAGAACAAAAAAAGAAAAAAAAATCCGTGTGCAATAGACAACATTCATCTTTCATTACACAAAATATATGTTTGTGAAATGAAAATTGTTTGTTTATTTGTTTGGGCTTTAAGGCGTATAACCCTATGATCACCAACGCCTGTGAGTTAGTTATTTTTGTTGTCTGTCGAATTCAGAAACTCTCTAGAATAGAGAAAAAAATAATCAATAATCAAAACCTAATAATAAATAAGGAGTATTAATAATAATAAATGAAAAAATATTTAACAGCCTAGAAAAAAATGAAATAAACTGAAATAGATAAATAAACTAAAAATACATAATTATGTAATATTCGATTATGATAAATATCATAATCATTATATTTATTTCTATATTTTTTTTAATAGCCTATGTATTTTAAGAAAACTTATTACTGTTTTTATGTTTGATTCGTTATTGTTTTATATTACTGATATTAATGAAAATGGTATTTTTCCTTTCTAACTTAACTACTAACTATTTTTTTTAATTTCTTTATTATCATTATTATTATATTATAGAATAGAATGAAATATATAGTGTGAATTTTCGAATCCGAGTTTTCAATGGAAATGCAGATTTTGATGTTCTATTAGCCCAATTAATGAAGTTTCAGAAAGTGCACAGTGATTGTGTGATCATGATAACACAAAAACGAAAACTCTTAAGAAACTGAAATTAGATATTTAAGACAGGTATATCCCAGAGATGTAGCAGCAACTTTTTCGCTAAATTTGACCAACCGAAAGTGACACTTTGTATCATTTATACGTTTTTACAATATTCTCAAAAACGGCTACAACTAACTATTTGACTTACTATTAATTCATTATGTCAGAATAGGATTAAGTGATATTATTGATAATAGTGATAGGATTAAGTGACATATCCTAGTATTAATCTCATTGAAATAGTTTGTACATGGCTTAAATGCCAATTCTCTAAATTACTAAATTACTGAATAATGGTATTTTATTATTAATACGAAATATACAAGACAGCGAAAGATCACTTAAAAAAACATTAAGATTTTTTAAAAGCGATAAAATTTTATAATAGAGTTTAAGTTGGAGGTGTTGTCAATGGTCCTACTGTCTATAAGCAACAAAAAAAATAAAATAAATAAATAATACGAATATTTTTTTTTTTTGTTCAATATTAACAAAGTAATAACATTTACAATATATACTAATAGTATATATACAATATATACTATTTTGTATTATATAATTCCCGCCTTCAGCCTAACCTTAATATCTTCTTCAATTTCGTTTTTTCTAGTTATCCTAGACCATAGATACCTAAAAATCTGTAGGTATTCAAACACATTCCCTTCTATATCGATATCATCGAAATCGTCGCTGTTTTTGCAGCTAACCATATATTTTGTCTTATCCATGGTTATTTCGAGCCCTAGTTCTTTACCAGCTTCCATCAACGTTGTTGTATTTAGTTTTATTGTTACCATGTCTTCGCTTAACAGTACCAAACCACCAGCATACCGAAGCACGGATATTGTTCCACCCAGGTTTATATCTTTTTCGGTGTATATCACTTCTCTAATACCAAATTAAATAGCACAGGTAAAAGAGAATCACCTTTTTTTAATCCCGAACGAACCTAACATTTCTCGGATGAATAATAACCGATTCTAACTTTATTGAGTGTTTCTCTCAAGCACATCCTAACTAGATTCACTAATTTTTTGGGTATCCCCTGCTCGATTTGAATATTATATAATTTCTGGCGGTCAATAGAATCGTAAGCCTTTTTGAAATCAATATACAGCTGGTGAACAACACCATTGTATTCTAATTTTCTTCTCTAATATTTGTCGTTACGAAAATATTTGATCAATAGTCTAACGGTTCCTCCTAAACCCACATTGGTAGTCTCCGATAATTTCCTCGGCGTATTCCGTGGTTCGATTAGTAAAGATTAACGTGAATATTCTATAACATACCGGGAGGAGTGAAATTCCTCGATAGTTACTAAAATCCGTTCTTGTTTGTCGGTGACAAAAGCATATACATTTAATAGATTAGACGGACTTGGAAAAACACATGGCAATTAACTGTTTTAAATAATATGTTCTACCGTCTATAATTTTTTTTACATTTACTTCCCTATTTATGAAAATACGTATTGTTCTTGGAAATAGGGCGGCAAATGAAAGTACGATGAAGCACCGCCTCAGACGTTTTTAAATATTGTGTAGCAAGGAGTATATCATTAGTTATGGTTAAACCAATTTATGGAGTATGATCCAAGTATGATTCTATATAAGAGGAGGTAGGTAATGTCAATCATCGTTATAATTTAAACACTGATGTAACGAGATGCGTGTACTTTTTTAAAACTAGTCAAAACAAGACGAAATATCTATAAATACACAGTCGTACTCAGATAGTAAGAGCCTTCCAGGAATCCAGCAGTTAAAGTACAAAGTTTCCTACCAGCTGTGGACCCGGTTTCTCTGCATCAGCGTCCATGTTTCCTCTTGTTACAGAAATTGCAATATTTCCTGGACAATGAGTAAACTGAAAGATTGCTGTGTAGGCGAGGCTGGAATTGGGGATCTCCAAATAATAGACAAGATGGTATCGGCTCCAGCACATCCATATTTAATAAATCATTCCAAAAAATATTACTAGTTTTAATCATTACTAGTGTTCGCCCAGTGATCGAAGTTCGACCATATACATTAAAATTTTGAGGAAAACATAATTTAATTAAAAATAAATTAAATAAATAAAGAGTAAATCATGATTCAAAAATCCTCATTTATTAATACAAACAAAATTTCAATTTCAAATAAAAATCGAGCTTAAGCTACCTAAAATTATTTATAAGTAACAAAAAATAGACTCATTCAAAATATTTAATTTCTGTTTTAATTTATGTATGTTATTATCACAATAAATAAATGTTATGATTAAGCAAGTAAAAAATTAATTTAAATTAGCAATTTTTATGCAGAACTTCTCTGAAAAAATGTTTTTTTTAATGTTCTGTTATTGTTTAGTGCATAGCCTTAACCTTTGCCATGGAAAATATAAATTTTAATTTTAACGTGCTCCACTTACTGCCACATGTAATTCTCCATGCGAAATTACTGGAAGTCGCAAATCTTTACAAAACTTTTACCCTGCGAGTTGATTCTAAACCCAACGTAAGAACGTTGTTCTTTAAAAGTCGAATGTAAGTATTTTGTCAGAAAATTTTAAATTAATGCTTGGAATTAAAATTATTTTATTTAAAATAGCTCTTCACTCTCATTCGTGTTCCATTAACTATTGGTAGATGATTTGATCTGGTTACCATGGATACCAAACCACTCTCTATTAGAACCTTTTTACCAGCTTTTCACTAAAAAAAAAAATAACTCCTTATGATTTTCTTCTAATTCAATGTTTGTATGACCATTTGGAAAGCTGAGTTATTTCTCTTTAAACCTATAATTTCGTGTATATTATAGGGCCCTAAATGCATGCAAATTTTCAATTAGATAGCTTGAGACATATGGAAGTTATGACAACTTCCATTCTTTTTATAAAATTGAAGACAGGAAGGAGCCTTGACGAAAATTTGAGGTAAAAATTTTTATCTTTCGATTGCAATGAAAATTCGTATTTGAGGGTTTGTCGAGATGCGAAATAAGAATCTCAACTCAGGTCCTCATTAAAAAAATATTTGAACCCACTTTGCTCCTTTGGCCGTTACGAATTGTTTCATTTCGGAGATGATTCATTTCGATTTCGATGGGTTTTTTTTTTTTATCATTTTTTTGGAAATGAAGAAAGCTTTCAAATAAATACTGGTATTATCAATAAAAAAATTGTGTGCTTTTTGAGTTATTCGCAAATAAAATGCTGAAGGATATTCTGAAATACTGAAGGAAAGGCTTAATGATAATGAAACGTATACAAAAACACTTCTAAATATTATTTAGTAGGTTGTGTCAAAATTTAAAAGAAATCAGTGAAGAACTTTCGGAGATTAGCCGTTTTGAACAAACTACCATATATGTTTTTGCTTACATACTATTTCATATGTTTATTTATTGATAACTCTAAAGCTCTTCAATAGCTATTAAACAAAAAAAAGAATGAATAAAATGGTTGAATAATAGAGGAGTAAAAGGAGCTGAACCGTTTTGTGTTTGCCTATTTATATAATGATAATAATTAGTTTAATTAAAAAAAATAAAACATTAGGAATAATTTCAGATTTGTTTGTTTGAGATTTTATTGAAAATGTCCAAATTATATTCAGCAGTACTGATCCCTTTTTATCTAATTATCAACATCCACCTAGAATTTCGTGAATGGCTTCATCTTATCGCAACTTACAACATTTATATCAACGAAAATTTCTATAAAAAATAATAATATAAAAACTTGTTGCGGTCTCTAATCATAGAAAGGATCTCTACCTTTGGTAAATAAGATTTATCCCTATATTCATTCCATTTTCGTAACGTAAATAATTAAATATCAATTAATTATAGCTCTAGATTAATAAATATCGCGCAAAAACATTTGGAGGCTACATGCGGTATGGGGGCCGAAGGTCCCCCCTCTGTGGTATGTAGTATTTGTATCGATGTAATATATACCTATATACTGATAAGTACATACTATATGAATTATATAACTGCATATTAATTGTCATCGTATGATTTTCAATTTAATAGTCATAAGTTAATAAATTTTCGGTAAAAGGAGTATGTATTGATCAAATCGAAACCAAATAATTAAAAAATTCTATAACTTTTTTCTGAAAACTAAAATAAATCACATTAAATCTGTCGAGTATATATATTTTTTTTTATTATTTTTTTTTTCAGTTGGCGCTACAGACGATTAAGATCTTTGTCCGCGAGATGTGGTCTCCTAGACCACCTCTCGATTCCCGATTTAAGTACACGAAGAAGGGGTAGGGTCATCAGTCCTACGCCCGGTCGGTGCGAGTTGCCTCCAGTAGACTGACGGAGCTCACATACCCGGCGGGGGAAAGGGGTCTCGGGCAGCGTGAATTTCCCTGGTGGGCGGTTACCCATCCAAGTCCTAACCACGCTCGGCGTTGCTTAACTTGGTTACCTATTGCAGGCGCCTTAGTCCGCAAGGCTATCCCAACCCTCATTCTTTCTCTCTCTCTCTCTCTCTTTCTCTCTCTCTTTCTCTCTCTCTCTCTCTCTATCTATCTATCTATCTATATATATAGTTTTTTTAATATTTGACAACATATATTTTTTCTGGTAATTTCTTTTTTTTTTTAACTCGATTCTGCTTGTATCATTTAAAAAAAAAAACAGCCACTTAAATAAAAAATAAAAACGTATTGCTGGAGATTATTGACTGCAATTTCAGTAATTCTCTAGAAACGCTGACGTTGGTTTGGCGTCAGCTCGTGGCTTAGGCGCCTCCTGTTTCACTATTGGTCGGACCGTACCCTATAATGAAGCTCCTCAACCTCAGGATATTCGGGGTAAGAGAAAGATAATTTGACTTACGTCACACCTACGTCACACGAGGAGACCGAAATCGGTTCGCTCCATAGACCAAAATTATTTACGTACCTGTTGTTTTTTTACCTCCTAACCGCAACATATCTACGAAATTAGTCTAGTTTCACAAATGTTAGCTTAGCCGTAGAGAAACGACTTTTTAACAAGTCACTAAGGTCGAAGCTGGAGAATTCCTTATATCGTACATGTTTTTTAGATGAATTATTTATTTGTATTCAACCTACTAATTTCCTTATTTCGAACTAACTATTACGTATTTCGCTGTAGACTAAATGAAATATGAGTGTAATAATTTTACGATATTTCATTCGCTCTTCCTCTTTTATCTCGTAATTGGATGATCGATTTTTCACCGTTGAAACTATTTTCCGACTTTTCATTACCTTGATTAATCACTTAATACTTATCACTCATTCACTAAAAAAAGAGGAAAAGCGGTGAAAAAGTTAGAAAGTTTTCACATTTCTATACCTGTTAGACAAGTACGAGCCATTATGGTAGAAAAAATACTTAGTGATTATCAGTGTGGATTCCGTCCTGGAAGACCGACGATCGATCATATCTTTACCATCAGGATTATGCTGGAGAAGTGGTATGAATGGAATGCCAATCTCCAGCTATCTCTAATAAGTGGAGGATATAGTTTAGAAAATGTTACAAAATTCGAATACCTCGGCAAGATTGTCAAGAAAAAAGAATAAAATAGAAGAAAAAATAAAAGCCAAAATCAAAATGGCAACAAATGCTATTGGGCGATCAGGAAAATTCTTTTAATTTAATGTGTTCGAATATATAAAACAGTCCTCTAACCAGTAGTGATGTACGCCAATGATACGGAGTCCCTTACGAAGCTACAGAAGAGTTTTCTCAATACATGGAAGCGTAATTCATAAAAAAAAAATATGGCCCAACCAAGTCGGTAAAATATTGATTTTTAACGTTGTACGAGCCTTCCGAATCCGACCATATAATAATGTTTGAATTACTTAAATTGTTCGACATTATTATTATATTCACTCAAATTTCGTATCTTTCGTACAATTAATAGAAAAGAGAAATAATTTGTTGATCCAGGCCTTTTATCGCAGTCGACTACTGGTCTAACATCCATTTGTTTATTAAGATTAGAATTCTAAACATATATTAAAAAAGATTTCAGCTGCGTTTACCTGCGTCTGTAACTTAAGCGTAATTTAATGATGTAAATTGCGTTAAACTTAACAGTTTATTTTTGAACGAGCATCAATTTGAAATAAACAAGTATATAATTTTAAGTATATTATTACGAGTTATAAAAATTAATGCATCTTCTCGTTATATTTTAAATTAGTTATTGAGCACAAAAAATATCAATTAAAAACCGAAAGCTATTTTTTGTATAAATAGTTTTAGATTAGATTTTTTTTTTTATAAATAGTTATAAATTACTATATCTTTGTATTTTATTTAAAATGTTTCTCTTGGATGTAATTAAATGTTAAAATATATGTATATATAAATTAAACAAAAATTAAATTTAAAAAAAAGTTTCTTGAGATTATTTTTATTTCGGATAAAAATGAGGAACTCCTTCGTATTCTTATCATATAGTAAATAAGTTAGTTTATATTTCATTAATTCGAATTTGAAAAATAATTACTTGTTGTAGAATGATTAGTTGTTAAAAATAATTTCATGGAATGAGTTTTTGGTATTTGGTACCACGGAATAAAATCATAAAATGAAATCTTTCAACCTTCCATCTCCTCGTAAAATCATGCTATTGCTTTTATTTATTTTATAAAATTGATGAAAAATTTATTTCATTTATTTATTTAACCTCAATAATATCTCGCCTATCTGTCCGAGCCATGAACGGTTAAAATGGAATTTAAAATTAAACGTGTCAATAAAAATTAATTTACAGCTTGTATGTGTATTAATATATGATATATTTAAATTGATCAGACCAACGTATTGTTACTTTTCTTGAAAACATGATTTAATTCAAGTGTGTAAACGATTGTTCGCTATTTGTAAAAGTCTTCTTAAGACCCGATAATTTTTTTTTTTGCTTAAACGATAAGTGTTTCATCAATTACGATAAAAGTGCTGTCTAGGCTATTATAAAATACATAATCGCTCTTCTTTCATACTATAGCAAGATTTTCGTTATTTGTAACCCTGTTAATTTTCCCTTTATTAGTTTGCTATGCCATTAATTATCTTAATATAAGTTCGCAAGTCAAGATTGGTTTTAATAAAAATAATTATCTCATTTTTTTTTAATAATTTAGTTATCTGAAGCTATCTTATTCTGAGAAAAAAAAATTGATTCATCTCTTTTATCCCCGATTAATCCGAAGAGACGGTTAAGCGGAGTTCTACTGTATATATTTTATAGAAAATTTATTTGTGATTACAATGGTATCAAAATTATTTTTCGCGACTTACAGATCAGTATTTCCAGTTGTCTCTCTTTTTTACTTATTACGACGTTTCTGACAAATTTTTTTCAATTTCAAACACCATCACTGTTTCATGATAACATTAATTATTTTCATGTATTAGGCTCTTTAATTACTTATAATTTGATTATTTTATTAACTATAATTTAATTGACACTTTTTATATTTTAAATCATCATTTTGAAGAGTGTACCAATGCTATTCTAATTTAGCATTTTCGCTCAAATACGTATGTAAGAATGAAAAATGATCAAAATCACAGTTCGTTAAAAAAACACAAAAAAAACCTTTGTTTTGTTTTTTTTATAAATTATTGATTGAATGCATATCGATTATAGATAAGCGATTATGGTCGATTTTTCCTTTCAATATAAATATCACTTGATAATGGTATTATCGATATTTTTTAATCATTATTATACTATGACCACGTACGGACACACTCCCAATGATTTCACGATCACTTACACGGACATACTAACACTCCCATGCAAGATATTTTAAGGATTGTCCATTGTATTGATCGATTAGTATGTTTTTTCTGTAGCAACCCAATATTGACTAAGTACTACTCTTTTATGAAAATAAAGTGTTTCTTTCTCTGAAATTACTATTTCAACATGTCCGATAACACACTCAGAAGGTTGAAAAGAAATCTTCTCTTAGAAAAATTTATACTCAATCCAAGAAGGTATGACGCTGGACATTCTTCTCAACTCGTTGTCAGTATTTCTGACAGGTTTGAATGAAGACATAAAGTTAAAAAAAAAAAAGGATGTAATAATTTCGGAACCATTGAACGATACCTATATCGGTAAGCACAGGCGAATCTAAGGGGGAGGGTGAGGGGCTTTTGGACTGAGGCCTTCCCCAAAATGGTAAAATATAACCATGTCGTATGAAAAAATTATTTAAAAATTACCTCTAAAAGTATTTTTGTTCGTGGGGACGGGGAGGCCGAATGGGCTAAAGCGTGTGCACAGCACCACGAGTTTCCTGGCAACCGGATAACAGATTTGAGAAGATTATAAAAAGTACGAGTTCGCGTCCCGGTGCCGTAGGGGATTTTAAATTCCCCGCCCTCATCCCCCGGCCCGGGAAAATCCCGTTTAAACTAAAAGGCGAGGTAGAGAAGCACAAAAAAAAAAGAAGAAAAAAAAGTATTATTGTTCGTGCAGTTACTTTTTAAATTACTTAGCGAGACACTTGAACTCTTATCTATTTCATGCAGGTAGATATTTTCTTTCTTTTTCCTCCTAGGTAATTTCGTTGTATATTTTTTAAAAAATCTATCGGGCTGAAGTCCCCCCTTCAAAAAAATAATAAAACCTTGATCCGCTAGTGGTAAGAATATCTTATCTGACGTCGGTACAATCCTACCTATGGGAGTGGTGCGCTATAAAGTAATTAATATCGAGCAGGTTTGGATTTCCTCGTGAGTCTGATGGTTCTCTATTAATAGAAGACAAATTCTCAATGAAAAAATTTGCATTTGAAATGGGAAAGGAGCACTTGTAGCAAGAGATAAGGAAGGAGAGGCAGTTTACCTCGTAAATTCCGTTATCGTAACTGGGCTTATGAATGGGAGGGGAAGGGATGGTGGTGGGAGCTGTGGGTGTGGTTAGGGCCGCCAATCAGGAAACCCCGTCGGCTATGTCTCTCTAAATATAGCTCCAACTTATTTATAGAACAATTTAAACAATTATTAATATATAAATTGATTCCTCAATTAATAGCACTAATATTTTTTGTTCATTATAAAACAGTTTTAATGTACCAGAACTTATATTTGGAGAATAACAAGTTTTTTTTTTAATATGTAGGTGAAATTGGTGTACCTTGGACCACAATGTACGTTGGGCCATCCTAAGAATAAAAAATTCCACCGGGGGGAAATCCAGGATTTTTTAACAAAATTGAGTTGGCTGCACTGCCAGAACACTTTACAGATGATTTTGCTGAGTCCGATCCGCTCCGTTTTTTGATAATAGTGTTTTAGAGTTGGAACAGTAATTTTTCTTTACTTGATAAAATAATTTTTAATAAAAAAGTACATAAACATACTCAAAATTATTAGTTCATTGATATAGTAATCTCTCTAGCTTCTTTTGAAGGCAAGTTCTTAGCAAAATACTTTAGGACTTTGCTAACAAATCAAATTTAAAAAAATAAAGTCATATCATTGTATCTAAAAATAAAGTCATATTGGGCCAATGTTTTATAATGAGCCTTGGGCCGACCCAAGATACATTAAAATAATTTCAAAATATGTTTTGTGAGAATAAAACCTTGTTTTTATTGGAGAAGTTAATAAAATTATTATTATTGAATTATAATTCCTACTGCAACAGATATCTCTCAAGATACAATTATTATAACCAACTAATGTCTCCTACTTTTTTTCATTACAATAAAATATTCTTATCTTCCTACTTTTCTTTTTTTAGGAAGCTTCTGTTTATATTTTCTTCTAAGGTTGAGGCAAACATACTACCATTTTTCTTCAGTCCTTTTAATTACATCCATTATATCAGACGTTTCGAGATAATTTCCCATTTTCAGAGTATTCCTTATGTTTCCTTGCTTTTGTGATGTGGCACCAGTTGTCAAGAATTCAATAATTGTCATATCTATTCAAATATTTTTTTGGTGCTACACATTCCTTTCCTTTTCACTATCACACCAACCAACATCTGCATTGGTTGGTGTGATAGTGAATTTGTGCCACATCACCAAAGCAAGTAAACATAAGGAATACTCTAAAAATGGGAAAATTGTCCCGAAACGTCAGATATAATAGACGTAATTAAAAGGACTGAAGAAAAATGGAAATATATTTGCCTTAACCTTTATGAAATATTCTTTCGTTATAGCATTCACAAAAAGAAGTGGAAAAAATGGGATGAAGTGCCTTAAAACATAATCAACTATAGCAAACATGTGGTTAATACGCTTGTGATGATATATTTATTTATGTGATTAACATAATATGTATTATACACCCTTGTTTGTGTAAATAGGAGACATTTATGCTCAAAAATAAAAATATTACTCTTCTTCATTTTCATTATTTGACGAAATTTAGGAGAATATTTAAACTTGCTTTAACTTTAGACTGATGAAAGATAAATTAATAGACGATATACACATTTAAAGAAAAAACTACATTCTTAAATTTTCTTATTTGACGATTTTCTTGTAGAACGAATGGTGATAAAAAGACAAGTTTAACAAAAAGCTTAAGCCGTTAATAATTATTGCGAAAAATATAGATTCATTTTAGTGAATATCTGTATAACTATAACTAGTGTTGCCCAAAATCGGTCTTGGTTTTGCACTTTGCAAGACCAAGACCAAGGACGTCTAACTGTTGCAAGACCAAGACCAGGACTGGTAAAAAAAATCGAATTTTTTACTAAAAATTAAGGCAAAATAGTTACTAATACTCGTCAATTTTAGTTACTATATGTTAATAATTGATAAAACCAATATACTTTTGCATTTAACTCCTCTAATTTTTCATTCGGGCTTAGTTAGGTTTCTCCTATCTAAAAAAATACAGTGATATCTCTATGGTAATAACCTAATAAGTGACTGCAAGGCTGTTGCGAGAGTCTTACGCAAGACCAAGACCATGACCAAGATTGAGTTTGCAAGACCAAGACTCGTCTCGGTCTCGCATTTGGGCAACACTAACTATGACAGGTACGAAAGAAATTGATATAAACTTTCTTGAAGGAAATCTTATTAGCTTTAATTTTTTATATAACAATGTTTCGTTTGCCAAGTTTTCAAGGTATATGTCAAAATCTGGAAAAGTGACCTTTACAGCTCCCCTTCATGAAGCGGAACGAGTAGAGGTGGGTACTTTTAGTATGTGTACCTCCTTCGTACATTCAACAAATTCCCAAAGTTAAGTGTTCATTCATCCTTCATACACCCTACAAGCACCTTTTTACCATTCATTGACTGGACTAACAGTTGAGGCTGAAACCATAGACGTCTCTTGTGCCAAAGGTACACGTTCTGAGACCTCCCTAACAAGGTTATTCTCCTTCTAATTTTATTTAATGGTAACAGTTATTTCGTTTATCCCAGTTATTTCTCATGTTATTAGTAATGGAGAGAATATTTAAATTACGTTGGCATTCATCCATCATTTCATAAGATAATTTAATTTTAACTTTTTGATAAAGCTATGGAATTAATGACATAAGATTCCTAATTTTATTTTTTTTTTTTTCGTTGTGAGGGGGGAGGGCAAGGAAGCCGCTCATAACGTAATTGTCCGAGTGCGCAAAATGTCTGACGCCTTTGCTGATAACATATATGTATATTAAGAATGACTTCATGACAAAAATTCACCCTAGATTTTTATTATCATAAAGGAAGTAAAGTACAACCTCGAATACTTCTCTTCATCCACTATTAGGGGTAGTGCGGGAAATGGATACAGACAATCTCGATTTTTTTTTCTTTCATTAAAGCTAATACTCATAACTTATCTGAAAGAATACTTCAATGTGAATATTGATATGAATGTGTACATTTTTAGTGAAAATATAGTAGTAACGAAACCCTGTAGTAACGAACACCTAAGAAATAATTTTAATTGGTTCACATTTCAATTATAGCCGTAGATATAAACATGATATTAATTATCATCAAATAATAATTATTGAATATTACATTTTAAGAAATATTAGTATCCACAGTTTCCTCTTAAACAGAATAACAGAATTTTTTTATCAAATTTGTTCTCTGACGTTTGGTAAACTATAATAACATCAAAATAGTTGAAAATTAGAGAAAATACCAAAATTTTACATATGTGATATGTAAAAAACGGAAGTCAAAACGGTGTAACAAGAAATTAAGAATGTATTTAAGTGTGCGCTTCCCCAACCCTACTCACATGAATATAATGCTCGCCACACCCACACATACTAAAAAATTGTAATATATCGACATTAATACAGAGTAGAATATTGGATCGATACCACATTGTCCACACTTTATAAAACAAACAAATATTCAAGTTTGAGGAAATGACCACATAATCACTTACGGCATTTTGTTTGTTTTATCCTGGTTGTGTTGTAATCAAGAATTGAACATAACTCAGGAGAAAAGTAAACTGGTTCCAAATGAAGTAGATTAAAGGGAAGATGAGAAATGTCATCTAAATACTTCAACGATAACAATATGTTCTCTATTCAAATTAGTATTAATTAAACTAATTATAAATTAAATGCTAATAAATACTAGAAAAAATATATAAAATATTACTCTTCAAATCATTATTTTCGCTGTATTTCCTGTTGATAAAAATTGAAAACCAAATCTCTTAAAACCATCCAAAATCAATTCCCGAATTCACTATTGCTCGTGATATAGGCGCCGTACAGGATTTGTATTCTTAAATTTAAATACAAATTGTATTCGTAAAGATTGTTCTCTACGAATATTAATGCGACCATATTTTTATTCACATAAAATTATCACATATATATATATACATACAAATATAATATTATAATATATCGCAACCATAAATTTTATTTGATGAATTGAATTTGTGAAACGCAAATGATGATGCCTACTGTTTAAGTTTTAACATATAACATCAATGATCTTTGTCACCTAGTTTGACTATTATTTTTACTATTTATCTATTTTTCTCTTCGCTTCAGATCCATGCCTTTTCTTTCTGGGTAAATGTGTTTTATTTGTTATACTTTTTGTCTCTCTGTGTACCAATATGAATATGTATGTATATATAGTTTTTTTTTTCGTCACAATAATAAGTAATTTTGATAAGATCTTATGTTCGTTTAATTTTGTTTTCTGTTTATTTTTTAGTGTTTACATATTATTTTTAAATAATGCATATAATGTTAGAATTTTTATAAGTATTTATAAATATATATATATACATATATATATATATATATATATATATATATATATATATATATATATATATATAATATGGGAAAATTAATATTGCTATAATGAATAAAAACATTCAATCATAAGTTAATGTGAATGCATTGCCTTTGTTTATTTGTATTCATAATGAACCATCTTTACGAACACTTTTCGTATTCACGTTTACAAATAAAAAATATGCATATCTCTGTTCCTCATCCGATAATGAACTCCTCAATAAGTGCTTCTTCAAATTTTATCAGGATTAGCTTTAATGTTTAATTTACTCAGATATTTTATTATGTATTGGACTACTTGTAATTGCGTGATAGCCTTAATAGTATTCAAACTGCTATCAGCAATAGATAATGTTGCAATTTGATACTTGATTCTTACAATTTATTTTTTATTATATATTATTTATTGTAATTTTAAAATTATCAGAGTGCAAAAATTTTACTAAACTTAATTACTCTAGCGAGTAAGTAGGTTTTTGGCATTTTTTTTTTTTTTTTTTTTTTGCAAAAATGAACAATCAATATTCAGTTCACTTACTCAATTATCACCAATTTATTATAAGGTTGGCAACGAAAAACTTCCATTATTTTATATCAGTGTTATATTTCACATTATATTCACACTACGGTTTCGGGATTGTTTTCCATCTTCAGAGGTATTTGTCAAATATATTAAGTTTCGCGGTTTTATTTACCATTTTGATAAGTGTCCTCCATTTTTCTGAATTATGATTTCTTCATACAATTTATAGTTGGGACTACACATTACTTAACTAACAATTGGTTAGCTTTAACAGGTATTAAAATAGACCTTTGTACCTTGAATTTATTATATGTTCTTTTTTCTTTATATGGATGTATGTTTGTTTAGTTGGAAATATTATTTACTGTTTTGTTGCCTCTACCCTGTTTGGTCATTGGGAATACCTTCAAATTAAACTGTGTTATAGATTTCCCCGCTTTTAATAATCATAATGTTTTTTTGACTGCTCTTTCGCTGTCTTGTAATTTTTTTTTAGACTTTATGCCATGTCCAATTTTTTCCCTAATAGTTTCAAATATAGGTTAGTCTTGTATAATACGTTTTCCTGTCCATTGGCCATTACAGCTGAAATATACACTTGGAAATATTAATATTGTTGAGTTTTAATTAATTATGTCAGAGTAGTGTGTGCCAAGGTGCTTTGTAATTAACAGTTATTCTATTTTTTTTTTTTATGTGGATTACCTCAAGAAGTTTTTTATTTTTTTGTTCTTATCGTTTGTGGCTTATTGAAATTGATGCAATGTTGCAATTTTATACTTTGGTGTACTAATACTGTTCATCATGCTAATGCTGAAGTAAGTTAAAGAAAGGTGACACATTTAAATTATGCATTTCGATTATTATCCCCCTCCCACGTTTCTATATTTACACAGGTTCTGGATTACATTACTGGATTACACAGATAGAACCCATGAGATGGGCGAAGATGTCTGCAGGTTACTCATCACCCCCACCGAATGTTCCCCACCGACCACTCTATATAGCGCGCCGCCGGCCTTCGAACCTTCAGTAAGAGTCTTGCGGAGCTCCAGTGCCATGTTTTCTGCCATAACTTTTCTTGTAGCCTTCTCGGTGTTGGGAGCTTGCTGGGCACGGCCGATGAAATTAGAAATCAAACAATTTAAGTGCGCCTATAGCACTGATCCTTACGAAACTAGTGTTGACATCACAAAATGCCCGGGTTCTTGCGAACCTTATAGGTAAGTTCCTATTCCCGTATTAAATTTTTTTTTTAATTTATTACATTTAAAAAAAATCACAGAGATAAAATAAGACCTGCAATTTATGCAACGATTAATCGAGTATGCGATATGCGGTGTATTGATGAATCGGTAAAGTAAAAATTTGTATACATTTTTTAAATATCAACGTTAAAAATAAATGAAAGCAGAACAATATATATATATATATATATATATATATATATATATATATATACACATATATATATATATATATATATATATATATATATATATATATACTTAACAGTATAAATACATACTTCCATTCTTATTATATATAATTATCTGAATAAAAAAACATTAAAAATAATATAACGTCATTTGAAAAATACCTAAACCTTAAAAGAATGTATACATAAAACAATGCATTCTGTATTTTCCATCAATCAATAAAGACTTAAAAAAAAATAAAATCAATAAAAAAGATCTAGTCGAAATCATTAATATTAACATTATTCAGGATTGTGGCAAAGGATTGTTTGTGCTCTTGACACCTGTGGTCCAGATCGGAGTCTATCATAGTTCAGAAATTCATTATCTGTTTTTAATCTGTGAATCGATCTTGTTGAGGAAAGACCCTTCTATGGCGAACGTAATACAATTTAAAATGGGTACTAGGCCCAGGTACTAGGGGGAAAATTTGGTAATCGAGAGCGAGTGTTGCCCAAAACAAAACAAATTAGCAACTCGTAATATACCTAAATTTTTACATTGATTTATTCTGTCAATCGCCTACTCATAAAATATATTATAAGGGAACTGTTACTATCCAAATAAAAATTTAGTCCAAGTATTCGACAGAAATATACTTTTTAGATCATCTGAGCTTAATTAAGATTGTCTCGCAAAATGGGCTGTACATGTGTATTAAATGACTTAAACGAAATTTGCATGAGGTGTGTTTCAGATTATTATTATTTTATTTGTTTTTTGCAGTGATATAGCCTTGCTGAAGACCCCCGAAAGTTTTGAAGTACTATTGCTTTTCTGCATTGAAACCTCCGAAACCTTGAACCACCAGCGGTCGATACAATACGAAAAGAAACTGGTACACTGAGAGCCATGCCAAAAATTATCTCATCTACCTCGACCATGGCTGTGCTTATTTTAGGAAAAGCTTTCTGTAATTGGAAAGACTTTTAGTGACCTGTATGGACTTGTTACCTTCTCACCACAGACGGATCAACGGGAGGGAGGGGCTTTCGGGATGAAGCTCCCCCCCCCCCCGATGGTAAAATATAACCATGTTTTGCAGAAAAAAATATTAAAAACCTATCTCTTAAAGTATTCTTGTTCGTGTAATTATATTTAATAGGACTTCAAGAACCACTTACACCATTTTCATATAGGTAGTTAATTTCTTTCTTTTTTAAAAAATTAATTATCGTTATGAAAAAAAAATCTTTCGGGCTGAAGCCCCCCCCCCAAAATTAAATCCTAGATCCGCTAGTGCTTCTCACTAAAAAATATTTATTTAACATGTTAATGTGTATATACGCTTTTATTAGCTGTGCATAAAATTCTGGAGGGCTTCTTTATGTTTGACTGAATATAATATAATATGTATATTTTATCCTTAGTGTGATAGATCTCTATTTTTGTATCACCTCCTCAGGATGTACCGATTCGATGTATTATTTATTTATTACAGATAAATTTGTGATTGTTATTGTGATTTATTATTTATATTGTTATTGAATTATCCACAAGTTAATATTTTTAGAAGTTCTAGAAGTATTATAAAATTTATATTTCAGTATAAAAATATTGGCTTGTGATTTTTCATGTTTAAGAAATTTTAAATTAAATTATTTATTTTTTGAAAACCAGTCATTTATGTTTTATATATATTTGTATTTATTTATTATAATTTATTTGTTATTTATTATATTTATGTAAATTTTTTTAGTGAAATAAATGAGTTTATAAAACTTTTCAATCAAATTTTTACTTCTTTTATTTCGTGTTAAGCAATTAAAATATATATTCATATATATATATATATATATATTGAGAGTAATGATCACACAAACTTGACGACTTAAACAGATGTAAAACAGAAAATAAATTAAATAAGGAAACTATATTTAAATTATTGCATTTCATTTATACAGGACAATGAACAGCACCAATATTGTATTAAACGAATCATTATTTTCTATTTTATTCTAATTTATATACTATTAATAAATCAAAAATATTCCACAATGTTTCTCAAAGGACCTCCTACCGCCTCCTGGGATATCGACAAGCCACACAACCAAAAAAGTTTGAAGAATTTGTTACAATTTCCGAAACAATACAATTATTACAGATATATTTAAACAATGCAATCTTTATACAGATGCTGATATTAGCCTATATAGTTGTAACTACACAATCTTCATAGAAATATCTTAACATAAACACACCTGAAACAACACAATCCTTACAGACATATTGAAATGAAATTCCAATAATGTGCTTCTAGCCTAAGTTGTTGCTCACGGCACCTAATATAAGCAATAAAATATAAATCTTAAATTTCTAAAATTGTCGAAGTAATATAATATAACAAATGATGACGATTCCACAGCATATGAAATATTAATTGAACATTGAAAATAATAATTAGTAACACAGTTGGACAAATAAATAAACTCATTACAATCAATCATGAATAAATTATTCCAAGAGGAACGTCACAACTAAGCTTGACTAACGGTGATGCATTTTGTGGAATGAATAACTGATTATTCACATGTAACCGCGGCACATTTTAGCCTTCAAAGAAATATAAATTTAAAAAAAAAATGCTTTAAAAAATATTAAAGTTTTAATGAAAATTTACAAGGTGGTGTCTGAAATAATATCTTTTTATTTATTTATTTAGAAATATAATAATCTGTCACGTGGACAATAATTATAGTGATATATCATCACATTCACACCAAATAAATAAAAAAATAAATCAGAAGCAAAGAACTAATTAATAAAAACTGAGGAATATGTGGAGGCGGAAAATTCAACAGTTTAAGATAAAATATATTATTTCGGTCTCTGAAGGCAATCTTTAATCAAACGAATATTTTAATTGATCAAGGGTTGATAGTTAATAAGCCCATTTTAAGATTAGAACAAAATTATACATTTCATCAGGCCTCGAATACGGGCGATTGTCACCAAAATCAGAATGGAGTCATTAGTTGATCCTTATTACATTTTTCTTCGTCTTTTAATATTGGAGTCATTTTATATAAAAAATGGACGAAGTGTATTAAATTTATTCATAAAGATATAGATCCGTTTAAAATATTTACACTAGAAGTGTGAGTCCCTTCAAAAGTCAAGAGGACATTTACCAAACAACCAATCGTCGGATTATAATCACTGGCGCCAATTTTCAGCACTGGTGGATCTACGGCTTTTGGTTTGAAGTTCTCTCCCGCCCCCCCCCAAAAAAAAAATTATGAAAAAAAACTCGTTAGGTTTTGATAATAGTTATGATTTTTTTAAAGTGTAAAATAAGGGAAACGGAAAGTTCCCTCCACTCTTTCAAAAGAGAGGAAGCGAAGGTTTAAGTAGTTCCCTATATTTTGTAACCTCTCTTGCGTTTTATTTTTATTTGCTTCTAAAAATTACTCAAATAAAAATTATGCATTTCGCACTTAAATTTTCATTTTTTATCCTCCAACAAGCTATGTGCACCAGTTAAGGCTTATTTTTAATTCAATAGAATTACTTTCTAAAACGAACGATTATGACTCTACTTTTACCATAAATTTTTAACAACGGAAAATTGATTTTTTTTTTTTTTAAGCTCTATTTTCGAAGATGAATTTGACTAACTTTTTAAATTATATCGTTCCCGCATTGCTCATAAAAACTGGCTTATTCTCAATTTTCTGAAAATTAAAATGATGAATGATGTCCTTCCTTTATATGGGTCAATCCGATATTATATGTTGAATAAGACCAAGATTAGACTTTATTTTTAAATAAATCAAAATAAATATTATTATTTTTTAATAATTAATAAAAATTTAAGTTTCCTATAATTAATTAATTTTATAGGAAATTAAAGAAAAACATTGACACTTCAGAAATTTATAAAAGCTTTATAAAAGAAATAGGCTTTTTCTAACTTCAAGAAAATGACAGATGTCTGTGTAAGATATAAGAAGAAAAAATTTAAATTAACTTTTTATGAGGAAAAAAATTTAGATATATTTTTTTTTTTTGTAAATAGTTTATTCAAATATACTGTTTATAAAATATAATATTTTATTTCAGAGAAATGTATGAGGCCCTTCAATATTAAAAAAAATTTAATTATATGTTTTAATTATATTAATTGATAAAAATGCAAATTTTATGATCAATTAATTATAGGAGATTAGGGAAAAACATCGGTGTTTCAGAATTTGATAGAGTTATAATTTTCTCACATCCATTAAAGAATTCAAAAAGGATTTTCCATTATTCAATTTTGATCTTTGTTCTCAATATCTTTTCACACTTATATATTTGCCTACTGGTCAGTTCAATAATAATCAAATTAGTTTTTGATTATTATTTATTGGCCGTTTCGAGGAATCTTTTTTCACATCTTAAACAACCTAAAATAATACAATTAATATATTTTAGATTTTTATTCCATTCAATAATTTAATTTGGTAAATATTGGAATTGTGAATTAAAATATTCCTATAATTTGTCCAAACCTAAAATACATTAATTATGTCATTATAGATTGTTGAAGAGGTAGACAAAGATTCCCTGAAACGGCCAACAAATAACAATCAAAAACTAATTTGATCATTATTGAACTGACCAGTAAGAAAATATATAAGTGTGAAAATGGGTTGTTTAATTTGAGTTTTCAATATTACTGTAATAAAATAAATATTAGCTTTTGATATAATGGAGCTCACATTCAAAATTGAGATGGGGGGAAAGACTGTTGGTTATAGATAATTGATAAATATTTTCTTTCTAAATTAATTTTATATGAAATTAAGAGAAAATATACACGTTTCAGAAACTAGATCGATGGCGTATGTAATTTAGTTTTACTTTTTACTTTATGTTTTAGTTACTTATGTATGATTTTTTCTTTTTAATATTTTGCACCAACAAAAAAAAAGCAATATCTTAACTAAAATGTAAACTTAACATTTATACGTATAATATGCGATTTGACATGGAGTATCTAAAACTTAAAAAATACACTCCTCCTGCATAGGGTAACTATGCAAGAGAAAACAAAAATCTATGGCGTATATATTATTGACTTTCGGTGAAGCAGTAATGAATTTCATTAATTTTTTGCCACCGATAAGACCAGGAGCGAATCCCATAAATAACTGCTGGAATTTGTGAACTGGGACTGGAAGCTGGATATCTGGATATCTGACCAAGCCAGTTACCTCATTGCCTCCCACCACCCCGCGATCGGGGGACCACTATATAGCCACCGGTCCGTCCTCCTCACAGCCAGTCAAAGTTTCCCCGACTTCCAGCAAATATGTCCATCATCACTTTCCTCTTCGTCTTTTTACTGGCCGCTTGGAGCTCAGCAAGCTCTTTGACAAGCCACAGCTGCGCCTACACGATGGACAGGTCCTTGAACGGAACCAATCTCAACAAATGCTACAACTCCTGCCAGGGATACAGGTAGGCTTTCTAATTGTTTAAAACATCTTCAAACCTCTGCTACAAAAAATAAATTTTCATCTTTCTGCTTGAAGAATATATACCAGTGATTCCAACGTTAGTTAAATAATCGATCCATTTGCCACCAATCAACCAACATTCCGTTTTTCTATTCCTGTGTTTTCAGATTATTCAATGTTAAATTCGAAAAAAAGTTTTAAAACCTAGAACTCATATTGAATAAACTGTGACCATTAAATATTTTTTCAAATTTAATGCGAAGCTGTAAGCAATATCACTAAAAATTATCAATACCTTTTTTAATACAAATTACTGGATTCTCGGTCCTTAAATATATTTTGAAACTCAACTCGGTTCTATGTTTAGTTTTCTTGAGATCTGACCGAAAAGATGTGACATGTGACAGGTAATTGAACAAATGAATTGATAAAATAATAAAACCTAATATACTTAAACAACTAAATTATAGTAAATAAAATGCAATATTAATAAAAAATTATTCTATTGAATGAAACTTCTATGAAATCTGAAATCTGCTATATTAATTACTGAATTGGAAACATTTAAACATTTTTTCCCGCTTTAAAATTTTAAACTCTTTGGTAAACAGCAATATAAAAAAAAAAATTGAAACGAGGATGTAGAGGGTTGTGGATACAAATATGAAATATATTTTGTATTTTGTGTATAATATAATTATATTATTTTTTGAAATTATTTTCAGGAATATTGCAGTTCTGGCATTAGATGGAACGAATAAAACAAATATTTACCTGTTTTGTTTTATAACAAAAATCGATCTGAAACCTCAGGCGTTGAATTTTTACCAACCTAACGTCGTAGCACGTTAATACATCAACTCAACTTTCAGTCCCTCTCAATTTTCAGTACCAACCTCTTTGGATAAATGATTAAGCATCATTTCATAAATACATAATTTAATTAATATAGTTATAATTTAAATATTTACTTATTATAAGTAACTAGTGCTATTTGTCAAAATAATGATTTGTCAATAACGGCTGTGCATTAAACATGGATAATTTTCCTGCAGTTATCTACTAAATGTTTTAAAGGCTTATATTAAATGGCTGTGAATTAGGTTTAGTTTTTAAGAGAACGTAAAGTATTGAGGAAAAGGAGTATCGAATTTAATTAAGTACTTGTTACTTGATGCTTAGAAGTCCAAGCATAAACATTAAGTATTCTATGAAGTAAAAGTTATTAATTTATATAACAATGTGATATATGTAATTTATATAACTTAATTTATTTATATACCTCAATGTTATTTATTTATTTATTTTAAGTTCTTCATTGATTAGTTATAGACAAATTTATTTATTTATTTAATGAGGTAAGATAAAGTATTTGTAATTGTTTAAGTTATTTATTTATTAGATTTTATGATCTGCCTGTAATGTTATTTATACCTTAATTATAACAAACAAAGAACCAATGTGCATTTATGTGATATTAATTAGTCGAATTATTTATTATAGATTGTTACATTTTTAAATATTAAAAAAAATGTTTTAATTTTATAGTCTATTTGTTATATTTATACATTATTTATTATTATTACGATGAATACATTATTTATTAAGTTATCTTCTTATTTTTCTTTTTTTATTAGGAAGCCTACGTTTATAATTTTTTCATATTTAAGGCAATAATACTTCCAATTTTCTTCAAATTTTTAGAGACAAGAAATGTAATTAAAAAAATTGGAAGTATTATTGCCTTAAATATGAAAAAATTATTTATTAAATTAAGTTAGGTAATATTTTTTTAAATGTACGAGAATTTTTCACCTCAATATATGAGAAATATTATTTATTTATTTCATATTGTCCTCTGAATGTAAAATATAGCTAAATTTATTTTACGCTGTCGTTATTATTTTATGATACAGAAAGTAAAATCCTCTAATCCATCATCTTTTTATCCAAATCCTTCAATTCGATTCTCATTCCTTTGCCAAATTTTAATTTTCCGCCATATTTTACTTTTGGAAGTTCATAACTGTATTATATCCTTAAGAAATCTTGGCAGTTACCGCCTTAAGTGCTCTCACCATGTTTTTTTTGTTTTATTAACGATCGAAATGTGACAAATAAATGAAGCTTTTTATTTTTCTATGCAGTTCCCAATTTAGGAGTTAGCCAAATAATGAGATGGCTGACAAAGAAATACAATTTCTACTATAACATATTATATATATATAAATTAATATCCAATATAATGTGTGATTAATCATTTATTTCCAAATGATACTGAAGGATATTTTTTTCTATATCGATGTTTTACGTTTGAAGATTATGAATTGGCTTTAAAAAAAATTAAATAATGATTTATGTTTTGTCTGGAATATTTTGAAAAATGGATTTAGTATCTTTTGGAAATCGTCATCTCCTTTATTCTTATCTAATACAATTGATTGGTATCCTATTTTTTAATGAGGTACTAAAGACTCATGAATACCCATTTACGTAATAAGCGAAAGATATTTTTATCACAAAATCGGAAGAAAAAAAGGGGGAAAAAAGTAATATTAGACCTTTTGGTCAATATCACCTCGTTTTGACTTGTTAGATGCCGAGATCACGCCAAACGGCCCAATATTTTTGTTGGCCACATTTTTCTTGATTTTGCGATCAAATTATCTTACGATTCGTGTGAAAAGCAAATCGGTCTTCATGAGCTTTTAGCACCTAATTAAATAGACAAAGTTTGCCGATATCCAGATTGAAAAGAACTTTCTTAAATAAAACAGTTGTACATTACAAGGCGATGAAGCTATTCACGAAGTCTTTGACGGATGTTATTAATTTAATCATTTAATGTAATTAAAAAAGGGGTCTGTACCAGGGACTATATTTAGGCATTACGTTGTTTAATGGGTGAAGCTTTCTGTCTTATTTTACTAAATTAGAAAAAATATATAAATTGTTTTAAATTTTAATATTCAAAATTTATTTATTTATATCGGCCTAAAATGCCAATTTTCTTTACAATGAGATCACGTCTGCTTATTGTCAAGATTATGACCGGTGTGGATAGAAATATGAAGGGGGAAGAAATTATATTGAAATACTTTTAAAAACATATTCCCTTAAAGTTACCCTTTTCATTCGTTTTCTATTTATGTTACCTTCCGTTTTTTTTATATCAAACATTTTGCTGTTCAGTTTTTCCTAATTCATGAAGAAAATACCCGAACCATGAACCTACTTAAATACCTAAAATATTTTCTCCGTATAAACTTGACATTATTAGTTAATGATTATAGTTTTTCTATATTCAATTCAACTTTGTCTATCAGATCTAATTATTAAAAAAACAATATATGATCCGACACACACATGACCAATCTCAGTTAAAAAAAAAATTGATTACTCAAGAAATGGACTACAATCCATCCAAAACAGAAATCCAGAAATTGGAGCCTGGGCATATCCCCGAAATGTCGAACATCCTCCCATATATTATTACACTAAGGCTTGAAATTGGGTATGTATGAAATATAAGCTCCTGGCATGTTCTAATGCCATGAATGGGTTATCGTTGGATTCAGAATTTTAAAAACATAGGCAATTTGAATTATCAGAGCACCTTGAAGATAAGGGTTTTTGCCGCTATGCAGTGCGGGAACGGTATTATTGAAGAAAATCATTTAAGTTAATAAAATAGAAAAATAAGAGGGTTAATAATTATCATGTAAGACATTTTCTATATTAGAAGCCATTTAGAATTATATAATTCAAAACTTAAACATGTATTCAAGGTTTAGATCAGTTGATTTCTGGTAACCCTAACGCACAAGAACCATCTCTGATACAAATGTCATTCGAGTCTAAATATAATAAAAAACAAAACCATGTAGCTATCATCTTTAAAATAGAATAATAAAAAGAATATAATTACACAATTAAAACAATCAATAAGTAGTATTTATTTATTTTTTTCGTGATAATGGCAATTTAAGGACCGCGTGTATATGATTTTTCGGCTTTCTTATTAGCTCATATTCTCTTCGTTTTCTCACTCATCTCTCTCTTATGGTAGTCTGTCCATTTTTCTCATCCCCCCTATTCTTTTCCGCTACAAGTACCTTAATGTAATTTTCTCTATCTTTGAATTATTTTTCTATGATAACAAGTCTTGTTATCACCTTTCATCTGACTTGGTTTCTTAGCCCCCATCACACCCTAAAACTTAACGAGCCACCAAGACACATAATGCGATATAAATAGTGAAGATAACTAATGAATAATAGAGCAACGAAGAAAAATTATTTTACATCTACCCTTTTATTAGTTTCGCATAAAATACTGTGGTTTTTGTGGGTTTCTTTATACTTTAATGAATATAATATATGTTACATTTTTTTTTATTATATTCAATAATTAATTATTAAATATAACCTATATAATTAGTGTGATAGATCTCTATTTTTTATGATGGGTCAAACTAGTTACCTCATTTCCTCCCACCACCTGCGAAGGGGGGACCACTATATAGCCACCGGTCCGTCCTCCTCACAGCCAGTCCAAGTTTCCTCGACTTCCAGCAAATATGTCCATCATCTCCTTACTCTTCGTCTTTTCACTGGTCGCCTGGAACTCAGCGAGCCTTCTAACAAGCCACAGCTGCGCCTACACGATGGACAGGTCCTTGAACGGAACAAATCTCAACAGGTGTCATAACTCCTGCCAAGGATTCAGGTAGACTTCTATGATTGTTTCATATTATTTTATTTCATAATATTTTCAAACCTCCTCCAAAAAATAAAATTTCATTTTTCTGCTAGAAGGAAATATATCACAATAGTGGTTAAATAGTCGACTGTCGTGAATAATGAGGAGAAGAATAGTCGGGGTGATTAGTCAAATAACAAGGCAAAATAAATGATAATATTTATTTTGTCATTTGCCGACGTTTCGACCTGAAGTTCAGGCCATCATCAGGGCTAAGAAAAGAACCAGATAACAAGGTATGAGCCCTTAGCCCTGATGATGGCCTGAACTTCAGGTCGAAACGTCGGCAAATGACAAAATAAATGTTATCATTTATTTTGCCTTGTTATTTTACTAAACACCCCAACTATTCTTCTCCTCGAAATATATCAGAGATCTCAACTTTGTAACGGTATTAAATAATCAAGCCAGGCGCTACCAATTAACCAACCACTTCTTCGCTCTTCCATTTCTGTCTTTTCAAATTATTCAATAATAATATGAAACATGTTTTAAAAAACTTAAAACTGATATTAAATAAACTGGTTCCATTTTTTTTATCTTCAAATATTAATCTGTACCTGTCGACGATTGTTGACAATCAGCAGATGGTCAGATAAAAAATAATGAAATCGACATATCAGATATGAGGAAGGTTAGCACCCAGCAGTACCTCTTTCTGATCAAATAATTGCTCGATTCAATAACTCCATGGTTTGTTAAGAAAGAAGGTCTCTCGTCCAGCGCCTTTGTTAATTAATCATTCAAATATAACGTTGTGGAGTAATCGATAGAAAATAATTGGAAAGGCTGATGTCACATTAATGTTTTCTTCAATCTTCTGAAATCAAACTAAAAATCATTAAAATATTTAAAAAATTACTGTAAACTCCAGTCTTAAATATATCTTGAATCTTAATTCAGTTCTTTTCAAAATTAAATTATATTAAACCAATGTCATAATACCATAATTCATTTTTTACAAAAAAAGGAAATTGGGTTCTATTTTGTATTTAATGTGGAAAATAAAGCTTTATCAAACACATTTTATAGATTCTGTGAGCGAACCGAATCAATAGAAAATAACTTGAATGGCTAATGCCACATATATTTTTTCTACAGTCTACCGAAATCAAAATTGTTGGAAACAAAACAGGGCATTGGATACTATATTGTTTTTCATTTGGAAAAAAAATTATAATAACACTTATTACAGAAAGGTTTTAGACTTTTTTAAAGACATTAAGGTGAAAATAAATTACAACTTAAATATATTTAAGTTTATTACTTCACGACTTATTTATTTATGTACATACTTGTTACAAGATTTTGGCAAACCGTTAAGCCATGTTCAGGTTTATAATCAACTTTATTGAGATATAGAAAAAGTCTGAATACAACCAACAAATGATAAATATTAGATCTACAAAATCAATAAGAAGTCTGAAGATGATTCAATAACTGGCCGGAACTGTGCAGCAAATAAAAAAATAAATGAGTGGTAAAATAATAATGCCTGGAGTATTTAACATCTTTACAGTTAATTTAGTGTAAATAATACAGCAAACTAAAGAGATGATAATCGCATGAAACCTGTTAACCATATTTTGGATTTGAAATCTGCTTTATTAATTACTCAGATACTGAATTGAACGAATACTGAATACTGAAATTTAATATTTTGATTCGTTGCACTAGCGGATCCAGGATTTAATTTTCCGGGGGGCTTCAGCCCGAAAGTTGTTTTTTTCATAAAAATAACGATAATTACTTTGGAAAAAAAGAAAGAAACTAACTACCTACATGAAATAGTGTTTAAGTGATTCCTAAAGTCCTTTTAAATGTAATTACACGAACAATAATACTTTAAGAGATACTTTTTAAATATTTTTTTCGATAAAACATGGTTATATTTTACCATTTTGGGGGGGGGAGGCTTCAGCCCGAAAGCCCCCCCCGTAGATCCGCCCGTGATTCGTTGTAGAAGAGAATTTAAACAAATGAATAAATACACAACATATTTTGTAATTTTAATAAAGCATTATTATATTAGTTTTTTATATTATTTCAGGAGAGTTGCAACCTTGGCACTAGATGGAACTAACAAGACGAATATTTACCTGTTTTGTTTTATACAAAAGACCGATCTGAAACTGCAGGCATTGATTCGTCACAAACCAAACATCGTCGCACGTTAATACGATAAATAAATAAACTATAATTAATACATTAAATTATATATTTAAGCGTCATTGCATAAATATATAATTTAATTATTATTTTATTACTTATTTATAATATGTAATTAATGCTATTATCCAAAATCATTTGTCAATAACGGCTGTGTATTAAACATTTATAATTTGTCTGCATAAATTTATCTTTAAAATATTTAAAGATTATCTTTTCTTCTGCCCATCCCAAATCACAATTTTTTAATTTTTAACAATTTTTGAAATGATAATGACGCCTCTGGGCTAGGATTTATTGGGATATTTACACTAGTTTTCAAGCCTGATATATTTTACTGTTTTTACTTGATATTATTTATTTATTCCTAGCTGTTCTATGGAAGTAAAATATAGCTAAATTTATTTTATGCAGTCATTATTATTTAAAGCTATAGAAAGGAAGACCTCTAATCCAGTAACCTTGTAAACAATGGCTCATTTTAAACAAGCAGCACAATCCAAATTTATATTTCCCCACTAGAGTCATGCCCTTGTAGGTGCATTATTGAATTTTCCTCTGATAATATGAGTAACATCTTGTAAACACCATCTTCATGTTTCATCTTGGTAACATCTTGTAAGTATCCTTCATGTGTGTTATTATTTTGTTTTTCTAATGGATTACCTTGAAATCTAACATATAAATAATCAATAATTATATGCGACATTGTATACGATTTCGAAGACCAGAGCTGAGTACTTTCTGATTAAAGAAGTTATTCAGAATCTAAATAAAAAGAGCCGTGGTTTTGTAATTATTGTAATAAATAGTGATATCTAAATCATTCAGTTTGGTTACCTTCGATAAAATGGAACGATAAAATGGAAGTAGAAATAGCACCTAGTGGTTCCTGTGAAAAAAGTGTTAAGTGCAATTTTATAAATTTTTATAGCTATCACTCATGGAAAACTAATTTTTCATTCTTTCTTTATGCCTAATGGGCTAAGTTATGCGTCTATTGCAGAGAAGAATACCCCTAGTGAATCATGGATTGAAACCCGAAAATTAAACCAACACCTGTGAAAATTCAAAACTTTCAATTACGTTTTTCCGTAAATATCATTAACACACTATATCCAGGTGCCGCGGATATGTTATGTGAAAAATTAATGTCAAAACAGTGTGACAAAAGCAGGAAAGCAGAGATGAGCAAATGCTACTCTGGCACCGAGTTTCAAGTATTTTACACAAATTGAATCACTATTATGAATTATAATTCACTACTTCAGTTAATCGTTTGACATCAAATGAAGTAGCAATTAAATAGTTTTGAACTCAAAAAAGGTCTGTATTTGGTTAAAATACTTGCTACTCAGTACAAACGCGAATAACATTTGCCCATGTCTGCAGGAAAGGATCACAAGCCTGCAAGGAAAACAAATATCCAAAATTAAGGAGGTAGACACAGAATCGCTTCTAGGATTTTTTTAATTTTATGCTATAAGTGCTGTTAGTTTTCTATTATTAACTGATTAAAGTTTTTTACTATGACTATATAATTATTCTGTATTTTGATTTATGTATCTCTGAGGCTTCTTAATCCACATTTCCATCTTTCTATATCATTCTACAGGGACTCGTCCCAGAATAAATAAAGTATTATTATTACTATCAAGTGCAAAACAAGCTGATTAAAAATAATATATTCGCGAAACTAGAAGCCATTCGGAGTCCTGCAATTCAAATACAACGTAAACATGCTATCAAGCTTTGTGTTGCCTTATGGCCGCTCCAATATACAAGAACCATAATTAAATAATTCCGGAAAATTAGTATGTAATATAAGAGAAAATTAAATTAGTAAATAATTTAATGAATTTTACCTCTGTGAAATCACAATATTAACCATTTACATTTAGTATGACAACTTTTGAGCTATGATAGGCAATGAAAATCTAATAAATTTTGCAAGGAAAAGACCAGAGTTTAATAATATGTGGAATGTTATTCGGATTCAGCTCGTATACTACGTAATACAATCCTTACTTACTTATAGATTAAATATATAAATATTTATATTCAAATCTCTCTTTGCATATAAAGCTCAGAAACTGGAGTAGAATAGAATAGAATAGAACAGGAAATAATTTTATTATGGGACGGAGTCCCTTTAGAATAACAAAAAAGTACAAAATTAAAATATTATATCTCGCCTAAATGAAAACAAACATAAAAAGTAAAAATAAAGAGAAATAAGTAAAAAACAAATATTAGTTAAACATACTATATACAAAATAAAATAAAATCTATATACAAAATCTTCAAACCATGTCAAGACACTTAACACTACGTACAATGGTAAAATATAAATATACACTTTTAGAAAAAAAAAAGAAAAGAAATACATTACATTCTTCTTAGCAGTAAGCTTTGTGTTCCTGTTGAAAAAAATAAAAGAAAAAAGAAAGTCGAATCTGATAGTAAGCATTTAAGTGATGAGTTATATGTAAATACTAGATGAATAATAGTTAGATGAATAATATGTAATTTTACATAAAATGTTATATCTGACTATTTTTGGGACAGGAATTGGAATAGGAGGGTTTTAAATGTAGATAGGAAGGGAGAATGCCGAATTTTAATAGGAAGATAATTCAGAAATTAACAGAACGAGCAATAAAGGAGTTTTGGAACGAAGCAGATCTGTGAGAAGGAATGTAAAGGTCGGAAGGTCGAGATCTTGTGGAAAGGGAGTGAGCTGAGGACTTGAATTGGAGAAGGTAGGTTGTAGGTGTAAGAAGGATAGTATAAAGTATAAGGAGTAATGTGGTTTAAGAAGACAGGTGTAGATAAGAGGTTTTTATTGCCAACCTTCGATATAATAAATAGGCTTTGTGTTATTTTAGTAGTCTTAATGAGTTTTTACAAGTTAGGTTTAAGGTTTAGCATTGTTGAAAATGCATTTCAATTTTTGTAATCAAAAAATAATTTAACACAGGGCTCCCGGGCACCAGTGTACCGATTTCACTCGTGCCCGCGTATTTATACTTATATTATGTATTACACAAAAGGTAAAAAAAATTAACCAGAAAGTGAAATATGAAAACATCCTAGTCCCTCTCGGCCGGGAAGCCCCGATCTCTACACCCACACGATGGTCCTGCTTGCATACACATGCGTTCACAATTTCCGCTAACTCAGTTTAGGGGGGCTTCTTGATTCCATGATTTTTATCACAGATTGGAAAATTAGATGGGGAGAGCTGAAAAACTAAAATTAATCAGTTGGATTATTATTCCATCCCATGTTTTTGTATTTATAGAGGCTCTGGATGTTGTTGGAAACAATAAGGTGTGCGAAAGTGTCCGCGAGTTACTCATCACCCCCACCGAATGTTCCCCACCGACCACTATATAGCGCGCCGCCGGCCTTCGAACCTCCAGTAAGAGGCTTGCATAGCTCCAGTGCCATGTTTTACTGCCATAAGTTTTCTTGTAGCCTTCTCGGTGTTCGCCGCTTGCTCGGCCAATCCGATCAAATTACAGTTGGAGCACAAACAGTTCAGGTGCGCCTATAGCACCAACCCTTCTGATACTGGAGTTGATCTCAGCAGGTGTCCACGATCTTGCGAACAATACAGGTACGATCCTCTTCCCATTTTAATAAATCAATAAATAAATACAAAAAATTTACTCCAGGTGTCTGAAAGTAGTAGAAAATTCATTCTCTGTCCAAGCCGGAAATCGATCCTGTTGCGGAAAGACCTGACAGCGGCCAACTTAGACAACATCAAACAGCTCTAATGATCTACATTAAACTTTCTTATACCTATGTACAAACAAATGCGCTGAAATAACAAATTTTTAATACGGCTTCCTCTAAAGTATCTTTAATTTTTTTTCAAATCAACTATCTCTAATACTGACAAATAATAGATCTATATAAATTGTAAAACAATTTGACAATTCAGTAAAGAAGAAATATTTTTCTCAAGTAATATATTGATAGTAATATATTTCTAGGAAATATAGGTTAGTAATATAAATAATTGGTTTTATTGTTATTGAATTATACACAAGTTATTAATTTTAAATTATATATATATATATATATATATATATATATATATATATATATATAATTTTGATAATAATAAAAATTACTATTTTACTAACGCACAATTTACCAGTAGAAACTTAAAGACTTCAGATAAATTAATATCTAATATATTAGAACGGAGTGATGAAAATCGTATCAAATTTAACATTAACTCAAGAGGTAGAAATCCAATTTGTAATTCTTTATTGCAGATACAGTATTTATTTGCAATTTTGATTATTTTTTTATTTTACTTATGTATTATTCGCAAGTGAATATTTTTATGTTAGGAAGATTCACGAAATTTGTGATAAATGCTTAATGTGTTATTATGATGCTAAGCAGTTAGCATGGATCTTGAGTGAAAGATCCATCATGCTATCGTGCCCTAAGTGTTGTGATAACTTGGATTACACGTATATATTTAATTTTTAAAGACTTTTGTTTGTTTTAATACTGTATAATGCATGAACTGTGACAACAATTAATTTAAACGGAAATATGAAAAAAAAAAAAACGGACCATTATCCTCTTTTGCCCTACGTTTTACGAATTCCTTTTGCATATTTTCTTACAGTTCATTCCACTTAAAACAAAAGTAATAAACAGAAGTCGAAACCCTAATAAAACAACACCTCCACACATTTACAAAGTTGATCACAGCTCTAACGGACCACAGGACATGCTAAAATCGAGTGTGCTAGCGGCCATATTTAACTCACTTATTTTAAAGAAGTTTCTCGACTTCTCAACACTTACTTAGCAATGGTTGCATTAATACCCCTATTATTTATATTTTATAGCAATATAGATGCACAATTTACTATTAGAAAGTTTTAGAAAGATTTCAGACAAATTGATAACTAACATAGCGAATGGTATTGGTCATTGGATAGAACGAAAAAGTTATAAATTGATCGGAGAGACGGTAGGGTAAAAGTAGAACAATTAATTATTTTCAATGAATATATTAGACTTCCTGTCATTTCTACTTTAAGTTGCCTAGATATGGATTATAATAAGGGGATGTGTTGTTATCGAGAATAATAAAGAAATAGCTCTTTTAAAAATTTTCACTAGCCCTACTTGAGTATAAATTAATTTGTGATCAAAATAGGGTATTGAGTGATGCTTGTGTGAGATGCATACCATATTATTATTATTTATTTTATTTTTTTTTTGTAGTAAAGAAGCCTTCCTGAAGACACCTACCTGGTTCGAGACAGTCTACTTGTTCTGCTTTCAGACCTCCGACACCTATGACCTACAGCAGTCACAACAATACAAAAACGAAATGGTACATTGAAAGCATTGCCAAAATCATCTACCTCGACCATGGCTGTGCTTAGTTTAGGAAAAGCTTGATGTAGTTGGAAAGACTTAGAGACCTATGTGGACTTGTTACCTTCTCATTCAAATGTTTATATAAACGTTAAAGCATATCTACGCTTTCATTAGTGCATAAAATACTCTGGAATGTACTCTCTTCACGTTTGACTGAATATAATATACAAATGTATTTTACCTTTAGTGTGAGAGATCTCTATTTATGTATCAAATCCTCAGGAGAAACCGATGTAAAATTCTTAATTTATTTGCAGATAAAGATGTGATAGTTACTGTGATTATTTATTTATATTTTTATGGAATTTTCTGCAAGTCAATATTTTTAAATGATGAAATGATGTATTTCAATATAAAAATACTCTGACTTTTCATGTTTGAGGAGTTTTAAGTGGAATTATTTATTTATTTTTTTAAACGAGTCATTTGTGTTTTATACACTAGTATTTATTTATTTATTTGTTATTTATTTATTATATTTATGTAATTGTTTTTGTTATGAAATAAAATATTTTATTGACAATTTAAGTTTTGTTTTAAAAAAAACTACCCAAATATCATTTATTTCACTTTTATCTCTTCACTATTATGCAATGCCAAGAACTTCACAGAGCTCAGATGCAGGTACTGTTTTTCCAATCCATTCCCGCCGGTCATAAGGGAACGTATTTCAATAGGGAAGTCAAAGCCATTCCGGCAGCACCGTTCGGAATAGAGGAGGGGTCCAGTAATTCCCCGATTGATTTCCTCGTTGATTCACAAGGCGAATCTGCAGTGGGCTGGTTCATCTTGATGTCGCAGATGTAGGTATCCCGTTGGTGATCTAATTAAAAACGGAATCCGAAAAACATTCAAATGGATTCCAAGAAGTGTCGTAGTTGACGTAGGTTAGATGCGCACTAACAATGCAAGTCTTTCTTGTGCGCTACCTCCCATCCTCCCTGCTCTCCTCTTCTATAAAATATCAACTTTATCCCAAACCTCTGGGGACCTTAACATTTTTAATAGAGCATAATCATCCAGAAAAATCATTTTTATTAAGTAAATATTTTTAAATTATATATTATCTTGGACTCCACTTAGACAAACGTCTAACTTGGAATCCTCATACCAGACTGAAACGACAAGAAACAGCTCGACGTTTCCGACTACTCCAGAACTTACTAGACAAACGCTCTAACCTCCCAGTCAATTACAAAAGACTCATATACATGACTACAATAAGACCTATTTGGACTTACGGAGTTGAGCTCTGGGGCTCCAATAAGCAATTGAATTCCTCTCGTATTCAATCCTTACAATCCAAAATCCTTAGTAAAATCCTCACTGCTCCTTACTTTGTCACAAACAAAATCATCCATAACGACCTTAATGCTCCTTATGTTTCTGACCTGGCCCAATCCAGATACCTATCCTTCCATAACAAACTTCAGAACCATCCAAACCCTCTCGTTTCTAACCTTGCTTCCTCTTCGATCCCTGACAACCCTCAGAGGCGTCTGAAAAGAAGATGGGATCGAGATCTCCTTTTGTAAATACATTTTTAGAGTGCTACCAATGGGTAGTTTCTCAACATGTGATTTCATGCTATTTTATTCCTTTGTTCACATTTATTGAATGTATTTTTACTTGTAATACAGTTGTAAATATCATCAATAAAAAAAAAAAAAATTATATATCCGAACATTTGGTTAAAAGACACATAAACTATTTACTTTATACACTTTACTTCTTATTATTTAATTACTTTTATACACTTAAAAAAAAATCTGGTGCGTGCAACACACAAGTTTCACTTATCGCTAGTGTTGCCCAAATGCGAGACCGAGGCGAGTCTTGGTCTTGCAAACACTGTCTTGGTCATAGTCTTGGTCTTGCGCAAGAGTCTCGCAAGAGTCTTGCAGTTACTTATTAGCTTATTACTATACAGATATTACTGTAATTTTTAGATAGGAGAAACCTAACTAAGCCCGAATGAAAAACTAGAGGAGTTAAATGCAAAAGTATATTGGTTATAGCAATTCTTTACCTATAGTAACTAAGGCATAATTTTTATTTTAAAAATCTATTTGTTTTTTAGCAGTGCTGGTCTTGGTCTTACAACAGTTAGGCGGCCTTGGTCTTGGTCTTAGAAAGTTCAAGACCAAGACCGATTTTGGGCAACACTAGTTAAAAGAGACATACACTAAAAAAAAATCTGGTGCGTGCAACACACAACTTTCACTTACCGCTCTACTTGAACATAAATCATTTTTTGGAAATGTTGGGCTATTATGAAGTGCACACCGAGCTAAAGCTTAAAGCTTACAGTTAACAAATAATTTATACCAATCAAATAACAAAAATCGTATTAAAATCGACGGTTGATTACGATTGTACGACTATTAATCATTTAACGATTTTTTTTCCATTGCAGAGTTCACAAAAATGTAATTACTAGATTCGCATTGCCTATCATAGGTATGCCAAACGTCACACTAATTGTAGGTGGATACTAGTTGGGATATCACAAAAGAAAAAATCATCAAATTATTCACTAATTTAATTATCTAAAAGTTTACATGATGATTTTTGCGTAAATACCTAATTATTTAAATGTAATATCAGATCTAGAGTTATTAAACTACTGTAAATGTATTTAAGGTTATATACGCATGGAATCATTTTATATATCACTATTTCTTTCACACAAATACAATGAAATAGTATTTTAAGCAATGTCATTGCCTTGATTCAGTGGATTGTAAATGCTTTTTTCAAAATTAAAAAAAAATTTAAATATTTACATTTCGTTAGAAAATGTCATTTAATTTCCTTAGAAACATGTGATTTATGTTAAATTATGTTAGTTTTCAGAAATCATTATTCTTAGTCACTCTCCGTTACCTTCTACAACTTTATTTATTAGATATATTTTTTTATAAAATTCTCCTCGTCCAACGATACATTATGACTATTATTTTCGAAGATTCATTTTGAACCTGAATAAGCATTTTTCTTTTTTTCTCCTTCATTCAATTATCAAATACCTTCAAAAGTTATATTTAGCCATTTTTTATAGTTGCTGTCAATAAAAGAGTAATTTTTATAAAATAAACTAAATTAAAGGTACTTTAGAGAATGACGTATATGAACATTAGGCATTTCAGCCCTGTAAAGTGACATCAATGTGGATGTCATTAAAAACAACTTCATAATACACTGGAATACCGATTTTAATCAAAATCGTTAAAGCCTTTTTCGAGAAAATTGTAAAAATGTGTATCTTCTTATAACTCACCCAAACACACATACACACACACACACACACACACACACACACACACACACACACGCACAGCACGACGCACGCACGCACGCACGCACACACGCACGCACGCACGCACGCACACGGACGCACATATCATTTTGCGGGATTTGGTGATTTCGACTCAGAGGACCTCAAAACATGTATTTCCGTTGAACACTGAGATTAGAAAATTTTCATTTATATTAGAAAATTGCAACAATTTCCATATATAGCTAAGTAAAATTAATAATTAAAATAAGAATCACATTATGAATATGGAAGACCCGAGAAAGGAATAGCGAAGATTGGTAGGCTATTTTGTCTTAATTTTAATAATAAATTAAAAATAATCCCGAAGGGATCGCATACTATTATATATGGGAAACACTTAGGAAAGTATATAGGCTTTAGCAGAATTTATCCTTGCTTCTTAAAAGACCAAGACGTAATTTAATGGAGCATGGACCTCACGTGGGAGAACACGACCATCCTTCGAGGAATCATCCCAAAAAAAACGAAAAAGAGACGGGTAAAAGAGCTTTTAGAAAGTTGGACATGTGCTGAGCTAATATTTGCTGCCGACATTTTCTAGAAATTTTCTATTCATAATCCAAAGTCTTCGTTATGACGTCATGAAGCACTAGTTCTATATTTATATTCAGATTTATCTGAGAAGAAATATAAATTGTTGAGATCTGTGTTAAATTGTGTGCACAAGGATTACTAACCCTTCTTGTATGTAATAAATTCGTATAAAAACGCCCTGCTACCAATAATAATACAGATTACTACAAATGAAATTTCTGCTTACGTAAATTTAAATTTAATTAGTAAATCTGACGGAAGGCAGTGGATCAGCTGATGAGAAGGTTGTCTCCTCAACTCCTCTCTCAGTTTTTACCAATTTTATAGCGGAATCTCTCTGATTATTCACGTGATACAGTTAAGTGTATATCAGAGCAGTTGATATTTACTGTTGGCATCTTTTTTTTTTGTTATTTTAAGAAAAAAAAAAAAAAAAAAAATTTTTTTTTTTTTTTTTTATTTATTTATTTATTTTTCTCTTATGATATGCGGTATGATCAGCAAGTGATGGCCAGTAAGGTGCCCAAGAGGTCTCGGTCAGACGGAGTTAGCTCACCAGCCAAACAAAGGACTCGTCGCTGCCTACGAGAAATACCTCCAGTGACCAAAATAAACACTTCAGAACCAGAACCTCAGCCCCAACCAGGTACGTCTGCACAAGAAACGATTGAAGAATCACCTTTCTTTACTCCAAACCCCTACCAAGTGCTTCAAAATGACAGAGAAGTAATGGAGTCTGCAGCAATACCCAGAGAACCAAAGCCTCCTCCGATATTTGTGAAAAATATAAAAAATTTCCAGATGTTCTGCACCCAACTAAATAAAATCTGCTCTGGCAGTTATTCATGCCTTAACAGGACCAATGACACCAAAATAACACCTGATTCTGCAGAAGCCTACCGAAAAATAGTGAAGTACTTATCAGAAACAAATGCGAATTTTCACACTTACCAGCTGAGGCAGGAAAGAGCTTTACGAGTAGTGATAAGAAATTTACATTCCTCAACCCCCACTGAAGTTATTAAAGAAGAACTAACGACGCTTGGTTTCAATGTACGCCAGGTAACAAACGTTTTGAAGGAGGACAGGGAGCAGCCAGGATTACGAAATAGGATCCCACTACCATTGTTTTTCGTGGACTTGGAGCCATCACCAGGTATCGAAAAAATATATGATATCACAAGAATATACTACACAATGGTGAAAGTTGAGAAGCCATATCCCAAGAGAGACATCGTGCAGTGCCATAATTGTCAGACCTATGGCCACACGAAGACATATTGCCACCATCTGCCGCGTTGCGTGAAGTGCGGTGAACAGCACAAATCTGTAGAGTGCACCAAACCTATACAAGATCCAGCAGTATGTGCCCTATGCTTGGAGGGACACCCGGCCAACTACAAAGGCTGCCAAATTTACAAGAATCTCAAAACCAGACACCAGAAAAACCGGATTCAAGATGAAGCACTAAGAACAAGAAGAGAGAGAGAGCCTTCCAGAATTGTAAACAATGATGTATCATTCTCCCAACTACTTAGAGGTAAGACTTTAACCGATAAATGTCAAGCCCTGCCACAACAACCTCAAACCCAACCTCAAAATCCTCTTCATCCTAATATACCTAACCACCAACAACAAATTCCTCATATTCCTCCTCCTTCAAATGCAACAGATCTCACAAGTTTGTTAGCATCTTTCCTCACCGATTTCAAATCCCTTGTTACTCCACTCATATCACTCCTCACGAATCTCGTATCTCACCTCATCCCTCCTCTGAAAAATCCTTAAATGACTCACATCCCTAAACCCATATCCATTCTCCTTTGGAATGCGAATGGTGTTAGAAATCATACAGACGAACTATCTACTTTACTACTTGACAAGAACATTGATGTGGCACTAATTACTGAAACTCGACTAACCACTAAACAGCACTTCAATATACCACAATACCTGACATATCGTACTGACCACCCTGACGGAAAAGCACATGCCGGTACTGCTGTAATTGTACACCAATCCCTCTCCCATCACGTACTCCCATTACCAATACATGATTTCCTACAGTCCACCGCTATCGTGATAAAAACCTTCTCCTTTCCGGTCACTCTTGCATCAGCGTATTGCCCTCCTAACCGATCCATATCCAATGCCCAATTCAGTTCTCTCCTCGACTCCTTAGGACATCACTTCATCTTGGGTGCAGACCTAAATGCCAAGCACCAACAATGGGGTTCCAGAACCACGAATTCTCGTGGCCGAACCCTGCTGTCTGCACTCAATTCCCAACGTTTTCACCTCCTTTCCCCCAACTCTCCTACCTACTGGCCCACAGATCCCAACCGTAATCCTGATCTTCTTGATTTCTTTATCCACAGCGGCTTAAGTCCCCTCAATTGTTCCATTACACGTCTAAATGAACTTTCCTCTGACCATAGTCCTCTAATCCTTAATGTTTCACTTCAACCTGTTCCCAAACCTTCTCCACCGTCATTCATTAGGGGCCCAGTAAACTGGGACCTTTTCCGCCAAATAATCTCCGATAATATTGATCTCAACATATCCCTCAAAACTCCCGATGACCTTGATAGTGCCGTAAATTCCTTTACTACCACAATCCAACAAGCCGCCTGGACTGCCTCCTTCCCTAAAGACTCCTCCAGAATTCCTAAAAAGACCATTCTACCCCAACACCTCCTTGACCTAATCCACACCAAACGCCGTGCCAGATTATTGTGGCAACGTACCCGACATCCTGCCGACCGCTGCTCCTATAATTATTACTGCAAAAAATTAAAACTGGAATTAGCCACCTTCAGATCACATTCCTTCAACTCCTACCTATCCTCCCTCTCTTCTCGCGACAATTCCCTTTGGAAAACCACAACCAAAATCCTAAATCCTCACCGCATTTCCCATCCCCTCCGACGAGATGATGGCTCCTGGGCAGCATCTGACGAAGATAAGGCTGAGGAGTTCGCCATTCACCTATCCAATACATTTATTTCACATCCGGAATCCCATCCTGCCCACACCATAACAGTAGAAGAACTCCTTACATCACCAATCCCACTTTCCTTGCCCCCAAAAGCTATTCATCCTTCCGAAGTGAAATTTCAATTAAAAAAACTAATCCCCCGTAAAGCTCCTGGACATGATCTCCTTACCCCTCAAATCCTTCGACAACTTCCATCCAAAGCAGTCATATTCCTTACATATATCTACAATTGTATCCTACGCACCACCTACTTCCCTCTGCTATGGAAACACTCCACTATTATCCTTTTCCCAAAACCAGGCAAACCTCCCAATATCTCAACATCCTATAGACCAATTAGCCTACTCCCAATCCTTTCAAAAATTTTTGAAAAGATCCTGTTGAAACGAATCCTACCCATTATAGAATCCCAAAATATTCCTTCCCATCAGTTTGGTTTTCGCTCCCAACATTCTACTGTTCAACAAGGACTCCGAGTTGTTGATCATATTTCCTCAGCTCTAGAAAACAAGGAATACTGTTCGGGTGCATTTCTGGACATTGCACAGGCATTTGACCGGGTATGGCACTCCGGACTGCTCTTCAAGCTTAAAATCCATTTACCTCAGTCCTTGTACCTAGTCCTCCGATCCTACCTCTCTGACCGCTCCTTCCGAGTTCGCTGTGGAACAGAATTTTCCAATATCTACTCCGTTAAAGCCGGTGTTCCCCAAGGCAGCGTCTTGGGTCCCGTGCTTTACATCCTCTTTACTGCTGACATCCCTGTTCATCCCGATACTTTTCTTGCAACATTCGCTGACGACACCGCAATCTTATCATCCAACTCTGATCCCAACATAGCATCCTTAAATCTCCAAAACCACCTCACCTTGATTGAGCACTGGTGTAATAACTGGCGCATTAAAGTTAATGAATCTAAATGCCAACATATTACCTTTACACTCCGACGCAGCTCCTGTCCACCAGTACACTTTAATTCCATCCAGCTTCCTTACTCAGACACAGTCCGGTATCTTGGTTTTCATTTAGACCGAAGACTAACGTGGAACCCACATACTAGACTCAAAAGACAAGAACTCAACCGACGATACGGCCAGCTATACAGACTACTAAACAGAAAATCCAAACTTTCTATTGAAAACAAATTACTTATCTACAAGACAATACTGAAACCTATATGGACATACGGACTTGAACTGTGGGGGACAGCAAAAGCTTCTAACATCAAACGTATTCAATCCTTTCAATCTAAAGTCCTTCGAACAATAGTTGATGCTCCGTTCTATGTAAATAACAAAATCCTACACCATGACCTTAATATCCCATTTGTCCTAGACCTTATTCCAGAAAAATTCTCCAAATTTCACCAGAACCTTACCTATCATCCAAATCCCCTTGCACAATCTCTATCCAGCACCACCCATCCTTACAATCCTCCTCGAAGGTTGAAGCGGCAGTGGCCCAGAGACCTTCTGTAAATAAGCATCTATTGGAGTTTTGGCAATGGCCAGATCCTCCACTCAAGCCCGAGTGTGTATGATTAGGTTAGTTCTTTTGTTTATATACATTTATTTTATTTTATTGTATTTTATTTATTTATTTTTATTTTATTTTATTGTATTTATTATTATTAAGTTTCTGTATTATTATTATTTTTTTTTTATTTATTGTAAATAGAGTGTGAGTGTGTTCTCTGAACACTATTACAAATGTCCTTGATGTGACAGAATGTGATATTTCTAAATAAACAAATATATAAAAAAATTAGTAAATCTAGTTATGAATTTGACATGACGGACATTAGTGACTTAAATATAGATTCAGAAAGCAGTTAGTAGCGAAGAATATGATGAATCAGATTAAATAATGTTAATTTACGAAATATAAATATTGTATTTCTATGGAGTTGTTAGATATTTTATATTGTATATATATATATATATTAACATGTATTCGAGTATACTATGTTTCATTTTGTACAATGTTCTTTTTATTGTTTTGTTTTTTATAATCTATTTCAAAAGTTGGCGTTTTTAAACCTAACTATTTTTCCTGATAAATTTTATATTATAATATTTCCCTGATAACGTTCACACTGATAAAGTTGTGGTTCAAGAAATTCAAAATTAAATCATCATTATCTGCAACATCGGTTGTTTGGCTCGAAACTTAGAAATTAAGTTTAAAATGACCGCTTTAGGGAGAGGGGAGGGGGAGAAACGCATTATCCGACAATTTTAGTCAAGAATATGAAGTATATTTGTGATCGGCGTAAAATTTCCTATACGAATTAATAGAAATAAGAATTTTCTGGGCGGGGTGGCCGAATGGGCTAACGCGTGTGCACTGCACCGCCGTTGCCCGGCAACCTGATACATAACACTTTGATAAAAAAAATAGTCACGAGTTCGCGTCCCGGTGCCCAAAGGAGTTTTTAAATCCCCGCCCACACTCCCTGGCCCGGGAAAAGGGGAGGACAAAAAAAAAAATAAAAATAAAAAAATAAATAAAAATAATAAGAATTTTGTCCATTTCGATCATTCACTCGAAGTACTGTGCGGTCGCCTCAAAACTGCAGTGAACTAATCGTCCGCTGCCCTACGACTCTGCTAAAAGGATTTAATATCCAAGGAAAGGGGTAGGTATTGTCAAAAACAACAGATACCCGGAAAAAGATAAAAAAATTTAAGGGAGGGTTAGATTGTACAAAGTAGGAAAGTCTCGGTGACGTGTTACCCCATGATGACGGACTATGATTGTAATCATAGTGGAAAGCCCTGCATGCCCTGCATGCCCTCTATGCCTAGAGGAGGATGAGACGTGCGAAATGCACCTCCCAGTGTGTTATCAATAATAACTCCTCTCTCTGATGTTATCAATAATAACATTTTTTATTTGAAGTTACTAGCAAAGTAATCATTAAATTGGAAAATTGTTCTCTAGCAAAACTGTATTGGCTGTCTGAAACCGAATGTCCATATTGCCAATGACATAGTCGTTGGAAAAAAAAAAATATGCAACTATAAAATAAAAGGATATATTCAGAAGAAAGGGTATTTGAGGCGGGCTTGGCACTTTTTTTTGTGGGTATTAAATGAGATTGAGTAACATCAAATCGGCTAAAGTCGGCTTGGGTTAACTAATTTTTGTATATGTATTAAAATATCTCAGAAACTGAGAATCGTACCTGCAAATCGTAAGCGAGGAATATGTTCAACATTTTCCTTTGTTATTTTAATAACTCATTGCAATGAGCCATTATTCAAATTGTATATTGACGCACCGCCGTGAGAGAGAGAAAAAGACAAATGATAACGATCATTTTGAACATTTTGATCTCAAACATTTTAACTTTAAATACCATGGAGAATACAATTTGCCGAAGTCAATAAATATATACATATATATATATATATTACAACTTTTCTTTAATCGACCTTTGAGTATTAAATTTAAACATAATTATTTAATTGAGAATAAGTTCGCTTATTAATTATTCAATAAACTAATAAATGTTCATTGCTTCTGTGTTTATTCGAAGTTTAGAGCAAGGTTTTTTTTTTTTATAAAAGTTAACAATGGATCCTCTTCAAAGCTCAATCAAACAACAAATAGCTCAATCGGTACACAATTATGCTTCCATATGTTTCTAATAACAATTATTTCAAAATTTTGACCTACTTTTAAAATAGAGTTCCGATACCTCAGGCCAGGGACACAACGACAGACTCAGCACCGTCCACTAGCACATATATTAAGCTACCGTATCGGTAACAAAACGTCGAATAAACACAGAGGCAATGAACATTTGGTAGTTTATTGAATAATTAATAAGTGACTTTATTCCCAATTAAATAGTTATGTTTAAATTATATATATATATATATATAATCAGCCGTAAAAATAAGAAATTAAGTGTTTCTATTCGATTTTCTGCTGCACTCGATAATGTTTCGATAGCTATCATTGAAATCGTAAACAATAAATATTTTATTCACAATTATATTTGAATATTTTCCAAATGTTATTACTTTGTGAATATAACAATGTTTTCGCATAATAAATTATATTTCATATAATTATAATTAATCTCTCCTTATTGATGTTTTTATATTTTTCGAGTCATCTTAAGCACAAATCGTAGTTTTTTTTATTATTTTTTCATCTTGAAAATCATCACTTACTGTAAATCACACACATACACATTCAGAAATGACCGAACTGTAGACTGCATTACCTATAAAGAAGAAGCCGTTATCTTTTCTTAGTATTGTAATTTATCTGTATCCTCCCATGCAAAAAAAAACACACACCTAGAATCTTCTGTCTGGTAAGAAAGCTCCCTTAATATTCTTCTAACATTAATAAAACTTGAATTACATTAATACTTAATACATAATATACATCAATAGATCAGAAAATATACATTATAAATAAAGATTCCTTACATTGTTTAATTGAGTTGAATAAATAAATTCGTTAAAATCAGTTATGACTAAACTATCTTTTTCCCTCTCCTACACTCTAACATGGTGTTGAGTTGAGATACAATTTTTAATAATAGCTCATTACAAAGAAGATGAAACGCTTAACATACTTGATGGTTTAGTAGAGCCCCAAAGCTCGATACCGTAAATCCAAGTAGGAAGTATAGAAATATATATGTGCCTTTTGTAAATAGTTGAAAGTTTAGAGCGTTTGTCTAATAAGTGCTGCAGTAGTCGAGCGGTTTCTAGTCGTTTCAGTCTGGTATGGGAGTTCCAAGTGAGTCGTTTGTCCAGATAGATTCCTAGGTATCGGATTTGTTCAACAGAGATAAGTGGGCTATTGTTGAAGGATACTGTAGGACAGAAAGTCATAGGTTTACGACAAACAGTGAAGGTAATTTGATGGGAGTGATTGAAATTTATTTCAATCCGCCAGTTTTCTCACCATTTTTCAAGACTTGTGATGTGTGATTGAAGAGTTTGGGATGCAATAAATGGATCGTTATTAACTGATTGGATACAGGTGTCATCGGCATAGGTGGTGATGACAGTGCTGAATTCAGCGGATACTAAAATGCGGAAGAGTTCCACATTTGCAAATCGCCTATTTGATAAATCGTGATTTAAAAAAAATCTCAGTACATACTGAAGATGTATATCGATACTATCAGTGCAAAAGGTCGTATGTAAAAATCGAGTGTTTTACAGGAGAGCATAAAAAATAATTATTTCTTTATGATATATTAATGTGATTTCATATTTTATTTTCCTCTGCTATTTTCCATAGCACCACTCTGCCTATACCAGTTGCATATTTCGAAATGTCACCTTTAGCACCATTAGAATAAAAATGAAAAATGTTATATAGGACCTTTTGCATTAATATTAGCGATATATACCTAAAATGTTTTCACTAGTGAAATGATTATAACAAAAAAAAAAAAATAGAAAAATTAAACGTTTTGTTTGTTCAGAGTTAAGAAGACCAATATTTTAACTCTGTCAGAACTAAACTAATTTAAGCTGGAATATAAAAATATAATTGATTTTAAACTTTCATGATTTCAGAAAATCGGGACCACAATGAGCTGGTTAAACTTCAATAGAAATAAACAAAATCATAAATAAGACTTTATAGTTAATTATAGTTCACTGAAAATTACAAGAAATATTAGTGAAGCCAGTATGTGTTATGCCAGTAATGTTTGGAATCAACCAAACAACATAGTATAAATTAACTTTTTGAATAAAAACAAAAACGTTACAACCTCATAAAAATGTTGTATTAACCTAACCCATATTCCATGTGATCAATGACTTCCACATTTTACAGCCATTAGATTGTTAACAGTTATTTATATTAATTTTAATTGTTAACTGGAATTAAATGAAATTGGTACAAGACAATTTCTGAATTATTCTCCAAATTTCTTCCAAGTATAGGTAAGATTTTTTTTTTTTTTTTTTGAGTAGAGGATAGAATTCGATAAAATGTATATTCACTTATTTATCAGTTAACTAATCACTAACTTTCCTCCAAATTTCAGATAATTCGAACAAGCGGTTTTAGAGATATAGACTTATCAAGGAAGTAGATGTCAGAATTCAATAAAATCTATACCGAATCATTATTTTACCAAAACCCACCTTTCTTTCAACATTGAACCAAATCGAATGAACCGTTTCTGAAGTATTGGGATAACTATGAAAATACATTTGCGCAAGAGAAATGGAATTTGATAAAATTGATATAGGGCCATCTAAGTTCCAACCCGCACAATCACTGAAAATTTCATGTAAATCGGATGAAAGGTAATAGGTGCACATCACATCGATTTGACTACAGAGGGACAGACAGACGCCGAACGAAATTCGATCCTTGATGTGTGAAATGTAAAGCTTATTCTGAGCACAAACTTTTTTTTAATCTCTCGCACGAATACAACGCTTCCCAACCTTCGGTAGTGAGGAAGCAATAACACAAACCCCATTTTTCGCCAAATTAAGCACACTAACAATAAGTATACAATGTTGCGATTTCATAGATAATTTGCTATAAAAATTGATTTTCCAAAATAATAATTAATGACTATTAGCAATAAACCAGCGATATATAATAATTGAAGTCTATTATATGGTATAATTTTGTTCAAAATAAAGTCATTTACAGACACAAATTTGTGTTTCACCCATACATAAACACTTCTTGAAATAGTTTAAGCAGTTCCAGTTCTTATTTCACGAAAGAACAATATATATATATTTTTTAAAAAATTGCCGTGCCTCGATTCGGTGCTATATCTATTTTGTTTTTGTCAAACTTGATATAAATGTTAAAAACTCTATTTAGTTTCTACGGATTATTAAATTAGTTTGCATGGAAACATCTGTTTTCCATTTGAGCCTTTCAGTTGACAGAATGACGAACTCCAATTTAAACATTTGATCAGTCAATATTTGAAAAATTTATATTACTTGTACGGACAGTGAGTAAGTTAATTGTATGGTGGGTTATTGCAGTGTTTTAAATATGGAAATGTGAATAAAGGTGTAAATTTCTCTACTAGAAGTATCACTAAAATTAAGAATCAAAAATGTTGAAATTAGAGTGATTCTGTCAATTGCAGTTCTGTCAGCTCATTCAATAATATACAACTAGACTCCATTAACTACAACAATTAGTCATTATTTTTTTATCACTCTCCATTAATTTATACGAATTTATATAATAGATATTATTTTTCATAAAATTATTAGATTTCGAACGACATATATTTTGGCTCAAAAATAGTCAGTTATCTCTTACCCGCTGGTTTATAATCGAAAATTTGAATTTAAGATTCCAAAAATTCACTTTTTATTATTTTTCGCTCATATCAGTGAAATTAACACTTATAAAATTTGCAACAGAATTGATTATATTTATTGACTTTTTTTAAATCTTTCATAGTTCTGAGTTAAAATATAAAATAAAATATATAAATATATATAAAAATAAAATAACTTAAGATGAATAAACTAAATGTTTAAAAAAAAACACAAAGATATACCCACATACACTATTTACAAGCAGGCGAGGGAACTCCAAGCCAGTCTTCTCCCTCCAACTATAGGTGGAAAAGTAGGATTCCAGGAGATCCCTGCGCTACTCTCTCAACCGCGTTATTGGTGCTAAAGCCAGCTGAGAATGAGCGATAGAGCCTATGCCACATACAATCATCTCTTGAGTAGAGAATGTGGCCATTGCCAGAACTCCAATATATACATACAACAAAAGGTCCCGGGTCCACTAGCTTGGATTAATAACGAATCACAGGCAGTGAGAACTGTTATTCCGATATTTGACAGAAAAATTTAACTTTCGTAATTTTCACTATTATGTAGCTCTTAATCTTTATATAACCAATATATAGGTATAATATATTTCTTTATATTACATAATCAATTTATATGACCAAACTTTAGTATGAAATAAGTCACATTTTTAGCCAAAGGCTGTTTCGTTACTCCAGGTTGGCGGTCGATCTCAAGATCGCTCAGAGCACGCTACTCATAGATTCCAGGAAAAAAAAAACTGTATGTATCCAAGAGAAGACGGATCCTTCTGATCGATGGAAAAATAGGATAGTAAATCTTTATTCAATTATAATAATCGATATAATTGTAGAAATAAAAACAATTAGTATGATTCCGATGTGATAATCGGATTAATATTTTTTTATTATTTATTTATTGAGTTAAATTATATTCTGTCAGTTAGACAATGATTACAGGGAAGTGCAACCACATTCATATTATATACACAGAAAGTATAAGATAAACAGAAGAAAAATAACGACTAAATAATAATCAAAGAGGGCTGCAAAGGATGTTATCAATAATTGAGGGGCATGGTGCAAGAAGGAGGCAGCTCCACTTTGTGCCTCTATTGAGTTGCACACCCTATCGCATACTAAACAAAAATCCGCTTCGTTTGGTACAAGAATAAAGCAGCTCCACCCTCTAGTTCCATTGAAATCCGGTAGATGGAGCTGCCTCATTCTTCTTCCAAACGATAAATATTTAATCACTAAGTACATACTATTCCTCTCTTAACAGCCATATTTCTGTAAAGGGATTATTCAATGCAGTGTGACCGTAGGGATGACTGTCTTCGATAATGCGCAAATTTGCAAACCAGGTCTCGTAACACTGGACCACCTTCATCAAGCTTATGATTGTCTTCTCCCACTTAATGTCCAAAAGTTTAAAGATGTCAATGAGCTGGCCATAAAGTATGTTGGGAACGAAATGTAGTTTTAGGACCAGTTGACGTCAGATGCTTCAAACGTTCCTGAGAAAACTGAGGGAGAGCTGGAAGACTTAAGAAGATCTGTACATATTGATGTATTATGCCAATGATGTTTTACTTTCTTTGTTAATAAATGTTTTGTAAACTGAAATATGGTTAATTCTGGAGAAAATGGTCCTACATAGTTCCATTGCACGTACCTGAGCGCATGCATTTGTGTGTATTCTGGTCAGTTGTGTTTGATAACACAAGACTATTTTTTGGTTTAGGTGAAAACTGAATTTTTAAAACGTTTTTTAAATTTGTTACATACTGCAAAAAATGGAGTTGCCTCCTTCTTGCACAAATCTTTCAATTAATATTGACACGAAGTCTTTGAGAAAGGGCTGATAAGAAGTATATTCTGTCCAGTCGGTGCCCTTAGATAACTATATTCAAGTAATCAAAGATAGCCTTGAATTGTAAAAAGTTATTCATCAATTGGCACATTCAATAAGCTCAATTGTTTAAATGCGGGTAAAATTAAAGTGATTATAATAATTCGTTACCTCTTTTTTTTTTTTTTCCTAACCCCCAAAACTTTTATTTAATAAATTACATATAGACAAATAGACACTGCCCGAGGACAAATTCGTTAGCGCTAAGTCCACTTATGAATAACAATTAAGACGCTATTAATGGGAATTTCATATTAATTTAATTAAATTTTCAAATAAAAAATATTTTTATTTGTGATTTTTTTAACTGCGATCTTCGACTAATTAACCAGCCACAAGCTTAATAATGTATTATAGCATTTTGTGCTGTCGACAAAAGCTATATCAACTTATATTTTAATAGATTTCATTATTTTACATATTTACGTATTGGAATATGGAAATATAACTTAACATGACCTAAACAATACGTGTGCGTTAAGCAGTTATTTCGTTTGTAAAGAAGATTATTAAAATTGGGCTTCTTTTGGCACTCATTGGGAATCTGGAAATGCTCCGTGCTCTGAGTGAGCTTAAACCGGCCTCCATGTTGGAGTAGCGAAAGGGAACTAGTATTGATATCATTGAGTAATAATATATTTAAACTAATCATAAACATATGTGTAGAGCATACTCGAGGAAAGCAGGTTGGCCGGATCGTTGTTGCACCATTGATTCATTAATTACAAATGTAACTTTAATATAATATCAAGACGAGATCTAAAATAAAATAAATAGTTTAGCGGTATGACTGATCTCTCTGATAAAAAAGTGCAGATAAGTAGACTTGTCTTCAGAGAATGATATAACATGGACCAGGCAGTTTATGTATTGGTATCCTAGAGAGTGAGTAAGGAAGAGAAGACGTCCACGGACTGAGACAAGAAGATGAAGAAGACCTGCGGAGAGGCAGCCTGGAAGAGAGTAACATTGGAGAGGAAAGAGCGGAATCGGGTGGGACAGGCACACTACAAGGAGAGGATATCAATTTCAACCATTTTTTTTTTTTTTTTTGTGATACTTCATGGAAAAATGCTGGACAGTCCATGGTGTTCTTTCCAATCGGTCCTAGGAGCCGAGAAAAATAAATATTATACATAACTTCAAAGAAATTTATGTCATTTATATTTGCCTATATCAATCGCTTTATTTTTTTTTTGTATAAAATATATATATATATATATATATATATATATATATATATATATATATATATATATATATTTTATACAAAAAATAAATATATAAATAAATAAATATATATATATATATATTTAATATATAAATATAATATTATATAAATATAAATATATATATATTTAATATATATATATATATATTTATATTAATAAATATATATATATATATATTTTATACAAAAAAAAAAAAAAAAAAAAAAAAAGATATATATATATATATATATATATATATATATATATATAGGGGGGGAGGTCTCTGGTAGCCGTGCGGGCTAAAGCGCTTGCAATAGGTAACCAATTAAGCAACGCCGAGCGTGGATAGCACATGGATCTGTGACCGTCCAGTGAAAGCCACGTTGACCGAGATCTCTCCCCCCCCCCGGGTATCTGAGGGCCGTCAGTCTACTGGAGGCAACTCACGCCGACCGGGTGTAAGACTGATGAACCTACCCCCGTGTACTTAAATCAGGATTCGGGATGTGGTCTAGAAGGCCACATTTCGCGGTCAAACATCTTTCTGTAGCGCCAACCGAAAAAAAAAATATATATATATATATATAAGAATAAAAATATTAACGATTGCATTAAATGAAGTATAATGTATCATAGATTACAAAATCCAGAAAGAGCTTCCAGTAAACTAGCCCAAATAATTTTTTGTTATGAAAAGGCAAATTAGATTCCTTTTTAAGGCTCTTTAAAATTCTTAAATATGAATTGTCATATAATATATAGAAATACAACCTCAAGTACTTGATTTTCTTGGTTGATTTTTTTCCGGCCGTCTACTAAAGCATTCGTAACTCATCAGAATTTTTTTCAAGTTCAACTTTGATATAACCGCTGGAAAGCTGAAATAATGCTCTTCTAACTGACACCAATCAATTTTGGGAGTATTTTTTTTTTTATTTGCTGAAGAAATTAAGAAAAACCCATTTTTAATTTACATCTTTAGTTTTAATGCTTTTACGAAGGTCAGGGTTATACCATTTGGTCTAGCACAAAGAGGTCTAAATCCTATTAATTTTCATGCAGATCGGTAAAGCCGTTCTGAAGTTATCACAGGTTTTGTGGTTGTTGACAAAATTTCGAAGGGTCCAGCCTTGACAAAAATTTCGAGCAGAAGATTTTTATTTTCCGTTTGCTATAGAAATTTATATTTAGGTTTTTTCCAGGTGCGAAAAACGAATATCTATTTTGTTTCTCCTTAAAAAAATACGTACTCTAAATATCGGATCGGTTTTTTAATAAATATTATATTTGGCAGATAGGTACAGTAAGTGCACAATTTGGACCAATGGACGCAGCAATGTGGGATTAAATATTTTTTAGGGAGAAACAAAGTTATTTATTTAAATTTCGTTTGAAATGATAATTGTTTTTCTCGGCTCACATGTCCAATATTTTTCCATGAAATATCACAAAAAAAAAATGTGGTTGAAATCGGTGACTCACAGACTGGTTGGTTGTTTTGGTGTTAGAGGCACAAAACATCTAGGCCATCAGCGCCTCATCCATAAAAATATTATTATTAAAATACTTAGCTATCCCACAGACTATATCCTCACCTTTTTCGTGTGGTTGCAATAGAGGTGGACAAAATCGAACGTAAAACCTCAACTAAAATGTTGATTATTTTACATATGTGAATATTAGGTATAAAAGAAAACTTAAAGTTTATGTATATTTTTTTCATATTATATGTACAGATAAAGGTTATTATTATTATTTAAATTTAATATAATCCAAACAACATTAAATGCATACATCCAATAAATGAATCATAAATGAGACACTGGCGTAAAGAAATATTTTATTTTTTGCTAATATTAATATTATGCAACAACATTAGGTCGATAATCCATAGGTGGGTGCATTGGCCTTTGTTTTAGAACAATATAGGTTAATTGTCGTCTTCCAAGAATTTATATCCAAAACTGCAACTTCCCTAAAAATAATATCAAAAGCTAATATAATAATAGTTTATTACGAATATAAAATTACATCATATATTTATTTGTTACTACCTACTGTACTCTACAACTTTTCAAAATAAAACATTTGTCAAATTATGATTTTTCCTTAAGAGAACACATTTTTTATGCTGACAAACTGTTGCTTAGCTCCACAAAATCATTAATAAATCTGAGAATGGCTTGAGATTTGGCCGAAACGTAACAAGTACCATAGGTACATAATCACTTTGCGGACGATTTATGTATTAGAGGGAATACTATCATGAAACCTGTGTGAAAAATACAAAATAAGTTATATATTTGTTTATATCTTTCCGATGTCATCAACATCGTCGAATTGAAATATTGTTTTTATTAATTTTTGCCAAAGAGAACGGAGAAAAAAGCAAAAACAAAATTCTTTGCAAAATCAGTAATAAACATAAAAATGGCTTGATGTCGGGATAAAACGTTAGAAATAGCTGCAAAAGTAAACGAAGCCAAGTGAAGTAATGATGCAAAATATATTTTAAGGAAAGAGATTACAGATATACTTGGTCGAAACGTCGCCTTAATTAATTAGTTTCCACTAATTTAAGTTTTTTTTACCATCACCAGTCCGGACAATCCCTTTCCTCAACGTACTACGATCAACTATTCTGTATTCTAATATATTTTAAATATAATGTCATTTTCACCTTAATGTCAATTTTTTTTATCCTTCACGTATAAAGATATTTTGAATATTTTTTTTTTATTGAGTTATGAAATAAAAAAAAAATAAAATAAAAAAAACCTACCTGAATCCTCGACAAGAGTTGAAGCACATATTGAAATCTTTCCCTTTCACGGATCCGTCGACTGTATATGCGCAGCTGTAGCTAGTCAGAGACTCGCAGAGTTCCAGACGACCAATGAGAAGAACAAGAGGAAAGTGAAGATAGACATCTGCTGAAAGTCGAGGAAACTATGGCTCTAAGGAAGTCGAACCAGTGGCTATATAGTAGCTTTATAGCAGAGTGGTGGGAGGCAATGAGCTAACTAGTTAATAAGTAATCACAAATGACGAATTCCAGAAATAATTTTAGCTTAGTATCTATCTGGAAATTACCAACAATTGAGTCATGGAAATAGAATCCAGCAATCCAATTGGCTGTTTTGGGAGAAACTTACTCTTCAGTTTTTGAAATGAGTCTTCGATTTTAAGAAGCGTTTTAAAGAGAAAGAAAAATGCTGTAAGTGTTAACTACTAACTCAAATATTATTATCGACAGACCTTTATTATTAAATATTATTATCAATGTGGAGTCCTTCATACATTTTAAAAATTAAACTCATACCAATTTTAAATCAACCAAGTCTGAATAATTAAAAACCAATGATAAAGTTCTAACGAAAATCCCCTGTTACAGTTATATATTTTTAAATATTGGATGAATTCATATGAAATTTCGGTTTTTCACAAGAAAGGTTATTTAGTAAAACAACTTTATGAAATCAGAACATTTTTATTCAAAATATTCACCCTCAGTTTCTATACATTTCCCCAACTTGTTATCAACTCTTCAATCCCAGAACGAAAAAATGCAGGGTTTTGTGATGAAATGAAGTCAGAAAATAAATTTTTTACCTGAGATTCGTTTTCAAAAAAATTACTTATAAGGAAGTTGTCTAAATTTCTGAACCGATGCAAATCTGCTGGAGATATGAAGAATAATTTGAATGTGGAAGGTCTTCGTAACACAGCTCATTTAGTTTCTCTGTCTGCCACGAAACATGTGATTAATCAACTCCCGATTAATCAACTAACCAGCTTGTTTTTTTACTAGTTTTTAATGCATTATGCCAATATATTTGCAGTAAGATATGGATGTGGTGGTTTCGCCTCTGGGTAAAAAGGAGAAATGAATTATTCTTCCGATTGATAGAAACCATTTTTTATTAAATGTAATTACACGAACAATAATACTTTAAGAGATATTTTTTTAATATTTATTACCATAAAACATGGTTACATTTTACTATTTTTGGGGGGAGGGAGCTTCAGCCCGAAAGCTCCCCTCCCCCGCAGATCCGCCTGTGCTTCAAAGCCTAAAATACATATTTGTACACTTTTAAAGTCATTATAGAAATTTCGGATTTTGAACAATGTTGCGATTTTTGCCTTGCTCGTTCCATTGTGGATCGATTCAGTCTGCTAAAGATCTATGTATGAAAGTTTGGAGATAAAAAAAAGTCTGTCAAGTGAGGTAGTAAAGCTTCCTCACAATGTTCTCCGACATATTCAGTTAGTTAGAACAAAACTAATTCAAGAAGAAATATAAGAATATGAGTGAAATTAACAAATTACAGGGAAAGAAGGTTTATACATGTGAGGAATCCAAATTGGTGATTAGGGATAATGTAATTAGATTCTAGGATGAGGTACAGGCGTTTTAGGATGAGTTTTTCCAGAATTTTTTCATGATAGGTAATATAGAAATAGAACGGTAAGAGGGTGGGTGTTCAGGTGTTTTTCTGGGTTTGTGGATCATTTCGACAATAGATAGTTTCCAAGAATCAGAAAAATATATTGGATATATAAAATTGGAGCACAGCATTATAGATGTAGCTAGCATTAAAGAGTAGGATGGCTATCCAAGAAAGCAGTTTTAGGATCTGGGAAGAGATGAGGTCGTGTCTAGGAGCTTTGCGAGAGTTATTACATAATAATTTTATATATACACATTAACTGTAATATCTGTTAAAAATTACCCAAGTCTTTTTGTATCTACACTAATTAGGTAGGTTACAATATTAAGACTTATAACACATGTAAATAAGGTTATACATAAGCTTATCACACATGTTCTCTACAGACATATTGAATTACTGATTCGATATAACTGGAAACTATCTATATATATTTTCGATATTGCATTCTTATTTGGGCTGGCTTCTAGTAAATTCTGATGTAACCGCCAATAACTTAAAATACGGTATTTTTATTATTAGGACCAGAAGTCTTATTTCCATATCTTTTTTTTGTGATGTTTTCATCCACTAGGATATGTTTAATTTACACAATTTCTGGTACTACTACCCTGTACTAATACCAGCCTATGTCAGTATGCTGTCGCCAAATCACAGAAAACAGATTTCCCTTAAATCGCCAAATATTATCGACACTATTTTATAACATGGAGGAGGCTAAAATGACTATCATTCAGCTGTTCCAATAAATAAACGTGTAAATGTTTATAAAAATTTCTCTATGCCTAGTTCATTTTTTATTTTAAAGTTGAAAGTAAATTTTAAAAAAAATTTTTGATTATCAACTAGGTGAAGAAAATCTAAAAATTGAAGACAAATTCTTTAGTTGCAAAGGACTATGCAGCTCTGCAGCTCGCATTAATCAGGTCAGTTCTTTTATTATTTTAATAGCTTAGTACTAAAACTAATGGTTCAATAAATAACCGATAGTGATGTGGTCGGAGAAACTCATCAATTTATTTCAATTCAACAATGAAAAATATCTCTATTATTTTTAAGTTACCATAATATGATCAGTATATTCTAAATAGCTGCCAAGTATAGTTCTAATAGAACTAAACTTTCAGCCACTTATTTATGAATTTTAATCATATTTTTTAATAAAAAATTCATGTAGTGTATTAAAATAACACACTTATGTAGTGTCCGAATTTTTATACAGTTAAAACCTTTAGAATACGTCATATAATACGTAATAAAAACCGTAAAAAAATCGTGAAAAATAAAAATATATTCAGCAATATAATCTCCAAATTTTAAAATATATACTAACGTTCCTATAAGTGAACTAAAAAATAAATATGTGAAAGGATTAAAAATGAAATTATTCCACTTTTTTTTTTACTTATAACAAAATAAATACGGGCGATCAAAATATATATATTTGTAATACAGAAGTAAAGAAGACCATGTCACACTTTTGTGTTTGTTCGAGGGAGCGAATTCTCCATAACTTTGAGCTACTCAGGGTGTTTAGGGAACACATCAAACTATCGATTTAAATGCAATTTAAATTAAATCAAGAAACACATCACAGCTGTTATCTCGAGCATACTGCATATATACCTCAGTTGTTATTGTGACGCCGCCATTACTCAAGCGTAGACGCTCACGTAGCGTGACATTTAACGAGACTAGCCAGTTTGAATATTCGCAATTCCACGGCTTTGATGAATATGGAGTAAAAAACTACAGCGGCCGGCAAGGGGCCAAGAAAGGAAGAGAGAGGAAGATAAACAAGAAGACTAGCAAATACAAGAAAAGAGAAAATGCAAGTATCCCAATCCACCTATAATTAACCTCTGTATAAAATTAAATGTTATTTTATAAAATAAAGCAATCAATTTTACATCTTCACTCTTTTAATCCATTAGCTTCTCTAATTTTACAGTCCACAGCAATAAATTATCACCAGCTCTTAAAGCAAAATTATTATGACAATATCCCTGACAGCCTTGGAAGGGATTGACATAGTAATACAAACACAGGGGTATCATCCAGTTGCTCCATCGAAATTTTTCAGGGGGGGGGGGAGCATATTATAACGGGTTTTTGAATTTTAGAGGGGGGCCCATCTTTCAACAGGGTTATGAATTTTCGGAATGAAAAGTTTTGAATTAGGGACAAGAGGAAAACATGGTACAGACTGCAGTGTAATTGTATATTGCACCTTGAGGAAGTACTTTCCCACCGTTCATTCCAGATTGAAAGCACATTGGGTCGAGCCGGACTACTGGACCTCACAGATCGTGACGGGACATGGGGGGTTTAGAGACAAACTCAGGAAGCATGGGAAGAACATCGACCCCCTCATGTCCCGACTGCGGTGCCAGTGATATGGCTGAGCATGTGGTTAGATCATGCACCGCTATGGAGTAAGCCAGAGGCATACTGATGCGGAGGACGGGACTGTACGCCCTAGACGAAGAGTATCTTCCTCGACTGATGGAAGAGGATAAATACCCCAACTTCGTAGAGATCGTGGGAAAATGGAGACAAAAGGTGTAACCTACGCACTTCTCAATAGGGAGATGATTTCCACGAGTAGGCCATAAGGAATAGGCAGCATCAAACTGTTGGAGGAAGCTACCCAGGAGGACAGGACGCGCAACCAGTGCAGACTAAGGTGGGGTCCCATCAGTAAGGCGCACACCCGTGCACCGGGCCGCACCGCAGTGACAATAAAACAAAATAAAGCATCAGTATTAAGAGTAATGGCAGCAGTAGCGTTACGTATTAACGTAGTTCCCAACGTTTTAACGCACTGTTGAAAACCCGTATGGCAAAAATGCGAGGAACGGGGTAAAAAAAAAATAAATTTATATGATCTACCATTTTTCTAATTGTACTTTCCTATGCTTTGTTTTAAAAAACGATCGGCAATGAAATATCTTGGGAGAGGAGGGGGCTAGATTCTTGCGCTATCGATCTTGGGAGGGATGGGCCCTCCTGGAGCTATTAATTGAAATTTCTTTCATAGTTAGTAAATATGCACAACGGAGGTAAAGGACACCATGTCGCATTTGTTTATTTGTCCAGGGAAGCCAATTTTCCATATATTTGAGTATTAAAATGTGTTTCTTGTTTATTAAATTATTTACAAAAAGGAGCCTCTGGGGCTCCACATATGTATAATATTATGAATCAAAAATATAATTTAAAACACTAAAATACCAAAATAATATAAATTTATATTTAGTAACAAAAGAAAAAGAGCAACAGGAATTGTATTTAAAAATGATTACGTTTAACAATATTAAAAAAAATAAATAAATAAAACCCAAATTAATATGAAAATAGTCAAAACACAAATTTACAGACAAGAAACAGTAATTGTGCAAATTTATACAAAATATTCAAAAGTATATAGCGAGATACTTTTTAAAAATTGAAATATGAAAATAATAGAAACTAACACTAAAACTCATTTTGCTCAAAGGAAATAAAAACTGATGTTGGATATTCTGGTATTCCAAAAAATTAATTTTGAGTCTATCAACAGTAAAATGTGAATTAATTTAAGCCTTTCTGTTTAAAATTAAAAAAATGTGAATGACTTATGTATAAGAGTTTTCTATACAGTAATGGAAGCTCTCTTTAATCGTTAGAGTTTCGCAAAATAAATTTCATTATTGCATTAAGAACACAAATATGTAAATCAAAGAGACTTACCTGAAGCGGACTTCTTGATACAATTCCAAAATATCTTATGGCTTATTTGTTGTCATTGTGAAAGCTTAGGGTCCTGCAAGCTCCCTCTGATTTTCCTCATTCTACGATCTTTGAAGCTTAAAGCCTTTAACAAATACTGAACGCACATTCAAATTCACTCTGCTCATTGAGCTTTTTACGAAAAACTATTCTGTCCCTAATTACTGATTTTGACTAACCATTATAATGAAGTAAGAATATATTTCAAACAACAGCCCAATAAACATATACGAACCTTATAAATATTTTGAAAGGTTTTTAGAATTAAATAGTATTTTTTTTTAAACCAAGAGATTTAACCAGCGAGTCAAGACTCTACAGATTCAATTCAGATACAAGTCAATATCGAGAATGTAATTGAACTACTATTGTCAAGGATATTAATATATGACGTTTTATTTGAGTATATAACAAACCTATGTAAATAAAACATTATGAATGCAACCTAATGTAAATTTTGTATTATTTGATTAATATGAAATCTTAGACATCCTCAACTAGTAAAAGAAAACCTGTCCAATCAAGACATCAATCAAGTCAAGACATTACCAATCCGATTCGATTTCCTTATACCACTAGGACTTAATTAAAATTTGTTAAATCTAATTTAATAAAAGAAAATTTAATTTTAAAAATTATAATCTAACCAAAAAATTAATCTAAAATTTACTTTAGTTGAGAATAAACCTTTTTAGATTCAAGATATTTTTAACGACAATGCGGACTATACTCAAAAGAAAACCCCTCAACCCCATAATTGAGAAAGGACAGCTTCGATGGTTCTTCGAATTGCGAACTTCTTTTGGTTTACGCTAAATATCTCATTTTTAGAGCGACCTAGATAAAAAATGGTTATATTTAATCTTAAACAGCTTAAAATTATCTAACTAAACTAAAAAAATTATCCATTTCGATTTCTTCGTAATAGTACTTTTTCAGTTTTGAACGGAAGGATTATGTAAGTTCATTGTGTACCTCGTCCAGAGAATTTGATGGTTCCCTTGAAGATAATTAGCCATTGATTGGAACGATAGACAGTAGTTGGGAGGTGTTTTGAAAAGTATATTATACGATGGGCCAGACCCCTCTACCATGCACCTTCCTCCTACATCCCGAAAAATTGCATATAGTTTTGTTTCTTGTAACTAATAATTAAAAGAAAAAATGTTAACACAAAAAAAAAATTGCAGCACTGTCCCAAAGGTGTCCAAAAAAGGCGTCTTTGACTTGAGTTAGTTTTTCGGTCACTGAGATTCAGCATTTGGCTTAATCTCGTCATAATTGGCCTTTTATTAAAGCTGGATAATTAGTAATTAATAAAACCGGAAAAATATTAAAAAATAATTGGTTTTGTCAATAAAAAAAAACACCAGCAAATTTTTCAAGTCGTTCAAACTAAAGTTGAAAATCAAGCGTCATTTGTAAATAAACGGCCAACAATAACGACAAACGCCCGAAATGAGACATTTGGAGAATACATTTTTCTTTCTAAAACTCTCTTGATTAATTTGTAAAATATTTGAAGCAGTTGCTTGGAAAATACACACGATAGGCGGAAAAGCGGCACTGGCATAAGGGACTAGTGTCCTCGGACACATCATTCAGTACCCATAAATGGCATAATAACGTTATAATAAATAATAACGTTTTTCACTACATTATTTTGATTGTATTGACGAACAAATATTAATAAAATAATTTAATTGTCTAAATCATTTTATTTTGTTTTTACCAAGAGGTAATAATACAAGAGTATTGTTGAATTGCACTATGATTATGCCTGAATGATGTGGCATAAATTGGCATAAACTTTGATGATAATTGTTGATGACAATTTCGTTAAAATAAATGGAAAAAGTAAAAATAAAATTATAAGGATTTTTTCGAATTTCAAAACATCAATTTCTTTTTAGCAATTAGTATTTAAGATATGTTTAGAAAAATATGTTTCGTGTAAAAGCTGTAGTAAATTGTGTGTTTTATAATAGTTGATTTAAAAATTTGAGCTAAGTCACCTATGAAAAACATAATTAGTTAAAAACAAAAAAAAAATTGTTTGCGAATTTTCAATATTTTATCCCTTTTGGGTTCCTGTTGGGTTTAGAAAAACATCTTATGTACAAAAATATTAGATAATTTTAAGCTGTTTAAGATTGAATATAACCATTTTTTTATCTATCTCACTTTAAAAAGAAGATACTTCGCATTAACCAAAAAAAGATTGAAATTTCAATTGGTTTGGAGCACTGCAGCTAATCCACAATGCTTTAAAGGGCGGAAACTCTGATTTTTTTTTATCACTACATATTTAACTATACAAAAAAGAAATATGAATTATCCGACCTTTTGCAAGGTCAACCCCTTTTTTGTGCCAATTTGAATGTTATATTTAAGTTAGATGGATCAAATTACTCAACGAATGTTAAGGAAATTGGCATCTATGAATATTTAAGCTTAGTGTTGTAGTAGTGAAAATTAATTTGAATTTTTTCAAATATTTTTAAAAGATAATGAAGAAGCCTTAAAAACTACACCAGGCATCTATCAAGTAGCCAATAAAATGTTTCTAAGACTTTTAAACATGAATTCAGAATCTTTTATTTGAATTGATATTAAACAAATAATAGAAATTTCATAATCCCAAATTTCCTAATTACCTGAAATTGAATATACCTACGGGATAGGATGAGGAATGAAACTATAAGAGAAGAACTAAACATCCCTACAATAAAGGAGACCCTGGCGAAGAGACAGCTAGGATTGTACGAGTGTGCAGGATGAGCCCTGATTGTGACCCACACAAATTTATGGAGTTGAGACCGTAGGCACTAGACCTAGAGGAAGCCAAGGCTTAGCTATAATGGCTATATTTTCAAGTTGGGACAAGCAAGAGAAAAGACACTGGAGGAGATGAAGACTCTTGCAAGAGACAGAGATAGATGGAGAATCTGGGTTGGATTAACATAATTCAACGTTGAAAGACACAAGAAGAAAGTTAAACAAGAAGAAGAATATACCTACAGATTAAATTCTCAGCCAAACCAAAAAAAATTTAAGTTTTGGGGTAATATGTAAAACTATTTAAAAATAAAATATTTTAAAAATGAGCTTATATCTTTAATTTAATTTTTACATATACTACTCATTGCCACTTTATGATGTTGTGTCATTGATAAGGCAATTTTGCACTTGTGATTAATTGAAATACGTCACACATTTGCACACACTTTTATAGATCAGATGACATTTTACATTACCATAGATAAATGTTGGATTATTACATCACATCATTCTATCTATAATTTGTATTTACATTAGATTAAAATTTTCCTCACCTATTAAAAACTATTCAACTTAATCAACCCTTTTCTTCAATGAAATACTGTTTAGAATAAATAATGTTATGGTTTTTAAAAGCATCTTTTAAATATAAAAATTAAAATCTATAGGCACAACCTGTTGTATATTTACATTTTTTTTTTCACAATATATTAAGAAATAGAGCAAAAATTGGTTAGGAAAGGGGAAGTTGGAGGATGTGTTCATTAATAAAAAACACACAAATAAATTTACATATAAAAGTCTGATACATCCTTATCATATTTTTATTTTTATTGTTATATTGTTTTTCTTAAATGGTCTATGTTTATCAAAGCGTTTGATAATTCGTATTGGTCAACTAGTGTGATTATTGCTTACATTACATTGCCAAATGTGTTTAATAATATTTGCCATGCGCGTGACCATATCATTAGACCAAAATACCACTACACATTGAAATAAGATTATTTATTTGTTTTTATTTTCTTATTACTGATCTCACCCACTAATCAACTTCTGCGATTGGTACAATGGTAAATGAATCCTCCACCATAAAAAAAAATATGGACTTTCCATTTCAACTCACATTGGGCTTAGAGAGACTAGATTGAAACAGATCTTTCCTCTCATTTTGATTAAAAAAATTATAAGCATAAAACAAATTCCCTTTTTATAAATTTTATATCTTGTTTAATGTTTTTGAATCCCATATATGTGCCCGAAGAACCAGACAAGATAATCCAATTTAATTTATTTTAAGGTGTTCAGAACAATTTAATAAATAAAAAATAATTTCAAGTCTGGCAAATAGCTCAAATAAATAGAAAAAATGCAATTATTTTCAAATAATTAGTCCTTATTGCCTCAATAAGACAATTCACAAGCTATCATTATGATACATATTCTTGTTCAAAAGTACTTTTTCTTTTCTTAGTATCAATGGTTGACATGGGATCAATCAATGGCTATTTATGTCATAAACTTTAACATAATTTATTTTTGTTTAAAATAACTTTAATTTGCACTTTATCTATGCCTTTGAGTCTGAAATGTTTGAAGCCTGATCACTGGATACTGAACTTCTGCCATCCACTTTTGCTCTTCAACCAGTCTATCTAAACCTTCCAAGTTTCATCATTGAAGAGGCTGTTACACAGTCAGAATTAATGACCCAATATCAAATTTTGTTAATATTCAAATATTTTCAATAGTAAATTTTATATATGTATAAATATATATATATAAAGTGTACCGTCCCGTATTCGCATCCCGGTGCCAAGGCGTCTTCCCCGCCCACACCCCGGGAAAACCCTGTATAGCCTTAACGGCGAGGAAGGGGAGGACCCAAAAAAACAAAAAGAAAAAAAATATCCTCATGTGCCTGCTGACTCTGAGCAGCCATAATCCATGGATCTGGCTAAACTAACTAACTAGACTGATTTGTCACTGTCCTTGAACCCGAGTGAGTCAGTGGGCAGTACACTACCAGATTGGTTCCAAAGATCAGCTATGGAGCTACGGGTGGTCTGTTGCTGCACCATAGAGACCATGATTCATAACAATGTGAGGTTGGGTGACTCCCTCGAGGCTGTGCTCCTGCAAGCAAGATATGTATGTAAGGGACCACATCTCGCGGTTTAAAAAAAAATATATATATATCGACCTTGTGGAGCCCAGGGTTATAAGAAATTTCAGGGTTTCTTTTGGTGAAAGCTAATGATTTGGTATTAGAGAAGAGGGAAAAATCCAAATCACGTTTAAATACTTTTAAATTACATTTAAAAAAAATAAAATAAAATAAGCAAACTTTTATGCAATATTTAATAATAATACTATATATATATATATGTTTATTTATTATAAAACTATTTTTAAAAATAATAAAAGTTAATCAATTAGAAAACAAAAATAGAACTATTTTGAAACAAGAAACGTTTTAAAGACTAGCAACAAAGTAAACTTTACAGATCACACAAATATTAAGGTTATAACATTATAGATATATATATATATATATATATATATATATATATATATATATATATATATATATATATAATGTTTGTAACCAAGATTAAGGAAGCATTGCAAAAAAATAGAACTCTTCTCTCTTTTGTTTTGTGTAACTAATTAATTACTATATTTTAGGTGCATGTGCTCTTATATCTTATATCTTGACTATCCTTTCTTGTTGTCTATATGCAGCATGCCATACTATTGTATATAGAATAAGTATCTTTTTTTTTATTTTTATTATCTTTATTATATAAGATAAACTTCCTATTTATCTTTATATTGTATACAGTAATTATGTTTAAATTTTCTCTTTTTTCTTTCATTTCATTTCTTTTGCTTGTAAATAGTATTAATTCTGTAAATATTTTTTTTCTGTAAATTGATCTCTTAACCTCTTTTGCTGCTTTACACTAGCGGATACAGGATTTAATTTTCAGGAGGAGCTTCAGCCCGAAGGCTTTTTTTTTTCATAAAAATAACGATAATTACTTTGGAAAAAAAGAAAGAAACTAACTACCTATATGAAATGGTGTTCAAGTGATACTTAAAGTCCTTTTAAATGTAATTACACAAAAAATAATACTTTAAGAGATAATTGTTTTATATTTTTTTTAATAAAACATGGTTATATTTTACCATTTTGGGGAGGGAGGGGGCTTCAGCCCCAAAGCCCTCCTTCCCACCCACCATAGATCCGCCCGTACTGCTTTATAAAAATATCCAACCTAATCCCTTCTCACCTGAGCTAGCATGGTAGGATAAATGTTTAATCATGGCCATATAATGGGTTAGTAACTCATATTCTCTATATTTATCTCTTTAGAGATTAACGGCTGGTAATGCCAGGCATCCAACAAATAAAAATTCCGATAGAAAATTATATTTATTAAAAATTATTTTATTATCTTTTTATTCATCCTTTTTTTTTTTGTCATATGTTGTAACTTTAATGAATAGAACTTAAAATGCATTATAGAAATATTCCATTCCTCATAAAATTGGAAATAAACAATTGGAATATAACTGTAATTCTTAAGAGACCTTTTTTGCAGTATAAAGTTTAGTTTCTATCCATCTATCTAATTGGAAACAATTGATAAATAATTAATTAGTAGTTTAATGGATTTATTATTTATGGATTAACTTATAATTAAATGCAGTTATTTCCAAATAAAATAGGAAAATGTTTTTATTATGTTCTTAATGCTGTTCTTTGCTAGAGATAATTATTTTCCTATAGGATTAACACTTTCCCTACTCTTGATGCCACTGAACACATCTATTGTTAGTTTATAACTATTATCTTTTATTCACCATTAAATTCTTTCCTATCGTTACATTAAGAAATGATGATGATATATTGAAATATAATTTAACATTTAAAAGATAATGTATTTATATATATTACTCAGACGCTTTATATTGTCAGGTTCAGCTTTCTCTTTTCTCAACAGAAACACAAAGCTTATTTTAAGGAAGAATTTGATATATTTTTATTTTTTCTTTATTGTTTTCTTAAAAGTATATAATAGTTTATTACTGCTATTGTTTTTATTTAGGTCAGATGTAATCTTTTAATTTGTTCTATTTTGTTTTTCTCAAGAGACTATATTCCAGAATAAAGTTATTTTCTATTTAAAAAAAAAATATAAATTCTATAATGAAAAATCTGGTGTGCGCAACATACAACCTTCACTTATCACTCTACTTTGAGTAAATATTATTTTCTGGCAAAATTGTCTATTAAGAATAGTTTTGGAAGTACATTTTTAATGAAGCTAGACATTGAAGAACACAAATTTGTGAATTTTAATCATATTTATCAATGCACTGTTTTCCCTTCTAAAATTAACCACACTGGAGTTACGAGACTTCCATTGTCTATCTAAGTTCAATATGTCAGAAGTAGTCACACTGATTGTAAGTGCACAATGTGGCTTATTTAAATTTCTTTATTAAGTGACTTATTTAAATTATTCACTAATTTCTTTTTTTTAATATCTTTTTTGGAATAAACCGATGATGTATACCTAATTATTTAAATATATTATCGAATCAAAGTTATTAAATTATAATCAATTTATTATTTAAAATTATATATGTGTATATAAAACTTTTTTAACTATATATATATATATATATATATATATATATATATATATATAAAACTTTGCTCATCTGAAACACAACTTTCAAGCTTAAAATACACTTAAAATAATTATTTTTCAGTTTCTATGTAAATTTAATTAAGTTACCATGAATATTTTTATTTTTCACTCAATAATACAGAAGTATAATTATTGAAAACAATTATTCATCCTTCAATAACTTCTAAAACATAACTTATAAGTAAGGCCCAAATTTTGATACAATTGGGTATTTTGTTTGGGTTAATTTTTTTAACCGCTAATTAAATATCTATACAAATTAGTACACTGTGATGCGATTAGTCAACTTTTATTTTGCATATTTCAGGATAAATGCATATGATTGCATATTTGAAGATAAATGCATATTTTGATTAATTTAATGAAATTAAAAATATATGTATGTAAATGAATATTTATTTATTTATTTATATGAACAAATTAAATTGCAATATTGAAGATGAAATTCAAGATTACAATAATAGGTTTATTTTTAATGAACAAAATCTACCACATTTGTAGACTGTGTTGGATTGAACCTTAAAACAACAGACATGAAATAGTTTTTACAACTGAGGGAAAAACAGTGGTAAGAGTCCAAGTGGGTGAAACTTTAAATGCAAAAAATTATTTTAAAAATTTTCTATAAAAAATATAGATCTCACAATTCTGGAAGGTAATAATAAAATTTTAAATGGTGAATATCCAATTGTTCCCAGCGACATTATTAATAGATATAAATTTTCCTCTATCTTGCCTATTGATGTGGAAAGATCATTTTCTAATTATAAAAATATTATACAAAAAGTTAGGTTTCACAGAAGTAAATTTACAAATGCTTCTGGTAATTTATTTTTCTGCAGAACATGTCCGCAAAGCGGGCTAATTCAAATGTTTTATCTAATATAGTTCATGTTATTTATTCCACAGGTTGTTAAATTCTGTTATTGTTTCAACAAAGACTCATATTAGATTTTTATCCATTAACATACAAAATTTTAAAGTATTTAAATACTTACTGTTCCGTATTTGTTATCTTTTATTAGTATGCTTATTTAAGTATATGTTAATAGAATTATTGTTTTTTCGTTTGTACATACTTTATAAAATTTAGATATTTAATTTTTTTTAATGTGATTCATGTTATGTTTTCGTTATAATTGTGATGTATGTATGTATGTATATATAACCTTACTAGCCGTATATGTTTAGTTATTTTCACTCTTTAGTTTAGATATTTTAAAAGAACTGAAATTATTGTAATTTTCAACCCCTCTATAATTTCTTTTCATTTCAAAACTTTTTGTAGGTGCGTCATTATATTTAAATACGTTATTGATATATTGTCAATCAAGTAATTAGTAAGTTTAGTATATTTAATAATAATAATAATTATACTTTATTTATTCTGGGACGAGTCCCTTTAAAATAATACAGAAGGACAGTAATGTGGGTAAGGAGCATCAGAGATACATAAAAAGAAAATGTTAAGAAATGAAGTAGTCATATTAAAAAATTATAAGTTACTTTCTAACTTGAATAAGGTAATAATAAAAAATTGAAAATAAAGTAAAAATAATGAAGAACAATCTAATAATTTATATACATATTTACAGTGGTATCTATTTACAATTTTATGGGGACTGGATGGATAAGAAATGATTCAATGGGTGGGATTTAAATATAGGAAGGGTTGACGGATGTGGGAAGGGATGGAGTTCCATAGGGATGAAGATCGTATAATGAACGATCTGTCGAAAGCAGCAGTTCGGTTGGTCCTTATGTATAAATCAGAAGACCTGGAACGAGTATTGTGGGAGCGAACAGAGGATTTGAATTGGCGGAGCTCGGAGATGTATGAAGGTCGGTGGGATTGGATGACTTGAAAGAGGAAAGATATTAGGAAATACTTACGACGGTAGGAAGGGTAAAGCCACTTCAATTCTACATAAAAACGGGAAACAGAGACATCTCTTGGGATCCCGAAGATGAATTGTACAAAGCAATTTATCAAGTGTTTTAGTTTCACCTCGAGGTCCCCAGAGATGCCTCCATATACTGTGCAGCAATAGTCAAAGTGGGGAAAATTTAGAGACCGGTTACTACAATTTTCATGTTTTTTTATTGCATATTTCAGGATTTTCTACTGCATATTATATGGCATATTCTGTGGGTTTTTACTGCATAAAGAGCCGGTCCTTGCTTACAAGATATTATTTTTCTAAAATTCTCAGCTTTCCAATGATATATTATACTTACAAATAGTCCCGCTATTGTTGTTATTGTATTATATTATACTTGTTATTTCTTAATTTATTCATTTCTGACAGTATTGGATCATCTTTCCTTGGTGGATGAGAACTTAAATTTACTGAGTAAATACAAACCATACAAAGGCCATGTACAGTGTTAATCTTGTAATCCGGTCACATTTATTAAAGTCAATGCTTATATCTTTGTATGTCTGTTCTCTTATGGACCATCAATGCCTCGGCACACACCAATGGGAACTGCTCTCTAACTACTTGCTGTTCCAACGTATTTGATATATCCAGTATCTCGCTGTTCTTACCTATTGGCTTTAAGTACGCCGTGTTATTTTCATTTTTCATGAAAGATTTATGTAAAATTCATTGGATTGAAATTTATAGATAGGTGAGTCTTATACAGGCGGAAGTTGATGGAGATGGCCACTAGGAGCACAGATATCCCTCCGAATGGCTCATTTATCCCTCTTATTTGTCATAATCTGGTGTCTAGTCTGGATAATAATTCACTGCCGACCATCCATATTTCATCCATCATTATTAATTTAAGGTGAAATAATTTTTCTCTTATGTTGTTGGCTACATCACTGGATAATGCTGGCATGATACCTACAGGCAGATCTACTACGGGGTAGGAGGAGGCTTTCGGGCTGAAGCCCTCCCCTCCGCTCCTCTCCCTAAATGGTAAAATGTTACCATGTTTTGTGGAAAAAATATTAAAAAATTATCTCTTAAAGTATTATTGTTCGTGTAATTACATTTAATAGGCCTTCAAGAATCACTTAAACACCATTTCATATAGGTAGTATGTTTCTTTTTTTTCCAAAGTAATTATCGTTATATATATATATATATATATATTATATATATATATATATATATATATATATATATATATATATAAAGCTTTCGGGCCGAAGTCCCCCTCCCCCCAAAATTAAATCCTGTGTCCGCTAGCGATGATACCTGAAAACTGAGTAGGAGGTAATGCAAAAGCAGCTTGCAGTGATGCACCAGGAATTAAGAACGCTACCTTACCTGAGGGTGCACACAATAATATTATAATTTTGTCCTTGTCAGCACCAGGCATGTTATCAAATTATTAGTAATTAATTGATACACAGCGTTAATTACTGTACTCTTGCCAACACTGGACGATCCACTAAGAAATATTTTTTTGGGAATATTGTAGGTTTTAAAACAGTGCAACATGTGCATTACAAATTCTCTCGCAATTTAATTTGCACATGATATCATATCATATTTCACTGGTAACTATTTGCTGAGAGGTATTTGTTTCCTGTTTTTTGGAACTAACTTTACTAGTCTGTGAGCCAGACTCCATACCGTATACCTCTCCCCCTCTCACCCTCCCACATCCCTATAAATTGCATATCGTTGTGGTCCCTGTAACTATTTATTAAAAAAAAAAGCCAATGTTCCCACAAAGAAAAGTGAACGAACTGCCCCAAAATGGCGTCCAAACATGGCGGACTGACGACTTTGACTTTAGTTAGTTTTTTGGTCACTGAGAATCAGCATTTGGCTTAATTTCGTCATATTTGGTCTTTTATTAAAGCTGGATAGTCAGAAAATAATAAAACATTTAAAAATAATTAGCTTAGACAATAAAAAACACCAGTTTTTTTTTCAATTCGTAAATTAAGCGTCGTTTGTAATTTAACGGCCAACAATGACGCAAAACGTGCTGGTATAAAACATCTGGAGAATATATTTTTCTTTCTAAAACACTGATTACCTTGTAAAATATTTGAAACAGTTCCGTAGAAAATGCACATAAGCGGTAGAAAAAAGGTACTGGCGTAGGTGCCTACAGGCCTCTACCACACCATTCACTACTCATAAATGGCTAAGTTATAGTGATATAATAACGTTTTTGGTACATTATATTGATTTTATTAACAAACAAATATATATGCAATAATTTAATTGTCCAAAAAAAAGTAAACAATTTTTATTTTTAATTTATTTTTTAAAATTTAATTTCTTTCATTCTATACGCAAGTCGTTTAAGAAGGCCTCTATTGTAAAAATGATATAATTATCTTAATAAAATTTTGCTGAATATCTTAAATTTTTTATTTAACGTTTGCAATTTAACACTTTGTTTTGTATATTTACTAATTCTCAGAGGTAATTTAAATTGTATATATTTCCCCGGAAATGAGTCATATTAATACCTGTTTTATAAACTAAAATAATATATACCTAATCTGAACTACATATAATGAATAGTTGATAGGTTGTTTAATAAAAATCATATACCATTAATAAAAAAAATAATTTTTATTTCCTTTATTTTGTTCGGAAGTTGGACCAAATCATAAAAAAATAGGAAATTTTAATATCGAATGCATTATTCTCTTTGCACAAAGAAAGATGGAAAGGGCAAAGCTATAACTTCTTCTAGGTAACCGGAACTCATTGTTAGTATTTGGTCTCAAAACGAGGGAAAACGCGAAATTGAACCTAAAAATTCGAAAAATACATCAAGCGAACGAGAAAGGAAATACCAAAATCTTGGAAAAGAAAACAAGGACCAGTATCCATTATATGGCTAAACCAATACAGAATATTCTAGAAAGATGAACAGAATATTTCAAGATGCAGCTAAAAGGGGGTCAAATGCTGGGGGCAGTTTGTAAGATATTAAGGGGGCGATGCAGGTTTATTATGGTGAAGACCATTTTATCCGCAAGAAAGATTTGTTCGAAGCAATTGGTAAGTCAGCAGGTCTAGACGAAGTAAACCGAACTGCTTCGCACTGTTTTGCGCGTACATAAGCAACAAATGTGTATGCTTAATTTTCAACTTGTAAATTTTTATGTTGAAAAAATTGACTTTAGTGGTGTTTTTTATTGCCTAAGCTAATTATTTTTTGATATTTTTTCATGTTTATTATTTTCTGACTATCCAGCTTTAATAAAAGACCAACTAAACTGACGAAGAGGAAAGACCAACTGACGAAATTAAGCCAAATGCTGATTCTCAGTGACAAATAAACTAACTAAAGTCAAAGTCGTCAGTCCGCCATGTTTGGACGACATTTTGTGGCAGTTCGTTCACTTTTTTTCGTGGGAACATTAGCTTTTTTTTAACAAATAATTACAAGGAACACAACGATATGCAATTTATAGAGATGTGGGGGAAGGGTGCACGGTAGGGGGTTCTGGCCCACAGTGTATACCACCTTCAGTTCAGTGCACGCATTGGAAGAGATAAGACGTGCCTCTCTAGTCGCTCATCGATAAGAATATATACGTTTATATTAATTTCTTTTTCTCATAACTTTTCACTTATCATTTGTTATTAACTATAAGGATATATATTATTTTATCAATTTGTTTTTCTTTATTACTAGCTTTCTTTAGATTCCTTTTATTGCGTTTTATTTTATATTTCTGTGGGGGATCCCATTGAAATAAATAGCCCAAATGTTAAACGAAAACGACCTCGGGGTCGTTTTAAATTTGAGCCGAAAATATGGATGGTGCAATCGCAATTAGCCCATCGTTTTTAATAATAAAAAGATCAGATGATCAAAATTTTCAAAAAGTATCTCAGTTCTTAAGAAATAAGTTTCTTTCGGGTTTGGTGGAAGACTTAAAAAATGTAAAAAAGTTAAGAAATGGTGCACTACTTATTGTAACCAAAAACAGAAAACAATCGGAAGAATTATTAAAAAGTAAAAATTTTGGTGGTCAATTTTCGGTTCAAGTGTCACTCCACAATACCTTAAATTACAGTAAAGGGGTGATTCGATGTTACGACCTCCAATTCCTAGTGGTAGACGAAATTAAAAATGAATTATCTCCAATGATAAAGGATATAATATACGCATTAAAATAAAAAAGAATGGAAATGAGATATTGACAAATTTTTATATTATCACCTTTCCTACTTCGAGAATTCCGGAAACAATAAAAATAGGATTCCATACCGTTAAGTTGTGTAAACAATTTTCACTATCGCAATACTTTCCCTTTCTATATATTATATATGTAATTTACATATATATACATATGTAAGTGAAAGTAAAAACTGTATACACTTAATTAACCCAAAATGAATACACTTACTACTATTTCTAATAACACAACTCTATAATATAACTAATAAATTATACTAGTAGGCCCGTGCGAAAAATTCGCACAGAATATTGTTAAGTGATCAAATGCCAAATTAATAAGAAAAGAAAATAATGCAACATATCAAAAGATAAAGAACTCAATCGTTGCTTTATCGATAAATACAATCGACACAAAAAATTCAAGGAAACAAAAATTCATTTAAAACTTTATAAATGTTTGGAACCAACATATTTAAAAATTTCAATGAGCAATGTCTTTGCAAAAAATTGTCCAATTTCGATGATTTTTTTCTCCTTTTGTAGAGAATTTAGTAATCGTTTATATAATCATGGGCATAACCAAGGGAAAAGTGTGGTTCTAGAAAATCTCTAGTTCTATTATATTTACAAGGGTCTGGTTAGTGTCGTTTCGTGTAGCTTATGCAGTCCTAACTTAATGTAAATTTTCGTGAGGATACGTGGAGTCATTTTTATGTTATTCCACTTTTTTTGATTTTCGAAGGAGGCTTGGTTCCGATTTGCTGCAAAGAAATTTTTTTTTTATTTTCATGAAAATTCGTATTTGAGGTTTTATAGAGGTGGGAAATACAAATCTCAACCCTGTTTTCCCTTAAAAAAAACTATTTGAACCCACTTTCCTCCTTCGGCCAGTACAAATTGTTTCAACGTCGTATTGATACTATAGCAATGTGGAATGTTAGAATGAAAAACAAAAGTGGAGAATACGATTCGCTAACTCCCCGTGAAATTCTGAATCCAACGGTACCCCATTCATGGTACTTGAGCATGACAGGAGCTTATATTTGGTACAAAACGGATTTCCAGCCTTACTGTAATAATATATGCGTGGATGTGGATGTGTGGATGTTATGTGGATCTCTTTAGGAAATACAATACCAGAACTGTGCACTCATTATATATTGCATTAGTATCAGAAACAATATAAAATCTTTATTAAAAGTCTTGATTAGGAATAAAAATTGCATAGCTAATGAATCTAGGACTCAAGTTAACTAACATAGGACAGTTTAAACAAATAGAAAGAGTAGGAGGGTGCCCAAAAGTGGGTTTCACGGTATTTATTAAATAAAAACTTTTGAGGCATGGCATTTTGAGGGGGATTTGAATTTTGAGGGGAGCACATTTTGATGGGGTTATTTATTTTTGAGTGAAAAGTTTGAAATCAGACAACAAAGGGAGAGGTGGTTTCCACCTTAGGGGGAGAATGGGAGAGACTATCCTATGGAGAATAGTACACCTGACAGTCCTTACTTCTACCCTATAAATGTTGTCAGAATTCAGTTTTCGCAATCTATGATAACATACAATGAAAAAAATTGATTGTAATCTGACTCAATTTACTCTGTAAAATATGAAACCCTCTTTTATTGACTATAGTGTTGACCCTGATATTAAATTAAAAGTAAAAACATTGAAATGAAAAATTTCTTTTATTAAAAAGTATTTTTCAATTGAACACAGAATATATTTGTCAGAATAACGAAGACTAATATCTAACAAATATACAATAATCGAACTTTCCAGACTAAGATTGTCATGTTTTGAAACATAACAAATAAAATTAACTTCAATAATAATAAATATTAGTTGGTGTTGCCGAACGTTAATACTTCCTAATTATAAATTTAGAAATATTAAAATTAAGTACAAATTGGTAATTAATTTATTAGCACTATAATGTAGTAATAAATGTAAATTAATTGATTAGCCATAGTTGTTCATTAATATAATCAATATAATCTACGTTATGCAATCAAGATGTGACATTTCCCCATAATTAAATTGTAATATAAGGGCAATTGGAGGGGGAACATATGTTCCAGGCGCCATTGTAGACGTATTCGGTACGTTTTGGTTACCGGTTATCAGATTTTTTAATTTTATCACGCATGCTGAATTTTTTATTGTTCTGACAATCCCAATAATATAAATAGTGGTTATTATCAGCCTTAATTTGGAAGTGAAAATGTCGGCTTCTCCCGTGATAGTTGCAGCTACAGCAAAACATACAGCAACAGTGAGTAATTTTTTAAGACTATAACATTCAATTTTAACCCTTATTTAAATATTTTCTCTGGCATGGATTTTGTTTTATTCATTTTTATAGTGCTGCTTATTTTTTGAGTCGTTATGTGTTAAAATTGTGTCATTGTTTTTTTGACAGGTTATCTTTCTTCATGGTTTGGGAGATACTGGGTAACTATGTTTAAGGTCATAAATATTTTTATTTTCAATTAATCTGTTAGTCTGTAACTTACTATTTTTAATTATATTTTAGCCATGGTTGGGCAAGCGCAATTGCAGCTATTCGGCCAGCTTATGCTAAAGTTATATGCCCAACAGCGTAAGTAAAATACCTAAAAGTGTTTTAGCTAGTATTTATTACAAATATTTGAACTAACTAATGTTCTATTTTGATGCATTCAGGCCTACCATTAAAGTGACTCTTAATAGTGGTCTAAAAATGCCCTCATGGTTTGACTTGAAATCACTTGATGCATCTGGTGAAGAAGATGAACCAGGAATTAAAAAAGCCTCTGAAAGTGTTCATGCTTTGATTAATGCAGAAATAAATGCAGGCGAGTCAATTAATTGTTGAGATGGCCAATAAAAAGAAATTTTTCTCTGATTCATTTATCACAAAATATTCTTATCATACACATTAGATAACATCAAGAAATATCTTTTTAGAGTTGTTAATTTTTTATCCATTAACGATTAGCTCAGTCCCATTTTATTTTTCATTAACAAATAAAAAAACTGTAATGTAAACTGTACTTATTTCTAAGAAAGATTTAATTTAAAAAAAAAACAGAGAATATTATTATAAACCTATAGAAAATAAATTTAGATGGGCTAATAAAATTTCCATTGAAGATAGGACCCTATTAAATATAAAATAATTTTGAATATTTATTTATTGAATATATCAAGATTAATAGGTCTACTTGATATATAGAAACGAATTTCAATATTTGTTGTACCTTATACTCTCTCACAGTAATTATTGGAATAAGTTAGTGTTAATTTTTTTTCAGCAAATTTTATTTGAAATTAAGTTTACATTTTCAAATTTTTCAGGTGTTCCATCTGAGAGAATCGTTGTTGGTGGTTTCTCACAAGGAGGTGCTTTAGCCCTCTATTCTGCTTTCACTTACCCAGGCCAGCTAGGTGGAGTTATGGCACTGTCTTGCTGGTTACCTCTTCATAAGCAATTCCCAGGCGTAAGTGTGAGCCATTGTGACATATCAGATCTTATCATGGTTTTATTAATAAAATATTGATTTTTAGAGTATCAAAGGGAATCGAGAAACCCCAATTATTCAATGCCATGGTGATTGTGATCCTCTTGTTCCTTACAAATGGGGTCAAATGACAGCTTCATATCTCAAACAGTATTCTTCTAAAGTAGATTTTAAAACATACCGTGGACTTGGTCATAGCTCTTCTGACGAGGTATTTTATTATACACCTTTTTAATTGTTATTCTCTAAATTTTTTTTCTAAATGATTTTCTCTTTATGTTTTCAGGAAATGTCAGATCTGAAGACTTTTGTTGAGAAAGTTCTTCCTCCTCAATAGACTTATAACTAATAATAAAGAGTGAAATCCTTCACATGGTGTGATTTAAGATTGGTACAAATTCCTTTACCACCCACTTTAACTGCCCAGGCACTTGTGTGCACCTGGAATGAGTCTTTAGCATATTTCATGTCCCACTTGTTTATTCTCTCTGAAGCACATGACTTCACCAGACAAAGTCTAACTATATTTCATATTCTGCAGGCTCTTCCCAAATTTGTCAATTATTTGGCTTTTGGTTATTTTGTTTTTAAAACCAACCATTCTTTTATCTATGATGTGACACTTAATAATTTTTCTCAGCATTATCGAAATGCTTTTTTAATTTATTTTATTTTATTTTTTAATTTTAAGTTTTGTTGTATGAAGAGTTAATAATGGGATGGAAAAATTGTAGGAAACATCGATTCTGTGAATCGTTGTCATATAATTAAATTTTACTTAATATTTTTATTTATTTAATATTTTTAGGAATCCAGTTTCTAGTCCCGAAATAAAGTCATGACATTCCATTCCTCTGAAAACGTTAGTTTCCAACCCTTAATGAAGTTTTAATTAAGTTTCCTTACAGTTTGAACTTAATTAAAAATTGTTTTAATAAATGGAAATGGTCTGGTTTCCAGTGGGTAATTTCTGGTTTAAACAAATTATTATATTTCCTTTAGTTTTATTTATTTTATTTTTTTTTTTCTATATTTCCAGTTCTAGCAATAATTGCTTAGGCCTCTAAGGGATTGTTGGAGTGACATTTAGGAGCTATTCAAATTAATTTTAACTAGAATACACATATATTTTAGGTACAATGTCCTAGTTTTGTAAATAGGCAGTTCTAGGAATGGATATTAAATAAATAGCCTTAATTCTTTTAGATTTTGAGACCTTATACTTATAGTGTTATATTCTAGGTATAAATTTGTAGATGATTAAAGATTTCTTAGTCACTTGTTCCTGTTTTACAATTGATTTACAATAATTGTTCTGATATTAACAAACTGTTTTAAGTATTATATTTTAATATTCTTTCCTTCCATGTTATATAGCCTGATAATTAGTCAGCATTATTTGCAAACAATCTAAATGCAATACAAATTGTTAAAAGCTTTGATGAGCTTTAAGTCTTCCATTAGTTAAGAGCCAAAAGTTTAATTTGATTTGATTTTGAATTGTCAATGTTTAATTTTATTTAGCATAATGTTGAGGTGAATATTTATTTTCTGAGAAACCTTTTTTTCCTTCTTAATGTTAATTTATGAACAAGATTTTGAAAAACAAAAGGTTAAATGAATCATAAAATAAAGCCTAATAGGAAATTTTAAAAATTTGTTTACTTTCTTTATTTTTACAAGAACCCATTTTTCATCAAATACATTTTAAGCTAAGCCTTGCCATGTTTCAACTGGTTCTTAATAATTATGTATAATTGGAATGGTTTTTGCATAACTTGGTCTTTTCAAAATGTACTACCAATTGTTCATTGTTTATTTGTTCATTAAAAATTATTATCTATTGAATCATAAAAGTAATAATAGATTTTTTATACCTTGATAATCTAGCATTTCCTTTTTTATTACAACCCTTTTTTCCTTTTTTCATGAATATTTTGGAATTGTTATCAAAATTATTTAAACTGTGATTCATTAATATTATCATTAAAAATATTCATTAAAATGATTTCTATAACCAATTTAAGAAATTAATAAATCATCAATTAATACAACATTAAAGAATATGAATGACCACAAATATTTTAATAATTAAAATTAATTTTAGATTTTTATTTAAATATAAATATATAATCAACCAAAACATATAAATACTATTAAAAAAAAATATACTGTTTTTTAAACTCTTAACATTATTTTTATTTGTTCAATCTTACTTGATATAAGCTTAAAACTGGTTTACATGGTAGAACATAAGATAAATCAAAAACTGAATTAAATATGTATGAACATATAGATAGGGATAGATTAAATGACCAAAACAAAGATTGACATATTTGTTACCACCTTGTTTACTAACTGTTATTGCACCAGTGATCTAAACATAATTTTTTTGTTCATTCTCAATTTTTCATTTGATAAGAAAAAGTATTGCTCTTCTTTTCTATTTGTTTTTCAAATAAGATGTTTTTCAATTAAAAAATTTCCCCAGCAGTGGTGCCTGCGGCTGGAATCTTTTATACATGTGTAATGCATTTATTCTTTATTTTCCTTGTTAATTTAAATGTATGCTTGTTACTTCATAAAATGTTTGTTTTAGTAACTCTCCCCTTTCACCCCACCTATTATTAATCAAGGTTTCATTGTATAAGTAAACTGTATATATTTCCCACAGATTGTCGGTAGTAGCCTAGGGGGAATCACATGAAGAACTCAGTTGAAACTGACCTTTTTATTTATTTTTTTTCTTATCATCTTATTTTACTTACAAATATATACATATACTTCAAGTAAAGGTATGTTAATCTTGTTATAGGTGTAAATGTATCTAAATCCAGTTAAATGGTAAGAAAAAGTTAATTTTGACTTAGTGCATATGTGTTTACAGTAGTAGCCTAGGGGGGATCACATGAAGAACTCAGTTGAAACTGACCTTTTTATTTATTTTTTTTCTTATCATCTTATTTTACTTACAAATATATACATATACTTCAAGTAAAGGTATGTTAATCTTGTTATAGGTGTAAATGTATCTAAATCCAGTCAAATGGTAAGAAAAAGTTAATTTTGACTTAGTGCACATGTGTTTGCTCTCACTCAGGCTGCCAACCTACTGTGAATAAGTAGCTATCATATTCTTTTATATATATATAAATTTTTTTTGAAAAATAAATACGTATAATACATTATTCAATCAGGGTGTCCAGCAGCAACCTGGAATAACTTGAAAACTGAGGGAAGGCATTTTGTGGAGAAAACTGGGAAATGTATTAAGAAATTCTGATAATTTCATTGAACAATTTTTTTAAACTCTACAATACGGGTAATTTTTTTTTATTTTATATGATCTGATCAGATCATGAGCTTTGAACACCTCAAAGAATAATCTCTCATTGGCCAGCATGAAACTCCTGCATTACGTTATTGTTGGAAGCCAAAGTTCACCTAACTATTTATGAACTTTTTAGATTTTAGTTTGAATTTATTTTCTTTAGTTCTTATATTTGTGAGTTATTGAATTAACAGTTTAGATTTTAGTTTCATTTTGTTTGCCTTTTAAGTTCCTATGTTGGTGAGTTTTAAATTAAGATTCAAAATTGTTTTCAATAATAATTGTCTTCAATGTTTTTCTTTCAAGCTATGTTAGTGAGTTTTTAAATCAGGCATTAGATTTAATTTTCTGAAGTAGCTATGGTTGTGAGATTATATTTTGTTACTCATTTCATGCAGTTTCCTTATATTTACTACAACTAAGTATGGAATTCCATTCCCTTTTTTGTGTGTGGTATTATTTCAACTTTACATTTATTTTATTTAGATCACTTCTCAAATAAACTTTATATGTATATGCCATATATAGGTAAGTAAAATTAAAAAGAGTAACATTAGGATGAGTTGCAATTATAGTTTGATATAGACAGCTTTACTCATCAGTTTAATTCGTAATGACAACGCATGATTCAGAACAGCATTTTTTTTTTTTTAATGGGAACTTTCAGAATGTATGGGGGGGGGGAGAGAGCAGAAAATATAGAGGAATTTGGTTAGAAACACTGGAAACCATGCTGATATTTATCTCATCTTACCAAATAATGAATATTCTACTAGCGCTCCCACTCCTCAGAATAATTTTATTTTTATTTCCTTTCAGCATTAATGAAAGGTAGTTATAGGGTATTTATTTAGTCAATTTATAACTTTGTTTGAAAAAAATCTACCTAGTAAAAAAATAACTTCAAGTAAAAATGCAGGATAGCTAAAATGTATCAACATAGGTTACAAAAATTGTTTTTGTTAATAGACAATTTTGTATTATGAATCAGCATTATTGATAATCTTATTTACAATTTCATGAATAAATTTCTCTGTAAAAGTATAAAATAGTTTAGGTATAAAAATTATATTTTTACATGTTATTAATGGATTGATTTAGAATAAAGAGTTGCTGTGTGATAGATATCATAAAATGTCAAAGAACTTTCTGTACCAAGTATATATATATATAAATATATTACATTTACAGACAACAATGTTTTAAAAAAAGTTACTGGAATATTCTTTTTTTTTTATTTTCTAATAGTCTGTCAATGGTCATGTAGATCTCAAAATAAAGTGATACTTCCCATTTGTGCAAAATTGTTTTATTTTTATTTTAAGTATAGATAGTCAATTTGATAGTACATTTAGGCTATTAAAACTCTGAGGACATTACTAAAAATTAGTCAATATTTAAATATTTATTAATTAGAAAGGTAGATAATTAGTAATTTCCACATAATTGCATAAGTCGTATATTTAAATCTCATGAAAACAGGTAACCTTCAATAAAAATAATATAAACTAACTAATTATATTTAATTAAAAATGTCAACAAATTATATTAATTGCAGCAAACCTATACTGGTTACTATTATGATTACGGACTAATACATATCTATTTTTTTCAAATTCTTCTAAAAGTTGAAATAAAGCGAGCAATCCCTTCAGACAAATATAGCCGACGCCAGAACTTTTGGCATTAGTAAAAGAGAAATCACCATTTGTGACAAAACCTACAACAGTTCTACAATCATATTCTTTTATTGTTGTACATTCCGGCAGCCAGAGTCTCTTCATTATTTCACTATGCTCAGAGATGATTTCATCTGATTTTGAACACTCATTCACCTTCTCTACTTGTTTTCTTTCTTTGCGCCTTTTTCTTGTAAGCTTTCTTAACAGTTTTTGATGGTCCTCTAAGGCACTTTTTCTATTCTCTTTAAAAACATCTCTATGTTTCTCTTCAACTGGACCACTGAAATCTGGATCTGCTTTAAGCGTTTCCAAGTCAGACTTAGTTGGAATACAAATATAAGCATTATTATCAAGACTTCCCTTTCCTTTTAGGGTAATCATCACTCCAACCAGAGCTGAAGTCATAGTTGGTTCAAAAGACAATTTATTCCTAATTTTCATTAATTTGTTTTTTAAACATATTAATTGTTTAATATTGCGAAGAACAAAGAATGATTCATGTTCTCCATCTGTCCAATCTCTAATTAAAATATTCCAAGGACAGTTAAATGGTGTTGGAAATCCAAGCTTTATATAGTTAGGTCTCTTTGCCGGAGGTATCCTGAAAAAAAATATTAATGACTAATTACAATTTTAAATAATATTCAATAATGTAAATATTGTGGCCCATGAATTTAATCTAAATGACAGTTGGCTGGTAATCAGAAATAAAAAACATTAAATATTGTTGACTGTTCAGCATTTGATGGTGTATCATAATGGGTATTACATATATTTTACAAACAGTAAAATTTTAATTTCAATATTTCAATGCCATTTAACAGATAATGACAGGTTCCAAGCAAGTAAATAGAATTAAATGCCAAAATGTTTGCCCAAAAACATAAGTATGTATATATATACTTTTACTTATTCAATTTATAATAAAGTTATAGAAATTATAATGTTATCATGATGGCTTTTTTCATGCTGTTTACTAGAATAATGTAAACTTGTCAAGCTTTTCCCCTAATTCAGTGATCCTAAACCTGTTGGAAAGGTGAATTACTGCTCTTCGTAACCATTTCAATCATTTGTATATTTTACGCATCATTTATATTTTTGCAAGAAATAAATGGATAAAACAACTTAAACTTTTTTAATTTAGATCTATAGTTCTAATTTGTTTACAGGGGTCTGATTTGTGTCATTTGATCTAATTTATAAGATCCTAAATCCCTTCTAATTTATTAATTAATTGCTTATGTTATACCTCAACAAATATTGAAAGAATTTTCATTACAATTGAAAAATAGAAATAATTTGCAGTGTTTTAACAGGTATATAATATCTACAAGAACACAGATAGATTTAATAACCCAGTAAATATAGAGAAAAAACAACCGAAATCAAGAAAATTCTTAATTGGATGTAAATGTGAGGGTTAGCTCCTCATCGAAAGCAGAACAAACCATGAAAAGTCCCTTCATTTTCGATGTCTGCTTCTATCCGAAATGGAGGATTAAAAGTGGCCTCCTAACACTTTCTGTCTTATGTTATGAGTTTCCTCGTATCACTGTCAAAAACCATTGTTCTTCAATTCTGGATAACTATTCGATTATATTGGATACATAATTACTAACATATATGTCAAGAATGCTAGTTTTGAATTTGATGAAGTTAACCTGATAAAAAAAATTTATAAACTGCTGTAAATTGATCAAAAAAAGCTAAATTTTCTTAATTCTAATTCTGTCGCTCCTCATAACTTTGAAACTATTGACTATTCGGACTGGATAGGTAGTTGTGATTGTGTCTTTAACTACTTTAATTGAGGTTGCTTTTTACATAAATTATTCAAATTGTGGAGGTAGTGCTTACTTTTCACACCTGAAGAAGAAAATAATCTTCAAAATGATGACTTAGTCATTGCATTTGATTAATTAAATAGTTAACTTAAAGGTTTTAAGTTTGAAATTATAATCCATCACTTCTCCCATATATATATTATATTCCATCACCTCATTCATCAAAACCCATTGCTCCCGAGAGCCGGAAAATGGATCTATACTACAGTATTATAAATAGTGTAGATGAGAACAGATAATTTAGTCTCACAAGCAGTGTTCTAATATTGAAAAAATACACCATATGCCAATAATATGTTAACAAAAGATGTGAAAAAGTTACCTGAAAAATATTTTAGTCAGTTCATTTTTTCTATGTTCATCTTCTAACTTTCCTGCAGCTGTATCAGGGTGTTGATATAATATTCCAGCCTCTCTTGAAATACTCGCTGTTTCTTTGAGACCTCCAGCTCGACCTCCATGCATCACGAGTCCAAGCCACACAGGTTGGCCATAACCAGCAGGTACTATGATGTCCCACCCACTGCTGTATCCTGTCAACACATTTTTTTTTTTGTACATATAGTAATACTAAAAATGAATAGTGTGAAAAAAAATTGCTTAACACTATGAACAAACAATAGGTTTCTTCTTTATGGAGTGTTCATCATGTTTCATAATGTGTTCTTCAAAAAGAACAACTCATCTCAATCAGTTATACTCATACATCTCCAATGTATGATGCCTAGGGAGCATAAGTCTGTTTCCTCACAAGTTCAGGCTAGTTGCCTGGGTTGGATTCATCCTTCAAAAGTTTCAGTGATTAAATGGTAAAATTTTAAAAACTATTTAAAAAATTCAAAATTTAGTAAATAACACAAGGTTACTACATTTGTTGCATGAATTGTTTCTCTTAAAAAGCTCATTTCACAGCTGAAGTGTCATTTATAAAACAGGATATTTTTTTTCATAGCAAGCCATAATGCAGTCCGTGGGCCAAAAAGTTTGGACACTCCTATCCTAAAGGAATCGTGTTTCATTTATTTCCCTTAGTATAAAGTAACCTATTGGCATATTATATGGGTCCGAGACTACCATACAAGCTATAACATACAAGATACATTATTCGACTCCCTTGTATAATATTTCTCATCCTTTTAAATCAAGCTTTCAGAACACAAAGCTTTTCAATTTTACTTTTACTTTCAGTTACCAATAAATATAATATATGATAAGAGAAAATTTTTGAATCTCAGTTTTCAACGGACATACACGTTTTGAGGTCCATTACTTACCATTAAAACAGAGGAAAGGAAAGTAGAATTAGAAAAATCGTAGTTCATACACATACACAATTACACTTGCTGCGATCTGTTTCATGTTTTCTTCCTGTCCCTTATTCTGAAACTTTTCATTCCAAAAATTCACAACCCACGTTGAAATGTGCTTACCCTCCCCCCAAAATGCAAATACCCGTTAAAATATGCCTCCTCAAAAAGTTTGATGGGACAATTTGCGCCATAGAATCCCCTTCTGGGCACCCTTATGTATGCTGATTTGCTCTGCTTCTCTTATCACAGTCTTAGCGAGTTTCTCAATGTCCTCTTTATTGCTTCCAAGGATAGCTATATATATCAACTCTATTTCCACGGATTTTGTGATTCATTCTGGTGTGTACTCCCTCTATTTTCATGGGAAGTTGTTCTTATCATCTTCTCATCACGAAGTTAACAACATCGGTGAGAGTCCATCTCCCTGCTGTAAACAAGTTTGAACTTTAAAGGATTCAGATACTTTTTCTTGAATTATAACTCAACAATTAGGGCCATTTGTATACGCCTTTTTCAATCTCATCAATTTCCCCCGAAATCCCTCAGGTATAATTTCAATGAAATTATAAAACATATTTCAAACCTTGTTAATAAATTGTCATCAACTCATGTTTGAAAGACTTATCATTATTTTGATTTTTTATTTATAACATATTAGGTTTATTTAATTTAAGCATTATTGAAATACATACATACCTGTAGGTTTACCATCCATGTGGGTTCCTGGCCTATGTATAAATAAGCAAGGAACAGCTGGAAAGTTATTAATATTCTCATTGTTCAATTCAACTTCAATCCCTGGAATCAGTTTTTCAGATCTTAGCTCATTCAGACGTTGAGTAGATAATTTACTAGCCGATACTTCATCACGCACTTTGCTTGACCATATTGGACTGTACGATAAGCCTTCTTCAATTGAGTGAAGAGATTGACAACTAAAATCTAAAAGAGAATTATTAAAATAATAGAATATTTATTTTATAAACAATAATAGAAAATATGTTAATTCCCTGTGTACCTGAAATATTGCCAACAGCTTTGTTTTTATGATGTGGCATAGTTAATCTAGGATCAACTGCAAGTAAACCAAACACTAAATTTGGTGGAAGCTGTCCTGGATGCGTAATATTTTTCATTTTCTCCCAAAATAATAATTGTTTTTTAAAAATGTCTATTTTATCTTTGAATTGCATACTCCAATCACAGACTGTTCTTTTAGACAGGTCTATTTCTTTGAAACAGGAAGTTAGTAATGCCTGTGAAAGAGGGCCTGTAAGACGGAAACAATTTAGGGTATCCTTTAACAGAACCATTTTAACTGAATTTATCCTAGAATGATATGTTGGACATTTTCCAAATGGAATATTTTTTATTTCTAGTTTTATATCTTCAACAGTTTTGGTATCGTCTTCTTCCATAAAATCTAAATTTTGATTTTCTTCATTTTGATCTAAACCATAAGATTTTATCAATTCTTCCAAAATTTCTGAATAATATGATGGATGACACCATAGCCATAATACCAGAGTGTCTGTTTCTGATATTTGTGAACAAGGCTGCCAAATATAGTTTATTTCTCCAATAGCTCCATAAGGGTATCTTCCTGATTTAAAAAATGTAACATGCCCCTCAGTTTTCCCGGACTGAATGTATTTTGAACAAAAAGTAAGTCCACATTCACTGCTAGTATGTTTTTCCATACCTTCAAGAATATCATTCAATAAGCCACTAAGTTCTATACAGCAGTAAAAAGAAATATCCTAGAAGAAAGCATTACTAAATAAGTATAAGAAATATAAATTAATTATAAAAGTATAATTGAAGCAGTTCATATAAAACAACATAAAGAGTGATACACATTAATTATATAATTTATTTGGGAATTAACATGTTTTCCTTGAGGACACTATGATGACCACAGAAGGTTGGATAATTAATAATCTGTCTCAGAGAAGAGAAGACTAATTCACGAGTCAGACCCTAGCCAAAGCTTTATGACTCTAAGCTGATAAGTAACAACATTAATCAAATAGGAGAAAAATCTGGTTCAGTGTGCACGTGATTTATTGTGTTAAATAAACAAAATTATAGGTACTTTGGAGGAAACAATTTGGATAATTCAGCACAAAGGCCCTGTCAGACTATTTCAATGAAGATAACATTAGCCTGATATCAAACATCCTTTGATTTTACACTAATATAACAAATTTAATCAAAATTGTTAGAGCCATTTTCAAAAAGTTTTAAAAATGTTTAAATTTGATGGTATAAAAGTATCTATGCCGATATGTCAATTTTGACAAAAAAGTTACTGAAACGTCTCAGGTGCATACCTATCTTAAATACAAAAACATAAGATTCATTTTGTAGCCATTGCTATTCCTGTAATTTGGTTAGCGTTTTGTCAAAATTCTTTAGGCTAAGGGACAATGAGACTTGTTTTTTTTTAGATACTTTATTTAAACAATTGTTTTGAAAGGTAGCTGGTAAATAAATACATATTATAAAAATATAATATTTACATATGTTTGTGATCCATTGATAAAGAAATTTTCAGCCATGAATAAAAGAAGTGGTTTAAATTCTTTTAATCCACAAATAACAGAACCAGGAACAAGGAGCTTTGTCTGTATTACAAATACGCTCTCATCTAAAAAATATTATGCATCCTAATTTATTTAGCATTGCTTTACTTCCTATTTCTTTAACATAACTTTAATTAACTAGAGTGTACTAAACAATTTAATAACGAACAATAACAGATCACTAATTTGCTTAATCATAGGAAGATCAAAACACAGGTTAGAAATAAGAATATAAATTTTACTGTAAATAGCTGGAATCTAAAGTTTATGTACAGATTTGACTTCAACTACATTCTTACAAAATTATTTTTAAAAAATTAAGAAATAATTATTCTTATTTATAATCCTTATTCAAAAGGTTTTGTAAAAACTTTTTATAAATGACATTTTACGTTTCCAAAAATGTTTTCATCAAACACCATGACACTGTTGTTTCTTAAAATACCAATAAAAGTTTTGTAATATCATACATAATTACACGAACAAAATAAAAAATATAAGAGAGGTAAAATAAGCTGTAGAAATCCATAAATCACAACAAACTTTTTATTTTAATTTAATGAATTTTCTTCTTCATGCCAATCAAGCCTCTTCTCTTTGATTTATTTTATTTTATCTAGTTATTTACGCTTCTTTCTCTCATCCTATTGTTTAGCCAGCACATTTGCTGATAATTATTAAATATAATAACATGTGCAGATTGAAAAATAAAGGAAATTAAAACTATAACATGTGTTGGACAATAACATTTAATCTATATAAATTTTGGTAAGAAAATCTCTCCACCATCAAGCTATTCTCAAATTATAAGATGCTAGATATATCCTATTTAAAGAATCATTCATTTAAAGTTTGTTGTCAGCACTTTCAAGCAGGTGCAGCACTTTCAGAGGTACACTTTCAGTTACTGTTTATATAAAAATAATAAACAAACGTTTCATATAAGCGCGGCCATCGTGTGCGTTTTCGGTGCCCCTCCAACTCTTATCTTAAATCTGCTGACAGCCTATTACCCCATGTTTAAATAGAAAAAGAGAAATAATAATAGCAAAGACGTAACTATACTGAAAGTTTGATTCCCTTGCTACGAATCGCTGTCTACATACTTCTATCCACTGGCCACTATCCAAACCTAACCCCACAAGATCAGTCTTGACACAATCCTCCCACCTTCAGTATACATCTAGAAAGCTTGCCAGTGGTCTCCGTACAAATAAACCTTTAATTGGATTGCCGCAAATCAATTAATTAATTACATTAATCTTAATTACATTCATTGTGTACAAATCACGTAATTCGGCGTCGCATAACAGCCTAAATTATGAGGTTAACTCGTCCTTCTTCGGTCCTTATTTTAAGCAATACTTAATTTCAAAAACCCTAAGGTGATGTTCATCTCTTAAAATAAGTGACCACTTTTCACATTGTAAAGAACCGTAAAAAGTATTATTTGTCAATTTTTAAATTTCAGGATAGAAGATGGAAGGCTAAGTAATTTTGCAACTGAAAAATAACTACCAACTCCAGCATTTAGCGTAGTCTTAATTTACTCTTTAATGTATTTTTCTTATTCATCATAGATCTTAATACCTTAATTGCTCTACGTGCTTAAATATATTTGCTTCAATATCTATTATCACCAAAATAATCCCCATTTTTAATCTAAGCAGCTAATTATATATTTTGTTATACCTGTATTAATTTCTAGGCCCAGTTCTTTACCGGCTTTCATCAGCGTTGTTTTATTTAGTTTTTATAGTTTCCGTATGGGACACAACCGTTGTGTGAGGAAGAAAACAAAGATATTTTTAAAAAATGAAAACAAAATTGTCTTTTAAAAGATTAAATTAAAATTTAAATAACGTTCTTTAATGTTTATCCGCAATCCATGGCACCCCTGCCTAAAAGTAGATATGCCTCATATAATTATTTCCTGTAAAGATGATCACAAAGGAAAATATAATTTATTACATGGTAAAGAAAATAAAACAATTAAAACTTGTAATACCTGAATTAGGCAATGTTTTGTGGTAGCCCGATAGCAAGCTCTATAACTTTTGTCATTGGGAAAATCAGCCAATTTATAACCCCACTTCTCAACCATATGGAATCTTTTTGCATGCCATATGTGGGTTTCAAGCCAAATAAATTCTTTCTGACGTCTGTTATAGTCACTTAAGAGGTTTTGAGGTCTTCTACGGTATTTTCTTCTTGGTCTTTTAATGGGTACTTCTCGTATTCCAGACTTTTCCCTCTATTGCAAAAATATAAAAAAATTAATTAAAATATTTTATAAACAAGAAAGAAAAAAATCATCTAATTACATATGAGTGTTTTAATTTCACACTATTTTTCTTTACTAGTACACCCCACTAAGAATTATTACATCAGATAGCTATCTTTCTTTCTAATGCATTCAATGTATAAGCGACACCAGCGAAACATGTTTATTCATATAAACAATTAATATAACCAAATAGTACATTCAGCCACATTATAGGTTAAGGAAGAGAAGAATAGTTGGGGTGGTCAGTCAAAAAAGAAGGCAAAAATAAATGATAATATTTATTTTTACTAAAATAAAAATAAATATCATTTATTTTTGCCTTCTTTTTTGACTGACCACCCCAACTATTCTTCTCTTCATTACCCACGACAGTCAACTATTTAACCACTATTATAGGTTAAGCTTCATACTGTATTAAGAACAGTCTTTAATTAAACAGTAAAGTAACAATTTAGTTAGTAAGTGATTAGTTTGTCACACTGATAAATATCCCTTCAGATTAATAGTTGGGTAATAACAAACAGCTACCTCATAACTTATACTAATCCACTATTGTACTTGCTCAAGACCTATTTGTTTGGTACAAAAGAGCCGAAGATTTCAAATTCTCTCATTTAAGGGTATAAAAGTTTATTATTGATGTTATAGAAACCAAACCTGAATATTTTTATATTCTTTATTTTATTTCTACTTAATCCATTGTGCCATCCAAGGAATCATAGAGTTATTCTCCTCCATTAACCTTTTCAATAGATATTTAGTTCATCGAAATATATCATAAATAGCAATCTTAGAATTTTTTTTTTTTAAACTTCTTTATTGAGATATTACAATCTGTCACATTCAAGGAAAATAGTAATAGTGATATAGAGTAGCTCATTCGTACCATACAATAAATAAAAATAATAAACGGCAATATGGCAATACTAAAGTAAATTGTATATAAACTAAATAAAAATAAACCAATCTAACAAAATAAATAAACCAGAAATACATGGCTTGAGTGGAGAATCTGGCCATTGCCATAACTTCTATATATTCTTACAACAAGTCTCTGGGCCACTTCCGCTTCACCCTTCGAGGAGGATTGTAGGGATGAGTAGTGCTAGAGAGGGATTGTGCAATTGGATTAGGATGATATGTAAGGTTTTGGTGGAATTTGGAAAATTTTTGAGGGATTTCTGAGGTCTAGGACAAATGGGATATTAAGGTCATGATGTAGGGTTTGGTTGGTTACATAGAATGGAGCATCAACTATTGTTCGAAGGACTTTGGACTGAAAGGAATTTTTAAAGCCTGAACATGTAATAACTAGAGACCGGATTTCCATGCTATTGCACATTCTATTCGCTTGCGTGTAAAAACGGGATCTATAGAATAACATATTTAAATTTTATTTTGCATGAAATTACACATTTTCCATTTTTGGTTTAAATTGCATCATTTTGGTTTTTGTTGCATTAAATTGCACATTTTGTGCTAGATTAAATAATTTATAAATATTTAAGTGTGTTTAAATATTTATTTTTTTATTTTACTATCTTGTCCATATAAAATTTATAATTTTAGAAAGAAAAATATGAGGAAGGTAAATAATTCAGTGACTGTACAGCCAAAGATACAAATTTAACGTTGCAGACGAAGTAAACACAAGTGCAGACTGACTATTCTTGGAATAGGACTTGACTGAAGTAATTTAATTAAAAAACTACTTTCTTGTTTTGACTTGAATTCTTACTCTTTCTTAAATCATTCAATGTCCCTTCCGGCTTTGATGTGAATCGTGAATTCGATATAATATCCGATTTGTTATGCATAAAATCACATTTGTCAAATTTTTTGCCAACATTAACTCAGTTAGAATCTCAAAATTGGTCACTTAATAAACAAATTGAAATTATAGAAACTGTATGAGAAAATCTTTACAAAATCAATAGTAAAATAGGAAAAATTATGTCTCAAAAACTTTATACTCTGTAATAGAAAAAAATACTAGTTACGATCTTATAAAAAAAAAACATAACGACTGCATTAACAGTATAAATGTTAATGCTGACAAAGAACCAGCAATGGTTTCTTGTTACAAAATGAGTCCCCTTATATCAGTTAATACTGAACGCTCTTTTTCTCAATTAAAAGACATATTAAGGAATGGAGAAACAATTTTTCAGAAACGAATTTCGAAATGTATAACATAGTAAATTTCAATTTGATTAAAAAATAAAGTTTTCATTATAATGTGAACAATTTATAATTATGTATGTACATATATTATTTTTAATTAAAATTAAATATCTGAAATCAATTGGTCTGACATATATAATATATACTTATCCTTCATACCTTTAATCTTTTTAGTTCCTCTACATTACTTCATTCTTTGTATGTGCCAGTCAACTAACCAATTTAAGGAGAATTTAAACAAATATATTTAATTATTTATCGCTTAATTGTTGATACCTTTTTGTATTTCTTTTGTGAATTATCTTAAAATTTTCTAGTATTTATATTAGTCCTTAATTTTTTTTTAAATTTCTCTTTCTTCAAGATTCAGGTTAACCATAATTTATTGTTGAATTAGATTATGTATTGATGTCGTTAAAGAGAGAAAAAATCATGTAGAGAGAGTGTTCCATGAACAATAGATGTTTGGCGGAGTTTTCCAGAAACTGACAAGTGCTTCATTATTAAAACAAAAGACAGAAAAGTAGCAACTCTATTAGAGTGTATTAAAAATGTTGTAATATAAAAGAGTTTTGCTATTATTACATTTCTTTATGTATATTCCAATTTCCATAAATATGAATAAAAAGATAGATATTATCAGTATCAGCATTATCAGTGTTTAGGTTATAAACAAAGACGGATAGCAGTCCATGGCGACTGGCTAACTCACAAGTACCACAGGGCCTTATGGTCCTTTGGAACTATACCGGGTCATTATGCCCACATTGAAAACTTCAAAACACAATTTATCCACATAAAGTTTTGAAACCTTCAAAACTTTTAAATGACTGATATTATAGTTCTAGTAAGGTTTCATGTTTTCAAATTGGGATACATCACTTCTCCATGAAATTCTCTTTCGTTTGATATCTTATTCATAAAAATCCATTGCTCCTGAGAGCCGGAAAAGGAATCAATACTATTGTATAATACACAGTGTAGATATTATTTTTGTCCATAAGTTGTCGAAAACTTCAATGAAATTAAAGGTAAACTATTATTATTAATCTGCCATCGTGGCATAAACATTTTTAACAGAGTGTGTTACGTTATTAAATGATAATGGCAATTTTTTTTTTTCTTATGCCAGTCGTTGGTCATTTGGCCATCCAACATCTTGCTGCCCAGTATAATTTAGACTTTCTGATATATATATTGTAACGTTCCTCTTTCCCTCCAAAATCAAAAAATGAGTTTCCTTTTTCAAAATACTATTTATTTTGACATATAACATAAATCTCAGGTTGGGTCCTGACAACTGAACACTCATTCAACATTAAATAACTATAATCTACACTAATTTACTAATTACAGTTACATATAATTTAAAATAGTTTTATAAAATAATTTGTCCCGTTCTAAACTTTTGGTTCTATCCCTCTGTCCACATAAATGGCATTGTTAGCACTCACCCAAGTGTTTACGCCTGTCAGTGAAATAATCTCTTCTTACTTATGAATGTTCCGTTTTCTGTACCACTTAATTCTTTTCTGCTATGTTTTTTTTCTTCCAACTTTAAATAATCTCCACTAGTGACCTTTATCAACACTCGAACCGTCTAGGACTCCTTTTTCACTTTCTCAGCTTGCTGGCTAGCACCTTCACACTTGGCCGCTATCACCTTCTCTCTTGGCGGCCCGTCACATTCTGAGTTACATGAGGCTTGCTTCTCCCACCATCCACACGCACTTCCTCCCCGTAGTTCGTGCTGTTACCACTTTCGCGCCACTATTTAAATGCCATGTAATGTTGACATTACAATATATATATATATATATTTGAAAATATTTTTTCTCTTATGTCCCTCAAGGCAGAACATGCGTCTAGATGGTCTGCATCCATTGTTCCTTGATGACACAATTTACAGGTAGGATCCTCAGCCACGCCTATCTTGTAGAGATGACTCTGCAGATAGTCGTGACTAGTGGCCAGACGGAAGCAGGCAACTGCATCTCTTCTTGGCAGCTCAGCTGGAATCGGATTATCCTTCAACCTCTCGTAACGTTTCCCTTCCACTTTGCCGAAATGTGCTTTTCTTATTTCTTCCTTCTCCACCATCTTTACCATTCGCCGTATTGAGTCGTAGGGTTTTGGATGTATCAGCTGAGACAAATCTGTTCCTCGCTTGGCAAGAATATCAGCCTCAACGTTTCCCGGAATCCCACAATGGCAGGGGATCCACTGTAGGACCACATTGGTGCCTCGGTGTGTCAGGTTAGAGAGGAGAGATTTAGATTCCAATATAGCACTCGATAAACATTTATTCCTGCTTGTAACATCGAGGATGGCTGCTTGGGAGTCGATGAAGAGAACAACGCTCTGATCCCGCCTTCTAGACAATGTTCTTAAGGCTATGAGGATCACCGCTATCTCACCGTCAAAATTTGTTCCATCTTTATCCACCGCAGCACTGATTTGGAATTCCCTTGAGTAAACCCCTTCTCCAGCATTTTTAACGGCTGATTCAGCTGATCCGTCGGTATAGATATGGAGCCAATCTTGAGGAGGGTACTTTTGAGCTATGGTTTCTAATGCTAATGCTTTTAGCTCGTATTCAGGTGTTTCTTTCTTATCCACCTTATGAAGGAGTTGCAGTTCTGCATTGCATGCGTGATTGTGAATTGGTAACTGTGGATGTATAAATGGTTCCCTTTCTTCGCAGTCAATCCCTCTTTCTTCAAGTAGTGCCATCGCCTTCAGCATGAAGGATTTTTGTGTCTTGAGCCGTTGAGAGGGAATTTTGTATTTTTTCCAAAACTCTTGGTCCATTCTTTTCATTAACTCATAAAGGCACATTGCAGCTCGCTCACGCCGTTTCGATAGAGGTTCTACTGTGGTTTAATGGCAAATAGATTTGGGCATATCTTTAAGATGATTTAAATCATACTGACCAGATCGGCTGAGTTCATACTTTAGAGAATGGCTAAAATCTGATTAGTGTCTATACCCCACAACCCCCATGAGGCTGGCATAATTGACTTATTTATCAATAATACAACAAGCATTTTTAATTTTCAATGGGAATGTAATGTTAGTCAAGCCATTCACTCAATTGTTACAGACGTGGTACTAAGGACATCATGCACCTAAATCAAAAGATTATCGAATCACCTTGGGTATGCAAAATTATGGAATCAATAGATTTTTTTTATCAGCCTTCAAATAAACAATTAACTAAATAATGGTACCACTGTACAAATATCACTCCACTTTGTCTAATGGGTCAAAATCCTTTGTTTGCAGTATAAATGGAATTGAGAATAACCAAGAATAGACATGTTCACCTCCCTTTATTTAGATCGCGATTTACGACTTCAGCAAACTACCTACTGGCCTTTTCCAGGTAAATCGGGGCCTTAATTAGCTTTAATTACTTTACTGATCTTAACTTTTACTTGCTATGCTTTCTCTAAAAAGATCAAGAAAACCCTCAATGGTTGTTTTTCAGTGGAGGTCCGGACAATTACCTAATATTTCAGTCACTTCTATATATTTTTTAACACACTCAGCCTTTCTCGAGACTTCATTTATACTGTGAACAAGAGATCAAGGATCACTCCACAAGGAAGAATGGCATTTGTACAGTGGTACCAACCAAGATAATGGTACTAGTTCACAAGAGTTCCGCACGGATTACGCATGGTTCACAATCACTACGGTCACACTTGTTCCTGGAATCCCGAATGCGTTCGGGTTTATCCGAAAGATAACGAAGGCGACCGATCTCTTGGGCCAGTTACTATTAACTTTCCCGCCATTTAATAAGTACTTCTATATCCTTAACCATGTTCAGTTCTATAGCAGGAGCCGACTTACATTCTAAATTAAGGTTTTCACATCATGAAACCTGAATTGAACTTGTACATATATCATAGATCTGTAAAAAAGAAACAGTAATAGATAAAAACCTTTAATTATTACATCTCTGAATGCTATTTCACGATATTATTTTTCTTATTGATGATTTTCATTATTCATTATCTTGGAATTATCAGTATATTCATAAATCTTTAATCTGACATTATTTTCATAAAAAGCGTCTTTGACATCTTAATAGTGGACTCTTATATCTTAGAAATCCAAAAATCTACAAAAAATCGACGAACAATTTTAAATCCGACAGTATATTCATAAAAAGCTCCGACGATTAGAAAATAGTGGATCGTTTTTAACTAAAAATAGTTAAAAAAGGCTTGCTAAAATAAATTATAAATGCAATTATTCGACTTCGATTGAAAAACTCGAACAACAAATAAAAAGATAATAGATTACTTCAGATTATTTATTATGAAAATGATAAAAAAATCTTAACAGGCCTTGAAGAAACGACTCAAACATTATTTTTTTCTTTTTACTTCACAATGATAACCATTATAATAAAAATTAAGGTACTAGTTCACAAGAGTTCCGCACGGATTACGCGTGGTTCACAATCACTTCGATCACACTTGTTCATGGAATCCCGAAAACAGCCGAATGTTGTCGTCTTTTATGACGTCAGCTATTGCCCCATAATACAATCCCTTTTCATGCATTTTTGAAAAAAATACAACGTATTCCCTTTATGGAACTTCCTTATTAAAAAATTGTGTATTTACTAATTAGTTAATTATTAATTTTTATTATAACGGTTATTACTTTGAAAGAAAAAGAAAAAAATACATAAAATAATGTTTGAGTAGTTTCTTCAAGCCCTATTAAAAAAAAAAGCTTTTAGTAATAACATTTTTATTGACACGTGCTTACATGTAGTGGCTGTAAATACGCATATACTGTATATTATCTTTTATAACTGTGTATAAAAGATTTTTTATCATTTGGATAATAAATAATTTTAAGTTATCTATTATCTTTTTTTTTTGTTATTCGAGTTTTTCAATAGAAGTTGGAATAATTGAATTTATAATTTATTTTAGCAAGCCTTTTTTAGAATTGCGCAATCGTCTATCTAGTTTATGTATTTTTTTAGATTTCTAATAATACGAGGGGCTATTTTCTAGTGGAGGGGGGCGCATTGTATGCATATACTGTCTGATTTGTAATTATGATGTGTAATTATTGTTATTCGCAGTTATTTTTCTTGGTAATCCGAAAAAAAGGGATTATTGTAGGCTATGGTACAAAAAAAATGTATTTATTTTCGAGAAAGGAATTAACGTATTTGGGAAACAACTGACGAAGAATATGTAATAATTCCAAGATAATGAATATTGGAAATCATCTATAAGAAAAATAATATCGTGAAATAGCAGTCAGAGATGTAATAATTAAAGATGTTTATGTATTACTATTTCTTTTTTACAGATCTATAATATATGTACAAGCTTAATTCAGGTTTCATGATGTGTAGCCTAAATTTCGAATGTAAATCTGCTCCTGCTATATAACTGAACGTGGTTAAGGTTAAAGTACTTAAATGGCGGGAAAGTTAATAGTAACTGGCCCAAGAGATCGGTCGCCTTCGTTCTCTTTCGGAGAAACACGAACGCATTCGGGATTCCAGGAACAAGTGTGATCGAAGTGATTGTGAACCATGCGTAATCCGTGCGGAACTGTTGTGAACTAGTACCAAAATTAATAATTGACTAATTAGTAAATACACAATTCGTTAATAAATTGTTAGTAAGGAAGTTCCATGGAGGGAATACGTTGGTTTTTTTTTTTCAAAAATGCATGAAAAGGGGTTGTGTGATGGGGAAATAGCTGACGTCATAAAAGACGACAACATTCGGCTGTTTTCGGGATTCCATGAACAAGTGTGATCGAAGTGATTGTGAACCACGCGTAATCCGTGCGGAACTGTTGTGAACTAGTACCAAGATAATTAATATTGAAGAAAACTAATAATGACATTATACTTACCATATCTATGTGATGTTCTCTCAATCTTTTGGGAATCCGTTTAACATTTTGACTCATTGCCCTCCTTCTCATATGTTTAGGAAATTTTTGCTTCAAAAGTATATTGTTACTAGGAGTTTCTGAAAATGATAATTTGTAATTAAATACTCCAGTAAATGTTATCTAACAAGGTTATTCAAGAATATCTTACCAATTAACTGGGTTAATGCTTCTATTTCATCCATTCTTGCTCTAATAAATGGCTTGATAGAAACACTTTGTGGAATTTTGACATCTCCTCCCAGTAATGAATCGAAGTCAGGTTTCTCAGAAGAGGTCTTCATGGCAAAGTAAAACTTAATATAAAAAATGAAAAAATGACAACTCTCACGTGTGTCAGAGGAAAGGTTATATAGACATCACTGAAACCTTCTATTTGTAAACAGAATGAGTTGATTGCACTCTTGCGGTGTTTTTCTTAACTACTTGGAACATATTTGAAATCCATTAAGTTTTAATTTAATAAAAATATTTCTGAACAGAACTTTGAGTTTATAGGTTTTCTATGCCTTTTATATTTAGAATATAATTTAAAAAATGGCTTCTATTCTCTTTTTTTATCTTTCAAGGAAACCACGAAAATTGAAATGTAATGTTACAGACTACTTAGTTATGCCCAAATATAAAGATGTATTACATTTATTCTACATTAGGAATTCATATATTAGATTCATTGATCTCCTTTATCTGTTTGTATTGTTCAGATTTTTAATGAGATAGATACTAAAACTTTGATGAACTCTTATGAACTATATTTATCCTCACTAGTTATCTTACTAATTCTAAAATGAAACACTGATAAAGTATTAGAATGATGAGTTGTAGGATCAAGGCTGCAAGGTCAGTCAGTTTCATTTCTTCTGTATTCAGTTAACTACCATTTTCCATCAAGAGAAGCTGTGTGGCAATGGCTGGTCTAATAAGAAAAATAATTACAACTCCCAATGCACCTAAACCAGTTGGACCATATAGGTAATTTTAAGTTTCAAAAATTTAATTTATCTTGTATTTATTAATATCAGTTTTTCATAAATTTATTTATCTAATAGTCAGGCTGTTCAAGTGGGTCAAACATTGTACGTTTCTGGATGTCTTGGATTGGATAAAGATAGTATGAAATTAATTCTTGGAGGAGCTGCCGCTGAAACTGAGTTGGCCCTGAAGAATCTTGAAAATATTTTACTTGCTGCTGATTCATCACTCTCTAAAGGTTTTCTTTTTTTTAATTTTTCAATTGATTATTGAAAATTAAGTCTAACCATAATTAAGTCTATATTTTTTCAGCATGATATCTAAATTCATCTGAATCAGGAACCCATTATTTATTTAATATATGAATCTATTTAATATATATGGTAAAATACTAATTTAATTCTTACGTTCACAATATATTATCTTATGTACTATCCCATAATCTTAATATATGCTATGATAACTTGTAAAAAAACTAAAATCTACATATATAAATAATCATTAAATCATAATTTAATACATATTTATTTATTTTTAATGGATATTTTACTTGAAAATTAAGAAATAAGGCTTATTGCTCATTCTTCTCTGACATACATATGCATGTTAAACACACTTTAGTATAGATTGTAAATACAATGTTAAAACAGCAAAATACAATAACAGTTTAAACACAGGTAGTTCTGTGACAGCTATCATTCTGTTTATATTTTTTTTACATAAATTTAATTAAGAAACACTGTTTAATTGTTTATATCATTAGTTTATTACAAAAAGTCATAAAGTGACAATTTTCTCTTTATGAAATAAGAAATTTATGTAGTTGTTTTATCTATATTTTATATATAAAAGGTTTCGTTTCGTTTTCAATTACTTACAGTGTTTTTATCTCGATAAATTAAGTCAAAATTCAAAAAACTATATTTGAAAGTTAATCTTCATCAAAAATGTACTAAGTGACTTTTTGCAATAAACCGATGATATTATATATTTATATAACTATTTCGTTTTATCTATTTTCAGGATTTCTTTGTAATATCAAATTTGGCCAAAATTGCACCTATCAAATAAATAATTGCTCTTAAAAATGCATCATTCACAGAATTACTTCATAGGGAATTCCAGGGAAGTTAAGAAATTGGTTATGATTCAATGGGGAAAAAGGCCCATTTTCTATATTAGTGCCATTTCAGTATTTTATACTATTTTAATTATTTGTATTCTTCAAGTTTTTTTTTTTAATGAGTCTTTAACACTAAAGTTTTTAAAATATTTTACTATTTGAAAAACTCTCCATCATAAAACTCTATTTGAGCAACAAAAAAAAAAAAAAAATTAATAAACAGAATTCCTTAATGTATAATATTTATCATCTTAATAATGAAACTTTGATATTATGTACATAATATTTATTTCAAAATAAAATATGAGAACTTATACATATATATAAGTTATATAATATAATATAATAAATAATATGATGGTAATTATAAAAAAAAATCTTAGAAAGATAAATTATGTAAGGTTTTTTTTTTATTCTATTAAATTCTATTAAATATAGATCAATATAAAATGTCACTTTTAAAATTACATCTCATATTTATTTTTTAAATTTCTATAATGTCAAATAAGAAAGTGGTTAGTTATCTTTATGTTTTCACTAAATAATCTGCTTAGATTCTTCATACTTATCTGCTGGTTTTAGAAATTAATCTTGCAATGCAAATGGTGTTTAAATAATAAATCCGTGTTAGATAAAAATAACTTCAATCTACTACTTTTTAATTTAGGTGATTTCTATCGTTTGAAAAAATGTGTGTATATATAAATTTCTTGCAAATGGTATATAGTCATTTCTAATTTTTTTTATGGTTTGTTAACCTTTTTTATCAACAAAAAATAATTGATTGAATTGATCCTAGAAAAATAATATTTGAGGCATCTTGTATTTTAAGCAGGCTTCCATCATTATCTCTTGTTTATTTAATTAATCTTTTGTAAGTATGTAAATTTACATTGTGGTATTATAACATCCCACTTTCTAACAATTTCACTATTGAAAACAAATTATTATTATTCAATTAACACAATATTTTAAATATTTGTGTTAATGTTTTACCTTAACCAAATATTATTAATATTTTAAATTTTTGTATTAATTTTTTATCTGCTTTACTGACCTTATAATACCTTTCATTGTAATATATTTTTACAGATAATTTATATGCTAACTGTTTACAATATATATTTAATTAGCTGATTTAAAAGTGAGATTAACATCTATTGTCATAACATTAAGACGTGTTGTGCTCTGCCCCATACTCTGTTGAGACAGGCCAATATTTTTTGTAAATTTACTCAAATTATGTGGGCCAGTGAATTCACATAGCTTAGAATACATAATTCAGTTACAGCCATAATGGATTTATTGTATTCTAGCTAGAGCATCACTATTGCATATAGTAAGATAAGCAGTTTCATCTTTCATTATGCATACACTGCAGATTGGTATCTGTCCGTTCCAAATTCAAGAGGTGTTCATTCAGCTGATGTTGACCTATATGTTGTCCTTTTTGTTTACCTGATACTAACAAATTGATAGTATACCAACCTATTAAGGTTGTTCTTCAAAATGCAAGTAATAAAGTTCTATTACTAAAACACATCTATGAACAAACAATTCAAAGCCCCTCCATAATTTGATAAAGGTTGGCGATTCCCTAATTCAAACACCCAAAAAAAAATGTCTTAAGCAAACCTGTCATTATGTTTAAAAGGAAGATTTGGTTTCTACAAATTATGTGGAGACCAAGTCTTCCTTTTCTAATGCATTAATTTTCTCAATTGTATGTGTTACATTTTAACCTGTTTAAACTGAATTTTAAATTTCATATTTAATCTGTAATATGAGAAAATATAATAATAAAGTACTTTTAGGAAATAAAATAGAAACAATATAATTTTAAACTGGTATTTTAATTAACACAATCTGAGTTGGTTCTTTATTTGCTACTTTGTTTCAGTAATAAAAAGTACTGTTTTTCTTGATGACATAAATGATTTTGGAGCTGTCAACGAAGTTTACAAAAAATGTAAGTATACACTTCATGATTTTTATTTATTGTCTCATTAAATTATAGATGAAACATAAATTTTAATTCAACAAGGTGTGATTGTAAAGGATGGTAGTTCCACATTACCTCATAAGGACTATTTTTATTTATTTTTCTGATTAAGTCCTGAAATAAAATCCTGAACCGATAACCTGCAAAATCACAGTTGGGGTTTTAGAGCTCTTGCTATGGAATGTGATGTACAATATGTTACTTAGGTTCTCTATGTCAGAATTATTATATAAGGTTTTACAGACAATCTTTCAATGATTGTTCATGCTAAATTGGAAGAGATTAATACGAAGTTTGCATTACAATTCTGTATTACTATAATGGTGTTACTATTTACCAGTGGCTTTCATCTCCAGCTTGTTGGTCATAAAACTTAATCAGTACTTATAGCGAGTGTACATATTGATGCCAGGCTACAGTATGATAAAAAGTGTGGTATAAAAACTAATTTGAGTACCAAGTAACTTGCATTTTACTCAAATTTAACCACTGTTAGGAATTTAATCACTACTTCCCTTGATTGTCTATCATCAACTAAATTTGTAAATATATTTTTGGTATTTAAAAAGGATCAGTATTTGAGCAAAATACTTGGTACTCAGAGTAGTATATGTCCATCTCATACTTAAGATAGTGAAGGCTAATGTTGTCAGTACCACCCTTGTACGCTGCACCAATCTGGATGAATGCCTTTCGAGTGCAGTTATTTACACTTAAGGCTCTCACCATGCATTTCCTGTATCATTTGAACTGCTTTCTTTCTTATGGTGCAATATATGCCATTGCTGACATGCATCTGATTGACCTCCTAACAGATGAGCCTGATTCAATTAACCTAAGAAGATTAGAACATCTGGATGTGCAATGGGTAGCATTAACAAAAAGAGAGATATGGTATACTGTATGCTGATTGTTGTGGACTATCCACTATTATTATATGTGTTTGGAAAATGGATTATGGCAACACTGTTTCAGGCAGGAGGACACCAGGACATTGTAGCTTGGGTAAGCATGGAAGCTATATGTGATGTACATAATGTTAATAATTTGCAATAAAGTGCTCTTCCCCTGATCATAGTTTTATTCTATTGATGAACTCCAGAATGAACATAAAAATGGATAAAATCCATATTCCAAAAGCAAAGAAAAGTATGATAAATCTTTTAATCCAGAAATGCCTTTGATTCTAGGAAAGACAACTCTACATTTAAAAAATGAGTTTTGAAAACTCAATGACTGGAGTAAGAAAAGAACAGGATTATATGAAGAGTTGTTCCAAGGACTTATTAAGTATAATTTTGAGTGTGATGGACTACCACTCACCCTACTCATTCTATAATATGGGTTTTATGATCCTGGATCATGTTAGGACAGGTCGCTTATTATGTGAGACATGGTAGTCTTTATCATATTCCAGAGGATTAAAAAGGGTTTTAAATTAGCATCCCTTCTGTTGACCAGCTAGAGGGTCCTGGCGAAAACATTGTTAGGTTACCCGAACTGGATAACTTGTAAATATATTGTGTATATATCTTTGTAAATAGTATAATTAGGTTGTTGGTAAAGCTAAGATTAGGATTCTAATTATAAATTTTATGAACAGAAGGTAATGGACCTCAGAGTGAATTCTTGATTTAAATTGGATTAAATAATTAAAATATAAATATAATTTCTGATAATAATATTTAAAAAATAATAGAAACTTGAACTTTAAATTAATAAATCAGCTGGGTAAACATCCAATGTTGATAGATGATCCAAATAGTGGTAATACGAGGAGTCTGTTTCACACCAGACTTTTAAAAACTCTTTCATGAAGTTTAACTCAGTATAGCTATGTCTAACTCTCTATATTTTTAAATGCAAATGTGTGCTCTGTTTATTCCTATAATAAAAGTTATTAATATTTTAGAATGTTATGTCAATAATTTAAGTAATTATTTTGTAAGCTAATTGTATATAAGATATGGAAATGCTGAAGACCTACCTCAGGGTTATAACCGTCTGAACAGACATATGTAAAGTGATTATTGGCTCTCTCCTTAGGAGGGAGGGTGTTGTAGACAATCCACTATTATTATATGTGTTTGGAAAGTGGATTATGGCAACACTGTTTCGGACAGGAGGACACTAGGTCAGTGTAGCTTGGGCGAGCATGGAAGTTATATGTGATGTACCTAATGTAATAAACTTTAAATGCACTTTAAATGTAATAAAGTGCTCTACCCCTGATTATTCTATTGATGAACCCCAGAAAGAACATCATCCTGCCTTATTAGGTTGGAAATAAAATAGTAAAACATGGATTCTTCGTTTACAAAAGTTATATCAAACTGAAGGAATAGCCAGAAAAGATCCTTGGGTAGAATTCAATCCCTGAAAACCTGGTCTTCCAGATGATTACTAAGCAGAAAAGTTGTTGCAAATGATGCAATGTAGATCAACTTAAAACTCAGAGCATAGAAGTGAAAAAGAAGAAACCAGGGAATTTCTTATTAAAGAGTTCAGAAAAGAAGGTGCATAGCTGAGTTATCCTCCCCAAAGTGATTCTGCGTACTTCATAAGTAGGATGAATAGGGAATTTTTTTTTTAGTGAATAGAAATCACAATATTTCCAATCCCAAAATGGATATTTAAAAAAAAAACAGTTTAAGGTCAATCCATTTGAAATCACCCAGAACATGTTGATGTTTTACTCTGAATTTTTTTACCTCTAGTAGTTTTTTTTTTCTCCTATAATTTATAATTTTTTTTCTCCTTTAGTAGTTAGTAAAGTTTTTAAAAAAATTTGACAACTATAAAATTAAAATTAACATTAAACAAGACATTTAGCGCAGCAATATTGTAATAATGAAAAGAGTTACAACTTCAATTTTTTTTTCATATGTAGTCCTATCAGTGTACTACTTGATGATGAAATTTCAATCTTGAAAACCTTGTCCTTTTTTAAATATGAAGTTTCAAAAACTGCCATGTCATTTTTGACGAGATTTTAATTTGAATATCATAAACTGGACTGAGTATTACATACATAATATTACACATCCCTATCGATGATTTTTAAAAGTGTTTAAAGTCAGCATTTAAATTACGCGATTTCCAGTCATATTTGATACAATATAACTCAGGAACCGCTTAAGTCTCAGACAATAAATTTGTTCCGTATGTGCTTATCAAAAAGTGTTATAAAATTTATAAGTTTCATCATTTTCCACTAACTCCCTTTTATGGTTTACAATTTCAAATCTCGCCGAAAATGACTTTTGACAACTCATATTTAAAAAAGGACAAGGTTTTCAAGATTGAAATTTCATCAGCAAGAAGTACCTTCGAAGGTCAACATATGAAGAAAAAATTAAAGTTGAGACTCTTTTCTTCATTACACTTTTGCAGTCCAAAAAGTCACATTTTTGTCTATTTTCATGATTTCTTTAAACCACTTTTCTTTCTTTTCAGGCAATGAATTGATCAACAGAAATGTAGAAAAAATAATCTAAATTATTTCAGTTTTTATTTTGGCTTGATATTTACAATATAACCAGAGTTACAGGTATTTTCCCAAAACATGTTTTAGTCGAAAAGAAAATTAAAAATGACCATCCATTAAAAAACTGTAAGCCTTAAATTTTTTTAACTGCGGCTTTGAACTATCAAATAAATATGGAATAACTGGTAAAAAAAATTATAAAAATCAAAAATGTCGAGCAACAAAATTAATTCAAATTGGGTGATTTCAAATGGATTGACCCTTTAAAGAGTTTTCTGTTGTGGTTAGAGGAAAAACATCAAATATTAACCTTCTTTTTATATTAAATGTTTATAGTTTCTCATACCTATTGTTATCTGGTTCTATCTTAGCCCTGATGAAGGTATGGACTTCGGGCCGAAACGTCGGCAAATATAAAAATAAATATAATTATTTATTTTTAATACTTTGTATTTTGACTGATCACCCCAACCATCCTTCTCTTCAATTATTCACTATAGTCAACGATCAATCCACAATTATCAATCTTAAACCTTTTGATATTTTACTGTTTATAATTGGATAATTCTTTTCTGTAGTGGTTTTTTTCTCATTTGTGCCAATAAACAAGGCACTCTTGTTTTTTTTTTTCTTCTTCTATTTTTAATAAATATTAATAATATACATATTTGGTTAAGTATTTTAAGATTTTCGATCAGTCAATTGAATCATTAATGTCCAATAAATTGAAATAATTTATTTTAAATTTGTTTTGATAGATTTTAAGGAGCCTTTCCCTGCAAGGTCATGTTTCCAAGTAGGAAAGCTTCCCTTGGTGAGTCAATTAACACTTTATTTTTAATAATTTTTTATATTAACATTAAATTTTTATAAAAATTAACTTTTTTAATAACAATTTTTACAAGTAGAAACTTACCTTCCATCCCAAATTATATTAATTCATCTATACTTTTATTTTATAGGGAGCTAAAGTGGAAATTGAGGTAGTAGCAATATCTGGCCCATTAGAAACAATAAGTCATCTTTAAAATAATAAGTAATGATTGTTATTTCCATTTAAATAAAATTGTTTTTGCTACACATTTTATTGATTTTCTACATTATAAAAAATATAAAAATATTATATGTTCGTAATAAATCAGTGAAAAAATTATAAAAGATAAACTAGGGAGTCTCAATATAACTGTACAATAATACTATTTTGAATAAAATAAATAGAAGAAAAAAGTGAGTGTGCCAAGAATTTTGATTTTGTCTAGCTAATTATCGAAAAAGCCTGCTAAATATTGCATTGTGAAAATGAGATATATTTTATTATTTTCTAATAAAGCTACTCAATGGAAAATATACATCATTGTCATTTACACTACAATAATTTTAGAGTTGTATTTTACAAAAAATAAAATAAATAATACATATATTTAATTTTTTACAAAAATTATATATCAAGAGTGATACTGGACAACAACATGTACATTGATATCATCTTTGTTTAGGCAGCTTCAACACCATCACTTGCTTCATTGTTTTCATTGTTATTCTCTTCATCATTTTCATTTGAATGTTTAGCAGTGTCTTCTTCCTCCTTTTCCTTTTTGGTCTGATCAGAATTTTTAATGATTTCTTTAGATTCCTGTGATTCATCTAGTGCTTCAACAGTATTTGTTTCAGTTGCTGTTGGGACATTTATTTCCATTGCTGTTGGGGCTTTTATTTCCATTGCTGTTGGAACATTTATTTCCATTGCTGTTGGGACATTTATTTCCATTTCTGTTGGGACATTTATTTCCATTGCTGTTGGGACATCTAATTCAGTTGTGAGAGAATCGCTTTCATCCACTACTGGAATATTAATTTCAATTGATGGGCCATTAAATTCTGTTGGTATGGGAACATTTATGTTTGTTGCGGTTGGGATACTTATATTTGTTGGTGCAGGAACAACTATTTCAGTTGCTGTAGGGACATTCATTTCCGTTGTTTTTAAAAAGTTTGTTTCAGTCATTGCAGAAGGATTTATTTCAGTCTCTATTGGAGCATTTATTTCAGTTGCTTCTGGAATATTTATTTCATTTAACATCTTACTTGATGTATCATCTATTGTTTCCACGACATTTATAAGATTAGAAGCAGCTTCATGTAAGCTATCTGTTTCATCATCATTACTGTCCTGTTTTACCATATCAGCTTCCATTTCTTTCAAGTCTTCTTCAATCTCTTGCTTGATGTCCTCTAGTTCTGAAGCAGGAAATTTTTCATAGCTGTCATCTGGCCTTGTCCAAATTTCTGGTGAATGTATCCTGTCTCTATTGTTAGGTGATCCTCTCGAACTGAAATCATTATCGCCTTCTATAAGCTCTTATAATATAAACTTTCTCTATATATTCCTCTAATTATAATCTTGTCCTTAAGCTGTGAATATCAACAAAAAAAAGTAAGTTTTTATTTAAACAGAAATTAGAGGTAAAAGTGATTATGCTGTGCCACATAATTAGAAAAATACCTAATATTATTGAAACAATCTACCTTGTTTTTAAAAAACATAAGTGGTTTACCCCAATAAAAAAATAAAGCAAAGCTACTATCAATAAATAACTACTTGCTCATGCACCTAATTCAGAACTTTATCCATATTGCTTATAGTGCATAATTTAATTTCAGCATGCAAAGCAAATAAAACATTTATGGAAAAGTGAGTTATTTAGTTAGGATTTGTGGAATATGGCTTGTTTTCTTAATTTTTCCTATAGACTTGAATTTCAAAATTAATGATAGAACCAATGCTTTATCACTAATAACTATGAAACAAAAAAAAAAAAACAGTTCTGAATTGATTAATTGTATTTATATGTACATAGCAAAGGCATTCAAAATGTTTTTTACCCTTGACATTGAAAGAATAATATACATTTAAATATAGCAATAATTAGATATTTAGGATTAATAGTAAGAAAAGAAAGGTAAAACATTTAATCTGTAAGATTTAGTGCAAGTGTGCCATTTTTGAGCATGCTGTTATATATATTTTTGTGAGAATCACGGATTTATCAAGTGATTTTATTTAAATCATTTTTATTACAACCAAACTGTAAAATATTTTTAAAAAGTAGTATAATGTTTGGAAGGAATAATCAATAGGCTTAATAGCCAACTGAAAATCTGATTATTTCTAGACTTCAAACAATACTTAATCAGTACTTATCAAATGTACTTAATACTTATTTAATTTACCAAATGTGACGTGTTATAACTCTTATTTACATCGTGACAACAAATACAAATTTCACACAACTTATCTGCGGTGTTAGCTATTTATAAATTTCTCTAAAATACTACATTTAATGAGCAAATAAAACAAGGTATTTAGCGACCCAACAACAATAACTCTAAAAGTAAGGCACTATCGGTTACTTTCAGTGCATTTTTAGCAAACACCAGGTATTACTCATTCTTTACAATCTCCTTCACAGGTGACTATAGCAACTAAACTTATATTAATTACAGCATTATTTATAGCAATAGAAAAAATAGGCCAATGACATTTTAAAATATAACAATGACAAAATCTATAAATATAAGAATTTGTTAAAAACATACACGTGTTCTGAGAAACTTTAAATTCATATTTTAACATTATTGATGTTTTTTAAATGCATAAATTATTATTTGTCAGGTCTGAATTTAAAAAAAAAATAGTAATTGCTATAAATAACATGGTATTTGGCCTAGTTTATGTGAGCTCAGTATGGTAAGCACTAGACTGTTTTGGGTGCACCAAACACTATATGCTTGATGCTTAGTTATGCGTATGAGGAGGCTGAACTGACATTGATAAATGAGATATTGACAGTTTCAATTATGTTTATAATGCTATTAATTAATTCTTCAAAACATATCATATGAAAAATGGGATGAAGAAGACAAGAGTCTGCTTAGGAGAAATATTTATTAGACTTCAGTTGAACTTAAAAAAAAGAAAGAAAAAAAATTAAAAATGTGATTCAAACTAAAAACGATTGTTTATCATTACATAAGCCTCAACAAATGATCAGAGTTTTCCAAGCCAAAATTAATGAGTCATTTAATAAATAAAATCTGCTTCTTTTCACTCGTACTCATAGCATTACTAAGGCTTAATATTAATATTTCAAAAAAAGCATTGATGGGATTGGTGGTAATAACAATTAATGTTATGCTCAGATAAACTAGGCATCTCAATTCACATACAGTTAATGTTAATAAATGAAAAAAAAACTATAAAATTAATAAATAAATGAAAATGAATGTGCAATATTATGGAAGCTTAAAGATTTAGTATTTTAAATATAATTATTTTGTATACATTGAAGAGTAGGTAAAAAGCTGTGTTTTTATGGTCACTCTCATGTTCCAACAAATTAAAGCTGGCTTGCTGGTGTTCGACATATAATATACAGAACTAATAAACTTGATGACAGACATAAGCATTTTCAAATTTAATGTATTTTTTATGTTCATTTAATATTTATATGAAATTTAAAAAAGTAATATTCCGTTATACAGGGTTTTTAAACTTGTATAGTCCAACAATCCAAACTGTAAATTTTGTATCAAAATTTTGTCACGTAGTATTTTTATTAATTGAGCTATTTGAATAAAAGCAAACAGTTGGAGTATGAAAATCGGAGTTTTGCAGCTATTGCTTTGAACATTAAAAGCTGCTGTGGCAAATGTTTCATTGATCACCAGCAAACTAAAGCATTAAAATATTTTATCTTAACAGTAACAGACAGAATCAATTAGCGATTTCATATTTTATTAAAAGTAATATATATATTAAAAGAATTGTAAATATTTGTATGCAGCAATGGTCATTATCAAAATTATGTCCTTTAATGCATTTTATCCTCTTAAACAGAAATATAACAATAACAAATAAAATAAACAAAATGGAAGACTATTAACTTTGTATAAATATGAAATAAAGTTATTTTGTTACAGAAGTTGTGAAATTGTATTTTGCTACTGAATTAATTTTATAAAATTCACTGAATATTCTATGAATGTCTGATAAAATTTATATATATATATATATACATACAATAATGCATTGATCATAAAATTATATTATCAAAACCAATAAAGTTTTACTTTATTTTGTAATAATTAGAAAAAAAAGATCACACTTATATAATCACAGATATGTGAATAATATGAGGAATATTTTTGTAAAAAGTAAATATTCAACAATGTTTTGAAAGTCATATATATTTCCTTCTATTGTAAAACATAATTTTCAGATCCAAAGTTTGTGGGTATTAATCAATAAAAATTACAATAATCTTGTATTGTTAAAAGAAAACTTATGTTTTGTTGTTACCATTTAAAATTTAAAGCTACAACATTTTTACTTTTTAAGCTACAAAAATTTACCTTACTTTCATCCTTTTTTTTTCTTCATTGAGTAATTTAACAACAGATTAATTATAAAACTGAAATATGATTAAATCAATGGATTTGAAATTAGCAAATAAAGCAACTTTGTTAAATTATTGTATACTCTCAGAACCTGATTTGTTTAAGGTATCTAAGATCAATAAAAATAAATTCTGTTATAATTAACCTCAGCTAATTGACTCTGTCTTATAAACATCACCTGATTCACCACTTACTCCTTTTTTACACTCTCATCCTCTATGTCCTCAAGAACAGCGTCACTGGTTTTTTTAATTTCTTCTTCTGCTTTCTGTATATCTTCTTTAGCTTTTTCTACTTCTTCAAGAGCTTTTTCTGTTGTATTTTCTACTTCTGCTTTTGCTTCTTCCTTTGCATTTTCAACTGCCTCTTCAGCAGCTTTTTTTTCTGAGCTAAAAACTGATGCCACTTTTTCTTCTACCTCTTCTACTATTTCTCCAGCCTTCTCCTTAACTGCTTCCCCAGCTTCTGCAAAAAAAATAAATAAATAAATAAAAATGCAATATTATTATTATGCAAGAACAGCGATTGGCACTCCAAGTGCTACAACAAAATAAATCAAATTCGTTACGGTATAGTTGATGTTATTATAAGATTATATATAGTTCATGTTTTGAGATTTGGATCTGTAAAAATAGATTTTAAATTACTTTTTAATTTAAATTTAAGTGTCCTTAGCTAGTAGAAACACTAATTGATATATAAACCATTTTCATTCAATACAAAATAACTTGAGTTAGTTTCAGGAAATTTTGTGTAATTGTTAAATTGAATAAAAATAACAATATAATTAAGTTATTGGTTGAATTTATTTATCAATATGTCTAAGTTACAATTCATCGTGAATAAAACTTGTGTCTGGAGTTTTACATGCTGCTGGTGATACCAATTCAAATATATATTCACATTTAGTTGGTTCTGAAACTCTTACAACTTCATTTGATAAACCACAATTGACAAATACTTTCACTGTTCTTTGATATTCCTTCCAACAAAATTCACCTCTGTCATAGAGCATTGTTTTATATTTGTTATCTAACCATCCTGCCCAGGTACCAAGTATGGTTTCAGGCCCATCAATTCTATTAGACTGTAATATTTTATTAAAAGGGCATATTTTATAATAAAAAGATTTATCGAAGTATTCAAAGCATTCTCCTTCTAACATAGCAAATTCATTGTCTGGTCCATAATCCTTTGATAGTGCATTTTTAAGTGATGCAATTTCTTGTTCGATGCTTTCCAGTACCTCCTTTGCAGCTTTGTACTCAGAGCATGCTTCCTTGTTTTTTTGTATTATTTCTTTTTCTCTTGTATCATATTTTCCTTGAGTTTTCCCACTGTTTGTCTCGATGTTTTCAATATCAGAGTCCAAAAAATAATCTGAATTTTCACGCCTAGAACGAAGAAAATCTAGCTTGTCAAACAAGTATAATTGCTTTAATTTTGGCCAAGCAGTGTCATAAAACATAGATCGATTAATATTTTCATTATGTCCAAAAAAATATTCAAATTCTTCCTTCGATACAATACCATCTTTGTCCTCATCAAATATTGGCTTTTTTAGTATTTCTTTAGAATCTAATTTATCATCGTGATTGGCATCAACAGCAGAGAATATATTATTTGCCACTTTATTTTCTTCTTCTTCCTTCTGCTCTTGCATCGATTTTACAGCACTCTTCGTTTTTAATAATTCTAGTTTTTGTTTTTCAGTGAAATTTTTCAGGTACTCTTTTTCTTCTAAAACTTTCATGTGTTTCAACTTTTTATTTTTTAATTCAATCATTGTTAGTTCTCTTTCAGTCTTTATTCGATTTCCTGTTGTCACTAATTGAAGCCTCAATCGGTTTCCAAGAACAAAAATTTGGTCCTTTATTTCTTTTAATTGGTTGGCTTTGAAACCCATAATATCACAATTGTATACACATTTAGCAGTCAAATATTCATCTGAAGCATCACAACAATCACAGAATCCATCATTGACTCTAGATGATGGAATAGTTTGGGATATATGACCGGTATTTTTACAGAAAAATGTGCCATTTGGACAAGCAGAGGTTCCTGGTTCATCTGACCCATCTTCACAATCACAGTAGTCATCATTTACATAAGCGAAAGGTATTATATTTTGTCCATTGAAACAACTAAAATCCTTAGATGGATTGTATATATCACTTACCGGCATTGGAACTTGCACAAGGCTAAGGATTGGTGAACTTAGGATATATATCAAATGCAAGATGATAAGCATATTTTTATTTATTACAATCTCTCATCAGAATATTTAATATACACCATGCATTTGTTTTTACTTTATAACTGCTCTATAGTCACATATTCTTGTAAGATCACTACACATTCATTGAACTGAACAAAAATGAATAGCATAATTGTTGATGTAACCATTATTTGCTAAAGTTCTAAATTACGCAATGCTTACTTGATCTTATGTAAAATCGAATATAAACCGTCTCTATTATCTAAATTAAAATATTTATTTATGTTTACGTAAAAAGAAGAAAATTGATTTATGGAAGCTTTTGAATAAAATGACCTAAATATTGTTCCATGTTATATGTTAGGTTCTTCATTATATAGGTCTTTCGAATTTTGCAGGAAGTGCGGGTTATGAAAGACCCAACTAACCTATTGGGCGTTCCAAAATTAAAATTAAACTCCAACAAGTCTCGTCTATATAATTATTTTGCCAAACTGTTCGATAAATGTCAGCATCCGATGAATAGAAATTATAATCTTTGTAATCAACAACCAACAATTTTGATGGCACAACTTACGCCATGAAACTCCCTTCTGGACACCACTGGGTAGAGAAGCTTTGTATTCTAGCGTTTTACGTTTCAGACATCAAGGAACAGAGTATTTTTAGTGTCTATAGTCAAATCCATGTGCCAGGCTACAACCATTAATCTGATTTTCATAAAATTTTCAGTGTGCAGGCTGGTACATAGATGATCCCATATCAAATTCCATAAACTACTTTCGCTTACGCAAACGTAACTGTATTTTTTTAGATATGCTTATCTTTCAAAAAGGGCTCCTTCGATTTTGGTCATAATTGAAGGTAACTTCAGGATTAGTGAAAAAATTGTTCCACATCATTATCATTAAAATGCCATTTAATAATTAAAATAAATCTCTCTAATTGATAAAAATATAACTGTTCAGCGGAAAGGAGTTTCATGGCGTAAGTTGCGTCATTAAAATTTTTGAGAGTGGCATATTTTGTCGGAGTTTTACATTTTTGAGAAGGCATTTGTCGACGGTTTTATGAATTTTCGAAGTGAAAAGTTTCAAACCAGGAGACAAAGGAAAATATGGAACAGACCGTTGCAAGTGTAAATGTATACGATCTACGACTTTTTAAATTCCATTTTCCTTTGCACTGTTTTTAAGAAAAGGATAGTAATAGTTTTCGGTACTCTTGAGGAAATTTTAAAATATATTTGTCCTGTTATCGATCGAGTGGGTACTTGGTTCAACAATTTCCGTTCCGTTAAGTCAGTTAAGATCTCTAATTGCAATATATGTGTGTGCGTGAGTGAAACAGTGTCTTTCAATTTATTTATTTATAGTAAAAATTAATGTTAAATGTAATATGCAATATAATATGTAATGTAAATGTAAAAATATAGGGAGCCGGATAAAATAGGGATAGGGATCGGGATAAATAGGGATAGTTACCGGGATAAAATAGGGTTAGGGATAAAACAGGAATAGGAGACGGAATAAAATAGGGATCGGGATAAAATAGGAATAGGTACCGGGATAAAAATAGGGATAGGTCTAAAATCGGAATAATGATCGGGATAAAAAAGGGATAAGGATCGGGGTAAATAGGTATCACACTGAGCTATACTAATTCGGGCTATTATTGAACTCATCAGAGGCAAAGACTATTTTGGTGATATGTATTATATCTTCTAATCTAAAAACATGTAAATTATGTCTAGAAATATAACTTCTCAATTGAAAGCAGGAGAAAGAACAATTATTGTTTAACGTACTACTTCTTATAAAATCGATATTTATTTAATCTAGTTAGATTCTTAAACTGTTTCTAAAATGCCATCAATCTTGCTTGACTCAAAGGTTCTGAAGAGCCATTAGTCACAAATGGCTTTATTCTACTGCTTTTGAACTATTGTAGTCGTCGGGAAAGGGTTCCTGAGATACTGATCTGCAGGTTAAGGCCCCTGGGGAGATAGCGGCCAGGCAACTGGCTCTCATTCGTAATCGCGACTTAGGAATCGAGATAAGGAAAGGTCGATAGGTCATCCACCTACTGTTTACCTTTTGTCAAGTTATAGCTAGTTCAGTTTGGATCAAACATGCCTTAATAGTGAACAATTGGAAGAAAATTTTAGGGAGGTTATATATTCCTTATTAACTAATTTTAAGATGTATTTTATATTTTTATACCATTCAATGTAGAATCAGGTCTTAATTCAGCAAGTTTTGAATACATGAATCAAGCTTGTTAAACGGACGAGACTGAAATCGCATTGTAGCGATTTATTTTTACATTTATGCCATAAAAAAAATCAATTTATATTTCATAAATTTAAATTACTGGGCTGTTGCGCCTTCCATTAGAAAATGCTGAGGATAAATGGGGCCTGCGGATACTGCGGCTCTCATAAATCTCCTTATTGCTTTGTTACTCTATTTACCCTGTTGGTTGCTTGGTAGCCGTCATGGGCCAATAAAACAAAGCTCAACAAGAAATAGCTTTCTTGACCCTTGACCTTTCTAAGTGATGCTAACCTATCTTTATTACCATATCTTCTAGTTCCCGCCGCTGATTATCAAATGGTATTAACTTCGCAAGTTAAGATTGTGTTGAGCGATAAAGTTTTCAATCTTGTTTCACGTTTATTTAGGTAGCTCGTTTTAGATGTAAACAAAATTTTTGCTTGAGTACTCTAGAATCCCTTAATAGATTTTCATACCCCTAAAGTATATCCAAATTAATATCTAAAATGGTTTGTTATTTTCATGAATCATATTGCTAACTTTTAACTTTGAGAAGAGGAGTATAAAAATAATATTTTAAACTTCAGGTTAGTTTCATTCCCTCCAAAAAATAATTTAACTTATGATAATAAACATATACCATTCCTAAATGTTAATTCAGTGAGTTTTTAGCACACTATGTATTTAATTTTATTTATTACAGTCATTTTTTAAAAGTATCCATTCTGAAATTCATTGATTCTAATCGCCTCTCTTTTTTCCAAAGCATTTTTGATAGAACATAATGGTAATTTATTTGTTGTATTACTTGAGTCGTTATAAAAAATCCTCTCCCAAAATAAAAGAGAAAAAAACATTTAACTTGGCATACTGAATTTTCAGCTCAAATATTTTTATGAAGTCCTATTCAAAATAGAAAAAAATTTGCTATTGAACCTTTGTGCTTATTACAGTATATATTCAATATCTGACTTATTTTACGAGTGATTTTGGAATGTAGACGATCTCAAAAAAAAAAATCGAGTTGTATATGAACAATCAAGAAACAAATTCAGTTCTAAAAACAAACTTGTGGATCAATGAGATGTTGAATAGAGAATTAAAATGGGGGACGTGAAAGAATAGGATCCATTGAAATGGTCTAAATACAGAAATCGTTTCGCATTTCTTCCTCTCAAAACCCAATCGCCAGTCGAAGAATCATCCTCGGGTTTGTTCGGTGTGGAAATAATGATCAGCGAAAGGAGTAGATGCTCCGAAACACTAATCTCCAGGAAATAGCGTGTAGGGTATCAGCAGCGAAGAGACCGCCCTGATTTGATCTGGGTCTAGAGATACCTTCCAGCCGTGTCTTTTTGTTGAATAAATAGCAAGACAACTCTGCTTCTAAATCTTGATATCATAATTAGTGTTATCATATAGTATCATTTCCTAAATAAAGAATTTTACTAAAATGAAATTATCCTGGAATGAAGAAATTTTACTAACCTTTATAATCAGCCTTATCTGCACTTTTAGCTGAACGAACCAACCACTGTTACATTAATTTAAAATCATTTTGAAAATATTTATCTATTCAAAAGTATAAATCCTGAATCCCTATTACTTCCTTAGCTGTTTGTTTTAGGACTGATTCTAGTGCCTCCCAGTGTTGGTCAACCGTGAAGCCTTCCGCGTTCAAGGGTTCGGATTTATTTTTCAGCTCGATTTGGGGTTCAGCTTATACTATAGGGTTTTTCAAATTACTGACTTCGTACCTGTTTCTTTTCACTTGGTCCCCAATTCGGCGGATTCGCTCCAGCCTCCTGTCTGATCCACGATAACTCCTTATGTCTTGTATGGAGCTTTGATGACTCTTGTATATCAGCACGTGGTCGATTTGGCTTTTTGTTCCTTTAGGTTTTAACCAGGTATACTTATGCATGCCCTTGTGAGGGAACACCGTACTGCTTACTAATAGACTTACTTATTACCTTAGACTAGACCTACCTGCTTACTACTATATATCAGCTAAAGGTCTAGTAGTAAGCAGTACGGTGTTCCCTCACAAGGGCATACATAAGTATACCTGGATAAGACCTAAAGGAATATACATATATATATATATATATATATATATATATATATATATATATATATATATATATATATCCTCTTCAAAGCTAGAATTTTAAGAAATAGAGCTTCGATCAGGCCAAGGACACACCGACAGTCTCAGCACCGTCCACTAGCACATATATTAAGCTACTTAATACTACTATACTATACATATACTTAATAGCTCAATATATATGCTAGTGGACGGTGCTGAGACTGTCTGGCCTGATCGAAGCTCTATTTTTTAAAATTCTAGCTTTGAAGAGGATCCCATCGTTGACTTATAAAAAGAAAATACCGGGATCGAAACGTCAATAAACATAGAAGAAATGAACATTCAATAGTTTATTAAATAATTAATAAGTGACCTTATTCCCAATTAAATAGTTAAGTTTAAATTTAATACTCAAAGGTCGATTAAGGAAAAGTTGTAAACATATATATATATATATATATATATATACATGTATGTATATACATATACATATATATTATAGGTTTGATACTTATATAACTTTGTTGTATATCGTCGTATTTAGTTGCTGTTTAGTATGAAAGTTGATAGTAGCAATACAGTGAATAAGAAGATAACACAAAAAATTGCATGGTTCATTTTTGATTCGTCTAGGTGTGTTTGGTCAAGAGTTATTGAAATGCAAATATATTTAATATTTATAATAATTATCGTATTTCGTAAGATATTTTAATTCCATGTTCTTAACAGGTTTAATTTACAACACCTTGTCCATAGGAACTTTTTCTACTCACACATTGACCGGGCAGTGCATGGCCTTCAAAAATGTGCTCATTTGAAGCAGAAATTCCTCCTGAGCTCGCATATTCTAGCATATCCCACTATTTGTTTAGTTTTATAGGTCGAAAAAATCGCTGAAGATTAGAAACCCGATTAGAAACGGGTGCCGAAAACTAGAGCATACAGATATTTTTACATTTTTCCGTTTTACTATCAAAAGATAAATGAAAGACGCTGTTCCACTTATATATCTTGAAATCAGAGATCTTTACTGACTTGACAGAACCGAAATTGTTGAACCAAGTAGCCACGCGAACGAAAACGCGACAAACACATTTTAAAGTTTCCTTAAGGGTCCCGAAAACTGAAGATTTTACCATTTATATTTTTGCTGTCAACCAAATTTAACAGCCGTTAAAGGAATTTTACACTAGTTTGTCCACTATCTCAAGATACTCATCATCTTTCTTGAAAAAAACCGAGTATACACGTTTTAATAAAACATTAATAATTAAATTTCTTTAACAGTTCGAAATAAGAAATCGATTTTTTTAAGTACGACAAAATGGTAGGATTTTACATCTATTCAATAAGCTAAAAATAATAATAAACAAATCGTTTTTTTAACTATATCTTAACTTTTATAATCTTTTACGGTTAAAGAATAAAAATATTTAGCTACTAATACTAGCACACATCGGCAGAGGTCAATGGCCTGGTCAAATAAACGTCCTTCCGTGTATAGCTACTTCCGTGAGTAATGGTTCCTCAATCGATTATATCATTTCGACAAAAATCTATACGTGTTGTTCATATCATCAGGACCTACAAGTTCATTTCGGCACTTTGTAATCGAAAAAAAAATTGTAGTTTTTTCACTAGTAACACTAAATAAATACCTACATTACCTGACGGTATCAAGGAAGGAGTTCAACTTTTAGTTTTACGAAGCATAATAATAATATAACAACATATTATATTAGTGCTGAATCCTATAGTTTCGGCGCACAAGTACACTACTTGAAACTTCAGTCAGAAGTTTTTTTTAGTTGGAACTTAGCCATTCCAAGCAGTAACCCAAAGTGAGAAAAGATATACCTCAAAGGAAATGAATCTAAAATTTTCCAAGAAAGAAGATCTTAGATTTAACTAGATCCATGATTTTTTACTTGATCTGAAAAATCGATATATAGTAAGCAATGATTATATTATCAATACATAATTAGATCAAAATCATTATCATTATGGTCATAATCAGATGAACTTGAGTCATTAAAGTTTTCTTTTTTTTTCTCTCTATCTCCCCTTCCTCGCCTTTTAAGCTATACGAGGTTTTACCTGGGCCTAGGAGGATGGCGCAGGGAATTATTGCCGGAGTCAAAAGCCTGTGGTTTCTGTTGAAAATACGCTTAAATGTTTCTTTCATTTGAATGTTTCTGTTCTTAAATTCGATTCTTTTTGTCGTACATTGCTGAAGTAATTCTTTCCGCGGATAATTCTTTTCTCGAAACTTAGTTTAGTTGCACAAGTGATTAAAATCCACTCAAAATAATACATCCGGCTCAGTTAATATTAATTTTACGTTGTTTTTTTTTTTTTGTTTTTTTTTTTTGCTTCTGCTTATCCTTCTTAGCTTTTCTTGCTAGATGTAATTGAAGATGCAGCGCATTTTGATGAGAACATTTTTAAATGTTTTAGATGGACGGAAAGATCAATTTCACTTGATATGAAAACGGAATCGCTAATAAGCTTTTCGCATAAGCAGCTGCCGGATGGGTGAGGTACGGAAAACACACTCCATCCATCGAACTCTGAATCGTTTATGGCCTTCAACTTTAGGATCGATGATCCGAACTATTCCAGGTGACCTTTCCCAGGTCAAAAATTACAACAGTTTATTGCGCAGTTTATTTAATATTTATCGATCAAAAGTCCTGCTCAAAAGATTTTTAAAAAGTCCAATTCCTCATTTCTGAAAATAGAAAGTAAATGAAGACGATAATACAATTTGAAGTTCATATGTAAGCGTGGATATATCGAAAAACAATGAGAAATGGTATCACCATGTTAGAGTATAGAAGAAGAATAGCTCAAAATGAATTTTTGAATTCACTAGCTTGTTTCGGACTGAAGCCCTTCCCTTATAAAATATTAAAATAATTATTTTTTCATTAGTCCATATATGTTAGTTTGGTATCAGGTAAATAGTTAAGCCATCACAATTCAAACTCTTTTTGCCCGACTATGTCGAAACCACACGGAGAATTATGTGTTTGGATAGTCCGCTTAAAGGTGTGTAACTATTTTTGAACGAACGGCCGGACCGAATTTTATGTTTGATGGCTCAAATTATTCGGAACGATCCCTTGAATGTTTGAACCCTTTGGGTCCGAAAACGAACAAACTCTTATATAAAATATGTTTTAATTAATCCGCTAAAAGGTATATAACGATTTATTGAACATTTGAACAAACAAAATCCATAAAATTATTTAAATTATACACATATACAGCTTACCCATTAAAATATCCCTAAAAGCATCATTGTTCCTGTATTAAGTAGTGAGAGAGCGGGGGCTAACTCTGGAGTTGAAAAGCCCCTTAGCCACGGGATTCGAACTCTTAATCTTCGGTTTATGAGGTTGTTGGGCAATGTGTATTTTGCACGCTCATTAGCCCATTCGGCCACTCTGCCCCCGTTTTTTATTTTTTTTTTAACAAGCCTTCAATCGAGGAATTTACAAGGATACTCCATCCCATACAATGGACAGGATTACTTCGGTGGTCTTTTTTATTTTAATCAAATTATTCTTCGTTTTCACGTTTATAGATTTACAACAATGGTCATTTCTATTCATCGTAAATAATCATGAATTTATTCATGATGTGGTATGAAACCAACTGAAAATCGAGAATGTTTTTTTCCTCAGTACTTAAATTCCAAAATACTTTTAATGAACCATTTAAGCCATCTAACTTGAAATTCGATTCAGCCGTTCTTTCAAAAAATATACCCACAAATGGTAAATATATAGGTAGGTTAAATATTTTACTATCCTTACAACTTCATCGCAGTCAAGTAATAAAAATTTATACAGCTTTAAAGACTTCTCGTACTTTAATTATTAATGCAAATAAAAATCGTACAATCCAGATAAATAAATCAAAAATTACTTAATTTCCCAAATATGTTTTTTTAATATTATAAAATAATTGCATTGCATAAAATAGTTTTTTGAATATTGTCAATCAATAAATATTGAAATATCTGCTCTATTTCCCTAATTCTCCCAAAAGTTAGCGTGACATGACGCTTAGTGGAATAACAGGTACTTAAATATTCAGGATCGATAATCAGAATTGAACCTGAGTTATATAATTATAATTTTGAGGAATATATATGATTTTTTTCTTAACGAACTTAGTTCAAAACGTCGTTTTTTCAGTGTTTTTTTTTTTTGTTTTTTTTTTGAAGTATCTTGAAACGTTTCTGTAAGAACAGAATATCTCATTACTTTTCGGTTTTATAATGTTATCCTTCTTAGCAATTCAAGGTTTTGAATGCTTGTTAGAAAAGAATATCAATGAGAAATGGAATCCCGCAATCTATTAATTAAGCAATTTTTTTTTACAAATTAGTCTCATTTTTTTATAAATGCGTTCGCAAAGTAAAAAGAACACAAATTCGAAATCGGTTTTAATATACGAACTGTTGCATGGCAACAAAATGGTGGTCGAGAGAGAGCGTTATTGTAAAATATAAAAGTGGTTTGAAGAATCATGTTCGTGTTCATAGCAATTGTTTATGTATAATACATCCCCTTCACGGGCAGATCTACGAGAAGGAATTTTGGGGCTGAAGACCCCCTGATGTAACTCCGCAACTATGTAATATGGTGAGGATACATATTTGTATCCATCGGCATTTGGGGTCTGAGCTATCAGTGATTTAATTGATGAATTTAAAAGCTGAATTCCATACGGATTCATCAATGAGAATGGGCTGATGAATATCTGATGCCCATCGATGAATAAGCCAAGCTCATTTTAGGAGCATGCCTAAACTAACAAAATGTAATAATAACTCATTGAGAAATAACATCAATGAGGTTACATCAAGCAGATCCTCCTATCTCATAAGCAGACGGAACCGCTGAACAGTTCAGGTGCCATTAAAAAGATGATTTAATTGTCTCTAAAATTTAACTAAAACAAAAATCATAATAGTGCCAATAAAGATAAAGAAATAAAGAAAAATATCGGAAATTTGATCCGATCGCAATACTTTCCTTGCGTATAGGTGTATAGGTAGGAAAGTAAAAAGCTTTTGTGGACAATTAAACTGGTATACAATTAGTCGAAAGTTATAAGGCAAGTCGTAAGTGGACATCAGATATTTTCCTTATTCTATTATGTTCTAAAATGAAATAATAAAAATGAAGTGGTCCTATACAAAGGTAAAATGGTTATCTTATATTTTTTTTCTTAAATCTTAAATTTTAATGTTAGACGATCTAAACATTGGGCTGGAACATTGGCTGTGAAATTACCGGTTCCTGAAGAAACGTAAATCATCACTTTAACAAAGTTACCATAAATTTTCAGGCAGAGATGGATAAATGCTATTCTGTGTACTGAGTAACAGGTATTTTAATCAAATACTGAGCTTTTTAGGATGGCGAAGAATTTAATTATTACTTCTCTTGATGTCAAACGATTAACTAAAGTAGTGATTGAATTACTAATAGTGATTCAATTTGAATAAAATACTTGAGACTCGGTACTCAGAGGAGCAATTGCCAGAGATCTCTGTTTTCACGTAGTGAAATAAACTTCTAGTCGAAATTAAGTGTTTCTAAGTTTTCCATATCAGATTAATTTTCTTCAACAAACAATTTCAATTTACTATCGTAAGTTCTCTAGTCTAGACCCATTTTTAAACGTATTAAGATTTTCATTAATTTGACGTTTTTTAATGAACTAGGTAAGGGGAGACAATATCTGTTAAATAATATACAAACTTATGTAGGACATTCAACACCAAAAATGAATTTCAAAGAAAGTTAAATATAACTTGATGAGGTACGAGACCGTTCCGATTTCCATCAAGACAAACACCTGCAAGACAGACCCTGACCCCGGGCAACGACCTTGAGAAGTCGAATTAATATTTAAACCGACACAGACCTCTAAACAAGATGGGCTGCTATCAATAATAGAAGCAATCCGTGACCAGGAAGCCTTGAATATTTTAAGCTCCTAATGATAAACCCAACTTCCGAATCGCCTATTTTCATACATAACTGTCAGATTTATTGTTGTCCGAGAATAGCAACGATAATTATAGTCGGAATCAGACATCAACAGTTATGTCTGAGCTATGGCAGAAAACGAAGAGATAGCTCCGTGCAAGTGTAAGCGAATGCTAATGGTGGAGTCTGGTCTGATCCTTATCGTATACCAAGGGCTCATAAGGATCCATACATCACCTAATTTCAACCAGTCTCTCATCAAACTAATATCAACCCAAAATAGTCTTTTATTCATACAAAACCGCGTTATCCCAAGCATCAAAAGTTTCATTTTATTTTAATACAATAAATCACATATTCTAATGTCCAAAAGCAATACAAAATACATAAAAGAATAAATAAAAGGACCAATTACACTTGCGAACAAATTCCACCTACAACCGTACCGAAACCATCTTTAGCCACAGGTCCTTGATTGTCTTTCAAATTCATGAGCACCAGCTATTCGCGTCCTGTTGAGATTTCATACTATTTGACTAACTAGTTGTACCAAAGAGAAGAATATTTGCCAAATCCGAATGAGTGGAAAGAGGAGTGGCTCGTATATAATATTTATCAGAATGGAAAAAACCATAGCGAATTCAGACGGCATCACAATTATTGGAAATCACAAGCTGCTGTTGATGGAGTCTTCTGTAAGATAGAGCAGAAAGCGAAAAATATGGGATTTAAGGTGAATAAAAATGAAACAAAAATGATGAGCATTAGGAAATGTGATGTGCCCCCACAACAAGTTGGATTGAGAGAATTTGGTTTTGAAGTTGTTCCATGCTTCTAATATCTGGGAGCTATAATAACAGAAAATATGGAAGAGGAAGCTGAAATAAGAAGCAGATTAGCAGCAGCTAACAGGGCATATTTTTCTCTATCCAAAATTATTATAAATCACGCTCCTAAAATAAGGCTTTACAAGTATCTAATAATTCCTTTCATGAATAACGCCAAAAGCGACTTAGGCATATGGAACATTCTTATTACATGTTTGCACATGTTCTTACAGCATAACATGCTTAACATGTCAGTTGCACAATTTTTGTTTGATTGTTTATTTAATGAAATTTACAACTGGATATAAATACAACCAGTAAATATGCACAAATTAGAAATAATGGCATAGACAGACTTGAAGAGATGGTAGCACTCCCTGAATAATTCTAGGTAAGAATATCACGAGGAGGATTATCAGGAATAGAGGAAGATACAAGGCAGGAAACAAGTGGATTCGGATGAAACTGGAGTTTATCATGGAAGTATAGATATCTGGCTCGGGCTAAATCAGCATATGGAACATTAAGGTCTTTTATGAATGGTTTTATTTGAAACAAAATACGGGGAAGTAAGGATTTTACGAAGGATTTTGGATTGTAAGGATTAGATACGATAGGAATGCGATGGTTTGGTGGAGCCCCAAAGTTCAACTCCGTATGTCCATATAGGTCTTATTATAGTTATATAGATGAGTCTTTTGTAATTAATTAAAAGTATAGAGCGTTTGTCTAGTAGGTATTGAATCAGTCGGAAACGTCAAGCAGTTTCTTGTCATTTCAGTCTAGTATGCGGATTCCAAGTAATACTTTATACAAGTAGAATCCTAGCAGCGGATTTGTTCAAAAGGAATGGAATATTATTGAAGGACGCGGTAGGACACGAAGACATAGGTTTGCGATGGAGAGTAAAGATTATTTAATGGGAATTATTAGAATTTATTTTTACACCATTCTTAAAAGCTTGTGATATGTAATTGAAGAAGTTTACACTATGAGTTGATAGCTTCGATAGGAAGACACTGATTCGCATTCTTGGTCCATTCAAAGATAAATGGAACTTTTTCAGATTGCAGAGACTAAAGTGGATTGACCACGACATCCGGATGGAAGACTGCCGGTGTCCTCTATAAGTTTCAAACGTGGCGGGATAAGACCAAGAACACACACGAAGGATGCTGTCTTCACAGGCATGCTGCAAATAGGATCATTTGGATCAAAATGACTGAGCAGGCCAAGGACTGCTTCAACCGTCTTCCGCGCTAATAAAGAAAGGTGTATATATATATATATATATATATATATATATATATATATATATATATATATATATATATATATATATATATATATATAATGTTTGCAGTAGTTTGTTGTTAAACCTGCATGTGTTGTATCGCAATGCTTTAGATACCGTTTTCGCTAAAGAAAAATCAGAGTATAAAATAAAATTCATATTCATATGAAATATTGAAGCCTTAAAGACCCTTAGAATGATTAGTTCGGGAGTCTTTAAGGGTCGATTTCCACATGGCTCAGTTAATATTCGTGCCGTGATATCGTGAAATGAAACTTGACATATCTGATTAGGACTGAGCGATTGAGATTTGGAAAAAAATGTCCAAAAAACAACAATTTACCTCACCAATATATTCATTCCGGAGATTTTCAGATCAGCTATGCCTCTCCCCAGCCATAATTTGTCCCTCGCAGGTTCCTTTCATGAAAGAGAAATACTATTACCCTTAGCGTACATATATACCCCCCAGGAGGGGAGATAAAGTTCTGGCAAATCTCAATGATATACAATACATACAAACCACCCCTAACCTAGGTACAAAAACTTTCAGCTTAAAACTAGAACTTACTAACAATTCAACAAAAATGTAATATCGATTTTCACAGGTCGCGTGTGAGATCAGCGCATTCGACGAATATTAATTACGTGCCTGGGGTACATTACCTTAACATAGAATTACCTATTTTCATATTGTTCAGAAACAACACACAAAGGTTGTAATAGAGTATCCAATCGATTGTTCCCAGGAATCAGCCGATTTATTGTTTCTTTTTTATTGACCTTCGTGCTGAATGATGAACTTTCGTTGATGAATGAACTCTTTATTGAAACTAAACAGGCAATTTATATCACATATATTCAGTAGAAAAAAATAAAACAACTGATTTTCAACATTTTTGCAAAAGGAATTCGCAATGAAAAAGTAAATAGAAACTCTTACATGTGTATAATGCATGTTCACCATACGGATAATAAATATTATTCTTAATTTACAAAAGGTATTCTCAATTTACAAAAAAGGATTACGAAGGATTTCGGATTGTAAGGATTGGATATGAGAGGAATTCGATGGTTTAATGGAGTCCCATAGCTCAATCCTGTCCTAATAGGCCTTATTATAGCCATGTAAAACAGATTTATTCTGTCGTAATTAATTGAGAGCTTAGAGTGTTTGTCTAGTAAGTGCTGATGTAGTCGGAAACGTCGAGCGTTTTCTTGTGGTTTCAATCTGGTATACCTAATATTCAAGATAACAAAGTGTTTTTTCTATCTTTCATAAAAATAATATTTAAAAAAAATCACCAGGATATATAGAGGAATCGTGTTTCGTGCATTAACTACAACATAAAGCTTATATCAGGTGTATGGATGCTAAATATAATAAATAATTTCAAATGTCAAAATTAAAATAAAATTTAAAATGGAAAATCATTCTTATCAATGATCATATTCTGGGAGCCCCGCATAATTTAATATACATTTATTTAAATTGATAGTGATTAAATTTCGTGATAAAAGAAATTAAATCTGACCCAACTTTGTGAAGCGCCCTCTTTGAGTCGATAGAGAAACTTTCTTACCGGAACTTGTTGAAGCTCACGCAAAGGCCGACATCTCGTGAGTTTTAAAGAAGAAAAGTTTTGAAAAACTATTTTCGGACTCATTCTATGTTAATAGGTCGTAGTTAGAGTCTTTTTTCGTCAGTTTGAGGAGCTGCTTCTATTTTAAGTAAAACAAAATAGCCATTAATAAGAGCTACTTTTTTTTTTAATAACACGAAATGTGTTTCTTATAAATGTATTTTTATAAACGTAAGAGGAAGAATTATTTCTTCAGCTTATTATAATAATTAACCTACCTGGTTTCACTCAAGCTTACAGGATAAATGGATCTAAGAATTATTTTTCTTCTCTAGAAATAGTCACAACATTATCGTATTCGATATTCCTTTTCCTTTAAGCTTCTGTGAACCCAGCAGGACTAATTATTATTATAATCTGAAAAAATAATTCTTAGTATAATATTAATTGAAAGCAATCAGCCAACCAGTACTTACATACGGTCAAAATATTCATGATGAATGTTGAATTTATTGTAAAATATATGTGATCTTACTTCCCTTAAATGTGATCTTACCCGGAGTTCGTAAAATACATTCGTTGGTTAAAAATATCTGGAAGAATGAGAAATTACCAGAAGGAGTTCAGACGGTTACATAATGCCGAATTGCGAGAACTGTATCTGGTTAATATAATTGAGGAGATTACATCACGGCGAATGAAATGGGCTTGTAAAACTGTTGTGCTTAGTAACGAAAGAATTCCTAAAAGGTTAATATTTGTTGTACCGATTGGTAAAAGTCCGAGGAGTAGACCGAAGCGAAGGTGGGAAGATTGCGTTAAAGCCGATTTGAAGAGGCTGGGTTTGGGCGGCGAACGGTGGAGGTGTGAAATAAACGATTGGTGGTGATGGCACCGAACCGAACCGAAGCCTTTTATTATATTACCTCCCTATCCAATTGACAGAATTTTATATTATTCACTAAATAAATAAATAAACAATAATAATAACAAAAAATTGTAGAATATACGGGAAGAAACTAAATAAAGATAAATACTGTAAAGATTTCTATCGGAGTGGATTATAGGTCAGACGTCTGATACTACCCTCGGATGATAGTGTCTTCCAATGATGGTTGCTAGCACAAGAACTCCGGTATCAGAAACTGAAAAGCAGCAACACAGAATAAAGGTAACTAGGGCCTTTCCAGGATAAAAAACAAATAAAGGAAAACGTAATTTAACTTTATTTCATTACTTACATTATGTGTATGTTTATGTTTATAGGATTCTATGCCTAGAATGCAAAACTGGTTAATTTCCACTAAAAATGCAATTAATTAAATGAAAATGGTTAAATCTTTGATTAAATAGAAAAAACCATAAATAAATTCAGCGAACAGTTGCTAAAATTATAGGTATTCATAATAAAAACGCTAAAAATTATTACACAATGGTTTGTTATTTCCAAACACTTCCACAGGGTGTCCTGTAAGTAGAGGGAAATATTTAACAGGTTGGTAGTAGAAATCAAGATCTACCAAAAAAGTTCGTATAAAACAATTGCCCAATTTTCAGCAGAAACGTAGAAAATTTAAGATTTGTGTTTTTTTTTCAGTCACGTTTTTTGTTGAATTAGAAGCGATAACTTAAAAAAAAATTGAATTTAAGTAATTAAACATTGCTCCATAGTGAACTAGACAACATTCAATTGAAAAGAAGGTCGAGTTTGTCGTTGTTAAAATCATTTAAACAGGACTATTGAGCGGGAAAACACAGCTAAGTTCTGCTTTAAAAAAGTCATTTTTTGGCATTATTTTTTTTAAATGATTTTTTTTGTATCACGCTTCAACTGTACTACATATAACCCACTTTAAAAAAAAAACTTTCTTTTCTCTATTTTCAGCAATGAAAACTTCCAGATATACATCAATTACTGTATTTATTGATTTACATGTTAAGATGACGTTTAGGGAAAATTATTCCCATCTTCAAAATAGTATCCCCCATAGCAGACACCCAGTTATTGGTCCTAGGAATGTTGATGATCCAGTTAGTATAACTGAATTTTATTTAATTTATAACATAAATTTAAAACATAACAAAGCAGAAAATCAGACTTTAGCCATGAACCGCTATGAAAATATAGGATTTTAAGTTTTGAAGATGGGAATAATTTTCCCGTAACGTCAACTTAACATGTAAATCAACAAATAAGGTCATTGTTATACATCTGGAAGTTTTCATTGCCGAAAATAGAGAAAATTAAACAGCTCCCCAGCAAAAAAAAGAAAAGAAAAAAACTTTCTTGTTTAATAAGCTTTAAGTCCATATTAATTAAGTTGAGATTTATTAGGAAAAATTTTGAGATTCACCTCAAGTTGTGTAAAGAAATGATTTGATTTCCGTTCAGTAACCTTAAATTATAAATGTTTTTTTTTTTTTTTTGCAAAAATTACTACAATTAGCTATTGCAAATATTTTATTTCTTGTCATTCTGTTATATGAAGTGTATTGTAATAAAAATAATTGTCTAAAACATACTTTATTTATAAAAATAAAAAACTTAAATATAAGTAATTATCAAATAGTATCATTAATAGTATTATTAATAGTATCATTTCTTTACTTCAGGAGAATATCAAAATTTTTTCCAATAAACCTAAACTTAATTAATATTCACTTAAACCTTATTGAACTAGCAAGTTTTTCTAAAAGTGGGGTAAAAAAAACACTAATAATTCATGAATTTTTTTTAACGAAACATAGTTGTGTTTTTCGCTCAATGGTCCTCTTTAAATAGTCTTAACAACGAAAACTCTACTTTCGTTTAAAGTAAATTTTTGCAATAGTAAGTTTATTATGGAGCAATGTTTAATTACTTAAATCAAATGTTCTTTTAATTATCGCTTCCTATTCAACAAAACAAGTGACTCGCTTAAAAAAAAAAAACAAAAAAAAAACACAATATATAAAATATCTTAAATTTCTTACTTGAAATTACCGTTGGCATCATCATCCCAATGGTTGCCGAACCAAACGTACTGAACATTCAATTTCATCATACGTCGCCACTCTCGTTTTACATTATAAAGTGTTCTAAATTATGATCCTACTAAATATATTTTACTAACTTAGTAAAAAACATAACTATATAAATATAAATATAAACCCAGGCTACTTTAACTAAATAAAATAATATTTTACTCTAAAGACGAGAAGACAGTCCACATTTCTGCTTTCCATTTGTTGCCAACGGGATCGCGTGAGGGGTTTTAAAGGGAGTGACGCTGGTCTAGATAAAAGGCGAGATAAAGCCCAAGGTTGCTGATAAACAGCAAGTAACTTTTTTTAAAATACTTTATTACTTACTTTTGCAAATTCAATGGAAATTTTAGTTTATAAAATCACTAATTGTTAACTGATTCAGTACTTACAGGACTCTGTATTCGTAGAGAGGATAAATATAAAGTTAGATGAATATGATTATTTTTAAATCGATATACATAGAATAAAAGTCAAAATGTCCAGACTCTTTGGCAAATTATAGAAGTTAGTCTACAATATTCCACTCTTCACCTGCACACAGTTTGGATTTTGTGAATTCATATTATATAGTAATGATAGTTTAATATAGTATATTTTATTTATGATATTTTATATGATTAATGATAAGAAACATGAGGGGAAAAAAATATAAGAATTAAATTATGTAAGTGCCATGTTCAAAAAGGATTGATGAATATGGTGTATATAAAATAACCCTATGTAGTAAGGCAGCATTACTTTGAATACAGTATTTCTCCCAGTGTAGGGGAAAATTAAAAAGGAAACAAATGTTTTATGAAAAGACGAAGAAAACAAAGAAAGGCCATAAAAATGGAGGATGGTGCTTATAGTAGCTGAATTTAGGATTGAATTTTTGGGGAGCATCATCCCGAATTTTTTTTTTGTAAATAATGTTTACTAATTTGGGAGAAAAAAAAAAGAAACTAACTAATTACCTATCTGAAATAATGTTTAAATGATTCTTGAAGTTCTATTAAATGTAATTATACGAACAATAATACATTAAGAGATAGGTTTTTAATATTTATTTCATAAAACATGGTTATATTTTACAATTTTGGAGGAGCTTTATGGCTAAAGGTCTCTCCTTTCTCGTGGTAGCTGGTACGCTTCATTATAGAATCCACCACCAAACCAAAACTCTATCGTCCAATCTAATTTAAGAATGGAATATAGGAAGGTGTCGATTGGCCGTGGCAACTTCTGTGATACAACATTCTGCTCTCTGACTTCACTGAAACAAATTTTGTGTTTCTGTGCAAGAACTCGATTCATCCGAGATTACGTCCAACCACCAGGGTTTTTCTCTTGATTAATTATATAATCAAGAGTGCCCACTTCATAGAGATTGTGTCCCTAAGAATGATATCCCGACCCCAGGGTCACCATAAGTATGATAAAACAGAATAAATAATTTAAATAGACTTTGATAGAACAGATATTCGACCGAACCAACCAGATTCTAGCCTCCAAAATTTAATAAAATGGTTGACCTCAGACGGACCAAATTTGTTCCTTGATACATAAAACGAGAGTGGAAATTTTCGATGTGAGAATAAATTTGTTTTTAACCTCAAACCCAAATGTAAATTTTGCTTACTGTCAACAGTAAAGAGACGATAGTTAAATTTAAATTAATTTAGAAGAGAAGAAGCACACAAAAAATTGTTCTATTTAAGATTTTTTCTTAGGATTTATGACTTGTTAATTGCCATGGTATAATTGCAAGTGATTAGCTATATCTTAAGTAGATCGTGCAATATATTCCTTGCATACATGTGATATTTATAGGTTAATATAAAGGGGTCAAGAAGTGCGTGCTTCCATAGTAACCTTGCCGACATTACACTCCAGGTGCGTGTCGTCCAAGATGGAAATGTGCCCTTATTTTCTGCTACTCGATGGCTTAGGGCGGGGTTCTTAGGGCATCCGCTGGGTTCTCAACACCAGAGCATAAAGGAACACTGAAGGAAACACTAGACAACTTTTTAATAAAATACTGAAACTAATAGCACTCAATTACTGTGCAATTGCAATTGCAAATAGCAGATAATTAAGCATCTTTTTGTATACTAATGTTCATAATTACCGAATCCTTTATTATCAGTCCCAATTTTTTTTTTCATTCATTAATTTTTGTTAGACACTTGAACAGTCTAACAAAATCCTAGGATATTTGCTTAACGTTAATAAGTGCCAATCAAGTATAATAAAAATATAAATTACAAAATAGCCAAGGTAATTTGAAATAGAAATATTACACTGAAAATGACAAAAACAGCGTAATTAAAAAAAAAAAGTATAATCATCTTCTACTAACATTTAATAAACAATAATGTTTCAAGAAATAATAATTTGAAAGTTTAAAAATAATAGAAATAATTATCAGAATTTAATATACAAAATAATCATAATAAATTAAGGTAAAGTAATTACAACAATCAAAAATCATAAAAAAAAAATCTGAAATTAAGAGAAAGAATTTTGTTAAAGCCCTACTAAAATAGAATTTCGCAAACTGGGTGATGCAAACATATTCCAGAGGAGCCGCAACAATTAATATGTAATATTTAAAATCGAAATGGTCAACTGAAAGAGAAAAAAAAATCAATTTTATACAATGTTGTTGATGAAATTATTAGATTAGGATTTCTTTGTTGAACTAAAGAAACGTAAACGGATACGCGTTCCATCCGTAGATGCGCGAAAAGAAAAAGAAGGTATTTAAAATCAGTATAACTTTGCTCAAAATAGTTTTTTTGGACATTTTACTTACTCGGTCAGAACACTTTCCTTACCTTGTAGAGTTAGGAAAGTAATAAAACCTCAGTAGAAAATAGAATTACGCCTTTTAATTACTAATACTGGTTTGATTCCGATAATTTTTTTTTCTTTTTTGTAGGGAATTTTATTAAAATGATTCTGAAACATAAAGATCGATTGAAAACCGTAATTGGAAATTTCACTCGGTCGGAATACTTTCGTAATCTTGTAGTACAGACGAATCTACGGAGGTGGGGGGCTTTCGGGTTGAAGTCCCTCCTTTCCTAAGTAGAATATATAATCATTTCTTATAATAAAATATTTAAAAATTATCTCTTAGAATATTATTACTCATGTAATTACATTTGATAGGACTTCACTAATACACCTAGATAGGACTAGGAAATCACTAATAACCATTTCATATAGTTTCTTTCTTATTTCTTCCAAAGTAATTATTGTTATATTTATATGAAAAAAGAAGGTATTTAACATGAAGCCCCCAAAAAATTAAATCCTCGATCCGTAAGTGGCTTGTAGAGGTAGGAAAGTAATAACATCTGTGTAGAAAATAGAATACGTCTATTAATAAAAGGATTCCAATATTTTTTTTTGGGGGGGAGGGATATTTAATTAAAGGGGCTCTGAAATATAAAGATCCATTGAAAATGGCACATCAGCAATTTTACCCGGCCGTAATACTTTCCTTACCTTGCAGTGGTAAGAAAATAATAAAACCTATGTAGAAAATTTACTTTAGGCCTTTAATTTACTAATAATGGTTTGATTTTGATGATTTTTATTTAGCACGGAATTTAATAACGTTTTAAAAGATTCTATATAAATTTTACCGTAGAAGAAATATTTTGTGAGATAGGCTCCAAAACAGTTTTCTTTTCTTTATAACATTTTTTTCTGAATATTCTCGAGAATTCACTTTATGTCCGAAAATTGAAAGGACTATAAGTAGAAGATTGTAGGAAATTTTCATCAAAATATTCTTAGAGCCGTTTTTGCGCTACAGTCAATAGAAAAACATGTTTTTCTCTTATTGAGCCGCCGCTGTTAGGCGGGGAGCGCCTGTTTTTTTTTCATAGACATCGGTATTTAAGATCCTACAAAAAAAAAAAAAAGAAACTACAAAATCGATACACTCGTTCCCGAGATAATCCCGACCAATCACTGAAAATGTGTCATTCAAACTCAGAGCGCTCTGAAACGTCGCAGTACTTTCCTTACCCAGTAGCCTTAGGAAAGTAAAAATTCATAGGAAATCATTTTTCTATGCTAGAGCTTTAGTTACCTAGGACTCCATCTGGACAAACGTCTAACTTGGAATCCTCATACCAGACTGAAACGACAAGAAACAGCTCGACGTTTCCGACTACGTCAACACTTACTAGACAAACGCTCTAACCTCCCAATTAATTATAAAAGACTCATTTACATGAATATTTGGACTTACGGAGTTGAGCTATGGGGCTCCACCAAACCTTCAAATTCCTCTCGCATCCAATCCTTACAATCCAAAATCCTTCGTAAAATCCTCAATGCTTTGTTACAAATAAAATCATCCATAATGACCTTAATGTTCCTTATGTATCAGATTTGACCCAATCCAGATATCTGTCCTTCATAATAAACTTCATAACCATCCCAACCCTCTTGTTTCTAACCTTGCTTCCTATTCAATTCCTGATAACCCTCCGAGGCGTCTGAAAAGAAGATGGCCACGTGATCTTCTAATATAGACATATTATTAGAGTGCTACCAATGGGTAGTTTCTCAACATGTGTTTCATGTCATTATATCCATGTGCGAATTTATCAGATGTATTTTTTGTATACAGTTGTAAATATCATATAAATAAATAAATAAAAAAAAGAGCTTTAGTCGTTGATATTTAGAAAGTTATCTAATTTTTTTTTTGAGGTTATTAATTGTAGTTCATGATAATAATATTTAATATTATAACGAAAAATCAAGAGTAATAATTATTCAAGAAAAAAGTAAAATTAAATTAACTTCGGAGCAGTTAATAATTTACATCCCCCGACCTTCATTGGAATCGTCGACCCTTGGGAACCGCAGGCTTGGTTGGGGTACCGTGGGACCGGTCCCAGATACCATCAGCACACTGCACACTGAACACACCCGTCTAATTGGAGCAAGTACACCCAAACTAATTAGATCAAACAATACCTTCCACCGTACATGGTATTTTGCCAGGATCATTGTTTACGGCTAATATTGTGGTTAGCCGGTCTTGTACTTGTTCCGAAGATAGTATGGTTGTGAGAAAAGATACTAATTTTTGTATTTAGGGTGAGATATTCCATCATCTACCTTCCATATCACGTTTTGTAATTGATATTTTTTACCAATTTTTCATTGAATCAATGAGGAATTAATATTTTTTCGCAATTTTTAAAAAACTATATTTCAAACAACTTAAGAAAAATATTTATAGGCACTTAAATATCATAACTAAATAAACCAACAATTATAAAAATCGGATACGTAGGCGTCAAAGCCTCTCATGACTTGATATGGAATGAAACTTAATAAACTATAACATAGATGGGGAAATCTTTTTATCGTTAGAGGCTGAAGTAAGGGCAGACAGGCTATATGTATTTATCATTAAATACGCATTCCCACATACATATATTCAACTTAATTATATTTCTTTTAAAATTTTCCTAACTTAAATAATTAAATATTAATTAATTCTAGAGCTAGATTAATATATTTTAGGAAAAACTAGGTTCCCCACCTACTATAGTTTTATTTAAAAATATAACATTGGGTTTACTCAATACTAGAAATTGTACTACTGGAATACTACGACAAGACATTAAGAAGATTTATATTCAATACGCCCAAGGTTTTCTTTGAAATGCTTATCATTTTAATAGAAAATATTGAGGCATTCCTAGATAGCAAATGAGCTATTCTCACGTAAGCCAAATTACATAGGACCTCAGAGAGGTTCATTGGATGTTTCAGTAAAATGGGCAATAAATAACCTTTGTACTTGACACGTTGTTAACAAATAAGACATATGAATACCAACCGGTCTTCGTATGAATACCAACCATGGTTGACCAACAACTCGGAGTCCTCAACATCCAAGAATCGATGGAGGTAACAAGGTCAGGCATTAGGCCGCCCTAACTAATGCAGTTCTTATCTCGAGGTGCCACGCAAAGTTCAGGCCGCAGGCTCAATTCTAGTATTTTTGCTTAGTCATGATATTAACCTGCTGGAGGGTGGTGGTTACCATCCATCTTGGAAACACCAAAGAGGTCATCTTAGGTTAACTACGTCCAGGAGAATACCAACCAATGAGGGGTTTTATCAGTAGGTAGCCAAACTGGGTCCTGAACCTACGTTTCGTGTGTCGGTACAATAACATTCAAAAAGTAGGGCAAGCAGAGCTGGGACAATTTAAAAGAAATTATAAAAAGAAAAATCCTTACTATTAAAGAAAATTCATGGCTGTTTCTGAAAATCGACGCGTAAAAAAGGTCATTCAAGGGAGAATTTTTAGGGAAGATGGACTCGTTGAAGAGGAAAGTTGACTGTCTTGACCTAAGCGAATTCGCTAACCATCCACTTACAATAAATTAGTTCATGGACTTTTAAATGTAACTTTAACGTTATTGAGTTACTATTAAAGTCAATTATAAGTATAGTCTTATGAGAGTGGGTCATTTACCTTTATAACATCAAAAATTTTATAACTTCAATACGACTTATAGCTATCTACAAGTAATTTAGCAGAAATTTAGGTCCACATAAACTACTCAAAATAACATCAACAGGACCTTTGTAAACAAACTACAAATGGAGATAAAAAATAAAATCCTATAAGGAGTTTTTGTTTATTTATTTCTTATGTATGCATTAAATAAATAAACCGCACGGCTTTGAATAGTAATAATGCAGCTTTCCAACGGATATAGTAATATCGAATTTGGAGAACATCCTGAAGAGTTAATAATGATCGGAAGGGTGTTGTGTTCCACCAAGACAATGCTTGGCCCCACATCTCATTGGTCACTCGCAATAAATTATTAAGCCTTGGATGGGATCTTTTGCCGCAACCCTCCTATTCATAGAACTAGCTCCAACTGACTACCACTTATTTCGGTCTCTGCAGAACTCCATGAATGGAAAGAAATTCCAAAAGGTAGAGGACATCAAAACAATTTTTTTAACAATGAACTCAAGACATTCTATGAACATGGTATTATGCAGTTAGTGGAAAGATGAAAAAAAAACATATTAAATAATGGTCAATATATTGTTGATTAAAATAAATTTTATTTCTATAACACATTGAGTTTTATTTCTCCCTGAAAAACCGAAAGGACTTATTTGCCTACCCAACATATATATTGAATTGAAAAATATATAAATATAAAATACGAATTGGGAGTCGACTTAATTGAAGATTTTTTTTCCCACGGACAACTACCTAGTTGTATCTATCTATCTATCTAGATCTGGTAATTAGGAACTTGTTCCATAGGTAGAGGCGACTACGGTTTAGTACTGTTTTGAAGATATTTGTAAATCGTTATAAACATATTGTTATTACAAGTACGTTAGTACAAAATATACATTACTATACAAATAATGTGATGTCCATAAAAGATATGAAATATAAATTAAAAGGCTATAATTTTTTTTTTTCGATAAGATATAATTTGGATACCAAGCAATTAAAACTTGTGTAGTAAAAGCCAACCTTTTTTAAAATTCTGTTATTACAAAATATACATTACTATACAAATAATGTGATGTCCATAAAAGATATGAAATATAAATTAAAAGGCTATAATTTTTTTTCGATAAGATATAATTTGGATACCAAGCAATTAAAACTTGTGTAGTAAAAGCCAACCTTTTTTAAAATTCTGTTATTGACCATTTTTTTTTATTTGTATCGTTAAAAAATAATACTCGAAGCTCTTAAAAGATTAAAAGAAGCTAAATGATTTTTGCTTTGAAAAAGGTAAAAATTGGCCATTAACCCTACAAAGATGCCGCGATAACAAACGACTACGTCGCGTGCTTGCATACTTCAACTGAACTACTGAAAGTCTTGTGAAGAATAAATGATAAGCTATTCGGTTCTACTGATGGATCTTATCGTCATTCTGAAAGGAACCATATATCTGTCCGACACCTCCTCCGAAGAAAGTCGTGCTCCAGCCTAAAAAACAGCAGATATCAACAATATTAAAATTAGTTTTAAACATTTAGGCCGAAGATAGACGAATTTATGTTGTATTTTTAGAAGCGAATCGTTAGATGGAAAAAGAAATATCATTAGAGGCTGCGATGGTGATGTTTTGTATTGAACATGTCCTGTACTTGTTTAAACATATTCTACAATTGCAAGTTGCAAGTTACCTTAGAGTATCGTTGGTAGGGATGCCCAGAAGGGGGTTTCATGGCGCAAGTTGCACCATCAAAATATTTAAGGGTGCATATTTTAACGGGTTTTAAAATTTTTGAGGGGAACACATTTTGATGGAGTTATAAATTTTCAGAATGAAAAGTTTTATACTAAGGAGTAAGGAGAAGACATGAAACAGACCGCAGAAAGTGTAATTGTATATGATCAAACGATTTTACTATTTCTAGCTCTGTTTTTAAGAATGGGTGAGCAACATAATATGTTGAAAGGGGAGGAGTAGGTTCTTGCGCCATCGACCTTATAAGAAGAGTGGGACGAACACCCCGATTAAATGAGCCATCGGCTTAGTGAATCAACAGATCAGCTTCTCAAAAAAACTATTTAGAAACATTTTCAAAAAAACTGAAAGTAAGATATAGTATATGGTTGACCACTATAAATTGTGTCAACAAAAAACTGTTGGATTTGTATTTTTTTTTAAAATATAAATCAACGGATTTAATTGAGACATAAAGAAGACTATCTACTTATGATTTAATACTAAGAAACGGTAATGGCAGACATATTTAGTTATTTTTTATTATAAGAATAATAATAAAAACTGCCGCACTCAACGGTAATATTATGGTTTTAAGTATTCGTCCATACTATTCCTACAGGTTTAAATAAAGATCTTACAGCAAAGCGTAAGTTCTGAACTGAACAGTCAAAATGTGTCGAAGAACTCTGAATAGATTGAAATTATAGTTTTGTTTTATTCTTATCTGAGGTATCCCCGTAATAAATTAAACAATGAACGATTTCTCATCAGCATTACTAACAGTTCTTTGTATCCTTGCAGCTCGACAATTAAAAGAATCCTCCTCCTACTGAAATGATAGATGGAGAAATCACGACAGGTTGTTATAAATGATAAATAATATTGCACCGGAACTTTTGCGAGACAGTGAGGTCAGTAGTGTGCACTCCATTATTCACGAAATAGACATCATTCATTTTGTATTGATTATTGATTCAAATAAAGCCGCTGATTGTATATGAATAATAAAATTTTAATAAACCAATTCTTCATTATCACGTTGTTGTTGTTGTTCTTTTTTTTTTTTTTTTTTTTGCAGTCTAGATCATACAGTTTTATTAGACATTACAATAACAAGTCATAATTAAAAGAAGAAAGTAAATCAGAAGAGTAGAATTTAATTAAACTATTGTCACGCAAACCCGAACTAGCCATACACTGCTTCCTTCGTATTTTCTTGAACTGTACTTAAGCATTCTAAGGATGCTTTTGCGTTTGGGGCGGCCAACGCGTGTTATACAACTAAAGATACAAGCAAAAAAAAATTCAAATAAATACATTCACTATAATTAAAGAAAGAATAAAACTTTATTAATTAATTGTTTTTTCAATGATAAAAAAATGGGTTCCTACACTACAAGTGAAAAGTTTAACTCTTGGATATATCCGTACTAAACTTTCCCGTAAGTACACGGCCGTATCGTGAGTTGAACACGCTCTAAAAGACCTCAATAACTTCATCAATCAGCAAGGGAATCACTTAGTTATTTATAGTTATATGAATTATATTAAAACATATTATTCATCGTATTATTCATAAATCTATTGGAATCGCAGTCCTAATATGAAATCAGCTAAATTTAAATTTACACTAATTTACATCACTACCTTTCACCGAAAATATGTTTTATAAAATTTCGAAATTCGAGGTGCCCAAGAATTTTATCTCGTCATCAGCAGAGGAAGAGAAATCTTCATAACCAAATTATCAGAAATAGGTAGTTACACTTTTTCAAGCGTATTTTTTTTTTTCATTGCAAATATAACAAAATTGTCAGGATTACTTTTACCATAAATATCTACTGTATTGATCGTTTAAAATTAATAGTTGAAAATTAAGTTTGGATTGGAATTAAAAAACAAGAAAAAATCTAGTCACATAACTTTTATGATCTACTTTGAATAAAAAACATTTTCGGAGAAATTTGGTCTGTTAGACAGTTTTTTTGCATTTTTAATTTCAGAGCTAAACTAAAACCTTACCGATTAGTTGTAACTATTCATTAAGACCATTTTTAGAATTTATTATGAATAGTTTTTTCGTCAATCTCAATTGCCTTTTACTACTTTATAAGTTAGGTATCGTTTTTTCTAAAATTATAAAATAACCCTAAGCTTTCCAACGATATATTACACATATGTATTTTGATTAAATATTTTCGGAAATTGGTTTTCAACCTGAAAAATATTTTTCCTCTTCTTTATCAAGTATGAAATTCTTTCATCTTTTATATTAATTTTTTATTGTTATTGACAGTAAGATATTGTTAATTTCTTAAAATAAACAAAATGAAAGGCATTTTAGAGGAAAAAATTTGAACATTAAGCATTTAAACCTAGATAAATGACATGAATGAGATCAAAATTGTAAGAGCCATTTCGAGAAAATTGTAAAAATTTGTAAAATCGATGATATAAAGTGGCACTCCCGGTTTGCCGATTTTCAGGAAAAAGTTGCTGTTACTTACCTATTATACCTATCTTAAATACGTTTCAGTTTCGTAAGACTTATCACTTTTGAGGTAGACTGTTCACATGTATACACAGACCATTTTGTATAACTTGGTTATTTGGATTCAAGAGACCTCATAACTTGTATGTTAACACCATATTGAAATTTTTCTAGATCGCATTACTTTCCTTTGCTACATATTACATATATAGTGCAAGTGAAATGTAAAAGGGATTAATGGAACTTCATTTATTAATGATGATGAAACATGGAGGGAGCGGGATGATTCAGTGAGTGAGCACTGACTTCTAGAGCTCAAGGTCCCAGGTTTGAATTCGGCTGATGGCTAGTAAATTTTCATTAGCCGTGGATTGGCCTTAGGGTCGGGAGACCCTCCTGGAACTCACCCAGCCTCTATAAAATGGATAATCTTAATCCTGGAGGTTGAACGTGATCTCGGTCTAATCTCCTTTCACAATCGTTGACCAAGAAAGTGCTTTCCCTAGAAAGTACTGAACCCAAGATCCTTCTTGGTTTGGAGTGGTATAGGCTTTTATTTTATTTTTTATGTTTTTTTTTTTTTAACCATGGTACACAAAATAATCGATAATAGCGATTTACACACATTTCGATAATTGTTTAAAACACCGCTGCATTAGGAATTTTTTTAAACATTGAATTTTAAGTGTTTTTTTTTTCAATTTAAATTTATAATTCATTTATTTAAATTTACAACTGAATGAATAAACACAAGTAAATAATGTTATGAACCGAAGGGTTAGGATGAACAACGACTTTAGAGTTAAAAAAATATCTAATCTGTTTACAATAAATGGAATGCTGAAGTCTTTATAGTCAATTTCATTGGTGACACAATAAGGAGAATTTAGGTTTCTACGGAGGATTTTGAATTGTTAAAATCTACAATAACAAGTCAAATTCATTCACAACGTTTTCGTTCATGGGTTGGCCTGCGTAGATACAAATCCAGGTTCCAGTAAAATATCGATAAATACAAAATAAATGATATAGACTGTGTCACGCTATCCTGCTGTTGATACACAAGAACTGTGCCAAGGGCCTCCCTCGCATTGCCTGGGGCTTGAGGCCTCCTAGAGGTGTCGTACAATAGATTACCCTACCACCGCCTGTGGATCGATCCACAACACCCTCACTTTAAGGATCATGTCAACACTGCCTACTTTCTTCTAATATTAAATAAAATATATATACATAGTGAGTCGGGAGGAACGGGTAAACTAGGAATGGATTGCACTCAGCAAATAATAATTAAAAAATTTGGTTTTTAGGTATGGGGTGGGATCACGGGATGTGGGACTTTGGCGATATTTCAGTTCTCAATTTTTAGATCATTGCATCAATCAAGAAGACGTCAATAATCTTTGCGTTTGCATCTCAAATATGTTCAATTCCACTAAAGCACAGAAGAAACTAATACTAATTTCCGAATTCAAAAATCTGTACCAAGTTACTCTTAACAATAAAGTTTATCCTGCAGTAAAAGAAGAATGGATAGACAATATCTCATCCACAGACATCCTCTCCAAAGTTATTAATATTTTAAGTTTAGGACCTAATTTTTCCACACCTAACACCTCTGTCAAAATCATTCCACAACTTATCACTGACATCGAATATATTTATGCAGACGATCTTTTCACCTCTTCAAAAGAAAATGAATTGTCACTCGTTTCTATCTGTAACATTATTTCCAACTATCTTTTACACCCACCGTTCTCCTCTTCTCCTTTTTCTCCTGAATTTTTCAAAAGCCTCTCATCTACCCGATCCTACTTAAAATCTCATGACAATATACTCATAATCAGAGCTGATAAAAGCGACAAAACTGTAATTATGGACCTTACAGAATATACTGACAAAATGACTTTACTCCTATCAGACCGCTCCACTTACTCTCCCACATCCCGTGATATCACCCCATCACCAAATTTAACCTACACCTAAAAAAATCTTTTAAATAATTAAAAAAAAACTTCTATTTTCTTATCCTATTCTCATTTATTTATTGGATGATTACCAATAACCAATATTTCTAAAATATGACATTTCGGTTATCGAAGTATTAGTTTGATATATGTTCGAAAATACCACCATTGACTTCTAAACATTTTCGTCTTCGTCTTCAAAGGACGACAGTTGCCTTCCTGATAGTTGTAGATTAGCCACATAGGAGACTACTACTTAGATTTATCACGTTTTGAGTTACAGTGACCATTAGATGATGTTTCTCTAAACATCGGATTTCAAATACACTTTCACTTTACTCGAAGCTTCCGCCCAAATCGCTTGTCAGATGACGTAACATTTGTAAGAAATGTTTTCTGGTCGTTGGATTGGTCGCGAGATCTGAACACATCACAGCACTGGATTATTGTTTATGCGGTTGGTTGAATATGCAAGATGAAATATGCAAAGTAAAAGTATACATTCAGGATGCACTAATTCGATGCATTAAAAATGCAGCAGGCGTCATTAGAGGAAGACATGAAGCACTCATGGAGGCAACTGTCACCCTTCGAAGAAGAAAATGTTTAGAAGTTAATAGTAGTAACAAATGAAAATCAGATAAGAACATGTAAGTTTTTTACTTCACTTACCTAGATACGTAATCTATAGTAGGGGAAAGTATTGCGATCATGAAAATTTTCGAATCTGAGTTTTCAACGGAAATTTTAGAGGTTCCCTGAGATGAAATAATCAAGACCCGCAAAATGGACTGCCTAGCTGTACTGCATGTGTGTGAACAGCCTAGCTCAAAAACGAAAAGTACGAAACTAAATTATTTAAGGGAAGGAGATGGTCCGGCTGGCGGTCATAAATAGGCTAAATAGTGGCAAAACTATTTTATTAAAAGCCAACGTTTCGTCCCAACTTTGCAGGTCTTCTTCAGGGAGGTGTGTTCAGCTAGGATTTAAACATAGAACTCAACTATTTAATAAATTATATAAGGTTTGTACATGGCTCGGATGTGACGGCATCTTTTTTTTTAGAATCGGCTAACCAAAAGTTACACTTTATATCATCGATTTTACACATTTTTACTTAAATTTTATAATAGCCCAACGTTGCTAGAAAATAATTTTTATTTAAAGTAGAGCGATAAGTGAAAGTTGTGTGTTGCGCGCATAAGTTTTTTAAAACTATTTTCCTATCTGCAACACATTTCTGAAATTTGACCTGTTCTTCCCGACTCATCCTGTATATATGAACAAGTTCTAAGATCCGAATTATTCAACGCATCCAATGATGCTAAGAGAATGAGGTTGATCTCAACATTAGTATAAAATTATGACACCATTCAATAGCATGAACCAGTTTATGGTTTATTCATCTTCTATTGAAACGACTATACACAATAAATCATGACTAAAAGACAGTCCCCGATGAATAATATAAATAAAATACACCTGAATAAATTCGTTTATCCCAATTAATAACAATGCACTTTACGAATCAATATCTAACAATGTAGAACACCTTATAAAAAGAACTAGTACCTTGAATAGAATTCTTGACTTCACCAATATATTTTGTTATCGACGGATTAGATCCGTACAGTTTTATGACGATAAACAAGAAACTTATTGATCTCAGACGTTTGATGCCGTTTTCATTAACAAACAGTGGTTTTATACGTTTGTCTAATTCACTGAGCTCCAATCAAGACCTTAATTTTCCTGGACCAGGCCTAACAAAATTTTTCATTTACTCTTGGTCTTTTACATGTAACACACCGACTGCTTGTATGTTTTTAAGTTTGACGGGTTAATTTTTTTAGTGTGATTCCGTGAGTGTTTTAAAAACAATTGAGATCAAAACACTGACAAGTTATGCTAAAAAATGTGTATAATCTGTCCATTAATAAGTATGTGATGATTTTTGAAGGAATGTATGAACTTCTTATTAAGGTTTACTTACTTACTTAATGGCGCTACAGTCCTAGTTAGACTTTGGCCTCACTTAAAATTATAGCTATTCCTGCCTATCTTTTGCCTTCCTTCGCCATCCTCTTATTCCTATCCGTCCCAAATCGTCCTCTACGTCTCCAACCAGCTTGGTCTTCCTGCTAGTCCCTTCCGCCTGGCCTGCCATTCATTATCTTTTTTGGTAGCCTCTCGTCCGGCATTCTTTGGACATGGCCCAGCCATCGCAACCTCCCTTCGTTGATGAATGCCACAATATTAGGCTCACCAAAAAGCTGTTCGCGCTCTCTGTTTTTCCTTATTTTCCAATGGCCCTCCTTGTTGACTGGATCAAATATTAAAGTTTTATAAGAAAGTTTGATAGCTCAAATTATTCGGTAAGACTCCGTGAATATTTTGAAAAATTAAAAATTACTGATTAAAATACTGAAAAAATTATAATTATTTAAGATGAGGAGGAGTTGATCGGGGAGTGCGGTCAAATTAAACAAGTATAATTATTTAATTTTTTCCGACGTTTCGACCCACGTTGCAGGTCTTAATCAGGGCTACATAGATACAAAACATTTTTAAAATAAATGAATATAAGTAGATATAAAATAAGAATAAGTTGTCTGATGCAGAAATAAAAAAATGATATCAGAGATATAGTGGGTGACAATGTAGTTAAAATATTTATTATTATATGTAGAAGATACAAACAAAAATGGAAAAAAGTATGAATAAAAATAGAAAATAAAGGAGAATATAGCATGTAAGTCAAAGGTAAACAGTGTTTTTTTAACTGTTACCGTTAACTTTCTGTTTACCTGCTAAGTGTGTCGAAACGTCGAAAAAATTTACATAAATATACTTGTTTAATTTAGTATTAATTTGACCGCACCCCCCGATCAACTCCCTTTCATATTATATCAACGGTCAATCATCTCTACATCATTATAATTATGTAAAATATTAATATATGTTTTAAACACTCACAAACTTTTTTTTTTTCTTTAAATCAAATGATGGGTAAGTTCGTGGTCATTTCGTCCTACGTACCGGTGCTTGTCTAGATCCAAAGGCGGTAAGTTTCGTCGGAGAGTGGAAGTTACCCGACTACTATATCAACTTTAAATTTTCATAAACGTCAATTTACAAACAATCTACCGATTATTTAAGTAGATAGGCGAGTATATTCCCCCTTTGGTTAGATAATGTTAATAAAGAAATGTAGTCCCTTTTTTTTTAACATAAATTAATGTATTTTTTATTTGTTGTTATATTGAAAAATTAAGCATATTAAAATGATCTAGATTAAAGATCGAATCCCAGAATATAAACAAAAGTCACATTGATCGTGTACATCTATAACTTTTTTTTCTATTTATTTATTTATTGATGATATTTACAACTGTATTACAAGTAAAAATACATTTAGTAAATGTGAACAAAAGAATATAAAAGCATGAAATCATTCTATAACTTAATCCAATTTTCTCGCTTTTCTGAGATGACAATTAATTTTTTTTTCTTATAAATAAATAGTCTAAATAAAAAATTTCCAGTTTAAAATCATGTAGGTTGTATTTTATGTATCCTGTATTGTATGTATTTTAAAATCCTGGTAAAATCTCGGCCTGATCGCCTGCAACCCGCGCCACAGGCATGTATTACAGTAGAGTATATACAGGGCAGGGTGTCTTGTAAGTAGAGGAGAATATTTAAAAGGCCGATAGTAGACATCATGATTTACAAACAAAGTTCATATAAGCTATTACCTGATTTCAAGAAGAACAGTAGAAAATTAAAGATATATATATTTTTTTAAGCGAGTCACGTTTTTTGTTGAATAGGAAGCAATAACTAAAAAAATATTTGATTTAAGTAGTTAAACAATGCTCCATTGTAAACTAAACAAAATTTACTTCTAACGAAGATAGATTTTGTCATTGTTAAAACCGTTCAAAGAGAACTATTTAGCGGCTAAAACCGTTTTAAAAAAGTCGTAAATTATTTGTGATTTTTTTTTCCATCACCCCGCAACTGTACTATAGTTACCCCACTTTTAGAAAAACATCCTCGTTTCCTTTAAGTCCATATTAATTAAGTTGAAGTTTATTAGAACAAATATTGAGATTCACCTCAATTTGTGTATAAAAAATGATTTTCTATCCAGTCACCAAAAAGTATCCGTTTTATTCAACAAAACAGAAATTAACGGTTAAGTTTTTATTTCTTGTTTTTCTCTGATATGGAATGTATTTCAATAAACGTCATTGCCTTAAATACCGATTTTATTTATAAAAATTAAAAATAATGATTTTTCAAATTTTTTTATATAAAGTGATAATGAAACTATTTTACTTAAAACAAATTTTTTTTTTCGTTATCGCTTCCTATTCAACCAATAACGTTACTCACTTTAAAAAACACAAATCTTAAATTTCATACTTTTTTGCTGGAAATTGGGTACTTGTTTGTAAGAACTTTTTTATGGATCTTGATGTCCACTATCATCATCTTAAATATTTCCCTCTACTTACGGGACACCCTGTATCAAGAGCGGATCTACGGAGAGGGAGGACTTTGGGGCTGAAATCCCCCCTCCCCCAAATGGTAAAATATAACCATGTTTTATGGAAAAAAAGTATTAAAACATTATCTCTTAAAGTATTGTTGTTCGTCTAATTACATTTAAAAGGACTTTAGGAATCACTTAAACCCCATTTCATATAGGTAGTTAGTTTATTTCATTTTTTCCAAAGTAATTATCGTTATTTTTATGAAAAAAAAAAGCTTTCGGGCTGAAGCCTCCCCCAAAATTAAATCCTAGATTCGCTAGTCATTTAAATTAAATGAAATATGAAATATCTTTCTAAATATATATTTCGATAAATCTAAGTCAAAATACTGTTTAGGAGTAATAACGATCCTGATGTAAATTTGTAACATCTTTTAAACCGCTTGTTAAGATTAATTATAAAACAAACATTGTACTGCCTACGTAACTTACCGAAGACAATGGACTTCCTACAGTCCTCTCTGCTCGACACAACATTCTTCCAGAACTTTCCATGAAAAAAGGCAACAGCGGCTATGATATCTCATGGCAGATCATTAGTATCGACTTTCGGCACTATTGTTTGGCTCTCGAGTTAATCGATAGCTCAAAGCGGCTTGTTCCCTTAAACCGAATCTAGTTACTCGACGCTGAACCACATCGTCCACCGTCAGATGGTTCCTGATGAGACACTTTAAGAACGTGGAAGGAAGTGGTTATTTTTATGCAAGCAAAGCTGCATCATGAGGATTTTCTAAAAACTTGGATATATGAACATGGTTGATCTGTATTATTTAATTTCTACTTCTTCCACTGGCGCCAATAAACAATACAATATACGCCTATATTGCTCCTTCTCAACAAATTTTTCCTTTCCCACTTATATTATTCAGCTTACATGGCAGTTCTGTACGCCACATTTTCAACGCCATAAAGAAAAGCTCGACTATCATATCAAAATTTTCCAAAAAAAAAAATTATGTTATTCCATTAGTATTCAAAGCTAGAGGAGATTACCAGCCAATAGTAACAGATACACGGGGAGAGGCTATCAGGCTGAAGTCCCCCCCCCTCTTTTTTTCATTGATCCATTTTTGTTTCTGTGAGAAATCTGATCTAAATAGTAAACCAAACAAAATACATACTTTTTTCAAATCATAACGCATTTATTTCAACATAATTATAAGCACGAATCGAAAAAAAAATGTAATCTTATCCCTAAAGTACTGTTATTCCTATAAAACCTTTTTCTTTTTTTAACAGGCTTTTAAGGACCACTTAACCATAGTAATCACCTCTATAAAAAAAAAAAATAATAATACGAAGCTCCACAAAAATTAAATCCTGGATTCATTACTGCCATCCACAAACAAAAGAAATAATGATTCTTTATGTAATAAATAAGACACGAGTATATGCGATATTTTATTATACTAAGGCATGTATTAAATATGATTCTAAAATAAATTATTTAAAATGCCAAGTATTTCTTGTTTTTATAATACATTTAAAATGATTTCAGAAAATATATTTTAATTATAGAAAAACAAAATACAAACAAGAAATACTTTCTGTTGGACGATCAGCGCATAATAAAGATAACCTTTTCTATTTGGTAATTTATTTTGTGCATTTAAAATAATTTTTTTGTTTTTTAGTATCTTGGAACTAAAATACAAATATTTTTTATTGTATTTTTTATTTCAAAAAGGAAATACAGTTATAGACTGTATATTATATATATTAAAGTTCTTATAATACAAAAACGAGTATTTTATTTTGTATTGTAAATTAATTTTTCATTAAGAGTCCCCAAAACATTATTAGTGCTGGGTGTGCCACAGGAGAGTTGCGATCTGAGGGTCGATCTACGGTTAATAAAAATTTCTCTTTCATCAGCGGGATTTGAACCTGGGACTTGAGCTTGGAAGTCAGTGCCTTACCACTGAGCTACCCCACTTTCATATGTACATATTTATTTGGAATTCAAAAAAATACTGGATATTTTCCTTACTAATCCAGAAGTATCCTACAAAGGGCCAAAAATAAAAGAATATAAATGAAAATACGTTTACGCATGCGTAAGCGATAGTAATGGATGGAATTTGATAAAATTGATATCGTAATGTCTAGATGCCTACACAATCCCTAAATAAAGGAGCGAATGGACACTTCCGAAAGTCGTGATATACGAAGGATAAGAATGGGTGAAAGTTAAATTATTGTTTTTTCAGGAAGTCAATAAAAGTCATCAAACTGAGAATAAGCACCGTCTCTATAAATGAATTGATAAGATTTATGAAAACTGTTTGTTAGAATGACGAATATATATTGATGTGCAGAAGCACTACAGCACTTCTTCAAAGAAATCGTTCCCTAACCACACTTATTCTTAGTCATCAATTCTAAACCATGAGCTGAAACTCTGGAACTGGAACTGGAACAGTAATTTATAATGAAAATGGTTATCAACATTTCAAAAATTATTCTGTTGCCATCTGGCATGTTCCTTTAGAACCAAGGCCGGATCCTGCCAAGATAAATCGTTTGATGACTTCCACTCACGTTCTTGTAACTTGTTTATTATTATAATCAACACTCCATAATAAGAAAGAGTAATTAATTCTGTAAAACCAACAATGAAGAGGACTTGTATAGGAACCGGCTAACACAGCTGTTCCCACGGATAATTACTGACCACGGCACCTCTAATGAATGACCCCTCCTAAAAAGCTCCAGAGCTTCGACCTTGCGATCGTGGAAATGCAAATGCACTACGTGCAGGGACCGAGTCGCCTATCTGCCATCTGGAAGAAAATGTATGGAAACTCCCTTCCATGGAAATACAACAATCGATTCTCGGCGAATTTTCGTGAAGATCAAGGCAGTGATAGAGGATGATTAAGAAGTTGAACGTCCCCTTAAATGCTGTTCTGATTACAGGCTACCTTAATCGATTCATTTGTTTGTCCCAAGCTATTCTTAGTCCGATGTGGCGCACAAACAAAAACAGCCATTATACAGCCCTTCATCACAAGTAGCATTGTTTCCAAGAACTTACGTTTCAAAAAGATTCTAAAGGAGAAACTTGTGAAGGGCTACTATATTCTAATGTTTTTAAAAATGTTCCAATCAATATTGCTGAACCAAGTTGGTCTTTTATTAAAACAAAACCTTATTCAAACTGAATAAAACAGTAACATATACTTACAAAACACTTATGTTGTAACAAACATACATGTTTTAAACAAATACAGGTTTGTTATTTATTGCACAATTACACTCCTTCCTATTAAAAAAGACAAGCCAGTCTAAGATATGGCCAGAAAAATCTCGCTAAATAAGGGCGTAGCCAAATCCCCCAAAAAGAGGGGCAGTTTTTAAATTCAATTTTCTTCAAGTAGAGGTTGTTCTCTTATCGTAATTATGAAATGTTGAAATACTAACATCCAACCTGTCGCTGTCTTTCAATTTTTTTTTTTATTCATGTAATTATTTCATCTTATCATAGGTTGGAAAAGGGGGGAGGGCAACTGCTCTCCTACCTTGTGCTCTCCTGGCTATATTGACTTGTTTGCATTGAGAAATATTACAATCTGTCTCAATTAAGAGTATTCTGGCTATTCTATTAAATAATTTAACCGATGGGGGTAAAATAGTTAATAAGTGAGGGTTCAATATTTAATGGGTCGATAGTAGTATCTTCACTATATATATTCCGTCACTCAGAAGAAATAAATTTGGATGAATGGGGTATTAAAAGAAAACAAAATCGGTGAAGAAACCCAATAACGACCCTTAAATTCCTACAAACCAAATAAAAATAATTTAAAACATTAGAAACTTTCAAAACTCGCTTCAGATATCGACAGTTCCAGAAGGGGTGAATTGTGTTTTAAGGAACCCGGCGTGAACATCGAAAACTGGTTTCTAAGGAACGATATCGGGTCCTGCGTTTTAAAGCTCTAAAATGTACCATTTTTGGGATAAACTGTAATTCTAAACGAAAGCCCCTTAGTTTCCATGGGATACGTATCACATGTTTATGTTTTAAAAATTAAAATATTGCTATAATCATAGTCATCGACGAGCTAAAAATCTATTGAAGAGGAAAATGGAAGATAATAGCTCTATGATCCCTTGGGCACTTCAGATAATATAGAAAGAAAGTTTTTGATATTTTTAACAAACAAAAAATGTATACTATTGGAAAGTATGAGACCTACAATCCATTGCTCTTCAGCACCAAAAGTCTTGAGTGAGTACAATATATTTACTATTAAACTGGAGGCAAGATTGCCCAGAGGGGGTTTCGAAATTTTTGAGGGGGCACATTTTGATGGGTTTTTGAATTTTTAAGGGGATCAATGTTCGACGGGGCAATGGATCAATTTTCGGGCTAATGGACAAGGGTTACGAAGTGAAACTGACCGCAGCAAGTGTAATTGTATATGATCTACGATTTTTCTAATTCTACCTTAGCTTGATCTGTTTTTAAAAAAGGTGAGCAATAAGATATCTTGGTAGGAAGGGGGTGGAGGTAGGTTCTTGCGCCATCGACCTTGGGGGGGATGGGCACCCCTGACTGGAGGGTTATTTTATAATGGGGCAAGCTTATCACTTACTAAGTAAATAGTTAGTTTAACAGTCGTGGTTAATTAAGAAGCTTATTCAATTATGTCTGTTGAATAGACTACCATAGAACGTACAAATTAACATAATTTTGTGATGTAGCTTATACATTGAATACATTAGGGAGAAGGAAAGTTATCTCATTTGAAAGATTTCGGTAGGATACACTAGATTAGTTTTCTTGAATATTTAAGAAAAAATCTCATGTACCTTCTTTGTGGTGTGGTTTATAATATTTCTAAACGTTAAGGGATTAAAATTTAATATCATGTTACAGTCAAAATATTTACAGTTCCGAATCTGAAGTAAAATTCTTCCTAAAAATTGTCTTGAAGTTCCAATATGACATTACTTTTAGGAGACACATAATTTTTCAAAATTGGTCGTAAGCCAATTTAATATATGTATATCGTGTATCCACCTATTATACAACAATAGTTATTAGATACATTAATACAAAAGGTCGTGAGTATTAATTTTCCATTTTATTCTTTTTGTGCTAAAGGTGACGTTTTGTTTTGTTTTAGTCTGCAACTGCAATAAGCCTGCTACTTTGGATAATTGCAGAGAGGATTAAAATATCAAATTATACTAATAAATCGTTTTAAAAAACTCAATTTTTACAAACGATCTTTTTCACTTATAGTAGTGGTATAAGTCTAGGTGAAAAAATAATAATTAGTTGCTTTTTTTTTTCAAATTTCAATTATATTTAATTCGCGAAATAAATATATTATCATTTAATTTATTCGAATTATTATTTCAAAAAATCAATATTCAGATTTAATCTAATAATGAAATAGACTTTTTTTTGTTCATCAGCTTAAATTCCACCCAAAGCATTCAACGGTTCATACAACACCGAGTTCTCCTCAACCCTAGACATTTCAAAGGAAATAATATTAATTTAGACCTTTTCTGGAGATATATTTACACGGTAGAGCAAGCCAGGCTGCTAAAAACCTCAAACCTTACTTCTTATATTTCATTCCATTCTCTCAAATAGAGGACATTTTTTTTTCGAGATTGCAATGACAGTGAAAACTCCACTATGCAACATCTTGAATCCTATCACTTGCATTCTCTCCGCTGTTGAAATTCATGATAAGTTCCTGCCGATACAGGCATCCTTTCATCCATAGGTGGATCTACCGAGGAGGGAAGGGCTTTCGAGCTGAAGCACCCCTCCCTCCCAAAAAATGGTAAAATATAACCATGTTTTATAGAAAAAAAATATTAAAAACTATCTCTTAAAGGATTTTTTTACGTGTAATTACATTTAATAGGACTTCAAGAATCACTTAAACACCAAGTCAAATAGGTAGTTAGTTTTTTTTTTTAATTAATGATATATAAATATATATATATATATACGGAAAAAAAGGCTTTCGGGCTGAAGCTTCCGTAAAATTAAATCCTTGATCCGCTAATGCTACCATCCGACTCTGATCAGGCCTCAGCCAAAGGTCTCTTCCAGATCGTGGAATGGTGGAACTGCAGGGGGATGAAACTTAATGAATTAAAACGCGTGACTTTTACCCACTAGCCTTCCATTATAACATTACATCACCCATATAAATGAATAAAAGAATCATGTTGATGCCATCCTAGATTTTAAAGGACCAGAAATCAACAGATAATTTAGCCACCTATACTGATTACTAAATATACTTTTACCTTTCATCTTTCAACTGACAAAACACCTAATTTATATGACTATCATCAGAAATATTTGGACCTAAGGATTTAAACTTGAACAGTATAAAATTCAAAGAAACCATAACTCTCCTTATTACATACTCCTTTTGTAATACACTGTGTAATATTATCAACTTACAAAAAACTTACTTGGCTTTACAAAAAATGTTTTGTAATATTGCTTCAATTTAAATTAATTATAATGATTTCTGTTCATGATTCAGGTTAAACATTCTTAAATAAAATCATCAGAAACGGTTTGAGTTGAGCCTATAAAACATAACTTGACTATTGCTCCATTTTTTTTAATATGGCAGATGTCCTCTTTGATATGAGGCCACTTTATGACTTCTGGTACAAGTAGGAAGGACGCACTCTTCCTTCAATCGAGCAAAAATGGCAATGTAACAAGAATAACTAAAGTTCCAACTAATACCATATTGTTTGATTAATTGCAATTGTAACATACATTTACCCGAAACTTATGAAATATTGGAGTACAGTATGTATTGAAATCTATGAAGTATTGGGACTTCTTCATTCCAGAGTCGATCTGTATAGAAATTGTTCGTTTACTGACAAATCTATTGTAGAACATTGACTTGCACTAAATATCACAAATAAAAAAGATCTTAAATATAATTTTATAATCATCAATGTAACTTTTAAGATAAGCCTTTAAAGCTGAAAGTGTATTTCTCTTTCCACCCTTATCCTACCTTAAAAACACCTTATCCAGGTATTGGAATGATGTATATACCTTTCGTCTTCTCGATGGCTTCATCCTTTATGGCCTTGGCCTCTTGCGCGGCGTCCTTGGCCTTCTGCTTAGCGCCGTCGATGGCACCCTGGACCAGGGGAGCACTGCTGGCGCACCCCATCGCTTGACTGGCTCCCTCCCCTGTCTGTGCCTGCCGCTGCCCCCTCCACGCCTCTACTTCTTGCGCCGCCGGTCCCAGTTTCGTTAAGGGCCGGAGGACATCCTAAGTCGATAATTAAGAATGAAATGATCGCTACTTTGGTTTTTTTTTTTTTAAGTATGCTATTAAAATGGTGAAAAAGAAGATATTCCACTAAGTTAAACTCTAAACTTGGTTTTTCGTCAGTCGTCATTGTTAAGCTTTTTTTTTTTTTCAAATTTCGACATGATCGTCGAAACATTCCCAAATTTGAATAGTATCATCTATGTCATATTATCTATATGATATATTATGAGTAACTTAGAGATGGAAATATAGTTGGCTGTAAAATTATAAAGATGAAATGCAGTTTAATGAAATAGTTAAGAAACGCAGGCGTCATCATCAGGGCTGAAAATAAAAAACTATTCAATTGTTTTTAATTTATATTATATATATATATATATATATATATATATATATATATATATATATATATATATATATATATATATATATATACAGGATGTTCCAGGGTTAAGTAGCCAAACTGAAAATATGAAATAAGGATCTCAAAATAAGAAAACAAAATTTTTTTGAAGATATGTCCGCAAACGCTTTGTTTAGGAGATATTCAAACCTAAAGATTTTCGTTGTTATGAATTAAAAGAAACCTATTTATTTGTTCTAACTACTTTATTAATCAAATGTAAACATTAACATTCATATTAAATGTTATTCAAAATGAGTTCCTTGAGCATTAAGACAGGCTCGGCTTCTTTCTTCAACTGCAGAAGTGGCAGAACAGCACTGGATATGTGTTATTGCTTCACAAGATTCAATTATCCTTCTTCATAAGGAATTAAGTTCATTGACCGGACTTGCATAGACTTTTTGTTTAATGTCACCCCAAACAAAAAAATCCAGTGGTGTCAGGTCTGGAGAGCGCACAGGCCAAGCCACTGGTCCTGCACGGCCAATCCATTGATTGAGATAATTAATATTTAGCCATTGTCGTTGACCTCTTCCGTAGTGTGGAGGACAACCATCTAATTGAGGCCACATGTCCCTTCTCAGCAGTAGTGGAATTTGTTCAACTAAATCATAGTAATCATTATTAAGAAATACCAGAAACGTGCCCGCATTGAGTCGAGCCAGCAAGAAATGCGGATCTGTTAAAATGTTGTCTCCAACCAGACATTGCACTGAAACTGGTGCTGAAAATGATGCTCACGAATTACATGGAGATTATCCTGCGACCAGAGATGATTATTTTTCTTATTGAAGATACCTCTTCTTGTAAACATACTTCTTCATCTGTCCAGAGAATTTTTCCTGTAAAGCATCAACCTGAAAATCTTTTCTGTGCCAAAAATCTTGCGGTAATAAATAATGTACCCGTTGATAATTGGTATGGGAGAAGTTCATCTGCAATGAGAGTTCTCCATACTGTAGTTGGCGTAATATTTAATTCTGCTCCAGCTGTTCGCACACTGCCAGATGGATTGTCATCAAAATATTGTAATATGGTCGCACTCCTTTCTTCATTTCGTAAGGGGCAAAAATACCATCAGCACGCTGTATTATAGTAGATGCACCAGGTTCTCTAAGACGTTCAAACCTGGAGCTAAAGATAGACTTATTTAGTGATCTTCTATTCGGAAATCGCCTGGCATATTCAAGACGGTCAGCATCAGTATTACCATTGTAAAAACCATATACAAACACCATATCGGCATGTTCACCATTATTATAAATAGAAGGCATAATAATGAGTACTCTGCGAAAGCCTCTTACAAATTGATAAATGTTATTGAGAGTTTCCAATGGTAATTCCAAATAGTATTAATCCTTATATTGCCAATAGTTTGTATACAGTTAGGGATAAAAGGTCATATTAGTATTCTATCTAATCCATCTCCTAAACAAAGCGTTTGCTGACATACCTTTACTTTCAAAAACATTTAAGGTTTATATTTATTAATTACTAAAATTCAATTTTTAATTATAATAGAATATGAAAAAAATGTTTTGTTAAAAAATAAATATTTAAAAATAACCACCTAAAATAATAATGAAACAGCAATCTTTATGTCATTGGATGATCAACTAAATGTTACCAAGTCCTAATCTTAATTCTAATATTTACGTTTTGATGAAAATATTCCACGCAATTAATTTTATTTTTACACGCGTATTAAACAATATATAAGCTAATACCTTAAACTGGTATTTTTTGAGAGTAGAGTAGGGGTTTTAAGGCGATAAATTGCAGGAATATCACGCCCATATTATATATATATTTTTTTTTTATATAATTATTTTTCAACTCAACCATACCTTTCTGCAACACGGGTTTTGCGGTGGTGACAAATCACGCAAACATGTGTACGCCATCCCTGATTATTGAATATATGAAATATGAAACACTTTTCTCAAAACTCAATATCCGTCCATGGTTCGGGTCATCAAATAGAAGATTCCATGAAGACAGGCATCGTCTGGTTCAGCTCAGCCTAGCGGCTTTCCAGGAACAAGTCCTCTCCTTCACTGATCGAAGAGTGGCAGGCCCAGTTCCAAATTTCAACCCGATAACATTTGTGATAGTTCTGTTCCATATATAAGAAAGGAGGTTCAGCAGGTCTACCGGGAAACAGAGAATCGACGAAAACTCCTGAAAATGGAAAATTATTATCCGGGAAGATACAATGAAAGTGTGGAGTCAACGGTGGGTGACAAGCCCGAAAGGCACTACTCTGAGGAAGGACTTGCTCACCGTTTAATCACATTTGGAAGCCAAGTGGGTCCTCCCGAATAGCTTTCGAGCTAAGTTCCATGGCTTTGGAAAAGATCCTCTATCCGCTATCTGTGGGATTCTAGACTGTTGAACACATTATCATGAACAGCACCACCTTCGAGTCACTAAAGGCTAAATTGCCGGTCTCTATATTCTCACAGTTAATGATTTTCGTCAGATAGTTACTGAAGAAAACTACCCGCACTCCAAAGAATTTTTCTACTATTCTTTCCAAAGAATAAGAAGAAGAAGAAGCGATCTGACCCACACACTTAACCTCACCCGCGCCAGGGATGCCGCCGAAACGAGGAGGAATAACTTAATAAACAGCAATTACAATATGAAAATTAGTGTCATTGCAGGAGCAGGCAGTTATACAGTGAAGTTATACAGTTATAAAGTGTTGCTTCAATGGAACGGTAGGATTCAAATGTAAAAATAAAAAATAGTTCTGCTTCATTATTAGCCAATAGAACTCGTGACATTGACCCTCAGTACATTAGAAGGGGTGCAGTTCACAATGTCCCTCCATCTCCAGTACTACAGATCTGGAATATATGAGATATATATATTTTTTTTTCAATTCTATGCTACTTAGCGTGAAAATTCCCATGTTCTGTAAGGAATTACAAGATCCGTTCGTCCGAGAGAACCTGTTTCGCTTCCAAGGGGTCCGGACACTTGGCAAGTATTTTCTTAAAGTTCAGCTCCGAATGATGGTTATCATCCACTGCCGGTTTCACTCTTCAGTAATATTCTCCCGGAGGATCTCTCATTTTCTGGTGTTTTCAGCGACCACTTTAATCATTTAATGTTTTACTGAAAAACGCAGAGTATTTTCTATCAAACCTCATTTTCAATAATTCTTCTCGTAAGACATGGTACGACTCAGTGATTAGCAACAGTACATTCAGCTGAGCCGTCGCCAGCCTGTCAGCAATCGGTGTGAGAAGGTCTAGGACCAAGCAGAACAAGCATGCCCCCGAATACCCAGTATCATCCCATTATAAATGGTCAGTGTCGCTAGATACTGAGGCCCAAAAATGCGCCCCTTAGGCGATCAAGGCCGTTGAAGATTAGAGTCACCCTATTTCTCTAGTAATCCAAATGAGGGATCACATTAAATCCTCTTCCAAACCTTATGCTACGGTAGATAACCAGCTCACATGCAGAAGTTCTCCTTTCTTCCAGGCTGAGGATGATAAGAGTTTGTCCTGCCCGTATTTCTTTTGCAGAATTGCTTGTGTCTTTGCTGGGGCCTTTCTCCGTGTTGAAACGTTGACTTAATTGTTATTGATCTCTGTTTTCATCTGGCGCCAGCATTTTCATTTTACCAATACTGGCTAATTTTAAAGGGTCAATATCATTACTTTAGAAACTATGAAAAATACTGTTTATATCTATTCGAGTCCAACTTTTTGACCACTCGGACACCACAGAAACTATTCACCAGATCCGAGTTCTAATACGGCTATGTTCGGATACGACAATAACATTTTATAAAGTGTTATTTATTCATTAGTTTCCTAATTAATAAATAATTTACTAAGGGAAAAGTTGGCGGATGAGCGTGATCTCGGTCAAATCACCTCCTTGTACATCTATTTGCCCAGAAACCGCACTTTCTTATAAAATAATCAATTCGTGATCATCCAAGGGTTGTAGTGCTACTGCATTATATTTATTGCTCTATAAGAATGTTTCTCACATGACTTACTCCACAGCTTATTAACTACAATAAACATTTTTTTTTTTTACATTTCTGTTTAAGGATTTGTACTATCTTGGTTTTACTAATCGGCTGTAGTACATTCATACTTTCTATTTATTTATTTTTGTTCAGTATGCAAGTGTGGCATCAGAAACAACTTTTAATTTTTGAAATAATCTTTTACCTATCCTTATTCCTTTTAATACAACATAGGCGGCGAGAGATATCAGTGCATTGGTAGGACAACACGTAGAGGGTGGGGTGGCCGAGCGGGCGTAAGCGTGTACACAGTACCGTCATTGCCCGGCAATCCCGGACAAAGATAATTAAATAAAATAATTACGAATTCGCGTCCCGATGCCTGGGGGGGAGGGCTTATAACACTAACATTAATCCAAATTATTTCAAGACTGCCGTGGGACATGTGTGGAAGTCTCCATCCAGCCCACAGAACTTGATCGATGACTCAATGTGGCCGACGGACCATGACATCTGGTGGAAAAAAAAGGTTTGTTCTATAAATGACATTTCAGTTGCGAAATGAACTTTTTAAGAGAAACGACGCGTGCAATGAATGTTGCGATTGAGTGATTTATTAAATTTCGTATTTTTTTTAATATCTTCTAAAGTTTTACCATGTGATCAGAGAAACTTTCGCGGGCCGTATGTTGGAGACGACTCTGCCATAGACGAGCAATGGTTATATGCTTAATTATTTCAATATTGTTATATGCGGTCAGTGTTTCAACTGCCTCCCGCAGTGCTACATCCTACGCCCTGATGAAGACCTGAAAAGTGGGTCGAAACGTCGGGAAAAATTAAATAATTCTACTTGTTTAATTTAATATTAATTTGACCGCACCCCCCGATCAACTCCTTCTCATGCCTAATTGTTGTATTTTTATGTACCTATTGTCTCAATAGGCCCCCTTTAATGTCATAAACAGGTTACAGATCTTACAGTATAATTTTATTTATACATCTGTAGTATTTTAGCATTACAATGTTATCATAGATAACGAATATTTAGGATAAAATCATATGTTTAAAATGCTGCCATCTTTGCACTACGGTTTTACCATTTCCAGGTTTTACCATAGTTTTCTAGATTTCAGTAAACTTGTTACCCATCTGCAAGGAAAGAGAAGCATAGTATGGTCTAAATAGAGCTCAGATGTTTAAAAGATTAAATAATTAAAATTTAACAATAAAAATTTTTAAAATTAAATTTTATCTTTAATGAACTTCCACTTTAAGGACTTAAATTTTAAGTTCTTGCAATGGGCATACTTTATAGGTCAAAGTCTTATCTCTTATTAATTTACTCTCTTCATCTAGTAGTTTGCACATTCTCGTTTATTATTATAATATTTACGTAAATAAATTAATAACAGGCAATTAAAATCGATTTTCGCAATGCTATTGTTACTTTTAAATCTACATTTATGATAAATTCCTGTTAATGGCTTGAAGATGTAGGTAAAATTTTTTAAACTCGTTGCCTCAACAAAAGCAACTAAATTATTTCTAACAATATTTATGGACATAAATCTGTGACAATTAAAATAAACTATACGTTTTTTATAACCGTTTTAAAAATAGTTTGGTATTGTCTGTCACAGTGCCAATCAGATCGAGTTGTAATAGTAAAACTGCCCTTAACTTTCATTGTGGTTGCATTAGTTCTAAAATTGGAACGTGTTACTCTACTTTTTTATGCTGTTTTGAACTTATAACTGTTGTGGTTACCGACTATCTTTGGAAGAACGAAATGCCCGTTACATGAAATTATTAATGCGTGAGAATTTCATTTTATTTTAGCTATTAGTTTATGGATGTTATAATAAACAATCTTGAATCTATCTCATGTTATATAGCAGACGATGTAGTAAAGTATTTACATAAATTTTGTTGTATGATTAATTGTTTATTAAGGATCCAAAAACCACAAAATATTGAACGAATTCCAACCATTTGTATATTAATACTAGACTCAGTTTTAACCGTAAGTAACCCATCATGCATCTTACCTTTAACCAAACTGATATTACCATTTTGAAGATGTGTGTACAAGAGGAGTATCCAATTTTGATGTAAGTATGAACAAAATAGTCACAGTAAGAATATTATATTTTACGCATAAAAATAAATCTGCTATTCAGGGTCACACTTCCACCACATATGGATTTTTTTAAAATACATATGTTTATTTTACTTCGTTGGTATAATGTTAGGATTGGGAGACACATCTTTTTTGGGAATGTTATAAGATAATTAGTGTCACTAGATTAGATAACCTCTTTAATAACTAAAACATTTTTCAATCAATTGCTGCTATCTGACAAAAGTCTTATTTCTGTTTAAAATATTTATCAATTTAAATTACAACCTTGATTAATTTATGATTCACTTCCTAAGGTAATGATCAGGCATTGAATTAAAAAAAAATCGTATCTCACTACTTGTAAATGATAACCTTCCCACCTCTTTTGCACCTAATCCTTTGGGGATTTCATTACTTCTCTGTAAGTCATCATATGAGTGGCCTTAATTGAAAAATGGACATTAATCATTTTTAAAAAGTTAAGATATTGCCAATTTTTGTTTATTAGTTTCAATTGAAACGAATCCTAATGATTTATTTTCATGATTCAACTTGAATCTTCTTAAATAAAATCATCAGAAACAGTATGAATGGAACTTACAAAACTAAAAATTGACTTTTTCTTCACTTTTTGAATATAACCTATGTCCGACTTTGATATGAGGTCATTCGTTCATATAATTTATAGGGTATTAACATATTTTTATTCACTTCGGATGTATTCTAAAAGAGAAACCCGCGGGTCACGTTAACGTTGTATTTGAATTTATTAACTTCACATTAAATTTTTTTTTTTTTTTTTGTAATTTTTACCATAGAATCAAAGGGAAGTTTGTGAACCGTAGTTTGGAGACTCCTGTATAATAGTTTTAAAACAATAACCAAATATGAGTCTTGGCTGGTTCCAGGTAACTTCGCTAGCCCGTCCACCAATAAATTGGACGAATCTTTACAATAAATAGAACCTCAGAATCAAAAACTTTCAGGAAGTCTCTGTTTGTTTTAAACATGTTCCTCGGTGGCTGTTGATTAGCCGAAATTTTGAATAAATTTATATTTTTACTCCGTAAAAAAAAATCTGGTGCGCACACACACAACTTTCACTTACCGCTCTATTTTGAATATAAACTATTTTCTGGAAATTTTGGGATATTATAACATTTTTGAAGTGCAGTATTATTACCGGAACTAAATCTTAAACCTTGTAGCTAACAAACCATTGAGACCATCAAAATAAAAAAATCAATAAAAACCTCCCTACTCCATCTGTTTTTGTAAACCACAAAACTCCAGTCTCTGAGCTACAGCCGCGTTCATAGAAATTTTATCACCCAGTAAAAATTTTATTTTATTTACCAGATTGCTATCTGCAAAATCTCCGAATATTTCTTTGCTAGTTATGAAACAATATTCTAAAAACAATCGCATCATTAAGCGGCCAAATTGTTCGTTTATTTTTTTCTTTTCCCAGTTTCTATCGCTATCTGTTTGTTTTTTTTTTAAACTATGACTACCATTGATTGATTGTATCCTCGTTATTTCTTTGAAAATTCCTTTACTTCATGTAACGTCACAATTTTAATGTTTTCTGACGAGGACAGTTTTTAATACAGGTCATAACTGAATTTATCCTGGGATTTGTTAAAACTGAACTGAGAAACATTGCCAAAGTTTTAAAAATGTTAGAATTTATAAAAGAAAAACAGCTCATAATTGACAACTGTCACATTCGATATTTATAAGCGAATTCTATGCAAACATCAGGAAAAAAAGAGTAAGATATAAAGTGAGAAATGCGAACATGCACAGATAAAATGGAAATTCGATGGCATCAAAAGACGAAAAAGCATCTGAAAAATACATCTCCAGAACTTTCTCAATCGAGGAGAACTAGCGGACTCGAGACGTGGACTTAGGAACACACTACCTTGGATACACTACTCGACCCACTTAAGGTTGAAAATCCAGATAGATGTGGAAATATCTATTGATATAAACAAAAAGGTCCCATGAAAGGACAACCTAACATTACAGCTGATTAAGTGGAGAAGAAGAGCTAAGAGTAACGCTATTTTAGCTAATGAAGAAAATGTGGTAAGAAGAAAGGATAGCAGAGGCTTTGGGCACAGGCTTTTTGCTGAAGACGAGCACCATGGTCTATCTATGGTATCTGGCCAAAACTAGTTAAGTCGAAAAATGGTTCTCGCTAGTTCTGTAAATTGAGATCCCCCGCCTAACGTTCTAAACACCGTGAAGAAGTTAGTAAATTACAATTATCCTCTAGACCTCTAAATTTTCAGCATTGAGTTACCAACTTCTTCATGGTGTATAGACCATAGATATATGATTGTGGTAATCACAGAGGCCAAGTGCAAATAAGATTATGGCCAATATCTTGCTAAATCGGATATCTCCGTAGTACGAAAATATAATAGGCGAACATTATACAGAATTTAGAAAAGCTAGAAATTACAGGTACACCACTTTCTTCATCCTAAAACAGAGGCTCGAAAAACCATTAGGAAATATATCAGGATATGCATACTTTTTTGTCATTTTCAAAGCAGTCTGTCCCCACGTGGGGAGAAACTATCTTTGAAAAAGTATGACAGCTGAGAATTTCCAGAAAATTAGTGAAATTGATAAAGGTGTGTACAAATGATCCTAAATAATTCGGACACAAAAAAAGTATCGGAAGCTTTCAAAGTTTGAACTGCTAAACGGTAGAGAGTTGGACTCTTGCCTATGATAATGAAAACATCACGTGAAAATGAAATTAATCATAAAATTCTAAGATATGCAGATAATGTATCTGTCCTTAGAAGCAATGAAGAGGACATTGAGTAAATCTTTAAAACTATAATAAAAAAGCAGACCATATCGATTTACAAATAAATAAAGATTAATCGAAATATTTAGTCTAAGTCGGAAAATCCACAATAGGTTCTGTGTAGAAGGAAACGCGTTCCTGAGATTTGGCAGATTCAAATACCTCAACTCCACAATAATCTCAATATGCCAGAAAAATGAGAAATACGCCAGCGTAAAAAAAGCAACCAGAGCTTTATTCTCTCTTCCAAAGGAATTGAAATTCAAAAAAAATCTTTAGAAATCTGAAATTAAGGGTGTAAAATATTATGATAAAGCCAGTTTTGATGCGAGACACGAACACTAACAAGCACACTAGAAAAACATAATGAAAGATTTGAGAGGAAACTCTCCAGAGCGACCTGAATGCAAATAAATGGAGGAGAAGTACCAATAAAGAAATGCTTCAGAGACTGGTAATCAATATCTCGTGAAAAGAAGGAAGAAGATTAAGATGGGTGGGATATGTAGCAGGAAACAATCCATCAGAAAGACTCTACATAACAATGAATCCATCAATAGTCTGCAAGAGGGCATAGGAAGCCAAAAACCAAATTTAATAGAATCAATAAAGATGTTACAGAACTAAATGCAGAGAACTGTAAAGCAAAGGCCCAAGACTGGCTGAAGTGAAGAAATTCAGGTTAGTAGGCCAAAGATCTGTAAATCAGGAATAAAAAATCCTAATTGATAATGTTTTCTATTAGGTTCTAAAGATGATGGTATAGACCATTGAATACAATTATTACTGTATTATTTTAATTAATATAAAATTTAAAGGAAGATTCATCCTTCACATATTCCATCATTATTAATATTTAGTGCACAATTCTATCTACATTTTTTTTTCTTTCTAGGTGGTAGCATCCATTCAAATTGCTGAAGCAAGGTGCTAGTGTTCCAGGTATTTGATTATATTATATTATATTCAGGAAAAGGTAATAATAGCAACCTGATAAATAATTTTACTATACTTCCACAGTATTTTGCACTTTTCATGGATGCAATGTCATTGTAAAATTGTGAAACCTTCCATTAGTTTCTGGAAAGCATTAAAGTGAAATGCCTGGCTATGAAAGAGATGATTCCAAAAGTTTATCCAATTTGGAATATGCTCTTGCTGGTGGAGCTTCTGGAGGGGTGACGCGTTTTTTTTGCCAGCCATTTGATGTCTTAAAAATCAGGTTTCAGGTATTTATATTAAAATCTTTTAAAGTAATAGTTTTAGAAATCTATTATGCTGACTTTGTTATTCATCTTAAATTATATATTTTCAGCTTGGATCATTAATATCCTGAATGACTTGTTAACTTGTATTCAGTATGTGTAAAAGACCTTTCCTGGCTCCTACAAACATTTATATGTTAACCTTTTCTGACTCTTGGTCATCCTAAGACACATGCCATCTGACTGGAGCTAAACCAATCAGCCTCAAAAGGCCAAAAAAATATTCAATTTAAAAAGTCTTTTTATTTCTTAGTAATAAAACTCTTTGATTTTCAATTACATGAAGGAAACTTTGCACGAAGATTCTTGAGGAGGCTGTATCATATTTCTAGTACAGGGTTCACACTCTGCAGTACCTACCTACCTCTACCTCTGTGGTACTACAACCCTGAATGGTTCTTGGCCTCCTAAATAACTCTGTCATCTGGCTCTGTCCTATGCTGCCACCTTCCAGTTAATGATTCCTAGGATCAGCAACCTGTAGCATCCTCTGCCACACTGGTAACCAGCCTTAACCTTGGTCTTCCAGTTCTCCGGGTCCTAAGATGAAACTCTTGAGATGCCTTCCTGGGGATTTCTGCTTCATCAGCCTCCTTGTTGATTTGGTACAGCTCTCGGTTCTTCCTAATCCTCTATCCCTCAGGAACTCTCAATGCACTAACAATAGGCCATATGATTTCATTAAAAAAAAAAAAAAAGTAAGTCCTTTTTCTTGCTTTTAGAAATGGTCCATCTTTGTAGTCATAGATGAGAACAGGTCGGATTAAAGTCTTATAAAGAGTAAACTTGGTTTGCTTGCTCAACAGTCTGCTTTGAAAGATCCAAAGTAGTACCGATTCACAGCGAACAATCTTTTCTTCATTTCTGCTGACATATCATTCAAAGCTGTCACATAGGATTAAAGGTGAGTGAATTCAGCCTACAGCACAGTACGTTGTGATTTCTGTAGCCTGCCTGCATAAGTGGCAGGTCTTATTAACTATCACTCAATGAACTTTTGATATCTTTTAGGGCTATAAATGCTTGTCGGTATTTTAATCATCATTTGAAGTTATTCCATATTCAATTCTAGACTGAAAAGCTTCTAGAAGGTTTATATTTTTTCATTAGTTAGTTACTCTGACTAAACCAAACACTCTTTCTCTGTCTAATCATGAAGCTCTTTCCACTTGAGTCACTAGTTAAGGTTCTCAACCTATTTAGTTCCTTATCTAGCCAGCTGATCTGCTTATCCCTTTCTGAGTCCAGCAAGTGAGTCCACATCATTGCTTGTATTCGTTTGATAGTATGGACTTACAAGAGATGATTGACAATACAAATAGATCCTCTCGGTCTGGTTTTAATGATATTGAATTCATCAATAATTCCTTTTCAGTACACCAAGCATGGACTGATGTATTACATAATACATGTAAGTACTGATTATTACATGCCAATTGCATTTGTTCAAAAGTGATGTTTATAACCTTATCTATGATGAAGATGACACCATCATCCTGAAAGTATCAAATAACTTCCATGATGACAACTATGAGTAAATTAGAGAAAATATTTACATAGAGAACATAGAGAAAAAGTTTAAATTTATACCATAAATACAATTTATTTATTGCTACATAATAACAGAAATACAAAGTGAACTTGTGATTAAAACTTATCTCAGTTACATAAATCTTTATGTTGCATTATTTTCTCACACGATCCTTAAACTAACCACATTTTTTAAAAACTTTACAGCTCCAAGTTGAACCCATCAGTAAGAATTCATTATCTTCAAAATATAATGCTGTTTACCAGGCTTTGAAAACAATTTTAATTGAAGAAGGCATTTTTGGTCTTTGGAAAGGGCACAATGCTGGGCAGCTATTATCAATAACATATGGTCTCGTTCAGGTATTTCATTTTTTTTTTTTTTTTTTTTTTTTTTTTTTTAGAGTGTCCAGTAAGTAGAGGAAAATATTTAAAGTGGTGATAGCAAACCTCAAGAGCTACAAAAAAGTTAATATAAACAATGATCCGATTTTCTGTAGAAAAGTCGAATATTAAAGTTTTGTGTTTTTTAAGTAATGTTTTTATATAATAATAATAAGGCTTAACGAACCCTAAGGTTCATTGCCGATACTGCCAATCGATGTCTACATTCTTCCATCCACCAGACACTATCTTAACCGCCAAATCAGATTTAACGGAATCTTCCTATCTTCGCTTCGGTCTAACCCTCGGACGCTTGCCAGTCGCCACTTGATATTCTTGGTCTTCAATGTCCTGCCTCTCTCATCCCAGGTCACGTCCTCTCGCCTCCTTGTCCCAGCCTCAAGTGCCTTCTCTTCTCTCCAGCGTCCTTCTCCAGCTGTTGCTACCTGCTCCGTCCTTTTCCTTCTTTCTTCTTTATCGATTGTTTATCAATATGAGACTTTTCAATGAATAATTTGTCCGCTGCATAATTCAGTACGATTCATCGTGCAATCTCACATTCCTATATATTCCTTCTCATTCCCTCACATAAAGGAGTGAATGCAGGGGGCTATCTACTACAGTTTATTGAGCTTTAAGTTCATATTAACTATTTTGAGTTTTATTAGAGAAAAATTCAATTGAAGTATGAGAAAAATTGAAGAAATTGGAATTAGATGAAAAAATCAAATATGATATAGTGAGTTTTGAAAAATATAATAACATCAATATTTTAGATAACTTGAAAATGAGCAAATTAGCTCAAAACGTTTTTATAACATAAGTAAACATTAACAATAAAGAGTAAAATTCATTATAAGGGCTTATCGATCCTTGAAAACACTCATATATGTATGAGTATATGATGTACCCTTGAAAGGCTGCTGGAAGTAAATAAATATTTGATTTTATATCCTGTCCAAAAGTATCTCTGTTTTCAGCAAGAAATACTACAATACATTCTTGCAAAAAATTTTGCAGTTGTTATGGGTGGAATTGTGCACCTTTATTTCACAGGCTTGAATTAAGTTTTCTATAAACATCTGGGGTTTGCGGATATACAGTAATGCCTTTTATTGTATATTAAGTTTTGAATGTATTGTACAGACTCATACTTCTCAACACCGTTAAAAAAAATTGGTGGGATTTTATGATTTTGAGATGTTCTTCTAATTTCTTCTGACAGTGAATTTTTTATTTAGGTCAGAGATTGGAAACTGTTTTAGGTTTGTATCGATTCTATGGATCATTTTTGATCTCCTCAGTGGTTGAGTCTGTCATTGGTCTTTTAAGGCTAATTACCAATTCCTAGGAGCCATCGGTATTGTTTATTATGTTTATTTAGGTGGTTCCTCAATTGCGGATGGTAGAATCCACACAATCAGTGTTTTTTGTTTTGCATTCAGCTCTTGTATCTTGAGGAAACACTTTTATATATTTATATACACAAATAAAATGTTATTAACAGATAAACTAACACTTTTTTGAATCACTAAAATAAACTAACTTATGAGGTTATATAACATTAACATCTATAATGTAATTTAATAAAGTTTTGTCAAAAATTTCTCGTTTTTATGGGAGAGAAGAGGGGAATAAACAATAAACTTTGCTATATTATATTTTGATTAATTTGAACTGAGAATTCAAAGAAAGAAGAATTAAAATAGTTTTTTTAAAGTATACTATAGAAACTCATTCAGTTTGTCTCTTTACACAAAAAAAAATTAAAATTAGATTTAGTTAAGGTCAGTTTATATTTACTCATGTTATTATTATGCAATTAATTTCACTTTGACAGCTTTTTTGTCCTAAACAGTATCTTAGGTTAACAAGGAAAATTAAATTAAATTATTTATTTAATATTAATTAATATTTTGTTTATTTCACAACAGTATTTGATGAAACATTTACGATAACTTATATTATAAGAATTTTCAAAATAATACGCCAATGACCCTTAGGAGTAGAGGTGAAATAAATAAACACATTATTTAAATAATGATATTTATTTATAGGCAGCTTACCTTAAAATAAAAAAGTATACTCTAGAAAGCCATTAATTTATTAACTGTAGACAAAGGCCTTATAAAATTAATTCCTAATATTCTAAACAAATATATTTTCATCATTAATAAAGCTAAATTTTTATTTGTTTCAGTTTCAAACTTTTGAATTCTTTACAAAAACTTCTTCTACTGTATTAAATCTAGATCCTACAGCCTCAGATGTGCATTTTCTCTGTGGATCTTTATCTGGAGTGGCAGCGACAATGGCATCTTTTCCATTTGATGTTGCTAAAACCCGATTTATTGCACAAGGCAATGATAGAGTAATAGCAATTATAAATTTTTCATATGTATTTTTGAAATAGAATAAAGTATTGTTGTCAGTTAATGTTTAAATTGATAAGCTTTGAAAAATAAATCGCTTTAACGTAAGTTATTGTTTTTGTTTACAGTTATACAATTCCATGTTCCATGCATTTAAAACCATGCTGAAAGATGAAGGTGTAGTTTCTTTGTTCAGAGGGCTGACTCCAGGAATACTCCTTGTCGCACCGCAGACAGGTGCTATGTTCACAGTTCATAACATGTTAAAGAAATTGTTCAGAGATGCTAGTAGGTATTAATATTCTTCTTAATATAAATTTTCAATTAGGGCTAGTTTTAAGTCAAGCTTTCAGGCAATATTACAATTATGAATTCCAATTCGACAGCATTAAACAGTGAATATCACTTTGTATATGTTTTGAGTTAGCTCAAGTCAAAGTTTGAAAAAATTTAAGAAAAAGTCTTGGAAAATCTCTTAGCTTTCATATAAATAAATTTTATTTTTCTTAAAAATCTAATTTATTCTACATTTTATCCAACCCATCCAAGATTTCTGTCATAACAATAGATAGATAAAATCTACTTTAGTGTGAGTTGTGAGCTTTGGGGCTCCACCAAACCATCGAATTCCTATCGTATCCAACCCTTACAATCCAAAATCCTCCGTAAAATCCTTAATGCTCCATACTTTGTCACAAATAAAACCATTCATAAAGACCTTAATGTACCATATGTCGCTGATTTAGCTCGAGCCAGATATCTATCCTTTCATGATAAACTTCAGTCCCATCCAAATCCGCTTGTTTCCACTCTTGCTTCTTTCTCGATTCCTGATAATCCTCCTAGGCGTCTGAAAAGGAGACGGCCTCGTGATCTTCTTACTTAAAATTATTTAGAGAGTGCTACCACTGGGTAGTAACTCTTCAAGCCTGTACATGCCATTATTTATATATGCGCATATTTACTTGTTGTATTTGTATACAGTTGTAAATTCCATTAAATACAAAAAAAAAAATTAAAAAAAAAAAAAAGTGTGAGTTGTTTCTTTTTTTTTTAATATATTTTATCTTAAATATTATAAGATTTAGTGGTTTGATCTGTTGCTTTAATTACATAAACATATATGGCACAGCAATTCATTACTGAATCAGAGCCCTCTCCAAAAGTTTGTGCCATTCATCCAGATTCTGTGCAGTAGTCATCCAGTCCGTTGTTCAAAGAATATTCCTGGCATCTGCATGGACGCTATCCAGCCATCTCATTTTGTTTCACCCCACTCTTCTAGCTTGATAGACAGTTTCCATATTAATTTTTTTGGGATGTCCATCTTGGTTAGATGTACTACCCATCCGAGCCTTCTCACTTGATCCGTCTAGCAACATCTGCTTTCTTGAAAAGTCTTTAGATCTCCTGATTTTTTCTTCTTCTCCAAGCATTCCCCTCCCTTATCAGACCAAAAATTAGTCTTAGTATGGTCCTTCCAAAAATCAGCAACCTATTTTCATCAGCTTTATTCTATTGTTGCCTTAAATACTATTAATTTTCTTGCTTAATTATTTGAAGAGTTTGGGTCTAGTCTATATTGCTCATTATTGTAAATGGAATTGTGGTGGAATGTGAATGTTCAATCTGCGTTTTGTTCTTGTTTACTTCTGTTTGTATAGATATCAATCGTTAGTAAATCGGTATTTTCTACATCTTCTATGTATTGTGTTGGTATTGAGTGAGATGATTGGTGATGGGTGGTTGTAATTTTTATAATAATAAATATTAATAAAATAGGCATACAACAGAGTTACTCATCAACTCTAGGCTGATTATGTAAAACTACTTGAATGAAAGAAAATTAAAATTAAATTTTAATAAAATGAAATTAAATTAAATATAATGTAAGGTTAAACTTGATACACTTTTATATCCATACTGCTAACTTAGTGACAATAGACTCATTGAGCATTGTCTCTTTAACTCTCCAAAGGTAGCACCGGAGTCTATCCGCTGAGCAGTCTATTTGATGTACTTTTATACTGCTTGGGAAAGGAGAACTTTCCTTCCGCATATTATCCTGGCTGTTGGAGTCTTATAATCCAGTAAAGGGGTGACCAGAGTCACATCCTATTTTTGTATTAAAACTTGAGGATTGACGGCATATGTGAAAATTTCTAACAGGAAAGGGTTGCATTCGCAACTGAAATAATTGAAACCAAAGCCTTTATTGTGTTGTTGTATATTGCAGAAATGCATAAAGTGGGGAGAAAAAATCTGGATGATTTGTGGGACTCAAGTGGCACGATTGATTCCCCAAGTTTGTAATTGAAATATTTTGTCCAGCTATGAGTGTAAGAAGGTTTCAATTTCTACTTTTATCCCTAAGATTTGACAACCAAGAAACACATCAACAACATAAAGAAATAGACAGACTGGCATCTGTCCAAAACATATTTTAAAGTTTTGTCAGAAACTGCCATCTTCTCATTCAGTTGGAGCAGACATAACTATGATGAGAAATTGAAGCCTTTAAAGACTGTAGTTTATGTTGTGATGATGTTTGTGTTAATTATTCTTCTATCCAATTTAATCCTATAATAATTGTTTCTAGTATTCAGTGACTTTTTTTTTTCGTATTCAATGTTATTCAGAATTTAATGTTGAATTTCCTAATTTTGTCAATTACCTTTACTCTCCGACGCAATTCCTGTCCACCAGTACATTTTAATTCCATCCAGATTCCTTACTCAGACAGAGTCTGATATCTCGGCTTTCCTTTGGACCGAAGACTGACATGGAATTCACATACTAGACTCAAAAGACAAGAACTCAACCGACGATATGGCCAGCTATATAGACTACTGAACAGAAAATCTCAACTTTCAATTGACAACAAATTCTTGATCTACTGAAACCTTTTTGGACCTATGGACTGCAACTGTGGGGGACAACAAAATTTTTTAACATCAAACGCATTCATTCCTTTCAGTCCAAATTCCTTCGAACAATAGTTGATGCTCCGTTCTATGTAACCAAACAAACCCTACACCATGACCTTAATATCCCATTTCTCCTAGACCTTATCCCTCAAAAATTTTCCTAATTCCATCAAAACCTTACATATAATCCAAATCCAATTGCACAATCCCTCTCTAGCTCTACTCATTCCTACAACCCTCCATGAAGGTTGGAGCAGCAGTGGCCCAGAGACCTGTTGTAAGAATATATTGGAGTTCTGGTAATGGCCAGATTTTCCTCTTAAGCCATGTATGTCTGGTTATAGAGTCTCGGCTCAGCCTCCATTGGTAATACCAGTGATGAAGCTGAGTGAAGTCTGAGTGAAAGACGCTGGGATCTCCAAGATTCCTGCCTTTCCCTTTACGAGTGTGGGGAAAGGCTTGGCTCGGAGACCTTGAGTGAAAGAATATTGTATAAAATAATGTGTGTATTTAAGAATTTATTTTGTTAGATTAGTTTATTTTTGTTTAGTTTAGTGTATTTTAGTTTATATACATTTACTTTTAGTATTATTATATAGCCGTTTATTTATTGTGCATAGTATGAATGAGCTACTCTTTATCACTATTACTATTGTCCTCAAATGTGACAGATTGTAATATATCTCAATAAAAAAATTTCCTAATTTTGTCAAAGTATTTTTCATTTGATTTTTAATATGTTTTTTTAGTTATGTAACTTTGTTTTTTACTCAATTAATATATTTAAAAACTCTTGTTATATCATTTTCTATGATTATAATGAGAAATTTATTGGGTTTTTTATTAATAAATTGATTTAGTGAAGCGAATCTCACAGATCCATAGGAACCTTCCATGCAACAAGGCTATCGACTTTTGGAGTGTTAATAAAAGATCAAAGGAAATCATTGTTTTGCACATCACTGCTTTAAAAATGTATACTCTAAACAATTGTATATAAAGAATTAATTGAACTTCTTCTATTACAGATTTGATGCCTAACAATGTGCCAACATTAGGACAAAATTTATTTATTGGCTCAATGGCTGGATTGATATCCAAAACTTTAGTGTATCCAATGGATTTATCTAGGAAACGCCTACAACTGCAAGGTTTTCGAGGTAGAAAAGGTTTTGGAGAAGTAAGTTATCAATTTTCTTTTCTTTTGCCTAAAATAAATTAATGAGACCTGGCCAGTGTTATGTTTGGAGGTGACTAAGCTCTAGTAATCATGGAGTGATCAGCCTTCATTCGCATCTGTCGGACTGGACTGGCGAGTTAATTTATGAACCTGAAGGAACATCATATAACTGTCAGTTAATAAATAAATTGATCAAAATTGGCACATAATTTATTATGATTGAAAATAAATCAAATATATTATTGTATATTTAAATATATAAGATAAATAATTAATATATTTTATTATTAGGAAAGTTATTCTTCCTAAAACATTTAAGAGTTATTTCAATTTAATGTTATCAATGTTTCAGAATTTCAACTGTCGAGGAATGATGAACTGTATATTACGCACTATAAAACATGAAGGAGTCAGAGGACTTTACAAAGGGCTTGCACCAAGTATTATAAAAGCTGGTGTAACAACTGCCTTCCATTTTACAGGATATGATATGTTTTGTCGATTATTTTTGGCTTCTCACAAAAATAAGTGATCAAATAAAGCTTTTTATTTATTTATTTGTTCCTCAATTAAGCCTTTTAAACTGTGCCTTGACCATTGTTAAAAACACACAGTAGTGGTATATACATTTTATTTTAAATTATAATAATTAGAGCAAAAACTAATCGTGACAAATCATTAGAAATTTTAAAAATATCAAACATCATAAGAAAATAACTATAATTCTAGATATTTTATCTTTCTAAATTCATTGAAGTATCAAAATTTTTAGAACATTTACATATATTTCTCATGCTATCAATTTAGTCATTATAGTGAGAACCTTCACTCTTTCAATTTTTCTCCCAATATTTTCTAAAATTTATGACATATAAATTGAATAGAGCTTAAGATATTCATAAATGTGGAACTTTATAAAATATGCTGTTTTTTTTTTTACTTTTCCTTACCTATCTATAAAATATAAAGTAAAGAAAGTATTGAGATCATGAAAAAATTGCCATTGAATTTTCAGCAGAAAGACATGTTTTGAGGTCTACTGAGTCCAAATAACCAAGTCTCTCAAAAGAGTATAGGTATGTATCTGGAATTATGTGAACAGCATTGCTTTAAAAATAAAGTTATAAGAAACTGAAATTTCATATTTAATGTTGGTATATGCATGGGATGTTAAATAATCTTTTTCATCAAAATCAACTTATTAGAATTGCTACCTTATAAAATAAATTTTACAATTTTTTAAAAATTCTCAAAAATGGCTAATTCACTGTAGCAATCTACAATTAAATGTCAGCTAGTTTTTACTGGTATTAAAATAGTCTGACATGGCATTTTCCAAATGACATCATCTAAAGTACCTTTGATTCTGTTTGTTTTAAATAAGTAACAGTCCCTTATTGTTATTGGATTAAAAAAAAAAATTACTAACAAATTGTGAAAATTATTTATAATTAACTGAAGAAGAAAAAAAGAGAAATCTTCTCCAGCTTGAAAACAAATTTTCAGATATAACAATTACAATTTATATCTAAAATAAATTGTTTTTAACTGAAGATTTTAGAAAAAATAACATCCAACATATTAAGTCATAGAAGGCTGTGGAAAAACTAATGACTTAAAGGGCTCTTACACAGTCAATATTATTGAATCCATATCAAATATATTGACTGTCTAAGGGATATATATGTATGTATATAGTGAAAATATATGTATAACAAGTTCAAGAATATTGATCGTACAAGGCGGGCTTAATGTATGTGAAATGATTTCTAATTTAATATTAGACTAAAGAAAAGTTGGTTGGGGTTTTCAGTCACACTATAAAATAAAAATTAAATAAATTATATTTATTTTTATTTCCTAAAAATATAATAAAATATAGTTTATTAATTTTCACTTTGTATTTTAACTGAAAACACCAACAAACTTCTCTTCAATTATTAACAAAAATTATAAACAGTATGAAACAATTTTTAAAACAATTAATTGCGATATGTTTTTCATAGCCGTCTAATGTATCCCCACATATATTATTACAGTAAGGCTCGAAATTGGTACCAAATATAAGCTCTTGTCATGCTCAAATACCATGTATGGGGTACAGTTGGATTTAGAATTTCACAGGGGTACGAGTCGTATTCTCAGCTATTGTTTTTCTTTCTAAAATAAATAGTCCATATAAACATTATGGTAGGCTTCAATACTGGAATGGTAGGAAGTCTGTAGATCGATACAGGACAAATCGGGCTTTGAAGATTTTGATGCGTACACTAAGACCCTTCAGAACTATCGGGCCCTGCGTTTTTTTGTTGGTAAGCCATAGCATCGTTAATTCTACTTCAAATCCACAAGATTGAGTCCCCAATTTTGAAGGTTTCCTTCTCCTTTAGACGGGAAAATTAGTCCAATCACTCAGAAAATTCAGTCAAAAAGTTATGAAAAAAAAGAAACTTAATTTACGAATAACTCAAAAATTACACACTTTTCTCTGTGTTATGTTTACAACTATATCAAAAATTATTAAATTTCCTACAAAAGGAAAAAGAAATCATCAAAATCGGACAATTCTTAGCAAAAATACAGCTTATTGAAATTTGTAAACATGTTAGTTCCAAACATTATTTTTTTTTTTTTTTTTTCATATCCCTAATTTACAAATAATGTTACAGTTTGGTGCTTTTAATTAGAACTACTAATGCTTTACGTATTGTTCACAATTTTTAAATTAACAATAAGGTGATGGGGCTCACCCAAACATTAAAGAAGTTTAAAATTAATTTTTGTTTCCTTTTCTCGATTATATTTACTGAGAAACTAACAATTTATTGCTTTTATTTTATTTTCTTATAAATTTATTATTTGATCACTGAACAATATACTGAGCAAATTTTTGTACTAGTTAATCAATGAATGAAACCAAAATTAATATTATAATCTGCTTAATTTTACACAGATATAATGAATTTAATCAAAATAGTTAAGAGCCATTTCCGAGAAAATCGTAAGAATGTGTAAAATCGATCATATAAAGTGGCTAACCGGAGTTTGCCTATTCTGACAAAGATGTTGCTGTAACATCCCATGTATATACTTTAAATATACAATTTCACTTTCATACAATTTTTCATTTTTTGAGCTAGACTGTTCACATACATATACATATACACACACACACCCACCCACCCACACACAAATCATTTTGCGAGACTTCGTTATTTAGACTCAGGAGACCTCAAAACATTGAAACACAAAACATTTCCATTGAAAACTCAGATTTGAAAATTTTCTTGATTGCAATACTTTCCCTTACTATATTGGTGATTCTCAGATTGTGGGAAATTTTCATGATAAAATTTTAATGATTTTGATGGCATTTTAATACAATTTTCCAAGTATCTCACCTTATATGGCCACTCAGCTGTTAATCTGAGCAAATAGCGAAGATCAAAAGTGTTTTTTGCTCAGTAATTAAAATAAGTAAAGCTAATCATTCGGGTGGAGAAGGACACAAGTTTTCAACTTGGTAATGACATTTTCATGTATTTTATTCAGCTGAAATCGCTGTGTAAGTAGTTTTAAAATATTTGTTTTTTCCAACTGACTTGCTACAAACCATGGTCAAACGTAAATTATAATGAATGAAATAATTTGAACAGGTAGTGAGATAATATACGCGGTAGTAATGACAACAATAAAGATACACGCTCACTGTACAAGAAACAGATGCATAGATGGAGGCTTCCCAACTGGTAGGTCTATCCGCTGGTGGCTGTTCTTTAACTCAATGGTTATTATTACACTCTGAAGAAATTTTCCCACTGTTCCTTCTTTTCAACACTTAAATATCTAATGTTATGTTTTTTGCTTGGTAATGACAGCAAAATGATGGGAAAATCTTCGAAAAGTGATCTTTACTTCACTGTTAACAAAAGTTAAAAAATATATAAATGTAGAAATAAATTTCGCTATCATTTTACATAGTTTTTGAAAGAAAAAAAATAAATGTTTACAAGAAAACTGAGAATGGGACAATACGGGGTAATGACATTTTATTAGCTTAAGTAATTATAAAATCACATTATTCTTTAATATTTCATTATGAAGAAATACTTCTTCACCGTATAGCAGTGGGAAAAAAGTCAAGTTAGACTTAACTAATCACGTAAAAATTGTAATGGACTAAAACGCCCCTAAAATGAGAATCACCCATTTATTTCATATACAAGTAAGTGATAGTAAAAACATTTTAAATCTTACAAAACTTTAAATATATTATGCACTGAATTTCATCACTACTATTGTTTAAAAAAATGTTTTATTCTACTTTTGTGAGAAAAGGCTTGAAAAAGGTATATGTTGCTCAACATATTTCCACTAATAAAATTTAATTATTATCTTCTTTTAATGTAATTAAATAATTTGTTTCTTTCTTTATCCTTTTTAAGATTTTTGGGGAAATGTTATCTCAAATGATTTTTCTAAAAACTGTATTAAAATACTTTTTTTGCTCCACCTCTTAGTTACAAGACCCAAAAGAGTGTAATATATTTTTAGTCATTGCTACTAAAATAAGCATATCGTTGGAAAAGAGACATACAGTGATTACGTTGTTAAAGGAAAAATTCAAACTATGAAGCCATTAGTCTCTAACATATCAACAGTTTAATTGTCAATACAATACAATCACAGTCAATAGAATAGACTGGTTAACTGTTCATCGGTATGTTATAAGACTCCTGGCTTTGGATTTTTGCATTTATAATTTAATCATTACATTTAATATTATTTGTTCTTGGAACAATTTGAATAGTAATAGGCTTAGTGACATTAATCTTGAGTTATTTTAATTAATATAATTAAATTCTTGATTAATCAGAGAGTATTCGCCATTAAATCCTAAACAATATGATCAATTTTTTTTTTTATTAACCAGTAATGAAATTAAATTAAAGTGAATAGCTTAGAAAGTGTGTAGATATCACATGCCTATGAAAATTTAATTGATTGATTTAAAAAAAGGGAATAACCCAAATAAAAGTTAAAAAATAATCTAAATCCCAATATTTTGGCCAAAATCCAGTGAATTTTTTAATGGAAAACAATAATTAATATTTTCAAACAAATTAGCTCACTAAGAACATCTAAACCATTTAATTATTTGGGAATTAATTTAATTTCAGTTAGATTTGAAATTAAAAGATATAAGACAGAGCGCTCTACTGGGGAAGCTATAAAATAGATGTATCAGTCAGGAGTTTCCTTTGTGGTTCATAGAAGGTGGGTTATTATCAGGAGGATGTTTTATTATCTGTCAATCCAGTGTTCTGATGACCGGTACCGGTAGAAGGTGTTAGTCAATCTTTTCTATTTAAAAGAAACAGGTATTTTTGATAGTTTTTGGATATCATCAAATGATTACTAATATTAATCATATCAATTGTATGTTTGTTTTAGAATTTATGCTTATTAAGACAATAGAAAAACAAACAAAAAATTTATAAAATATATTTTATTCAGAATTATATTCCCAACACTTGACATATAGTATAATATTTTCTTTGAAGATAACTTGATTTATTGAGGCAACCATATAAATCATTGACTTTGAGGCAATCTGTTTTACTTAACATTCTTCTCTGACCCAACTTTGCACCAGCATGTTTAGCAGTAATTGTTGGTTTTCCTTTTCCTTTGCTGAAATATATATATATATATATGTATATATATGCTTTTTAATTTCAATTTATTCATTTAATTAATAAATATGAAAGAATTTACCTGAAAAAATTTCTTCCATAATGCATAATGCTGTCATAGTCATATTCAAACTTGTATGTCGTGTTTTTTAAGCTTTGTTTGTCAAAATTTGAAAGGTATTCTGTAAATATAATAACTATATAAAAAAAATTAATTAGAACTTAAGTGTGAAATGTTGTACACCGAAACATGAGCGATTATTATGTAATTCTAATTTAAATAAACATATCATTAATTAGAACTTAAATCAAGCACCCAAAATTTTTATTCTGATTTAATTATATTTAGATATAGATTTGTTCGCATAATACGTTTCATACATGATATTTTTTCACTATCTTAAAATAAATTACTTCTAATGACTTTATAAACTTTTGCTTCGAAATTCTTAATCATTAAAACTAATAATAAGCAAAAACAAGGTTGTCTATTCTGTTTGAAGTATTTTATTAAACTTAAGCTAAATTTATTTATCACCTTTAAAAACTTCTCAGACATTTTAATTTTATATATTTGCTTCTAATTTGTTTACATAGTTCGGATCTGTAGCATTTTGCAACGTAGCTGTAAAGCACTAATAATTTACGTGTGAGGTATTCTGAAGTTATAACAATTTTTGTGGTTGTCGACAAAATTTTTAAGGGTCTAGGCCTATGTCGAAATTTCTCCAAAAAAATTTTAATTTTTCAAATTCGCTAAAAATTCGTATTTAAGAGTTGTTTGAGGTGGTAAAACAAATATCAACTTTTTTCACTGTAAAAAATCTTTATTCTAGATGCAAGGCTGGTTTTGAAAAAAAATATATATGGCAGATAACTTCCTCAATATGGGTACAATTTGGACCAACTGATGTAACAATGTGGAAATAAATATATATTTTAGGGAGAAACAAAGTTTATAATTGTTTTACAAACCTCAAAAAACCTTTAAATAAATGTTGTAAATAAAGTTATTGACAACCACAAAAATTGTTATTACTTAAGGACAGCTCTACCGATTCACTAAAAAATTGTTATATATTTAGGGTTCTGTATTCTTTATTCTGTGAGCGTTCTTAAATTCTCAAGACATCTAAACTTAAGCACTTAATAAGGTAAACTTTTTCATGCTGTGAAAAAAGTAACGCAATTTGTTAAACTTTAATTTTTTTTTTTTGTCATTTTAATGTTTATTAGTCACACTAATCACTATTATGTAAGTAAGATTAAATTTTCATTCATCCACTGACAAAATCTTTTGTTTGCAATTTCAATATTTTACAGGGTACAAAAAACTTATGTTAACATTGTACTAATATTTTCTTTGCTATTTAATAATAAATTATGTTTTACTTTTGTTCTTATTATTATTCAATTTAATTTTTGACTTTTGTTTAACTGCATAGCAGATAAAAACAAATACAAATGATACTTTACTCAAATTTAGGCATAAGTGTAGATAAGAGCTAATGTCAAAGCACCGATGATATATTCCTTAGAGCCATCTTGAAACATGCATTGCACTTACAGATAGAGTTTAACATAATGCCGTCCCTACATCCATGCTATTTGAAATATTACCTATTTTCCATCAACCACGCAATTTTAAATGATATTTTCTTATAAATTTATTTTTTACTGACTTGTATGCTTTTAGCACATTACTTACGAGGTATTATGTTATCCTTGTGAATTGTTACGAATTTATCCCTATCAAATCTCGATTGTTCATGAAAAATACCAAGGGCATGTAAAATTTCATGCATTGCTCGGCCTTCGTTCCCTAAACAGTTCGGTCCCTTTTCATCAGGTGCTTGGAGGGACAGTAATTGTGGACCTCCATACTTTCCAACATAGGACCAACATCTGCAAAATTGATATATATTTCAGTTTTAGAATCAAAATATAATTTAATTACTCTATTATATTGTCAGTATTAAATTTTAAAATAATATTACTTCCAAAGCAATTTTTTTGTGGGTCGCAGTATGTTATAGAATTAAATTTTGTGCTTTTAACTTTAACTTTAAAAAGCATCTAAAATTTTCTTTCAATTATTTCCTTTTAATATTGGATATAATATATGAGTTAAAACATATATACATCAGGTCAAAACTTCAGTTTGCCTCATTATAAATGAATAAATTAAAATTATTTTTTTATGTAGTATATAATAATTATTAACACCATTATTCATCTTACCCTTTCGGAAATTTAATTGGCCAAATCAGTAAATAGTCTTTCTTTTTTCCATCCCATGGCACAAGTTTTACGCAAGTCATAAAATTTATTGTTGAAATTGCTCGAGAAATAGTTATGAATTCTGCTGGCTCTTGAAAACACAAAAATAATATCACAGCTCTAATGTGAAATTATATATGAAGGTGAGGTCCATCTTTCCTCATTTTAAATATTAAAATTATTATCACTTTAGAATATGTATTTTTCCATTGGTTTTAAGAAAAATATTTTATATACATAAAATACTCTTTTGAGTTCATTTGAAAGTAGTGAAATCTTATTTATTTAATTAAAGTACTAATGTCGCTTACCATATAAAGGACTTATTACATATGGCACTGTCCCATTGTCCCACTTTTTCTCAGGAAAAACGTCCCATTTGAGACCGACTCTCCAGTAATTGTAGAGCTGATCAAAAATTAATTTATTAAAATAACAAGTCATTGCTGCTGATAGAGCTGTTTTCTATAAATAATGGTAATTTATTATTTTGTTTTTATTCCAATCAGTATTTATATTTAATTCAAACCTCATTGTTCATTGCCATATCTCCTTGGAAAAGTCCTGGGCTCACCTCTGGGTCATTTTCCTCATCATTAAAAATGTCAGACAAATCGTCCGACAAGGCTGGAATAGCAGCTGAAAATGGCAATTACTGAAATTATCTGTTTCATCTATTTTTTTAATGAAAAAATGGTGGTTAATTTTTATTTCAGTTACACTAATCCATCTCAATTTGAGTTATTCAAACTGACATGATCAGTTGCAAAATGAAATTTCAGGAATTACGTCTAGAAATCAATATTTTGTTTATAAATGTTGTAGGCAATCTCAATAACATATTTGTATAATACATTTTTTATAATATACATTCTGTGAGTATATAATTATCAATAATGATAATTGAGCCAAATCCTGAGGATTGTACTGTTTTATTTATTTTTATTTTCAACAAAAAAAATTGTTATTTTTTTCCAGTTTTAACATTGAACTCTTGAAGTCAATAAGACCCTGATAATACAGCTATAAAAATAATCTTTGAAGATCATCTGTTTTAAAAAATTAATTATTTAATACTGTAATAAAACTTTAAAATTTAAAATAGGACTCATATGAAAATAAAAATATAATTGATAAACCCATTAGATTAAAATAATCTTTACATTTAAATAACTTTATCTTTGAAGTGATCATATACTGTGAATATACCGTCAGTTTTGTCATTAACATTTTATGAAATTAAATCACTAAGTACTTTGATAAAATTTACCTCTCTGAAATCATAACTTTTTTGTTAATTTTTCAATAATAAATGAACTTATTAGAACTTTTTTTTAAAATTTTATGTTGTTTTTTTTTACTATAATTCAGCGTAATTTATTAGAATATCTTAATTTATGTGTTTAATCAAAATTGGCCCCTCTAAAAGTAATTATCGTTATTTTAGTTGTCTTATTTTATTATCTTGGGGGTCTTCAGTTTACCATCATCAGGTATAGGTGGGTGTACCACATCCGGTACCGTAGGTAAGTGAAGGCGGAAGCTCCTAACCCAGGCGCTGTCAGGAAGAAGAAGAACCAGAGGCACTAGGATGCCCTTCATTACTGACCAGTGTCCAGTTGTACCAGAAGTGCTGGTTTATGGTAGTGGGGAGATCAGGTTCCTTGCAGGGGGTCGATGACCCAAACCAAGCATCTTAAGCAGGTATTGTCCTGGAATCTTGGACCACTGCCCTGCCAAAATTACCCCTTCCACTTCCTTTGTGTGTGCTTAACCCATTCTGGTTAGTTTCAATGAACACACCTTTGTTTGCTTGTATCAAAAGGTTTACTTTCCCTCCTTCAGGACACAATGTATAGTTATGGCTGGTAAAAAAAAGAAAAGAAAAAAGTATTAAAAAACTTACGATATCATTATATAATTTTGTAAAATTGAACCATTCTAAAAGTTTCCCTTTCATACTTTTTTACATCATCTTTTTTTTTTTTATACACATATTCCTAAATATATTTATTTTTATTGAATAAATAAAAACTGATATGTTCCTTTTTCTTTCTTGTTTGGTTTTTAATGTATTGATTTTGTAATTTACAAAATAAGCTGTTTATTAAGTGTTAATTAATTGTGATCAATCAAGAATTTTTTTTTTCATCATTGAAGATTATAAATGCACAAATTTTAAGCTGTATTTTTAATGGATATTCGATTTATTTTGAAGTATACCAAGCTACAAACATTTTGGGAATTTAATTTATTTAGGAAAAATTGCAATTTTTCTTTCATGATCTCTTCCATGTTTGTTTCAAACAAATAACATATACCATATATATCAGAAACATATAAATTAGATAATAATAATTACTATTATTATTAGTTACCTTAATTTATCTTAAAATAAATTATCTTAATTTAATTTAGTTTTTATTCTCATGAATTTTTTTTCAATAAATGTTAGTTTTGATAATTTTTGTTTACTGCATGTTATAATCTGTATCATTACATAAAACTATTTTTCTTCTCAATTTCTGCCAATATTGTCTTGTTTACAAGTCTGTTTTCAATATTATTAAAAATGCTCAATTTATTTATTTTTAATTTTTTATGTTCATTTTATATTTTTAAATCTAATCATTTCTATGATTCATATATTTTTTCTAATTGTATCAAAGTAAATAAAATAAATTATTGTAATAAAAAAATGTTACCACTCGGAGGAAGTAGGCAAAAGCATGTAAATGCATCCAAGCCTGTCAAAAACCTGTTAGAGCCAATCCATGCATTAATTTCTGATTGTTCCACTTACCCAGTTTACTAAAGACCTGAAATTAATATTTGTATATTATTGCTGTTTCTTTGTTTTAACAAGAATTGGAAGAAGCATTGATTGTTTAAAAAAACAAATAATATTATTTTCTAGATAGAAAAATAAAATAAATTGTTTTTATTTAGTATATAGTGGTTTTCAAGTTCATTGAAAACTATTGAAAATAATATATTATTCCTTCTGTTCTGTAGAAAGGTATTTAGTAGTAGTTAAAAACAAACTTAGTAGTTGATAGTAACAAAAATTTTGAAATTGTTTCATTATTATTACTTTTTATTTATTAACTTGTGATGAATCAATACACCCTCTCAATAAAAAATTAATCGTTTTCTTAATGAATTAAGCTTGTTTCTTGTAAATTGAAGTGTGTTATTTTGATAAAAGATAACTAACTTTAAAGGTTAAAACAAAAATCAATTCCCTGGGTTTTCCCCCTTACTTATAATCTGCTTTTTATCAATACTCTGTTGTTTGTTCGTTTTTATAGTTGTTAGATACCAAGATATTTATAATTAGTTTCTTATTTGATTATGCTACATACATTAATTTTATCTTATGCAAATATATTGTCAATTTATTACAAAATATCCATGTCACTTTTAACAGAGTTAAACATTTAAATATATATTTATGAATTTTGATTATATTTATCCATACGAAAACATGTTAAGGTCATCAAAATAACACAAACCCTATTATATGTCAAAAATATTTATACTAAATGCACAATGTTTTAATATAATAAAAAAATAATAATTTCTTAGTGATTTCATTTTTTTTTTTTTTTTAAATATTACTAAGTGACTTTTTGCAGTATATAAGATTTATATTTCTTAAATATAAATCATTACTGTATTTATATTTCCATATAGTTTTTATAAATCTTCCAAAATAATGTATAACTTGCCTAATTATTATTTCTATCTCAAATTTGAGTAATAATCTTATTATTAAATGTGTGGTTGTTGATTTTTCATCTACTTTTTTCTGTTGAATTGTGGTCTGAGTTTTGAATTAGTTCTGTTCACAGGAGCTTTGTTACCCAAGGAAGAGGACAGTGAGGTATAATGCCAGGTTATGATAAAGAAAAGCCTAATCTCTCTCCTCATCAGTATGCTATTGCTGGTGCTGGAGCAGGTGCAGTTACTCGTTTTCTGTGCCAGCCGTTCGATGTTCTCAAGATCAGGTTTCAGGTATATCCATTCTTCACTCTGATCAACTATACTACTAAATACTATACTAATACTAAATATTATTTACAAAAAAAAAAGGAAAATTCATTTTAGAATTTTGTAGAAAAAAAAACCATCAGTTAGCTTTAAAAAAAAAATTGTTTTTACTTTTATTTTGGATAAAATAAATATTATATATTTTTATATGGTAAAACTATTTCTCAAAGTTTTATTAAAATTATATGATTATCAAGTAAATAAATTGAAGTATTTTTAACACCATATTAAATAGTTCAGCACTACTTTATGTTTGACTAAAAATTATCCATAAAATTAGTTTCATACAAAACAATGGACAATTAGTGGTTTATTATCTCCACATATATTATTACAATAAGGCTCGAAATCAGTTTTGTACCAAATATAAGTTCCTGTCATGCTCAAATAAAATGAATGGGATACCGTTGAAATCAGAACTTCACGGGGGGTTAGCGAGTCGTATTCTTCGCTTTTGTTTTTCTTTCTAAAATAAATTAAGTCGATGCAAACATTTTGCTAGGCTTCAATACTTTAACTCTGGTAAGTCTGTAGATTGATACGGGACAAATCGGGCTTTGAAGATTTTGATGCGTACAGCAAGACCTGGATAGTTCCGAAGGAAACACACAGGTGTGTGGGTGTGTGTGTATATCTGTGTGTGTGTGTGTGCGTGCATGCGTGTGTGTATATAATGTTAAGTGTAGTGGACTTAAAACAAAAATAGGAAGAGGTTCACGAAATGAAACGCATGAAGTCAGAATCAAGACTGCTTTATTGTTCCTTCTAGTCCTCTATATACACATTCTGATAATGTTTACATCACTGCTTTGGTATTGATGCTAATACTGTCCCTCTCTGTATCTCAACTCTTCCTCACCAGTTTACGGATACTCTTCGTATCCGTAGCATTCTTCGTAAACTTACTATTACTGAAAAATAAAAAAAATAATATATATATTTATAAAAAGTTATATTCATGCTGTAGCATGTAGTTATATTCACTGTAGCATCTTTTTGTGGCATTGAACAACTTTCTAGTGAGTGTTCTTTGCCTCTAAATCCTTGTTCCACCAGGATACCCTTCTTTTGGATACCTTGGTTTAGATATCATTACTACTCAGATAAGAGTACCTAATAGCATCTGTTAAGGATGAATAGAGGCATTCTAGCTGCCAAGTATTATTTATGTTTTTTGCACACTTCTTTGTACTTAAAATATTTCAGTTTAAATACAGAATTAAATTTTTATGATAATTACTTTTCAAGCAATCATATTTTCTCTAATCTTTTTAAAATCACTAGTAGTCTTTAAAAGTTAAGAATTTTTAAAAAGTTATTTTGTAGAAAAAAAAAATAATGAATTTAAAGAAAATTTATAAAATGAAACTATTTGCAAAAGATAAATTATTTGAGAAAAAAATAGAAAAGAAAAACAGTAGAACTTTTTATATTATAAATATAATTATCCACTAAGATAACTATATGAATATTGTTTCTATTCGATGAGTTGAAACACTATTGGAGAACCCTTATTCTGAGTATCTATTTCTGGTTGCTGATAATAAATGTTTTGGTAATTTACATTTCACATTTTAAAATATAAAAAAATACAGACATTTCATTAAAGTTTATAAAATCTGAAGACATAATGCTGCTCACTGGTCCATCATCTTTAAGCTTCAGAATCTAACATCTTTTGCTGCAAGGAATAGGCGAAGAATTCTTTTGAACTTGAAAATTAATTGGATTTCTGAACAGTTATTGTTAAAGTTTTACTCTTATATTTCATCTTTACTTCCCTTACATAGGCAAAGATTGATTCAGAGTTAAATCCATGTCAAATATTTATTTGAAATAAAAATTTTAATTTATCTGACCAAAAAAAATGTTCATAATTTTCATTTTCTAAAAGCCCAAATCAAAATATTTAGTTTTCCCACAATTAAAAATAAGTGTATTATTTCAGTTACAAGTAGAGCCTATAAGTAAAAATATCTTGGAATCAAAATATCAAGCCCTCCAGCAGGCTACAAGAACAATCTTAGCTGAAGAAGGTCTGCTCGGGCTCTGGAAAGGACACAACCCTGGACAGTTATTGTCAATTTCTTATGGTTTAATTCAGGTATTTTATATTTTATATTACTTATTAGTTAGTAATATTAAAAACTTATACTGATAGCACCAATCTCTTTCTGAATACTTGCATCTACTGACTGCGTTCACAAGTTCTGCCCAATCACAATTCAATGCTTATTTACTTTTAAGGGATTCATTTGTTACTAAATTCAACAATTTTACATGCCCATTTTATTCACCATAATGCTATCACCTCAATTTTATCTCCAAGGTACAGTTCATGCAATTCATGGGATTGGCTGTGCGAGCGACCTGTGATAAACCAAAGTTTACAAGTTAAAAGCCCGGTGCTGGAGGGACTTTGAGCTCTGGTAAAATTCCTCCGCCCTCTCCCTTGGACTGCCAAAAACTCTGTATAGCCTAAAAGGGGAGAAAAGAAAAAAAAAGTTCACACAATTCAAGGTGGACAACCATGCATAAAATAATTTACATTAAAAAAATTTAAATTGTTTCTCTTCTTTCTGTATAACTTACTATTTTTTACTTTCACTTATCTATATAAATATATATATAATATATAGTAAGTATTGCGATCATGAACTGATCGCAATCCAATTTTTTCTCTAATATTTGCCGTAAAGAAAATATTTGATCAATAGTCGAACGATTCCGTCTAAATCCGCATTGGTAGTCTCCGATAATTTCCTCGGCATATTCCATGATTCGACTGGTTAAGATTAAAGTAAATATTTTATAACATACCGGAAGGAGTGAAATTCCTCTATAGTTATTACAATCCGTCCTCGCACCCTTTTTGTGAATCGGAATAAGAATAGATTCTTTCCATTCTTCAGGTAATTTCTCATTCACCCAGATCTTTTTAACCAACCGATATATTTTAGAAACTCCAGCTTTCCCGCATGCCTTAATTAGTTCAGTAGGAATATTGTTGGTTCCCGCTGCTTTATAAGATTTTAATTTTCCGATAGCTAATTCAACTTCCTCTTTACTCGGTCCTTCTATCAACAGTTCAGCACTCTGGTAATCAGAAGGAGGACACAGATCATAATTTCCTGTATTTAAAATATTGTCAAAGTGGTCCTTAAATTTATTCAATATGTCAACCGGATCGGTCAGAATATTGTTATTATCATCCCTAATTCCAGATGTTACGGACCCTACACATTTACGTGATCTGTTTATACCTTTGTACATGTCTCTTACGTTATTTTCGATTTTATTAGTTTCTATTTCAATTATTTTATTTTTAAGATACTCCTTTTTTTTATTTTTGAGCAATTTTGTCGTTTCGTTCTTTGAGGTTCGGAAGTATTGCAGATTGTCTTCGCTAGGATTATTTAGAGCTTTTAATTTAGCGGCTTTTCGTTTTTCGCACATGTTTAAGCAATCTTCATCAAACCACGGTTTGTTATTCTTATTTTCCTTTTTTCCTAGACACGAGTTACCGACCACTTTAATATTATCCCTGATTCTACCCATAACTTGTCAATATCCTTGTGGTCCTCGTCAGGAAGCTCTAAAGCTTCAAACCTATTCTTAACATCTAGCTCGAATTGGGTTCTAATTGATGGATTTTTTAATTTGTCCAAATTAAAATTCTCAAAATCAAAACGGTTTTCTTTTCTCTTTTTTATATTAAGTTTTTGTCGAAGTTTCGCGATTACTAATTCATGATCCGACCCACATTCTGCTCCGCGATAAGACCGTACATTAATTATACTGCTTTGCCAGCTATGTTGTATCAGGACATGATCGATTTGATTTCGTGTTTGCGAATCCGGTGATGTCCAAGTATATTTATGAATATCCTTATGTTTAAACGTCGTACTTTTAATTATCAGGTTTTTCGAGATGGCAAAGTTTATCAGACGGATCCCATTATCATTACTATATTCGTGCAAACTTTCTTTACCAATCGTCGGAATATAAACTTCTTCCCTTCCTACCTTTGCGTTCGCGTCACCTATAATTATTTTCATGTAGTTTCGCGGTAGTTTATCATAAACCCATTCGAGTTTATCGTAAAATTCACTTTTGACTTCATCGTCACTGTCTTCGGTCGGACAATGTATGTTTACTAATGCGATTTTAAACCAACATCCCTGAAATGTGGCTACCGAAATTCTATCACTAAAGAATTGTATGTCCCTCAAAGCGGATAGTAATCTACTCCTAATTAGAAACCCGTAAACAATTATAGCAAGGATAATACTTTTCTTAAACAATAATAGGTTATAATTAAATTTAAATATTATAATTTTTTAGTTAAGTGATACATCAGTTATACTTAAATAATTACTTTTCTCTAATTTCTAATTTGAATAATTGCCTTTACTGTATTAATAACAAATTTTTATTACACTGTATTTCCAATTTATTTACACTGGCAACTCTAAAAGTTATTTATTAACTCTTTAAACTCTCTAAAAATATTTATTATTTTTTATGAATTTTAAAATTTAATTAAAATGTATCTTATAATTTGTTATTTTTTTCTTTCCAATTTATTATCTAATGCTTGAAAATATTATTAGTGGCATAAGAGACCTAACCATTCTCTTCTTATACAATGATCCACAATAACAATTGAGAAAAAAAAATATGGCTGCTTAAAATACATTTACTAGTATCATTACTCATAAATAACTGTAAATAAATTATCATTCATTAGGTGGGGAGAAGTAAAACAATTTACTTTATGAGAAATCAAGCATTGTCGATGCATCAATTAAATTAATTATCTTGATCAATTTATTACAATTTATCTCATAAATAAGGTAGTATTTCCCCAAAATTCTGTGATCATCTTGATAGTTCCCATCCTAAAAACTATCTCTAGATCATCCATTATTCTTTTAACAGTATAGGATAATCATGCAAAGTTCTAAAATTTCGTTTGAACAGTAGGATTTTTCAGAATTTCCACTAGATAATTTTTCCACTATTTTCAAATTACAAATTAACATCTGAAACAGTCTGTTAGGCTTATAATATCTCTTCAATGTTTGACAGTCAAAGTTTTCTCTTGACAAAAAATTAGTGGGCTTCGTCTGGATGATAATTGTGGTTTTATGTACTATTCTTGAGTTCATCTATCCATAAAAGAAATCAGTATCTGATATTAGTTAGGAAATGTATGAGGGTGGATTGCTAATCACTCTGTCTACCAAACGCATTACAAAGTAATGTAAGAGGCACCTTTACCAGTGCCTGCTCACTTGGAAATTATAACTTTTTCTTGCAATGTTTCTTGTCAAAATTTAACAATGTTTCATTCCTTACAGTTTCAGGCATTTGAATATTTAACAAGGGCTAGTGAAAAATATCTTAACATGAATGCTAAATCACCTGGTGTGCATTTCATATGTGGCTCTATTGCGGGCGCAGCTAGTACAGTTGGCTCTTTTCCATTTGATGTGGTCAGGACTAGATTTATTGCGCAAGGAAATGAGAAAGTAATTTAAATTATACTCTTAATTATTATATACCTTTTAAATTATTCTCTGATACAGTATTATATAAGATATTATGGAAATTATGATAAGTTTATTACAATTCAATTACAGGAAAACATATATTGCGTTCCCCCTGTTGGTTTTAAAAAATATTATTTATTTATTCATTTTATCACTCTCTTTGAATGGAGTGAAACTTAGGCAAAAGTTTAATGATTTTAACCTTTGAGTTTAAGTGGTAAATCAGCCATGACTATAGGTCAGAAAATGAACTGAATTCCAATAGGTCATATTAACTTCTTCTTTTTTTTTCTTTTTTTTTTTATTTCTTAATGACATTTACAACTGTATTACATAAATACATTTAGTAAATTTGGACATAATAGATATAATGACATGAATACACTTGTTGAGTAACTACCCAATGGTAGCACTCTAATGATATGACTACATTAGGAGATCACGGGTACATCTTCTTTTCAGACTCCTCGGAGGGTTATCAGGAATTAAAGAGGAAGCAAGGTTAGAAACGAGAGGGTTGGGATGATTTTGAAGTTTATTATGGAAGGATAGGTATCTGGATTGGGCCAGATCTGAAACATTATAAACATTAAGATCTTTATGGATAATTTTATTAGTGACAAAGTAAGGAGCATTGAGGATTTTATGAAGGATTTTGGATTGTAAGGATTGGATGCGATAGGAATTTGATGGTTTAGTGGAGCCCCATATCTCAACTCCGTAAGTCCAAATAGGTCTTATTATAGTCAAGTATATGAGTCTTTTGTAATTAATGGGAAGTTTAGAGCGTTTGTCTAGTAAGTGCTGAAGTAATCGGAAACGTTGAGCGGTTTCTTGTCGTTTCAGTCTAGTATGAGGATTCCAAGGAAACTGTAGGACAGGCAGTCATTGGTTTACGACGAAGGGTGAAGGTAATTTGATGGGATTTATTGGAGTTTATTTTAATTCTCCAGTTTTGACACAAGATTTATGATGTGTGATTGAAGCATTTGGGATGCAATTGATGAATCATTATTTACTGATAGGATAGGATACATGTGTCATCGGCTATGTGGTGATGACAGTGTCGGGATAGGTAGGGATGTCAGCTGTATAAACTGTATAGAGGATAGGAACTAGGATACTACCTTGAGGAACACCAGCAGACTGGGAAAAAAGGGATGAATAGGCGTTTTTGTGATTTACTTTAAAGTATCTATCAGTAAGGTATCAACGGATAATGAGGAAGTATATAGGTGGTAGGAATTTTTGGAGTTTGTACAGCAGTCCCGGGTGATATTAACTTTTAAAAAGAGTTCTTTAATGATTTCTTACACCCAACCATGAAGCTTGGTGGATTATCAACAATGATTTGGGGGTGTTTTTCTGGTGATGAGCGAGATATCTCATGAGAATAGAAAGTAAAATTTATACTTTAAAAGTATAAAGTATCCTTACCCTCCACTACAGAATACAATCTATGTTGAGGCTTATAGGACTGGGATTCATTTTCCAGCATGACAACTGTCTAAAGCATCCAACAAGAACTATGAAAGTGTATTTGGTGATAAAAGAAGTGCAGGCACAGTTAAAGTAGCCTGAGAAGGAATAAATGAAAGCCATTCAAATTCTGTAGGAGAGCTGTTGAAAGGAGGAATGGGAAGAATATCTCAGGATTTCATAGCCTCTTTAATTTCTAGTGTTAAAGACACACTGCTGAGAGCCAAAAAAATCAAAGGAGGCTTACTTTATATTAATTTTTGGCTTAGACTGTCTAGTTATTAAATATTTTTTTACCAATATAATATTTAGGGAATATTTTCTATTATATACAATATTTGTTTACAATAATCTTGATTTTTTACTTCTCTAAATTTAAATTATTTCAAATTTATTCTTATATTTCTTCTCAGCAATGTAAATGGTAGCCCACTTGAAACACTGCTCCCTTATGTTTTCTTTGTTTGTAATAGAATGCTTTCGAGCCAAAATTTACATTACAATATTTCATGTACTTTATTTGATTATATTTGTTAATCGCAAAAAAATAAGTACATTGACATGAATATACTTTCTCTTTGCAGATGTACCTATCTATGTACCATGCTTTTAAAGTCATGCTGATAAAAGAAGGACCTGTTGCATATTTTAGAGGGTTGACTCCATCGCTGCTTCTTGTAGCACCTCAGGCTGGAGCAACATTCACCTCTCATAATATTCTAGTGTCATTATTTGTTAATTTTAGTAGGTATAGCTTATAATTTTTGCTTAAGGTTATTGCGACTGTTTCACGGTCAAAAAATGCAATTTTTTTCCATTTTCAAATATTTGTCTTAATTTTAAGGATTTAGCAAAGCAGTAAAAATAGGAAAAAAAACAGGGCCAATATCAAGAAAATTCATAATTGGCTGTAAATTGCGTGTAATGTGTAATAATTGGCTGTAAATGTGTTGATTAGTTCCTCATCTAATGTAGAACAAACCATGAATGAAAAGTCCCATTAAATAGCTTGTCCGCTTCTATTCAAAATGGAGGGTCAAAGATGGCCACCTAGAACTTTCTGTCTTATGTTATATTTTTTCTCATATCTCCGTCAAAAAACATCATTCTTGAATTCTGCAAGTATTAATATAATCAGCAAAGTTCACTTGATAAAATAATGATAAACCAACTGTAAATTGATCTTTTTGGAGTCAAAAATTCTGTCACCCGTTATAACCATGAAACTATTGACAATTACAAAATAATGTTTTCTTTGTTTTTTGTAGTCCTAAGCAAGAGGAATGTTCGAAAAATTGTTTTTTTTAATATTTTCATTTAAAAAAATGATGGAGATAGGTTATTTTTTAATACAAAAGTCGTGATCTCAAAGCTGAATTCCATGTTGGACTAGGAGCTACCAATCATATCATTTAATTGAAGGACTTACAGTTAATAACCATTTCAAATTGTAGACAAACGTCATCTCAACACACAATTTCCGTCAGTCGGTTGAAAGCAGTTGATCTCTATACGAAAATTTATATTAAAGTGGCGACATATAACGTTTCATTTAATGGTAGAACTGACTGCTGAAATTTTGATAGGATGAGGATCATGAGATGATTTGAAAAGTAAAATGTCAGTTTTGGGGAGAAGAAGAGTATTTAAATTTTATTTGTTGACAATATAATTTATATTTTTCATAAAAATAGAGAGTCCAGTTTGATCCCCAAAATTAGTCACAATATCATTAGTAACTTAAGATGATAAGTGTGTTTTTGTTTTTTTTAATGTATTGTACTCTCAATATCTTCTAAACTAGGATAAAAAATATTAATCTATTTAACCATTATGATTTCTAAATTATAGCTTTTTGTTTCCTTTGGTCCTAAAATCTTTTCATATGTACTCCTTACACCTTCAGGCCATCAAGTTTTTGTTTAATTATTTTACAGAAGAAATTGGTTTGGTTTGTTTTCTTCTTGAAACAATAGCTATAATACAATGAAAAATTCAAAGTTGTAAATTTCCTCCTAAATAATAAATTCTGAACTATATGGAGCTCCATTCCCACAGTAACCTTAATATATTAAATAAATGAATATCATTTCCTTTATTCTCTTACTGTTCCAAAATAAAAACAGAGCTTTTAAAAAAGAATAGCATAGCTGCAATATTTATAAACAAATCTCTCATTGGAGAGCCCATTGAAAACACGGAGAAACGGCTTCGTCTTCAGATCTAGTCCACCTAGTTTCATCAAATACCACCTCTAAATCAAACTATGCAGTAATACTACTCTTGTTCTATAAAATCATTTATCATTTTTTATATAAACTACTGTTTATTATGCAAAAAAAAACTGAAAAAATTGTTGATTAAAATTTTTTTTTTCTGCATAAGCATTCAATATTTATAACAATTTTTTTTTTTTTTTTGGAAACTTACTATGAAATTAAAAAAAAGTTATTTTATATTTAATCAGTTAATTCAATAATGTTTCCTTCAAAATACTCTCTATCAGGCAATATGCACAACATTGACACAACACTTTTATTTTTATATGAGAAGGAGTTAGTCGGGGGTGCGGTCAAATAAATACTAAATTAAAATATATTAATTATTTTAATTTTTGCCGACGTTTCGATCCACTTTGCAGGTCGTCTTCAAGGCGACAAAAAGTGGGCGGGGTGGCCGAATGGGCTAAAGCATGTGCACTGCACCGCCATTGCCGGGCAACCTGACATATGAATCAAAGATATAAAAATAGACACGAGTTCGCGTCCCGGTGCCGAGGGAGTCTTTTAAATCCCCGTTCACACCCCCTGGCCCGGGAAAATCCCGTATAGCCTTAACGGCAAGGAAGGGAAGGACCCCCAAAAAAAAAAAAAAAAAAAAAAAGGGGGGGTACAAAAGATACAAAACATGTTGAAAATAAAAAATAAATATAAAAATAACCTATTATTTTCTTTTATATCTTTTGTAGTCCTGAAGACAACCTTGTAGCCCTGCAAAGTGGATCGAAACGTCGGCAAAAATTAAAATAATTAATATATTTTAATTTAGTATTTATTTGACCATACCCTCGACTAACTCCTTCTCATATTATATCAACGGTCAACCATCTCTACATATTTATTTTTATATTTTTCTTTCCTACATCAGTTTAACTGGTTGCCAGGCAACGCATTTTGCACATGCAATAGTCCACTTGGCCACCCCGTCCAATATGTGTTGATGGCCTCTATGTCACAAAATTGTCATCTGCAATAACATTGTCTTTTAGAAAACAAGAAAAAGGCATAGTGCCAAATCGGATTAGTAGGCAGTGTAGCTAAGCAGAGGCTAGCATGTATGCAAAAAACATGTCCAACAACCTGATAAACTGAAGATAAGATGATAAAATAATTACAAATTCGCATCCTAGTGCCGAGGGGGCTTTTAACTCTGGTATTTATCCCCTCATCTCCCTTGGCTTAGAAAAAACATATAGCCGAATAGGCGAGGACAAGAGAAAAAAAAGTGCCAAATCAGGTGAATAAGTGGGGGGATAGTCCATGATAGTAATCATATTTAAGAGCAAAAAATACTCTAAACTAGTGATGCATAAGTTGAGGCATTATTATGATGGAAGATCTTCTGACCCTATTGAATCTAATTTGGTTGAATCTGATTCATCTGGGAATGTAAATGTTTCATTAATAATGTGACTTAAAGAAATTAATACTTGATGGATAATGGCCTGAAATTTTAAAAACAAAACAGTCAACATTGCCTAGACATTCGATCTCAATGTTATTGACTTTTTCATCTTTGGCTCTTTAGCTTATTTCCATTCTCTGCTTTAGAATTTTAGTTCCACATCAAATTCATAGAACCAAAATTCATTTTCAGTAATGGCCCTATTGGGTAAGTGGAGAATGTGAAAGCCACCAAATAAGAGTCTCGGATGGCACAAATCTCTGTTTTCTTTCTTGTCTCAGGAAGAATATTTTTAAGAATACAATATGGAATAATTTGATTAAATATCAAACAATTCTTTTATTTCATTTAACATGAACTTTCTGAAGGGTATTTCTAAAATCTAGAAAATCCTCAGGTTTTAATTATTAGATGTGATTCTTAAATTTCTATTTATTTAATGCTTCATTATGCATTTTCTCTAAATCTAATAGTTATAATTTAAGACAGATTGATTCATTTAATTTTATTTTATTGAACAGAATTGATTGGGCCTGACAGAAAACCATCTATTGTTCAAAATCTTATAATCGGTTCTTTAGCTGGAACCATAGCTAAAACGTTGGTCTACCCATTGGATTTGTCCAGAAAAAGGCTGCAGATTCAAGGTTTCCAAGAAGGGAGAAAAGGTTTTGGAAAGGTAAATAATTAATGAAATAAGGTTATTTATTATATGAGATTTATACATACATTTGCTTGTATTAAGTAGGTTAATGAAATATATTCTAACTACATATAACTAATTCAAAAAAATAAAACCTAACTATAAATATAACCTACCTTTCTATTTATTCACTATCTACATTTTGCAGTCAAATATTCTTAACAATTAGGCACATTAATTTTAATTGTTAAATTAAATTTGATGAAATTAATTCTAGAACATTTGTACCCTATTCCTGAAATTGCATAAATTTTCTTTCCTTCAAAATAATGGCTTCTCCTGAAAATTTCATCCATCTTTGGCCTAACTCAAACGAACAATTTATTACATATAAGAAAATACATTTGGATTTCTATAAGGAATTTTTTTTTTTTTTAATATTAGATAAAATTGGCACCTAATTGATCATTTTTTCACCAATCCATTAATTCTCTCCAACTTCAGGCCAAATCGAATCTGTGGTTTTGAAATATAGGCATATCAAGGAAAATATATTTTGACATAAGAGGAAGTAGTGAATGAAATTGATATAAGACCATCTTGGTACCAACCTGGACAATCTCTGAAAATTGGATTCACAGTAGTGAGTAATATGTCCAGTATATGGATTTCACTTCAGATATAGAACCAGATCTGTTCCTTAATGTTTAAAACTTAAAATGCAAATAGAAATTTTTAATTCCGATCAGAAAAAAATTGTTTAACCTCCTGCATAAATACAAAGCTTCTCTGCCTTCAGTAAAGAGTAATCAATAAATCAAAAATACCGAACTCAAGTACTGTACTCTGCTTAAATTTAATTACAAAGTCTGTTAGAAATTATCAATAGTTGTGTTTAAAAGTTATATATGAAATTGATTTTAAAGAAGACCCCAAATTTTCTTCTATTTATTTTTTCATTGCAATGATTTTTGTGATATAATTTTTTTAAATTTTATTATCATATTCCCTTGCCTCTCTGCACTACAGATTTGTGGAAGAAGCAGCACTTACTTTTACCACCTTTTCTCTTTATTCCCTCCTCTCTCTTCTTGATTAGTGGAGGTTCAAATGATCAACCCCCACTAATTACTTTCATCCTTCCACAAAAGCTTCGTAGTATGGGTAGTTATCCTTGCTTACTAGCTGAGAGAAATCATCCTCCATGATGATATAGAATCCAGTTTCCTTCAGTAGTTTGGCCTTTATTGAATCCCAGCTATGTTAGTTGTGATGACATGCTCAGCAGTTTCCGGAACACCACAACACCGGGACATAAGGGGTTAATTTTGTTTCCAAAAGGATGAAGCCTGGCGCGAAACCCTCCATGCCATTTGAGAAATTGTGACACACAATAATCAGGGAGAACCTATTTCACTTCTAACCTTGAATAGATTGTAGGAAAGTATTTTCTCAAGGTAGAGCTTTTATGTAGTTACCCACCATCAATTCAATGGTGTCCTCCCGTATTGTTCTCTTCCGTTTAGATGGCTCTGCTTCAATACTTTGTTGGAGATTTTCCGTAAGATCTGCTGAGCCTTCTATTTTAAGAATATACTTAATCTTATCCTCATGTAGGAGGAGGTGGAGAGGTGCCCCTCCTGCTAAAACCTGCACCATTTCTTGAGCAACAGTCCTGTAGGATCTTGTAACTCGTAGCAGAGCCGTTTTCTGAATTGTCGCCAATCTTCTTTTCTGTAGTTGTGAGAGGTTTCAATTCCGAGCAAGGGACGCGTACCTCAGGATACCCAACACTATTCCATTATAGATAGTCCATTCAGAGCTAGATTCACCCTACTTCTGAGGTAATCCAAGTGAGGAATGACACTGAATCTTCTACCGAATCTTACTCCAACATAAATCACTTCCTCACTTGGACTGATTCTTATCCCAATTATTATATTCATGACAATAGGGTGAGCCCTAGCAGTCTTACCCTTTAGAAGTATAGCTTGGGTTTTGGCACCAGCTATTTTTTTTTTTTTTCTCTCACCATTCTTCAACAAGATTGGTGCACTTTTCTGCTTCTTTTTTCAAGCCAGCTCTGCTGTTGGACACCACCACTACGACTACATAATCATAATACATGTCGACATAATCCATGACAGGGAACCGCTTTTCTTCGAGTACCCTTTACAACTCATCGAAAACTAATTTCCAAAGGGCAGGTCCAAGGACAGAGCCCTGTGGACATCTCCTTTCTATGCTTTCTTCGAATTCATAGAAGTTACCTCGGATCCTTACCCTTCGATCCTTTAAGTAACTTCTCACTTGTGTATACAAGTTGCTGGGAACCTTAAACCTTTGTAGCTGCTGTAACCAATTCGGCCATCGCATGCTATCGAAGGCGGAGGATATATAAAACAAAAGTAACATGACATACTTCTACACATTCACTTCAACGTTGTGGCGTACTTGGAGCAAAGTATCGGCGGTTCTCTTACCTCTGGTGGATCCATATTGCCGTGGATGGCTAGCTCTATCTAGTGTCGTTCTCAGACCTGCTAACATGAGGTACTCTATGACCTTGCTCATTACAGTGAGGAGACAGATTGGTCTGTATGATTTAGCAAGTTGCTTATCTTTGTCACTCCCCTTGTAAAACACTCTCAAATCGGCAATCTTCCACTCTGTTGGAAAGTACCCTCTATCTAAGCAGTCATTGAATATGTTCAACAGCCGTTCTTCAATATAGGGAGTAATGTTCTTCAAGATTGCAGAATCAATAGTGTCTAGCCCTGGAGCTTCATTCTATCCATGGCACATCGGAGATCATGGATGTCCCATGGTGGGTACAAGTTCGTTCCCTTGGTTATGTCGTCACAACGAATAATTTTACAGCCTCTTCTGGAGTTTTTGTCTGGGAATTTCCATGTTTTAAAGCTGCAATAGTCTATATCGGAGTTAGTTTGCCCATAGCCATTCCTTAAGGAATACCCCACAGATTCTTGGCTGTTTCTTTAACAGTGAATACATTCCAATACTTCCGTTTTAGGCTGTGCATTTCGTTTCAGTATATCCTGGCTTTTTCCTTATACCCGTTACGAAGTTCAGTGTGCCACTCATCGCTACTACACCTCTAATACGTCCACTAGGCCTTGTTGAGGTCTTTTTTCAGGGTAGTTAAGGCCGGCATCCATCGTGGGGCTGGTCGAACTTTCATCTTCCTAAGATGAAGGGAATTTTCTGCAGCATCATGAATGATATTGATTATCCTGAACACCCTGTAATCCAGATCATCCGTCCAGTCTGTCTCTGCTTCTTCCTATTCTTCATCAATTAGCTTCCCCTCCAGCATAGAGCAGAAGGTACTCCAGTCTTTAATATGGGTTTTGTAACCCTTATCAATGCAGTGGGAACAGCCTGCATTCTGCAATAGGCTAAATATCAGCTTTGTGGTCGGAACTTGTCTCGGATCTGAGGATCCAATAGACAATTTGGCTTACTAGCGTCAGTGAAACCAGCCTTATGTCTATTCAACTTTGGCCCATAGGCCCTGAGACCATTGGTGTCTCAAAAGAATCATTCATTACCCTTAACTGGTTCCTCACAATAAACTCACCCATTTTGTTACCTCTTCTATTTGTCCATCTAGATCCCCAGAACATGTTCTAGAAGCCGGTATCTGAACACACGATCATATTCCTAGCATTTCCTATGATTGCTTCCATAGCAGATATGCTGTCTTCGACATGATTCCCATCAGGTAGGTAGATCAAGATCTCATGATTATGATTATTAAAATAGATTTTATTTTTATTTTCAGAACTTTTATTGTAGAGGGATGATTAATTCCATTTACTTGACTGTTAAAAATGAAGGTTTTGCAGCCCTATACAAAGGACTTGCTCCGAGCATCTTAAAGGCTGCAATTACAACAGCTCTTCATTTCACTACTTACGATGTTGTATGCCAGTTTTTTACTGTTTTAAACAGCAGTAGGTAATTGATCAGTTGTTACTCATTTTTTATTTTTGTGCCTTAAATATCATTTCTCGATTATAAATCATAGTAATCCGGTTATTTAAGACTGATTATTTAAGTATTTGTAGATTCTAAAATGAAAATTTATATAGAAATTTTGCAGGAAATTGTTGTGTATAACAAATATGAAATGGATAGTCTTGATAATAGATATGAAAAATTATGGCATTGTATATATTTTTAATTGTATTTATCTATAAACGAAACCAACTGTAAAAATCTTTTCAGCTTAGCTATTTCAAAATGTTCGTATGTTACTATGCAAACTTTCTAAACAAAGTCTTGCATTGTTTATACTTTTAGTACTTTCATTTACATTTTTCAAATACAATGGAACCTCTTTTGCCCAGGACTGTGATAAATGCCAATCTTTAGGTTATTTGTAATGATGAGATCGATGATAGGTACGAGTTGTAATGATGAGACTTTTATTTTAATATACGCTTATAAACTAAACTATAATATAAGTTTATGAACTAAATTATTTATAAGCATGAGTTACTTTCATTTTTATTGTAGTGTGTACTCTGTTTTTGAAATGAACCTTTGTTTAATTGTTAGTAATGTATATAGTGGATCCTATCTTAAGCATATCATTTAAATTAAAATTAATTTCAGACTATTGCTTTTTTATTGTGTTTGATTATTAAATATGTTAGAAAGTTAAGTTTTTACTAAAAAATATTATTAAAAAGTGATCTTATTGGATCACAAACATTGTTTACCTATTTTTAAACATACACATATAATGTCTTCGATATATACTAATATATATTTATTTATTGATTGCATAAATTTCAAACATCTGTACATTAATGTGTTTCATTGCTAATCAACTACTTTAGTTCAATCTTTTTTATTATATTCTTATTCCAAATTAGTAACGCTTAGTCAAACATCTAAGTCTAGTCACATGATGTCTTAGATCTTTTTTAGATTAATATGTATGATTGTTTTAATTACTTAGTTGTCATTATATGTTCATTCATGTTTATTTAAATAAACACTTACATGATTTTTTGTTGTTTTTCTATCCATGTTGAAATATATTCTATGAATATCCTATTATTATTATTATTTGGGAAGATCACTTGTTTCTTCGCATTTGCTGGTAACAGCACATTACCCAGACCTGTCAAGGATAAAGCTAGAAAAATTATTTTGTTATGTTCATCAATTTTCTAACAATATTCACAGTTCTGAGTAACACAGCTTTCTGCATTTTTCCCAAGCATTTCATAGAAAGATCCAAATCTTTCATGGAATTCACCCTCATGTAGAGATCAATTCATTTACAGAAATGATCAACGGCAAAACCTTCACTTAATCAAGTTTATACAAATGTTTAAGGTGCAAGAAAAGAATATCAACATTGTTCTCCCTATAAAAATCTTTACCCTCATATTGGCATGTTGGGGAGTCTAATTTGTTTTAACATTGTAACTCATAATAAAGCTATCTGACAAACAAAATGTTTTTTTCTAGTATTTAGAGTGAAGATTATTTTAGGGAGAAACAAAGTTATGACTAAAAAAATAGTAAATTCAAAGCATTGTTGAGATGACTCTTAGGTAAAATATCAATGAAATAGTTAAATAGTAATTTAAAAAATAGATATTGTGAGGTAAGATTCATATGTTCCCTCATTTCTTTCTTCAGACTCCACTTTAAACTAACTTCAAAAGTTATTCCTTTTTTAAATTATTAATTTTTGAACACTTTAATTAACTATTAAGGACATACTTAAAGTAATATTTATTCATTATTAAGAAAATATATTTACCAAAATTAAAATAATTCAATTTAATTAAATATAATACAAATATTTCTTTATTTCGATGGTATTCAATTATTAAAAAATCATTATTGAATTAAACTTCACAGCATATGATTACCATATTATTTTGCATATGATAATATGGAAGCTACTTCAAAGAAGAAAAATATTTTATAATTGTGAAGAAATTGATGACTGTAGATATTTAATAGAAGTAAATAAATTGTATGCTTTTGCTTAAGCTATGTAATAATCAAAATTACATGCCCAGAATATTGAAAATTACAAATCATGGGTGATAAATATTCAGGACGCAGTCTTTTTTTTAAATTTTTTTTTTATTTTTGCCAACGTTTCAACCCAAACATGTGGGTCATCTTCAGGGTGTGGTTTGAGCACTGAGGGTGTTCAAGTACTCAATGAAGATAATCTGAAGATGACCCACATGTTTGGGTTGAAACGTTGGCAAAAATTAAAATTAAAAAAAAAAAAAAAGACTGTCCTGAATATTTTTCACCCATGATAAGTCGACTAACTTCCTTCTATAATTCGAAAATTACAAATGTTGAATAATTTTTTTTTTTTAACTTTTATTGAGTATTAATACAGTCGGCCACACTGAAGGGCATTGGTACTAGGGCTATAGTATTCATTCACACAATACGTACATAAGAGAGAAAAAAAAAAAAAATATATATATATAAATAAAAAGATAAAGTAATATACAAGATAATTAAAACAACAGATTAGCCGAATAATAACAAGACAAATAAAACACATTCACATCTATGTACAATATTTACATTGGCCCAGGGGACTCCGAATCAAACTTTGTCCCCCCACTGTGGAAGCCAAAGCAGGACTCCAGGAGATCCCAGTGCTTCTCTCCCAACCGCGTCACTGGTATAGTAAGTCAGTGGAGGCTGATGGACGGCACTAGAGCAACAGACGCTCAGGACATGAGTGAAGAATCTGACCAGTGCCAGTACTCCAATATATATATTTTTACAAAAGATCGGGGGGCCACTGCCGTTTTAACCTTCGAGGAGGATAGAGAGGGACTGGAGGTAGATAGAGACTGTGCTACAGGATTAGGATGATGAGTGAGATTCTGGTGAAATTTGGAAAATTTGTCTGGGATTAGGTCAAGTACAAATGGGATATTAAGGTTATTGTGTAGGGTTTTATTGGTTACATAAAAGGGAACATCGACTATTGTTCGGAGAACTGTAGACTGAAAGGATTGAATGTGTTTGATGTTAGAAAGTTTTGCTGACCCCACAGTTCGAGTCCGTAGGTCCAGATAGGTTTCAGGATTGTCTTGTAGATTAATAGTTTGTTCTCAACTGAAAGTTGAGATTTTTTATTGAGTAGTCTATATAGTTGGCCATATCATTGGTTAAGCTGTTGTCTTTTAAGTCTGGTATATGGGTTCCATGTTAGTCTTTTGTCTAGAAGGAAGCCAAGGTACCGAACTGTGTCGGAGAGGGGAAGTGGTATGGAATTGAAATAAACTGGTCGACACGACTTGCGCCGAAGGGTGAAAGTGGTGTGTTTGGATTTAGATTCATTTACTTGGATGCGTCACTTATTACACCAGTGTTCAATAAGAGAGAGGTGACTTTTTAAGTTAAAGGATGCTGTTTCGGGATCTGAATTAGAAGATAGGATGGCCGAGTCATCAGCGAATGTTGCCAGGACAATGTTGAATAATAAAATCTAATAATAGGGGTAACTTTAATATCAAAAATATATATTACTTTCACACTGTAGTCCCTAAGAGATCCCATTACATCAATATATCTGATATGTTACTTTTTATAATGGTCCTGCTAGCAATCTCTTTTAATGTCTGCGAACAGATTGTTTAAATTCTTGAAATTTGGTTATGATTTTTTCTATAATCTTAGGTGGTGCCTCTCAAACTTCTAATGATTGGCATCGTTACGCTATCTTGATCAAGATTGAATAATTAATGAGGAGATATTTATATGATTATCCAGGGACTATTAATTTCTCAGGCAGATCTCCTTCAATTTGACCTCACCACTTCGTTTACCCAAGCATCACCAAAATCATCCTAATAATTTACTAAATATTCTCAACTTCATTTAGACATTTAACTAGTCTACCATTTAAAACTACTATATACTTTTTAAAATCCAAGATCAATTGATAAATGCCGAACACTTTAAGTTTTTAAGACCTTTTGTGAACTATTTATTGCTAAAATTTTAATATACAAAGGTATTTGAATAGTCTTTTTAAGAATCATAAATATTCGATCCAATTTTATTTATTTATTCTTGGCACTATGATCCTTTGACAACCTGGATATCTCTCGGACTTCTTTCTTTCTCTCATATCCCAGATAATCATCCACAATCTTCTGACTCCTACACTCTGAAGGATTTGCCACCTTGTCCAATCACCTCCAGGATATTATATCTTCCACTAATTAGAGGATTGATTCTCTGGAAATATGTGCCACATGTCACAATATACCTATCTCATTTCCTTCACAATATACATCCCTAAAAACCTTAGGATTGTTCATGTTAGGTAGGATCTCCAAACTACAGCCTGCAAGCATCTCCAATGCGGCCGAGGCCCACATAAGTTTCTTTGATTACATGGTAAAATTTAAAACTATTTAAAAAATATGCAATTAAGTAAATCACTCAAACTGGAGGTTAAACATTTATTGCATGAGTTGTTTCTCTTAGAAAGCTCATTTCACAACTGAAGTGTCATTTATGGAACAAGATTTTTTTTTCTTCATAAGTCATTGGCTTCGGGATTTAGCTGAGGTGTCAATGTGGCCCGGAGCCAAAAAGTATGGAGACTTCTGATGTAAGGACCACATAATCGCTGAGTCACCAAATTTAGAAAACACTAAGGATGTGTTCTTTTAACTGCTGGAGTTGGCAGACTAGGGTTTGTCTACAAAATTGTTTATCAAGAGTCGTGGATTCCTCATTTAGACAAGGTCTAACAAGTGAGTTAAAAAGTATATAGAATGAAAGTGCTTCAGTGCTAATTTTTTATCATATTAAAGTGCAATGAATTCTGATTCTAAACATCCCAATGAATAAGTTATTAAGAATTATTTGTTGCTGTTATCCCCATTGCTTTTTTATTATATTAACTAACTCCGAAATGAGTGTAAAATCGTTTAAAACAAGTTATAGAATTTGTAATAATAAATACAAACATTAGATCTACAGTCCTACTATATTTTTTACACTACTCTCAACGTTTCAGTTCTTAGACCATTTTCAAGGCAAGAAACTTTACTTTAACATAAAAATAAAATGATTTGGGATAATTAATGCTTGTCACATACTAATCGTTTATTACTTATTGTTATACTGTTATTACATGTTGTTTTCATGTTGTTGATATTATATAATGTTAGTTATTCTTGTTATTTATTGTTAATAGTAATAAACAAAACCTGTCTTTTGTAATTAGCCCAACTCTTAATTACACAAACACGTTCTCTTGTTTCACATTGTAGAAGACAAGCTTAAGCTTGAGGAGCTTATTGTTCATAACTAGTTTATAGTGAAAAAGAAAGCAATTAAAAGAGTCTTCATTTTTTACAATATTCATGCTAACAATAAACAAAAAGTAAGTATGTGCACTATGAACATACTTTCATTACAAGTTAATATCATCCTGGCCATTGAAATACTAGTTTTTATATTAATCGTAACTTATTTATAACCACGTTCTTATTGATTATTACTGTAATATTTTAATGAGATAAATCATAAACTGTAAATAATGTTCTATCACAGTACTCACAGTGAGTTCATTAATTCAAATATCCCGCTCTCGAAAGCTCATTTCAATGAGATTACACTTAAATCTTATTTCACATAAATTAACAATCTGTCTGATTCAAACCCATATTTATATTTTTTTTAATCTATCTTAATGATTTTAAATACTAAATAAAACGATTAAAATAAAATCGATACAGAATACAGTAATTTGTGTAAGTGCTGCACTCTATGGTCACTGGCCAAACAGAGTAGTTTACTGCATTAACTCTCTCCCTCTACTCTTTGTTGTGTCTTGCAAATTGAAATCGTTCCTTGTTGACTGTTTTGTTTTTGTCTAGTGTATTAATAATTTCGAAATGACTTCCGCCGTAAAGAAAAGGGTTTGCTACTATTATGACAGTAAGTAGATTAATTTCATTTGATATATTTACCTTAAATTTAAATTAAGAGATGCATGAGCGAAATAGTACGTCATGTATTATGATAAGAACTCATTGTTATCGGCTTTTATAGTTGTACAACACCTAATTTCAGTTAACTTTTATATTAATGCTACATTTTGTGTTAAAATTAATGTTCAAAACATAATGCACTGTTGTGTTTGTATTGTTTTCGCAGCCACCGGGCACAGATATCGTCGGCCATCGTACAGGTCACCGTAACTTGACATGTTATTTATGGGTTGTAAGTTAACGCTATCGCAGTCGGATTTCATGGTTTTGAATCTCACTTCTATTATTTTTTTACGTTTCTTGACTTTTTATTGTCTCTACGGATTGATTTTATCTCATTTCACTTTTTTACAAATTTGAACTTAGATACAGATACATGTACTACGGTGGCCTGTAGAATCAAACATTGTGGTTGATGGTGGTCTGTTGCAATTTTCGTTATAAAAGAGTGTTTAATGATATTCTTTTTGCTTTTATATTTATTAATTAATTTTATTTATTAATAGGTGACATTGGTAATTATTATTATGGACAAGGTCATCCAATGAAACCCCATAGAATAAGAATGACACATAATTTACTTTTGAACTATGGGCTTTACAGAAAGATGGAAATTTATGTAAGTTTTAATTCCATATTTTCCTTATTGTAGTAAATTTAAATATATTTACTATTTATATCAATATTTCAGAGACCACACAAGGCAACTGCCGAAGAAATGACAAAATTTCATAGTGATGAATATATTAGATTTTTACGAAGTATACGTCCTGACAATATGTCAGAATACAACAAACAAATGCAGAGGTGTAAGTAATTTAATAAAAAAATTATTAATATTCTAGAATGAGAGTTATGTTTGGTTAATATATTTTTAATTAAAATAAGCTTAGTGTGCTGGTTTCAAATATATGCATATTCAAACAATAATTAATATTATGTCCTTTTAAAAATATGTCCATAATTATTCATTTTTGGAGTAATGCAAACTTTTTTTTTATGTAATAATTTATACTATCTATTACTAATTCTCAGGTTGTTTATATTTCATTTACAAACATTTAAACTATATTTCTTCTTCTGAAGCTATCAGTACACATAATTTCAATCAATCGAAGAAGTTTTCCGTGATATTCATTTTACGTTTTTCAAATTTATATATTTTGTTTTTAATCTTATGTATTGCTTTGTTTCTTAAAAAGCTTTATTCCAATACTAATTTTTAAATAAGTTGTTGGATATTAGTGTTTTAATTGTTATCATTTGCTGGATTTTTTTTCCCTCTTTCAAAAATTATCTAATATTTTAAACATTAAGGTCAACCATTGCGTTAGATATAAAAGGTATAGTTATAATGTTCAAATAGAATTTTTACAGAATATTCTCTTTTTTGATATGAGCCAGTTTCAGACTGTTGGCTTAGATGCACAGATATGTTTGAGGTTATGAGGAGATGTCCAACATAAGGAATGATTAAATGTAGTTTTTTTATCAAAGAGTATATATCACACATCCAGGATAAAGGGAGAATTACTCAAAAAATGTTATTGAGTTACTAGCATGGTATAATTCATGAAAGTCAGATAACTTTTTATCTTACTGAATACTATAAGTATTTGTTGTTCTAGCATAGTAGTAAGAATATTCTTTGAAATGGAACATTCACAACTCAAAATCTAATAATTTAAAGCTACTCTATACCAATAAATTTAATTAATGAATTAAGTTAACTTAATTAATCTTAGTCTTCATTTTATATTTGATAATTTGCTCTCCCGTAGATAATTGCTGCTTGTAAAAATTGATTCCCGCTGTAATACAATCTCATATTCAAAATAATTACAGTAAAGGCGGATGTTTAATTTATCGAAAAGTTTGGGTTGTAAAGAGTGTTCGATTAAACTACTAGCAACAAATTATTAAAAATCAATGGATATTTTCAAGTTTACTTATTGTATACATATTTGAATATTTAATCAAAATATTGAATATTTCTGTATAAAAATCAATTTTGATAAACACACTTTATAGAGAGGATTTTTTAAGTTTCTTAAAGGTATGCGAAAAAGTTTATTTTAACCCAAGAGGAATATTTAATTTTTTCGCATACCTTTAAGTTAGTTATTTTTGTTTGCTTTGACTTTTGAACATTCTTCCTCTATGCTAATCAACTTCAGTAATTGTAACAAAACACTGCTTCTTTATGATTTACTGTCATTCTACTTCTTTTTTTTTTATTGTATGTATAAATAAAGAAATTACCTGAAATTTCTTTCCCCACTCTCTGGTGAGTTTGAATGACTGGATGTGTTGGGACTAGCAAAGTTGGGTTACTGAAATTTCCCTGTATTTTCTATATGAACGGTTAGTGGTTTCTATTACAGAATTAACATTTTGAAAATTTAAAACAATTAGAATGCAGAGAATAAAATTGATATAAAATATTAGCCTTATATTTGAAGTGGTTCATCATCTTACTGATTTCCCATCCAAATTGAAACAAAACTATTCACAATGTTTTAAGTTGTAATAAAATATAATTCAGATTTATTTTTAAAAATACAACTTAGGGATTGAGTAGACCATAATTTCATGTACTAAAAAGTCATTTCTAATCCAGAATTCTCTTTTAATTGAGAAATTGCCTTATTCACTATTTGGATGATAAAAACAAATTCTGAATAGAAACCTGTTAAAAATGTATTACAATATCGTTATTTTACAAAACGAAAAACATTTATTTACTCATCATTCCTATTATCTCTTCAAAAAATTTCGTTTCCTGGTTTATTTTATAATGTTTACCATAGTCTGATTGACGAGAGAAGGAAATGATAATTGGCTCAACTCCAAAAAATAAGTGCTCAACTTAAATATAAAGAGGTACAACTACAAAAATTTTAGGAAAATTATAATTGTGGTTCTTTTTATTGAAAATGTTTTGGAGGATAAGGTATTATACAACTAGAGTTAATTAAGCTCAAAATTTTGATACAGATGTGATTATTTGATGTTAGGTTTGTTAAACTTCAAATGTTGTTTCTATAAACAGCAGTTTTTGAGTTATTAGTATGTTCTTACTCTGTCCTATTTTTTATTTCATTTTATAAATTTATACCAAAATCTATTCATTGTACCACTTGTCCCATTTTACAAATTATACTAATGAAAAAGGTATATGAAAGACAGAAATTGTTTATGAAGAAAATAGCTGAAAACTTATAAATTGAACAGTTAGAAAAAATATCTGGGATTAGGACACAGTATCCGGAAACTGTATGGTGGTGCTCTACCGGCATTTCACCTTTAAAATGAAATATTAGTCACTAAAAACTTTTTTATATAAAAGATAGATTTAATAATTTTTAATTATGCTAAAAAGTTCATAATTTTAATATATCACATTTAAATACCCTTTAATTAGATCACAGCTGCCAAGTTCCACTTCCTAAACGACAAAAAAAAAAAAAAAAAAATGGAACTCTAATGCTTTTGGAGATGAATATCCTATATTTTTTCTGGTCATTCATGATTAAACTGCCAGTAATTGGAATATCAGGATTTTGACATTAGCGTAAAATCTGATAATGTGTACTTGATACTTGGCATTTGCCCAAAACACTTTCCAATAAGCCTATGATTTTTAAAAGTGATTGCTTGATGATTTAATGCTATTCTGATCTTTGGTTATTCTTGCGACAAATAATTATCTCATGGTTCATAATAATTGGCTTAATATAAACTGTTAATAGTATAAAATAGAAGAAAAAAGGTGAAGATCTATAACTTTCTGAAAATAAGTGTAGAAATGTATATGTTTAATATATTGTTGAAATGCTTAACAAATTTATTGAAATTAATTTCTAATGTTTGAAGTCATAGAATGTAATGAAACTTTTATTATTTAACAGATATGAAATATTTCCTTACCTTAGCGTAGACGCTAAGAATCAATCAATAAAATTTTTCCATGGAAACTAAATGTAATTTCCAAACCAAATGTAAACTTTTAAATTTATATTTAAATAAATTAATATTAACTAACACTATTTGAGATGGAGTTTGATTATTTAATTAGGCTGGTAAGTATAAGTTGTGTGATGGAACCGTACAAAATTTATTAATTGTATATGAGGGTCTACCTGTAGCAATAACTTGATATTGAATCGAAGAATCATTCCTCTTTATGTTTCAGTTAATGTTGGTGAGGATTGTCCTGTTTTTGATGGGTTATACGAATTCTGCCAACTTTCTGGAGGTGGTTCTGTAGCGGCCGCTGTCAAGTTGAATAAACAAGCGGCTGACATCTGTATAAATTGGGGTGGTGGACTTCATCACGCCAAAAAATCTGAAGCTTCCGGTTTCTGCTACGTGAACGATATTGTTTTAGGTAACTTGTTTGCTTCATGCAATATTGAAATCCAAATAGTTAATGATATTATTTTTAGAACATTTTGAATAGTTTATTGTTAGATATTTATTTTATTTTTTTCTAATTTATTGTTTTAATAATGGACTATGTCAATATAACAGAAAACTTGATATTCATAGGTATCCTTGAACTTTTGAAGTATCACCAACGTGTTTTATATATTGATATTGATGTCCACCATGGAGATGGAGTTGAAGAAGCGTTTTATACGACTGATAGAGTTATGACTGTTTCCTTTCATAAATATGGTGAATACTTCCCAGGCACTGGTGATCTGAGAGTAAGTTGAAAAATTGAACGAATTCAATATTTTTAACTTAAGTACATTACTTTATTCTTCTGTTTATTTAATTTTTTATTTATTGTTTTCAGGATATTGGTGCTGGTAAAGGGAAATACTATGCTGTAAATATCCCATTGCGTGACGGTATGGATGACGAAAGTTATGAATCGATTTTTGTTCCCATTATCACTAAGGTCATGGAAACGTTTCAACCATCAGCGGTTGTCCTGCAATGTGGTGCTGATTCCCTTACTGGTGACAGGCTTGGTTGTTTTAATCTCACTGTCAGAGGTATGTTTTTAAAACAAGTTTTTTCTTATTTATTTTTTATCATTTTTGTTATTTTTATTTTTATATTATGTAATTTTTTCACAGGGCATGGGAAGTGTGTTGAGTTCGTTAAGAAGTACAACTTACCATTTTTAATGGTAGGCGGTGGTGGATACACAATTCGTAATGTATCACGTTGTTGGACTTATGAAACATCAGTTGCTCTTGGAACTGAAATAGCCAATGAATTGCCTTACAACGATTACTTCGAATATTTTGGTCCAGATTTTAAATTACACATTTCTCCGTCTAATATGGCAAATCAAAATACGCCCGAGTACCTAGAAAAAATTAAGTAAGTTATACTTCAATGTTTATATCTGACTATTTTATCCTGCTCTTAAAAATAAGGCAGTTTACTTTCGATCTTGCTTCTGTTGTTTCATAAATAAGTCTGATATATATATTTTTTTTTTCAGGACAAGATTGTTTGAAAATTTAAGAATGCTTCCACATGCTCCAGGAGTTCAAGTGCAAAGTCAGTATGAATACATATTTTATTTTGTTTAGCTGTTTTTGTATTATTCTTAATTCAAGTTATATCATCGTATTGGTTTGTAGGTATACCTGAAGATGGTGTCGCCGAAGAATCAGAAGATGAAGAAAAACACAATCCTGATGAAAGAGTTCCTCAAGCAGTTGCTGATAAAAGAGTAACTGGAGATAATGAATTTTCTGAAAGTGACGATGAGGGTGGCCGTCGTGACCAAAGAAGTTTTAAGAGGAAGAGGCCTCGTTTAGAAGCAGGTGTTCCAATGGAAGCTGATACAGCCTCCTCCCCTCAACCCAAAGGTTGGTTGTCTGCTTAACTCATATAATAGTTTTATAATATGTGGAATGTTAGTTCCATCCAATATTTCAAGCACAGATATACTAGTTGTTTTTTGTTTTTTTTATTAGGAAACTAGTTGGCCTGTGCAAATATTTCACATGGTAAATTAGTCTGTGGACAAATGTTAATATATTATGAAAATAAATCAATAAATTATTTTTTTGAGAGGGAACAATCAACTTTTTTATCTTGGTTGGTTTCTAAGATCCGTTATTGAAAATAGCAAACAATAACATGAAGACAAAGTCAAATAAGTTGTATCTTAGCTAATAATGGTCCAATTCCGATATATATAATATGTACTTTTTACGATGTCTTTAATTACCTTTCAAATTATTATGTATATCATCTAATGTAAAATTCAAATACCTCGGTTCCACAATAAGTTCAATGAATGACCAACGGTCGTAAATAGATCGGTGTATAACAAGCGCAAACACAGGTTTCTTCTCATGTCCAAAGTTATTAAAATCCTGAAAAATCTCAAATGAAGGGTGTACAGATCTGAAATTAATATTATGATAAAGCCAATTCTAATATATGGCTGTGAGATCTAGATGCTAACCAGCCCCCTGGAAATAGAAGTATTGAAAAGTTTGAGAGAAAAATCCGCCACGCGATAATAGGAGCAATCTAAGGTGAGAGTACGAACACATAGAGAAGAAATACCAATTAAGAGCTGCTTACAGAAATTGGTCAATCAATATCTCATGTTATAAAGGCACAGATTCAGATGGATGGGGTAAGTAGCTCAGAGCAATCCATCTGGAATCCTCTATACGACAATGAATGCCTCAATAGTATGCAAAATACAATGTGGAAGGCCTAAAAGCAGATGGATGTATATCGAATCAACAATGGAGTAGAGCTGCATGCAGATAACTGGAAAGAAGTAGCCCAAGACTGGCAGAGGTGGAGCAGGGTTGTTGAGGCAGCCAAAGATCTACAAGGTCTGTTGTAATGCCTTATAACATAAATTGTATACTTTTTTCCCCAATTTTTCTGGGGGAATGTACTTATTTTTCAGCATTCAAATATTCAAAACGGCCCAATCATTGGTTTTTATAAAATATTAAAGCCATTGTGGTATGCCATTAAAAAACACTGCAAATTATTTCACAATGGTTTTTATTTCCAAACAATTATACATCTAAAGTAACATTACCTTCCGAGTTACAAAGAAAAAAAACAAAAGGTGATTCCAATTATTGGACTAAACTTTTTTTTAATCATTAGTAATATGCTAAAAAAAAAAAAAATAGCATTAGTTCAATAACACATTCAAAATTTAAAAACCAAACCAAGGATATAACATTTAGAGTAGAACATATTTAAAAAAAACCGGAGACCCTATCTTTGCTCCTAATTTTCCGATTTTAACGATTTTTTTTTTAGAAAATTTAGTAAACTTTTAAAAAACTATATGCAATATCCCCAAAAAAGTATAAACTTTTTGAGTTATTCGGAATTTAATTTTACCATCCCTCATAACTTTTTTCCAGCTTCTTTTCGTTGAAGTATGTTATATAGATAAATTTAAAGGGCGTTGAGAAAATGACTTTAGCGAAGTTTCATCGAAGTCTGTACATTCGTTTAGGAGCTACAGTCTATAGCAACGCAGGTTTTTCGGCCGCCATTTTGAAAGTAAAAGGCAGATAGTAATGTTGATGAAGGAGGATCAACCTCGGGTGACCTCTGATTTTATACCAAAATTTGAAAAAGATCGGTCCAGTAGTTTCGGAGAAAATCGGACGGCGGACGGACAAAAAAAATTGTATTCGTTATTCGAATTCTACGCGTCCTGAAACGTAAAACCTCAAATTTTGAGAGGTTGATTATTGAAATTAATAAACCAAAGCAATCATGAGAAATAATATATATAAATATTGTTCAAAGTTTAATAAAAATAAAGAGTTATCCTATAAGTAACTAACTTAATTTAACCATAGTGGCGAGATCAAGATTCATGCAGGCTCTATTCGAATAGGCAACACTTTCAGCCATCATGAACTCAGATCACACTCAGCTTTCAGGTGTTTCATTCAGTTAAGGAAGTATCTGGCAGAGCCGAATCACAACTAGGATCATGGCGATATGAGCACTGTGCTTTATTGAGCTTGTCTGCCCCCTCCCTTATGATTTGTAACATTTAAAATCAGTTTCTGAGGCTGTGCTACTTGGAAAGTTACAAAATTGATTATGAAAACTTAATTTGACATTTCAATGCAATTATTTGCATTAGTCAGACATGTTTCCGCACACATCAAACCAAATTTTCATTGTCGTCTTGTTGTAGTGTTAATTGTTTGGTATACAGATTCGTTTGTTTTGTATATAGAATGTTTACTTTATATTTTATTTCCATTATTTATTTTTTTGTAATGATTTTATTTAGGCCAGATGTAATGTATTAATTTTGTTATTCTCAAGGGACTTCGTCCCAGAATAATGTTATTTTCTATCTATCTATCTAAAATAAAAATCTAAATGTGTTTATATATCAGTAATTATATTTTTACCAGGGCTTGAAGTGGAAAAAGAACTTTTATTTTAAAAAAGTTTCGATATCGCCGGAATTTTTGTTGTCGATAGTTTTTCACTTCTTTTGGAACTAGAACTTTTTCCCTTGCAACTTTTCAATAACAGGTTTTATAGAACTGTTGATTTCACTTAACATTTGAACTAAAAAATAACTTGTTAATTGCTACTCAAATAATCGACATATCAGAATCATGTGTAATTCATTTAACGAAACTTTTTTTAAGAACTTTGATAAATACAAGTTAAACTTTTACCATAAATCTCGAACTTAATTACACAAAAGTTCCAACCTCTGATTTTTACAAATATATTATGAAATATGTAAGAAAACAACTGAAATTGGTGAAATTAAAAAAAGAGAAATATTTTTTAAAAAATCACAAACTTTATTTATAAATTAATATTTAAAATTCACGAATGTATTCAACATCAGGGTTTTAGAAGTTTATTTGAATTGTTGCATTTTAATCATTAAACTAAATGATTCAGAATGATTGATAAATGATTATTGATAAATGATCATTGATCAGAATCATTGATAAATGATTCAGAATGATAGACTCAGAATAACAAAAGTAAAATTGGCAGTGAAACTGACTAGATTTTTGGTATAAATATAATTAAATAGAATTTCTGGCTCAAACACATGGGGTTCTTTACTACCTACCCCATAATTCACAAAATTTCTGGTTTATATGTTAAAATACTTTCAATTTGAAAAAAATATCTTTTGTTTGCTCTCAGTATTTTTTTTACTATGAATTTTCTTTATTAGCTAAATATATACAATAATATATTAGTAAACTCCAAGTGTGGTAAATAAAAGATTTTTATTTGCTTTTTATTTGTATAAAAAATAAAGCCTACTGTCGGAAAAAGTGTACAAGGCTTTAAAAAAATATATTAATGAATATAAATCCATTTCCTACTTATTACATTGCTAAGAACTTCATCTATAGTAGAGATTCTGTTCAATAAAACCGGCCTGTAAGGCATAAAGATGAAATAAACTAGTTATGTGTTAAGTCTCCACTAGCACACAAAATGGAATTGGTCGTGACAATCTCTGATCTCTTTGTATCGCTGGCGAAGAACACGTTCTATGTTCCATGAACATGTTCTATGTTAAAGGTTATAACTATATTATATGGTAATGCAGTTAGAACTTAGGCAGATCATGTACTATATGCCTGAGCTATTAAGAGATTTTTCACACATCCATAGATTAATATTGAACTTATATGAAGATCTGAATAGGTATTTGATTTAAGAAGACATTGTTTCTTATTATTTATTATTAAGGACCTCATGGAAAACTAGTGTTTTAGAAAATGATTAAACCATTGTTTTAATGATTTTAAGAATTATATTAAGTCTTATGTTTGCAAAAAATACTCTTTCTATTTGTTGACTATCCTCATGAGGAATGTTGATAACACTATCAGTGATATAATAGCTATCGGTGCGTGATTAGAACTATCCGCTATCACTCACTCTCTTTCCTGGACTCTGTTGGTTTAGATTTGTTCTTTGTAGTGGAGCATGGTCCTATCTTTGTAATATTTTTCTTGATATCTTCTCATGTCTCATTCAGGCCAAGTGACCAGACCCCCATCTTGGCCTCCAAATTTTAATTTTATAGTCATATCTTCCTCTGAACAGACCATTCATGCCTCTGTTTATTTTCTGCCGTAATTTTCCTTCTAAGATTAATATTTTTTTCTATTTCTTGTTTGAGCCTCAGTTCCAAAGCCTCAGGCTATACATTTTAATTAAATAACACATCTGTATGAACCGATAATGTTTCATAGAGTTGCCTTATTTATTACTTTTTGAGAAATTTTCCCATTTTTTTAGTTATTTCTTGTTGGTATTTGGTAACAAGTATATAAAATATTGAGAAGAGGATTGATATTATAGTTTTACCATTGCATCTCTGATTCCAACAAACCTGGAAAAAAATCTTCGACTAGCTTTGTCCATCAGTCCCTCTCTCTTAAACATGTCTTACTTCTATAGTTTTTTTTTATTTTTTATGGAATGTTTTCAATTATTCACTAAGAAGATATTCTAGGTGGTGTGAGGAGGAAAATTTCGTTATTAATGTCAGGGAATTTTCTAATAATTTATTATACTCCGACAATTTTTAATTTCAATCCGCTCACAATTTGGTACATCTCCAAATCCATTAAAAAACTGTCTAATGTGTTTTAGGCTTTAAATTAACATTTAGTTAATCTTTTTCTTAATTCTCTGGATATTGTGATAATCAATTCACTCCGTTCAGGTCTGTTGTTTTGTTTTTTATTTATATCTAGGAATAAAATGTAAAAGTATTTATTTACAGCCCATAATTCTATGGTGAAGCAAAGTTAATTTAATCTATCAATCACAGAATTGCAAAATGAGAAACTATCAATAAGCCTTTGTTACATGCTAAGTACCTACCATTGAAATTGCTTATTTAAATTATTGTCTTAATTTTCACTGTTAATTTTGGTTTTCATGAATCTCTTTATGAATGTTAAGCCTGTGCCAATCTAATAGTCTTTGCACAATTTTTTTATCTCTCTTTCATCCCCTCCCCACTTCCTTATAAGTTACGAGTTATTGCAGGACATCAATATTTTTCAACATTGTTGTTAAAATATTTGGACCACAATCAAGTTTAATTTGTCTTATGATTTTCATGATCCAGTCTTCGTAATAGTCAATCACAATAATAAATACTTTTTAATATTGTGACAAAATATTTTTATTGCATTTCACCTTTATTTCACCCCCATACCAGACTGAAACGACTAGAAACCGCCCGACGTTTTCGACTACTGCAGCACTTACTAGACAACGATCTAAGCTTCCAATCATTTATAAACGACTCGTATATATGACAATAATAAGACCTATTTGGACTTATGGAATTGAGCTTTGGGGCTCCACTAAACCATCAAATTCCTCTCGTATCCAATCCTTACAATCCAAAATCCTTCGTAAAATCCTCAACGCTCCTTACTTTGTCACAAATAAAATCATCCATAAAGACCTTAATGTTCCATATGTTTCCGATCTGGCCCAATCCAGATACCTTTCCTTCCATAACAAACTGCAGAATCCTCTCGTTTCAAACCTTGCTTCCTCCTCGATCCCTGATAACCCTCCGAGGCGTCTGAAAAGGAGATGGCCTCGGGATCTTCTAATATAGAACTTTAGTTTGAGTTCTACCAATGGGTAGTTTCTCTTCATGTTGTACATGCCATGTTACAAATTTCTCATTTACTTATTGTATTCTCTATGTAATACAGTTGTAAATTCCATTAAAATAATAAAAAAAATATATAATAAAAAATTTAAAAAAACCTTTATTTCGGGGAGGAAGTAGAGGGATATGAATTAGGAAATTTTATTTGAGATAAGAAAAAATCAGAACATACATATCATTTTTATAATATATATAAAACTAACTTCCTGTGGTAACCCACTTATTGAAATTATGACAATATTTATTTTCTTTATATTAATTTCTTTTCATTTTTATTTTTTCCAGTAAAAGAAGAAGAAAAAATGGAAGAAGTAAAAAGTTCTGGAGCAACACCTTGATCAAACCCAAAGCAGCGGGGGTCAAGCCCCTCAGAGACTTAAAAAGTTCTGTGATCACAATTAATTGAAGGATGAGAGCTCTTTCCATTCATATCTGTACCTATACTGACGTCATATCAGTCATAGTAGGCTTTATCATTGATCTCTAGTTCGCAATATATCATCCTTTAGCTCTCTGTTAATACTTTGACTGTATTACTCGCATGTGTCAGTATTAATACTTTTTGTTTTGTACAATTAATTTATATATATATTTGATTGTAGATTAATTTCCAGATTGATAGTGATATGCATATACATACTTAGTATATATATGTATGACATACGTATATATATATAAATAATTGAAAAAAAAATAGCAATATGTATTTTTGACTCAAATTGATGTTGATGTATTTAGTCAGAATATATAATGGTTATTTGTCTCCATTTTTATTCAGTTGACTTTTTATTTTATTATCTTTTTAATAACGAGTGTGACCAAAATTTATAAAGAAAAGCTCAAATCATTCCTTTCTTTTAATACACCTCTGTACAATGAAATTTAGTTGTTATAAGTTAGGGAAGAGCTCAATTATTTTTTACGTTTAGTTAATTTATTTATTATGCAGCATATATTTTCCTGTTTTATTTTTCTGCCATTTTAATACATTTTTAAATATGATAGACAAATAAAAATAGAGTAATTGAAATAATTCTCTATTTTACTACATTATTGTACATGTTTCTTTTTATAATTGTCATTCGTTCTTACTTGATAGCTAGAAATTGTGTAAAAGTAAGATATTTCCTATATTATATGTTCTGGTTAAATTTTAATCCTGTTAGAATATTGTAATTGAGTAAGTTAGTTTTTTATATAAATCTTCATATAAATTGATTCTGATATATTTATATATTTATCATAACTGATATAAAACTATAAAATAAGAAAATAAATCAATAACTGGAAAGAAATGAAATAGTTCCAATTAAAAAAAAAAGTCTTTTATACCAATGTTTATTTACTACTACAACCTTGGTTGAAGACTTTTTTTTCTAACAATGTTGGTATTCTCAAGGTTGTTCTTTTATATATATCTATTTTTGTTTCTTTTATTTTATTTTATTTTTTATCATTTAAGGCAACTTGATTGAAAACCTAACAAGTGTACAAAAACTGCTGTTACCATTCGAAAGTTGTCTGGGAACAGATTATTATTATTAAAAAATATTAATAAATGACATTTTTTTATTATTTGTGTACCTATTACTTTTTATTTTTTAAATAAGATAGTGAAAAAACCTTTCACTCAACTTCAATCACACAACTTTCACTTACCGCTCTACTTTGAGTAGAAATTATTTTCTGGCAATGTTAGGCTAACAAAACTTTTGAGGAGCATTTTTAATGGAGCTAAAGCTTAAACCTTACAGCTAACAAATTACCAAAAGAGCATAGAAATAAAAAAATGCTATTCATTACATTGATGGTAGGCAATAAAAACCTCAAACTCCATCTGTTTTTGTAAACCACATAACTGCATTCTCTGAACTATGTTTGTCTAAAGAGATTTGAAAGTACATCTGTATATTTCATTGGCACCGTATTCATGTAAGGAAAGTGAAATATTGGGCAGGTTAAGATTCATTACTTTAACATCATACTGACAATTTAACCTGATTTAAAATGATTATGGGTTGCACTACTATTAGTTATTAAACTTTTATTATTCCATTATAGTTTACTAAAATAGAGTTACGAGATCTTCATTGCCTATCATCTATAGGACAATAGTTGTCACACTAATTGCAAGTAGATAATGTTATTTCATCAAATTATTCGTTAATTTATTTATTATTTTTAAATGTTACTTGGTAAATTTAAAGAATAAACCGACGACAGATATCTAAATATCTAGAATTATTAAACTAAAGTAAATAATGTATTTAGGATTATAAACATGTGTCTTACACATCTGTGAAATATTTTTACATTTTACTTTTTTCACACAGTACAATAAAATAGTTCTTTATACAATGCCATTGCCTTTATTTGGTAGACTTTATATACTTTTTTTCAAACTTGGATATAATTTTAAAAGTTACATTTCGTTAGGAAATTTTAATTTCATCAACATTTAATTTCCTTGGAAACGTGGTTTCCGTTATACACGGTGTCCTACGGGAATTTTTTAGTAGAGGGACGTTTTTTTAAAGTTAAGTAATTAACAATTGTTTTACTGTAAACTAGATAAAATTTTCGTCAGATGAAAATAGAATTTGTCATTGTTAAAACCGGCTAAACCTAGTTAAATTCGGTTTTTTAAATAATCATAAATTATTGGTGATTTTTTTTATCATTGTCCAACTGTATAACAGATACCCCACTTTTATAAAAATTTCTTCAAGGTATAAAAAAGCTTCAAGTCCATGTTAATTAAATTGAGATTTATCTATACGTTGTGTAAAAAAATGTGGTTTTTCAAATTGTCACCTAAAAGTACCTGTATTTTCAACAAAACTAGCTACAATTAACAATTATAAAGCAAAGCTCTTATTTATTGTTTTTTCATGATCTGGGATTTATTTGAATAAATATAATTATATAAATAAACTTTCCATTAATAAATAAAACAAAAAATAATGATTTTTTAAAATATTTTTCATGTAAAGTATATATGAAACTATTTTTCTCTCAGATCTCTGTCATAAGAATTGACCTGTATTTATAAGACAGAAATTTAATGATTCTATTCTTAGAATTTATTTTAAAAACAAAAAATTTCTGCTGATTGTTTCAATTATTTCCATAAAAACGGAAATATTAGGACTTGAAATGTTTGACTTGAAACATGAAATTTGTTACTTACAAATCCTACTCAACTCCTTTGATTAGATATAAGATCTGGGAGAAAAATACAATTTCGTAAACACTTTACATGAAAAGTATTTAGCAAATCATTATCATTATTTTTTTTTTATTTATAAATAAAAAGTGTAATTAGGAAATTATTTTTATTATAATGCATCCCAGATGATGGAAAAACAAAAAATAAAAGCTTTGCAACAGTTACATACATACATAGTTGGCACAACAACCTGTTTCAACAACAACAACCTGGGTCTAGGCCTCCACCAAAAGTCTCTGCCAGTTGGCTCTGTCTGTTGCTGCAACTCTCCAGTTCCTAGCACCGAGGAGATTGTGTACGTCATCTAACCTCACATTTGGCCTGCCCACTCTTCGCTTGCCATGAAGTTCTTAGGGATCTTGTCCTTCATCCTCGCCACGTGTCCCGCCCATCGGAGGATCCCGATCTTGATCGACTTGATGATATCAGGATCTCTGTACAGCCTTGAAAGTTCCTGGTTCTTCCTTCTTTTCCAGGTGTCTCCCTCTCGAACCGGGCCAAAAATTCTTCTCAATATTTTCTGTTCAAACACTGAAAGAGGTTCTCACTGGATCTAGTGAAGACTCAGGTCTCTGAACCATACGTAAGATCTGGAAGAATCAAGATCTTATATAGGCCGATCTTGGACTTGGAGAAGCGTCTGCTCTTGAACTATTTTGCTAGCCCAAAATAGCTTCGATTGACTGCGGCAATTCTCAGGTTGATCTCCTGGAATGATAATAATCCTTTATTTATCCTGCGACAAGAAATGTGGGCTTTGGAGCCTCAGAGAATAATTACAAAATAAACAGATTTATATAATGAATAAATAACAGAAAAGAATATTATTTACCTTCAAACTTCATTTAAGAGAAAAAAATTACATAAAAGTATTTAAAACAAACTAATTATTTACATACATATTTACAATGTTAGAGAACTGATGACGGATAAGAGGTGATTGGACAGGCGAGATTTAAAGATGAGGAGGGTATTGCAGCGACGGATGTAGGATGGGATAGAATTCCATAGGGATGTGGATCGAATAATGAAAGGTCTGTCGAAAGCAGCGGTTCGGTGGGATCTTGTATACAAATCTGAAGACCGAGAATGGACAGAGGATTTGAATTGAAGGTGCTCGGAGATGTATGAAGGACGGCGGGATTGGATGATTTGGAAGAGGAAAGATGCTAGGAAATACGTCGGTAGGAAGAATAAAGCCATTATAGTTCTTCATGATAACGGGAAACAGAGGCGTCTCTTGGGATCCCGAAGACGAATCGTACAAGGTAATTTATCAAACGTTTTAGGGAAAGTGCCATAGAAGGAGGTTGACCTTGGACGACTACATACTGGGATCTATTTGAAAGAAAGGATTTGAACTATCGCAGGGCACTGTTGGAGTCAAAATGTGAACAGGTCATTTTGAATGTTTATTTCTGAGCCCAGGTATACGAAGCTTCGAACCCTCTCAAATCTGTATGGTTCGACTTCGAAATAACCTGTTCCTACCTCAGATGGTCCTATTCTTAAATACTTTGTCTTGGTTTCGCTGATGATCAAGCCAAGAATTTTTGCTTCTTTTTCTAGAGCCAGGAACGCTTCTTTTAGGACACGCTTCGATCTGGCAGCTATGTCGAACTCATCGGCGTACCCCAGTTACTGAACCATACTTTTGAATAAAATGGTCCATGTTTGGATTCTTGATCTACGTATTGCTCGCTCCACCACCAAATTAATGAGAAGGCATACAAGTGAAAGTTCGTCTCCCTGTCTCACGTCATGGCAATAGGTTCAGAGAGGTCAGATTCAATATGAACTACGCTATTCGACCCCAACATGGTCATCCTCACCAGACAAATCAGCTTCTTAGATATGTCCATTTCGTCTAGCGCCTGGTAGAGTTCGGGTCGGGTTACGCAGACTTACAGTGGCTTAATAATTATTATTATTATTATTAAGCCACTGTACGCAGACTTGAAATAAAGAAAGAGGTGGTGCGTAACCATCCTGTATTCCTTGGCTTTTTCCAGAATCATTCTCAGCAAGAAGATCTGGTCCGTGGTTGATCTACTCCTTCTGAATCCAGTGTGGTAATTGTCTATCTCTCTTTCAGCATGGGGGGGGGGGGGGTAAGTCTCTCGAAAATGATGTTTGACCACACCTTATAGGCACTCGAAAAGAGGACAGTTAATTGTGAGGACAGTTTGCTACAGTTAATTGTAGCGAACTTTGTTGAAAACACAAATGCTTTTAGGTGACAAAATGAAAAATCACATTTCTTTACACAACTTGAGGTGAATATCAATAATTTGCCTGATAAATCTCAATTTAATTAATATAGCTTTATTAAATGAAGAAGTTATAAAAGCGGGGTATCTGTAGTACAGTGTGATAATGATTTTAAAAAATCGCTAATAAGATGACCAAGCCTGATTTTTAACAATTTATCTTGCGACCCACTGCTTTAAAAAAGTCCCGTTTTTTTGGAAGAAACGCACGACAGTCGGCGGTCATGTGGTTATTTCGCCAGGATATGAGTTTTATATTATTTTTGTTAATTGTATAGGGTATACATTAATAATAACGTATGCCGATGACACTTGTATCTTATCTGTCAATAACGATCCATCAACTGCATCCCAAACTCTCCAATCGCACATCACAAGCCTTGAAGAATGGTGTTAAAGCTGGAGAATCAAAATAAATTCCATCAGATTACCTTTACTCTTGGTCATTAACCTATTACTTTCTACCCTACAACACAGGCGGGTCTACGGGAGGAGGAAGGGGTGCTTTCGGGCTTAAGGCCCCATAATAGGTAAATATAACCTGATTACATTTAATAGGACTTAAAGAATCACTTAAACGCCATTTCATTTCGTTGCTTAGTTTCTTTCTTTCTTCCGAAGTAATCATCGTAATATATCATAAAAAAAAATTTCGAGCTGAAGACCTCCCCCCAAATTAAATTATAAAATGTACTAAAGTATTAATAATTGGTAAATGTTGACTGACGGGAATAATGGAGAGAAGAATAGTTGGGGTGGACTGATGTGGATGAAATTAAGTTATTTATATTTGTTTGATTTGTACAGGATTGTAAATCTTTAACAAATAAATTATATTATATTCTTCTTCACTTGGAAAATTTACGGACATAGCGATTTCTGTTTTATTGAAATAATTTCTAATAACATAAACCTTATGTTTTCTCTAATCGAGCATTACTTTCAGAATTGATGATGATTAAATTATTTTTTTGTTATAGTGAGAGCCTTAGAGGCTTATTAAGTAACATCAAAGTTCGATGTTAACAGTAGACTAATTATTAATGGTATGATAACGGCTTGTGGAACGGGGTTATACCATGAATTAGTTAAGAATTGACTGTTATAATTAAAGACCTCGGTCTTATCACAGTCTGAAATCTCTTCAAGTGTAAACACATTAACGTGTCAGTCTATAGCTAAAGGGAATAATTTATTCCACAAATTATTGGAATAGGTAACGTCGGTTTCACCTAGGACCATCTCATTTCCTACTTTTCATTCCTTCGTCATGGTTTCTTCACTTTTACATATTGGTTTTTTGGTTGAATACTTTTATTCGAATCACATTCATAATGTTAACTTGTTGACCTGTTTTAAAGAAGGTACAATACATTGAGAACGGTGATCGTTTATTCCAACATAATTCATTTTTAACACATGTAACAAAGCAATTAAAACCATTTTTTATTAACAATTGACTTTGTAAGCTTGTGCTGATTTTACTAGTGATTGTTGTTGAAATTTCCTGAGTTATGTATTTCAATGGAGCGAGGTAACTCAGTGAGTAAGGTATTGGCTTCCTAAACTGACTGATGGAAGGTAATTATTTATTCGGTTACATAAGCCGTGGATTGATCCTGGGGTAGGAAGACCCTACTGGGGCTCACCAAGCCTCTAGAAGTTGGGTACTCTGAATTAAGTAATTCAGGAAAACCTGATCCGAACACCTCCCTGCACAACTATTGGCCTTGAAACAGTACTTCTGTACAATGTACTGAACCCAAGACCCTTCATGGGTTGCAGTGGTACAGGTTATTAGTAGAAACCAACAAACGGGGTGGTGGTGGGATTAGTAATTAAATTAACTCGCTTGTGTTACGATGAAAAATTTTGGTTTAAACTAATTTTATTTTAAAACGAAAAAAAAAAATAGAAATTACAAATATAAAAATTATTAGAAAAAAACAACAGAAAGGCAAATATTTGTTGAAATTTCGAGAAATATTGGAATATGAATCAGAAAAAGTTCAATCTTTGATTGGTTAATAATTTGAAATACCTAAGTCTACTTTACCTATTGTTTAGCAGGGGTACAACATTTCAAGAAGTTTTGACCTTCATCAGTTAAGCTCTGTACAATTTACTTATAATTTTAAATAAATAAAATAACATATTGGTCTATTTTACAGAAACAAAAATCAAGTTGTTGTTATCAATGTCCAAGAAGGGACTCTCAAGTTCATTTTCTTATCCATTTTCATTAGAAATGTCAGATCATCGAAGAGGTGCACTTCTCGACATTACTTGTAAAAACAGTCCTTCACTTCTGGCATCGGTGAGAATTAGTAACAATAGTTTTTAAAAAGATAATTATTCAATCATAATTTATAGTAAACTAAAATATATATAAATAACAATATTTCAGTTTACCAAAGAAAAAGCTTTTGGAGCACATACGGAATGGCTGCTGGTGAATATAGCTAACTCTAGCTTAGGATTTATGGACAATAAAGGTGTCCAATTGCTATCAGATGCGTATGCCTTGCCAAGCAGTTCCGTAGTTTTAGCCAATATCTTGGAAGAAGAAGCTGTCGTTGAATACTACGATGTATATCGGACGTCTACGTTTACTGATATCAAGTTCTTATTTCTCTCACGTCAACCTCTCTCGAGATTCACAATACTGACCAAGCCAATGAGAACAGATTTCGACGGCATCACCTTCAGAGCTGCAGCAGCTGTACGTAAACTTTCTCAAATAATTATTTTAAATCCCCATAAACACAATATCCATAAATGAAAAGTTATTTGATATCTGACACGAGGCCTTCTAGGCTTTTCGGGCGGGAACTTCTATGGTTTAATATTCTATAGAGTGGCAATAGAATTGGGAGAATATTACCTTGTCTAAGCGAGAAATTTTAATAAATTGATAGTTTAAATTTTCACACTTCGAACTATTAATAATCGATAGTCATAAGTGTAGACAAGGTAATTAAGTAATTTCATTTATACATCTACAGATTCGATAGTCGATTTCGCATAGAATGAATAATTTTTAAAAAAATATTTTACTTTAATTATAATTTATTTATGAGTAATGGTATAAGTAGATAACTGCAGTATTTTTCTCTTAATGCCTACTTTGGGAGCGAAGAAATTTCCCCGTTTCTCCTCTCTTGGATTCGCCACTGGTCTGAGATTTTTTTTTTCTTACTTATATAAAAGATCACAAACAATTTATAAAATTAAGGATTGTATTATTATTATAATTTATGCGCATTGTTATTCGTATTGTTCACTTATTTTATCTTCAAAACTGAATATTTTTTGGCAAATCACTTATTCATCTAAAATACTCTATTGCTAAAAATTGTTATGTGATTATTTTTAGGTTTTGTACCCGAATATGTTTGAGGGATTTTCAGAAGGAAACTTAAATCACCCTGAGACTGATGCATATGCAAAAGTAGGATTTGCCATTGAACGTAACATTGGACAACAGTACAATTTTAGGTGATTATTAGCTGACTGTCCGTTCTTCTTAGAGAAATGACAAAACTGAAAATTGTTCTCTAGTATAATATATTTTTTTTGTTTGTAATCAATATAATGAAATTAATATTTCATGCTTTAAAAAAAAGCGGTTAGTAGTAATTCAGTACGGTTTTATCTGAGAGCTTCTTAACCTAATGAACTATCGGATAAATTAAAGAAAATTAAAGTTTTCATTGCCCTCTGATGACGTAACTTGTGACGTATTGGCATCTTAATTCTTATTACTATGAAGCAAGATAGGTCCTTTAAGATTATTTTGTATAGTGAGAAATTACTGACTTTTTTCTTAACTTTTCATAAATTATGGTTGGAAAAGCCTTAGACATTTGGCTTCCTCGGGCAAAGACGTCATCTCTCCCCTAAAAAATATAATTTATTTTTTAAGCTGTTTTATATTAAATAATTTTTTTTTTTTTTTTATTCGACATGTCTTTAATTAAGTTTCTGTCTTAATAGGGTAAAATTATTTATTCGCATAGACTTTTTATTTATTTATTTTTTAATTACTAACAAGTACCAGCACGTGTTGTTCTGGGCCTCAGGGCATTGGCCTAATATAAGGTCCCACTAGCGGATCCAGGATTTAATTTTGGAGGGGGCTTCAGCCCGAAACCTTTTTTTTTCATAAAAATAACGATAATTACTTTGGAAAAACAGAAAGAAACTAACTACCTATATGAAATGATGTTTAAGTTATTCCTTAAGTACTTTTAAACGTAATTACACGAACAATAATACTTTAAGAGGTAGTTTTAAAATTTTTTTCCCATAAAATATGGTTATATTTTTCCATTTTGGGGGGGGAGGGGGCTTCAGCCCGAAAGCCCCTCCCTCTACCCCCCCGTAGATCCGCCCGTGTAAGGTCCGCACTGATTAGGATTTCTCCCTTGTAAGCATGTTAGCTGTTAACCTGAATTGAGAGTATGAAGTCAAGCTTAAACTAAATATAATTATGTACGTAATCTTAATAAATCGTAGCACGTCTAAATCAAATTTTAAAAATTTCGCTTTGATGATTTAGAATAAATCTTCTTTAACAAAACAAATTACCATTAAAATGATATAAACAAAAGTTTAATTTAATTTATTTTCTCTTTTTTCCAGTTTCACTCTTAGGATGTTTTTCAATAGCTATGGATACTTGAAAAACGGCAACTTTACACATTTGATGGGTATGTTGGTAAAAGAGGAACTCGACTTCGCTGCTGGTCTAATGATGCGAGAGGATCGAATGGATTATATAGATTTTGCTGGAAACACTTTTTTAATTTCGTAATCATTTCTACATTTTATTGTTAGCCAGAAACTATAATAATAAAATAATTTATGAAATCAAGTTTTAATAAAAAATGAAAAATAAGTGACATCGTCAGCTATAGCAGCATAAATTTCCCAGCAACTATTATACACAACTTCACTATATATAATAGTGCAGTGCTGGTTTTCATGCTATACGTAAACTTATTTATTAATTCTATAACAATCTAGATCAAATCAAAAGAGTCAAATGCAGCGAAATATAACATTAATCCTTACAATAATTCTCTGAAGAGGTTTTCTATTAATCTGATTTAAATTGAGAATATAAATAATATCATGAGCAATTTTGTTTCTTAACGTAGTTAATGCAGACATTTAGAAGTTCCTGATTATACATAGAGCTAAAAAAATTCACTATTTCTAAAACATGTTTGTTGTCAAATCATTAACTATCTTTTTCATAAAATGAAATAGGTATGTTACACATTAAACACATTTTCATTTTCATAAACAAAATACAGTAATAACTTTGAATGGCAACATTTGTTTAAAAAAAATTTTAGGTTGGCTGATGTAAGAAAAATTAGTATCAAGGAAGATAATGGGGTCGTTTATTTGATATTTTATCAGGAAATGACCATAACTTATGGCCCATAAGTAACAAGTTATTTTTTGAAAAAACCATTTAAAAGAAGCATATGAAGTGTGCAAATAGTATTTAATTCATACGTTCATTGATAATTCAATCCAAAATAAGTTTTGCTACATGATCAAAATTTTCTTTTATCACAAAACGTAAGCAGCCAAAAAATTGCCTCAAACTTGGTAAAAGTAGCCACTGCAACAGAAATATTGTTTGAAACTTAAAATAATGAAGAGAAGAATAGTTGGGGTGCTCAGTCAAAAAGGAAGGAAAAAAATAAATTATAATATTTATTTTTTACATATGCCGACGTTTCGACCTGAAGTTCAGGCCTTCAAATATTATAATTTATTTTTTGCCTTCCTTTTTGACTGAGCACCCCAACTATTCTTCTCTTCATTATCCACGACAGTCAACCAATTACCAATTATGAAACTTAAAATAGTTAAATAAATTTTATGATTTATTGACCATAACTTTTATTTTCATATCTTTTTTATTTATATGCTTCTTTCAATTTCATTACAAATAAATGAATCGCTTCATAATAAAAGGAGGCGCATTGTGTTTAATCAAATTTATGAAAATTGATTATAAAAATAAAAGTTGGAACGAAATGTATTTGTAAACTTATTAAGATTATTTTCATCTTTATACCGTCACTAAGTCACAAGATGATATTTATTTCGAAATATTGGATTGGCAAATAAGTCCTTTCAGTTTTTCAAGATGAAGTAAAACTCAATGTTTCATAGACATGTATTATAGGCTTTCGGGCTGAAGCCCCCCAAAATGGTAAAAACTTATTTGCCCAATCCACGTTTTATGGAAAAAAAAATATTAAAAAATTATCTCGTAAAGTATTATTGTTCGTATAATTGCATTTAATAGGACTTCAAGAATCACTTAAACACCATTTCATAGAGGTAATTAGCATCTTTCTTTTTTTTCCAAAGTAATTATCGGTATATATATATATATGAAAAAAAAAGTTCTCGGCCTGAAGTTCTCTCCCAAAATTAAATCCTGGATCCTCTAGTGAGCATCATTGATGTCAAAATTTCCTGAATGAAATTTGGCAAACCAATTTTGACAGGTGCGTTGGGTTTATGTGGTTCATCCCCATAAACTCTGCAAACTTTTATATGAGCTTCTGCAGCATACTTACCTTTTTTTAAAAACAATACAACAAAATATGCCGATAATGAATGATATTTCCTTCCATATTCACAGTGCCATAGCAAATACAACACTAAGCTAGTTTCAACAAGAGTTAACAGATATAGTTGTCGACATATTACAAACAGGATAAACAATCCACCATAGGAATTAATTCATCAGATAAAAAGTACATCATAGTGACATACAAATTAACAGAAAAACCGAAAGAACTTTTTTTCCAACCGAATATATTGTCTAAAATACTTATATATATATAAAACTTGAATTTTATTGGAGGATGGAGAGGGGAGTGGAAAACGTGCAAGGAAACTTTGTCTCTTCCTCGTAAATATCCCTGTTTTGGTCATAATTATATTTTATGTACTTTTTATTTAAGAAGTTATTCATTTACACGTTTTTTGCAATTGCAGAAGTCCACTGATTTTCAAACAGCCTTCGCTATCATCTGTATCAAATATATTCGTATTGCCTTTCCAAACAAAGGTTTGGGTGGCATCCGGCGTTCTTCTGTTCACCTCCACTATCATACTCTTCCTTGAAATAATCATCACTTCCAGATTATTATTTTGGACCAGATACTCTTTCTTGGAAGTTTTCATGGGGATTTTGGAAGAAGCTTTTTTACAAGGTATTGATCAAGAAATGTTTCCATCATTTCTTGAAAAAACTGTTTCTATATATTGAAATCTCTTTATTACTATGGTTCCAACTATAGGCGACTGCCCCTCCCCCAATGAAAATAGAGAGGGGGCGAGAATATCGTATAATTATTCTAGTGGGTCTAGATATTATTATGAGGAAATATCATATGAATAAATCAATTTTTTATTCAAAATGTTGATTTTTAACAACTTGCTGACAGGATAGTTTAACAGCCTTTTTTCTTTTCTGAGCTGTTATGATTACACAAACTTTATAGTAAAATTTTTAATAAACTAATATTTAAAAAAGTAATCAGTATTTTTCAAAATTAAATTTGTCATAATTCCAATCCCGTATATGGTTAAACTAAGTTTGCGAAGTTATAAAATTCTTAGCATTCCTTCGGGCAATGATTTGTGAAATTAGAGCTTTATACCGAATGTTGTTGCACAGTTAAAGCCAAGTGAAAATTTGCAAAATTGTTTTTATACTTCAAACCGATTTCCTCTTTTCACTATTTAGATTTTCTATGCTAAACAGAGTTTTCTAACAGAAAATTAAACATGATCCCTCCCCAAATAATTTGAAAGAAAATAGAACATAATACAATACAAAAGGTTTGCCGAAAATTCGAGAGAAGTCCCTTGTAAAAGTTGTTATTCTATGTATATATATTTTTAAATTGTAGTAATAATTAAAATTTCTGAAAAAAAATGTGAATCTTGCCCCTCTCTCCTAATAAGAAAGCTGTCCAAATTGCTCTTCATTTGTGGTAATTAAAGCTCTTAATTATTAATAAGCCATGTCTAAATATAAACTATGAAAGATTTTGAAAATAACACATGGAGGATAAAAGGAGATATGTTTTTCCTGATTGAAAACAAATCTCCAATTTATAGTTTCCATCCATCCATCTCCACTCGTTTTTTTACATTGGCATTAAAATTTAACTATCAAAACAGATATTTGGGAAAACAAACAAATAAGAAAAATTAAAAATGTCTTCAAGGAAAGCCATATTTCAGGTTATCACATGAAAATGAGGATTTTTATGAATTATGAAGAAAGGAAAATATAAATATTGTTTTCCACTGAATAAAAATGAAATGGATGACATGTGGGTGATTCATGAACATGACAATAATAAGGAATTTTATTATGAGTAGACGCTTGCAATTCCCATAAGTGAAAAGGACAGGTACATGATGTATATTTTTAAAATTCACCCATATACGCCCCCAAATGTTCAAAAGAACGAGGTTATATAGGACAAACGGCTCAATATTTTTGTAGGCCACCCTTTTTATCGATTTTGTGATCAAATTATCTTACCATCAAAGTAGAAAGCAAATGCGTATTTACCAGTTTTTAATACCTAATTAAATAGAAAAAAAATTGTCCCCCTCCAGATTGAAAACGTCCCAATTACAAAAGTTTTCCTAAATAAAATAGCCCTAGGTTAAGATGAGATGAAACCATTTAGGAAGTTTAAGGTGGATGTTAATAATTTGATAAAAATAATTTTTCCATTTCTATTTCCTAGGAATAAGTTTTTTTTTCTCTAGTGACATTTAATACATTATTAATCTTTTTGACAAGGAGTATATAATTGATAAGGGCTTTTGGGGTGAAGCCTTCCTTCCTCCATAATATAAAAGAATTTAAAAAAAAATTAGGAATATAAGAAAAATATACATTTTTTTCATTGGTTCATACTGGTTCAGTGAGCTACATAATTAAACAATCATATGTACTATTTTTAAATTATAACTTTTTTTAACAGGCCTTTTAAGAACACTTAAACGCCACTTTATACAGGTCTATTCTTTTTCTTTCAGTGTAATTAAAAAAAAAAAAAGTTAGCCACTTACCCCAAAATTAAATTCTGAATCCACTACTGGGAAAGACAGGTGGAGCTCCCTTGCTTCTCCAGCTAAAAAACCCAATTCAGATAGCCCATACATCATGAATGGCAGATCTTTCCACATTGTCACCATTTCTACCATCCAACTGTTTTTTATACCTATCAAATATCCTGGATTGATTTTCATAATATAAGTTTAATACAAATCCTTTTTAATTTTTCTAGGTTCTACTCTTCAGTTTGAATCAGCTGCTGCCAAATTGACCTCTCTCTTATTCTCTATTGTTTCATATTTCCTCTATATAGCATACTCAGCTAAAATAGTGGCTCTTCTACAACTGTCCACTTCCACCATTACTTCCTTGTCACAATTGACAAACAGTCATATGTCTATTGGTATTCAAGATGTCATTTACAACAGAGTTTATTTTCAGGTAGATTTTATATCATCAATGTATTTATTAAATGAGGTAAACATGATAAATGTTCAAGGTTAGAGCAGATATAACAAAAAAAACCTGACATGGTAATACGAAGATCAGCTATAAAACAATATTGGAAATGTTATACTTAATAATAAGATTTTATTACAATAGCTACATTTAACTAATAGTCATGGCAGTAGTGTGTGTAGAAGAAGCAGAAAAATAAACCGATAATGAAATTTTGTAGGCATCTTGAAATAATCTGTAGCTGAAAATGACTTGTATTTTTATACACAACTTTCTTTTTACATATTTACATTTATCTGTTGAAACTTTCGTTAGAAATTTGGTTTATTTTAACATATTTTTCCAAACTGTATTTCTTTGCTTAAGTAAGAATTATACTTTTAATGAAATATTTATTATCTATCACACTTGTTAACCACTTAATTATTTCATAATCTCATTGTACAAGCTAATATACTGTGGGGTCAAATAAATACTAAATTATAGAAATAGTATTATTTTATTATTATGGTGATGTTTCGACCCATCTTGAAGGTCTTCATCAGGGCTACAAAATGTACAAAATATAAAAGGTACATGGTGAAAATAAAATAAATGAATAATAAGTAGAATAATAAGTTTAATAAGAATAATAAGTTCATTTATTTTATTTTCACCATGTACCTTTTATATTTTGTATCTTTTGTAGCTCTGATTAACACCTGCAAGGTGGGTCAAAACGTTGGCATAATAATCAAATAATACTATTTCTATAATTTAGTATTTATTTGACCACACCTCTCCGATCAACTCCTTGTCATATTATATCACGGTCAACCATCTCTACATCACATAAAATATATTTATTTTATTTGGGCTATTTGTGTGAAATGGATCCTATTTTTTCCAATTCAACTGCACGAAAAAAAAACCCAACCTTGAAATAATACTTGCTCTTGGTTCAACAATATATGAAGAAATTTACTTTCAGGAAACTGAAGATCCACATTTAAAAGAATTTTACCAAAAGAAAATATACTCTTTAGGAGAAAATGCGTATCTCCCTCCAAAAGATGGTATTGTGAAGATACGGTCCGGATTTTATGCTTACAAGGTATAAATATTTTATACTTCTTATTATAAAAATAAGAAACTAATTTTTCACCACAAATTAGTGTGGATTTTTTTTTTTAATATTGATGATATTTTGTATTAATAGTTCCAATTTTTTGTTAAATACAAGTTTATTAATATTTCTAATTTTAAAATTGGGAAACAGCCCTGGAATAAGATGCATAAAACCACACAAATTTCAATTAGAAAAAATATATAAATAAAACACTAAGTTATTAAGAAGTGTTATTTATTTATATGAATCTTACTTGTTTGTAGCTGGAAACTGATTGGGCTTACAAATTGATTGGAGACACGTTCAATGAAAATGAGAAATGCGGACTTACTGAAATGAGTATCTTTGTTTTGCCAATGATAGCTCTTGGATTTCCAAAAAAATCAGGTCTAAGAGAGCATTTTGCAAGAAGGTAAGGGTATGACTACAAAATTTATCATTGTTTTTAATGAGGAAAAATATAGGAATAATAAGCAATATCTTATAATAAATTAAAGTTATTGGGGCCAAGTAAAAACAGAGACTGGTTTTCTAAGCTGAAGTACACTAGTTCAAATTTTCAAGTGGTATATAAGTTTTTTTCTGACTGACCATGGGTGAAGCACGTAGTGTTGGTGGCTATGACTTTACAGACTTTCCTGGATCAACTCACTGAGATCTATTTCTCAGGAACATAATCAGCCATTGAATCACAGTGCTAATATTTCCAAGAATACCATAAGACCAAAAATTAAATGCATCTTCTACTGCCTGCCTTCTAGGCCGTAAGCCCTAAATTAGCTACTAGAGCATTTATCATGAAATTTATTATATAAATGATATTTAAGAAAAAAAAAGAATATTGATCCTTTATAATATTGATTTTGGTCATCCGCATATAAATGGTACTCAGAGTAGAAAGCTAATGTAAAAAGAATAATCTGGTGTGTCCAATCATACGACTTTCCAATCTTTTTCAGAAGTTTTTATATCTTTACATATGTCCATCAAGAAATAAAAAAAATTAAATTAGATTTATTTTCCTGAAAATTTATCAAACAAAAGATTTGAGTACGATTTATTCGATAAACTAAAGTAATTAAACCGATTTCAGGTAGATCAGTGTAAAAATTTCAATACCCTCTAATATTGCAGTTTCTGTTAAAAGTAGAGGAAATAGTGAAGCTTGTGTAATGCGGGCAACGGATTTTCTTACTTTCACTTAGTTATCTTTTTTCTCTCATTCACACCTTTCGGACACCTAGTCATGAACCCTTAATCTTACATTGGAAATTGAATAGCTGTAACTTCGTTAATAGTTGTCCGAAATGAACGATTTTTATACAGTTTTGTAAGGAATTTCATTACCTTTCAAAAAAGACAGACAGACCAATTTCTAAAAATGTGTTTTTCAGACAGAGGGCTCTGAAATGTATAGATCCGTCAAAAACCACTTATCGGAAATTTGACCCGATTGCAATACTTTCCTTACCTAGTATAGGTAGGAAAGTAAAAAAAGGGTTGGATATACAGGATCCTTGATGGACACCGTGGGTAAGAAAGAGAAATAAGGAGTCATGGAGGTTTAAAGAAAAAAAAAATGTGAAATAAGAAAACAGAAAGAAGTAATAAAAATTAAGAAAAGTTTTGAGTAAGCAAATATTATGGAAATATAAAAAGAGTACCATATAATAAACTGGATTGAAGGCTTTAGTGAATAAAAAAAAACATGGTGATTCTCGATGAAAGATTCAAGATCTTATGTCTTTTTTAGCAAGGCAGATTGTGTATAGTATTAGTAAGGATATACTTGGAATGATAGAAGCATCACTTACAAATATTTTTTAACAATAATTTTCACTATACGGTTTTTGTAAAAACAATATATATACTTGCAAACATTGCTAGAACTTACATTAAAAACAGAATTTACAGTTTTATTTCTAGTAATCCTAACATTAGTTATGTTATTCCAGTGTCATATGGCAGCAGGAGACAGGTGTGTTCCAGAGAATAATGAAAATATTCTCTTCCCAGAAGCCTAGATGCAATATCAACGCTGTCGGCTACACTAAAGTTCACTTGATGGATTTTGAACCCGCTCTTTTGGTTCTACTTTATGGAGTTTTAGGAAGTAGCTTAGTTTTTTTTCTTGAAGTCATAACAACTTTAAAATCATTTATTTCTACTAAAAAATGTTTCTCTGCCAAAATTTTGAAGTAAAACAAATACATTATAATAATCCTAATAGAAGAATACATATTAGAAACAATATTAGTCAATCAAATTTACAAATCAGTATCATAATTCATTACATTGCTCATTGGTTAGTCTTTCATTTTTTCTTTCTACGTAATATACAATTAAATCAAAATAAACTACAATGCATATTTGACATGGTAAAAATTGGACACCTTTAAAAATATACTCGATAAGATTATTTAACATATGATTAAAGTGTAAGAAAATTTATAATACATAGCCCGTTTTTGTTTTTTCAAGTCAAATCTTTACTTTATTTTTTCTTCCTTTACTCCCTTACTGGCCATTTCTGGCATACAGGAGAGCTATAAGGTACCAGTTGCAGGTAACCAACTTATTCTAACCAGAATGAGAACATTGAGATTCATTTCGGTGCCTCCCACAACCTCCTCAGGTCAGATTCCGACCAGTGCGGCTAAGCTCAAGGTTGTTAAAAGATTATTATGCCCTAACACTCTTAGCCTTTGTAGCATTATACCTACTTTAGCGAAGGAGTCATTACATATTACGTCATGTAAATTTAGGATCTTTTTTTTTCACTTCTCACCCAATGTCTTGCTCAACACTTAAGTCACCTCCCTCTTCACTCCATTTAATTTTCAATTCATCAGGTTTGGACTAAGAAAAAGCAAGATATATGTTTTTCATTCAGAAGATCACGATGTTCTGATATAGGCTTGATTTCAGCTCCAATAACATAAGAATGCTTGCCTGTTTGATGGAGTTTCTAAAAATAAAGTCCTTTTTCGACAAGTGCAACAGACCATACTTTCTTCTCTGTCAACCATATAGCCTCTACCATTCGGAAAGTCATTATTATGGTATTGTTATTTTTTTTTCTAATTCAAATCATGATATTCATCATGGTAATTAATACATACATATTTTATTAGAAAGTAGAGTGATTAGTTGATAAATGTGAGTTAGAATCTTGGTAGATACAGCTTCCTGCATAGCTGCCACAATTGACATTGTTCTTGCTTGAATTTCCAACTCCTTCCAAATTGAAGTTGCAATCTATACCCATGTATCTGAAAAACAGTTATAAAACTACTTTTAGTTTTAAAAAATCAGTTGAGAATATTTCAAACAAGGCAGCATGCCATTAGAGAGAGAATCACTTTATTATCTTAAAAGGGTGCTGCCCAATTACATTGGGTTGCTTTAAACACAGCATACTTATTAATCGCTACAGACAATTTTCAAAAACTAATATACAATTATATAGTATTAACAACATATATGACAATCTAATAATAATAATAAAACAATCTAAGTGAAGAGAGATTACATCAGTAACATGTTAAATAAAACAAATTTTATTTTCCTTGCTGATATGGATAACCACATATCTTACCAATCTGTCTTGTTTTATTTATTCTAATTCTAAATATATACCATAATTAACTTTCAAAATAAAATCAATACAATATAAAAAAAGTGAAAGTAATAAATAATGTAAGAATATTTTAATGTTATACAACTCCGATGTGTTAAATGTAAAAAAAATTTCCTTCATATACAGAACATACTAATAAATTTATAAACATACTAATTCCACATTTTTTTTTTCAACCCTCAATAATGCTGTAAAAGTGAACCAAGGTCCACTCTTGAAGAATGAGAAACAATGTTTTTTTTTATGTTCTTTATTTCCAGATCGACTTAGTGATGGACATGGATATATCAACAATAAGTAATTTTTTTTTTAACATTTGGCTTAGTGTGGGTATAGTCTCATACAAAAGACACCGCTAACGATACATGTTGCTTATAACTATGGACTAGTGCTGTTTGTAGAATACATGAATTATAATACAATAAATAAAGTCAAACAGCTGTTCTTGATAAATTTGAAAGTATTCCTCAGGATTTCATCCCAAATATTTTCCTTTGGGTGCAAAGGTACTTAATAGACGTGATTTGTTCCCGAAAAAAAAAGTATTTTCTTGGTAAAAAATGAAGAAAAGAAAATGTTATTTTTAATTTTTCGAATTATGATTTTTTTTTTAAATTTTCCTTCAATCAAACTTGTTTTTAAAATTAAATTATAATATCATATAAAATATCATAAAATCTATTTTTTATACATGAAATATGTATAAAATTTTAAAAAATATTATTGGTAATTTTAGGCTGTTTTTATGTTCTTATAAGTTCAGGATTTTTTACCATTGACAGTCTCTATTTTATTTTAAAACTTTATTTGTAGAGAAACTTTCGGTGCTCATGCACCATATCCATTTCTATAATTGTAATATTCCAATTAGGATAAATTAACAGTTAATTAATAACATTAACAACATATGTATTAAATAATTTTGAAATGTCATGCAATTATTATCAGATCACACCATACCTTTTATTAGTTTGGTCTATTTAAAAAAACATAAAGGATTAGAATCGTGTTCTTGTTAGCTTTCTACGAGAATAGGACTCCACTTTGTCGAACACCATCTTACAGAGTGCTGAGGATTTACAATCAGCACCCTCTATATTATTGCAACTATTTGGTAATTAAGTTACCCTATCTTATTTAATTTACTATTATTTGAATTTTTATGGATGGCTATTATATGCGAATAGTAGTGAGGTATGTGGCCGCTTCCCGTTTTGAATTTAGCACATTTTTTTCGTTTATTGCTATATGGTGCACGGACACTGAAAACTTCTCTACAAATAAAGTTTTAAAATAAAATAGACACTGTCAATGGTAAAAAAATCCTGAACTTTAAAAAATATTTAAAATTTCTATAATACTTTTTTCATAATTTATTTTTAAAGACTTAAACGCTTATATTCTTTACTTTAGCTTAATTGAGTTTGGAACTATTATTCACTATCATGATCCCTTTTTCTTGTCTTGAAAATTATTACTATCTTTGTCAACTATTAATTCAAATTGACTTGTCTCTTAATTATTATGCCTTATTGATCCCATTTGTTAAACTCTGTTCTCTTTAACTCTGTACTTCAGACTATTAAAATTTTGTATTAGTTTTATCCATTAGTGTAGTTTACATGTAACAAATGCGTAATAAGAAAAAAAAATGATTTAATCCAATTTGATGTACCTCCCATGTTAGTTAGTTCATTCTTCTTTTTTTATTTTATTTATTTATTTTTTACATTATCTTAGGCTCTATAGCACATGTACGGCTGAAGTGGTCTAGTAGGCAACTTCAAGTTAAGGCTAATTTTAATTGCTAATAATAACAAATCTAAAGAAATCTCTCATTCTCAGTGATATAAATTCTGACGATTTCAGTTTTTTTTTAAACAGCTGTGTTTATTTAGGGTGCACTCCAACAGGTTTAATGACCTGCTCTATCTAAATCTCTCCCATAAAGGTATTAAAACTCAAACAAAATATAATTTCTATTACTACTAGAAATAAAAATATTATAACAATGGTTGAAAAGAAGCTCTCATTCAAAAATTGTGTTGTTTTTTTCATTCCCCTCTCTCAAAAATAAAACTATCTACAAGTTTTACCCATATCATTCCTATGCAAGTACTCTTAGCATACCAAAGATATAGGTATTCATGTATGATTTGGCTTGGTATTTGAAGCCAAACATTATTTTCACTATGATTTTGAGGAGAAAAAAAATCATTTTTACCTCAAAATTTAATAACAATAAATGCAATTTAAAATGTTTCTAGAACAGCTGTTGATGTTAAATAAGGTGAAAGGTTAATTTAGTATTGTCTTACAAAAAAGTGTTAATTAAGTGTAAATACCTAATTATTGTATAACAAAAGTGTTTTATCAAGACAAGATTGCTAAGGACAAAACACCAAACAAAGATTGAGCGGATTTCACCGCCAACAATGGTGGAATCATCTCAAACTGAGGTAAGTAACATGAACTTTAAAAACAGTGATATAAACAATGAAGACGGCTCCTGGGAACTGGTTATTGGTCGTAAAAGACCTATGATAGATTCGAGCGAGCCAAGAGCTCAAAAAAGACCGACAGAATCTATCCCAACCTCGAACAGTTTTCAGGTTCTAACCAACATTACTAATTTACAAACAGAAGAAGTTAGAAGACCGCCTCAAAACAATAAAACTCCACCAATTTTTATAAACGGTGTTGAAAATTACCATGCATTAATCTCATTTCTAGAAAACGAAACGGGTCCTAATATGTTTAAAACTAAGTCTACATTGAAAGGTGTCACTGTGTACCCAGAAAATCCTGACGTTTATCGAAAATTAAATTCTAGCCTGCGAAATAAAGGCGCCGACTTCCATACCTACCAACTTCCACAGGACAAATGCCCAAGGATTGTTGTTAAACATCTTCACCATGGAACACCAATCGATATCATTAAAGAGGAATTTAAAAAATTGGGTTACGAAGCCACCAATGTAGTTAACGTCATATCTAGATTCAAAAAACCCCTTCCTATGTTCTTTGTGGACATTACAAAAGAGACATTTAGAGAAGAAATTTTTAGTATTGAATTTCTTTATTATTCACATATTAAAATTGAGGAACCGCGTCAAAAGAGAAATATTCCTCAGTGTGTTCGGTGCCAGCAATATGGGCACACTAAAACTTATTGCAACCATCGACCACGATGCGTAAAGTGCGGTGAATATCATGAAACCAGCTCATGTTTGAAAACGAGAGACACCCCCGCGAAATGCGCCAACTGTGCCGGTCAGCACCCCGCTAATTACAGAGGCTGCCAGACGCTGAAAGATCTCAGGTTTCAGCGCAATGCAAGAAATCGTCTTCAGCGTTCCACAGTAGCAGAGCCAGCGCAGGGACCTCCAGGCATGCATGAATTCCCTCCAATACGGCAACGTCACAACCAAGGGGAACCACAGATCATCGCAGGACCTCCGCAACAACAAAACCAAACATCATCTAGTTCAGCACCCCCGAACCAGAAAACATGTACAGGTACGAGGAGAGGCATTACCCAACCGATACCTCCGGTAGATAATGGCTCTTCTCAATTATTTAATATAATTAATGGATTAAATAACCTAATCCAGCCCCTTTTCATTCTTCTTCAACAACTGTCACAGGTTACACAGGTCTGGTGCCCAAATTATGGCCCACAATAATTTAACTGTAGGCTCCTTGTCAGTTCTTCTATGGAATGCCAACGGACTGAAACAGCACAGTACTGAACTCGACTTATACTTGCACGAAAAACGAATCGACGTAGCACTCATCACAGAAACACACCTGACATCCCGATCAAAAATTTACATCCAGGATTACACAATTTACAGAACTGATCACCCAGATAAAACTGCACATGGAGGAACAGCTATACTCGTCAAAAATTCACTGAAACACAATCCCGTAGACTTACCCATTACACCCGACATACAATCGACAGGAATAACACTATACACTAAACACTACACTATAACATTTGCCTCAGTTTACTGTCCCCCTAGGTACAAGCTTACACCCACGATGTTTTCTGAGTTCTTCAAACGCCTCGGAAGATGCTTCATCGCAGGTGGAGACTATAATGCTAAGCATCAAGGCTGGGGCTCAAGGTTGTGTACTCCAAGAGGCAGAAATCTCTGGTCTGTCCTCCATGAACTTTCATTAGACACTGTAACACCAAATTCACCAACTTATTGGCCCACCTCCAGACGCAAAACTCCCGACTTACTTGATTTCTTTATTACAAAAGGACTAAGAACCGTACCATTTGCCGTCAATGCAACCTCCGATCTTTGTTCTGATCACTCCTCAGTGCACATGGTTCTCTTCGATGAGCCTTCCGAAACACAAAAAAGACCTAGGCTCATAAAAGGCTGCATGGACTGGGACGCATATAGAGACTATTTGAACACCAATCTTTCCGTTCCAGGTTCAATTAAAAATCATGAGGAATTAGAAGAAGCTGTTGAAAAATTCACAAAAAGCATACAAGATGCAGCATGGGCCTCATCAACATCCAGGCCACAAAAAGCAGCGAACTTGCCCCATTATCCAATGTACATAAGGGACTTGATTAGAGCAAAGAGAAGAGCACGTAAAGTATGGCAGACTAACAGACTTCCTTCAGACCGACAAACTTTTAACAGATTGAACAACGAACTTAAAAGACATATTCAAAAATTCAAAAGCACAAACTACGACAATTTTATTAACAACCTTTCGACGGACGATGGAAGTTTATGGAGACATACAAGGAATCTTTTAAAGCATCGTGAGGTGTCAGCACCCCTACGAAGAGAGGATGGCTCTTGGGCTGTTTCGGACGAGGAAAGATCTGAACTCTTTGCTAACCATCTTTCCACTGTTTTTAAACCACATACAGACTTAATTAATACAGAACACGATATTTTTGTACATAATAACTTAGACATACCGCTACAGCTCACACTACCACCACCTCCTTTCACACCATCACAAGTTGCACAAGAAATTAGACAATTGCCCAAAAGAAAAACCCCTGGTCATGACTTGATAACTGCTGAGGCGCTCCAGCAAATGCCAAGGAAAGCTCTAGTGTTTCTTACCACAATCTTCAATTGCATTCTCAGGACCACCAAATTTCCTATACAATGGAAATACTCACACATAACCATGATTAAAAAGCCAAACAAAGACACTAACAACCCTTCTTCATATCGACCGATTAGTTTACTTCCAGTATGTTCTAAGTTATTCGAAAAACTATTGTACCCACGACTATTACATATACTAACAGACAGACAGATTATTCCTGACCATCAATTCGGGTTTCGAAAATTACATTCAACAACACAACAATTGCACAGGGTGACTGACTACATCTCTACAGCACTAGAGCGGAAATTATATGCAACCGGAGTATTTCTGGATGTCGCCCAAGCGTTCGACAAAGTATGGCATCAGGGGCTTCTCTTCAAGCTTAAGACCATACTTCCACATACTTACTACTTAATTCTCCATTCCTTTCTCTCAGATAGATTTTTCTCCGTTCGACATGGCCAAGGTCTATCCTCAATTCGATCAGTTTTAGCTGGTGTACCTCAGGGATCAATCCTAGCCCCACTACTGTACATCACATACACACACGACATTCCTCAAAGTATCCACACTCTTACAGCAACCTACGCAGACGACACTGCTATCATTACCAGGCACGACAATCCTACAGAGGCATCACTTAACTTACAACATCACTTACAAATTATACTCGATTGGTGTAAACTTTGGAAAACTAAAATAAATTATCAAAAGTCACAGCACATCACATTTACTCTAAGACCAGAAACATGCCCTCCTGTATACTTAGACAACATACCGATTCCACAAACAGACAGAGTACAATACCTAGGCCTTACGTTCGATAGGAGAATGACATGGGGTCCACATGTGAAGAAAAAACGAATCACATTAAATCTAAGACTAAAATTGTTACATACACTGTTAAGACGACCTTCCAAATTAAAAGCAAGACAGAAACTAAGTATTTACACGTATCTTTTAAAACCTCTTTGGACTTACGGACTACAAATATACGGAATTGCAAAACCAACTCACATAAATAAACTTCAAACTTTTCAGTCTAAGATACTACGACTAATCACTCAAGCACCATGGTACGTAAACAATCACACTTTACACACCGACCTACACGTTCCGACAGTCAATGAACACATACGAACGTACTACAAACGATTTCATAACATGTTAAACGGGCACTCCAACCAGCTGGTAAAAGAAATGGCCACAACTAGTATGCCCGAGAACTCCAGAAGACGACTGAAAAGGGTCTGGATGAGGGATCTGCTTAAATAATGTTAGTAAATAAAAGCCATGGAAGGGATACCGCTGGGTATTGCTATTCCTCATGCCTATCAAGCCTTTTTTATTTATTTATTTTTTTATTTTATTTTATTTTTCTCTCATTACTAAGCCAGCACATCTGCTGATTGTCAATAATAATTGACAGGTGCGGATAAATAAATGTAAGTGAAAAAAAAAAAAAAAAATGTTTCTACATACCTTGAAGGAGAGAAATATGGAAAATAAGTCGAACCAATGTCTTTCTCTGCTGACTCAATGGCTGCTTCTACTAGAAGACTAGCAGCACTCGCACTATCATTTCTACAAGAAAGTACAGCTTCAATGACTGAATACAAATATTTTGTTTGATTTTATTTAAATTTATATTAATGTTTAAAAGTGGTGATACTTTATACCTTGGAAACACTGTTGGCTCTTCTATTCTTTCTCTTGTTTCCTGAAATTTATTATTAATGTATTAATGAGAAAATCTTTGATATTTTTTTTAAAACATGTGTTGTTAAATACATATTTGTTGTATAGAAAAAGTTTGAGTATGTATATACATAGATGTCTGAAACCGTCATAACTACATACCGATTGAAGGTGAATTCACTACCAAAACTTTAGGTTAGTGTTTATTTAACTTCATTTATTTGGTTATTATGTATTTTAGGAAATGAATAACCTTTAAAAATAAGAGATATTATAATCTGTAATGTCATTGTGTTTAATTATGTTTGTGCAGCTACTTTTGTTCCCATGTTTTTTACTAAAACAAAAAGGTAATTTTTTTGTAGATATTTAGTATTTTTTACCAACCATGAAAACCATCCTTTGCATGTTCCTCTCCCCCTTCTTAATGTCTATAAAAATGTAAATAAAATCTTTTTTTACCTCTTTCGGCAAATCACCCATCCATTTTCTACTCCCCTTGCTCACAATCAAAGTTTCAGGTGCATTAACAGATTCTACTGGCATTGCATCTTCAACTTCTTTGGATTCTGTAGACACAAAAATAAATCGGTAAATTTTTTGTATACATAAAAACTGAAAAAGCAACTATATTATTTATTTATACTTGTATAGCCCAATGAGAATTCTCATATTAGATAGCTATTCATCCCCTAATGCTTTCGGCATATAAGTAACATTAAGTTCGAACCAAAGCCGATAATCTAGTGAGTTGAGATCATGGCTTTCTGAGGACCAACCCGAGGCAGAGATGAACTCTGGAATGTTCTTTTGCAGCTACTGCTGAGTTGACATGGTGTTGTGACCTGGAGCGGAATCCTTCTGGAAAACCCAATGACTTTTAGCAAACAGAGTATCATTTAGAGGCTTGATAACAGGTTCCAAAATATCGTCCAGATAGTTTTTAGCAGCTGTTTTAACTCCTTTTTCACAAAAATGGAGCTTTGTGGTGCCACTAAAGCAAACTCCCCACCAAACCACCACTGAAGAAGGGTGATGAGCTCTTTCCATTCTTCCAATGACTTCCTGTGCTTCTTTAGAGATGTGTGTCTACACACGGTTATTTTGGCAACTAAATTTTTCTTCATTTGTAAAAATTTTCCCATCGCTAAACAAAATCTTACGATGAAGACCATTGGTGTAACGGCCAAGGAGCACTTAGCATCAATCCACTCTAATTTTTTTAGGAGAGTGGTTAGCCTTTGTCCTGTCATTCTTTGAGATGCACCCATCCTAAGGTCACTTTTTACTATGCGAGACATTGATCTGACAGAGATTCCCACTTCCCAAGACATGATTTGTTGTTTTGAATGGGATTTCTTCTGATTCGAGTAGCCGCTGCTCTCACTGTATTTGCTGATCTCACAGTCTGTAACATACAGATGGGTTCTCATTACATCTATTTATAGTGCGGTACATGAACATACGACTGATACCCAAAGGTTTCAAAGTGTTGAAAATCTCTGACCTACATTTTCCAACTTTGTGTAAGGCGATCACAGCTATTCGGTTTTCTTTATCACCCCCACTCTATGTTAAGTGAGCAAAAGAAAAATACAAACTAATCGGAATTATTATCCTGACATGTAAAGAAAATAACCTGATGGAGGTAAGGATTATCTAAATAATACCCAAGGATATAAACAAAGTTCAACTTTTGTAACAGTATTTATGGCAGAAATAGGTATATAAATGATAAAATACAATCATTTATGTAAATTACCTCTGTGACTCGAACCTTCTCCAGAATATGCATCAAAGGTGTATTCTACTGAGCGTTCTATTTGAGGCAATTCACTTTCTGATAAACCATGGATGTTTTTGTAATGTAACTGAAGACATTGCTTTGTGGTGAATGCAGAACTACAGTTATTTTCTCGACACCTGTGAATTCAATAATATATTATTATAAAACATTTTAGTTGAATGAAAACAGGTTTTAAGATAATTCTTAAAACAACTTTAGACTTTTTTTAAAATGATTAAAACTAAAAGATTTTTAGTTTCTTTTGAATAGCCTGGTTCAGAAGTATTTACCCCATATTGCCAACTTTTATGGTTCACTGTCTATGTGATCAATTTCTTTGTCATATGTTGGTCAACCTTTATTCAGGAACCCCTGAAAATACTCATTTCAAAAATACAGAATGGCATCTCGAAATTATTTGAAATCCTTGTTTTATTATTTAATATCAGTACAGATTATGCAGTTTCTACTAGCCTGCCAGTTTTCTTTATTAACAAGGTTCTCTCTTTTATTAATCTTTTCTCTACTTTTCTTACATTTTTTTTTCTTATTCGGGTCAATAAATAAATTTACAGTTAATAATGGATAAACATACATTAAATTTTTCTCTCATGTAATTGAGAATGCGGCAGCAATAAGGGGCAAAATAGGTTATGCCTTTTTCCATTAAAATATTCTGATATCTTTCTTATCGATTGAAGATGAATGTATAAAAAATTGCACTTCAATTAGTCAATCAGATTAGAAAATAGATGGGTTTTTCTAACCTGGTGTACAATAATGGGGTACATGGGCCCGGTACATGTTATATGGCCTTTTCTTATATAGATAAAAAAAAAAAATAAGGTTTGGGAATATTTGTGAATTGTTTAACCTGAAATTCTATTTATATTAATTAAACTGATTTCTCTGAAGGGGCATTCATTTGTTAAAGGTGTTAGTCTACTGAACTTATGATATATACAATAATTAGGGGGGTGCGATCTCATGGCTTTAGATTATGCCTTGTCCCATAAGCAGTTACTGCCCGCGTTGCTGTCTTCTCCGTCGTCTTGTTGCCACGTTCAGAAGGGTGTAGCCGATCGGCAATTTTTGATTCCTCTCTAATCGCCCGGGTGTGAGTTCAGGCTCATAGCTGTGCTTTGTTCTCTTGATGAAGCCACCCCAGTAAGTGGGGTTGTTCAGAGGGCACTCATCTGGCACCTGTTCCTCAGACGTAGAGATAACGCTGTCAAGGGAGAGGGGACAAAGCAAGATATGGATCCCTATGGACCAGTGGACCAGTGGATCTCCATGTGTAATATTTAAACAAATATTTGAGATGTATAATAAATAATATAATTGAATTACTAGGATGTAAATCCAACATCTGGTATAATAAGCCTATCTTGCAGTTAATACAAAAACATGTATACGGGTCTAATTTTTAATAGGTACACACTTATGATAATTATAGTCTCTTTTATTCTATGTTAATATGCTGAGAAACTGATTGGAGGAGTCAGAATCAATAAAAGAAACCAATGAAAAAAATCAGATGCAGAGAAAATTGGAAACAGGAAGTAAAACAAACCAAAAAAAAAAAAGGTAGAGATAAAAAAATATATATATGCTAAAAAAAAATATGTATGCTTTTGGCAAAAGGTAAATAAAAATATTGCACCAATAGATTTTATAATCTAATTTCCTCAGAAACTTCTTTCAATCTCTGAAAATACCAAGGTAATTGAACCCTGATAGATCTTATCAGAGAAGGAACCTCGGTTTGACAGATGCTTTCTTTGTTGTTCCAAGGGATGTGTGCCACAATTTGGTATGTTGGGGATTTGGCATGCTATCAATAGATTTTTAAAATTTCTATTCTTAATCTTGTTATTTTAAAAAAAAAATTCTTTTTCTAGGATGAAAGGGTATTTTAGACTCAGTATTTGATGTAGGTACCAAAATTACTATGGCAGTACAAACCTACATTTTATTTCATAAATAATTTATTAATATTATTCTTAAGGGATCTTGTCCCATAATAAAGTTTATTTTTAATCTATCTAATAGTTATTAGGTGTTTTCATTATGTACTAATATCAACATTTATAAATGAGGAAAAATCTGTAATACAAGCACTTAAATATATAAACGGATAATCTTTGTGAAGGTGACAAGATATAAAGGAGGGAGGATACAATTGTGCCACACCTCAATATGGAAAACCTTGGTTTTGACACGCGTTATAAAAAGTTTAGGTTCATTAAGGGTGGTGCCATTATAATTTTTTTTTTTCATTACTATATAATATTGTGAATTTTAGTAATATATTTATAAAATAAATTGACGAGTACCTGTATGGTTTCACTCCAGAATGTGTCAACATGTGAATTTTAAGGTTGGAAGTGTTACGAAATTCCTTCCCACAGCGAGAGCAAGGAATTCCAGGCAGTTTTTTATGAACCTCTTTAGAATGCCTTTGGAGAGCAGCATGAGACCCCAGAAGTTTCATACAAGAACTACACTGAAATTCTTTCAATGTGTCTAGCATTTCTAAAGAAAAAATAACAAGATAATTAATATTAAATAATGATGGTTAATTCTCAATTTGGCACAAGCTGAAAATGTCAATTTTTATTGTTAATGATTGCATTAAGTACAAAACTATGAAACAAAAAATAATATTCTAGTATAAACAATAATAAAGTAAAGAAAAAAACCTACAAAACAATAATTTTAATAAATGAAAATATAGCATTGAGGTATAATATTTAATGCTTCAAAATATGTAATATATAAATAAAATGTTTAGTAAATAATAGTTTTTAATTTAAATAAAAGAATATTTCTGAAACTTTGTTTTAACAAGTATTGAGTTAACAACGAACTAGAACCAAAATGTGAAATGCATTATTGAAATTCAACTCGAAGTGAAATTATTTTTATTATGGATAGATAAAATAACTAACCACTATGCATCCTCTTAATATGGACTTTTAGCTTTTGCGGTTGACAAAACTTTCTACCACAGTGGTGACATAAAGGCTTGGATCGGTGGGGATTCAATTGACAGCTGTAGTTTCGATGCATTTCCAAATAATTCAAACGTAGGAAAAACTGTATAAAAGAAACAAAAAAAATTGTTATTTTATTTTATTATAGTGTGAGTGTGCTCTCTGAACACTATTATAAATGTTCTTGATTGTGACAGAAAGTAATATTTCTAAATAAATAAATAAAAAAAAATTTATTTTATAAACTGCTATATAAATTATTCAGTTTTATTTTGTTTGATAAGTTAAATGACTACAATACTCCAAGACCAAAAAATTAACAAATATGAAAATAAAATTTCCTCAATAAATATAAACATTATTTGTATTAAGTAACATTGCTGGTTTATATAATGTTATTAATAAATTTTTAAAAAAAAAATCCACACAATTAATAATGATTTAAGTTTAGATAACATTTTGACTGAGATGCAGCAGTTAAAATAGTTTTAAATCTACTTACTTTTTTAGTCAACTAAAACTAGTTTAATTTTTAAATGAAAAAAATAATCAATTATCTATTTTTGAATTATGATAATAGTATTAAGTAATAATCTAATTTGAAAATAAGCAATAATTATAAACTATAAGTAATAATAGAAAATAGAAAAATTATAAACAGAAATTAAATAAAGGTTATTTAAATTGTTGGATAAATATATTTTTTTAGTTATTGGCATTACTGACCTTGTAGATCTTTTGCCGTCTTAACAATCCTGCTCCATCTCTGCCTGTCTTGGGCTATTTCTTTCCAGTTATCTGCATGCCGCTCTATTTCATCTTTGTTGCATATCTATTAATCTGTTTTTTGGTCTTCCATGTGGTCTTTTGCCTTCTATTGAGTTGAGGCATTCAGTGTTACATGGAGGCTTTCAGATGGATTGCTCGGAGCTAGATTCCCCGTCCATCTTAACCTCTGTGCCTTAATATCATGGGATATTGATTGACCAGCTGTAAGCAGTTTTTTATTGGTCTTACTTCTCCATGTGTTAGTACTCTGATCCCAGATCACTCCAGTTAACGTTCGGAGGATTTTTCTCTCAAATCTTTCAATGCTTTTTTCTAGTGTGCTGGTTAGTGTCCAGATCTCACAGCTATATATTAGAACTGGTATTATCATAGCACTATACACCCTTAATTTGAGATTTTGGGGATTTTAATACCTTTCAAAGGGAGAAGGAAGCTCTGTTTGCACTAGTCATACACCAGTCTGTTTCTGATCGCTGACCATTCACTGAGGTGATTTTGGAGCCGAGGTATTTAAATTTTTCTACTCATAGGAACGATTTCCTTTGTATGTAGATCCTGTTAATCGGGTGGAATTTTCGGCTTATCATATATTTTATTTTGTCTTCATTAACTTGTAGGTCAATTTGCTCTGCCTCTCTTATCAGAGTCTTAGCGAGTTTCTCAATGCCCTCTTGATTACTTCCAAGAACACCTAAGCATCTCTGTATCCAAGGATCTTATGATTCAGTCCGACGTGGACACCTCCATTTTCGCATGATGTTGATCTTATTACCTTCTCTAGAGCTGAGTTGAACAACATCCGTGATAGTCCATCTCCCTGCCGTAAGCTCATTTGAACTTTGAAGGCTTTAGACACTTCTCCTTGTATTAGGACTCAAAATTTAATGTCATTTGTACAGACCCTTGTCAATCTCACCAACTTACCGAGAACTCCCTGTTCAGTCATAATTTTCCAAAGACATTGGAAATCGACAAATAGGGTATGGATGTCCTGAGTTATATCCCCTCGTTTTTCGAGTACTTGTTTTAGGATGAAGTTTTGGTCTAGCGTGCTCTTTCCTTTTCTGAATCTAGCTTGGTGGTCACCTATTATATTTTCATAATGTGGATATATCCGATTTAACAGGATATTGGTCATGATCTTAAAGGCAACCGGAAGGAGTCCTAATATATTTATATAATACATAAATATATTAGATATTTATATAATAAATACATTTATATTTATATAATAAATGCATTTATATTTATACAAATTTCCTTTTCACGATCTAAAATAATTTAAAAAGCAATAATTTTTAATGATTAAGATTGGCCTTAATCAACAAACTAATTTATTTCTCTCTCTTTTTTTTTTACTTTCATTTGCCTATTTATATTAAAGTTGGTAAAGTTTAACAGTAGGATTTCCTCTTTTTTTTTTTTCATTTTTTATGAATTCATAGGATATTGTTTATTTGTGTAATCTAATAGAAGATTTTGCCAGATTCATTTTTGTTTGTATTTACCTTTCTATTATTCTTAAGGAATATGGTCTCATAAAATTTGTATTATTTTATATTCTATTACTTTATTTTCGTCTGAAGTTTATCAATTTAAAAGACCTTACTTATTATAAATATTTTTTTCTTAATAAAAGGAATGATACAAATGGAGACTTTGAATGTTCACCACAAAATTGGTTATAATATATGTTGGTAATATATTGACATTTAGAACTAATATTTAAAATACTGACTCATCAAATCAGTTTAAATAAAACAATTTATAATAAATTACAACCTTTGAACAGAACTGACATTGGTATGCCCCTTTTCCACCATGTGCACTTGCTGCATGACTGATAATATTCTGTTTCCCGAGAATAGGTTCAGCGCATACTTTACAGTGGTATTTCCTAACAGTAAGGGATAGTTTAGGGTCGTGAAAAACATTGCAGTGAAGTCTGTAACCTATAGGGCTTGGAAATGTCAAATTGCATCCACCACAATCTAAAATAGAAACAAATGAGCTGGTATAGTCAACAATTCTAATGATAAAATAATCAATAACAAAATTTTTAATACAAAAATATCATACAAAAAGATACATCAATATTCAACCATTACATATGTTTAATTTTTTCACAAGATCTATGATAAATAATGATTGATACATTATTTAGAATATATATTCAGAAAGAAATGTAAATATTTATTTAAGGATTCAAAAAGTTTTATAGTATTGTTATATTTATTCAGGCCTGTTTAAGTGTTGAAAAAAGTGATCAACTATTGGACAAAGCTAAGCTTAATGAGTGATGAAAGACTACCTAGACAATGCTTTAATAGGCTTAGAGCTCTAGACTCATCCATTGGAAAACCTGACCCAACTTATAACGTACACTGAACCTATATATATATATATATATATATATATATATATATACATAAACAATTAGTAAAACATTATATATATATATCGTTTACTAATCTGTTATTATATTAGTCATACTTAATGCTGTGGTTATGTCTATCATGTTTGAACGCAGTACTAGACTCAAAATCTAACATTGTTAATTATACCATTATATTTATTTGTACAGGAATTTCCTTAGACAAATAAAATAAACTATTCTTTCCTATTCTATTTATTCAGGCCAAAAAAAGCTCATGCAAAAATATGATTAACAATAACAGTACCACTATGTTAATTCGATAAATTAAATATATAAATTTTTAAAAAATATGAGACTTCTGGATGAATATACAAACTTGTTTTATCAATATTTTTAGATGACCATGGCCCTGATGGCTCTGCCCAATACAAAAGTTCGTCTCCAATCTCAAGTAACTTAAGAGCGACAAAATAAAGAGACCCATTTTTACTGAGTGCAACTAGGTTCCTCTGATTTCTTGAAGGAGCAGGCCGAACCCAACGCATCCAATTAGACTGACTTACATCTTCTGTACAGATATACTTTCCTTCTGAAAGCTAAAAGAGGACAGAGCGAGTACAACAATTGTACTTGTGTTCACAAATAATATTTCATATAATTTTAAATTTAATAAATAAAATAATAAAAATAATTTTGACTATCAAAATTTTCAATGTAATCCTTTAATTAAAATCATTCACATATAGCTTTTTTCATATTATAATTTCTAATATTCAATTTAAAGGAAATTAAACAAAATGAAAATAAATGTATAGATCAACAAATAATTTTTTTTGTTAGTTTCTTGTTTATCCCCTTCTCTCTAAGGGTGACCATCTATTGGAAGCAACAAAATGCTACAAGTCTACCACACACTAAATCTATCAACAATTGGCTACAATGGGTTAACTTCCATGTAAAACACACAATTTTAGTGCTGTGAGCTACAAGAAGCGGTAATGAGTGACATTTTTGTAACAAAGTGTTATACAAGTTATCAATCTAAATAAAAAAACATTCAGTCTTGTTTATTTATTTTTTTTTCAGCATGACAATAGATTGTGAGAAATCAATAAAGTTAATTCAACAAACAAAATCAGTAGAATCAAAAGGGGCCTTCGTACTTCATGAGAAATATGGTATAAAGTTTTGGAAGTATGTGGTGGCCAAAATGGAGACTAACCTATTTTAACCAGAATGGAAGGTCGAAATTCATTCCAAGTGTCCTCCAAAGCATAAATTTCTACCAATCAGGCCGGATTCAGACTAGTTCCATCATATTCAAGGTTGCTAAGGTGACACATTAATACTCACGATTGTCACATCCTTTAATTCATTTTCTTTTCATGAAGAACTTATATGCTTACGATCTCCAAATCTACCTTTTTTTTTATCATACTGAGATGCTTGAGGCAATCCGAAGACTACAAGAAGATACAAACAGTATTACTACTTGGGCAGCGAGATGTCCCAGAACAAAATTTACATTTCTTCTTCTTCTATAGGGTGTTCCAAAATTAACGCAAGATTTAAATTAAATATAAACCACAGTTTTTTCTTCTTTTGTTACTTTTTTCTTTGTAAATTTAACAGCTGATAGTTTAGGGTTAATAAAAATAGGGTGTTATACAAGCAAACAATGTGTTTTCATTGTTCAAAAATATTTTTAAAATAATGAAAGTCTAGGACGGCCACACAAAATATAGTCGGAATATTGATTTAACCTCATCAGCTGTGAAAGGAGTGGTTGAGAAAATCAACCAGACTGGATCAATTGGCGTGATGTTAAACACTCAGTGATGTTGAACAATATTTTAAAAATAATGAAAGTCTTGTGGCCATTTGTCTTGCTTCGATGTTGACATTTTAGCGGCTTGTTTTTGAACCGCCAGTGTTTAACATCATTAATTGATCCAGTCTGCTTGACTTTCTCAACCACTCTCTTCACAGTTGATGAAGTTAAATCACTATTCCGACGATATTTTGTACAAAATTTTCAAACTATGGCCGCAAGACTTTCATTATTTTAAAAATATTTTTCAAAAATGAAAACATATTGTTTGCTCATATAAAACTCCATTTTTATTAACCCTGAACTATTAGCTGTTAAATTGACAAAGAAAAAGGAAACAAAAGAAGAAAGGACTGTGTTTTGTATTTCATTTAAATCTTGCGTTAATTTTGGGACACTCTATAGAACTAAATACCAAGGTCTTTGGCAGTGTGATATGATTTTTTTACAGAAATTTATTACTTCTGGGAGCACAGATAGCCAGATGGAGAATAACAAAGGCACATGTTGCAGCAAATCGTATTTCTAAGAAGTAGTAGGAAGATCATACATAGCTCAACAATTGGTAGGGGCGGGATGGCCGAGTGGGCTAATGCGTGTGCACATTGCCAATCCAGATCAAATATAATTTGAAAAAAATTATAACGAGTTAGGGGCCCAGAAGGCTTTTAATCCTAATTAAAATGACTAAGACATTAATCTCATGTCCCCACCTCCTGGCCCGGGAAAGCCCCGTGTAGCCTAAAGGGTGAGAAAAAAAAAAAGCTGAACAATCGGTCCTATTGCAGTCAATTCGCCAATTCAACAGTGTTCTTTCCATCAACACATATTCAAATATTCAGATTAAAAAGAAGTTCCAAGTTAACCTCTTAATGGTTACAAGGTGGTTGTCCATCAAGGACTGATAGATCCATCTCTAAAATAACAGCACCACTCACTCATAAAGAAAACAGGGCACATTCTCAAAAAATGCATTTAAAATACTCTATAGTACAAATAGGTGTCTTTTACATGAAGATAGAAATCAGGATTAAGTCAAGTGAAGTACAAAATTCGAGATTTAAAGTATCAAAATGAATTATAAAGAATCATGTTGAACCATCTAGGTATATATTAGTCGAGTCATATAACCTTAATGGGACTATCAAGTTATTAACAATAACTTTGTTGTCTGAGGGTAATGATAGTTTGCAAAAAGTGACAATCTAGTCCTTAAGTATACTTTAAAAAAATAAATAAATTATAGTTAATTATAAACTGATAATTGAACATAGATTAAATAGAGATTATGATTAGAGTTGCATATTAAATAGTTAAATTATTGTTTGGATATAACTGTTAAAACTACTTAATAATATATATTTTGGATAAGGTAAATTTAGCTTAAAAACAAGCTCATCAAGAAATAAACAATCATATGCGAATGTATAAACTTTGTTTAATTACCTCCCAGATATGTTCCATACTCGAATCATCAAAAATTTCTACTTCTCTTATAGGTACACCCACAAGAGGGCCAAACTGTGTTTTAAAAGGAATTGGCACAACCGTATATATTCTGCCATCTTTCAGCTGTAAGTCACTTGGCAGAGAAGCAATTGCAAATCCTTCTTCTAGAAAATGTTAAAACATTAAGTTCACTATTAAATTAAATATTATTAAAGAAACATCACTGATTAATTGTTTAAAATATATAAATTCCAAATACATAAATAACGGAAAAAAATATAACACATGACTGATAAAACAAATAGTAATGACATTCGTCACATGAAAACACATCTAATATGGAAATATAGAAAAATATTGCAAACATTTTCAAAAAGGGAACTTATGAATCAGAAAACAAATAATGTTAATCATAAGATTTGAATGGTACATTCCCGTTTTTCTTTGGTTAACCACAATAAACCCTAATGCACTGAATTATTAAATTAATACTCCTAAAAAAAGTAAAAATAACAAATATATTATATGGGCCAAGCGCTTGACTTATTTTCATGAAAAAGTAAATGTTAGGATTCAGAACATTAAAGTTCTCAATTAATGAAAAATATGGATCAATTCCTATTATAAAATAGTGATCATACAAAAAAACACAAGCCATTACCACTTTAAAGTGATATTTTGAAGAAAAAAAAATGATATTCTTTTACATACAAATCAGAAAGCAATCCATTATTCTATGAAAAACGAATCTTTGCTTAGTTTAGCTGCTTAAAAGTCCACTTTAAACGGTTTTAACAAAGACAAACACTACTTGCATTCAAAGAGAAATGTGTCTGGTTTACTATTAAGCAATTGTTAATTACCTAAATTAAATATACAGATAATTAACATTAGATTTCATAGTATTTAAACTATTATTGAAAATTCCTTACTATCATTTGCAGTAAAATCATATGTAGTGAAACATCCTTTAACATCCAGTTTTCAATTCCAATACTCTACCAAACTATCTAATTGAAGAGAGCGCAAGACCTCCAATCCTCCATTAATAAAGAGAAAATCTTTATCTGAATCCTTTTTTACTTTTCAAAAGCTTTTGATTCTGTTAATCATAAGATACTCCTTTCCATACTTTAAAATCTTTCTATATCAAATAGCATTTTAAAGTGGTTTCTATCCAAACATTTGTCATTCATAATAACTCTCCTTCTTCCTCCTTCAAGTAACATGAGATGTTCCTCATTCTCTCTAAATCTTTTTTTATATTTATATTAGAGAAATGCCATACCTGTGGTATGGCTCTATTCACAACTCCCCATATCACTTATATGCAGATGAATCACAAATTACCCCATCATTTCAAGATGTCTGAGGCAACATGAAAGTTACAAGAAGATATTGATTGTGTCTGTTGATACAACCAACAACAATATCTGTTGATGGGCAGAAACAATGAATTGACGCTCAATACTGAAAAAATCTAAGCTATCCTCATTGGTTCTAGGCATCTCATTAATTCACTTCCTTAATATCCCCCACTTTATCTCAATAAATGATTTATAAATTTTTCCTTGACAGTCAAAAACTTTGGAATGCGAAAATCTTACATCCTTGAACTCCTTGCTATATGTTCCTCTTTTCACTCTTTAAATACTTGATCTCAATCTATTAATCCGTACATCCCCTCCCATTAAACCAATCCCTTCTGAAATTCTTTCATCATTCATGTTACCTCTTTCATTATTCTTTAAACATCTCACTGTGTCAATCATCCTCAATAAATTTCTTTAATCAACTCTTATTCCTTCACAAAATTTATTTTTGTAATTACAAATACTACTGATAGATAATTAAAAATAATTAATCAAACAATGCTAATTACACCTTTTTATAATTATATTCCCAGACTAATGTGAATAAATTCTGAACATTATTATTACAGTCAAATCCCCACGCATGGGACTGCACCCTTACTTATACCCACTTTACTTGCACCTAATGTTCTACTAAACACAACAAACTTTTTATAGACATTTGAAATGAAAAATTGCCCCAACTATGGGGACTTGACAGTATTCTTAGAGGACTTTTTTTGTCCTAGAATACATTTTTTCCCCTATAATTTATTACATTCAAAGAGCACATAGAACCATGTGCACTTATACTGTTTCCACTTTTGGGGAAAGAGGGAAGAGTTCTAACAAGTCTGATTGAGTGGTACAAAGTCACTCCTCCTTCATGATCTCAAGCTTAATGGTTTCCTGAGGAGGATGGAAAATAGATGTAATGAGATGGTTTTAGTGGATACAAATTCCACACAATAAAAGGAATATCCAAGTTTTTTCCACCTAACCTCATAAAAAAAGATATGTCAGGTATTAAATAAAAGCCAAATCTGGCAATATGAAAATCAAATAAGCAATTGAACCTATACTGTACCTCTTCCCCAATCATCAAGGGAAATACTGTCAAAAATAAATTTAGAAGAGAAGTTCAAGGGACAGCTAGAATGGCTATGAGACCCATCACAGTATTTACACAACTTGTTTCCAATATATGTCTTGAAAACTAACAACCTCTTTGAAGAACAATGAGAAAGAATATCGCTAAAAGAGAAATTCATTAGTAATTAGTGAACTAATCTTAAAGAGGAAGTCAATAATTTAAGTATACTTGAATAAATGGCAGATTTCCACTTATTTCTTCTGTTAAACAGGAGTATACAAAAAAAAATATTTAAGATATTTTTTCATAATATTTTTTATTTTTAAAATGATTTATAATCCATTATTTTAATTCTTTCCACTTATAAGGCTAACATTTTGGACTGAATGTCCAGCTTAATGACTTTTTATTCTAAAAACAAATTTTCAATAAATATTAATCAGTTCTATGTATATGTACAGTTTTAAACTATCATAACTATAACTCATATTTCAATCAATTATCACAAAAATTAATAAATTATTTTTGTTATAAATGAGGAATATAAATTTTAACAATTAACATTAAATTAATTCAAAAATTATGAAAGTATAAATAATTTTTAATGGTACATCTCAGGCAATAGCATTTCCCCTTAATCAGTCTAATATAGCCTTTATCAACTAATATATATATTTTTTTTCCTAAGCCCCAAAATGTTTATTTAATCAAATTACATATACAGTATTAAAGCTGGATAATTATATAAACTAATACTGGATTTATAAGAAACTTTTTATAACATTCTATTCAATGAAGTAAATGAGAATATATTTTTTAATCAATTGTTTTTATTTATCAGAGTTCTAGGAAATTATTAATATTTTTTTAAATTGTTGTTTTATGACTTTTATAATCTATTTAAGTTCTACGAAAATATTAGAGAGAAAAATTCTAAAAGTCTTGTAAAGAATCCTAAGAAACTTTAACACAAAAATAAACAAATAAAATAAAATATTAATAATGATCTCTAGGAGTTTGATTGAAATTAGAAATAGTGCTATTATAAAAAAATAATAGTTAATATAAATTATTTTAATGATAGATTAACTCTAGTAAATATACAAAAATATTTACTCAGCCCTTCCATTGGTATGTTTAATAACATTCCCTGCATCATGGTTTTCATTTTTTTCTGATTTATCAATTTTTAATTTCTCATTGACATCACTGCAAACATCTTTATTGCTGATCTTAACATCATATTTATCAACAATTCTAATAGCAGCAGTATTATTTTCATGAAGTTTATCAGGATTTTTACCTAATGGAGTAAGTACTTCTGGTTCATCAACAGTAAGCATATCAACAGGATTTTCTTTTGCTATTGGTAAAGTTATTTTCAAATTTTCACAGATGCTTTTGGAACTAAAATTATGAAACAATTTTGTCATCTTACTACCCAAAAACAATATAGTATAAGACCACAAACCAAACAAAGACTATAAAATACCTGAGACATTTTAGAGTTACAGAAAGTAAACATTCCACAAAATCTCTATCATGCTTAAAGTTTAACTTGTTTTTTAAAATATTCCAGTTTTTGGCATTCTTCATACCAATATTTATTAAATATCTAAAGTTTCCCTTGGTACTTTTTTTTAATGTTTTTCTTATTTTTTGTTCTTTTTTTTTCTTTGGCATTTTGAAAAATTAAGCCCATAGCAAAAACAGTTTGGTAACGCGTTATCGATTACTAGATTAAAAGGAGAGTTGGATTTACCTCTACCGATAGCTCAAGTTGTTACTGCATTTTATCCTATTGTTTATACTATGTAACATATTTTTTTCGAATAGATTCGTAAGAAATGTGGTATTTTTTGTATCACCACCTACCAGAAATATACTACCCCCTTCAATAGCGAATTTTGTATTGTTTAACATCGAAATTTAACTTTGTCAATAAAACTTATCATTTAAACGTTGTTATTTATTCTGATTTTTGCTTGAATCACTTTAATGTTGTTCACAATGATAGTTAAATTTACATATTTGTAATATAAATTAATATTGTTAAATAATTAATATCTATTACTGCAACACTGGCAGGAGTATCAGCTGAATTTTCTTCAGGTCAGCTGACTATTCCCATATCACAGGTTTTATCTTTTATATTTTTCCACTTGTGTTAATTTTATCTATAAATATGTCCGCTAAACGAATCGCTGGTTCTGCAATTGATTGGGCTAAGATTGCTGAAAGAGTACCCGAAGCCCAAAAACCAAGCTTTTTACAATTTAAAACCAGATCCGAAAATTATTTGAGAAGGTTAGTCGTCTTACAATTTAAAAGTTTTGGTAAAATCCAAATTAATTGCTAATTCCAATAATTTTACATCTAGGGTGATGGTGAATCCAGAAAATCCCCCTAAGATAGATTGGACATATTACAAGGCCAAAGTTCCTGTACCAGGAATGGTTGATACCTTCCAGAAAAAGTATGAGACTTTGCAAATACCTTATCCTCAAGATAATGTGACCCCTCTGATTGATGCCCAGGAAAAGGAAGTGGTATGTGCTGCAATTATATTATAATTTTTCATACTTTATGCTTGATAAACACAATCATTTCTTTATATTGAGTGAATTGATAATTCAATAAAATGTTGGGGGGGGGAATCACAAGATTTCTGCATCAGCCAATGTTAAAACTAAATTTTAAAGTTGACCCTTGCTGCAAGAAAGTTTCGCCAACCTTTTAATCACTTGAACTGCAGATATCGATAGCCCTTATTCTATTCCTCGTACTGCTTTACAAGTATTAGCACAAGATTTCATGATCACATTATTAATGGAATTTCAAGAGTTGAACAAAGTATCTTATAAACCACCAACATCAACTGATAAGGAACTATTGGGGTTTGTTTATCCCTGTTTTTAATGAGCCAAAGTTGAAAGTAATGATTTGCTTAAAACTAATTAAGGTCTCGATTTTAACCAAAAAGGACTTGGGGGTTTGTGAACCCTGATCTAATTAAGGAGAGGTTATACCTGTGAACACCTGATTATTTGACCATTTCCAGAGATCTATTTGTAGTTTAATCATGAAATCTTATGCACAAAAATCATTTGAAGCAAAAATTGAAAAGTAGTACCCTATTCTTGAACTATTGAAGCCCATGTTGAGTCTTTGTTTCAATATTTGATCCATACCAAACCTCTGGGTTTTCTCCCAAGCCATTGAAAGGTCAGGCATCAAATTTATTGTAGGAAGGTTTGCCCTAAGATGCTCTTCTGCCTCCACATGGAATTTATAAGTTCCCTGCATGAATGGAGCCTAGGACTTTAGAAGGCTGAAAGAGTTCTAAAAGCTGATGCTGTTGCTTAGCTTACTATTACATTTCATGCATCTTGATTTATGCTCTATGAATGTATATTTCATCTTCTTGGCCCAACTGCCTGGTTTTCCTCCTTGATTAATTATTTAATTAAGTATACCCACTTTATAGAGGCTGGGTGTTCCCCAGGAGGTTTATCCAGGGCTAATGTAACAGATTAAATAATTACTTGCCACAGCCGGACTCGAATTTAGGATCCTGAGCATTGGAACATAGTGCCTTAGTCACTGACCTACACCACTCCCTTAAATAAAGAAAATAAACAACAAATAAAATAAAATTGTCTAAAGAGTTTTTCTTAGATTCACAGCTGGCGAAATTGGTTCATTAAGATAAAGGTGTTAAGTAACATTTTTTGAGTTCTGAGAAAACTGAATTCATATTCACTTTTTCCATTATAATTCCTAGCTTCATAATTATAGTGTTTAAAATAAAATAAAAAAAAAGTACAAGGGGCATTGATTAAAGTTGGTTGGAAACATTAAAATTGTGTTCGTTTCTATATCAACTATTTTAATATATTCTACATTTACATATCTTCTTATTGATTATTAAAGTAGTCAAGACATAAATTTTCTTATTAAAGGGTAAGTAATGTATTTCTATTGAAGAACAAGAGGTTGATCGCCTCCATATGCTTCCAGACAGACTTGGCATTCCATATAGAGTTTCATCTTACACCCACCATCCTTACAGAGCATTCATGAAAATAGTACCAAATTTTATGCGAAGCTGGGTTTGTTAGTTGAGATTCTAGAGTATTTTTATTTTCTTCTTTTTTTTTGTTGAATCAAATTTCTACTGTACTTTTTCTTTTTGTTATTTGTACAAACTTACTTCTATATCTAAAATGTTATTTTTTCTGCTTGTAACCTATTGGGTCATAAGTAGATCAAAATACTGGTCTAGTTTTTCACTAGAACTGGTTCTAGTTCATTTGGGCTCACTCTATAATTTTTCCTCGTGATAAGATTCTTATTAATCATTCCATCCAGCTGCAGCTTTATTTCAAAATATGTTTTCATGGTTATTTAGATTTATATACATACAATTTTAAGAAAAGAAAATATTAATTTTGTTTTGTTGTATAAAATAAGTTAACACAATTGTGATGGATACTATATATTTACCCGAGGTTATAAGAATATATGCAAAGTTATAAGAAGTTAAGTTAAAATTTTTCATTATTCAACAGGTATACAACTTTTTTAATCATTCAAATTGATTCTTAAGTCCAAATATTACATTTTATTAGAAGCATACCGAATATACCATTTTTTATTTCAATGTTGTTTTAAATATAATCCAATAAATTAATGAGAATGCCTTGAAGTTTTCAGTTTACAGCTTTGTTATCCTTAATTGCACTTGATTTTTTTCATGGTATGTCATTAGATGCTATAAAAAATCGTAATAATTTTATTTTATTTCAGAAAAAACAGATAGCAGAGTTTAAAGAAGCTTCTGCTCAACGGATAAAAGGATATCAAGCTGAAATAAACCACATTAATTCTTTAATTCCTTATGATCAGATGACAATGGAAGACTTCGCGCACGCCCATCCTGACTTAGCTCTTGATCCACTGAATAAACCAACCTTCTGGCCTCACAATCCTGAAGAACAAATTGGTTATAAGCCAGATGATGCTTCAAAACAATCATCCCATTAGTTGTTTATAGTAATTTATGCCCTTCAGGAATCTTGAACTTGTAGTCAGCTCAACATAAGTGAAGTGTATTGTAAGTGAACATGCATTAAATTTACAATAAAGCTTCTGTTCTGTATTTATTTATTTTGTCTCTACCCCAAAAGTACAATGGCGTATTACCTTACAGATTTGTTAATTCTGATATAAAAATTTGTCTCTTTTAAATATTGGGACAACTCTTTTGCTTCTCAACCCACCATAACACCTTTCCAAACTTTACAGGCAAGATATCTCTGTTGAAAACATTCGGGAAACGTTCAAGGATTACCTAGGGGCAATTCCTATTCGGTTTATAGAAAACATATTTTATATGTGCAGATTTCATATTGTGGAATGTTTATTTAATTGAATGGCTTCATCTCAAAGACTATCTGTCTTTTTTAAAAGTTGAGAAAAAGCCAATTTTTGTAACATTGCTTCAATTTAAACCAATTATATTTTTTCATGACTAAACTGGAACATTCTTAAATAAAATCATTAGAAACAGTTTAGGCTGATCCTATAAAGGAAAAATTAACTTTTTCTCCACTTTCTGAAAAGAACATTGTCCTTTGGTATGAGGCCACTCAATTGTCTTTTCATTTTCACTATTAAGTTTCAATGTAATTTACTGTTATTGGTATTAATTTATTGTAATATAATTTATGTGATAATGATATAAATGAAGTTTGTGTAGATATTTTATTTGTAGATTATTAATTACTTAATGTTAAAATAAAATATAAATAGTTATATTTTTATTAAATGTAAATATTCCTTTTAAATCTAAATAAAACATTTTTCAGTATTTTAAAGGTGGGTATAAGTGATAAAATAAAATTAGAAAAGACAATTTAGAATAACAGAAGTATTAAGAGATTTTCTACATAATTTCAATACCAACGCTCTACCATAATCACGCAATGAAAGTATGTATGTATATCCTATTACAAAAATACTTATATTAAACTCTAATATTTTTGTTGAGCTCCCCAAATTATACATTTTAACATAATATGTCTACGAAGTCAATAGAGCTGAGTGATGTTAAAATGAGACATGCAAAAATTTAGTTATTACTTTTCGATAATTAATAAAATCATAATCATAAATTATTAGTTTACCTAAACTGTCTTGATACTTCCACAAACTTAAAAATTTTAATTATGAATCTGAAAAACGATTCATTTCTACCCATAATTGTTTTATTTTTTTTTACTCCAAGTGTATGATAATAAGAATAAGCATTTTTAAAAAAATCTAGAAGTAATTCCCAATGTAAAGTAGAATAGAGCTATTTCAACTCTGTGTACCAGCAGGAAACATGGGAAAGACTGGGAATCCCATAGACGAATCTTTTGAAGAAATTCATGATTCCGTTTAGTCTCATCTGCAGACTTTCATCCACCAAGCAACCATAGTCAAGTTGGAGAAAAACAAGAGAAGTTACAAAGAGCTATCTGTTTTTTTTTAAATTATGAATTTCTGGGAAATATGGTTATTCCAAGAGAGGTTCTGATCAAAGGTTACTCTTAGGTTTTTGGTTGTTGAGAGGAAATGGATAGGGCTGTTATTGAGGTGAAGTAGAGAGTAAGGAAAGGAACTTATAAGGTGCCTGGAACCAATGAGGATAGCCTCAGTGTTATCTGCATTCGGATTGGAGGTCTTGGGCAATCTTTGACAAGATTGGGTTTAGAATATTGGCCATAAAACTGGGTTGTAAAGGATTGAGGAGACGGTTTTGCTTCAGAAAGTTTTAAAACTGAGAGTGAACTAAGTTTTCTAGAGGTTTGGATAAAATGGAAATGGGTCTGAAGTCAGAAGCTGATGAAGGAGCAGGAACTTTGTTCAGATGATTTTTTTTTCACTTAAAAAAAATTGAATTTTGGATAGAAATCGTAAATGTGTTTAAGTGTAGAAAGTAAGGCTGGAAGACAGAGTTTGATGAGTTTTTAAGTTTGACGAGACAGAGTTTCACAGGTATTTGGTCATGACCATAATCGAGAATTTTGGATTTAAGAATGGTTGAGAATAGGAGAAATATCAAGGAAAAAAAAATTGTATGGATCAAAGGAGGCTTCAGTCATGGAAAAAAGTGATGTCAGATGAGAATACATAAGGAAGATGATCAACGAAAAAGGAAGGCAGTTTGTTTGAATCAAATAGATAATGTGTGCAAGTTTTTGAGCTAATGACAGAGAGGTTCCTAAGGATTGTCCATTTGGATTTAGGATTAGGCGATGAGGAAAAAAATGTTGAAGTATTGTGCTTCTGCATGCCATAAGGATATTTGTGTGATTTCCTAGGGATTTCAAGACAGAATATTGTTGGGTACATCTGTATTGTCCTCTGACTGCCTCTTTTCTTCTCATCAACTGACTAATTTCTGAATCGATCCAGAGAGCAGGAAATCTAAATATATGAATTTTAAGAGGAGCCTGATGGTTGAGGAAATCAAGTAGAAGAAAGGCATCACTGGTCCTCCATGTCATTGATGGAGGAATGAGAATAGATGGATTCTAAGGAAACTGATAGGGAATCGAGATAAGGACTGATGTTTTCAATGGTAGAAAATCAAGACCTCTCCAGGAAATTAGTTTGAGAATAAGTGTAGGAATAATAACATTGTTTTGTTTTTCAATAAGACAAGATGGTATTCTGTGCACTTAAAATATATTCACCATTAAAGTCTATATTTTTTAAAACTGTTTCCTATTGTGATTGTAATATCTTCATTCGGGGTTGACAGGAATGTGATATTTCTGTTTACCTTTCATGAGAATTATTCCATTTCAATCAAACTTGTAATTCATGTTTATTTACAGAAAGAACTTCGTTTTGGTTTTCCATCTATCTTGGTTGAAACTGATCCTAACTGTTCAATTGTTAATCATATTTTGCTATAACGCAACCATAATTCAAAATCAGCCATTTGTGTGCTAATTTTGATTTTAAATTCAAAGAAAATATTACTTTGTTCAATTTCTTGCTTGTCCAAGATTGTTTTAAATGGATTGATAATAAAATAACCCTCTATATATTTAACGGTACTCGAAGGTTAACAAAGAATCAACGAAGCTGTATATATATTTTTTGTTTAAAATGAGCCTCACATATTATTTATTATGAGTACATTCATAGTTTTTGCACTCAAATCATTCATGCTTACTTGCAAACACGGCAGCAAGGCTTACATGGTAAGCTTTCTTTCTTCAGGACACTGGTCACAGTGAAGGTCCACAAATAATTTAAATCTATAACCACTAAAAACAGATTCTCTCCTCAGAAGATATGTAAAATATAAGCCAAAATAACTACTTTTAGTTGTTAATAATTACAGTGTTCATTAATTTTGTTTTTCTTTTTCTTAAATTTGATACATATGTAAGATTGTGAAGAGTAAATAAAAAATAATACAATCTGTAATTGCTATTTTCTAGAGGTTCCATAAAAGCAGCCGTTTTTAACTTGCACTATATGAAAATAAGTTCAAATAAACCATCTCTAAAATTTGAAATTTTATTTTAACTTTTTTTCCTCTTAAATTACATATTTATTTCTTAATTATCTTGATTTTTTTAAATGGTATCTAATTTATATAGATAATTTAAATTAGTTTTACATGAGACTAGATTTTAAATATTTTTTCAAATAATTTACCAACAAATTTCAAATATTGAAATAATTCTCTTAAAACCCCTCTTCTTATATGTAATAATCATCACCAATGTATAAAACAATTTAGGATGCATGACAAAAAAAAGAAAGAACTTATATATTTTTTATGATAATTATATAATTTACACATAGGGGTGAAATAAGGGAACAGATATTCAACAGTTAACTCACATGAATGGCTATTGTGAAGTTATTATTATTTTTCTTTCTTATTTACAATATTCTTTTTTGCAACAAAATGTTAATATATCAGAAGCAAAATTAAAAAGAAAAAAGTGGATTAAAATTAAAAATTCAATAGCAGCAAAGGAAAAATGAAACTACAATGAGTAGAACAGTTACTTACTGCTTATAATAAGCACTTCAAATAGTATTACGCTCATTTAAATACTCACCTATCATAATAGAAAAATTAAATTAAATTAAAAATTAGGGGGAAAATAACTTATTAAAATAAAAGGTTTGTCACAATATTTTAATGTTCTCCGAGTAAAATAAATTAAAAAACAAAATGAACAAAAAATATTAAAGAAAACAAATAGTATCTCATTTGCTAAAATTATAAAATCACAATAAACTTGTTAAATTATTCAGTGCAATACATCCAATAGAATCACAAATATTTATACACATACATAAATATGTATAATTATATAAAAAATTATATATATATATTAGAATGACAGTTAAGCTTTTATGGAATGAAATTATTTCATCATTTTGGAAGTGGTGGTTGTTGTTGATAGGTTTGCTGTTGAGCCTGCTGTTGCTGCTGGTATCCGTTCATTTGATGCTGGTACATTTGCTGATACATCATGTAGTTTTGTTGTTGATACATGTGCTGAGGGTACTGCATCATGTTAGTAGCTTGCTATAAAAAAGAAGGGAAAACAAAAGTTGAAATTATTTACTACATATAAATGGTTAGAAGAGAATTGAATCTTGTGCCTGATAAAAATATTCTAAGTTGATAGGGCAGATTTCATTGTATGTAAAAACCCTAGAAATATAATATGAAGCATACAAAGTTAAAATCTCGTAAAACATACTTAATTTACAATTATTTTTTATTTGAATTAACATAAAACTATTTTATAAAAAAAATTACTTTTTTAAGATTATAAAAATCAAATAACACCTCTTGGAGTGGATACAAAGCAATATTTTGACAAAAAAACAAATAGAAAGTTTTAATTATAATAATAAAAAGTAAGCATATTACAGAGAAAACCATATTAAAATTTGTTAGCATCAATAAAAAAAGAAAACATCAAACAGACAAATAAAAGTCAACTTTAGTTTATAAAACAAGAAAATTTTGCAATAAGTAAAATAAATATTTAAATAAGTAATAGTAGGTCTCGAGAGCAACAAAATTCAAACAGACCATGGTCCAATTCCATACAGAAAAACAATATATTTAAGTTCTGTGATTTATAAAATCATATTAAATACTAACAGAAAATCTAATAATTCAGATAACAATAGTATAATTGTAAGTAATTAATTATATTATTTGTTAAATAATAAAACATCTTATTTTATAAGGATATTTTCTGATTGTGAAATGAAAGAATTATTCCTAGGTCAAATTGAAACTTACACTGCTCAAACAATAGCTTACCACGCTTTTCCTTATATTCGAACAGTCACTGAACTTTAACTAAACAAATAAAGAGAAAAGGCTTATATTTAATACAAGCCTCCTGAAAAATGTTACAATTGTGAATTTCAGATTAGACCTTCAATTTTGAACAATGTCAAACTTAAAGGAGTTATAAAAAAACAAGAATACAATTAATAGGAATATTTATTCTGGTTGACCTACTATTGAGCTTCTAATCATCACAAAACATGGTAAGAGAGGTTAACAGTATCCTTCTCACATATAAAATAATTGAACATGGATTTTTTTTATAAGTTTTCATGCTCAACTTAGAGTCAATTTTTAATATATTACTATGAGGAATACATTAAAAGGAATAAGTTTTTTAGCTTATAACATTACCATTAAAATAAAATTATGTCTTTTTGATCTTAAATAGCAATGAAACTGCAAAAGCTTATATTTATTAAAAATTGGCCAACAGAAAAATGGCTGCCAATTGGAAACAGTCAAAGAACAGAGACAGCATTTCACATCACATTATTTCCTTCAAATCTGGTGGCAAATATAAGCTTTTTCTGGGAAAACCTCACCTTAATTAATATAACGTTAAAGGTTATTAAACCAAGAAAATTTTCCTTAAGTGGGGTATCTATAAACCATTCAGAGGCAGACAAAAAAAACCGAACTTAATATAGTTTAGCAGCTTAAAAGCGCTATTAAAAATTATTGTAATAAAGACAAATTCTACTTGCAATTGAAGGATTTTTATCTAGTTTACTATGAAACAATTGGTAATAACATTATTTTGTATTCATCAATTTCTACTCAACAAAAAGTATAATAACTAAAAAATACCAGAACTTAAATTATCTGTTTTAAATAGGGCCAAGGTTTATATGAACTTTTTTTGTAGCTCTTTAGGGCTATTATAACCAATTTAAATATTTTTCACATGAATTTGTTATTCATATACACACTTATAAATTAATCTATATGAATCACAAATTCAAGTAAATTAGAAAAAAAAAATTACACTTTACAGACAATACACAAGATGATGAATTAAAGCCTGTCTATAAAACAATCTTTACTAATATTAATTAACAAGGAGAAGGATGCACATCCCAATAACTTTTTTTTAAGTTACTTACATATTTCTGATCCTTTCTCTGTAGCGATAATAGAAAAATGAAAAACCATTAAGTAAATAAAATATCCATATAAAAAACAGTAACATTTCATTAACATAAAACCAACAACTGTTTCTACTTGGTATAACATAACCTGCTACATTACAAGACATAATACCGAATGGAAGAGAAAGGAAAGATGTCATGCTTGGCTTATTGGTTTCAATAGCTCTCTTCATTGATTACTCTATGGCACCGTTATTAAATATCAAGCTAAATTTTAAAATTACATTAAGATTATGAATTATTTATGTTCTGGCACACGAATTATGTGTTTTAAGATTAATTGAAACTACTTGTGATTATGTTGATGTATATTCTACTAATTTTTATTGAAAATTATGGTAAAAATTGTAATTTTATTTTGAATACTACAAAACAATTTATGAAAATTTTTATGACGAAAGAATTATAATTTTTATAACATTAAATTTAATATCAAAACGGTTTTATAATTCAAAATTTATAAAAATAGTGAATACACGATAATCTATACACTACTGAATTAAAACAAATTTAGAACTTGGATGAATTGAAAGATTTGTAAAGATTGAAGCTAAACCGGCAGCTATATAAAATTAGAGGTCAGTTCATAATCAGACAGCACTTAGTGATTACTTAATTCTAATTTGATGAAATTTTCAGATAGTGCGTAGATTGATATCAAGATAATCCCATTATCAATTTTCTCAAATTCAATCACCTACTTTTGTTAACATATTTGAAAACATATTTTCATAGACACACTTAATCTATATTTAAAAAATGGTTAGTCTGATTTGGCCTGAAGATTCAATCAACTACTGTCACCTACGTATGAGCAATCACACTTTCCCAGACACACTGTAATTTTAATTTTTTAGTAGCAATCAATCTCCATTCCTCAATGACACATATGAGCTGTTGGATGCAAAAGTGGTGTAGGTAAAAAATTGAAGTTTTGATAAATTCAAAGCACATTAGAGGCTCTTATAAAATAATGATAGAAAAGTAAATTACCTGCGGAGTTGCCTGATAAGCCTGGGTAGCCTGAGGAACAGCTGTGTGATAATTAGGAGGTGGTTTGCTATAATTTGGTGGAGGCTGACTGAAGTTAGTAGGCATTTGAGCTGATTTTGTTGAAGGAACACTTGGAGTGCTGCTCATAAGAGGTGGTGGGGGTGGAGCTGCGGCACTCGAAGTATTGTCAGAAAATCTAGATCTGTAAAAAATAGAATTAGCAAAGTAAAGCACATGACATTTTTTAGTTATGTTACTGTATAAAAACAAACCTTTTTTCTGGAACTGGGTTTTCTGAAGCCCAATCAGATCTTCGATCATTTCGTCGTTCATATCCAAGATTGTTACTATCTGTCTGCCTAGTTTCATAACCTCCAGCAGTTCCTCCGCCTAAAATAAATAATTAACAATGTTTTGAATGTACATAATTTAGCATAAATATATTATATATAAGTTACAAATGATGATTCCTCATCCATGTCATAAAATGTTGAATACTGTGGGTTTTTATAAATTTAATTAAACAAGCAGAAACGCTTGTGCTTCACAAAGCATTTCTGGCAAGGGAATCTGATATAATACTTTGTTTAGGACCAATACACTACTCTAATGTTCAACAAGCACTGATGGAAACAAGAGGAAAGACAATATTGACATGAATAGGTTATAACTGGAAAAATCCAGTCACAAAGCCTTGTATCTCTAAAATGCAGGTAAAAAACAAACTAACCTGTCAACGTTTTACTAATCCAGGCATCCAAACAAATATTGAAGTATGACATACTGATATATACTCTCAGTATACATACTTTAGGTTCAGTATGTGTTGGGATGTATTGGAGTAAATTGTTCTTGGGTTTTATGGCTTGATGATGACTGGATTGGTAAAACATGGGTTAGTTTGTGTTGTACTTGCATTTTTGAGATACAAGGCTAAGTAGTTGAATTTCTCAATTTCTATCTGGCATTTGGATTTTGCTCTTTTTGATTTTTTTACTAGTTTATATTAACATAAATTTGGAAAATGATTCCCATTCTCCTTTTCCACTACCTGAGCACAATAATTAAGCTAACTTGATTTCCTTTTTAATCCGATGTATTATAAATTTATAAATCATTTATATTATCCATCCTCTTCAGACATTTTTACTGGTAATTAATTTCTTTAGAATATTAACAATTATCATTAAAAACATTTTGCATATCAAAACTCATCTTGTTGTCATTATTATGAACATTAGTATTTATTTAGAATCTGCCCCCTTAATAAATGACTTCCTTAATATTAGTTGAACTACACTTTTTACTCACTATCAGGTTTTTTAAAAGATTATCATGAAATTTGTTTTAATTTTATTTGTTTCAAATTTTTATTATTTCAAAATGTAACATTTTTAATTAAAACTTCAACATCTTTAATAGGCCTACTGATACTTCGTGGGAGAAACTAGCCCAGCAAGTGGGCTCTATTGTGGTTCTTTTTGCCAAACCCTGATGGCTATCTTGGTTGCCGCCGTGTTATTACCAGAGTGAAAATGTCAAGATCCATTTCCTCGGGCTGCCAAGGAATTAAAATTAAGCGACCTAGGTGGGAATCGAACCCACAACGTTCGGAACCGGGCACTTTGAGAAGCATGCCCTAACATGCTTGGCTATCCATCTTTAATCTGCCTAAGGCGCGAACAATAATGGGAACAACTGCTAGTTACAAAAAAAAAAATCTTAACATGTATCGTAAAAATATGAGAATTATTCTAATTTATTATCAATGCTTATTAATGTAATAACTAGGCCCATGAGAAAAATTCACAGAAAATTTTATTAAGTGAAGAAATAGCAAAACAATATGGAATTAAGTAGTTCCTATGTATTATGTAAGGAAGGAATTAATATTTTTTCCTTGGTCGATTACAATATTCTATTAAACATAATCGACCAAAATATTTGTACAAATTGCTTTGCTAGGATCTATTTTTAAAACGCTACTGGAAAGATAATAAAAGTAATAAAGACAAAATAATGACCCGATCATAGGATATTCTAAATTATTAAAAAAAATAAAATGTAAGAACACCTAAATGTCTTTAAGAAATAATAAAGTTAATATATCAGCCAGGAAAAAAATGAAGTAGACTATTCTACTCCTAAATACAATATCTTTAAACAGAAAGACATTATTAAGCATACCAAAACTAATGGACTGTATCTTTGTTAATAATAGTCCGATTTTTACAATTTTTTGGATTTTGTTTTGTAGGTAATTTAGTAATCTTTTCAATTATCATGGGTACAATTGAGAAAAAAATGCATACATTTTGAGTTACTTGCAAATAAAGTTTCTTTTCCTCCATAACTTTTTTTACAGAAATTTCGGGGGGATGGGACTATTTTTCGCATGTGAAGGAGAAGAATATTTTGAAAAAGAGTGGTCAATCATTGGATTTGATGAAGAATTGACGAAGTTATTGTGTATCCACAAAAAAACACCTTTTAGAGATAATATATAGGACATTAAAGACTAAAATATTGTTTAATTAAACTAAAATAAAATATGAACTTACTAGGAAGCCTGTCCTGGCCATAAGTTCCTCTAGAAGATGGAGCAGGACCTGAGTTGTAACTGTTCCTGTTGGTGGTAGATGCTGGCGCACCCCTCCCGGCAGAACCGCCCCTACCACCCCTGTCTAACGCACCGCCTCCTCTTCCTCCTCCTCTCGGTGGAGCTCCACTACCACTGCCACCACCACTCATCCCTCTAGACATACCACCTCTACCTCCTGCTCCACTACCTCCACCCCTTCCTCCTATCCTCGAGTTACTTGAATCCCTTCCTCTACCAAATCCATCATCATCATCTCCCCCAAATCCTCCTCTTCCACCATCACCTCCGAATCCTCCCCTACCCTCTCCACCAAATCCTCTCCTACCATTATCTGAACCAAATCCACCACGATTGTTATCACCACCAAAGGCTCTACCGCCACCAGCATTTCCGAAACCCCTACCATTATCACTGCCAAACCCATCACCTTCTGAGTAGTTTCCTCCTCTTGGACCATTCCTCTCACTAAAATTTTCAGGTGGAAGTAGAGTAGGCGGTTTCATCCTGAAACCACCTCCTCTACCGCCCACATCATTGCCAAAACCGCTGTTCCTTTGAGGCTCTCTTTCTCCAAAACCACCTCCACTGCCACCTAGTGCACTGCGTCCACCACTATCAAATCCTCCACCAGAACCCATTCTATTTCCAAAACCACCACCCCGGCCTGATGGTGGAGCTGAATCTCTTCCCCATCGGTCACTACTTCCTCTCCTCTCTGAACTGCGATCTCCCCTACCACCACCACTTCGATCACTCCCTCTTCTTTCTGATCCACTTGGTCCTCTTCTTTCAGGCCGTCCTCTCCTTTCACTGCCTCCTCTACCACCTCTGCCTCCTCTTCCACCTTTGCTGCCCCTTTCTTTACCAGCAAATCTTGTGCTTCTGGCTGAAAATTTTAAATATGACTAATTATTTAGATTGTAAATTGAAAAACTTCAAAATATTATATATTAAAAAAATGCTAACTTAAGCTACTTAACAATTTTAACTAAATGAATTGACATTTCTTAAGGATAAATTCTATAAATTAACAACAAATAGTCTATGAAAAATTAATTTTCATAGGGAGGTCTTTCATATCAACCCTATTTAAAGTAGATATTAGAAGATTAATTTTGAAACAGAAAATTTATTTGTAATAATTCTTGGATAATCTGACACTTAGTAACTTATACATAAGTAAATGGTACCAATAAAACTGAAAATATTTTGAAGTTTTAAAAAATGAATAAAACCTAATCCATAAAAGAAATTAAGAAAATATTTTATGCAATTAGTATCAATGAAAATTAATAAAAATATAATCATTAATGCAGCTGACATAAATGGTTCTTGACTGTACAGTTGTTTAAGCCTGACCAAAAAATTCCCTTTTAATTATCACTAGCCAACTTAAACTAACAGAATGAATGCTCTTTACTGCTAAAACACTAAATTCTGTGGCATTTAACGTCAGTATTCTTAGGCATCATACACACTAACTTGTTAATAATAATAAAACTCATTTCACAATGAAATTAAAAGAAGTTTTAATCTATTTATAAAAAAAAAAAACTTAGTTACGTTTTCCAAAAACTCCACACTTTGCCATTTCGCATAGTTCCAGAAGGCGAGGATTTAAAGTTTGCTTTGCCTCTTGCAAAACTGAAATGAGATCTTTTGCTTGGCGAGCATTTCCAGTTGTGAAAAATGTATATGACGTTCCTGTTCTTTGCGATCTTCCAGTACGTCCTATTCGATGGACATAATCCTCCGATGAAGAAGGATAGTCATAATTGACAACAAATTTTACATCTTCAACATCTGTATGTAAAAGAAATATCAGCTTAGTAATATTTAAATAAAAAATAACAATTAAATAGAAAGCAATGGGGCCACTTTTAAGGAAAGTTTTCCAAAAACAATAATAAAAAACACTAAATTTACTCAGAAATAAAAATATATATGGAATATAGGTATCTAAAATATGCATACATATATTTCAATAACTACAATACGGTTTAGACAAGGGTCATTATACAAAGGAAAGAATATTTCAAGAGTTTTTCTTGAAATTATGCTCCTTTAAAGATTGAAGAGTTAGAATTTCTTCGGGAGAGAGTTAAAGCCAGTGACTACACGAGAGCTAATCATATAAATATTCAGTAAAACAAAATATCAAAGTTAATTGAAAGGACTGATCTCTTACAAAGTTTGATAATTAGAACAAATTATTATTGAAATATATGTACAAAGTAATCAGGAAAACTTTAGTGTCTATAAAAAGAAAAAAAATGTTCTAAAAATTAATAAAATCAGAAAATAAAAAACAATAAACAAAATGATTTTGTCTCTGATATAAATAGTCTTAACTTCACTCGCAATTTATGATCAACTATGTACACAATGTTTTGGTACTGCTTATTCTAATAACCTTCTGCTTAATCGGTTACAAGATATACGTAAAAAAGGCACCACACCACAATTACAGGAGAGAAATTTTGAGGAGAGAGATAAAAAATAAATTCAGAACAACGTTAGGATCTTTTATGAAAGGAATGGTCAAATATCAAAACCATTCGATCAGTCCCAGAGTTCACAAGGTTAAAGAATATTACTCACAATATAAGTGATCAAATGGGCAAAGATATTTTTGTTAAGGGCTACCAAGTTCCTGCACTACAGAAATCATGGTTCACAGCTGTTATGGTGACCAATCAATATAGCATGAAAAAAATCAAGCCACTTCTCATCAATTAATCAGATTAAATTAAAAACAAAATAAGAACCATTTAATACATGTGCCAACCTGATGAAATGTACCAATTTAAAATAAATTTAATTATTTGAAGTCTTCTAGATTTGTTAAGTTCATTAATATTGAATTCAGTTTACTCAAAACAAGTATAATTTGGATGGGTTCCTTTTATTAAATGCAGTAAATTTATTGTATATGATCCATATAACAATGAGAAATATTTTGATGCAAAGACTCATGTGAAAAGATTGATTATTAGAATGCAAATGAATTCAAGCAGAATTCTTGATCTCAAAGGAACTGAAAACTGCTGGAAATCCTGAATAACAATGTTAACTGGGGTAAAACCATAATTAGGATAAAGCCCATGTGGTTCCCAAAATTTCAATAGCAATTAGTAAAGGAGATATTCAGATTATAGCAGTATTGAAAAACACTTCAGAGGTAATATTCTATGGGTTTTAAAACTATAAATTATAATCAGAACAATATCAAACAAGTGAAGATAAGACTATTTTTTTAACCTTCCATATGTTACCTTGTTAATAATCCTCAACTTCTTTTGAGTTTGTTAGCCATTATATTCAATAAAATTTATAAAAATAACATTGCATACAATATAACATAGGAAATATCTAATTAAGATAGATATAGATATGAATATAATATCAGAGGGGGGATTTGATTTTATCCACATGGTTATTAACATTAGAATTAATTAATAATGATAAAAAAGTAAAATAACAAAAAAAAAAAAAAAAACTAAAATGAAATCAAGAGACCGTGTCTCACCGTTTTTCTTTTGAGGCACCTCAGAGTTTCACTTAAAACACATCTCAGAAGGATGGGTGCCTCTGAAAAAAACAGAACGAGCCACTCATTAGATTGACAAAAATAAAAATGATTGATGCCCATCACATTTGAATAATTTGCTTTTTAATTTCCCCTCAAATGATCAGCCTCTCAGCTAACGTTGATTACCTTATGTTTGGTATGCAAGTGCTGACTTAACTACCATCCATAAACCCTCTTTTATTGCAAATAAAATTTCATTACTCATCTACATTATATTTGGTCCAATTGTTCATTGGCTTTCACAATAGATTTCATCTTATGGTATTTTATTCATTAGAATAAAAATAATAACTAGATTAAGATATGAAAAGTGCACAACTGAATATAAACATAATTGTTACAAACCTGCTGGTCATGTTCCAACAGTTTCATACATAAAAAAACACACTTAAGTTTATTTATAAATGCAACCTAAAACATGTCTTAATGAAAATTTATGTTACACTTTCATCCTGGCTTCTCATCTGTTATCCTGGAGAAAATATATGTTTCCAGGAAGATAGTCTGGCAATACTTACTATCAACATTGCGGTAAACCCAGGAAAAAAAGAAATAATGTGTAACAACTACTATTGGCTAGGCTGGTGAGAAAGCTTTAAACATTTGACTCATCAATAATATATATTTAACATTTAAACAATTTTATTTCACTGAAAAATCAAAATGAGAAACTAATGAAAAGTACAATACTGGAAAAGAATCAAATGTATAAAGCATGAATATATAAGCAATTGTTGCAATAGTACACATTAATACTACTTACAAACAATAAAGAAAACTAAATACAGTTTACAATCAATAACTAACAAGTTTCATTAATGTAGACAAAATCAGTCAGTGAGATGCCAACTGAAACTTAATTAGGACCAAAAAAAAATGTATTAAAAAAATTTTGTTATAAAATGTTTTCAGTGTAAATAAATAAAACTAAAAACATCAATAAATGTTATTAATTCATAAATAATTTGAATAATTGCATCATAACATTTCCATCATCGATTTGGAAACCAAAAAGCCAGCACATTAGCTCCCAATAAGGTTCATGATACCAAGAGAATGGGCTGAAGGAAGGATATAAGTTGGGCATCATTTCTCCTCTTATTGTTGTCAACCTCCTTGTCTCAACACATATAGAGACTATACATTCCCTCCCACAGAGCTTTCTTACCTTACAGTTGCTAATACATTATAGTTGGTTAATGGCAACCATTTGTTTCCGTTATTATATACCAACAATTCCAGGTAATAGATGAACCTGAACATGAAGAACTCAACTCCTGATTTTTTTTTGTAAGATTTAAAGATAGATTATACTCATTAACCCAAAGTTTAATCACAGGAAAACCTCTTTAATTTCTTTAAAATAATGGTTTAATTGACCAATGGTTTTACATAAAAAAATATTGTAACACCCACAAAAAATAGATGAATTTCACAGCATTTTTGAAAACAAAATTTCTGTTTGAAGAAAGAAAAATATGTACACTTCAAAATTATTGACCACATTAGCTGTATACAGGAAACTATTTTTTTCCACAGTACATTCTACCTTGTTTTAATTTAATGGCTGATTTACTTATCAGTATGATAAGAGATGAGGCTTTGCTTGGAATATCTTAATAAAAATAGAATAATTTCAATACTTAAGCAATATAACTTTAAATTTTTTATGGTTTTAAGTTCTCCATATTGTTATAATTTAATGTTCTAAAAAACTATCTTATCAAGTTTGAAAAAGTATAATGCTTTTATGAGTTAACTTAGGGAAAAATACATAATTGTATTAACCATACAAACATGGATGAAGAAAATATGAAAAACATTGTGCTATCTATGGAAAAGTAATTAACTGATTAAAGATATAATGATAATGGGCTTTGAAACAGATAAATCAACAAATCTTATTAATGACATAAATGATGAAATCATGTAATATATTCATTATACTCAAGGCGACCATATATCCTGAATTTCAGCTCTATGTCCCGAATTCCCTAAACTAATTTTTGTCCAAAACTTCTACTGAATCAATTAATTTCCAGATTTTGCCAAGGAATAATATTCCCAAAAGCATATAATTAAATAAAAATATAAATATGAGGTTTAAACGTAACATTGATTTTACTGGTTTTAATTTTTTTTTATGTAGAGAAGTCAGGCTGCAATCAGTCACTGGTCCTCCTGGTAGGGGAAACACATACACTACAGACTAAGGTCATCTACAGTACACACACTAGGATCACCTTCCTTAGGTAGCCAGCCATACCAGAAGAGGGAGTGTGTCAGGATGTTCTGAGGAGAGAGTCCTTCCACCTGACTTGATTTTAAAATTTAATTTTCTGTTTGAAATGGGACCTCGGAGTTTATCTGGATTGTCACTTTACCTGGAATCACCTGATCAACATTAAATTAGCGCAGATCTAGGCAAGGCTGGTAATGTTATATCCTGTTATCAACAGAAAATCCAGGCTAAAATCAAATATAACCACCCTAATTTACAATATGAAGGCCATTACTGATGTAAGATTATGAAATGTAAGCAGCAGCATCATGTGCAAAAGGAAAAAATTACAAACTTTTCAAAATAAGATCCTAAGAACTGCAAGAGGAAACTATAGATCAATTTATTAAAAAAGGCATTACAGAATTGCAATCCCAGTTAACAGTAATCAAAGGTACAGTATCTTTCAACATAGTAACTCCACATCCTCTCATCCACAAAACCTAGACTTATGCAAGACATTCTATTGTAATGTTTATTATGAATATCATTTTTTTTAGAATGTATTTTATTTTTTGTATTCGATCATATATATATATATATATATATATATATATATATATATATATATATTTAAATTGAGTTTTGTTTATTGTATTTTTTACTCTCCCCTTCCTCGCCTTTAAGCTTTACAGGGTTTTCCTGGGCTAGGGAGTGAGGGCGGGGATTTTTGGCAGAGTTAAAAGACCCCCCCAGCACCAGGACGTGAACTCGTAATTATTTTTATACAAGTATGGCTCACTAAGCCGATCTGGAAATCAACAATATATAATATTAAAAACAAGTACTTTTTTTCCTTTTTAAAAAATTAAGTGCTTTAATTTACTTATTTCACTCCTTTGAATGGATATCCTACCTCAAATTATGACTCAGGAAATATGGCCACCGTGATCATTTTATTGTATATAATATATATCTGCATTTTATATATTATACAATGCCTCCCCCACCAAAAAAAAAACACCTTATAATATAAATAACTTGGATAAACTAATATTTTTCAAAGAATGGTCCATATAAAAGGCTTCTGAGTAATGGAAAAATTAATTAACAACAAATACACATATAAACAAAAGCTATGAAAACTTTCATTTAAGAATATATTTAATTTACTAATATGACCTCAACCCTGAAATGCATAAGGAAGCAGTAAATAATCCAACAAATAAATTAGTACCAATTAGCAGTCCCAGGCTTAGGGTCGCCAACCTGATGGGGGACGCCCACCGCTTGTTCGGAATATAAACAAAATACAAGATATATAAAAACGATTAATTTTAGTCAATTTATAAAGCAAATGAATTAAATACATTTTGAATGAAATGAAAATTAAATATATCTGAACATAAAACAGCTTCACAAATATATTTAATTTTTTTGGAGGGGGAGGGGGAGGAGAGGGATGTTATTGTCCAGGGGTGCCAAACTTCTAAGGCCGGCACTGCCAATTAGTACTAATTGGCATGATTTAAACAAATAATTTGTAACGGTGGTTTTGGAAGCTCAAACTAACACTACAAACCAGCCAAAGCCAGTCATCCTTACTGATGGTCAGGACTTGTTGGAACGTACTTATATAAAAATTTCATAATGCAGCATTCATAGGAGACATGGTTTACAATGCCGGTTCAATTGAGGTTTTCAACTCCTAATTCAATGGATGAAATTGGTTTGTAATTGAAATTGTCAGCAAACTGCTACTTTAGGATCTCCTCTTTTGGTTTTGAAACAATGTTAATTGAATCCAGTTGAAATACAGATTTCAGAAATCCTGTAAACTTTCACAAGTGGCTTCCTAGGACTTCAATGAAATAAATCAATAAATAAAAAAAAATCAAATCTGTCAGCATAAGAATCTGGCAGAAGGGCAATAAACTTAGTTATAATTAACTAACAAAAAAAAAAAAAAAAAACTAAGGGGAGAAGAAAATTGAAAATAGGAATAAGTCAATTTTTTGAAGTCTGGATATGTTCAAAAATTAAATAAATCAGTACATATCATACCAATCTGGTGATCAGCCAGGCAGAGGTCTCACGATTTTTGTAAAAACAATCCCCCATTTCAAAGCTACCGTTAACAAGGTAAATGATCTGATTTATCTAAACCCCTCAACAAATTCCTGTTTCATTAACAATTCTCTAATCAACAATCTGTATCACAAGTAAATTAATATGGCAATATAATCATGTTTATTGGTCTCTATTTATTCACAGAGGATTTGGGAAAAGAACAAAAAAAAAACAAAAAAAAAAAAACAAAGGATCTTTAAATGAAAGTAATTCAAATTCCACCAATTGACACTAAACATAGGTAACTAACTGTATTAAACTGACAATGAAATGCAAGTGAATTATTATTCTTGTTGCCATATCATATACAATTATTGAAATTATAAAGATATAATTTCAGAAATACCAATATTCTGACAAAAAAAAAAAAAAAAAAAAGTGTTAACAGAGAAGTCATTTCTGTGTTAACACTTTTTGGAGACAGCCCTGACGAAGGCCTGAACTTCAGGAAGAAACGTCGGCAAGTGTCAAAATAAATATTATCATTTATTTTTGTCTTCTTATTTGACTGACCACCCCACTATTCTTCTCTTCATTAAAAAAAAAAAAAAAATATAGGTAGTTAATTCATACAAACAAATTGGATATGATAAATTAGTCTTCTCATTCTGGACAAAATAGTTTGGTGCCTGTAGATAATCTGCCCATTTGCTAAGTGATAGTAAAATAAAGTAGGGAACTTTGTAAAAAACAGTTAACAATTATAAATAAAAGGACCACCTCTCAAATAAATAGTACATTCATAAGCAACCTTCAACTTGACATGAGCAAAATCATTTCGTTATAGAATAACTAAATATAATAACTGTATTTGAAAATAAGAACTACCATAATTCACAAGTAAGCATAGCAGTTAACTACTTCTTCAATTTCAAAATTTTAAATATTGTTAAAAAAATCGCACTAGACCAAAAGCATGGCCAATGTAAGCCACCAGAAAAGCCGCTTGTTGCAACAGGAAAGACTGCTTACCTCCAGCAAGAAGTGAGAAATAGTTTCAATTTTACTTCATTTTTCCCTGAAATAAAGCCTGCTCCTATTTCTACTAGGTTTAATAAATTTTTAAAAACGTGGTTCTTATAAGGGAATGGTGAGTCCTACTATGTTCATTATTCTTGTACATTTAAATATATGTACAATAGTGAAAGAAGAGCTGTCCCTTATGAATATAACAGATTGAGCATGCCTTATGTATCACCAACATATCCACGCTCTAAAAGCTGTCAGCAGCTTTCTTTCATGGAGATCAACTCAGATGGATGGATTGTCAAGGCAGCGCTAATAACAAATTGCACACATGTTGATCTGTGTCATTGAACACTGATGTATGCATACCACTAGTGGCTTTGCCAGTGGTATTATGTGGACACATTATAAGGTCTTGTGCTCATTGCAAATTATACATGCTTTATATTAATACATTAAAATGTAGAATTGGTTCAGGAGTAGTATTGGTTTCAGATTTGGTTCTACTCAAAGAAAGCTCAAAACCAGTCACATTTGCAATTCATAGTACTTAACTGATCATTCATGTAGCTTAATAACTTTTAGTAATTTTATTACTAATACAAAGAAATACTTGAAAATTCGAAATTAAACGTTTTTTACCATACTACACAGCAAAAATAATTATATCAGTTGGCAGATAAAGAAAGAAATGGAGAGTTGAGCTGTTAAATTTGCCTTATTATATCTGCATATTAATCATGGAAACATAAATTATTTTTAAAATAAATTAAAAAAATTATCCAAACTAAAATTTATGCAATCAAAGAAAGAACCCTGAAAATTCGAACAGAGCGTGGTTGAGATTTGTCTTTTGAAAAGATGAAGTTATCCATAATTTGGTTTGAAAAATGTATTAAAGGAACTAGATCATCCTTTAGTACACTGCAGTAGGATGAATGAAACATGTTGGTATATCAGATTTTAAAATGAATGCATCCCAATAATAATATAACCACCCCTTCATTAAACATTTCATAACTTTTTTCAAATTCTCAGGGTTTTTACAATAAAATGTTAAATACAATGGGCCCTCATTATAACGCAAGTTTTGATTAGTTTAATAAATATTATTCAAAAGTGATTCTAGAAGTAAAAATGAAAAATAATCTCATATAATTGAAGTATACAAGTGTACGATGATGAAATACTAAGTTAATTAATTAGAAACGACATGTGGCGATAAGGATGAATATCATGGAAGTCAAATATAACTCATTCAAACCATAGTTTTTTAAATATATTTCACCTTCAAAGATCACTGCTTTTAAATTTTCTTAATCTAACAGAAAAAGTCTCAAAAGAATAGTCACACAAGGGAATCCAGTAACGAAATCTAGTATTGTTATGAAGATAGACCACTCTTCGAAGACCAATAATTTATGATGAAATATCAGGCCCAAAACAAATCAACACCAGATTTCAAGCCATGGGACTGAGATCAACTTAAAAGAATTTTAGGTATATACAAGTCTTGTTGATAAGACTGTATATCTGCAGAGAAAACAGTAGAACTGAATCACATCAGAAAAGACAAAAGGACCTAAAATGACTACTAACAACAAAGAGCGTAACAATCAAATTATTATAAATTTCGATTGAGCCCCTTAAAATGTAAGTTGTTACTATAAAATTGACAAACTTCGAGAGGAAAAAAAAGAGCTTAAAACAACTACTTTTTTTCAGATAAAAGTTTCTTTTCTACCCTCGAATGATTTGTAATTTACTACCTTTACTCTTGCATGGATAATTTAATTTCCAATGTATCACGTTATAGAGTGGGTCCACTGTATTTGATTTTAAATAATGTCTTTATTCTATATATACTGAACTTTTTATTTAAAAAATTAAAAATTTATGTATTCATTAGGGACAATTGTACCCAATAATTTGTTGATATCTAAATTAAATATATTTATTTTTAAAGCGAGCCTTGGATTAAAGATAGTGTTATAGTTAATTTGATATAAATCTTACAATACAATAACATCACAGATGAATTCATAAAAAATCAATTGAACTGTCAAATTTAGTACCATATTAATAATACTAATTTCATTACTGGGTCATCGAGCACAAAAACAATTTAAATTTTAAAGATAGTTGAATTAAATAAATAATTCTAAATAGATTCATTAAAATACTATTTTTGTTATATTTCCCTAGAAAATAATGGAGTTTTGCACTCATGCGAAGGTCAGGTCATGGGAGGGGGTGAAGTGGATTTTAAATCCACTTAGATTTGAAAACATGGTTATTAAATTTTTTTTTTTTAAGTTTTTTTTTATCTCCACTACATTAGGGCACTTCTAGCAGTCCTCAATGGATCAGAAGAGCTGAAGTTCATTGAATGTAGCTATTTTCAAAGCAGAAAAATGCCATCAAAATCAGGGAAAATTTCAGCAGATCAAAATTATATTTGGACATTTCCAGTTTTTAAAGTTTTGAATTCCTCTAAATTAAGTTAAAATTAAAGGGTTGAAAATTTGAACACGAATTGAAAAGGTGACAGAGAATCACCTTATAGAGGTATTAACTTTTTTCACCCACCATTTGGATATTTTCATCAATTTTGTAAATTAGACCTTAAACCTCATTCATTAACAATATTATCAAGCTAAGATATTAAACAGAACTAATAAGTAAATTATATTTAAAAGAAAATGTACAACACGAAAATAAATTTCTTTAGAGGAATTCATTTAAATATTGACAATTAAATCAGTTTTCATCTGTTTTCTTAACAAAAATGAGGAGAAAACACTAAAGTTTCTTAGTGACTTCTTAACCTTAGTGACAGAGCTCAGCTGCAAGTTCTTTATTTATTTTTTTTTTATGTCTAAATCTATCTGAACTCATTGAAATATTTGAATAAAATAAACCTGAAAAAATAAAATCCCATTGATGCTCATAACAAATGACTATAAATCAATCAAGCAGAAAATTCATAAGCAGTCATTTAGAATGATAACAGTTTCAGTTTGATTGTTTTGTAGGAGGAAACCATTGTATCGTTTACCATAAGGTAAAGGAAATGTGAAAGAAAAATTAAATTACATCATGCTGTGATCTTATATGAAGAGGTTCTCTCAGAATTAATAAGGTTTTCCTGTTTGTCTTTCCTCAAACATGGTATAGCCTCTATAGTGCGTCCCCCCTCTCAACTTTAGAATTTTTTCCAACAATTTGATACTGTTATACACCAGTTCCATACTTACCCAAACCTCGGGCAGCAACATCGGTTGCTACGAGGATGTTTACCCTGCCAGTACGAAAATCTGTAAAAAACAAAAATAGCATGAACAACTTAGAAGAAAAAAAAAGAATTTTTAATGCCAGTCATTTAGGGGGAAAAAAGCATGAGAAGAAAGATTATTATTCCCTCACATAATTTAAAAGACCTGAAAGTTGGATGACTTTTGTCCATTTTGATGAAAAATAAAAAAAAGCTATGAAAAAGTAGAAATAAATTGATACATAACAACATACAGTTGATTAATATTTAAATAGATAAAATGGGTGATAATTAGCCAGGACAGTCATTTGTAATATTAGAAATTACTGCGTCCTGACTATTTATCACTGATATGTTGTTGAAAAGTCGAAAAACTTCCTTCAATAAATAGATACAAATTTTGAGAGCTTTGAAATAAATTAAAGTGAATCGATTGATTTCTATGAATAATAAAATGAGCATGACATTACTTAATTATTTCACAATTCCTAAAACAAAAAAGATTTATATATTGTTCAAATAACAATGTTCCAATTATTAGTACATCTTTTCCTACTAGGAAGTTGAATGTATAATACAAATCCCTGGTCAAATTTAACTTCATCCCAGCAGAAAAATGACATATGGTTGGTTTTTAATTAATTTCAATAAAAATAAAAATGTTTTGGGATTTGATAATTACAAGATCTTAGTAAACTTTAGTAGGGGATTCAATCTCTTAAATATCGTCATTTGCTTGTGATATACCCTGTAGACTGAATCTAGATAAATCAATCTTAATTATACAGAACTTTGTTTCCATATTTGGAAGCTTACATAAAGAATAAATAAGACATAAAAAAAAGTTATGTCCATACTATGACTTTGATTTAAGTTGAAATTATTTTATCACTTGCAGACCCCAATTTCCGATATCTAGCACTCAGGGCAGATAGTTTTTAGACCTCCCCTTCTTTTCCAGTTTCTCCCAAAATCATAGAATTAAAATATCTGGTGTGTCCACTCACACGACTTTCCTACCTATTTCAGAAAAGTTTTTATATCTTTACATATGTTCATGAAGAAACAAAAAAGAATTGAACTAAATCTATTTCCTGAAAATTGATCAAACAAAAGATTTTAGTACGATTTATTTGATAAACTAAAGCAATGAAACCGGCTTAAGGTATATCAGTGTAAAAATTTCAATACTCACTAATATTGCTGATCAAAAACTTTTTGCCATAGCTTAGTATTGTCAAACAATAATTTATGTTAAAAGTAGAGGAAATAGTGAAGAATGTGTGATGCGGGCAACAGATTTTCTTACTTTCACTTATTCATCTTTATTCTCTCATTCACCCCTTTCTGACACCAGGAAATGAACTCTTAATCTTTCATTGGAAATTGAATAGCTGTAACTACGCTAATATTTGTCCAAAATTAATTTTTTCGGAAATTTAGTTTATATAAGAAAATTGAAAGGACTATGATTAGAAAAATCTTCGAAAAATTTCATCAAAATCGTTAGAGCCGTTTTTGCGCTACAGTCAATAGAAAAACATGTTTTTCATTTATTGCGTGCAAGATATTGCGCATGGAGCAACGAATTTCTGTCACAGGCATCAGTAGTCAAAACCCTACAAAATAAAAAAAGAAGCAAAAAAATCGGTTCAGTAGTTCCCGAGAAAATCTTGGCATAGACAAACAGACCAATGGCTAAAAATGTGTTTTTCGGGCTCAGGGGGCTGTGAAACGTATAGATCCGTCAAAAACCACATGTCGGAAATTTGACCCGATTGCAATGCCTTCCTTACCTAGTATAGGTAGAAAAATAAAAAAAATCAAGTTTGTTTATACCAAAATTAAACTCAGACATGCAATTGAATACTATGTTTCTTTTTAAAAAACAGGTTGTCAATCTGTTTTCATATTTAAGAAATGATTTTAGAAGTTTAATAATACGACTGTTATAAGACTTGCAAATTTTTTATCCTCATTTTTACTCGTGTTAAATTTCCCAACATCTTAAAACCAGGTGTCTCATTTTTTCTCCAAAATTCCCAGTTTTCTACCTTTGCGAACCTGTGCCCGACCACTTACACTAACTATAATGACAAAATTTGTTTGACAACTCAGTTTACCTTGGTGGATGCTAAGTTATTTTTACAAGCATTACTTCACTGGTTATAAATTTATGTTATGGGGAACTCAGTGCTATTTCACATAAAAAAGTACCACTTAACTAATTTCCAGATGAACAAAATAAAAGAAGCAAACCAAATAAAATGGCTCACTCCAAAATAAGCTATCAAATTTATTTATTTGATTAGTTAGTTATTTATAATATTATTTTGTCTATTATATCATTCCCATTACATGCAACTATAATTTAAAAAACCAAACTTATTTACCATTTAAAACCATATCACGATCCTGTTGTGATTTGTCACCATGGATTCCACAGGCTTTCCAGCTAAAAAAATTAATAAAATAAAATAACTAACACCTAACTTAATAATAAAATACCTAATAAACATAAATATATAACAATAAAAAAACTGACTCATAATTTTCAATTTGAGTGTCAAAAATAGATAGTTTAATATCAAACAAATAAGAATACATTTGTGCTTAGAAAGTTATCCACATTGAAGTACAATGAACTTATCCTTACCACTGATGGATGTCAATACCCATGAAGGTTTATCAAAAAGTTATATTTGTTTAAAAGAAAAAAATGGCCAACATGATATATCAAACACAGAACATTATTAAAATCACTATTCTGCACTTACGTGACCACAGACTGGTTCTATTTTAAGAAACTGAGGAAGTTATAAATTTATTTTTTTAAAGGAATTTTTAAAATTTACGACTGTAGTAAATAAATACAACTAGTAAATATGAGTAAATCAAGTAATTACATAAACAGATTTGTGGAAATATTACCCAATGATAGAACTCCCTGAATAGTTTTAAGTAAGAAAATCATGAGACCATCTTCACAAAAAAGGATTATCAGAAATTGAGGAAGAAGCAAGGCTGGAACAAAGTGGATTTGTCATTAAAGGATACATATCTTGTTTGAGCTAAATCAGCGACATATGAAACATTAAGGTCTTTATGAATGATTTTATTTTTGGCCAAATCTAGGACATTAAGGATTTTGGATTGGATACGATGGTTAGGTGGAGCCCCAAAGCACGACTCTGTATGTCCATATAGGTCTAATTATAGTCATATAAATGAGTCTTTTATAATTAATTGAAATTAAGAGCGTTTGTCTAGTAAGTGTTGGAGCATCGGGGAAATGAGGAGCGGTTTCTTGTCGTTTCAGTATTGTATGTTGATAAGGAATGATTGAGAAAAATAAATAAAAGGAAGAAATACAGGGATTTGTTATTAACAAATGTTTTTAATTTTCTGTAGCAATCTCTTAAATCTGTTTTTTGTCCTTATGGATTCGTCAAGGGGGAGTGGAGTAGCTCAGTGGTAGGACGTTGACCTGCAATGCTCAAGGTCCCAGGTTTGAATCTTGCTGATGACAGGTAAATTATTCATTCAGTTTTGCTAACTATGGATCGACCCTGGGGTCAGGAGACCTCCTGGGGCACACCCAGCCTCTACACAAAATGGGAAGCTTTAATTAAATAATTGATTAAGGGAGCAAAACTGGTGGTTGAGCATGGTCTCGGTCAAATCAACCACTTGCACAACCGTTGATCAAAAAACAGTACTTCTTTACAAAGTATTGAACCCAAGACACTTCATGGGTAGCGATTACATTTTATGCTATTTTAACTATGACTTTTTGATCGATAAATATTCTTCTGTTGGCTATATAAACTTAGTAGATCTTTTTCCAACTTGATAAGCTATCTCCATCCCTGCCCATCTTGGGCTATTGCTTTACAGTTGTCAACATCAGCTCTACAGCATCTTTGTTAATCGATCTATCCATTAGGATCAATATACAGGCTTCCTCAAGGACTGTTCCAAGCTTAATAAAGCCCATCTAACTTAACCTCTTTGCTTTCATAGCATGAGATATAGATTGACCAGTTTCTATAAGCAGTTCTTTATTGGTCCTACTCCATGTGTTAGTACTCTCATCCTAAATCGCTCTGATATCAGAGAGAAGATCTGATATCTTTCCAACAAAAACTCAAAGTTTCTAAAAAAGTAAGACTTGAGTTCTATAATGACTCCCTAAACCCGTCCCTACTTCATATCTCTTATTATCCTACGAACTATTAAGTAAATGCTGTATTGTTTCTCAAGTTTTGACGCTAACCTGATACCAGCCAGCTAGACTTACATCAATTATGGACAATGTATTAATTTTGCAATAGAGGTGTGTGTAATATAAAAAAAAAATTACTGTTTAATCTCCTTTTAAAAGTTATATAATCTTTAGACAGGCCCATGAGACCTAAATGTGGAAATGGAGAGTTTATGTTAAGGTTTTAACATTTCCCAGAAGAATCCTGGTAAGTGGCTCTGTTAAGTATATTCTTTTTTGCAAAGGATTCATGGGTGGTTGACAAGTTTAAGTTGAATTAAACTTATGAGATAAGAAAGGAGACACAACATAAAATGATTGAAACATGAGATAAATATATTCTAACATAAACTTACCCCCTTCGATTTATTGTCCTAACGATTTCATCAACACTTCGCTTGGTCTCAGTGAAAATGATAGTTTTTGATTCTGATTCTCTACAAATATCTGTCAAGAGATCACAAAGCCTGAAAAAAAAAACATATATATAATCACTTATATATTGTTTCAGTAAAATAATGTCTTAAAATATTTTTATGAACTAGTACATATTTTTGTTGAAAATGAAAATTCAGAAAAATATACACATTCTGAAAAAAATGCTTGTAATTTTTAATGAATCCATTTCATTACTAATCAGCAAAATCTAATATACTGGGTCTTGACCCTCAACCAATCATTGATAACCGATTAGATTAGGTAAGCATTTCAAAATGAAAATAAAACTCACTTGTCAGGTTTTTCATATTCATCACAAATATCAACATATTGTTGGATATTGTGATTAGCAGATAACTCTAATGATCCAATATTTAATTGGATATAATTGTGAAGAAATTCTTCAGCTAAGTTACGGACTTCCTTCGGCCAAGTAGCAGACCACATCAATACTTGTCGATCAGGCTATAAAATGATGGCTCATATTATTTTATCAATTTAATAAACAAAAATTAAATTAAGACATTAAGTGTAAATTTGATATATACTTACACGTATTTGTTCTATTATTTTCCTAATTTGAGGTTCAAAACCCATGTCTAACATTCTATCTGCTTCGTCTAATACTAAATATGTACATCTTTTCAAATTAGTTGTATTTTTTTCAAGAAAATCTATAAGTCTTCCAGGAGTTGCAATGACAATTTCAACACCTCTTTCCAAGTCTCTCGCCTTCAAAAGGAGAAAAAAAATGTATGATGATTCATAAAATAATTACTACTTCCTATAAATAAGCTAGAGAATATAATAAACTTTGAAATTCTTCAGTTGCAGTGGCTAGAGCCATCGTTAGCAATTAAAGGGTTAAACAATTCTAAAAATTATAAGTGCAAGAATGAGAAAAATGAATAATTATGTACCTGCCCTCCTTTAGGTGCACCACCAAAAATACAAGTATTCCGAACTGAAGTATGAGATCCAAAGTCGTTGGCAACTTGTTGAATTTGCTGAGCCAATTCACGTGTAGGAGCTAAAATGAGAGCAATAGGACCATCCCTTGGTCTCAACCTTGGTTGATTATTTATATGAACTATAGCTGGAAGAATATACTAGAAACAAATAGAGAATAAAATTAACAAAAAATCTTTATGCATTAAGATCACCAAGGGAATTTACTGAACTCACTGCTAAAGTTTTACCGGAACCAGTCTGTGCGATTCCAACCATATCTCTCCCACTTAATGCTATAGGCCAACCTTGGGCTTGAATTGGTGTAGGTTCATCATATCCTTGTTTTCTGAAATAAAGTAAGTAAGCCTCATAAACTTGACAAGACAAATGTAAACAAAAATATCTTGATGTGAGTAATGCACCACACAACTTTCACTTACAACCCTACTTCCAGTAGAAATTATCATTTTTTAAATTTATAAACCTTATATATTTTTTTTTGTTGGCTTATTGCACAGCAACCATAATAGATCTATTGCGCACCATTACGCTGTCCATTTTATTCTTAAAACATTAGTTTGGTCGCTTCTGCGTATCTTAATAGACTTGTTGGATTGACACTCATAGCTACTGAGATGATCATTCGTTCCTCCCCAAATAGCTCTAGTCTAAGCCTTACAAATCTATCACATCGACAAATGATGTGAACGGTTGTTTCATTCTCCTCCGGACAGAATCTGCACAGCGGGTTCGTAGTCACTCAAACATTGAACATGTGATAATTCAACTTATAGTAGCCAGTGTAGATTGCTTTTTTAGAGCTGCTCTGTCCAGACTCAGTAGCAGCTTACTTCTTTTATCACATGGACCTTTCAGGAACAGCTTCGAATGTAGTTTCTTCTTGGTCCAGTGTTGTTTAAATTTTTAACAATGTCTCTCTAACCCTTTTCTGGCAGTACTAAGACTGATTCCACAAACAGATTCAGGAGTTATGGGAATGGTGTATTACCTTATATTACTTTAATTATAAACAAATATTTAAAACAATTAATATAAATTAAGAAAATTGTGTGATCTATATACTTCAGGTATATCAAGCTGAAAAAAAAAAAAATTTTCTATTGAAATTACATTTAGTTTCTACAGGAGCGTCTATATAAACCATTTAATAATATAAAATAGACATCATCAACTATAAATATTAAAACTCATTAGTTTTTCGTCACTCTCTAAGGGCATTACTTTCTATGATCTTGTACGCCAGATATTCATTTTTGTAAAATTGCTAATGGTACATCAAAAATCTATTCTACTACTCTTATTTCTGAAAATTTGTTGTCAATCCTCATAAGTTTCTCCTTTTTTTCTACTTTTAATAATTATTAAATAAACCACATCAAAGTTTATTAGAGGAAGTAATTTGGAAATCAGCATTTAAGCCTTATCAGACTAGTTCAATGAGGATAAAACCTAACTGATATCGAAGGCCATTCAATGTTATATTGATACGAGTTTAATCAAAATAATTAGTGCAGTTTTGAGAAAATGGTAAATTTTTTAAAATGAATGACAGAATGTGACAGTTTGTTAAGTTGAATGAAAAACTTGCAGTAGCATCTCAGGCATACAGCTGACTTAAACATGTAATTTCAGAGCCATAAGTCTTTTCATTTTTGAGCTGTACCGTCCAAACACGCTTGCACGTACATGCAGCCACACACCACCAGACTTTTTTGTGTGATGTGGTTATTTTCTTGTTACCCAGATTAAAAATTGTTCATAATACTTCCTCTTATATTTCATAAGTGGGTAAGTCAAAAAAAATAAAATTGTGTGTATGAATTTTAGGGTTTTTAAAATGGCTTCAGTTAAATAATGGTTATTGATTACATCTTCAACAATAACTTCAAATAATTTTACCAGAAGTGAACTAAGAGGTAAATGATGGCAGGCTAGGAGAGAACTGTCACTACCAACAGAACTTTTATGATTTTATTTTTCTGCCTTAAAAGGACTGCAAGACATAGTTTCATCCTTATCTATTGCTACCTTATAGTTAGCTATAATAAATTAAAAACCTAGTGGTGTGGTCAGTGCTCATCTGACATATACAGTGTATATTTAGTCGTGCTTGTCGGAACATTTCTTATAACCTAGCATTCATTAACTTTCACTTTTATTGATTTTGATGCCGTTACTTAGCTAGCAAGCCTTTTCATAAGTGTACAAGTATCCACATCACTGAATAAGAATGACAGAAATATTGATTTAAATAATAAAAGCTTGAACCAGTTTTTACTTAGAACTATACTTAATTCATTTGTCTAGTTTCTTAAATACTACCTTTATTAATGAGCCCTAATTCTTATTATTATCACATAAAACCAGCATAATTTTTATTTTCCCCTAAATTAAAATGTATTCTCTTTAACAAGAGCTCTTTATTTATTTCTTCATGTCTTTTATTTATTCCACTGGTAACATGAGATTAAGAGACATTAATATGCCCTAGTGCTAGAGGTTCAAATAGCAACTGTTTTATGATGTTTATTTGCAGACATCTCATATTTCTCAATATTCTAAAGAATTTGAGAATTGCTGAATAATGTTTCAGATCTTTCAAAGAAAAGTCTGATGGGTGGCAGCCCATTGATAATTGACCAAACATATAAATCTTTTATCTCCATCCCCTTCCTCCCAATGAATTGGGAGTTGTCATGAAACGGTTCAAACATAGCTAAAAAATCTCAATATGAAACGGTTCATACATAGCTAAAATTCTCAATATCACCTATAGCCATAAATAAGAAAGATTATTATTATATACATTGTACCTTTTAGCAATTATGATGACATTGAAAATTGGCTTTGATTAAGAACACAGGGGCCTCCTAATCTTATCATGTCTTACACCCCTCAAGGACGGCTTTATCTAAGTATGAGATACAGGTGCTTGACAAAGCACATGGCCTCGTCTTTTCTTGCTTGCCGACTTCAAGCATAGCTCATGGCTAACTTGAACACCAACAGAGGAATCACAACCCCTCGGCTACACTTAAGTTGGACGAAGGCAGCGAGGATGGACGCGTCCCAGGACTATGGCGGCTACAACAGACAGATTCTGCAGCAAGACTCGAGACTGGCCCTCCCGCCAATAATTGTGTGTTACGATTTATAATTCACAAACTAAACAACTAACATTTATTGCCACTTCCAGGATATTCATTTTGAAAGAATAAAAGGAATTAACATCAAAACAATAGTGCCATTCACAAATATTCTTTCTAATCAAATTTTCTTTTTCTTTTTTATTTTTTTCAAAGAAAAGAGTTCCCGATCATATGGCATGTACCAGGCCCCCAATATTGTACAATATTTTTGTTCTCAAACCAGTACCTCAACCAAACAACAGAAGAAAATATTCATTCTAGTTGTAAAAAAATGGCTCTATCTGAATTGCAATCTGCCACTCACTAAATCAAAATAAGATTTAGGGCAATTTGAACAGTTTTAAAGCTATTTAAAATTATTTATTGAATGAAATAAATGTTTTGTCAAGAATGAATGATGATGAAAACAATGAATTAGTAAGAATACCAGACCAGACCTTAGAAGCACTCAGTATTGGATGTAAGGAAGCTTTGCAAGGATGCGAGACAAATGAGTTATAGTAGATCTTTCGATGTTCATGAACTATTAATGAATAAGGAAAAATAATATTATCATGACAAAACTAAACACATTGTACAAAAAAATTTAACTTATGAACTTGAAACTAATTAAAAATAGTCGAAAAATAATATTGTTTTGGGTACCCCCACACATTGGCATAATTGGCAATGAACGAGCCGATCAGGGAGCAAAGGAAAAGCACTGATTCATTTATTTTAGGATCGATGTTTCTCAACAAATGGACAAGAGAAATTTCAAACAAAGTAAACGACAATTGGAATGCACAATGGAGATTACTGCCACTCAATCACCTTCATCTGACCAAGGACGAAAATCGAGCTTGGTATCCTCCAAAACACCTGACATCAAAAGAATGTTCTATAATAAGCAGGCTCAGAATTGGATATACCAAACTGACCCACTCCACCTACTTCTTGCCTTACATCGACCAATGTGTGAGGTATGTGAAAATGCTAATCTGACTGTTGAATACATATTCCAGTGAAAATATTCTGGAAACAGCAAATCTAACTCCAAATTGATGACAAGGCACCATACAAAAAAAATACTGGTATTGAAAAAACGATGAAGTTCTTTCGACAAATAAAATTAATGTCATATTTAAGAAAAAAGGTCGTCGCTAATGACCCTGGCAGTTGATGTGACCTTAAAAAACAGCAAATAAAAAAAAACTTAACATTAAAAGAATAAGACATAATAGAAGTTATCTAATTTGAAATTGTGGACAACAGTATCTTCAAGTACTTAGCTAAACATAAAACATAAAATTATTAAAATATAGATATATAAAATAACAGAAGATTTATTTATTATAATTTACTTACTTGACTTCATTCATAACATAGTCAGGAAAATTAACATCTTCAAATCGCATTATTGGAGGTGGGATTCTGTCCCCCTTAATGGTAATTGATTTGCTTTCTCGAAATTTTTCAATATCATCTTCTGTCCTGAAATGCCAAAGGTATAATTGGTATAAAAAATTAATTAAATGTACATGATATCAATTCCTTAACGAGAAAAAAATAAAATAAATAATAGTTGAAACATCTGTTCCAGTAATAAAGATTCCTGATTAAAATCTTCTTAAAACAACAATAAATAATAAAAATGGCATTTCTTTTCTTTTTAATGAATGTAAAATAAAGAAAATATTTAGAGAATCAGTTAACATGATGAGACCAAATACAAACTCATCGGAGGTAAACAAATACATTGTTACTAGCTAAGGTGGGTGGTTAAATTGTTTTGTTTTTTTTGTCGTTTTCTTATAGTTTGTGTAGAATCATGTGAACTTATATAACTATTTCAATAGACCAAATTATTTGGTGGACAAAAGAAAATCACTGTACATCAATGAAGTAAACAAATTGGTTACTCTGTTAAGAGCATTAAACAAACCACCATGGAACGAAGTGATAAAACAAACAGAATCAAGAACTTTTGATTGGCAGTAAAGGTGGATAGTTGCTGACATACTCTCTGATGGGTAGCACCAGCGAAATAGTGCCTTAAGGCTTTAAGATAAATGCATCCTTAAGATAATTGAACCCAGCAGAAGTTAAGCTAATGGTCGGAAACATAAAAATTGTTTAACTTGACATTTGACAAATAATATAATCTTAATGTTCGTTAACCATCTGAAGTAGTACAGGGAAAAATCTGGTGCGGTGCGCGCATCACACAATTTTCACTTACCACCCTCTTAGCAGATATAAGTATCTTCAGATAAAGGAGAAGTGAAAGTAAAAATTATAGATGCTATAATTATTTATATTTAATTGTGGGTATTTTTATTTGTATAAGTACCCTTATATATACAAATTTAAATATTTATATCGGTGTAATCTATGCAATTAAATATTAAATAATACCAAAAATTGCATTTATGAAAACTGTGTATTTATATTTATATAATATAGTCGGAATCCGTATTATATTAAGCTCATGTTATGTATGGAAGCCTGTTATAATCTTTCAGGCAAGCTCGGATGCGGTCAATTACAACTATTCTCTGTTATGATGTTTTATTTCTCCTTCTGTTAATTATCAAATTCTTTCATATTTTATATTAGAAATTAATGTGAAAAAGTCAATTGTTTCAAATGAAAAAAATTAAAGGTACTTTAGAGGAAGCTATATTGAAAATTAGTTATTTAAGCCCTGTTAGAAAACATCAATCAGAATAAAAACTGCATTTTATTTAAAACTGCTTAATTTTACACTGTTATAATGAATTTAATCAAAATCGGTAGAGCCGTTGCCAAGAAAATTGTAAAAATGTGTTTAGCCTATGATATAAAGTGCCACTTCCGGTCAGTCAATTTTGACGAAAAAGTTACCGTAAAATCCCTAGCATATAAAAACCTTAAATATGTAATTTCACTTTCAAATGACTTTTCGTTTTGAAGCTACACTGTTAACACACACACACAGACCATTTTGCGGTACTTAGTTATTTAGACTCAGGGGACCTCAAAATGAGTATTTCCGTTGAAAATTGAAATTAAAAAATATTCACGATCGCAATACTTTTCTTTACTATATATTTCATATATAGGTGAGTGAAAGTAAAAAGTGATTAAATACTATAGTAAATACTGCAGTAGTGATAAAACACCTTAGAACAGCGGGGTTTGGATAATTGTTGGTTCACATAATTATTTATATTTATTAATAGGAATGTAATAGGTTGGAAATTAGTCATCTGCATATATATTCAGACACACTGTCATTCTCAGAATTGCATCTAGGGTGTGATCATGAGATCTTATGGCCATTAATCATCCTAGAAAGTCACTTGATAAGTTGTGCTGCCATTTTAAAAAAGAACAATATTATTAAAGTTTCTTTAATTACTACTTTAGAAGTGTTGCTTTATGACGGGTGGAAACCCGATCTTAACTGAAAAGGACCCGTTGAGGGTTTGTTTAACTCTTGTGAGCAAGTAGAAACCAAAAGTAGCATTATAGTCAAAGTTTATCAAGGTCCCAATTTCAACTGAAAAATATAAGTTGGAAAGTTTCAGAAGTTGTAAATCATAATCTAAATAAAAGGAGGTTAAACCTGTGATATTATTGTCAATATTCGACTATTATCAAAATTTCATTTATAGTATTATCAGAAGATCTTATGCTCCTTTATCAAAGTGGAGCAACACTTGTAAAGTAGTTACCTAGCTACTGTACAAATATCATTCCACTTACATTAATAGTCCAGTAAAATTAGAGATTGACGAAACAAACGAAAAACGAAAGATGAAACTTGTCAGAAATTGTTTATTACTCTTCCTAAAATAACTAGTAAAAAGTCCCGAAGAATCCCATATTGGGTTTTGATGGGGGGGGGGGGGGTAAAGACAGAAAAATAATATTTTTTTAGTTATTTAAGAATAGCACTAAAACTTGAGTTTTTTTTTCGCATATATTGTTCAGTATAATATTAAAGTACTTTAAAATCTCTATAACAATGATCCTATACATTTTTTTTTTGATAAAATCAATGGTTACAGAGATTTTTAAGAGATTATATTTATTGTATTTCCACATGAAGCAAAAATTGCTTCAGAATCACAAAATTGATGTTATCAAGATTAGATTGACATTAATTTCATATAATTGATAATATATGATTACATAAAAATTTACCTTAACCATGGTCTGGTTACGTGCAAAGAACCAGAAAACTTATGTAATTTTTAAGCCAACTACGTTTTATGTTGAATAAAAAGCATTAACTAAAAAAATGTTTAAATTAGGTTACAACCAATTACTTCATAGTAAACTAGATTAAATTTAAAATAAAAACAAGTAAATCTTGTCTTCTTTAAAACCATTTAAAGGAAACTTTGAAGCATTTAAACTACGGTTTTTCATAATATTAGGAATTCTTTGCGATTTGTTTTATAAACTCTTAACTGAACTCAAGATACAACATTTTCAGAAAATCTTGCTTGTTTGATGATCTTTAAGTCTATATTTATTAAGTTGAATTTACATTCTCTCTAATTAAGTAAAAATATTATTAGTAAGGTAAAATTAGAGATCAACCCCAATATTGTTACATCTTTTAACTCAATTAAGGACAAATCTCAGCTCTGTAACAAACCACAACATAATTAATATAGACTTAAAGGTCATTAAACATATTTTTTATCTGAAAGTGTGGTATCTTCAGTCCAGTGTGGAGGCTATAAAAAAAATCGCAAAGAACACTTGATTTTGTGAAAAACTGAACTTACTGTAGTTTAACTTATTAAAAGTCCCCTTTAAATGGTTTTAAAATAGAGCCTATATTTAATCTAGTTTCCTATAAAGTAATTTGTTGAAACTTAAATTAAACCTTTTTTATGCTTATTATTTAACATAAAACATGGTAGACTTAAAAAATTAAAAAAAAAAAAAAGTTTTCTGGTTCTCTGTATGTAATCAGACCGTAATTTATCACAAAAGTGATACGGAATCTTTCTAATTCATAAAAAATAGAAATAATGTTAAGAATGTAAAAAATAAAAATAAATAAATAAGAACTAATAATTTCTTCTTTTCTCATTCATCACAATTCTATGTCAAAAGTGATAAAGTAAATGAATGGGCCTAGGAATATTTTCTTCTGAAAGAAAGGAAAAGTCACTAACTCAGTATAGTAGTGAGAAACACAGAAACGTCTCGGGGTTCCATGGACAAATCTTAAGGTACTATTTCGCTGGCGCAGTCCACGACCGTGACTGCTCGCGGTTGACCACTGCTTTAGTGGAATAGAAAGGAACCTATTTCGCTAGCACTGCTAGGCAGTCTAGGTATGACGTCCTATCTAAGCTGCTCCTATCTGACTCCTCTTGAAGCAGTGGAGCAGTTGGCGGTTCAGCGGTTGTAGGTTATGTTATCATATCAGAGTATTGTTTTGATGATAACAGTCACGTCGATACGTTTTATTTCCTATGTTTCTTTCAAGTCTGGCAAAATTATAACAAATATTGTTTAAAACTGAAACAATGCAATAGTTAATTATTTTTTTAAGGTTGAAGTAACAAAATTATTTATTTATTTATTCCACCAGCAATATTTTACAGCGAAATACAACTATACCTAAATCCAAACGATATTAAGTGAATTAAAGAATCCAACAAATTTTATCGTCAGGTAAAAACTAAAATCCACCCATTGAAAAATCGATTTGTATTTTTTAATTAAAGTGGTGATTTACTGATTGCTATCAATAAAACTATAAAACATCGTCTGCTGGGATTTAATTACTAATCAATTATTTATTGATTACTATTACTTTTCAAACTAATAATATCTAATATCAGAGGGACTATTGTTGTTAGTAATGCGTTTCCTGCCTTTTGGTTCTTTTTTGGTTGTTCATCTAGACAATAGCAAACAATGTCCAAGAAGGGATTTGATGATGATCATCTCATCGAAATACTGATATTCCTTCTCTTTATGAACAACATTTTCTCTTTTTTTTCCTCCTCAAATAAAAAAGCGGTAGTCAAGAGATGTTCATTATTATAGGATGTTCATTTTTATTATTATAGGATGTCCATCTTTTTATCTTCAAAGATATAGCGAAATGTTCGAAGGTTATAACAACCCCAGAGAGCAGTTTCAACGAAATAGCTACGCCAACAGCGGTTGGCAGCGTGGAATAGCGGTCACTGGCGCAGTCCACGATGTTATAAATAGCTTTGTAAATAGTACCTTTACAAAGCTATTTATAATTCTTTAGTCAGTCTCGGAGAGGCCTCTGTACACAACGCAACCATAGTCAAGATAGGGGAGCATACTAGAAATCAAAGTGTGGTTATAGATGGGAGAGGGTAAAAATGGGCTTGGTCAAGCAAAATGCAGATTTTTAATTGAGTAGCAGAAGGTAATGGCATATAAGTACAGAATAGGAATGTTGGTAATAGATTAGAGGTGGAGTTTGGAACTAATGACAATGTCCTCAGTTTAATTCAGTGTTTAACCTTAATCCCTTTAAGCTCTGATTCGATTTAGACCTAGGGCTATCCAATCAGCTAGTATTTTGGCAAATACTTCATACAACTCAGAGGAAGGAAAGGAAGTGTAAATTTGGAAATCATCAGCATAGATGTGAGGAGAACAATGAAGGATTGATTTATGGATGTCCTTCATACAGGAACTTAAAAGAAAAGGAGATATGCTAGAGCACTGGACCACTCCTGAGTAAAATAGAAAGAAAAAGGTTGATTAGGGATAGCGACAGCTTGTGAACGTTGGGAGATGAAAGATTGAAACCAAAGGATAGAGCTGGAACTGGAAAAGTATAATGAGTTTAATTTGAAATAGAATTGGATGGCGAATGGTATCAAAGGCTTTGGATAAGTCAATGAGTACAAGGAATCTTGTTTTGTCATCTATAGTGGACTGAACATCACTAATGATTTTGATTAGAGTGGATTATGAAGGGTAACCTGGTCGAAAAACAAATTGGTAAGGGTTCCACATGTACATAGATTATACATCTACTTATAAAAATAAAAAAGTAACAGCACTGAATCCATGTCAAAAAATTGTAAAATAAAATTGGGATTATTTCATAAATTCATAATAAGTTTAAGAAATGTTTACCTGTTTAAGACATTTGGATGAGGAACATAAAAATCTTTCTTGAATGGCTCTAAATTAGCCATATTCCAACTAGGTTTTCTTAGGCGTCCACCAGGTTGTTTGCCTTTTAAACTTCCAAAACCATCCCTACGATCAAATCCACCACGTCCAAAATCCCTGCCTCCACGACCACCACTTCCAGCACCTCTTCCACCCCGGCCTCCTCTGGCACCACCTCTTCTACCGTCTCGTCCGCCCATTTCTGACCAAAGTAATCTAGAAACAATTATTTTTATATTAATGTCTAATACCGCAATCAATTCACGGTAGCATATGGGTTTATTGATCAACACTAAAACCTCGGAACAAATAATTACATCAAATCTCGGAAATTATGAAAAAAAAAGAGATTACCTTAATACTGTAAGGTTTAAGAACGAAAATGCCTTAGTGTTCTTTAAGTCCGGCAATTACCTTAACTTCTAAATAATGCTTCGACTTAACACGAAATACAACTGTACTTAACAAGTAAGGGAAAATGGCGTTAAAAAGAGATCAAATTATTAACAGTTTCCTACAGATGGCAGCACTAGATACGCAAGATAAATTTTGGTTTTCATTTTCATTTCAAGAGATTATACTATCTTAATTTTTAGAATGAATAATACTAAGAGATTTTTTATCACCCTTATAAAATTTTAAGAAATACTGGAGAGTTGTTGTTTATTTTTATTTATATTCAGTATTCATAACCAGTTCCAATGAAGCCGATATAAACGAGGAGCGTCTCCATTTTCTCACTTTGTGAGTAAAGGGCTCCTCGAGTTGAAGATAACATTTTCGACTCGAAATCTTCCCATATTGTACGAAAAGGTAAGAAAATCGTGGAAGTTTGATTATAATCGGCCCAAGTGCAAATTCGTGAGTTTTAATACTGTGTTAAGTGTGAGGGTTAGGGAAGTCATAATGTTTCATTGTCTAGTTTTTACAGGTATGAAGACTCCGGTATTGTATTGTTATTGTGTAGTGATTAAAAGTATTTTAAAAAACCAATAGTAAAAGTTTTGTTTAGTAAACCCGCGAGTTCTCATAATGCCGAGTCGTGGCAGTTTGAAAAAAGTTAAGTGTAAATTCCGAATGTGGAATGTGGTGTTAATCTGTTTTCAACTTTTACTGCGAATGTAAGGTAAGAAACCGTTGAAAACATACGAAACACATTTATGTGACAACAACCGTACCCCCAAATAATTTAATTTTATTTATTTATTGTTTGGTGATATTGGGGAGTATTTAATATTTTGATTATGTTAATTCAAAACTTTTGTTTCAATACCTTAACTTTTTAATCTTTCAAATCTTAATGAATTTATCTTGTGCCGTTGTTTGAAATATTTGTTTGGGTTACTTTATTTGAATTTACTGTTTTCAGATAACAAACCGAGACCAAATGGACTCGGACAGTTCACAAGATGGCGATGACCGCCAAAATGGTTGTAGAAGAAGGGATTGGGAGAATCGTCAAAACAGTGATGTTTCTGATGATGAAAATTTCTCTCGTGGAGCAAAATCTATTGACTCACCTCCTGAATCCCCACCTAGAGGTGGAGGGAATTTAGATTCACCTCCTGCATCTCCAGCACAAGGAGTTGAATCTCCACATTCTGTGTATTCTGGTAGCAGGAGTGGAGGAAGTAGTGCTGAAGGTACTCCAGACTATCCTCAAAGCCCAGATTCACCTCCTCCTAAATCTCCTGCTAGTCCAGACAGAGCTGATAGCAGAAGCCGACTTACAGAAAGAGATGACAGTATCAGCCCTGATAGAGGTAATAGTAGAATCGGTGAAAGAGAAGATAGTTCAAGCCCAGTTCCAGGTAGTGGTCATTCTGGAGTGAGGAATGACAGTCCAAGTCCTGGCAGAGACAATAGTCCAGGATCATACAGAGATAGAAGTGAAAGTCCTGATAGGCACAATGTTAGAGCTAGAGGCCGGGATGTAAGCCTAAGTCCTGAAAGAGACACTAGGCACTCATCAGAAAGAGATGATAGTCAGAGTCCTGAAAGAAGGAATAGACAAGCAAGTAGCAGAGATAGAAGTATCAGTCCTACTAGGGAATACAGTAGAAATACAAGTAGTAAAACTGGAGAATCTATTGACAGATATAGCAAGCGAAGTTTTAGTCAAAGTCCTAATGGTACTTATTCATCACTCAGAAATGCTAGGTTTGCCAGTCCTGAGAATAGTGATAGTCCCAGGAGAGTATATCATGAAAAAGATAGTCATCGAAGTAGTGTTATGAATCGAAATCGTAGTCAGAGTCCTGATATTAAATATAGTTCTAGTCCTACCAGACAGGATAATCGTGATAAGAAAAGTAAAGGTAATAAATCAAAAAGTCCTGATGATCGTACTACCTCATACAGAAATGAAAATTCTCAGGAATGGCCGGCAAGCCCTCCAACAGTAGATTCAACTAGCAATAAAGGATCTCCAAATAGAAATAAAATTGCAAGTCCTAGTAGTATTGGTAGTTCAAGTCCAGTAGCAAAAAAAAGTAAATACGACACAAGAGATGATAGTCCAGATAGCCATGCTCAGAGTATAAGTAGTCGTGACAGTAGTCCTACTGATGAGAGAAATTTTCATAACATTAGAAATCATGTTAGAAATAAGAGCTCCAATGAAAGAAGCAATCTGTCTTCTCCTGAAAGAAATCTGAAAAAAGGTCGTCTTCACAAAGATAATGCTAGAAGTAAACACAATCGTGAGAAACATAAAAGTCCAAATTATAAACGTGTCAGTCCCAGGAGGCATTCTGATTCTGATGGTAGAAGCAATATATCTTCCGATTCCTCTATTGGCTCTCCATCACCGAAATCTAGAAGCCCTGAGCCCAAACGTGGTAATAAGACTGATAAAGTGGAGATCAAAAGTCATGGGGAAGACCTTTCTGATGTGTCAGATATTGAGAGCATTGGTTCTGATGAAGAGCAGAAAGCAAAGGAAGTGAAAAAGGTAGGGATTAATAATTAAGTTATATATATGTAATATATAATAAATGTTGATCATAGATCTAATTTAAGTAAAAATTGATTGGAGATGGGGGTCTAAGGTTTCATATGATAAGTGGAGACTTATATGCCATGTAGAATATAAGCTAACTTAAACCATTCGTAATGTTTTATTTTATGGCCTGGCGGAATCAGTTTCATCTTAAACTTCAGCTATTTTGTTATACTTCTAAAGTGATTATGTCAAACTTTGTTATTTTGTCAAATTTGAGCAATAACGAATATGGAATTTGAACTTTCCAAATTTCTCTGTATAAATCTTATGATCTAAAGAGTTCTGTCTTGGCATGCATTATAGATACAAGTTTCGTATTTGTTTCCAAAATTAAGTAATTAAAAACAATAGCAAAAAGGCAAGGCATATATTTTTTTTGTTAGACTGATAGAGTAAAATATATTTGTCAAAAAACTGGGATAATGAAGAAAAAAAATTAATTAATCCATATTCTTATTGGCCAGCTCAAATAAATTCACGTTTAATGTTATTCATAAATGTGGCTCATTTTAAAATCTTCTTTCAAAACAATGGAAAAGTGCATCATCAAAATTCCTCTCTTTTTATCTGTTATTTGAGATATTATACATAATAAAAAATGGCATTAATACTTTTTTAGCTAACAATTTATTTAATCTTGATATACCCTTGTTAATAACTCTTAATTATTTCTATCAGACCTGGAATAGTCAATAAATTTTTGAACCTGGAATAGTCAGGTGATTTTACAAACAAGAGGATGTGAGCACAAAGTTGCTGTTATGATTTAGAATCATTGTCGATTCCTAAAAGTTTACATAATAATGATATTTACGCAAACAAATTATGGTGTGTTCATCGATTTTTTTTATAATCTAAATAATTTTTTATTCTATTATTTTAAAACTATTTATTAAATATATAGTTCTATGTCTAAAAAATAATTTTTGTGTATACATATTTTTATTCTAAAAAGCATTTAGTAATTATCTTTACAGATGCTGTTTTTAGTTTCAAAGAGATTGTTTTGGTATTTTTATTTGTATCAGAAAGAGAGGTTGTTGAATTTTTGGTAAATTTCTTACAAGCATGTATACTAAAATTTGTAATATTAAATATTGTACCAATTATGTTGAAGTAATATTAATGAAGATCAGTTTATAAAAATTTAGTATTTCGATTATCTGGAATTATTCCAAACATGACATGAAAAAGTAAGGAAATTCTAGTAATCATACAAATGTATTCTTTGTTGAATAAATAACTATCACATTTTAAAATCCATCTACTTGAATTATTGGAATGGAAGAAAGGAAAGGGTTGATTGACCTGAACAACTTATACCACTGCTCCTTCCTTGTACATTTTAACCCTGGTTGTTCCATGCATTATGAGTTATACATTTAATTATCCAACCCACCTTTTTTTAATTTTTTTATAACACCAATATTTCTTAGTTTCTGCACTAAAAGCCTATCTGATTCTTCTGTTGATTAGACTCTTCTAAACCCACATTTAAGTTCTCTCCTGGCTAATTTGTCCACCATCTCATTTCCAACAATACCAGAGTGACCTGTCCCATTAATAGGTTTATATTTCCCGGAGGTTTCAATATTAATATATAGTTTCTAAACAGAAATTCTTCGACTTGAATGTCAGAGTGCATTACAAGCACCCCTGAGTAAACATCTCTGAACATAATATCAATTTGACTAGCCTATATAAAGTTTACAAGGCCTGTGATTCATTCTCCAACTGCATAAGATGAAATTCCAACATTACCTCCATAGCAGCAGTTTGGATTATTTTCATTGGACCTGTTATCATTAGACAGGCTAATCTTTGTTTTTTTTCAAGCTGTATCCTGTTATAATATAACCAATTTTTGCTCTGTACCACCAGACCACAGCTGAGTATAAAAGCATTGGTCTGACCACTGTGACACAGCCAGCAGATCATTTAGGGTTTAAACCCCTTGTTCTCGCTACAATATTTTTGCAATTTCCTAGGTATTTGAGTACTTTATTAGTTGTGTTTTTCACATGACTGTTCCATTCCAATTTATTGTCTAGTGTAACACCTATGCGTTAAGTGTATTTTTGCAGGTGCCTTAACTCTCTCGACCACTGCGGCCCCAATTATTATACTAAGCCTTAAAAAATATATATATATACTTATATTTATACAATAAATTTAATTTTTATGAATCATAGTTAGGGTTATTTTATTTTAAGTTTATCTATTTAGAAATATTAAACCATTCTATGATAATTTGTCAATGTTTTTAAAAAAAAAAAAATGTTTCCATAATTAATTTAATTGCATCTTTAGACAAATTTTGCTAATTTATAAATTTCAGAAAAATTGTTTAAAAAGTCAGGTATTAGTGTGAAATTTCAATTACAATAATTTGTAAATGCTATACTCTAGTAGGTGTTACCTTAGCTATCTTGTTCCTAAAAATTTATTTTAAGTAGTTTATTTTCAGTGATGTATTAATTCACAATTTCATTCCTTTTTTTTTTTTTTTTTTTGGCAAAATGCACTGCGGCCAAGGAGGCCTATAGTATTCCCAATTCTGCTATTGATTAGTTGATTAGACACATGCCAATGCTTCAGATAGGTTCGGATGTTATGGAAGTTGTTTGTGTGCCTTTTCTGTCTAATTCATGCCTTTACTTAAATGTTTATCTAGTTTTATTATAATAGGCATTTTTCTGGTTTTATTTCACTTTATAGCTTAATAATCTGTGATTTCTGATAGTTGATGACATCTTTATTATTGTGCAATAGTTCTTAGAATCAATTTATTGTCATTGTAATCCCATTATGATTTTAAGATGATGAAATGTTTAATTAGATTGAAAAAGAGAAAGAAGAAAAAGAAAAGAAAAATGGGATAAACCTTGAAGAAGCTGAACAACTTGACTTTGAAGCAGAAGAAAGTGATTCCCCCTCTAAGAAAAAAGATAAAGATGCAGAAGAAGAAGAAGACGGCGAAGTTAAGGAGCTGGAAGAAGGAGAACTGTCCGATGAAGGGGAGGTTAGACCTGAGGAGACTGAGCCTCGTCCAGTTTGTCGTTTCTTTTCCCGAGGGCAGTGCACCTGGGGCTCAAGCTGCAGGTATGTATCAAGTACATCTATGGCTTCTCTGGTTTAATACTTTTATTAAATGATCTGTAAAACTAATTTTTAATCATGTATAAATGTGTGTGTGTTTGTGTCTCCATATAGCATGTTTTGTGTATGTTATAATATGCAGTTGCGCTACAGCTTCTTGAGCATGTGCATGATATATCTAATAGCTTTTAATTGACATCTACTTCTAAAGTTTTGCATTTCTACTCTTATATTGCTTTTTCTTAATCCTTGCAGTGGGAAAAACATTTTTATCTTTGTTAATTTTTCTTAAAGTGGTATCATTTCATTATTATTTTTTATTTTTAAAGAAACTAGTAAAATTGATCATTTATTTGATATAAGTGATTATTTCATTGATAGAATAAATATATGTGAGGTAAAATTATGTAAATCTGATCCTGATTTGTAAATAACTAAATGATACCACTTGACATAAAACAAAAACTGTATATATTTTTCTGTGATGTACAGACCTAGACCCACGCATTATCAATAAGAAATCTCTTGGCTTTAAGTGTCAATGACAAATAATAAAATAAAACATTGCTTTTGTCTTTAGTGTAAGTACTTATTACAATCATGAAATGAAAGGGCTATCATTTATTGTACAGTAGTAATGTTTTATTTGAAAAGTGGGTAATTAATCGTAGAAAGTTTTTGAGAGTGAACAATATAATAATATTGTAATCGTTCACAATATTCCTATGACATAAAAAATATTTAAAAAAAAAATACAAATATATTATCAATAAAATTTTTATTTTTTATTATATGAGTTCTGAATGTTTTAAAATTATTGATTGGGGTAGTTTTTCTTTTATTTGTTCAAAGAATGCTATGCTTTTTCCATTACTTACTGTTATTACTCTTAGTTCTTTGTTAGTCTCTCTGTTTAAAAGAATCTTGTTGAAATCTGTACATTCTTCTAAGCTGTCTTAGTAAAATCATCTGTATCGCCTTCTTTTTCTTTATTGCTGCACAAACATCTTATAGATCATGCATCCTCGATCACCCTCTGCCTGTTGTCCTAATTCTGTTGCGGTTAACTAACAGTTCTGAAATCCTCCATCTTCAGCCTCGCCAGAGTACTAGTGCTGCTGTTACCCATCCCTAGGAAATGGAGTTTAGATACTGAGTACACGGTATGGGCTACTTGGGATAGGCCATGGGTCAGTTTACTGTAAATATCATGTCATAGGTGGAGTTCTCCTGTTGGATTAGTCTGGACTATTTCATGGCTCTATTACTCTATGCTCTGTTGTCCATTTTGCCTTTCAATAAGTTAAAGCTGTAAATAAGTTGTAAGAAGTATCTCTTTAGCTCGTATATAACAAATATAAAACATAATTTGTGGGATAAGTGGGTAATCCTATTATTAAATCTAAACCTTGAACTGCACATTACCAAGCATGAACTTTAAACAGTTTCTGCTCTTGTGTCCATTCTGGTTTTGCTGATAGTTAGATAGTTGCTGATAGTTCAAAAATCAGCCAATAGAGTTAGATAAAATATTAAGATTTGTAAAGAACAGTTCCACTGTTATTAATTTGGAACTTTCCGTTTCTGCTATACAGCTGTATTGGTGTTATTCACGACAGACCTGTTTTTTTTTCCTGTTAGTGTTCCAGTCCACCACCTTGAGAAGTGGTTTTTCAAGATATATATCTCCTTGACAGTTTTCTAGTTTTGAAGTGTTAGTCCACATTTCCCTTCAAAAAAATTATTGTTGGATTTTGTGTAGATCTCTGTTATGGGATAGATGTCTACTTGTTCATGGTTGGCCTGATAAACTCTAGACTAGTGCATTGAAATAAAAACTCTTTTTTAAAATACATTTATTCAATTATTTTCTGGATCCTATTTTTATGACTCACTGAAGATTGTAAAATATGAATCTTGGACAAGTTTTAATATTTTTTTATAACATCAGTAAAATAATTTTCTAAAAATGAACTATTTTGCACTAGCCTCTCAACCGCTGCCACTAGAATAATTTTTTCCCAGATACGTCATACACTCTAACCCCACAATGCTGGGTTAACTGCGTAATAGATACTACATAATTGAATAATCAATCTAATAAACATGAATATGTAAAAAGTAATTGTCTCAGGAACATATTTATAAAATAAAGATATTAAAGTCATTTAAAATCAAACTTCATTAATCTAGTCCATACTTACCCCTCGTTACCCTAACTTTAATGTGCCTTTAAATAAATGTTAGTATGTCTTTGAAGCTGGATAGTTTCTGACTTGATGCATTTTCATTAATAATTTTGAAAACATCTATAGCTATGAAGGAATAAATGATAGGTGATAGCCTATTTCGTACATGTTTGTAAAAACTATATTCTTTTTGAATATTATAATATGAGCAACTCCATTTGAAACTGAATACCATTTTGTGTTTGCGCAGTGGGTCTAGTTCTTTACAGTAAGAAAGAAAATCGCCAAGCTAGGTAGATAGACAAAGGTGTTTGTTGCATGTGCCAGCTTTCGACACCCGGAAGCATTGCTTCCTCCTATACGGCCAAGGTTCCCTAGACCTTTTCTCAGTATCCGGGGCAGAGGCCATCATTTTCCTTTCAGGACCTTCAATCCCAGGTAAGGTTTCATTTTTTTAATTTAAATTAAAATGAAAATTTGAAACTTTATTTAGCAAGGTAAGGGGGTTGCACAAGAAATTTTTTTTGTTTTTTATGCTCTAGTGTGGTGTTGTTGTTTTTTATATATATATAGCTAAGAGTAGTTTAGTGCTACCTGTATTTTCTATAATATTTTATATTCCCATTTTCTAACTTTAATCATCAAAAAACAAAAAGTAGAAATGCTTTAATTTTGCTTAAGAAGAATTAGAAAATTACATTAACTGTTCCTTTCAGCATTTTTTCTACTAAAAACTTATTTTTCATTACTTAAATAGCTTTTATAATTTTTCTTGATTCTTTTGTGTAATTTACTATTTAAATTCTTAAGTAATCAAATCTCATAAAATATAACATAATAATAATATATCTTTCTTTTAATTTGAACAATTTATCCATTAGAAAAAAAAAAATAATTCTAACCATTTAAACAGGATCATTATCCTTCTCTTCTTCAATGGCTCTACAACTCATAAAGAGGCAAAGCCTCAGTTGGAGCCACCAGTCTTCTCTGTTTTGTGACACTGCCTTCCAATTATATTATTCATTATTCTGAAAGATATTAATTTTTTTCAAATCTATTTTATGTTAAAGGACCATTCATCATCCCATATATTTTTTAGTTATACTATAATCAAGAAATAAATTTTAAATCCAAGATTTGTTTTTCCCCTCCACAATTAAGAAAAGAATCGTTAGCTTGAATTTTTCATTGTAGGTTACAAAAGCTATTGTATGTAAGTAATGAAAAAACATACAGATGATTCTTTTTAATTTTTTTTTCTTCATCTTTGTAAATTACACAAGCATTGTTGATTACCAAACTGATATATTCCCTCAAAACATATGAAACAAACTATTTAAGAGGGGCAATTGAACTTAATGTGGCCATCAGTAAATGAGGAGTTCATGCTATATTCAGTGATTTTTAAATTAAGGTCCACTTAGCCATTACTGAGTATCTCTTGTAAGGTTCAGACATTTTTTATCCGATATCACTCAATTAGTAGTACCAAAAATACATAAAATGCTCGATTTTTGGATGAGGTCAGCAATAAAAGAAGAAAGTTGTTCAGGGAGGCTCTCCATGGACTAAATAAGTTAAAGAACCAGTAGTATAGTTCATGTACTTTCATGTTTTATATTTTTTAGTTTATATTTTATACTTCATACTTTTCTAAGAGGAGAACTACTTTTGAACTCTAGTACACCTAACTGATGTGGTTTGATAAATGAAAATGATTAATTTTTATTAATTAGACTATAATTATTTCCACTGAATTCATGATATTTGATCATTTTTGCACAATGAGCCTCTGCTATTCTCTTGAAAACACTGCATTTTTTAATAATTTATGAAGTACTAGTAGACCCGTGCGAGAGAAAAAAATCGTACAGTATATTGTTCAGTGATCAACTGACAAATTAATCAGAAAATGAAATAATGCAATGTATCATAAGATAGACAAATCAATTGTTATTTTCTCACTAAATATAATCGACAAAGGAAACAAAAATTAATTTAAAGTTTCATTAATGTTTAGAACCAACATGTTCACAAATTTCAGTAAGCTGTATTTTCGCTAATAATTGTTCGATTTCGAAGATTTTTTTTCTATTGTAGAGAATTTAGTAATCTTTTATAAAATGATGAACATAACCAAAAAAAAAGTGTAATATTTTAGTTATTCGTAAGTGAAGTTTGTTTTCTTTCATAACTTTTTTGCCTGAATTTTCGGAATGATTGGACTATTTTTCCCGCCTGAAGGTGAAGGAAACCTTCAAAATTGGTGGCTCAATCTTGGAATTTGATGAAGAATTAACGTTGATATGGCTTACTGTCAAAAAATACCTTTAATAAACAATATTTTTATATACTCCTATACTGCACTTTGCAAGATCAAGACCAAGGCTGCCTAACTGTTGCAAGACCAAGACCATGACTGGTAAAAAATAACTATTTTTTGAATAAAAATCTGGTGCGCGCAACACACAACTTTCACTTACCGATCTACTTTGAATAGAAATTATTTTCTGGCAATGCTGGGCTATAATAAAAAATTTTTAAGTGCATTTTAAACGGAGCTAAAGCTTAAAGCTTACAGATAACAAGCCATTAAGACCATTATAATTACAAAATGTCTATTTAATATATCTACAGGTAATAAAAATCTAGACACTCCTGCTTTTATAGCCATACAACTTTCTTTGCTTTTATAAACCACAGAATGACTAACTCCAATTTCAACATTTTTGAGTGGTGTCATTTTAGTGATGTTTTTAGTTGAAAAAGTTATCTATGCAGACAATGAGTAAGTTGATTCCAGAGGTGGTGATTGCAGTGTTGAAATATAGAACTGAGAATAAAGGTATAAATTTAGGCTCTATCATAGGGACCTCAAGTCGACGAAATAAGACATGTATTCCATGATAGTACTACAATTAATGTAAGGTTGTGTGGATGCGAATTCTTTGTCTTGCATTATCTCAAAAATAGTACTTTTTTGGGCTTAAAAACGCAAGGCTCGATAGTTCCAAAGGTACTATCCAGGTCTTGATGTAAGCATCAAAATCTGCAAAGCTCAATTTGTCCTGTATCGATCTACAGACTTACCCAACGTTCCAGTATTGAAGCCTAGCAAAATGTTTATATTGACTTAATTTATTTTAGAAAGAAAAACAAAAGTGGAGAGTACGATTCGCTAACCCCTCATGAAATTCTGAATCCAACGATAGCCCATTCATGGTATTTGAGCATGACAGGAGCTTATATTTGGTACAAAACCGATTTCGAGCCTTACTTTAATAATGTATGTGGGGATTCTTTATCTGTTACTACTTAGCCCAGAAAATTTGACTGTTGAAACAGTTCTTTACGAATAAACTATCAAACTCAATAGTATTCATAATTTAACATAATATGCAATAATTATGTCTAATTTATTGGTAATTTGACATGAGAAACCAATATTTATTCGGGTGCTTGGCAGTTTTTAATTTAATTTATTTCTTAAATAGTGGTGTTATTTGTTTGAACAGGAAAAAAGTTTAGGCGATGGAAAATTTATTTCACGCATGTAATTTAAAGCTGTTAATGTTAGTTTTGGTGGCTAGATGGTTTTTAGTGCATGCTTTTTATTAATATATTACTCACATAATTAAATATCACTGTTACTTTAAACAGTATTTACATAATTATTTTATTCTCTCCTCTAATTGCTACTAACTTTCTAGCATCTTAATTTCTGACAAAAGTTTTTTATACTTAAATGTTCAATAAATTTTCCTTAAGCATGCAAGGTTAATTTTATCACAGTAACCCTGGTGCAGTTACCCTAGTGCTTATTGTTTTTTAATAACTTAATAATTTTATATTTTTGTTTGTTAAATAAACTTCTTTTTATAGTGTTTTAAATTGCTTAGTATAAGTGCTTTTTCCTATTACTGTTAATACAAATAATGGAATTTTTGTTAAATTCATTAATACATTTTGTTTTTCTATATTATGATGTTTTTTATATAGGTTTGTTCATCCTGGAGTGACGGACAAAGGAAATTATACAATGTTTGACATGGTGCGGCCACTTGTGCCTATGAACTCTGGACCTCCTCCTCCTCACATTTATCCTCCTATTGATTGCTACCGACCTCCGATAGAAAGGCCACCAATAGTAAATATTACTTTTCAATATTTATTTACTTCAAACTTTAAATTGCATATTACTGGTTGATATCAACTTCTACAATTGGTTTAAATTCAAAAAATTTCAGGGCTCTATAAAAAAGTTAATTAACTATTCTTCTTTTTTTTTTAATTCTCTAAGATTATATATCATTTGTTATAACACTTTTCTAATGTATGCAAGTAAGCCATATTCTTATTTAAAATGTTTAAAACAAAGATTGTGTCTTTACTGATATAATGTAGCATAATATAATAGCTAAAGAGTTCTATAATGACCAGTTTACATGGTCAATTGTGTTGATCAAAGTCTAGAAGAATTATTTATTTTTTAAACAACGGTGTTAATGAGTTTTGATATATTGTGAAACTCAATTGTTCTAACATGTAGGGAATTTTTTATTATTTATTAGACTTTAATAGCATTCCTATTGTTCTTTTTTTTTTTTCATCATCAGTATTTGTGTGCATTTTGCACTTTTCTATTTCAAATCTAAATATGTTTATATATCAAAGCTCTTAATATATCTTACCTACTTCTATAGCCCCGCAACTCATTGAAGAGTCCTGGCTTCCCTCAGTTGGAGCTGCCAATCTTCTCTGTTTTGTGCTGCTACTTTCCCAATTTCTTACACCCAACAGCTTCTGAGCATCTGCTGCTATGCAATCCACCCAATGCATGGAAGGTCTTCCAACTCTTCTAAATCCAAATATTTTGTATTCTAGGATCAATCTGGTATTTTCATTACTATTCATTCATGCAATATTCCCTGCCCATCTTAGACGTCCAACCTTTTGTTAAATGAATGATATCAAGGTCATTGTAGAAATTCATAAGCTCAGTGTTTTTCTCGATCTTCATACACCATTGATTCACGTAGGCCCCATAATTCTTCTTAAAATCTTTCTTTCAAAAGAGCTGATTCTGGTGCTGTTGTTATCGTCCAGCACTCAGATGAATAGGTGAGGACAAGGTCTGTTAATTTTCTAATCAGGTCGATCAGGGTCTTATAGATACATATCTTGGTTGTCCTTGAGAGATATTTCCTTTTTAGATGCCACTGTAGCACATAATAGCATCTATTAGCAGCCATCATCCATCTCTAAATCTTTGGTTGCATATTGTTATTTGAGTTCAACATTGTTCCTGGGTAAATAAATTTCTCGACACATTCAAAATTGAATTCCCCAAATTTTACTCTCCCTCCTGGATATTCTCCTCTTTTAGGATTGCAGAGCATATACTTTGTTTTGGGCTCGTTCACCTGCAGCCCAAATTTAACGGCTGCTTTTATCAAATTTAGTAAGGTGCTCTCTGTATTCTAAAAACTATGTCCTAAGATATCAAATCGTCGGCATAAGCAAGAATTTGGCACAATTTGTTGAAAATCGTCCATCCTATTTTGAATCCAGACTCTCTTATAGCAGATTCCAATGCAACATTAAACAGCAAACATACTAAACAATCAATTTGTCTGATTCCCTTGTGGTTACGGAAATCTTAGATGTATCTCCAGACACTCACCAAACACTGAGTAACCTAACCTTCATGGTCATTCTGACAAGGCGGGGTAGCTGTGGAGAAATGTCAAGAACGATCATTCCATCATAAAGTTCCAGGTCGGTATAATGATAAAACATTCCAGGAGACTATTTTAAAGTCCTGTAGACATCGTTTCCTATTAATCCATCCGGCTTTTCTTTCGGTTCACAATAGTTTTGATTTAAGAGGTGGGTGTGATTAGCTCTCACAGCCCCCGATTAATGTATCTAAATATATCAAATTTTACTCTTTAAAAATTTACCATAATCTGATTTAAGAGTTTGGTCTTAAAACTAAATGGTGTAAACCAATCCTAACATGGTGTTAATTTTTCTGTTTCTTTCTGAATCACATTCTCTAATTGAAACTACAAACATGTTAGGTTGTAGAAATGTTATCTTTATGCTCATGTTCTTTATTATCTTAATCCTTTAAAATTTATTAGGTTTTAAGTTTTATTTCTCCAGTTTTGAATAATCATACAACCAATACCATGCTTGACATGTGATAAAATGATGTTTAAAATGAACATGACTTCCAAATAATAATGATTTTTTTTATCTTTGAATTTAATTTAGGCTGAATAAATAACTGTGAATTTAAATATATTTTATTAATTAAATTTCAGATGGGGCCTCCTCCTTATCAACAGCCAGTCCTGCGCAGGGAAGAACCGCCGGGTGAATCAGCTTGGGAAAGAGGCCTCAGGCAAGCTAAAGAGGTTTGTATTGCTGGCTTCCTTATTTTTATTTAATATATGTTTAAAACGTAATTTATTAATGGTTGGGGTATAGTTTACCATAGATATAATAAGAAAGTTTGTTGGAGCTTAGTCAGGTGAGAAAAAACATACAGCAAATATAAAACTTATTTTAATGAGCGTTGTACACTAGAAGGAGTTTTTTAATTTCTTGCATAAATTACTCACCGTTTGCTTAGGGTCATTACTGTTGTTTATTAAATGATTTACAAGTTATGTCTGATGTGAAAATCCTTAAGTGCTTTCGTTACTGGAAAAACCATTTTTTTTTTTTTAAGCAGTTTTTACTACATTATTGTAGTCTTAAAATCATGTGCAATGTATATTAGAGCTCTATAAGAGTTTCTGGAACTATGTCTATCTGAACTTTTAATGTTCACACGAGACTTGGGCTAGATGATTGTTTGGCATGTTATTTATTATAGTTCTGGAATTTGCTATCAGAGAGTTGGGAATCCTGGTAGAAGGCGTGATTTTGAAAAAATGTTCAGTTTTTTTAGTATGAAGAAAACCTTTCTGAATATTCAAAGAATAACTGCTTAAGTTGGATTGGTGTTATACGAATTCAGGATAAAGTGATGCTTTGCAATCCCAAAAGAGGGCAAATTGAAATGGCAGACTTCAACTTCAACTGTTTAATGACATTTTATTTACCTGAGAAGACAGTTAAACTGTACTAATAATATGCCACTGGATTGTGACAGTCAATAGGTGCTATTATGGACTTTAAAAGTAAGTTTCCTCAGGGATAAATAAAATATAAATACCTAAGACCCTAATCAGCCTGTTCTCACATACTCCTTAAAGTGCCAGACCCCGAAAAAGCTTTATAATTTTCTCTATTGAGGTTAATCAAGATGTACTGTTTTAGTAATTGTTTTAAGTGAAAATGGTATATCATCTTTACTTTTTATTTTCACCTCCCTATATAAGAAATTACCTATTTCTAGACAAAGTACAGTGGTAAATTAAAGTTGTGTGATGTGCTTACTATACCAGATTTTTTATACACATGATGAATACATGACCAAGTGCATCTAATTAATGACTGAATAACATCCAAATTTTATTTCAAATCAAAAGGGAAAGTTTTCAGTTCTATGGTTTTATACTAACAGAAGTTTTACAAATGTATTATGTATTAAAATGTTTACAGTACTTCGGTGAAAACAAATGTTTTTTCCTATCTTATAAAAGTAGATAGATAGAAATTTTTATTTGTTTTTGGGGGGTTCTCCATACAAATAGAGCCTAGCTTGGCTATTGTAGAATAATATAGTTTTACAAGTTACATACATATCATTTAAATATAAATAAACTTTACAATATTTTACGTTCATAATGGGTTTTACAAAGCAAGAAAAACAATAAAAATTAAAAACATAAAACGATTACTGCATAAAAATAGTTAAATAAGCCTGTTACTATGATAGATCAATAAAAAATAAAAATATTTGTATATACAAACAAAATATTACTTTTAACATAAACTAAAAACAGACACTTAATAGAACATGGGCTTTGATCAACAATTTTGTGTATGCACTTCGTGTACTCCCATCATATAATAGCAAACTTTGTTTACTTTATCTATACAATCGATATTCATTATGGTTTCGATTTTCTGGTTGTCGGAAGATTCTGAGATGAAGTTATGGTGGAATTTTTGTCTATATTCATTGTATGCTGGGCAGTGAAGGAGAATGTGATGTAGACTATTGTAGATAAATTTATTGCATAATATACAAATTTCTTGAGACTCAATTGAAAAAGTTGTGGTTTTTGCATAGATTCTGATATGTTCTTGTTTTGCAACTCTTAATTGACTAACTCATCTCAATTTATTTATATGAACTTTGAATGTAAGGTACGTTTCGGGATTGAAAGCATTGTAACTGCATAGCATTCTGTATTAAGGGTAGTTAGTTGAGTTTAAAGTTCTTTGTATTTCGGCTGAGAAATAATGGTTGTGTACTTTTTCCAGAATGTCCGTTTGTGTGGTAAACAGAAAGCTCTTCTGCAAAGGCATTAAGCTCGGCTATTGCTCTAAATTGAGTCACCCAGTTGAAGTCTATGTCAGGCTTATCCTTGTCTAATAATTTAAGTCTATTAAAACATAGTTTTGGGAGTCGCTCTTCTGGCATGAACTCAAGCTTGGTCCATAGATTTATCATCTTTTTTATCACTTTCATGCTTAATGGTTCTCTTCCTGTTTCGAGGCGGACTATGTAGTTTGGAATATTTCTGGGTCAACCAAACTGTTGCTTTAAAAATTTAATTTGGACCCTGTAGATTGCCTCAAGATAATTGGGACTCCATATTTCAAAAGCATAAAGCAATATTGATGAAACCATGGAGTCAAATAACACTTTTTTACTTTCCCAGGAGTCACTTTTCCTTTTTTTTAGTATGTCTATAACTCTCACAGATGCCACTGATGACTTCTGAGTAAAATGCTCACATGCTTGTTTAAATTTTCCTGACGTGAAGGGAACTCGCAATTAAGTATACCTTTTTGTATACTCCAATATATTCTCATGCCAATACAACGGTTTGAGCTGCTTATGCCGTGGAGATTTGTGGAAAACAATAGTTTTAGACTTGTCTACATTTAATGTAAGAGAATTGTTACTGCAATACTCTTGTGATATTTTGATATTCTTTTGTGCTCCATACCTACTATTACTTAAGAGAATAATATCATCAGCTAGAAGGAGCATTGTTACCTTGTGTGAGGTATCTATGCTTACCCCTGCTGCTCCTTTGTCATGAAAGTATTTAACTATGTCGGAGATAAATAAAAATAAAAACAAGGTTGGGCTCAGACTTTCACCTTGTAAAAGTCCTAAGGTGATGTTAATATCTTCTGAAAGTTGTCCGTTAACCGAAATTTGGATTGAGGCATTATCGTATAGCATTTTAATAATTTTGATGATTTTTCCTCCGACTCCTAAGGTAATGAGCTTTCTCCAAAGAAGTCCGTGATTAATTGAATCGAAAACTTTTTTTAGGTCGATGAAGGTGGCATATAGATATCTTCCTTCTGTCTTAAACGTTATTCCGATTAGCACTGAGATGGTGAAGGTATGATCAATGCAGCCTCTTCCGTTCCTAAATCCTGCTTGCTCTTCGGGTATTAGATTCTGAGAGTCCGCCCATATTATTCTCCTTGCAATGATGCCGGTAAATAACTTAGCCATCGTGTTAAGTAAGGATATACCTCTATAATTATCAACATCGCTTCTATTATCTTTTTTAAAAAGTAAGAACAGTTTCTATCTTATACAAGTATAAGTACTTAGTAGTTGGTTTTCTCTGCAACCTATTCAAGATAAGGCAACATATGTTGGATGAATATCGCTTTATATATAATTTATTAATAATATCTCCACCCTAATCTGATTCAGATTATATTTAGTTGTACTTTAGAAATCTTCTCTTAAGTCTACTTTAACTTGCTTAAACATTTAAAATAAGTTAATGGAGATCTATGCTAACGTAATTCGTCAGTTTTCATCTTTGATTGGTGATAATGGTTACAAATGCTATTTAAGGGAATATTTGCTAGCATAATTGCTTTTAGTTTCCCAGATTTGACTGATATTTAAGGATATTATTCTGTCTCTAAATATTGTAGGATGATATTAAAAAACTCAAAGCTTTCCTGGTTATTAGTACCTTCAAATAATTAGTTATTTAACAAATTATCTAAACTAATAAATTTGAAAATGTAGGCAATCTCCACCCTAATCTGATTCAGATTGTATTTAGTTGTACTTAAGAAATCTTCTCTTAAGTCTACTTTAACCTGCTTAAACATTTAAAATAAGTTAATGGAGATCTATGCTAATGTAATTTGTCAGTTTTCATGTTTGACTGGTGATAATGGTTACAACTCTATTACTGTGGATTGTAGCTAGATGTTATGTTATAAAGCCTAAACCCTAAATAAAGATTTCTTAAAAATCAGAATAGTTGTTACTGAAATTTCTACGTTTAAACAAACAAACTGTTCAGCTTTATTTATAAGTATAGATTAATTTACTGCACATGATCCACAGAAAGTGTGATTATCACACTTAAACTGAAATAATTGTGCTATATTAAATTATAGTAGCTAGTCATACTCAAATTGAGTTTGGTCTCAGTTTGCAGTAGCAGCTCCTATAACATATTATATTATAAGCAGTTAACTATGTGCATAGTGTATTTTATGTGTATAGTGTATTTGGAATTATAAAAGAAATTATATCATTTACATCTATCCAGATTTAAGTTATACATTCAGATAAAAACACTAGTTTCTCATAATTAATAATTAATAATTTCAAAAAATTCAGAAGTGAATTAAACTTGCTTTATCATATTTATTCCTTATTTAATTATATTTCTTAACCATTACTGTATGTCTTTTATTATTATTATTGTTATATATATATGTATTTTTTTATTAGATGTTGCGGAGGTCAACCAAACGGAAAGAAACTGATGCTGATTTTGAAGAGAAGAAGATGACACTTGGAATATCTGGACAAGAAGAATACGATAAAGAAAACGACTATTACCCTCGACCATCCAGTCCTGTTTATGATGATTATCATGAAAGGTAAATATTATCTCTTTAATTTCAAATTTAAAGAGTGTTTTATTGTCATTAATTTTCAATACCAGAACTCAAATCAATTTATGTTTCGTTTGATTTGACATTAGGGAGTGGGGTAGCTCAGTGGTAGGGTACTGCGCTTCCAATGCTAAAGTTCCCAGGTTCGAATTCCGGCTCACGGCAGAAAAATTATTTATTCTGTTTATTGGCCGTGGGGCAACCCAGGATAAATAGAACCCTCCTGGAGCACACCCAGCCTCTATAAAGTGGGCATCCTTAATTAAAATAATTAATTGAGGAGGAAAACCTGGTGGTTGAGCGTGATCTCGGTAAAATCCCCTCCTTGCACAACCGTTGGCCTTGAAACATTACTTTTCCTAAATAGTACTGAACCCAAGACCCTTCATGGGTTGTAGTGGTACAGATTTTTTTTTTTATTTGACATTATATATGTTTGTACAACAATTCAAAACTGAAACTCCTTGATTCACTTGGCTTCTTTCAATTATTCTAAACATGTTCATTTGTCGCTGGAATAAACCGATAATAGTTTAGTTTTCATTGCTGACAAAGAAAGTTGACTTTCTATAATAAAAAAAAAGTTGTATATCTTAATTTATCTCAGGTAGAAGAAGTATTAGATAATCGGTCAAATAAAAAAAAATTCACCGCACCTAGTAGATTCACTGGACTGTTTTTAGAACGCAAGCTGCTCGTTTTTCATCCCCTCTATGTGATTTATACATCCTGACTTCTTCTGAATTAATACCCAGTGATATTTTTATTTGATAAAGGTATACCACTGGCCAGCCACCTTAGCACATTTCTTGTTACATAAACAGTTATTTTTTTACTACATCAAGACAATACCGCCTTGATCAAGTTGATTTCTGATTAGATTTGAGATGAACTTCTATTTATTTTAAACTCATATTTTCATTTACTTATTTTATCTTAATTTGCAGATCTAAAGAAGGTGAAAAGAGATACCGGAGTGTATCAGATAGGTTTGGGGACTACCCTCCTCCCAGTGGATATTATCGGGAAGGATGGTACGATGATCGTTCTCGTTATCATCACTCCTCAAGACACCATTCATCGGTAGGATTAAATTTTTCTTAAATATAATTATCTATTTAAAAAAGAGACTGTTTTCATTTCAGTTTCGTAAAAGGTGAATGTTCACCCTCCGCGAGCAGTTATAAATTTTGTTGAGATGGAAAATTTTATTAATATAGCAGTTAGATATGTTTTTTTATTTTTTGAATTTAGATTCAGAATGAAATTAATTTATGTTGGGTTGGGACATTGTTGATAAAGATTTAGGGTGTAATTCCAAAACTACTAAAGTCAATTAGTGGCTCAATTAATGTTTTATGTTTGTGATTATTAATAATAGCTCACTACTATTATCGAAGTTGCTTCTATATTGCTTATATCATTTTTTTTTCTCCTGACTGAAATTAACTGCGTCCACGAAGGCCTATTGTATACCTATATTAATGACACGCCTATTCAGAGCGTTATTCCTGCAGTCTACCGACTGAAGTAGGCTTGTTGGGTTGACAAGCTTGTCCGTCCGAATAAACGGAATCCTATGTATCATGCTATTATTGGAGTTTAAATAAGTATAATTAGGGCTGGACCTAGGAGTAATAACCTTACCTCATGTATCGTAATTGAGAATTTTGATGAGATTTTCCAGGACTTCAGTTTCACAGAGGTTCAGTCCATGGATAGTCTGTTTCAGGGGATGAAGTATATGTCCTCGTGCACCAGCTGACTGTGAGCAGCCATAATCCATAAATCTAGATAAATTTGTCCCTGTCTTTGAACCCAATTGAGTTTGGAAGGACAACACCAGATTGGGACCAAAGGGATCGGCTAGGAAGCTATGGGTGAGCTGTGGCTTGCCACTACAGTGTGGAGACATGGCCCGTCCGAAGAAATGTGATGCGTGATCCCTCCATACTATGTGCACCCATCAAAAAAAGCTGGAGTATACTTCTGTAAGACCACATTGCGTGACCGGAAATCTACATCGTCTATATCAGCAACTGAAAGTAGAAATAAAATAATTAGGGTTATTGTGTTGACTGTTACTTTTGGTGGCATGTTGTGTATACAATTTAACATTCAAGTAAATAAGGAAAGATTATTACAGTTATTTTCAGGTTTATCCCAGTTAGTTCGATCTTTCATTGTGGATTACTAATTCAACTTTTAATTTCTGAATATAATATAATTTTATACTGGAGAATTATTTTTTACCATCTCAACAAAATTAATTTTTCAAAATTTTCATATCTTAATTGAAATTAGTATTTTGGTTTAAGAGCTCACTTACCGTTTGATTAGTACCTTTAAAAAATGCACCTAGTCCTTCTAAATATTATTAATATATTCATTTACCAGGGTAAGGAAGATTCCCCACATGCTATGAAAAATAGCGAAGCAAAATTGCACAAAGGACAGGTATAAATAAATAATTTTTTGATTAACTGTTGTTTTCAACTGATCAGTGATCCAACCCAATGTTGACCCGCATTATACCTTGAGCGCCGTCAGTATTGATTGCCTCTGTCGGGTATCTTACCCGTTAATAACTTGTTCTTAGCTTGTGGGTCATTTTGGGCTTGGTTACTGCCATGCCTATATTTGTTAATTGTACAATTTAAAGTTTGATGGAATCAATTTTCATAAATAGCTGGGCTCTTACAAAGATATTTAATATATCCAATGTACTATTGTTTCCTCAAACATAATAATGGGTTGTAAGCATATTACCAGCCCGTAACATCTAAAGTATAATCTTATCAATGTAGTTTTCCAAAAAGATTGTTTTTATTTATAATTAATCAATTTGTTCTATATCACGCCTAATGATTCTCAGATTTCAAAAATGATAACATTAACACGTTAGCTGCTGAGCATGATATCTCTTAAATGTCTTTCACGACAAGATCGGTCCCCGGCGACCGATACTAGTTATGAAGTTCCTAACGGCATCAGACACTGGAGTCATAGATCATTTTCAAGGTATACCACTATCTTTTGAGAACAAAGGTGTACTAAATTCTCTACTCAGTGCCTCTATCCGTTGGTTGTATCCTTATTAATGGCCAGCAATTGTAGGAGAGGAGTCCTATGTCCGTTGCCATTTATATGATGATTTTTTTATTATTTCTGTTTATTTCAGTAATGAAGTGTAATAAAAAATGGAATTTTTAGGGATATAATTCTTAAATATTGAAAGTGAAATGAGAACGTTTATTTATTGTATATAATTATAATTTTGATGATATAATTTATACATTATTCATTATTTGTGTAATACTTTTTCAATGTCAAGATAAAAATGGAATATAAACAATTATATTATGTAATAAGTACCTTATTGTGGCAATGCAAGAAATATATAGATATTTGGGTATTCACTATTACATTAAAATTTGTTTTAAGAAAAAGCAAAATGAAAGTGAAGTATTAAGTTGCTAGCTGCTTGTGATACTGATTGAAGTGTTGCAGAGAGAATCCGGGCATACCATCACAGTCCTCACAGAAACTAGTAACTTTCCGCGTTTTCTTAAATGCCCACTTACATCCTAGAATCTTTCTCAGTTCTCTGTAGTATTCTCTGCTCTGCTTTTACTGTTTTTTTTTTAAATGAAATGAAAAAATATTTTATTATTCTGGGACTGTTGTCCCTCTAGAACGAAATATAAATCCTGATTGTATATCTGTGTGGTTACAATTAGATTATATATTTACAATAAGAGTTGACTATCAGCAGAGATGGAATTCCAGAGGGAGGCCGATTGTATTGCAAAGGATTTGTCAAACGCAGCAGTTCGATGAGGAGGAGGATAGAGGTCGGAAGTACGAGATCTAGAGGGACGGGATTGGATGGAGTATTTGAATTGTAAGCTGTGAAATATATAGGAGGGTCGATGAGTTCTAATGATTTGGTACAGAAAGGTATACCAAAGGAGTACTGATGGCGTTTTTCTTCCCTAACCTGACAGCTTAATAAAAGAATGGACACGGCGCATCCGACATGGTGACTGAGGTCAGTGCTGAATTGCGAGTTCATCAGTAAGAACCAATTGAAACTGTAATTGATATGGATTTTTCTTTTTTCATGTTAAAGATGATCCAAGTATTGACCACCGGCGTTCCAAACATTATCTCAAACATCAATTTTCTGTTTTACTTCAAGCCCTTTCATAGCACTGACTGTTATGCTAACATTTGGTCACTAAGATCTGCCCATTTTTCGTCTTGTAATCTATAGCGCCTTGGGGTTTTAAAACAGGCAATCCTATTCTTGACTTTCTTTTTCCCTGTGTTTTTCACATCCATTCTTTGCTTTGGGTTTGTCATAATCAGTAATACCGGGCATTTGCCATTCACTTAATAATTTTGACTGATTCCCTTTGTTTGTTTCCTTTACAGTATAACTTAATATCTCTATTGAAAATATTTAATGGCGCGTAGTCATCAGGTAATTCAAATTTTTTAAGAGAGATCGATCTCAATAATAATCAAAATTCGTAGACCCTACCTCTACTGGCTTGCAGCTATGATCCTGTTTTACAACTCCTTGGGCAGGGATAGTATGCACTTGAGGATAAGAAAAGTCCCTTTTACATCCCTACGCGACCTCTGTTCCGGATGAATTTGATGTAAGTAAATAATCCTTGTCCGCTATTGAATCATCACTCAACACATCACACTCACTATTACTGCTATCAAGTTCTTCTTCTTCTTGGTGAGATACATAAGCAAGAGGAATTCTCAACAGCTAGTGCGCAACAGAGGCCTGAAGAAGACAAGGCCATGCATGTGCACTGTCCTGTCATGGCAGAAGTATGTATCGAACGCCGGGGTATGATATCGTAGGGAAATCATTTCTATCAGTCCAGTATGTTATCGGGCTCTGGCGTCCTACAGCTTTATATCAGATATAATGATTATTTATGTTTGTATCTATCCTTACATCTATCCAACTCCCATTCAAATATTTTTAAAAATGATCATTTTAGAGACTTCGTATGATGTGCGACTTCAAAACGATCCCGGCCGCTTGGCAGTTGAGAATATCAGAACCCATGTATCGCAACCGCAGCTAACGTGTTAACTAAATTTTGCTATCATCGTTCCCTTTCTCTAAGTTTTCATCCCTCAAAATCCTAAACTAAGTTTTAAATGTAACTTAAGGCATAAAAAAAAGTTAACACGTTTGAGGGGAAATATTCTGCATTGGAAATTTATTGCATCAAAGTTGCTCTGTAATGTTATCCTAAATTTGTGAAGTTTCTAGATTAGTTTTGATTTGTTCAAACTTTTAAATCAGTACTCTTTATTTGAGTATGTTAATAATCTTTTTATAATTTTTGAGGTTCTTAATTAATGGCTTAATTCAATAGTTACGTTTGAGATATTATTTAGTAATATATATGTATATATAGCTTCATTTGGTTTTTTATTTTCAATTATGAACCTTTGCAGTTGACCAATAACTAAAACTGTGCATTTTAAAATCATTTGAAACATAATTAAATTCTCTTCAAAACAAAAACAAAAAAACTATAATCGTACAAGTGTCACAGTCCAGACATTTGGTGATGGAAATAAGTCGATTCAGGAAAAAATTGCTGAAGCTAAAAATCCAGTTATCGAACTAGATTCGGATATGGTTTCACCATAAAAACGGCAACAAATATAATATTTCGGAAGTTGTTTCAGTTTTTCACTTATAACTCCACAAAGACCATGCTAAAAAAAAAGGGAAAAAGAAAAAAGGACTTGTGTCAGAAGGAAAGCTGTTAAAATTTCCTATAATATATGTTTTATGTTCTTTTCTTATGTCCTGTTTCTTGGTGTGGGCGCGTATAGCGGATTGTGGTCAAGTAAATCTTCACTTTATAGTTGAAATATTCATATGGTACAGTGAATAAATATGTTTACATAGACATTTTCAGAAGAAACTTGAAAGAAATTTCAGAAAATCTGGAGCTAAAAAACAAATTTATTTTTTATCAGAGAAATGACTCCAAAAACTCTACCAGTCACCATATCTTAATGTGATAGAACACCTGTAGGCAAAATTGGAGGTAGAAATTAGAATACACTAAATTTTTAGCAAAGCAGACTTTAAAAAGATATCTCCCTGAAGAGTGGAACAACAGCCTAAGCCGAGAATTCGCCAAAAAACTGTTCGACTCCATTACAGACTGAAAGAAGTTGTAGAAAATAATGGCTTGCCTACAAGATACTGAACTAAATTAATAGTATTTAAAAGTTAAAAAAAATGAGGGGTGCCAATTTGACTGTGAGATAAAATCTTCCAGTTTTTTTTTAAATAATCGTAGTTGAATATATTTTTTTTATTGAGCTTGCAAATATTTAAATTGAGATTATAAACAAAATCTGTTAAAGGGTTTCTGCTATTATTATTTACTGTAACCATTCGAGTCTTTTTTTTCTATCTCTCTATGGGATGTATCAAATCACTGAGCCAATGTGTGTATGCATGGGCGTATATTTTCAACCATTATTGCCACTGCTTCCCTAACTATAGGAAGTGGTTCTTTGGCTACTGATGATACTTTTTGGTCTGCCTATCAGAATTCCATAAGAATTTTGTGATCCGTATTTTTTAAACAAACAATATAGGTATTTTTTTGGGTTTGTGTAATGAAGATATTTTCACCATACTTACCTTTTTGACGAGCAACAATTTTCTTCCAATGAAGAAAATTGGCACCTTCTATTTTACTTATTAAATTCTCGGCTGTGAACCAACATTCCTCACTATTGGTATTGGTTTCAAGATAGTTTTATATTGGTTCCAATTGGGCATTGGTAGAAGATGAAGGCCGTCTGATTGATATGTTGATTTTGTAAGTGGTTGGTGGTTGGTGGTATGCGAATCTTTTTCTTTCTTTTTTGTAAGAAATTTTTCATACAATACAGATGGTATTGAACATCAGCTGTAAACAGGTTCTACGTCAGTGTTCATATACGTGAACGTTCAGTAAACGGTTCAGAAATATTCATCATTTAAGGTACTGACATGTTGAATGACTTTCTTTACCTCTCACCACATAGACCAGGTCACGTGCAGGTGGAGTTAACTTTTTTTGTTTCAATGATGATTATTTCCGAGCTCTTGAACACCATTTAGAACTTGTTGAAGACCTGGTTGTCACTGATGGTCAATACCATCTGTCTTGTATGAACAATTTCCAACACATATGATATATATAACTGTATGTCTCAAGTCTTTGAAAGTCTGGAATTCGAAGATTATGGATAAAACTATGACCATACTATAACTATCTGTAGGGTGCTCTAGCACTCAAACAAAAAAAGCTAGCTGGTTCTAGTTTTATTTTTTAGGAAATTTTATCAGCTTTCTTTTTGATACAGGTAATTTTTCTCTAGAATGCCTTGTTATGGAGTTATAAGCAATCAACTGAAACAACTTTCGAAATCTTATGGTTTTTCATCATTTTTATGGTAAAGCCATATCCGAATCTAGTCGATAAATTAATTTTCAGATTTAGCACTCCAAAAAACTTAAAGCTCCATCGAGAAAAATTCTTCAGCAACTTTTTTCTGTCCAAACTGCTAAATGACTGAACTATCAGCAGAAATTTGAGCTTGTTATACATGTTTTATAAAAAGTATTGAGCACATATCCCCATGGAAAGATGCTCATCCAAAAGATTATTTAATTGTCTACAAAGCTAAATATGAAAAATCTTAATCGTGTCAATATTAGTCAAAAAAATTGTATATTGGACTTTCCTTCAAAATGGCAAGGAAAGTTGTTAAAGACAAACTAAATGTTTTTGACATATAACTTTGCAAAATAATAAACTAATGTATATTATAATATAAACTTTATATCAATATTCAATATGAATTAATCAGAGACTTTAACCCTTTTATCTAGGAACAAAAGAATTGTTTGGTCAAGAAGACATAAATACTTTTTTCATTAAAATAATAACTTATACCCTGCAGTACCCCTTCTAGCTAATATTATTTTTCCAATCCTAACTAATATGTTTTGGTTGATTTAATTTATTCACTAACTGAATTTTTATTTGTAATAATTAATTAAAGCACATTTTGAAGTTCATATTTGTTTTATTAATTATGCAGTCTGACACAACACTAGCCGAGTTTTATAGCGTTCCTTTCAGTTTTAAAAATATTTCTGCTTTTAAATCTATAAAAATGCTGCTATATTTTCCTCGTCTTTTTTTTTTTTTAATTCTTTTTAAGTTTCATTTATGAATTCGACCTAGTGATGTTCAAAATACTAATTATGCATATGAATTTTAATTCATCTTGTAGCTTTTACTGCATCAGAAATGCTCAATAAAATTCCTATATAATTTTTGATGGGAAGAAAGAAAATATTGGCTCAATCTCTCTTTAAAAGGGAAAATTAATTTATTGCTTGTAGTTGCCTATGCTCCTCATAGATAGATAATGCATATTATAGTGTTCAGTATTTGCTAATTATATTTTTTTATATAACAATATGATACTTTGCATTTAAGTAGCTATTTAGTTGCCTTTGACTTAATAAGTCTTAACTTGTTAGTTTCTTAGTTCCTATTCTAGTCCTTAGGCTTTAAAAATAAAATCCAGGTAGTGAAACCTTTTGTCTTCTATGTTGCACAGCCTTGCAGCCTCAACATCTGAGAAATAACTAATCAAATAGTTGTGTTTAAAATTTTCATTTAGGGTATTATTTTGCTCTTTGTGCTTCCTCATCATGTTCGAATCTCCATAAATAAATGTTTTTAGGTAAAATAAATAAAATTTTATCTTTAGCTGTCATAGTTTAGAATGCAATAAAAATTGTGGTTTTCTGTTTATTCATCTTCACAGTTTTCTTTATTTTAGTCCAATCCGTAAATATAACCATCTTTAATTATTTCCTTAGTTGAAAATTGTTTGAATTTAATTACTTTATTAATTTGTTTTAGCAAATCAAGTTTTTCCCAATCTTCTGTTATGTTTTTGGTATTGTTTGTTATTGTCCTTTGTTTTTTTTATTTTATTTGGAAATTTTGGTATGAAAACCCACCTTAAACAAAAAAGTTAAATTCTGAAATTTTCAGGATTTTTTTTTTTAAGGCTCTTCCTTTTCAATTGAAAGGATCTTTAGTTTGAAAATTAATATTTTCAATTTCACTTTGGCCTAGGGATTGAAATTAAGAATTTTATTTATTACACGAAATCTACTCCCGCTGTATGTGCTTTATGCCTGGAAGGACATCCTGCCAACTACAAGGGCTGCCAAGTCTACAAAAATATCAAAAATAAATTTTGCAAACCCGGGAACCAAGAAGAAATCTCTAGCCCAGAAGAGGACCTGCTAGTAATAGTAGACTCTAAAGTTTCTTTTTCCCAGTTACTAGGGGGCAGTGCCCCGACTGACAAATGTGAGGCCCTGCCTCAACAGGAACCCCAATCCCAACTTCAACATCCTATCCCTCTTAAAGTGCGGAACCCTCAGCAACATCATATTCCTCCTCCATCTCAAGCCACAGACTTTACCAGTTTGGTATCTTTTCTCACTGAATTCAAATCCCTTGTTACCCCACTAAATCTAGTATCCCAGCTCATCCCTTCCTTAAAAAATCCTTAAATGATTTCCTCCAAACCCCTATCCATTCTCCTTTGGAATGCGAATGGTGTTAGAAATCACACTGACGAACTGACAGCTCTACTACTAGACAAGAACGTTGATGTAGCCCTTATTATGGAAACTCGACTAACCAAAAAACAAACTTTAAAAATACCACAATGCTCCACATACCGTACCTATCCGTGATTTCCTGCAATCCTAAGCTATCATAATCAAAACCTTCTCCTTTCCTATCACCCTTGCATTAGCGTATTGCCCTCCTAACCAATCCATCTCTAATACCCAATTCAGTTCCCTCCTCAATTCCTTAGGACGTCATTTCATCCTGGGTGCAGACTTAAACGCCAAGCATCAACAATGGGGCTCAAGAATCACAAATTCTCGCGGCCGAACACTGCTGTCTGCACTCAATTCCCAACGTTTTAACCTAGTTCTCCCGACCTCACTTACCTACTGGCCCACTGATCCTAACCGAAATCCCGATATCCTTGATTTCTTCATCCACAGTGGTTTAGGTTCCCTAAACTTTTCCATTGCACGCCTCGATGAACTTTCCTTAGACTACATTAATATTAAGTATCACTAGCTCCTATTCCTAAACCCTCTCCACCATGCTTTATCAGAGGTCCAATCAACTGGAAACTCTTCCATCCAATCCTTTTCGAACAAACTGACCTCAGAATAACACTGAAAACCCCAGAAGACCTTGATAATGCCATAAACTCCTTTACCACCACCATTCAACAAGCAGTCTGGACTGCTTCCTCTCCTAATCATTCCCCAATAATTCCTAAGAAAAATAAGTTATGGCAACTCACCAGACATCCCACAGATCGCCATTCCTATAATTATTACTCTAAAAAAGTCAAGCAAGAATTATCCAACTTCAAATCCCAATCCTTAAACTCTTACCTTACCTTCTTCTCCGCTCACGACAATTCGCTTTGGAATATCACTAAAAAAATTCTAAAATCCCAAAATATTTCCCATCCCCTCCTGGGTGGTGTCTGATGAAGACAAAGCTGAGGAATTCGCCAAACACCTCTCCTGTATATTTATTCCTCACCAATACCACTTTCCCTACCACCAAAAGCAGTTCATCCTTCTGAGGTCAAATATCATTTACAAAAATTATCTTCCCGCAAATCTCCTGGATACGACCTTCTAACCCCACAGATCCTTCATCAACTACCACCCAAAGCGATCATATTCCTCACATATATATACAACTGTATCCTAAGAACTACCCATTTTCCTCTCTTATGGAAACATTTCACCATCGTCCTTTTCCTGAAACCAGCCAAACCTTCCAATAACACATCAGCCTACTCCCAATCCTTTCAAAAATATTTGAAAAAATCTTATTAAAAAGAATCCTACCCATAATAGAATCACAAAACCTTCCTACCCATCAATTCGGATTTCGTTTCCAGCATTCCACCGTTCAACAAGGACTCCGAATTGTTGACCACATATCCTCAGCCTTAGAAAGCAAAGAGTATTGCTCGGGAGCATTCCTGGACATTGAGCAAACTTTCGACCGCGTATGGCACACCGAACTACTCTTCAAGCTCAAAACCCACCTACCCCAGTCCTTATATCTAATACTCCAATCCTACCTCTCTGACTGCTCCTTTCGAATTCGTTGTACAGAATTCTCCAACTGCCATTCAATTGAGGCGGGAGCTCCTCAAGGCAGCGCCTTGGGTCCCGTCCTCTACATTCTGTTTACCGCTGATATTCCTACTCATCCCTCAAACCCTCCTGGCAACATTCGCTGATGACACAGCTATCCTATCATCCAACCCAGATCCTAAAACAGCATCCTCAAACCTACAAAGTCATCTTTCTCTTATTGAACATTGATGTAATAAGTGGCGCATCCAAGTAAATGAATCCAAATCCAAACATATCACTTTTACCCTTCGGCGCAAGTCCTGTCCACCAGTCTACTTCAAATCCATACCACTTCCTCTCTCAGACACAGTCCGGTATCTTGGCTTTTTTTCTAGATAGAAGACTAATGTGGAACCCACATACCAGACTTAAAGACAACAACTAAACAGACGATTCGGACAGCTATATAGACTAATGAATAGAAAATCTCAGCTTTCAGTCGACAACTAACTACTAATCTGCAAGACAATCCTGAAACCTATCTGGACCCTACGGACTAGAGCTGTGGGGGTCAACAAAACCTTCTAACATTAAGCACATTCAATCCTTTCAGTCTAAAGTCCTCCGAACAATAGTCGATGCTCCCTTCTATGTATCCAACAAAACCCTCCATAATGACCTTTTTTTCACCAGAAACTCACTCATCATCCAAATCCTGTAGCACAATCCCTATCTAGCTCCAGCCATCCCTATAATCCTCCCCGGAGGTTAAAACAGCAGTGGCCTCATGACCTTTTGTAAATATGTATGTATTGGAATACTGGTAATGGCCAGATTCTCCACTCATGTCCTGAGTGTCTGTTGCTCTCGTGCCCTCCCTCCATCAGTCTCCACTGGCTTGCAATACCAGTGACATGGCTGGGAGAGAAGCACTGGGATCTCCTGGGGTCCTGCCTTGGCTTCCACATTTGGGAGACAAAGCATGACTTGCCTCTGGGCGAATGTAAATATTGTATATAGGTGTGAATGTGTTTTATATATTTCAATTTCATTTAACTTTTCTCTATTTTATTTTTTTTTTTTATTTTTTTTTTTCTTTACCTATGTATGTTAAACTCATTTTCTTTTATCTCTATTTTAGTTATCATTTGTATGCATATATTGTGTGAATGTTTAATGTAGCCCTGATATTAATGCCCTCCAATGTGGCAGAATGTATTAATTTTCAAATTAAAAAAAAAAAAATTGTTACGATGTTTATCTTGTGAAAATTCCTCAAAGAAAATTCAATATTTAAAAATGTTCAATTTATAGAGATAAAGACTGTAATGATTCCGTAATGCAGGATGTTCCATGTCTTATGGTTCATACTTTAAGGGTGTATTGTGCTCTTGTAATTCAGAAAAAAAAAATTGTAATGAACAAATGTCCACAAATGCATCCTGACATAATTGTAGCAATTTAATGTTAACATGAACGGCTAACACATTTTCTATTACTTTGTTATTGTTTTTATTTTATGAACCTAGTGTTTTTACATTGGTATTTCATTAAATTTTGTTTACATTTTCGGTTAGTTAAATATCATTTACATCTATTTTCCCATTTGAGTTGTTTATCTACTGTCTACCTTTATTTTTTTCTCCTCTATTTCAATTCAGTTTGTTGCTAATCATTAATGACATTAAGAAGTACTGTGTTAGTTTCAGGTATGTAAGTACTTCTTATTACTACCAGTATTACCATTCATTTTTTACATATTGGAACTCATGTATGATAACATAAAATTGTTGTTTATTATTGTTGGGCATGGTGTACTGCAGGAATCCAACTGCATGTGCTCCTATTTTAATAGAACAAACAAGAAGACTCATCAAAGAGCATATTTTTTGCCTCTTTCTCATTTTGAATGATTTAAGGAGACAATTTTTTTTCATCCCCTGTAAGGGAGTTGGGCATTGAACTAGCTAGTTTCACGCCTTTTTACTCCCTCTTGTTTTTGGTTTTGATATTCAAGTCCTGATTAAAAGTTGAATAGTTCTGATATTTTGTACTCATAAGGAAGATCAAGTACTTGGTAATCATGTTTCCTCTAAATTATTTTGTGACCAGCTTATTTAAAGATAAATTAAAGTAAATAGTCTAAAAAGCTACTTCTTGATTTCTATTTCAGAAATTTATTTAATTTATTTTTTATTTTTGTAGAGTGGTTATGGAAGTCGTAGTGTACCAGAAGATTATTATGAATCCAGAAAGAAGAAGTATTCTTCGAGGGAAGTAGTGGTTCAAAGAGGCGATAAAGGATCCTGGAAAGAAAACAGGTCTCTTCAAAATATTTAAATTAAAATTTTCTTTCCAAATATGATGAATTATAATTGTTCAATTAAATATTAGGTTATAGAGAATTTTTAGTGAATATTTTTCATTTATTTAAATATTTTGCTGATTATTGTTAGCCCTCCATCTGTGAGGAGTCGAAGTGGAAGGGGTGATGAATGGTCTGATCCTTGGATGAGATCTAAATCACCATCAAGAAAGGGTGCATCAAGGAAAAAATCCTATTCATCCAGATCCCGTTCTTCTTCATATTCATCGTCTTCGTGAGTTTCTTTTCTTTTCTTATTTGGATAAAATAAGAATCATAAATATATTAAATATAATGCAATATTAATACTCATTACAATGTTTAGTATTAAAAGTTGCTTATTCAATTTTTTGTATTCTCCGCCATCGCTTTTGATGGATGTATTTTTGCCATATGTCAACTATTTATTATTTAAGCATTTGTAGCCCCAAAGACATCTTTAATTTATCATTTGATGTATTAAGTGTCTGGTGTCTAGAATCACCAGAAAAAAAAACAGAGCAAAGGAAATAAAAGTAGAATGCCATATGTCAACTATTTATTATTTAAGCATTTGTAGCCCCAAAGACATCTTTAATTCATCATTTGATGTATTAAGTGTCTGGTGTCTATAATCACCAGAAAAAACAGAGCAAAGGAAATAAAAGTAGAATGCCATATGTCAACTATTTATTATTTAAGCATTTGTAGCCCCAAAGACATCTTTAATTTATCATTTGATGTATTAAGTGTCTGGTGTCTAGAATCACCAGAAAAAACAGAGCAAAGGAAATAAAAGTAGAATGGAAGTTGCTGGTCATTTCTCAATTACGGAATTACACTCATGTTGCTTTTTTTATGGATATTTGAATGTTAGAATTTTCAACACTATTCTACTTTCTGTTCCTTTAGGATATAAAACATGACCAATAAGGTAATGGGAAGAACGATAGCTCAAGATTTTTAAAATGAGTAATGAATTTTCAAAACATGAGCAGTCCATAGGGCAGCAAGAGAAGGGTGAATGAATACGAAGTATTGATTTGACAGAGATCTTTTCTGGGTCGTAGTGCCTGTGATGGTAATAAATAATCTGCAGAGAAGGGAGGGGAGAATTTCCTCTTTGCTTAGTTGGATTCCACAAATGAAGTTTTACAATATTGTTGGTGTAAATACCTTGAATAATCTATTTAGTAGGTCATGATGGCTGATTTTGGGGACGGTGTTGCCGAATGGGCTAATCCGTGTGCAGAGCACCGGCAACCAGGTAACCCAAGTTATGAAATTAAAAAAAGTATGAGTTCACGTCCCGCTGCCGGAGGGGATTTTAAATTCCCCGTCCACACCCTCCTTCCCGGAAAAATCCCGTATAGTCTAAAAGGCGAGCTAAGGAAGGACAATAAAAAAAAAAAGTCATGATGGCTGAGCATCAGAGTCAGTATCACCGGCTTGGTTGGGTTGATATTTATTTTGTGCTGACCCACAGGATGAATCTTGAACAATCCCCTTCAACTACTTTTCCTTTCTTAATTTCATGAAGGTGATGTACTAAGCATAAAACGTTAGTATTCTGTTAGCATGCTGGGAAGAAATAAAGAAGGTATATGATAGGTGGGTGTAAAAATACTTATACTATTAAACATATATGCTAAAAAAATTTATTTATTTATTTTTCCGAAAGTGATCAGAAATAAATAAAATAATCAAATAAATTGAACATAAAAGTTTTTAAAATAAGAAGCATTGATGCTTTAAGAAGTATATAGAAGTTTATTTTCTATTCTATCTGTATTGTTGAACTTCATTTGAACTATTCTATGTGTTTTCAGTTCTAGGTCCAGTTCGAGTTATTCTTCATACAGTCATTCGAGATCGCAATCTTCAATATCTCGGTCAGGATCCTCTAGGTCAAGGTCGAGATCTTCATTCTCTAGGAAAAAGCTTTCACCACTTTCGAGAAGAGCTAAATCACCCTTTTCACGAGGTACTACTAATTTTCTTATTCATGTTGATTTACTGTACTACCCAAGTTAGAAGAACTATCATAATAGGTTGAAAAATAGTTTTTATGTTATTACCAAATTACGAAAGAAATTTTAAAAAAATGCTGATGTCATTGTCTCTTGTTTCTAAAGATTACCCCCTCTCCAAAACTCTACCAAACCATTTAATCTAAGTGAAAGTGACGTATAATATTAAATTGAGTAAAACTAAACCAATGATGAGAGCAAGAATTAGAATATTAAATTAATTCTGGAAAAACTTAAAATGATACTTATTTTGCCATAGTTGAGAACTCAAACACTACTAATTTTCTTATTCATGTTGATTTACTTTACTACCTAAGTTAGAAGAAAGAACTATCATAATCGGTTGAAAAATAGTTTTTAATTTATTACCAAATTATGAAAGTAAATTTAAAAAAAATGTTGATGTCATTGTCTCTTGTTTCTAAAGATCACCCTCCCTCCAAAACTCTACTGAACCATCATGATCTAAGTGAAAGTGATGTATAATATTAAATTGAGTAAAACTAAACCAATGATGAGAACAAGAATTAAAATATTAAATTAATTCTGGAAAAACTTAAAATGATACTTATTTTGCCATAATTGAAAAATCACACATCAATTTTTTTCGTCGAGAATTACTATAGCAAATCACCCAACAGTCAGGCTCCTCAAGGAACTAGCTGAGCTGGTAAATTCCCATAGATTTTGGCAAAAAAAATAAACCATTTCTATTAGTCAGCAATTATATAAGACTTGCTCTTTTCAACCTTTCTATTCCTTTATCTCCTTCCCAGCCCAGATCCCTATAAAGTATTAAATTAATTCTGGAAAAACTTATAATGATACTTATTTTGCCATAATTAGGGTACTATGAACAAGCATTGACATTATACGCTGATGACTCCAAGCAAGGATTTGAAATTAGTTCAGCTTTGTATAATCCATTAGAAGATACATCAGAGCCGTTTAAGCTACCGGGGGTAGCTTCCATATTTACCACCTAGGCTATAGCAATACCAGAAGCTCTAAAGTATGCCCTATCTGCTGAATCTTTTATTTCCTCTGATAGCAAAAGTGTGGTTGCCTCTATCAAGAATGTTCACAGCTCCTCTTATGCTACTATATCCGAAATATTTAATTTACTATACCAGTTAGGTAATAGGTGCATAAATGCACATATTATTTGGATAAGAGGGCATAGTGGTAATAAATTTAACGACAAGGTTGACTCTTGATAGAGAAGCGGCTTTTACCGGTAATAGTTGACTGAAGGTAGCAGCGAGAGAAACTAAGGCTCACTTAAATAGATACTGGCTAAAAGAGTACTCTACCAGTGTGAAAGGGCATTATTATGAAACTGTCCAACCTCAAATCCCACGATTTCAACTTCTATATCAGGCCTTCGCCTCAACCACAATAGCCTACCACCTTATCTTTTTAAAATAAACATCTTGGACTCTCCTTGTTGCTTCTGCAACCATTCCTCAATAGCTGATGAAAACCATGTTCTCCTTTCCTGTCCAAATACATCCACAGACCATGGTTCTTTCTACCATTTTCTCATCAAAAACAATATCTCCCTCTCCATAACAATTCCTACTATCCTTACACTAACACCTAAACCAAAAGTTATTCAAGCCTTATATAACATTATCACTTCTAATAATATTAACTGTTCAGCAAATGAATTGATTGGTATGAAATATAAATTGGTATATTGGCTAATATGCTCATTCATAAAGCCAGAAAAATATCACACATGAAAATTTTTTATTCTACTTTAAATGATTAATAATTTCTTGACTAATTTCACTACATATATTTATTTTAGTTCTAATTTATTATACTTTAATTTTTACTTAATTAAGTCCATTTAATTTTATTATTTATGTGTAAAAATTTGATCATTACCTAAGAGAAATTTATCTTATTATTTGATACATTAATTATAATTTTAATTATGAAAAAAACATGTGATTATTGTTGTTTTTAATTCTTATTGTGTGATTTGTTTCTTTTTAACAGAAAGAAGGGTTGGTGAAGGGGACAGAGGCCTCCATATGAATCCACCTCCACCTAGTCCTAGAGGATTGTCCCCTCGAAGAAATCCTACTCCTCCTCCCCAAGCAGAGCGGTTAGTTTCTATTAGTATTTTAAAATTCATTTTAGATGTTGATAAGATACTTTAAATTCATTTTAGATGTTGATAAGATATTTTGATACATACATGGATTTATTTTTGCAATGCTGTTTGGTATTTTTAAAGATGAGAAATTAAATTGTTTTGGTTGTTCATTTGTTTAGTTTACTATTGGTAAACATTCCTGATGTTAACATAAGCCGAATAAAATTATCCAATCCTTCATCATTTGGCTTGGTTGTAAAATATTATTACTATTATGATCATGTTGAATAGAAAAATGGAAATAATTTTTTTTTTTCATAAGCATGATTATTTTATTGAAAAAATAGTCTCAAAATTGATCTAAATTTTTAATGAGAATCCATGGATTGATCATATTTTGGGAAACTGCTGAATATTTACATCATCAAAAGTTTTTTTTTTTAATAATTTTAGTGTATATATATTTTTTTTTTCCTATATAAAATTTCTTCTAAATAGAAAATAGATTTAAAAAAATAATATGATGTGGTTTACAGTTTTCTTTTTTTCTCCCCTTCCTCACCTTTTTGGCTATACAGCGGAGGATTAATGCCAGACCTTTAAGTCCCCCTGCCATCGTAATTTAAACTAATAACTTTGGTTCATCAGGTTGCTGGGTAATGTATATTTTGCATATGCATTAGGTTGCTCAGCCATCTCGCCCCTAAAATTTATACAGGTTATTACTAGGATTAAAGATGAGTTTTGGAAGTGTAAACATAACACTGTTTTATTTTTTAATTTGTCTACTGGATTTCAAATGAACTCATTATAGTCCGTGGTACAGACCCCTTTTTATCAAATTATTAACATCCGCCTGAAACTTCGTAAATAGCTTTATCTCATCGTAACCTACAAATATTTTATTTACAAAAATTCTTGGAATAGGGGTGTTTTCATCTGTTGGTCGGCAAACTTTGTCTATTTAATTACATACTAAAAACTCGTAAATACCCAATTGCTTTCCACTTGAATTGTTAGATAATTTGATTACAAAATCTATAAAAAAAGGTGGCCTACAAAAATATTGGGCCGTTTAGCCTATATAACCTCATTATTTTGAATATTTGTGGGTTGGGGTTTAGGTCACATTCCAATGGCTCAATATTTTTGAAGGCCACCTTTTGTCTCAACTTTATGCTCTAGTTATCTTACGATTCAAGTGGAGAGCAAATGGGTATATGATATGATATTTTTGTCTTAAATTAAATAAAGCCGTTTATATTAGTAATACTTAAATTAAATGAAGAATTCATAACAGCTATAAATTGATTCAGGAGTTAGGAGACACTCGTGGGGCAAGCTGAGTGGGATCTTAAACAAAATACGGAATCCAACTCATCATGGGTTGGATTATTTATGTATAGTAAATTTACTGTATGCACTTTAAAATAGTAAAGCTACCATCAGCTTACATTTTTTTCTTCATCCCGCAGAAATAGTCGAAACATCTCTGCAAGGCTACTAGCTGCAGCGATGAGGGATAGGTCAGTTTCATCGAGGTCTAGCTCAGGCTCAGAGTCATCAGGTTCAAGCTCTGACAGTTCAAGTGATTCCGGATCTAGCTCCAGTTCTAGTAGCTCAACTAGGCGCAAACATAGTAAGTACTACATCATCTTGCTAGGTTTTGTTTAATTTTAATAAATTTTTACAACAAAGTATCATTCAATACAAATTTTATCGACAAAAATTGTTAGCAAATTTTTGTTATGTCTTGTAATTTTCACCGTATGGAACGGTTCCAAATGGAAAACTAGCAACTGACTCTCCAGAAAAGAAGAGACAGTCCTCTGCCGCTTGAGAATTGGGCATTGTGAGTTTTCACATGCCTATTTACTAAGAGGACTAGACCCACCGACCTGCGAGAGCTGTAAGGTGGAAAGAACTGTCCAACACATCATCCAAGACTGCCCAGTATTTCAGAATGTAAAGAAAAATCTCGATATGGCTCAGAGCCTAAAAGAAAACCTCAGTGGCAACGAAAACGCCGTGGATAAAACCTTACAATTTTTAAAAATAATAAAGTTCTACAATAGAAGATAAATAGGAAGTGTTGACAATGGCCCTGCAGAGTAGAGGCAACAATAAAAACAAATAAATAAATAATAAAAAATTGAAATTTATCATTGATAAAATCATTTTTTTTTATTAAGGACTTTTCTACTGTGGTTATCCATATCCTTGACCTAAATATCATTTAAGGTACTCTTCCATTCTTCTTTATCTAAGACTTGTTCTTCTCTGATGCCATGCCCCAGCAGGCTATCTTCCACCACGTCTTTCCATTTTATCTTTGATCTTCCTTTTCCTCTTTTTTCTACTTCCAGTTCCATACATAACCAATGTAATCTTGCAGGTGTCACTCTTTTAACATGTCCAAACCAGCATAATCTTTTCTATTCAGTATTTGCTGTAATGTTCATCCCACCTCCATCATTCTTTCATATTTAATTCTTTCTCTTCCGGATTTTCTTACTGCCCTTCTCCTAAAGTCCATCTCTACTGCTAACAATCTTTTCCAGTGTCTTTGATTGATGATCTGAGGCATATTTCGTTATATGCTCGCATATAGCCTTGTATATTAGCCTGTTTGTACTCGGCTGTTTAATTGAACTCCAAAGGACACCATTGAGTATTACCGTGACGTTTCTTCCTACACTGATTCTCCTGTCGATATCATTGGTGGTAAGGTTTCTTCTCCATTAAATATTGATCCTAGGTATTTAAATTTCTCTTATGTTTTTACGCCTCTTTCAATTGATGTATCATCACATGATAAAATCATAAGGTGCTCTGTTTTTTTTAAAGTTAATACTCAGACCGCACTTTTCACTTGTCTCTAAACTTTTTGAAGATATAATTGATGTTCTCTCAATCCTGGGCTATGATTGCTTGATCATCAGTACACATTAGGTTCTTGATGCATAAATCTTCTCCAATACCTATTCCCATTTTCCCACATTTTCTTTTCCACTCTCTGGGAGCAAAATCTACATAAATATTGAAAATGGTATGGGAAAGGCAGCACCCCTGCAAACATACTTTTGAAGTATGAAACACAACAGGCATTATTATAGTATATTTCTTTTATGATATTTATAATGGACTCTGATTTATTTGCTAATTACATTGTAATAGCAGCATTTCGAAAGTTAATTAACTTAACTAAAATATAATCAATTAACAACATTCGCATTTCTTAATTTTATTTAATAAATTATTACTGTTTTGCTCACCTGCTATTTTATTCACTTTATTTTTTATTGTATAGACCGAAAGAAAATCGAACTGGATGAAAAATTAGCTCAAGCTGTTAAAGCTAAGGCTAAGGCAATGGATGCGTTGAAATTGTCTGGACAAAAACAACAAATTAAGCTGACCTTAAAGGGCACTGGCTCTTCCATTTCTGGTTTGTATTATTTTCTTGTTATTTTTTAGTAGTTATTAATGTTCCGCATTTATAAAATAAACTATTATTATGACTTGGAGTATAAAAAAAAAAATAATGCATTTGACCTTCTAACTATACCAAGCGGTAACAGAAGTTTCTGAACACATGAGAGTGAAAGATTCTCGGGATAATATTTGTTCAAGCCAATAGAAGGAAATCATTTCCAAACCAAAACTTGTTTGGCTATGTGATAATATGACATCATAGGCCTCAGAACATTCCGTGATATATTTTTTATATATTTTACATAATATTTGTAATATTTTTACAATATTTGTATAATTTAATGTATAATGACTTGAAGGCTGTAAAAGATTATCTTTTGCGTTGTAACATCTTTTTTCTGACTGGATATTATGGAACTGTCCAATTATTCCTTAATCAGTTTGAATGACTGTAGAGCCTAGCCTTTTTGTGTGTCATTTTGATTTCTTCAATCAAACTCGTTATGAACTTGAGGATTATGTTTGGGAACCAGATTTATTATCTTATTTGAAGGTGGTTAGGTCATGTAGACAACGTGAATTCAAAAATACTTCGTTTTGAAACATTCAATTTATTGATGTCCTGATGTAAATAGTGGAAGACACAAATCTAGGCTATTGATTAGAAGGTGTCATAATTGTCAGTCACAGCTTCTAGGAGTTGTAAGATGGAGATAATCGGTTTGAGAGGAGACATTCACAGATCATGATTTAGTTGCCATAGTCTTATGGTCTTGTCATGGTCCATACTTAAATGGTTGCCTCATTTTATGTGTATGTGTTACGGATTGTGAAAAAAAAAAGTAAATTGAAATTCCTGTAGTTATATTGCTCTACTTTATAAGAAACAAAAGGTAACATTTAGTTGTAATTAAATAATCATTCTTAATTTCGTATTTTATAATGATCTAATTGGGTATTTTAACTATTACATCTTACAGAAAGGTTAGCTGCTCCACTCACACGTAAGAGGCCAGCTCCTGACTCTCCTAATTCAGGTGAAGACGACAGCTCTCCGAATGTAAGTTAACTTATTTTAAATTTACATTAGCTTTTAAGTACGTGTTTTATGGTTCACCTATTAAACATTTTTATTTTTTTTTCAAATTACAGGTTGCAAAGAAAAAGAGTGCCCCTTCAAGAAGGGAAGAACTTTTGAAGCAATTGAAAGCTGTGGAAGATGCTATTGCAAGGAAAAGGTCCAAAATTTAATTCAGGGGATACTTATTTGAAGGCAATTTGCTTGCCTTAATTTCCTTTATTCTTAAAATTATTTTTTTACATACCTCTAGTAGAAGCTGCTCCTGAATTAAAGGAACATCAATTTTTGACCAAGTTGTTTTTGAACTTTTTTAATTGAAATATTTTTATTTTGTACAAATTGTCTCCTTACAGCCTTCTCTAAGGCAATATGTATATTAGCTTGGAAACTTTATCGAATGAGATGTGTATAAAAAATTAAAAAAGAGAAAAGCTATGTAAAATGATTGTCATTTTTGATGAAAATAATTTATAACAAAAACATTTTGTAGATTTTAGTTTTGAACAAATAAACCATGATCAGTATTTATAGCTCTGATTTTTTTTGCTTTTATAATCCTCTCATGAGGATCAGTTTCAATTATACTTTGGCTTCAATTATTCCTGTTCCCTCGCTCTTTCTTCTTTCAGCCATCAATTTATGGTCACACAGAATACGCTTACTTTTTTCAGGCAATTTTGTTATTAAAAAAAAAATAAGTTTCTTAACTGTTGGTTTTAATAATTGGCAATTAGAAATTAGTCCTTACCTGAGGTCTTTAAGTTTATGCCAATACACTTGTTGACAAACTACAACCTTAAAACTGATGATGCACTTGTTTGTACAACTTTCTTCACAAGAAACTTCGTAAAGAGCTAACTTTGACCTCACACTAAATAAAAACGCACCAGTGATGTCTGACCTAATATTAAGCATCTTTTTCATCAAAACCGACTAAACAGATATGGTACTTTGTACCATCAATTTTATCAAAAAAACAGATTTGATAATTTTGATTGATCTAATCATGTTGATGTAAAATTAAATGGTGTTAATTATCTTGTTGGCATTAACTCCATTTAAATAGTATGACAGGGTTTAAATGGCAAAAATTTTCTTCTGAAGTACCTTCAAGTTTTGCAAGAAAGTGGGAGAAATATTTTTGCAGGTTAAAAACAAATTTCCAAAAACAAGAGTAGTAATATATAGATATAGAATTTATTTTATTAAGAAGTTCGTAATTGTTATATAAATCATATTTGGTAGTAACATATATTATCTATAATATATCATTGGAAAGTACAAGATTTGATAAAAAATAATATTTAACAATATTCATAAAATCAAGTTTTAGAAGACAATGGGAAGTGACCAATGACATAATTGTTGTAGTTGTAATGTCTACTTTTATGTTATTGAATGGTAAATAAATGTTTCTGTAGAAACTAAAAGGAAATTCCAAAGAAAATACATGAAAATAAATTTTATGTTTTTGAGTTTGATTAGCCAAAAATGTATAGTGCACTGAACTGTCACAATTTATATTAATTGCCTCAAGTTTGTATTTATAATTAAAGTGATATTCTCAAGGTTTGTTAATTTTCCGAAAAAATAAATTTGTGAATGTTGAGTGATGCATAGTACTTAACTAGACTTTTTTATGTTATTGTTTTTTTTCATTGCTGTTATTAACATCATTTATTGATGAAGACATTCCAAGATATCTGTATATCTTAATATAATTTCAATATTTTAATTTATTTTCTTTTGCTTATGTCATGTATCATCTGATTGAATTTTATCATTTCATAATTATTCAGAAGCCAGATAAATGTTTGTGGTGCAATTTTACATTCGTATTACTTATAGAGGACAAGGCTCCCAAAATAAAATTTATATTTTGAGTAAACTGAAGAAATCAAGCTAAATGACGTTAAAAATGTTTCAAGTAGGCACATTTTATTTTTATCACAAACCTAATTGTGTTCTATATTTTAATTTATATATAACATATTGACTATAAATGAACTTTATTGGGTTTGTTTTGTTTTTAAAATTTAAAAATCTATTCCTAATATTTTTTTTCAATTTCAATTTTCTATTGGTGAACCAAGAAATAGTTCTTTATTTGATGAAAGTAGTGAGCACTAAGAGATTATTTTATGGTGATTTTGTATACTTGAATTTTTAAGAAGTATTTAATATTGTATGAGGAGTTGGTCTGGGGTGCTGTCAAATAAATACTAAAAAATATAATAGTATTTATTTTATCGCATCCCCGACCAACTCCTTCTCATATCATAATCATGGTCAACCGCCTTTACACCATTTAATATTGTAGTATTATAATTTTACTTGTGCTGAATAGAGAATGGCACTTCAGTGATATTTAAAGACTTGAAACTCACTCTACCAACATACAAAGGTGCAGAAGACATACACAGATTGAGTCCAAAGGAACATGTGAATAAACCTTTAATACAAAGCAAAATATATTGTACCTTGCTAATATGGGTTGCATTTTAATTTTTTAATGAATTTGAATAGCTTTCAAATGATTACCAACATTTTTTGAGATATTCAGAGAATAATTGTTAGAATTTTGACATAATTTTTTTAACCACTTTTTCCAAACCCAGCTTTATTGGCACTGCCATTTTTGAGATATAGTTATAAACAAGTGAATCACATCTTTCTTTCATATGAGCCCTTCAGTTGACAAAATGACTAACTCAAAATTCAACAATTTTGATAAATAATTTTAGGGATATCTCTAGTGTGAAAATGTAAACCTTTCTTCACAGTTCTATATTTCAACACTGCTATCACCTACTCACTGTCTGTCCAGATATAAATTTTCCAATTAGAAATATCACTAAAATGATTTTACCCAAAAATGTTGAAATTTGAGTTGTCATTCTGTCAACAGAAAGGCTTATATATAAAAACTGGTTCACTTCAATCTCGAAGACAAAATAAATCATTGGTAAGAATCAAGAAACCTCAGTTGAAGGGGAACAATAAACAATAAAACTGTTAGTAAGCAGAGAAATTTTCAGTACGTAAATTAACTCTTGAAATTGTAAAATCATCAAACAATAATTAGAAAAAGGAAAAATATCGAATAAAATGAATCCTTTATTAATACAAAGAACCACATCTTCAACAGAAGATAGCAATATTTATAAGTGAAGACATGATTGGTTTTCGGAGGCGGGAAGGTAAATCCAAAGATAAAAGAGTGGCAATTGCTTAAAAAATAAATTCTAAACTTAATTTATGAATGGGGTTGAATACTTGTCCCAATTATGAAACTTAAACTAAAGAGAATAAAAGAGATAAATTAATGCTTATATTTTATTTTGTCATAAATAATGAACTGAGTTATATTTAACATCACAATGGTCAGTCACTAAACACATTACATAGAAACTTGTTGCAGGAGATAGACTGGACCACACATCTATTCAAAATATCATGCAATAGTAAATAAGAAAATCACAGTTAAACAGAAAACATTAAAAAAAAAAATATTTACAGGTATAGCATGTTAAACTCTATTTCTTACATGGTGACTTTATTTACATATAACGATTTCAACATAAAACTTAAAACATATTTTTTGATTTATCAGATTCATTCAAAAAAGAAAATAATGTAAAAACTCAGATGACTATATACTATACATCAAATTACGTATATGTATACATCAGTCGTATATGTATCTTTAAAAACAAATTTAAAATATGATATGGGTATCTTTAATAAACCATTAGATGGAGGGAGGTAATACATTGGAGTAAGCTGCTATTTATTTTTTACACTTTTCTCAGCAGCCTTTTTTGCTTTGACCATTTCTACAAGGTCTTTGTATCTCTTCATACAGTCTTTCTTACTCCTCGATGGAACACAATCAGCTATCCTATCCCACCTTTCTGGTGTGCTCGCCGGGTAAGTCTTCAAGGCTTGCTCTAATAATCTCTGTTCTTCTGCAGTCCATGCTAGTAGTTCTGGACCGTCAAATCTGTAAAGTAACATAGATAAGTTAAATTAATTTACACAAACTTATCCAGAATCCACATCTGTACTTTTTGTCATGAAGTAATTTGATATAAAAAAACATCGCTAAAAACAAAATTTCTATCTAAGAGGACCTTTTAAAAATAGCACTCAAGGACATTTAAAAGTCATTTTTTAATGTGTAAACTAGAGAAAAAAACAAAACAAAAATATCATTCTCCAGACCTTTCTAGAATGTAGGAGTGATTCAAGTCATTTGATAGAGGAAAAATACATTGAAGAAAATTAGTTTGCTTCTACTTAAAAAAAATATAATTATAATGAATAAATAAATAAACTATAATTATAAAGGACAGATATGATAAATGTATCACTTTCCTAAAAGAGAAGTTCCATGAGACCTTCGGAGATAGAGAGTTCACCGTGAGAGGCCTCTGGCTTGGGTCTCGCAGAATAACTCCAAAAAAAACAAGGAGCTTCCTCGAGGAACTAGGTGTCGACATTAAGGATTTAGCAATATTGGCATAATTAACCAGACTAACAGTAAAGATGATTTTTAATGGTATGTTGGATAGGCTGCCCACAAATGATGCTAAAATGGTCTCAGGGGACTTGAATGCAAAGGTGGACTTTCAGGAAAACGTCAAGCCAGGTGTTGGTCAGTAGAGCAGACACCACGAATCTAAAGAAAATGAGCAAAGACTTGTTGATTTTATCATCAGAAAAGGCCAATCAATCAGCATTACACATTTCCTCATAAAATTATACATAAACAAACATGGATCTCTCAGAATGGACTAACAATAAATCAATTCGGTGATGTGCTAGTTGATTCCAAAACACAACCCATATTACAGAAGTCCGAGTTTTTAGAGGGGCAAATTGCTACTCAGACCACTTCTTTAGCATTGAACAAAGAAGAGAGTAATGAAAATCCGAAGGATCTCGTTCTGGGTCAGTCCCTAAGAAATGATGATGGAGACAACATAGAAACACCTCCAAAGAAGGGAGAGGTTATGGAAGAATTCCTCAGCATGAAAAATTACTAAGCTCCTGGTGTTGACTTAATACCAGTGGAACTGTTGAAGTATGGGAGAGATAAAAAAAAAATTTTTTACCTCTTCAGTGAGCTGTATGAAATAATTTTTGATCTATGGATGACTGAAAGGATGCGCCAGCCTATGGGCTATAGCTCTTTTATATCACATTTACAAGAAAGGTGACAGACTGCAATGTGAAAATTATAGAGCTATAGCCCTCCTTAGCATTGATTACCAAGTTCTATCGTCTTTGATCTGCAGAAGATTAGAGGCACACATGGAGAGAATTGCCAATGACTACCAAAGTGGATTCAGACAAGGAAGGTCAAAAACTGACTGAATTTTTAATTTTAGGCGGCTGTTGGAAAAGACAAATGAATTTGAAATTACGCTGCACCAATTTTCATATATTTTCTGCAAGCCTACGATTGTTTTAAATTAGTACATCTACTGTGTGCTTTGCATAGATTGGAAGTCCCAAAAAAGATAGCAATCATAATTCGTATTACCATGAGCAGCTCTCAATGCCGGATCAAATAATAGGGCATTCTTGGACAGTTTTCCTGTTAACAATGAACTTCGACAAGAAGATCCTGAGGCTGCAGTTCTTTCTAATTTTTCTAGGGAGGGCACAATTCCACATAGGACCATTCCTGGTGGCACAATCTACAATAAATACATACAGATATTGGCCTACACGCAGACAATGTCCACCTTGACTCAATATTAAACTAGGCAATAATTAACTACTAAAATGGATTTTTTTAACCTTACAATTGATTAATTAAACCAAAGTTTGGTTATCTCAAAAAAACAATTCTTTATTTTTTAATTTCAGCTAAAATCAAAATACCTTTAGCATTTTGAGATGATCAATACCTAATGTCAAAGTATTATTAACAATTATATTAATTGTTAATAATATACAAGTATATTATACTACACAGAAAAAAAAACCTGAGGAATCAATTTTATGAATGTAGTTCATAAAAATAACAAAAAAGGATAAAACTTTTTCATTCTACAAATCACGATCTAAATAAAGGGAGACAAAGCTGACATGTCAATCACTGACTATTCTAGGAATCCCATTTATAATGCAAAAAAAGGTATCTTGGTCCACTGGACAATGTGGAGTGACATTTTTACAGTGTTTCCTAAAGTAGTAATAATTCTTATAAGCATTTATAATCACAATTATATCACAATAACCAACGAACCATTGGTCCATCACCTCCATCTACTTTTAGGTACACTCGGCAATTTTCTAAGTTCTATGTACAATGAGATCTTTACCAACAAAAGAACCAGGTGACACTACTATAGTGGTACCAAAATAAAAAGTAACCATTCAGTAACTAATATTAAAGTTATCATTGCTAATAATAAAAACCTTAAAGCTACTAGTAGTTCTAAATCACTATTCCAACAAGGCAATTTGTTTCAAGATGATTTCAAGCATACTGTGAGTGGAATCTCAAAATAATCTGAGCGCCTGTAAGTAGATATAGATCCCCAACCCTTTGTAACAGAATGTTTACATTAGCTAAGATAAGTTAAGCTAGTCCTAATCACGTTCACTTCTTTTTATAAGTAAATAACTGAGTGAACCATCGCATAGAAATATTTTCCGAAACTTTCACTTCTAACTAAACAATTAATATCTAAATTAACATATATTTTATGTTTTCTATCTGACATAATCAACATCCTGAGTACTCTTTTGTATTATTAAGCACAATCTATAATTCTGACACAAGGATATAAATAATAAAGATTAAATTGAAGCACGGCTGCAACCAAAATTAAATTTATATTATAAACACATTTCTATGTATCCCACATAAAATAATTACTAATTTTGAATGAGAAATGCTTAATTAAATATGTATAAATTATAAATTTAAAAAATACAAAGAACATTTATACGGCATGATTATTCTTCTGCCAGAAATTGTATATGTTTTACAGGTACAGTACAAACAAAGACTTTATAACAACTACATATACATGAATGACTGTTAAACAATAAAACAACTAACACAATATAAAATAATAAATATTTTGAATAATTTATGTCTAAGAAATAATAATAAAAGAAAATAATGGAAATCATACACAATAACATGAATAAAACTGAACACAAATAAATTAGACGGATCATTGTTTATGCTGGATGTAGCAAATTAAAACGGTGTTTTCACGCATGCCGAGCAAAACCGACAATGTTTTAACATTCGTTCACAGAGGGAGCATTTAGAATGGAAATTAGGATATCATTTCGAACCGGGCTAGTTCCAAGAAATTTGATACAAAATAATTACTAATTAACGCAGTAATTTTACAATATTATCTATGAACAGTGTTTGGAATTACTCCTCAGTAAATTGCTTTCAGCGTATTTTAGGCAAAAAAAGTCTAGACATGTTTCCTATTGAATGAGAGTGAGATTGCCAATATTCAACTGTAATTTGCATTTCATCAATAGTGACTCTTAAACCACATGACATCTCAGTGCAGTAATTTAGAACTAGTATCACCTTAGATATAAATCAATAAGTTTACACTTACCTTTGTGATGTTTCAACTTCCACATTAGTTGATTTCTTGCGTTTTTCAAGATTGTCAAAAGCTTTTTGATTAGCTGCAGCTTTCACACTATCATCAAGTGACTGCAATTCTTTTGCTTTGCAAAGAACCTCTCTAGCAGTAACAGTATTTTCCTTTCTTTTGCCATGTTGATTCATAAAGTTTGCTACTACTTCCCACCTCTGATTTGTTCCAGCTGGAAAAAGGTTTACAGCCTTAATAAGAAGATTTATATCAGCCTGAGTCCAACTAAAACTAGAGTTGTTTGTTTGACCATTCATTTGTTTATTGTTGACAGTTTTCAAGTGATTTTCCCTTTCTGACTGCAACTCCTTCTCAAGTTGTTCTATCTTAGAAAGAAAAACATTACGACCACCATCTTTCAATTCTAAATTTAGAGTTTCAAGTTCTTTCTGGTTTAAAAGTTCACACAATTTCTCTGTGTACTCCATATGTTTAACTAAATCATTTTGTGTTTCAATAAAATAGTTATTAGCTTTGCAAGTATCCCGTAAAATTTTTCTTTCTTTTTTTAAAGCCCTTTTTTGTGCTTCTCTTTCAGCTTTCAAGGCATTTTGCTTAGCTTTTTCTGCAGCCTCTTGCTCTTCTTTTTCTTTTCTCAACTTATCTTCAAGTTCTTTTTGTACTCTTTCAATCTCTTCTTGTTTAGCTCTTGCTGCTTCTATTTTAGCTCTTTTTTGAGCTTCTTTTTTGTTTTTATCTTCCTGCTTGAATTTAACAATTCGAGGGTCATTATTATAAGCTAAATCAACAAGACTACGAATCCTTGCCATTTCCTCTTTCTTTCTTTTAGCCCTCACAGCTCGATTTTGTTTTTCAATCCATCTCCTTTCATCTCTATCTTGACCACTCTCTTTAGCTTCTTCATCTTCATATGAATATTCTCTCCATGATTCAAAGTTGTACCAAAAATTATAAAAACGATCTACATTGTCTCTTGATTCATCAGAGCCACCTAACTGCGGAACTGGGTTTTTTTCAGACCACTGAGAATTTAATTCAAAGTACTTATTGAAAATAGAATAAAAATCACCTTTACTGACCTCAGAATTAGTTGGGATATTGTCATCAAAATATGGGTCAACTGAATCATAAGACCTCCTTTTGGTTTTATCTCCTAAGATTTCCCATGCTTTTGTAATACATGTAAAATAGTCATCATCCCGATTCACAATTTCACCTTTGGCTTTTCTTTTATCTGGATGATGCTTCAACACTTTGTGTCTATAGGCAGACTTCACTATTGCTGGAGATGCCTTGAATCTTAATTCACCTAATCCCAAAACAGCATAATGGTCTTGCTTTTTCCATTCTTTGGGGTCCAAGCTTCTTAAATAATCATCATCATTATCATCTGGAATAAATACTAAGTCTTCTGATTGATCAGAAGAAGAATTGATTTCTAAAGCCACATTACTATCACAAGCTAAATTTCTGATGTATTCTACATAGTAAGGTCCAACACATTCAACTAATTTATATTCTAATGTCAAACCATTAGTAGTCTCTTTAGTAAGATCCACAACCATTATATATTTTTTTGAATTTCAAAATATTTGCTGTCCAATAAAACAATATTATCTTATAATAACAATTTAATCTTTATTTGAAACTAAATAACTTGAGCACAACATTTAAAAATTATATGCAAAGAATAAGCATGTGTATAACTATAACCTCCTCGATCAGTAATATAACCTTTTTAATATTCGGAAAACCGCATAAACATGGATAATAGAATATTTCGTTCATTTGTGATCATACTTGAGAATTATTAACCCAAATAAAGATTTATAATTTATATTCATAAAATTTTAAAAAATCAAAGTTTAATTGTAAATATATACGGGATACAACAGTGTATACATGACTTAAAATATTACTTCTATTTTATTTAATTGAATAAAGTTTAAACTAATATTATTTTAAAGTATAATATGGGTATGATTTGTTAAAAAATTCACATTTTTTTTTATTTAAATAAGCCACTTAACTGCTACTGAAAGAAGACGCTGTGGTCGCCATATTGAGTATTTTATTGTCGTGGCATTTCGATTTTTGTCTTTATTTGTTTTAAAAATTTAGTTATTTTAGTGTAATATATGAGTAGGTCGTCTCGAAGTGATAAATTGAAAGGAGGACACAGCATGAAAAGGAGAAGTACAAGTCGAGATTCTCCTCCTATTAGAAGCAAGCGGTCTCGGTCTAGTATTGGAAGATATGATGACAGTTCAGATGAAAGATTATCGCCAGATCGTCTTAGACGCCGAAGTAGGGTAAGATCTCCTCCTAGTCCCCGTAGGTATCCGTCTCCTAGTTCACACAGAAGTGATTACAGGTCTAGAGAATTGGACCGATCGTATCCTAGTTACAAAGTGTTGTGTGTTAGTGCGTTACATCCTAAAGCAAGTGATGAAGTTATTAAAGACACGTTGTATAGAGAGTATAAAAAATTTGGTGAACTGAGTATTCGTATTTCTCATGATTTGGATGAAAGAGTAGCTTATGTGTGCTTTCGAAATTCAGAAGATGCCAGAGATGCTAAGAGAAGTAAGCCAAGAATCATTTTGTTTGATAAAGTTGCCTTGGTAGAACCAGTTTATGAAAGTAGAAGTTCCTCAGATCCATATAGACCGAGGAGTAGACCAAGATCTAGAAGCTTGACCCCCGATCATGACCGGTATTATCGAAGCCCTGAACATAGGGCTCCTGACAGAAGTGTTGAACGCATGTATGGACCTCCTCCTGTTATGCAATACAGGGAGTACCGCCATGATGTTCTTTCAATGCATCACCCAGATTTTATTCGAGGCCCTCCCATGCACCATGGGATACCACCACACATTCCTCCTGTCCCACCACACCACTACGGACCTCCTCGACACATGATTCATGGATTTCGCCCACCTCCACCTCATTTTGAGCATAAAGTAGAAAATAAAAAGGATAAATTTCCTAACTATTTGCATCATGTCCCTCCAGAAGATGATCCCCTTGCCACCCGAACTTTGTTTGCTGGGAATTTAGAAGTAAATATATCTGATGAGGAACTTAGGCGAATTTTTGGTCGTTATGGGGTTGTTGAAGATATAGATATTAAACGCCCCTTACCTGGTACTGGTAATGCTTATGCTTTCGTACGTTATCAGAATTTAGATATGGCACATCGGTCAAAGGTCGAGTTGTCAGGACAATACATAGGAAAGTTTCAATGTAAAATAGGTTATGGTAAAGCGACTCCTACTACTAGAATATGGGTTGGGGGATTAGGTTCTTGGACTTCTCTTTCTCAGTTAGAAAGAGAATTTGATAGATTTGGAGCAATAAAAAAAATTGATTATATTAAAGGTGATACCCAAGCCTATATTTTATACGATTCTATAGATGCTGCTACTGCAGCAGTTAAAGAGATGAGAGGATTTCCATTAGGAGGTCCAGAGCATAAATTGCGTGTTGATTTCGCTGATGTTAATCCTGTACCACCCATGAAACCTAAGCCATTGCCTGGAGAGGAAATTGGTGCTGGAGATTTTAGAGCCCGGGATGCTTTTCCCTACCCAGATCCACATTATGAAGCCTGGGGTGAGGGTGATTATTATAGTGGTTCCAGAAGTTTTAGAGGTCGAGGGGGAAATGGTGCGTGGTCTGATAGGAGGAGTAGTAGGTATCGCTATGGTGAAGAAGAATGGAGAAGGTCTGAAGAATATGACCGATATAAAAGATCTGGATCTCGGGATAGATCACAACCTCGGTCTGAGGGAAGTGATAGCCATAATGGCCTCTTAGGTTCTGTCAGGACTTTGTCTGAACTTTCCAAAAAATGTATTACATCATGGAATGGAGCACTCATTTTGAAGAACTCATTATTTCCTGCAAAATGTCATCTTACTGATGGTGATAGTGATATCATAGACAGTTTGATGAAGGATGAAGACAACAAACCTTTACTTAGAATTACTCAAAGGCTTCGTCTTGATCAGCCTAAACTTGAAGATGTATCAAAAAGAATTTCAAGTTCCAGTAGTCATGCAATATTTCTTGGTCTCTCTAATTCCAGTTCTACTAGTGTATCCAGTAATGATGTTTCAGTACAAACAAGACCTCTCAGAAATCTTGTTTCATATCTCAAACAGAAAGATGCTGCTGGAGTAATATCTCTTGTTAATAAGGACACTGAAGCCACAGGTGTGCTTTATGCATTTCCTCCTTGTAATTTTTCTGCTGATCTTTTGAAACGTACTGCTCAGAGTTTAACAGCAGATGCATTAAAAGAAGATCATTTGGTAATTGTTGTTGTTCGAGGAGGCACAGCATGATTATAATTACCTATAATTTTTAATTGTAAATTACTTATAAAATTACTATTGTATTTTAATCAATTATATCAGTTGTTTGTAATGTTACGTGACTTGAAACTGTGAATATGATATTTAGATTTCAACTAGTGAACTTTGGTTGAGAACTTAATTTTGTTTATTCTTTTATACATGAAAGTTTTGTTATTAGAACTAACTGATCTTTTATGTTGACTGCTATGAATTAACTTTAGTGTTAGTGATTGAGGTTTACATATAGTACACATATGTGTGTAATTTGTGATACCAGAAAAAATAATAGTTATGTGTTTTTTTTTTTTTCAGTGAAGTGATCACTGTGTAATTAATTTTAATATCTGGAAAGTGATGTTTTGTTTTTCTTTTCATTTTAAAAAATAATTGAAATGATTAAGCCTTATTCTTGATTTTGTGACCGGTTTTTATTGATAGTGATGTGAAGTGTATTTTGTTGTGAAAAAAATAGATGGTTTACACTCCATTGTGTAATTTTACTAACTCCCATATCTGTGTGAAAAGTGGTTTCAGTTGGGTGTAATAGTACTTATTACTTTTTTGTGGGAAAGATTTAAAACTAAATTAAACAATAATAGTCTGTGAAGTAAGTGTAGTGAATGTCAAATATTCTACTTATAGTTCTTTTGTTTTGGCATAGTGGAGTTCTTTTAGTGCCGTTTCTTGTGTAATTTTGTGAAAATCGTTAACAGTTTTGAGTAAATGTGATCCAAGTTTTGATGAAATTATGTCGTGTATTTTTCCCTTTTAAGAAATGGATATTCATTTAACAGGGAAAAACTGAAAAATTATCTATTTTTCAGAGATAATTGGTACGGTAAGCTCTAGCTTTATTTATATTCAATGGTACGCCCCAATAAATATTTTTTTAATAGATTTTTTTTTCTTTTTAATTATAGTGCCCAAAGTAATTAATTTTAACCGTACGACAGCTAAGCCTTTGATGTAAATCATATTGTAAAAACAAATTAAATGTATTTTTTTTTTAATTCACCTAATCAACACATTTTTTTTAATGGAAATTTAATTTTAATTTTATTTTTTAATAAGTTCAATACAACAGATTTTTCATTAAGTTTGCAACAATTTATTTTTTATCTAATAATTATTTTTCAATTAGCTGGTATTTATTTCAACTTTTGGACTGTAATGATATTTAGTAGATAGTAAATGTGATTAGCATTGGTAGTATAGTATAATTAATTTTATTGCTCTTCAGATTTTAAGAGTGTTGTTATAAAAAAACATGTTATTGTTAATATAAAGGGCCTCAATAAGGGATGGTCGATAATTAATACGATATCTAATGCTATTTTAATTTTTAAAACCTGTATAATTTTAATAATAAAATCCTATTAAAGTATATAAATAAAGTTAACTAACATTTTACTCTCCTAATAAAAATTTTTATGACTTCAGAATCACTTTATTGTCCCATCTTCAGACCTTATCTCATCTTTCTATCATCTAATTTTTAAAAAAGACTTGTCATAATTTTTATTTTTATAAATTATCCCTTAGTTATATTGTGGACTCCTCTAGGGAGAGTCTAGTCAGACACTTCAGAATCTCCCTAGAGGAGGCCACTATATAACTAAGGAATAATTTTTAAAAAATTAGATGATATAAAGATGGGGATATTAAAGTGATCCCAAAACGTCATAAAAATAAAGAAATACTTTTATTGGGAGAGTAAACTGTTACTTAACTTTATTCGTATTCCTTATATAAATAAACATCTCTCTTAGGACTTATGGACAAAATCCTATTATTTTCTAAGCACCAATACTATTGGTCTCTTAACCCTATCCCTCTCCACCATGTAGTGATCCTGGTTGGTATAGTGATTTTCATTATAATGAACACTTACCTACCTAGCCGTACTGTCTTTGATGATAAATAAATTTACTCATTTTTTATTATAGGTATTGATTTTTTAACCCAAGGTTGTGGGTTATCAGGGCAAGCAGGTCTTGTAAAGTTAACACGATAACTTGAGAAGAACTTGTACTCTTCTGATGACAGCAGATCCTACTTTGCCTGAAGATGACCCTCAAGCATGGGTTGAAACATTGGTTCCTATATTTTAAAAAATCTGGTGAAAAAATAATTATGATAACATTTAACTTTAATCATCTCTAATTAAACAGTCAGGACGCAGTCATTTTTAAGGTTTTCATTGGTGCCGATGTTTCAACCAAAGCATGTGGCTCACCATCAGTGTTTTGAGCACTGACGGTGTTCAAATACTTGAACATCTTCAGTATTCAAAACATGCCCTGATTATGAAATATGAAAATGAGAAATATCTTTGAAAACCAATAGGGACCAAAATAAACAGAAACCTGGATTTATAAGAAAATGAAAATCAAATTTAAAAAAAAAAAAGGGAAAATTATTAAGGCTCTGTGATTTAATTGATAATCAATGTTGAAAGCTGCTATCTATCCTTTAAACAATCAAAGTGACCAGTGCTCAATTTTTCTTGTTACGTCTATCTGTGGGTTTACAATTTTATAATTTTTTTCCCTTTCCTTAAAATCTATTTAAAACATTATTTGTTTTTTTAAATAGTTTTAATCTAATAATTTTGTTTTTAAATACGTATTTTTTCACAAATGGAAAATAAAGAGGGTGGAATTAAATAGGCATTTGTATTCATAATGATTATATTTATACCACACACTACATTTTAGTGTGGTGTTACGATTAGTGATCATGTTTCGGTTTTTGTTAGGCATATATATATAATATACATTTTTTTTATATATGGGTGTAAATAAGAGGTGTAACAAAGGGTTGGAAACAAAGTAAAATGCCATGTAAAAAAAACTCATTGTTTAATCACTTCTAATTCTGATCTATATCCAACCACTCTCTCATTATTACTTCTCACTTCTACAAGTTGAAGGTCTATTCTTAAGGGATTTTATCTTATGTAATCTAGTTACTTTTTATCTTTTATGAGTCCCTAATTATGATTTGCATTCATTTTGACATAACAACTGTTATGTGGAGTTGTAGTAATGATTTCTTATTGAAGTTAAGCAGTGCTAAATACTCACAGATTTCTTAAATAAATGAATTACTTCATTAAATAGAATAAAATTCCAAATGTTAAGCACCAAAATCAAGATTATGAAGGAGTTGGTCTAGCTGATTTCCATGTTTCAAGAGATCTTAAGCCACATAATTTTAGTTTTTCTGTATATCATTTAGTGATTACAAGATTTATGTTATCAAAAAAGTAGTATCATAATATTTATCAATTCTAAACTTATTTAATATTTTATTGATCAACATTAGATTTGTAGGAAATTTCCTCACTACTTTTAATGACTGGTTTTATAAGTCAATTTATTTTAATACACTAATTATCAAAAAGCACAACAAATTTTATCGTAAGTTAAGGCTCTAGATCATACCGTCCAGACATCTTCCCATACAATTCAGCTGATTACAGCATCAGAATTTCATTTAAGCTACAAAAACTATGAAGAAAAGCCACTCAGCTCTGATCACTCTCCGTCATCTCTCAACTCTCTCATTCTTAAGCTCACCATCATTAGTCTGTATAATAGTTCAAGTCATTAATATTAATTGTATTTTTCATAAATGTAAGTTTTTTAAAAGTCAATCGGTCTGCCTAAATTCTTAAATGTTGCACACAACAGGTACTCTTACATAAACTTGCTCTAGACTGGCTTCACTCTATTCTCTGAAGAAATATTAATAGCGGAACCAGAAGGCCACCAACAGATTCTCAATCCTTCGAAAGAAGAATCCTTTTTGAGGATCAGTCAGTTTGGATCCTTAACTGTAACTGCGAAAATATGGCACCTCAACAAACTAAAGATATGTCATAATGGCCTTTTTATATGATAGTGCTAAATACCAATTTATCATACAGGTAGGAATTTAATGTATTAAAAAGAGGCTAATAACATTTGTAACAGTTTGAGAAATTTTAGGATTGTGGGATAGCTCAGCAGGCAAAGCACTGACTTCGTAAGGTCCATGGTTTGAATTCGGCTGATGTCATTTAGTTATTTATTCTGTTTCATGAGCTGTGGATCGACTGATGTCAGCAAGCCCTCCTGAGGTTCACCAACCTCGATGAAGTTGTTATTCTTAGTTAAATAATTGATTAAGGGTGAAAACCTGGTAGTTGAGCGTGATCTTGTTAGAATCCCCTCTCTGCGCAAGCATGACCCTTGAAACAGTATTTCCTTAGAAAGCATTGAATCCAAGACCCTTTCTGGGTTGTAGTGCTATAGGTTTATATATATATATATATAATATATATATATATATATATATATATATACATATATATATATGAAAGATTTGAAAACAGGAGAGAAATAAGGCTGCATAAGCTCCCTTCCAAATTCAGACAGACACTATCATTATATTATAACTTTTGGTCCGGGGTTGCGGTCATAAATAGTGGTAAAACTATTTAGCCTATTTATGACCGCAACCCCGGACCATCTTTCTTTATAATGCAATGGTCAACTATTAAATATTCAATATTGATAACTTTTCTTTATAATTATTGTATGAAAAGTACTATTTATTGGTATTTATACCATTTCTGATATAAGTTCCAATAAAGAGAAATCTGCCTAGTTCAGCTGCACGAAAAACATTCATGCTTTTACTTAAAAAAATTGTTTGGCTTTTTGTTTTGGCATGATACGACAAAAATTTCATATTTTTTTCTATTAATGTACATGTGTGAGGTGAAACCTGACTCGCGTACACTAAATTTTGAAACAATACATGAGAAATGAGGCCAATAAATACTTTAACCAATTTTGGTCCAATTTAAATGATAATTTTTTAGATAATTTATCTAACTCTCAAGTGATTATTTTGAATGTTCCATAACTTCTTTACTTTTTCTTACTTTGCTTTGATTAAATTATAAACTATGTATAATAAGTTAAAATATTCAAAGGAGAAGACAAAGAAAATTTCATATTACTTGGAAAAAAAATGGACAAAATTATTTTGAAATTTACTATAATTGAGATTTAGTTGACCACTGATGAAATGTTAGTATATGTTGAGAAATACTTTTGTTTTTCTATATCTGTTCAGGGCTAAGAAAACAAGATGTGGGAATAATAATGGACATAGGAAGATAAAATGAATTTATCAGTTTCATCTGGGAGAATATAACTCCAACATAAATTTGTAGGAGTTAGATGTAAGGGTGTATCTAACAAAGCTGGTATTTTTATTTTTTTACGAATCTATTTAGGTTTTACTTTTCATGATGGTTTTTTCAATGCTAACTTCCTCTTTTGGTTTTTAATCACCTTAGCTTTATCCATTAAATGTAATATTATCTATGGTCTCAACTTTCAATTAAGTTTTATATAGCTTCTATATTTTCCAAATTACTAGGATGAGAAGTCGTTATTATAGGAGCATATGCTCCAACAAATAACTTCATAGACTGAAAATGATGATTTTTTGTACAATTTAAGACAATATTGAAAAGATACCTAAAAGAAAATAAATCTTTATGATGTGAGATATATCCAGAGTAAAAAGGGAAACTGGAAGTAAGGTATTGGGGGATATGTCAAGGAAGATGGAAATAACGGAAACAGCCTAAAGGAAATTTGTTAAGAATTTGGACTAGCAATATAAAATACCTTATTTCAACACAAAAACATTCATAGATTCACCTAGGTACAAATAACAAGATATTTTGGATCAATGATTGACTTAATTATAACGAAACAGACTTGCTCCATTAAATTCCAAAATGTTCAGTTGTATAAAGGAGCCGAATATGGCTCAGATCAGTTTCATGTAAGAGAAAAAGGGAGTGGCCATGGAGGAGGAAACAAAGCGATAATAGTCATAAGGAAGAAAAACTAATAGTGCAAACAAAAATATAAAATTGAACTATTGCAAGAAGAAAGCATATACTGGCTATATGAACAAAGAATGATTCAGAAACTTGAGGAAAACTTTTTTGGCAATGCTGAATTAATGCATTATGGTAATGAAAATAGTCACTGAAGTTCTTGGAAAAGAGAATTATATGCATAAAAATACCAATTATAGGATGAATGAGGAAATAATACTTTTGATAAAAGAAAAGATAGAAGCATATCTTCAATGGCTTTCTAAAAAGGACAGAAAGAAGTACACCTCTATTAAAAGAAACCGTTACTATGAAATAAGAATGCACAACTTGGATAAAGGAAGCCCACAGAAGCATGTTATGTCCTTAAATCATCGAGAAAACAGACCACCCATAAAACTAATATACAATTAATAGATATTCGGGAACGGCTGGAGGACTTTGAAAAATTTTTAAAAGGAGATCAGAAAGAGTTCAAAGAGGAAATTGATTACAGCAAAGATACAACCTGGCAAATATCCACCAAAGATTTAAAAAATGAAAAACCTCAAGTCCTGTTAGGATACTGCTCTCTAGAAGTACGGAAATATGGTGGTGTAAAAATGGCAATAATTCTCATAGTATTAATAAATAAGATTATAGTTGCAAATTAAGATCTGAAATGAAATGAAATTTGGACATCTATAGTCTATATATAAAAAAGGAAACAAAAAATGATGTGCAAATTATTGAGGTGTATATGTCACCAACTCCTCGTTAGAGTTGTTAAAATAAGTAAGAAAAGGAATATGATGGTTTAGAAAGCCAAAGTGGCTTCACCACTTTAAGATCATGCATTAATCACATTTTTACAATGAGGCAAATTTTTGAAAAACTTGTAGAGAAATCTTAAGTGGAGTTTGTTCATTGATCTAGAAAAGACATATTATTCAGTTCCAAGGAAAAGAATATGGGAAGCCCTGAAGGAAGCAAATATATCAGAGCCCATAATAAATACCATAAAAGAAATTTATCACAACAGTGTCTGCTGGTTTAAATTAGGGTTGAGTCTTAGAAACTTTCTAGACTTCGAAAGGACATCTCCAGGGATGCTGCCTCTCGCCAACCTTTTTCAAAATCTATGTGGATTTCGCTCTCAGAGAGTGGAGAAGAAAATTGGAATAATAATTAGAGAAAATGTAAACATCCCAAACTTGATGTTACTGTTGATAGGATCAAGTAACTCTCGACCAAGATAAAGATGACAATATTCCACATTACATAAACAATTCATTAGCTTTGATATTTATATTTGCATGCTAAAGAGAGTTTTTGTTTTTTAAGGTCTCCAGTATTGTGGATCATATTAAATATTAATATTACAAGTCCTATAAAATTATCAATAAACAGTTATAAAATTTAGTTGGAGGTCAAATTTTTTTTTTTACCTTCATGAAAATAAATTATATCTATCGACATTATCATTGGTGATTGTTGTCTCAAAATGTTTTAGAAACAGGATGAATAATTAAATTAAATTTTGTAACTTTTGAGAACCCGAAAAAAAAAAAAAAAAAGGAATTCCATATAAAGGTTTTGGTTGACAGTTGGAGTATTTAAATGTTTTTCATAAAGACACCTCTTTTTTTTTTTAAGATGGGAGAGATTCATAGTAGTTCAGTTTTAATGGACATTGATTTAGTTTATATAAAAAATCTTTAATAAAAGAACAAATACTCAACTCTATCTGTCAATGTAACATGGAACTAACAAGTGCCTTCTTATTTTTTAAATGAGTATATTTTGAGAAAAATACTGTTGTATAATTTTTTTAATATGCTTTTGAGAACTTTCAATACATATCTATATCCTCCTTTATTGATAGTTTCACTTTAGTAAATATGATAAAAATTAATTTCCTTAACATCTTCATTATTAAAATGTTATGAAGATTTGATCTGAAGTAATATGCATTATTTTAGAATTGAAATATTGCTAAAAATTCGGAATGAAGTGGGTAACAATTTTGTTTTGGATCCAGAAGTACATAATTACCTCCAAAGAAATGCCTAACATGCTTTGTTGGAGTAGTGTGGTAAAATAATTACAGTGTATAAAATATGTTTTCTCTATACTAAAAAGCCATCAAGTAAGTAATGATTTAAATAGATAAGGCGACCACTATTATTTGTGGGTTTTGAGAAATTCTCATTTTTTCCTTCTAGTCCTCTTAATAATGCATCCAGCTGTCCTTCAACCTCAAGTCCTCCAAGATTTAAATAATGAAAAACATTTAAACAAAGTTATAATTTAATCTTTTATACAACATATTATTATTGACATGAGGACAATTATAGCAGTATCTTCAAAGAGGATCAAACTTTAAGTTCTTAGAACCAGACTTTCTATTTTGGTTAGAAGGGCAAAAGGACCAACCAGGAAAAAAAAGGGAGTAGTTCTTACCACTTGGAAAAATTCAACATATTTGTGAAATTAGCAAATATATTGAATATTTAAAAATAAATTTTTTATGATCATATGGAAGTTGCTGAATTTTTTGTATGTGCATATGAATATACTTGAAAATATCTGAACCATACAATTTGTATTTATTAAGCATGGAAGGAAGAGTCTTCATAAAATACAATGGCCAAGAATAATATGGGAGGACACCATTGAGCAGTGGGTAACTACTCATAAAGGCTCTACCTTGAAAAAATACTTTCCTACCACCTATTCAAGATTTGAAGGAAAATCATCCTCCCTGGATATTGGGTGTCACAATTCCTCAGGGCATGAGGGTTTTCATGTCAAGCTTCAACCCTGTATGCCCCTGTTGCAATGTTCCTGAAACTGCTGAGCATATCATATATTGTATTGCAAGACTTGCACCACTTTTAAAGCAATAAGGAACAAACTACTGAGGGAAACCGGACTACATCATCACGGAGGGCGATTTCCCACAGTTTGTAAGGATAACTGCCCATACCAGGAAGCATTCCTGTATGGATGGAAGGAATTGTTGGGTTATGATCACTTCAACCTCCACTAAGGAAGAACCAGAGGATAAGTGGTAGAAGTATCCCACTACTTCTTAAAATCTGTATTGGCGAGAGGAAAGGGAAGAAGAAAACAAAAGCCATCATAGGCGACATTTCTATGACATAACATAAGCATAATTTCTGTGACTTTTCCAGCAAAAATTAATAATGTTAAAAAGTGAAAATGAGTTGTTGCCTATTTTTCAGCGGAATCTCTTTGATTATTTACTTATTACACTTGAAGTGTACACCAGAGCAGTTGTTATTTACAGTTTGCTACATTTTTTTTTATTATTATTTTTTTTTTTCTCTTACGGTATGCGGCATTGTCAGCCAGTGATGTCCAGTAAGGTGCCCACTAAGAGGACTCGGTCAGACGGCGCTAGCACCCCTCGTGATTCACCAGTGAAACAAAGAACTCGTCGCTGCCTGCGAGAAATAGCTGCAATAGCCACAGTGAAAACTTCAGATACAGAACCTCAGCCTCAACCAGGTACCTCTTCGCAAGAAATGGTTGAAGAATCTCCTTTCTTCACTCCAAACCCGTTCCAAGTGCTTCATAATGACAGAGAAGTAATGGAGTCAGCAGCAGTACCCAGGGAACCAAAGCCTCCTCCGATATTTGTAAAAAATATCAAAAATTTTCAACTACTGTGTACACAACTAAACGAAATCTGCTCCGGCAGTTATTCTTGCCTCAACAGGACTAACGACACAAAAATAACACCTGATACTGCAGAAGCCTACCGAAAAATTGTGAAGTACCTGTCAGAAACGAACGCAAATTTCCACACGTACCAGCTGAAACAGGAGAGATCGCTACGAGTGGTGGTAAGAAATTTACACTCCTCAACCCCAACTGAAGTGATAAAAGAAGAACTAGCGACGCTTGGTTTCAAAGTGCGTCAGGTAACCAACGTTCTGAAGGAGAATAAGGAGCAGCCAGGAGTGAGTAATAAAGTTCCACTACCTTTATTTTTCGTGGATCTAGAGCCATCACCTGGCATTGAAAAAATATATGATATCAAGAGATTGTACTACACTATCGTGAAGATAGAGAAGCCATACCCCAAGAAGGAAATTGTGCAGTGCCACAATTGCCAGGCGTATGGCCACACGAAAGCTTATTGTCACCATCTGCCGCGTTGCGTGAAATGCGGTGAACAGCACAAATCTGTGGAGTGCCCCAAACCAATACAAGATCCTGCAGTGTGTGCACTATGCCAGGAGGGCCCCCCCGCCAGCTACAAAGGCTGCCAAACCTATAAGAGCCTCAAATCCAGATACCAGAAGAACCGGATTCAAGATGAGACAACCAGACCAAGAAGAGAACCTTCTAGAATTGTTAACAATAATTTATCATACTCCGAACTACTTGGAGGTAAGAACCCCAATAATACATGTGAAGCCCTGCCGCAGCAACTACCTCAGCCCCAATCTCAATATTCTGTTCATCCTAACACACATAATCATCAACAACCTCAAATTCCTCATATTCCTCCTCCTTCAAATGCAACAGATCTCACTAGTTTGTTAGCATCTTTCCTCACCGATTTCAAATCCCTAGTTACTCCACTCATATCACTCCTTACAAATCTCGTATCTCACCTCATCCCTCCTTTAAAAAATCCTTAATGACCCACATCCCAAAACCCATGTCCATTCTCCTTTGGAATGCGAATGGTGTTAGAAATCACGTAGACGAACTAACAGCTTTACTACAAGACAAGAACATTGACGTAGCCCTAATTACAGAAACTCGACTGACCATAAAACAGCATTTAAAAATCCCACAGTATTTAACATACCATACTGACCATCCTGATGGCAGAGCACATGCCGGTACTGCTGTCATCGTACACCAATCCCTCTCCCATCACTTACTCCCATTACCTACTCAAGATTTCCTACAGTCAACCGCTATTGTAATCAAAGCCTTCTCCTTTCCAGTCACCCTTGCATCAGCATATTGCCCTCCTAACAGATCCATATCCAAAGTCCAGTTCAGTTCTCTCCTCAACTCCTTAGGTCATCATTTCATCCTGGGTGCAGACTTAAATGCCAAGCATCAAGTTTGGGGTTCAAGAACCACGAATTCTCGTGGCAGAACATTTCTGTCTGCACTCAATACCCAACGTTTCAGTCTCCTTCCACCCAACTCACCTACCTACTGGCCCACAGATCCTAACCGCAATCCCGATATCCTTGATTTTTTCATCCACAGTGGCTTAGGTCCCCTCAATCATTCCCTTACCCCTCTTGCCGAACTATCCTCAGATCATAGTCCATTATTACTCCAATTATCTCTAGCTCCTATTCCTAAGTCTTCTCCACCGTCCTTCATCAGAGGCCCAGTTAACTGGAAACTCTTTCACCAAATCCTTTCCGATAAAATTGACCTCAGAATGACCCTGAAAACCCCAGATGACCTTGACAATACCGTACACTTTTTTACCACCACTATCCAACAAGCAATCTGGACTGCTTCCTCTCCAAACCACTCCTCAAGAACTCCTAAGAAAAATAAGTTACCTCAACACCTCATAGACCTAATCCATACCAAACGCCGTGCCAGATTATTATGGCAGCGTACTAGACACCCCACCGATCGTCAATCCTATAATTATTTTTGGAAAAAACTAAAGATAGAATTGGCCACCTTCAGATCCCAATCCTTCAACTCCTACCTTACTTCCCTCTCTTCTCATGACAATTCCCTATGGAAGACCACCAAACATATCCTAAAACCCCATCACATATCACATCCTCTCCGTCGAGGTGATGGCTCTTGAGCAGCATCTGACGAAGATAGAGCCGAAGAATTCGTCAAACACCTTTCCCTTACTTTCACCTCATCCAGAATCCAATCCCACCCACACGTCAGCAGTAGAGGAATTCCTTAATTCACCCATCCCACTCTCCTTACCGCCTAAAGCAGTTAATCCTTCTGAGGTCAAATTCCTCTTACAAAAACTACTTACCCGCAAATCACCTGGATACGACCTCCTTACCTCTCAGATCCTTAGACAACTCCCTCCTAAAGCTGTCATATTCCTTACATACATATACAATAGTATCATCCTACGAACCACCCACTTTCCTCTTTTGTGGAAACATTCCACTATTATCCTGTTTCCGAAACCAGGCAAACCTCCCAACACCCCAACGTCCTACAGACCAATTAGCCTTCTTCCGATTCTCTCAAAAATCTTTGAAAAGATCCTCCTGAAACGCATCCTACCCTTTATAGAATCCCAAAATCTTCCTTCCCATCAGTTCGGTTTTCGTTCACAACACTCTACAGTCCAACAAGGACTCCGAGTGGTTGATCATATTTCCGCAGCATTGGAAAGCAAGCAATATTGCTCGGGTGCATTTCTGGACATAGCTCAAGCTTTCGACCGGGTATGGCACGCCGGGCTTCTTTCCAAGCTGAAAAACTATCTTCCTCAGTCCTTGTACCTTGTTCTCCGTTCCTACCTCTCAGATCGTACCTTCCGAGTTCGTTGTGGTACTGAATTTTCGCATTGCTATCCAATTGAGGCAGGTGTTCCTCAAGGTAGCGTATTGGGTCCCGTCCTTTACATCCTCTTTACTGCCGATATCCCTGTCCATCCCGATACCTTCCTGGCAACTTTTGCTGATGACACCGCCATTCTATCATCCGACTCAGATCCTGATATAGCATCCTCAAACCTTCAAAGACACCTCTCCCTGATTGAGCACTGGTGTAATAAATGGCGTATTAAAGTAAACGAATCCAAATGCCAACACATCACCTTCACGCTCCGACGCAGTTCCTGTCCACCAGTACACTTTAATTCCATCCAGCTTCCTTTCTCAGACACAGTCCGGTACCTTGGCTTTCTCTTAGACAGACGACTAACGTGGAACCCTCATACTAGACTTAAAAGACAGGAACTAAACCGACGATATGGCCAACTATACCGGCTACTAAACAGGAAATCTAAACTTTCCATTGAAAACAAGTTACTGATCTACAAGACAATATTGAAACCTATCTGGACTTACGGACTTGAACTGTGGGGAACAGCAAAGTTTTCTAACATCAAACGCATCCAATCCTTTCAATCCAAAGTCCTTCGAACAATAGTCGATGCTCCTTTCTATGTAACCAACAAAACCCTACACCATGACCTTAATATCCCATTTATCCTAGACCTTATCCCATCAAAATTCTCCAAATTCCACCAGAACCTTACCCATCATCCAAATCCCTTTGCACAATCTCTATCCAGCACCACCCATCCATATAATCCTCCAAGGAGGTTAAAACGGCAGTGGCCCCGCGACCTTTTATAGTTTGTAAATATTGGAGTTCTGGCAATGGCCAGATTCTCCACTCACGACATGAATGTATGCGGCTTAAGCACTCTTACTCAATCTCCACTGGATTTAGCCCCAGTGACGCGGTTGAGAGAGAAGTGCTGGGATCTCCTGGAGCCATGCTTTTCCCTCCACACTTGGAGAGACAAGTCTGGTTTGGAGTTCCCTCCCCAAATTGTAAATATTGTATATAGGTATGTATGTGTTATTTTTATTTATTTATTTTTAGGTTATTTTATTCTTATTTATTGTATATATGTTATTTTTCTGTATAATTTATTTTATTTACTGTACATAGAGTGTGAATGTGATTTGTTAACACTATTATAAATGTCCTTGAGACAGATTGTAATATTTTTCAATAAAAAAAAAAAAAAGTGAAAATATTTTTGATTTCTTAGTTTCCACAACCTTAAAATAAAAATACAGTGTTTTCACAATCTAACTAGTTACGTAAAAATATTCTCTATAAAATATATTTTTCTCTAATTTATCGTCGAAAATGTATAAGAAAATCACGAGAAAATTAATGTGTACGTATAAGAGGTGAATGAATCATAAAATCCTAAGGAATGTTTCTATATAATCATCCATGAATATAAATGAAAATTTAAATAACAGGAATATTTAAGTCGTGATAAAATAGTTACCTACCTACTTATAGCCTAGCCCAGTTAGTCGAATTTTTTACTTTCCTACCTATATTAGGTAAGGAAGGTTTTGCAATCGGGTCAAATTTCCAATATGCTGTTTTCGACGGATCTATATGTTTCAGAGTCCGAAAAACACATTTTTAACCATTGGTCTGTCTGTATGTGCCAAGATTTTCTCAGAAACTACTGAACCGATTTTGTTGCTTCTTTTTTTATTTTGTAGGATTTTGACTAATGATACCTGTGAACGAAATTCGGTACTCCATGCGCAATAAGTGAAAAACATGTTTTTCTATTGACTAGCGCGAAAACGGCTCTAAAGATTTTGATGAGACTTTCCTATAATGTTCTAATCATTGTTCTTTCAATTCAAAACGTCGTTTAGCCTGTCGTTTGGAAGGTAATGAAATTCCCTCCAATGCCATATAAAAATCGTTCATTTTGGACAACTATTAATGAAGTTACAGCTATTCAATTTCCAATCTAAGATTATGGGTTCATATCCTGGTGAATGAGAGAATAAAGATGACTAAGTGAAAATAAGAAAATCTGTTGCCCGCATCACACAATCTTCAGTATTTCCTATACTTTCAACAGAAATTATTGTTTGTCAATTCTAAGATATGCCAAAAAGTTGTTGATCAGCAATATTAGTGAGTATAGAAATTTTTACACTGATCTAACTTAAGCCAGTTTACATTGCTTTAGTTTATCAAATAAATCGTACTCAAACCTTTTGTTTGATCAATTTTCAGGCAAATAAATCTAGTTCAATTCTTTTTTGTTTCTTCATGAAAATATGTAAAGATATAAATTTTTTTCTGGAGTATGTAGGAAAGTCGTGTGGGTGGACACACCACATATTTTACTTCAAATTTTTGGGAGGAAGGCGAAACGATATTCTCGCTCCCTCATATTTTTTATTGGAGGAGCGAACTATACATCCAATGATAGTGATTATATTGAACTATACACTCATTATATTTTATGGATGTCCGGAATAGCAAACCGTAGCACCAAATAGGCGGAGCGATCCAGACGGTCACGAAAAACTGCTTCAGTAGACATATTTTATGAATAACACGCCCCTCCTCCCTCCCGGGTTCATCCTGTCCTATTCCATCTCGAAGATGGGGTGCCTTATCTACTTTTAAAGATCAGATGTTTGACGACAAAGCACACAGCTACCAGCCCACTTGCTCAGTCGACTTCAGGGAAGACAGCCAGCGGCTAACCAGAAACCCCACCGAGGCCGAAATGGGTTGTGGAGGTCGAGATTGAGAAGAGCGATTTTTGTGGTCTTTTATAAGTTTGTTGATGACACAGAGAGGAAAATTATTATTTGAAAGGATCTATTTTATACGTTAGATACTGGTTACATGAAATTGGAGATCGGAGAGGGAGAGACTTCAGTGGATGAGATTTTTAGCAACACTAATTTTTTGGTGACAAGGATGTTTAGAATGGAAATTCAGAAGTCTGCTTGTGTAAGTTGGTTTAGTGTACCAGTCTGTGGATATGATGTTAGGATTCTTTATGATGAAAAGAAAGAGACTTCTTTTCTTTTTTTTTATTATTGAAATTTACAACTATATAAATGATAAATACAACAAGTAAATTAGAATTTTTTAATTTGCATTCTACTATAAAGTTGAGGTGGGGGTGGTAAGAATTCAAGGCTGATAGGATATCCGGAATTTTATCTGGATTGAGGACTAGAAGGAGGTTCTCTACGAATTTTCGGATATAGATGATATCGTCTGGTTATAGAGGGATAATGGCATCTAGAAGGTCGTAAAGAACGATGTCGGGAGCGAGGGGGATCCCCATCGCTAGTCCTGAAATTTGGTTAAAAAATTGTCCTTGTAAGGTGAGATAGCCTGATTTACAACATAGATGAAGGGATTCAAGATATGAGGTGTGGGGTTCAATGATAGACCAATTATCGTCTATTATACTAAGTGCATTGTCTATGGGTATGTTCGTAAATTAATAAATTATAATAAATCTCTCGTCCATTATATACCTTTCTTTATTTTTGTCCACGTATTTCAGTTAACCGTTACAGATGGCGGGTGCTATGTAGCTTTAGTCTTTCCTGCTACAATACCTTCGTCTTTCCACGCTTATTCGATTGGCTAGGTCTGTTTATCATTCTTAGCTTATTTTTCCTCTTTCCCATCACTCTATTTTCCATATCTCCATCTCTGTTTTGTATATATTGATACATTTGCTCATTTATCGTTTTGGTTTATTTTACATTATTTTAACTTTTTATTTTCTTATACGTAGTCAGTATATTTTGATAGATTTTACAATATCTCATTTTTTTATTTATATCTATTTATCTTCTTATATTTTCCTTTTCTCTGTTTTACATTTTTTTCTAAGATTACTATTTTTCATTTCTTATTTTGATTATATTTATTTCATTAGTCCGTACTTTGTTGCCGTTATTATTTATTTCTTAGTTCTCTGTCACTGTTATTATTCTACCTACTTTATTTTACATTAGTTAGTTGTAGTAATAGTTTGTGAAATGACTAAACTCATTTTTTAGAAGTAAACAAAGAGCTTATTTGTTTAATGGTTAGTTTCTTGTTCAGGCATAGTTAAGTTAACCTCTTTCAACATGTTGCAACTTCTTCCTTGATTTATTGTTTATATTGTTGGAAGGTATTGTTTTCATGTGGTGAAGTTCTTGTGCTAATGATTTTTAGAGCTTAAGTTTCTTTATGTACGATGACTTGAAGGTTCAAAAAATTCAGTTAAATTGTTGAATTCAGTTTAATATTCATTTAGAAACAAAAAGAAAAGAAGATGAAGCCTGAAGTTGCATTAATCAATGAAGTGGTTTTACCTGGTCAGATTCTTAAAGAAATCAATACCACAAGTAATAAAAAAATTACATTAGGGCCTGGACTTAAAAGAGTTGCTAATAATATTATAATATGCAAGTGTGGTATTTTAAGAAGAAAAGGTTCTAACTTTTTTTGGGTTGATAGCCTCCAGAAGAGATATGTCCCTGCCAAGGATGAAACTGTTGTTGGTACAGTGGTAAAGAAAGCAGGGGATTATTACAGGGTCGATATAGGGGCCTCTGATCATGCCTTATTACACTACTTATCTTTTGAAGGTGCTACCAAGAAGTATAAGCCTGACATTCAAGTGGGAGACGTTATTTTTGGAAGATTAGTGGTATCTTGCTCAGATATGGAGCCAGAATTATTTTGTACAGACATAACTACAGGGAAGAAAGACCGTTTCGGGAAACTGAGTAATGATGGTTTCTTATTTAGTTGTAGTTTACATCTTATTAGAAAAATTCTGAACCCTAAGTGTCCTTTTTTGAGTAGTTTAGGTAAAGCTTTCACATTCGAAAGTGCTATTGGAATGAATGGTAAGGTGTGGGTGAAGGGAGATGATGTTACGACTACAATAGCTGTTGCGAATGCTATATTAACTGCTGAAGTTATGAATCAAGATGAGCTAAAAGAATTTTATTCCAAGTTTGGTCAAAAATAACAGACATTATCTTCATAAGTGCGTGATTGTATATTTACATAAAATTTAAATGAGCTATAAATTTTTTTTATTCTGCTCTTATTTTAATGAAAATATTTGTCTTTCTGGATTTACTTTAGCTAAAAAAAATTGGAAAATTCTTAGTATTTAAACTTTTCCATTGAACATTTTATCAAATTGATTTTAATAAATTTTATTCTGTAGAGTTGTATTTGCATATAACCCAACATTCCATGCTCTAAGCATCAGCTCAATATTTATCTAATTGAGAGATCTAAATATTTAATTAGTGAAATTGCTACAAATTAAAAAAAAATCTAATTATGAATGTTGTGTATTGATTCCAATGGCTAAGAACTATGATACATTATTGTACAAATATTCTATTTATTCTAAAGTGTCGTCTTTTATCACAAAAGCTAGGTAACAATTAACTAGTTGAAAATGATGTTCCTGAAATATATTTAATAAAATTGTGTATGTATACTTTTTTCCTTTATTATTGATTTAGAATTACTAAATGCTCTTGTTAATTAATAAGAAGCTTTAAAGCCAGTTCTTATGGTAAAGTAAAAACCAAAACTGATTTACAGTCCTCACACGGACAAAGGTAACTGATTTTCTGGCTAGATAAATTTTATTTGCCAGCCTCAATCTGAAAAAGTATGTTAGTGACAGCTGCCCACTTGACCTAGGTTGAGTTCACAACAATTCAATATTTATTACTTATGTGAAACTTTTGAATTGTTCCAAAGATTTTAATAAATTATTTTGCTGACCAAAAAGAAGGCATCTAAATAAAACATATTGCTTTTTATCTTGAGAACCAAGTTGATGCAAAAGTTTAATTTTTCAGTATAAGAATTAGTAACTGGAAAATTTGCTGATTGAGTTTCAAATAATCCAGTTTTTGTTCACTTGTTTAAAGTATTAAAAATAATAGTTTCTTAAAATTATTCATGCAGCTGAGTGTCTTGTAATTGTCAATGACTAAGTATTATGATTGATTTTTCTAAAATCCATCCATTAGCTGCATAGATTATCGTAAATGCGACGAAGAAATCTGAGCACTATAGTAAAAGCACATAAAATTGTCTAATATAATAATCGTGGAGTCTTAAAATAGGTATAAATTCAAACCATTCATTTATTAAATAATGAAAGTAAAAACAACTTTTTTATTTCTATTGACCATAATAGGCATCATATAACAATATAGGAGAGTTCCAAAAGGAGGTAGTGCGAATGACGAAAAATTTGCTAAAAGGAAGTAGTTCTATGGGAGGGAATGTAGAAATCTATAGGTTGAGACCTGGTTATTAGAGAGTGGATAGAGGAATGTAGAGTTAAGAGTTCGAGGATGTAGGGAGAGTTTTTGGTTCTGAGGACTTGGAAAAGGAAAACACCAAGGAGGAATTGTCGTTAGGAAGTAGGATAAAGCCACTTCAACTTGGTATACCAGAATGAAACATGTGAATGCCTGGGGATCCCGAAAATGTATCTTATGAAACATTTCATCAGTTTCTTCAGTCTAGCCTGGCAAATTTCCCTCCATACACCAAACAGCTGTAGTCGAAGTGGGGGGATGTAATGGAAGGAGCTGTCTGGTTTTTAGAGGAATACAATAACGGAATCTTAAAGGAGTTGTTTAAGGACAGTTATAGATTTTTGGGTGATCTGGGAGATATGGTTATTACTGGAGAGGTTCTGGTCAAAGGTTACTCCTAGATTTTTTTCTGTAGGGAAAAATTTATGGGACGGTTATTGAGGTTAAGTAGAGGAAAGTAAGGATTAGTATTAAGTAAAATATTAGTGTTACTTTGTCACTTATCACTTATCTTATATTTTCTTGCCTTACCATTACATACAACACTCATATATTTTAATTTTTATTCACATCTTAAAATTTATTCATTAGCAGATAACTTATATTTTTACTTTAGTTGTTTTATAATATTTGGTTATTATCTTGTCTTAACTCACCTTGCAACTTAAGCCAAAACATCAGCACGAAATAAAATAACTTTTTAAATTTTTCTTTGTGTGTTCTGATTACAACCTACAACCTGTAACTTCCCAGCCTTCATAAATCAATATTTATCTTATTTGAACGGACTCAGATTAAAAACTTTTTTTTTTAAGTGATCACAAGTATTCATTTTTCAAAACTAGTAATTTCAGAAATTCTGATATGAAGATGATAAAAAAATAATATTTACAAGTAATCAAGGTAAGTGTACCAATAATAGACAGTTTTCAACTCATTAACAGATAATAAGATTTATACGCCCAAAGAGATAGAATTAGAAATGAATTACTAAAGGCAGGAGAAGTATTCGCTAAAGAGCTAGTAAAGGTGTTCAACTTAATTTTAGAAACAAACGATTTATCTAGAGAATGCAGAACTAAAGACCCATCTCCCTTTGCTCTTGTCTCAGCAACGTTTTTACGACCCTAATTGAAAATAGAATAACTAAAAGAATAGTATAAATCTAGAATTGGAACAAACAGGTTTAGAAAGAGCTTTTCTGTCATAGATCACTTACACACAGCAAATCAGCTCATTGAAAAAAACAATGAATACAGTCTCCCCCTATTCCTTTGATTTATAGATTTCAGAAACGCTTTCGATAGCATATTACATGCTAGTATTTTTGAAGCATTGAACTCAGTAGGTATAGAGAAAAATATATTAATACAATAAAAATGTTACTTGAAAATATTAAAGCACATATCACATTTAAAAGAACAGGACCACCGTTTCCAATAAACAAAGAGATTAGGGAAGAAGATCAACTGACACCAGTGCTATTCAACTTGGTGCAAAGCTGGATTTAGTTTTTTGCCAATTGGATGTAGGAATCTCCCATCATCGATGGGAGGCGGCTGAGTAATTTATGGTTCGCATATGATGTCCTATTGATAAGTAGCAGTGCACAAAATCTGTCAAGAATGACAAAGGAATTATGCCGCCCGAGTACTACTGTTGGTTTAACAACTAACTATAATAAAACTAAGCTGATAATTAATGTAGAAAATATAGAAATAGGGGTGGATAATGTATGGCTGAAATATATAGAGGAGTACATTTATTTAGGGCAGGACATTGGTATTCATCTAAGGATTTTAACAGGAGGATATCTCTTGGTTGGAAGAAGTACTAGTTTTTAAAAACAATTATGAAAGGCAACTTAAAAATAGAATTAAAAAAAAAAAAGGTTCCAAAAGTTATATATTATTTCTTGTTGCTTATGGCTGTATAATCATTTTCAGGAAATATAGCCAAAATAATAAAATTATCAGTTGGCAACGGTCTGTAGAGCGAAGGAAGATAAATATGACAAGACAGGACCTTATTAAACCATCAGCAGTAAAAGAGGGAACTGGTCTAAGGGATACAACACTACAGATCAAAAAGCTGAAGTGGAAATGGGCGTGCAATGTGTTAAGACAATAAGATAAGAGATGGCTTCTAGCCATAACTGAGGGGACACCTTATGGCGTTAGAGGGAACAAAAGAAGGCAGCTCAAGAGATGGAGTGACTTCTTTAAGGAAAAGTTGGGTCCTACCTGGTGGAGAATGGAAAAGGATAGAAAGGTAAGGTAAGAAAAGGACAGCTAATTGGAAGGAATTGAACACAACTCCCTCTTTCCTGTAGGATTAGTCACATGGTAAGATTAGACTATTACTCCTTTTTTTAGGAGAGCCTATGCGGACATGAATTGCAAATGTTTATATTGTAAATAGATCATTAATAGTAAATATATTGAATTTTATCTGATTGTATGTATATCATATAGTAAAAGGCTATTAATATTATACGCCCAAAGAGAGTGCAAATATGAAAAGATTCACAGCTAAAACACTTAGGAGGGTGAAGCCTGAACTTCAAGTGATATGCCTCAATAGGCAATTGGTCGATTTGTTAAAGAGCTGGGCAGGGCTTTGTTTCAGGAAAGTTTCCTTATCACTCTTCTTTAGGAGATGAGTTTGAAATTTTGATTCATTCCTCTGTAGTTCACCATTTCTTAGTTTAAAACTGTGCAGAATTTATTTTGGGTTTTTTAATTATATAAAAAACCTGTTGTATATTTTCCAACTTTCAGTCAGGATTTTTTAAGTTTTTCATAAATAATTAATTAATTGTCTTTACAGAAAAAAAAAATTGGAAATTGGACTAAATTTAATGTTAATTAAATCCATTTTCTAAGATCCACCATCAGAAATAAAGCAGTGGTTCATATTAATGTTGACAATTTTAAAAATGTCTATTACCATTACATTTAATTTAACAGCACTAGGGGATCAGGATTTCATTTTGGGGAGCTTTCAGCCAGAAAGCATTTATATATATATATATAAGCATATATATATAAGCATATATATATATATATATATATATATATAAAACAATATTTTGGAATAAAAATAAAGAAACTAACTATCTTTATGAAATGGTGTTTAAGTAATTCTTGAAGTCCTATTAAATGTAACTACACGAACAATAACTTTTAGAGATAATTTTTTTCATAAGACATGGTTATATTTTACTATTTCGGGAAAGGGGAAGTTTCAGCCTGAAAGGCCTTCCTCCCATAGATCCCCTGTGCTTAACAGGGACCAGCATTGAAGTCACCTTTGATCCAAACACATTTTGGAGTTCACACTTAATAATAAATTGGTTTCCTTAATCATTTCAGATGTAAATCTTCATCTGTATTTACATTGCTTATGAACGCTTCATGTTCTTTCTTCTGTTTAAATGACATTATTTCTCCAGATATGCTAATTACCATAGAGGAATATATCTAAAAAAAATTATTTTTCTTTTTTGTAATCAAAACTGTTGATTCTTTTACATAGAGAAGAAATGCTTATACTTTGAAGATTATTATATTATAATTACAATCGTAGTAAGGTAATTGTGATCAAGTAATCGTGACACATTTTTGCTATATTTACAGTGCTATTGAATCAAGTATAAAATTTTATTTTCAGTTTTAGTCATTGATTCCGGTTTTGCCTATCTTTGACTAAAATAGTTCATTTGTAAGTTGTTTATCATTCCAAATATTATCATTTCAAATTTAATATATTTAGAGGAGTTGACTCTTGTAAAATTAACTTGAGATGAGCAAAAATTAATCTCTTTAATACAGGCATCTAAGTCAATAGTAATTATAATATGATTTTTATACATCATATGAGATCACATTTACTTATGAAAAAAATCTATATTAGTGAGAAATTTATCCATTTTCTAATGCATTAAAGTATAAAAACAATATGTTAATCTATATGCCAATATTAAAACGAAACAATGCTGCTTCAATCCATATCTTTTACAGTTACATTGATATGTATTTGATATCAATACCTATATATGTATAGGTATTTGATGATCAAATACTTATAAAAAACCTATCTTATTCTTTATAGTCAAGAAGGGATATGTGAACTAAAATTTGGCCATTCTATAAATAATTTTTACTATTTCCAGGTGTAAATCTTATTATAATAATGCTCAGGTTCCAGTGCTAGTAGATGCTTTCCTGAAAAATAAAGAACTAAAACTAATTGTTGATAGAGACAGCCAGAGTTTAGAGGTGGATAATTATTGACTTTTGTTAACAAACATTAGGAAATATTTTTTTTTATAGGAAGGAAACTAAAAATCTAGTGCAATGCATGCATCACACAAATTTCACTTACCACCCTAGTCTTATCAGAAATAAGTATTTTCATACTAAATAAGTATTCCTTTAGTTCCTTCATTATGATCCCTTATTTCTACTTTAGTTAATTATCAAATTCTTTCATATGTAACTACTTTTTATATCACAGATCAATGTGAAATAGTTAATTGTTTCAAATAAAGAAAAATTAAAGGTACTTTAGGGGAAGTTAATATTGAAAATTAGCCATTTAAGCCCTCTTAGAGAACATCAATAAAATCTACATTATATTAAAAACTGCTTAATTTTACACTGATATAAGGAATATAATCAAAATCGTTAGTTGTTTTTGAGAAAATTGTAAAAATGTGTTAAATTGCTGATATAAAGTGCCACTTCCGGTTAGCTGATTTTGACAAAAAACAGTTGCTTTAACATTCGAGGTATATAAAAACCTTAAATATGGAATTTCACTATCATAAGAATTTCCGTTTTTGAGCTAGACTGTTAACACATAAACACCGACCATTTGCGGTTATTGGGACTTAGGGGACCTCAAAACGTGTATTTCCATTGATAACTGAGATTCGATAATTTTCACGATTACAATTCTTTCCTTTACTATATATTTCATATATAGGTAAGTGAAAGTAAAAATTAGAGAATTAATTCAGAATAATGTGAAACTATTATTAGGGAAATGGGATTATTTACAATAAATCTATACTAAATAGGAGTAGTAGAAGGAAAAAATAAAATAAAAAGCAGCATACATAATAGTGTATTATGCATTAAAAATAATTCACATAATGAATATGAATATATATAATGTATCATGTAAATTTTGGTTCACTAAAGTATAAGCATAAATTCATAATGAGAAGTATTTTTATTATTTATATTAAAGTGTTTTCTATTCGATTGATAAAAACAACTGGACAGCAGTAAGTAATACACAACTAACAATAAAACAGAAGCCAAATAATGATTTATCCTTATTATAGAATAATTAATATAATCTACTAAACCATTCTACACCATTAGATATTAACTTTTACTCTATATTTCATGGTAAATATAACCACTACTTATTGAATTTAATGAAATGTGTTATACTAAAAAGATTAAAAGCGGAAAAATATACTTGTTTTCTGGGTATTTCTCCATTTTGGAAAGGTTTGTACTACTTGTATGTAATAATTACCACATCTTTATAATGTATTATAGAATAAGACATAGAATAAGAAATGCCAAGGCATTCTTCCACAAACATATTGTTTAAGTATGTCACCCCTCGAAAAAAAAAATAAAATAAATAAAAAGAAACTCTTTTTGAGTGCTGAAAAAAAGCAATTTTAAAATCACATCCATTTTTAAAAAATTGCAAGAATGACAATCGATACGTGAGCTAGTACAACAATATCTTAATATTTATTTACAACAACTAGGATAAGATAAATTGTATATAAAATTAAGACAACACTATTTTGAAATATCACTTTGCACATTCCAACTAAATTAACGAACATATACAAATAATTTATTTTAGCAGTAAGTATATAAATTACACATTACAATAAAACATTTATTAAATTTAATTCGAAAAATAATAAATCTGCAACCAGTTCATTTGAAAATAAATTCTCGTATATTAAAGAGACAGCAAGCTATAATGGAATATTTTATGACACATATCAATTTGTAAGTGTTAAAATCTCAGACAAACTGGTTTACAGCATTCGAAAATATCTGCATAAGGGAGATCACACTTTAGACCCGAAATATTTATTAATTCAAGAATAATCCACACAATATTTAAATCATGTTTCACAATTAAATATTTTTTTATGGATAAATTTAAATTTTAAGCAAAGTAATCCCAAACAAAACATAATACTAGTTCATTTGGGTATTGTACAAATTTCCTCAATGATGTGTAATAACCACTCTGCCAAGGGTAATGGTTGCTAGGCAACTTTTTATAATTGATGAAAAAAACATAAAATTGTTTATGAATTTCCAAACAAACCACTGAGGAAGATTTGTTTTGAACTCCAGAGCATTAAAATTTGTTAGGATATAATCATTCTTTAAATGATAATAGTGAAACATTGCAGAAATGTGCTCAGAGCTTTGGACTAGTTTAAAAAGTGGCTCCCAATGGCAGAGTGGGCTGGCATCTTTCCAACTAATCTTAACGGCATTCCCACACTTTCACTGTCTGGTCCACACTTCCAGAGGCCACAAACGGATGAGTCTTGTGGAAATCTAAAAAGTTAATTGAATATATAATAATGCAACAATTGAAGAATATATTTAAAATCAGAAAGTGAGGAAAAATATAAATCGATATTAATAATTAATATAGTAAATGCCTTTGCAATGAAAGTTAAGTTCATATCTTACCGAGTGATGTGCAGAAATGAGGATGAGCATCAAGTCGTTTGGCACATCTCCTATTTCTGGTATCCCAAACCCTAATAGTCTTGTCATCTGAGGCAGAAACGATGTACTTTCCATGGGGATGAAAAACAACTCCTCTCACCCAGTTATCATGACCTTCCAATGTAACCAAGCATATGCCTCGACCGACATCCCATATCTGAAACAAATAAATGTACAATAACTGACTAAGAACATACCACTATACTAAAAGAAATGATAGATATTAAATGAAAAATTCTTCAATATCCAATTAAATCAGTTATTTCAGATACAAGGGTGATATTTTTACAGAAATAATGGAAAGTATTGGTTTTAGATAGAATTTAGATATTTTCTGACACTTGGATTAGGTCATGAGAGGATAAAAATGTAACCAGCAACTGTGAAAAGGAAAACAGGTTCTGGGCTGATTCAATAATGTACAGAACCAATCTAGTATCACACCTGGAGATAGGGTGACTGGAGGAAAAAAAAAGGACGACAAAGAGATTGAGAGAGAAAAATAGATTTTTCAAATAGCACTTATCTTTGGAATTTTAAAGAAAAGTAAATGTTAAATCATAGAAGATGATTATTATTTATTGGTAGAGAGGAATGAAGTTTACTAGGTATACTTCAAAAGATGGATTAAACAGAACAAAAAGAGGATGATATATAATGGCACAAAGGAGAGGATGAGTCTTATAGAAAATCCTGACAAGCAATTTGACTATTGGATTATTGGATGGAACAAATGAGTCAAGATTCATGTTTTCAGAGTGGCATGGACATGTATCACCACCTGTCTAGTCAATTTAGTCATAACAGATGAGCAACATCAATAATCTATCCAAGTGGCAAACCAGAATAATTCAGCTAGACTACTTCAAGCAAATTAAATGTCACAATCTTTAACATTGATCATCTCTATTAACCACTTTTAGTAAGCTTACCTTTACCTTTAACTAAGCTTACCTTTAACTCAGCCATTATTCAGAAATATAATTTTTAAAATAGCATGGTAGACAATTAGTTGAAATGATTAAAAACCTTTAGAGTCTTATCTCTTGATCCGGAAACAAGAAAAGGTCCCTCATATGCACCCTTTTTGTTATCTGCACCAGCTGCTTCGTTGACGGCAGAGAAGGCAGATTCTGGGGCCCAGGAAATACACTCTACAACATGGTCATGTCCTCGTAACTCAACCTGTAAAAGAGCCATTGATACTTTTTTAAAAAAAAGTTACAAATAAGTCACATATTGCTATTATTCACTAAAAAATGTTATTTGAAAATAACAATCTTAATATAAATTTTTCTATCTATCCAACCCCTGTTATTTTATCTACTTTTGTTATTTATAGGAAGATCATCTTAATCTATTCTAAAAGGAGGTAGAACTAAATGAACCTATATGGCTCAAATTAAAGCTAATCAATTTTCCCATTTATAGCCCTTAGATGAATTTCCAGAGCCAGTTACCAAGTATCAACACTTGTATTCCAATGACTGGCTATATATTTTTTCAAATCCAATTGAAGTTTATATTATTTTAATCCATAGACTGTACAAAATGAATTTGTAAACAAAATGACCTCATTTTGTGTTTCTCTGTCTTAATATTCAATTAAATAATATGAAAACCAATTTTAGAATATTAGTAATATGGCAGACATCATTATTGGAAATGTTAGTTTTCCACAGACAAAACAACCTCTGTGGTTCATCATTTCAAAAAATATGTTCTTTCTGAACTAAACAGTGAGTAGTCCCAGAAATTTGAAATTGATGAAATCAGACGCAAAAGAAGAGAATTTTGGGTAAAAATCATATCATTTGTTGGGGAAGTTTATTGTCTTTAACTAAACTTTATTGTCTATCCCAACTAAAGCACTTGTGAATTGGCGAGAAAGCTTGGAGTTTTCCAATCTAACATAAATCGTAAGTTATATAATTCAGGGAAAGGTTTTGTTTTTACTTAACATTAATAAGATTTTGTTTCAACAAGATAACGTCAAACCATACAACTTCTCAATTCCATCCACTAACTGTCCAGAATAGCACCTCTGGCTGATTTTTTCCAGTCAACGATTATTAATTCTCTGGGCGAGATTGAAAATGGACCTACACAATTCTTCAACCAAGCCCCAAAGAATCAAATAAACACAAAATGGTACTTATTTTGAATAAGTAAAAAATAAAATAAAATTAATACCGAACTAGCAAGAACTGTCCATTTTTTACGACAAAACATTTATGAAAAAAATCAACTGAGGCAGTGATTAACATCAATGATCTTTTTAAATTTGAAAAATGTTTAAATTACCTTGCATTCTTTAGTTGCAATGACCCATACCCTCACAGTGTGGTCATTAGAACAAGATGCTACGAGTGTTCCATCTGGAGAAACCTTCACTTGCCTTACCCACTCCCGATGTCCACTGAATGTTTTCACACAATACCTAAAAAAACCCAATTATTTACTAAAATAGTATCTTTCTATAAACATTTAATAAAATAACTTAAATTTAGTTAGTTTTTTTTTTCTCTCCTTGAATTCAAAATACACAGTAATCTAGACAGAATTGCCAACCTACAGATATTTGGTAAAAATTTATGTGATCTAACATCTAAAACAATATTCTTACTCATTTTTACTTTCTAAAATTTATTTTCTAATAACTAGTGATTATGCTAAGAGATTATTACATTTAATAGGTATCAGAAACTTACCCCGTAGAAACTTCCCACATCTTGAGTGTTCTGTCTCGAGAAGCTGACATGATATAGTCTCCAGATGGTAGGAAGGTTACCCCAGATACGTTATGCTCATGTCCATGTAAAGTCTTCAAGCATTGGTAAGTCTGTGTGAAGTCCCATAGCTTGATGGACATGTCGGCACTGCATGATGCTGAAAAAGAAATATAATTCTGTTATTTAAAAACAAAAAAAAATATGGAATAAAACTGCATTAAAGTAGTCCATTTTAGAAATTCTGCTGTTTTTGAAATTAAAAAAAAAAAATGAAAAATAAAATAGATTTGTAATGTGTTTATTGGTTATAACTAACATAAAAAAAAAAAAATAAATAAATAAAATGTGAAAATCAGAGACACAGCCTCTGGTGGTTTCATATGGAATGGTGCTTGAATAGAAATGTTTGTAAAAGCATCTGTACCAGTGAGTATGTAGGTTTTGTCCTAAATTTGTCTCTAATGCAATGAAATAATGCATAAGCTAACATACTGGAAAATAATTCAAACAAATAAAAATAAAGTTTTAAATAATCATTTTTGATGAATGTCTTAATCTTCTTACTATGATTAACATGTAACGCATTAGAATAATGCGAAAAGGCAGTAGAGGAAAGAAGAAAAATGAAAGTCCTCTGCCTAACTACAACAGATCAAGTTACTCAAGACAAGCACACAGCTGCCAAGAAATAGATAAATAAAACTATAAGATCGGCAAAAAGGGAATTTCTCAGAGAAAGATTGCAAAGGACAACTGGAAGGGTGAGGATAATCTACACAGCATTAGGAAAAAAAGGATAGGATATAAAGCGAGAAATACGCAAATGTGAGAAAAATATGGCATTTTGACAGCATCTAAAGAAAAGATATTGAACATATGGAAAGAACATTTCCAGGCACTTCTCAATCAAGGGGACCCGACGAACGAAAAAGACATGGACCACACTGAGGATCTTGACCCAGAAGAGGTTGAAAAAACAGATATACTGGATGTAGAAATAGCTATTGAAAAGCTCAAAACAAGAAGGGCCTGGGGATAGACAACCTACCAATAGAACTGTTTAAATATTGGGGAGACGACTTAAGAGCCAAGTTACTACAACTAATCCAGAAAATATGGGAAGTGGATACCTGAGGCTTGGAATATGGGCTTAATCTATCCTATCCTAAAGAAAGGCTCCATGTATGTGTAGTAATTACTGAGACATAGCACTTCTTCCGGTTGTCTACAAGATAATGACCAATATTCTACTGAACCGGATATATTTGTATTACAAAAATATAATATATAAGGAGACCACCAAGCTGGATTTAGAAAAGGGAGGAGAATGCTAGACCAAATCTTCATCCTAAAACAAGTACTAGAAAAACAATGGGAAGTATGTCACAACGTTCACACCCTATTAATCGATTTCAAAGCAGCCTATGATTTTTTGGGCAGGAGCTGTCTTTGGAAATCATGACTGAACTGGGAGAAGAGGGTGTAGTTGACCTCAGTTAAGCTACAGCTCAAACGACTACCTACATTCTAGTAATTACAAACGTAAAAGAATCAAATCATTTTAATCTATCATTTAATCAAAAAATAAGTAGTAATATTATTTAAAGCCAGTTTAACTTGTTAGGGTTTTTGACAGAATTATATTTCAATATTATCCAGTAAATTCAAATGGCTTAGACGACAACTTGAGTAAATCTTTTTTGTGTTTAATCACCTTTTACTTTTTTTATTTTCATCATTTTTTCATATTATTAATATAATAATATATAATGACTGATAAGTTGACAGATGTTAAAAGTTGGTTTAAAAAAAAATATAAATACATTTTTTATTACACAGGCATTCCAATGAGGGTTGCCTTTCACGTCAGGGCTGAGCTCCATAGGTTGCAGTCAAGCCAATCCCCATCCTGAAGACCCCAGCTAACCATCTCCTCTTCCATTTCATGTATCCATCTTTTCCTGGCTTGTCCTCTCCACCATCTTCCCGGCGGTTTCCAATCTAGGATTTTGTTAGACCATCGCTTGGTAGACATTTGTCTTACATGGCCATGCCGTACCATAGCGCTGTCTTCGCTGTCCAATTCTCTGGTTGATGAATACAGGGGCCATGTTTTCACTTGTAAAATGGATGGAACAAGAAAATCAACAGGAAAAATTCAACTTTTTGATTGTTCGGAGTTAACGAGACCAATATTTTTCTTCAGACATAACAACACTAATTAATCTGGAATATAAATATATGCATGAAGTTCAGACAACTTCGATATTTAAGGAGGAAATCAAGACCAAGATGAACTGGTTGAACTTCAATAATAGACATAATCACAAATAAGACTTTTTTTTATTTTTAAAAATCAGAGTAAAAATTACTGAAAACTAAACGAAATCTAAGTAACGGCAGTAAGTGTCATGCCAGTAACGTTCGAAATCGACTGAACAATACAGTATAAATTAACTGTTTGATTAAAATATAAAATTTTATAACCCCATAAAAATATTGTAATAACCTAACTCCTGCTCCATATGATTAATGCCTTCTACATTTCAAAGCCATTATATTGTTAACAATTATTTATATTAATTTTAATTATTAAATGGAATTCAATTAAATTGATACTAAGTAATTTCTACTATCCAAATTTCCTCCAAGTTTGGATCAAATCGAATGCACCGTTTTCAAACTATAGGCATATCAAATAATACGTTTCCAAATCTGAAAGCGGAAGTTTTTTTTTTTTGGAGTAGTAGATAAAATTGATGCCTATTAAATAATATTTTTACCAATCCCTAAATTCCCTCCAAATTTGAGCCAAATCGAAATTGTGGTTATAGATGTATCAAGTAAAACACGTTTGCACATATACAAGATAAAGTAATGGACAGAATTTAATAAAATTGACACTACATTATTTTTTCACAAATACTTACCTTTTATCCAACTTTGAGCCAAATCGAACAAGCTGTATCTGAAATATTGGCATATCTAAAAAAATACAATTGTGCGTGGGTAAGCGGAAGTGCTGAATGGAATTTGGTAAAATTGATATGGAACCATCTAAGCACTATCCGTGAAAATTTCATGAAAATCGAATAAACTGTAGTAGGTGATATGCCCATTACGTTGTCTGAAACGTAAATGGAAATTTTCAATTCTGAACAGAAAATTTTTTTAAACATCTCGTATGAACACAATGCTTTCCTACCTTCTGTAGTGAGGAAGCAAAAATCGGTAGTATTTGAGGGAGGAGCCTGGGAAATTTCGCCAGAGTGCATACAACCCGAGAGCATCCAATCTAAAAAACTGCAGTATAGATTCTGATGACTAACCACTTAGACAAACCATTTGGCATCATGATAATAATAAATTCTTTAAATCTAAGCTGTTGAGATATCTCCATATAAATCATCTCTCCTCAAAAATAATAATTAATTATGTAAAATGTAGCACACTTGTAAAAACCCAGTAGTTCACCCGTCAAAAGCCACAATAAATAAACAATTACTGACCTAGTATTTTTCCAGTTGCATCAAGGGCAATATCTTGAACGGAATCTGTATGCCCCTTTAAGGATCTTTCATATTCCCCTGTTTCGAAATCCCAGACTTTGATCGTTGCATCTTCGCTCGCAGACACAGCTAGGCTGAATACCGGGTGAAATATGACCTGTGAAACAAATTTTTAGTTTAAAACATTAAAATAAAATATAAATATGTTTTGTTAGAGGCTTTGATTGAAAATTTATTGATTTATATATAGTTATGTCCATATAATTTGTTACTGGACTCTGATAAATGACAACTTATTAATAAGTTATTCACAATTAATATTATTTCACTTAACCTAATAGATTTTTTTTATTAAGTAACTGGTAAATAACAATTTTTTTTTTTAAAGGTTCTTAACATGCTTATGCTTATAATTACCTTTTAATTATTAGCATATGACATTGATTAAGACAATGGACTGATAAGTAAAACAGATAAACATTACCTTAGTAACGGGTGCTCGGTGTCCATTCAAACAGAACTTTTCCGGTGGTCTAGGGATCCAGTCTGCTGGTGATCGTTTGGCTCTAGTGGGGGCTCCTTCGATGAACTCTTTTTCAGCTTCAGATAGCTTCGACTCCAGCTCCATTACCTATTTAAATATTCAATAATTAAGTTTTCAACCACAAAATACTAGCATAAGTAAAAATTATAGATTTCTCTTTGTAAATTGATACAATAAATTGTATACTAAGTTATGTGTAAAAGGTTTCCTTTTCTTCATAACTCCAAAACAACACAAAAAACTATACATTATCTGAAATATTTTGCACCAGTTAATTATAAGGATACTTTAATTGTCTAACAGCAATTTCCTAAAGAATACAAACCAAAAATAAAAGTAAAAAAATCTTATTGCACTAACTTTGGGTATAACAAAAAATAGTTCTTTCTTTTTCTTTGAGACATTAGAGCCAATTGGAGGCTTCAGTCTCCAGAAACACACATCATTTTTTTTTTTTTTTTTTTTTTTATTAACGAAATTTACAACTGTAATTAATAATAAATACAACAAGTAAATATGAAGAAGTAATATGGCATGTACAACATGAGGAGAAACTACCCATTGGTAGCATTCCAATTATATTTCTATATTAGAAGGTCCCGAGGCCATCTTCTTTTTAGACGCCTCGCAGGGTTATCAGGAATAGAAGAGGAAGCAAAGTTGGAAACGAGAGGGTTCGGATGGTTCAGAATGATTATTTAATGATGTTGAAAATAAGATTTCTTCAATGCTAAAAAATTAAACAGCTTTTGAAAACAATAGATTGAGGACAATTTTACATCAGACATTTCAGAGTAAGAAAAACCATTTAAAATTAACATCGTTTTAGCTATTTATTGTTTCAGACTGGATGGACTGGCATTTAACAAAAATGTTTTAATTATTCGTTTTACAAATAATCTGTAATATATTCAAATCTATGAATTATTTGTATATTGTTTTCAATATTTAATATATTCCTTTTTATACAAGTATAGAATATGAAGGGAGTATATAAGGTAATTAATTAATTCAGTATCAAAATGGCGAAAAGATGTAGGTTAATAACTAGCCCTCCAGCAGTTTTTCATATAAGTGAAATAGATAAGAGAAAAGCGACAGGATCTCTTGGAGAGCTTTTTAGCCATACATGAGTGTATCTTAGTTCAGGGATCTTTTAGGAGAGTGAGTGTAAATATTGTTAATATTAAATAATTACATTGTTGTCATTATTTTTATTTTATTAGCTCTGTAGATGGAATGTGAGCATTTACAATATAACACTTAAAACATAATTTAATTTAATTTAACAGAATAATGGTTTAAGAAATACATTTACTTAAAAAAATCATTAACACAGATGTTATTTAAAGCTTCATTAAAGACAAACCTTTTTCTGGAGCCTAATAACAGAAGTCCATTTCTTTTCAAGAAGACCTCCATACTTCCTTTCCACTTCTCCAGGCATGTCCGCATCTTTCTTCAGGCCTTCTAGAGCTGTAAGGTAACCATTACTGCTGAGGTAGTCGGCTACAGCTTTATTTCTGTAACAGAAGAAAAAATTTAATTTGATAGTTATTAATTAGAAAATAAAAAGGGGTAGTCTACAAAAAAGGACAAATCTCATTATAAAGGATTGATACAGGTCTTTCAAATATCAATAGGTATTTGACCGCTGACTAAAGTAGGGTGTAGTCTAAAAAAGGTGTTAGTTTTAGATATAATTTTGAGGTCCAGTATAAATTAATAAAAAATATTACTAGATCCTGTGACACTGGCGGATCTATGAGCGAGTGGGGAGAGAGAGAGAGAAGAGGTGGGTAGGTCTTTTGGGATAAAGCTTCCCCAAAATGGAAAAATATATTTTTACATTAATTCATATTTTTTAGTTTATTTTAATGTTTTATTTTTTATAATGGTCCAATTCAAAGAATTTATCTATGGATGGAGGAATATTGCGTACGCATTTAAATATATTTTTACATTAATTCATATTTTTTAGTTTATTTTAATGTTTTATTTTTTATAATGGTCCAATTCAAAGAATTTATCTATGGATGGAGGAATATTGCGTACGCAGTCCACCTCTCCTTGGGACGGACAGAAGAAATTATACCAGGGAGGACAACGAACAGAGGAGGACAATGGCTAAATACAGGAATAGACAGTACAAGATTTATTGTGAATAGCTTACTTCCAGCAGTAGCAGTGGATTTTTATATTGCTGCAACCCACATTGTCTAACAGGAAGGGAAGGGAGAAAAATAATGTACATATTTGTTTGTGTGAGTAATCTATGCTAAATGCTTAAATAGTCATAAAATATTTTCTTTTTAAATTATAATGCGTATACATCTACCAAATGTAGCCTTGCATGTTGTTTTGTTGGCCTTCAAGGACTACTAAAATACAATCTCATATAGGTAGTTTTTTTTTCTTCCAGTGATTACCATTACTACAAAAAACAAAAAGAAAAGGAAAAAAAAAAAAAAAAAAAAAAAAAAAAAAAAAAAAAAAAAAAAGAAGCCCTTCCAAAATCAAAACCTGAATCTGCTACTGCCCATGGCATACCCAGCATCTATAAAATGGGTATCTTTGCGAAGGTCCAAGTAAAAAAAAATCTTCTGTTTTCTGAATTAAAACTGCAATTATTGTTTGCTGTTTTAAAACCAACTATAAAATAATTGATGTTTTATTAATTTACCTTATTTTTGAGTTTTGTTTTAAAATATAAAACAGATTTTTTTTTATAGTGAAAATACTTTAACAAATTATTTTAGACTATAATTGGTAATTCTTCTCTTCATTATTTTAGACTATAATTTTGGAGTAAGGAATTGACTAAAATTTGTATATTAAATTATTCCTTTTCAAATTTGGTAATTTATTATTAAATTAAATTAAAATTTATCACAGTATAAAATAAAATGTGAAAATATAGTTCAGAAATTTACCGTTTTTAGTTATTTATTGATTTACTTAAATAATCTTTTTTATCTTACAACAAGAAATTGTTTTTAGTTATTTATTGATTTACTTAAATAATCTTTTTTATCTTACAACAAGAAATTATGTTATATTAGGCTACACAAATAAGACAAAGGATAAGTCAACAGGTTAATACAAAGCATTAAGCTGAGAAAAAAAAATGCCTAGTCACCAGAGCCTTGTTAATAATCATCTGATGACTAATGGACAATACCTCACAGGTCTCAAGAGTAGTGAGCTGTATCTTCCAAATAACTTGCCAATACTTTGGACTTTGGTAAAAGTGGTTCAATTCAGAACAAGGTGGACACTGTTTAGTTAACTAATCCTAAAACATTCGAATTTAACAGGTGTGGAGAAAGAAAGAAATGGAAAATTAGTACTTACAAACTGAGGATAGAAACAGAATATTGAATTTTAAAAAGATTGAATTTATTCAACAAATGAAGATTAAGGCTATTATAATATAATTAACCGGTACCACTACAACTCATGAAGGGTCTTGGGTTTAGTACTATTTAGAGAAAGTTTTAAGGCCAACGGTTGCGCAGGGAGGAGTTCGGACTAGGATCACGCTCAACCGCCAGGTTTTTCCCTTTAATTAATTATATAATTAAGGGTATCCACTTTGTAGAAGCTGGGTGTGGCCCAGGAGTGTCTCCCTACCCCAGTGTCGCTCCACGGCCAATGAAACAGAATAATTTTCATCCATGAGCCGGGATTCCAATCTGGGACTTTGGGCATTGGAAGCTTAGTGCCCTACCACTGAGTTACCCCCCTCCCTATAATATAATTAACACATACAGAAATATATTCCCAATCGATTAAAACTTTAGAAATGACACAGTGACATGACTAAAAAAAATTAAAAAGTCGTAAAAAGACTGGATTTGATATGCTGGAATAATTATAATACAATGGATTAACTACTTTTCTGCATCTTCCCTATTGATAATTTTTCACGCCATAGTTTGAGCTCTTTACGACTTTGAACTTCGCACTATAAAATCCTAAAGTCGATTAAAAATCTTTTTTTTATCTTCATATTTCCATCCACACCTGTCATGAGCTTGACAATAAGCAGATGTGCTGTAACTAATAAGAAAAAATTGACGTTTTATGCATGAGGAAAAAATAGTAGCCAGCAGCACTTCTTGCGGGTCTTGATTTATTTCCTAATTCAGAAAACGAGATATCTCACCCAACCTCTCTTTAGTCATCTCCTGATCGGCATGTCAGCTGTGGCCATGTCCTTAATAAGTTCGTTGTGATATCTATGCAGTTTATGATGAAATGTGGACTAGAGATCGCGTATGTGTTGGTCCATAGTTGGTTGTCTTAAATCGTTATGTTAAGTTTTGTTGTTTACGTACCAAAGAGCTCCTGTTATAAGTAGTAAAATTTTGGATTGAAATGTCTGTAGTTTCTGTAAGTACGTCAGAACCGTAAATTTGTGAGGCGTATGTCCATATGAGTTTGAGTAGGTAAGGCTATGTATTAAGTTTTTGTCTGATTTTCAATTTTGATTTGGAAAAAAGTGAGTACAATATTTCCAGTCGCTTGTTTAAAGGCTTTCGTTTCATTTTGACATGTGGGCCCCAGGTCATCCTTCTGTCAAATTTTAACCCGAGATAACGTACAGTGTCCGTCTGGTTTGTCGCCGATATAAACTGGTGAGCATGTGTCTCGTCGAAGTGTAAATGTTATATGTTGTGATTTGTGAAAACCTTAATTTTATCAAATCAACCCCGAGATCGTCGAGTAAGTAAACATGGGCTACGATGAGATAATTAAATATCTAGTCAATAGATATAGAAGAGAAGCAGACATTTTTCAAAAAAATAAAAGAATATAAGAAGCTAAAAAACAGACCTAATTGTAGATTTGCAATCATAAACCTAGTGGAGAGGGAAAGTTTTATATTGAATCTTAAATAGAATTTATCATTATTGAAATTAATGGTATTGGCACGTTAGTAAACTTGGGTGTTATTTTATTTCAATATTAATAATCCACTGGGGCTTGACTAATGGTTACAGAACGAAGAAGCATTAAGGACATAATAGTTACCTAACAGCTGGATGTTACACAGGCATCCCTCATAAAATAACGGCATCATTACAGCAGATAGCCCCTAACGTAGGGTAGGTTGATCCTATCATTTCCATTCTCGAATATACTACTTTCGCCGGGTCCGATATTTTAGACTGGTTTAGATCTGCAACTCGAGGCACAACTTTCCATTTTCAGCTCCGAGGGCCTGATAGAAAGTCCAATGACTCAGTTCGTTCAGGAATGAGGAAAAGGGATGGAGATGGTCCACGCCACTGCTCAAATTACAAGTCGTAAGGACATACTATTCATTTTTACTATTCCAAGTTCTAGCCATAACAACATCATTTGAAATTTTATATGGCTGAATAAAAAGGAATAATTCTTTACAAAAAAAAAAATTAAAAATTAAGGGAATTAGAGTTAAGAAATGAAAAGAGTAGAACACGGCCTCATCATCGCCTATTACTATTGCACCCAAGATCTTTTTATACTTAGGAATGTGGATAGTTAATGAGTGTATTTATTATTCAAGGTCACATTACTGTAATCGATACTGAAAAAATAAGCGCCGATTGCTGAGTTGTTAATATAGTCTTGAATTTAACCTAATAAATCCACCCTAGGAATTAAGTATCCATTGAATATGTAGGAATGCCTTCATATCAAAGACAGACATCTGTTAATTTCAGAGTTTGGAAAAAAGTCAATTTTTGTTTGATATATTTAACTCAGACTGTTTCTGTTGATTTATTTAAGATTGTTCAAGTTGGATCATGAAAATAAATCATAAGAATTGGTTTAAATAGAAACTGTGTTACAGAAAATTGGATTTTTCTTAACTTTTTGAAAAGACAGATGTCTGCCTTTGATGAAGTCCACTCATATATTTCCTTGGAGTAAATTAGTTCTAAAACTTTTTTCTTGAGTTGAACACATAATAAGAGAAGAGCCAGCATTACTTTATAAGTTACATAATGAGAAGTAAACAACCAATACTACAGTCGTTAAGTCGTGCGATAAAATCCACTACAAGAGCTACGATCAATACAGCCAGCAGTGCCGTCTCACAAACAACATGATAAACAGGAGATGTATTAAATTAACATAACGACGAATTTCAATCGCCCCTAACGACAGCAGCGAGGATCGCTAAGATATTCAGCTTTGATAACCCAGACCATTACTACTAACATCCCACAGCGAACCAGGGAGAGATGCCCTCACGTAGCCCGGTACGGGCACGTAATGAACGAAGGTACGTACATGGCTGGACCTCTTCCGTTCCGTAATCGGCGGCGTACCATCGGGCTACATGCGCCCGGGTAATACCGGCCCATTAGGAATAAATAATAAACCTCTGATATTGCGCGTAATTGACTGTTTGGACGTGCGAGCAGATCTTGGCTCAGCTCGGGGGATGGTTCCGACAATACAAACAAATGTGGACCAAATATTCGATAGATTTATCAAAGATCATAATAATAATATGGTCTAAGGAATGTAATTATTATATTTTAAATTAAATTTGTAACAACACAGCGAGAAATAAAGTTAAATTCTATAGTAACGATTGAAATTATGTTTATAACCCAATATTTTGCTTAACCTATTATTGCAACATGTATTAAACATTCGTTAGCCAAAATTTTTAGATTATCAGTAAAACAAGAATGAAAGGTACTATACCAGAAAGTTGAGCTTAATGCTATTGTAAATAGAACAATATTTTAGTTCATTGCATTTAATAGCCTCAAGAACTTCAACTTAATCCTACTAACTACCAACCTGTTTAAGTCGGTTTGATGGTTAAGATTCAGAATCGAGATTCTATGAACTAAATACTCAAGTGAGTGATAGATGGAAAAATATCTCTCTTTCAACAACTTTTGAAAAAATAAAATAAAGCGATTGGTCATAGAAGTTTTAACAACACATAGCTTACTTAATCGTAGCCATATACATATCTATGCCAAATAAATGTTTTCAAAACATTTTGATGTTTAAACATACATTATAAATTTCAGAAAAAAGTTATTAGCAATAAAAATTGACATTTTTTGTTCTTTCTTTAAATTCGGAAGTTAGAATGGAGTAAAGCGGAGTTAGAACTAATGTGACGAATCGTAATTAACCGGCAACATCAGTCTCAACATATAATAATATATTTGACGATATACTACACTAGTAAAGTAAAGATCATAGAATCGAATTCCGGCCCTACTTCCCAATACGGCTGGTCCCCGCGGGAAGTTAGACCATATCCCCCTTAATTAGGGGAGGCCTACTAGTTGTAAGAATTCTATAAACAGGCTTTATAATAATAATAATAATAATAATAATACTATTATAAACCAGACATTTTTATAATAGATAAAGGTAAGCAATCTGCGTTTATCATAGAGATTGGAGTTCCTTCTGATGATAACCTGCACAAGGTAGTAGCGGAAAAAAAGAGAAAGTACGTAGAATTGGCTGAAGAGATCAAACAATTATATCATTTGAAGGAAACCCGAATTCTGCCAATTGCAATCTCGTGCAACGGACTGATACCGGAAGAAACTGTATCTTCTCTGCGACTACTAGAACTACCATCTCAGACGATCGAAAGAATGCAACAAGCGGTGTTGTTGGGAACAGCAAATATTGTCAGGAAGTTCACAAATATAAAATAATTAAGAAAATATACAAATGTAATTTTTGGCTGACCTAATAGGTCCCCAACTATTACATAATTTAAGCACCATTGTATATGTGAAAAATAAAGAGAAAATAATAATAATAATACAGGCAAGCAAAAGTAAATCAAAAGTAAAGGTTGGAGGTTAGTTGAATTATCTGGTTTAGGGAACAGCACATTTCAAAACTTGGACGAGAACTGAACACACTGAACAGTCGGAGAACTGAAAACCAACTCAAGAGCCAATAAACTTTTAAAAATAGTTGTTTAGTTGGTTTAATTTAACGTTTCAGGAGTAAAAACATGAGTTATTTATGATGCCAGCATCAATCAGGAAGGAGGCGATCGATAATATAAAATATGGTACCATAATATAGTTTTTTTATATAGTCACTTTAGCCTTTAGACCCAGGATGAATAAGCTTCATTTTTAAAACGGATCAGCAATCAATTTAAAATTTGTGTTAAGAGCTGCAAGTAAGAAATTAATGGTATCTGAAAAATTATCTCTTAATTAACTAAACACCCATTTATAAAAATATCATTTAAAAATCGAAGGAAGACGAATGGGAAAAAGATGATTTAATTTGGCTTTGATTGTTTTATAGGTTTATAAAGCTGCGCGCGAGCTCCTATGTCGAACACGGGCGGATCTATGGGGGGAGGGGTATACCAAAATGGTATACAAATATACCATTTTACAAAATGGTAAAATATAAACATGTTTTAAGAAAAAAAATGATCTCTTAAGTATTATTGTTCGTGTAATTACATCTAAAAGTACTTTAGGAATCACTTAAACACCATTTTATATAGATAGTTAGTTTCTTTCTTTCTTTTTTTTCCAAAGTAATTATCGATATTTTCGTGAAAAAAAAGCTGTAGGGCTGAAGCCCCCCAAAATTAAATCCTGGATCCGCTAGTGCTGTCGTATGTATATGAGTGGCATTATATAAAAAACGGACATCTGTCATTTTCAAAAACTATATCTGTTTTATAGGTTCAACTCAAAACTGTGTCTGATGATTTTGTTTTTGAATGTTCAACTTGAAACACGAAAAAAAAAATGTTTAAATTGAAGCTATGATACAAAAATTAGCTTTTTGTCAACTTTTTAACGACAGATGTCCGCCTTTGATATGAAGCCACTCAAACACAAACGACAGAGAAGCTCGCACGCAGCTTTATAAATCTACATCATTTAATCTTGATCGGTGATAGCTTATTTTCTGTTCAGGAAATAATTGTTTGCAAAAGTAAATGTTTCCAAAATTAGTCGTTATTTGTTATGTACGTGCGCTTAATTGTGGGAATTTTTCTAAATTCATGTAATTTTAATACAAATTATCTGTCATTATTTTAAAAAAAAAATCTTAAACCCGTGTCATTTTGTAAATTTATAGATTCCAATTGCAACTTATCCAGAAATTATTTTACGTCTACATTCAATGTTGAAGGAAAAATATTGAAATGAAGTAAGGTATCGACCACGATTCCGGTGTAAAATTTGTAGAAATTGAATAATTTTAATACATAGATGATAAAGGGCATATTCAGACTAAGAAGGTATCTCTAGGTTATTAATAAAATCCAGCCAGCGAGACAGATTAGACATGAATGGATGGCTTGGTCGAAGCGTACCTTCAGGTATGAGGGTTATCAATTTAACCTCCACATGCCAACTCCAGTCGAGAACATCATTCAACACATTTCGATCAACGATAACCTTTAATATATTCCATTTTCACTAACTTTAATATTATATAGTTTTGTTAATAAAAAATTATACATATTCCTTTTGACCCGTGTGAAATATTCAAGGAGAAAGTAACGAAATGAGGGGTAGAAAGGTACCGCCGAGGTCAACAGCGACCACAACTTATGGAACATCTCATCAACTCTCCGCAGCTATCCCTTCTCGTTTATTACCCACGCAAAATAAGATGGTCCTGTATTTAGGGGTTCCACAATAGGATTTGATATCCTGAATATTAGATGATCCCACACTTGTTATCATATTAGGTATGGTAATAATAATTAATAACTTAATCCTTCTAAATTAAGGAGCAGTAAAGTCACGTCCATAATACATTGTCTGATATGTATAGGATATCCAATAAATATTATTCCAAGATATTATCTATGTTGTTTGTTTGTTGGGTTTTTTAGGCCTGCGTTTAATTTTGTTTATTGCTGAACTAGATTTAGATTTATCTATACACCTCTGGTATCCCGAGCACCCAAGCACCACCATCTATTGTTTCGCTGACGACACTGCAATTCTTTCTTCCCACAAAAATCCTACTATCGCATCAAATGCCCTTCAAAACAACCTCTATGATCTTCAATAATGGTTCGAAAAAGAGAAAATTAAAATTAACAGTAGAAAATCCAACCACGTGACTTTCTCATTTAGGAAAGCCTTATGTCCACCCATTATCATTGACAATAACCCAGTGCCTTAAAAAAACTATGTACGGTACCTCGAACTCTACTTAGACAAAAGACTTATCTGGAACATACATACTAAATTAAAAAGAGAAGAACTGACGAGACAATATAACCAACTCTCACATCTTCTGGACTACAGATCCTCATTTAATTTACGAAACAAGCTACTGATCTACAATACTATACTGAGACCAATTTGGAATACGGAGCAGAACTTCGGGGTACGGAAAAACACACATAAATAAAATACAAATAACACAATTAGAAATTCAACAAAAAATTGTCAACGCACCTTGGTACATTTCGAATAACACTATACACAACGACCTAAACATCCCATCAGTAAAATCCTACATCCACAACAAATACAGTTCATTTCCAACTCTAAATCACATCAATCCATTAGTCCTTTCTATTTCCTGCTCACTGTTAACAGTAGCAAGTTCCTGCTTTCTGTTTCCTCTCTCCCTTACATTTTTATAAAAAAACTATAAATACTAAGTAAATACACAAATAAGTAAAAATACCAAATTTTAACAGATTCTAACGATTAGTTTCAGAATTATGGGCATTTAAACTTTAGAGATATTCAAAGTTGGAACTCTCTCCAAAAAACTCAATAAAATCTATTGTAATAAAAACAGCAAGAAAATCTCTATCAAAAAAAAATATATATATTAGTGGGCTTTTGAGTTTGAATAGTTATATTAAAATTTAAACGTAATATAGTAAAATTAAATTAACCAGTTATAAATAAAAGTAAAACTTGCTTAAATCTTTCTCCGAAGACTCTAATACAACAATATATCACTGAAAAGAGCAAGCAATTTTCTACCAGATTATGAAATAATATTTGTGGACTTTCAAGTTTTAAGAGATTCATTATAACGTGAATCAAATAATTTTTTGCTGTTTTAATTAATATGTGGTTTTATTGGAGTATTTGGAGAGATATTTTAGCTACAGGTAGTTTTCGATATTTGTATGACAACTTTGAAAATTTATGTATAAGGATTATTTTATACATGACGAAAAATTATGATAGCATATTCTGCATTAAATTTGTGAGAAATGAATTAATTTTGAAAGCTCTAGTTCAATGAATATTGGTTTTACATAGGAAAACAAAACAAGTACACGTTTGGTTTTGAGTTCAAAATGTCTTCCAAACTTTAAATATCGTAACAGTTTTAACTGGATAAAATTTGGCATTTTTACATATATATATATATATATATATATATATATATATATATATATATATATATATATATATATATATATATATATATATATTCTTAATATTTACAATTTTTCATTAACATCTGAGGGAAGTGGGTGTCGATGATGATTTGGTATAGAATGACCGTACAAACAGAAGCTCATAAAATTCAAGATGAAGAACAAATGATTGGATTCATTTTTATTAGAGAATGAAAACAACTATTTCAAATAACGGAATTCAATTTGAGAACAAGAATTTATCTTCCCATGGCAGTGTACAAACCATAAGTATGATCATATTTTGAAGGTATACACTCGCTGTTCTGTAACGGGAGCATTGGAGTAGAGGGGTAATCCGCTACATAGCTACACTACACAGGGTATATATACCGAAGGGATAGCACCGCGCCACGGCCTGCTCAATCAACTATGAAAAGTTTTTCTATGACCCAGTCACGGGCGGTTGCGTTCCCTAGGCGGGGCGGGCAGCACGGCACCACTATACCACCTCCAACAATTGGGTCCTCTTCTTCAACTTATTGTCAATTAACTGCCAGAAGGTGACTAAGAGCAACTGGGCCAATCGAGGAGGAAAAAATAATAACAAAAATATTTGTATGAAGAAAACCACAAGGTCAAGATCCGTTATTGGGTGTGGAATATTAGTGAGACAGGATGCAGTAGTTGACTTCATGTGGGCAAGATGATGCATTTTTTTCTTTATGTCCTGGCATATCCTTCACCACCCTCTCCTTACAATTATACGAACTGTTTTATGTTTTGTGCGTGAAATAAACTATTTTTTTCTTTTCTTGAATTTGTTGCTCTTTTATTTTTTTTTACATCGAATTTTCCCCCCTCTCAAAACTGGATAACCTCTGAGCGCATATGTTTACTCTGCCACTTCATAATTCAGGATTTCAGGATAGATCTGGAGACTTGGCTTTCTGACTCTGATATGAGTGATAACATAAAAATATATTTAACTGTCGCCGTACGTGGCTTTCTTTCTAGACTACTCAAGTGATTTTTTAATATATTTATTTAGTACATAATTCACAAGATGAACCTTGGAAATCGAAATTACCATCCGCCAATTTGCGGTGAAATAAACTAGTTTAATAATAATAACTCATATCTTGTGAAACGTAGTGCCTCATAATTGATACTTAATACTACTCAGATATTTTTTAACAGCTATAAAATCTAACCGTAAAATAAAAATCCTATTTCAAGCAAGCTCACAATTGAATAGAAAATATAAAAAGAGATTTCAGTTGGAGTGACAATAATTGCAAGCATCACTCCCAGTACCGCTCTTATTGTTCTGAGAAGAGGAACATAGAACGGTAATACTGAGCTCAGCACAACGATCTGGATCCTCCGGCCGTTGTCAATGACATTCTCACGCTATTGTGGGAAACATTGAGTATGCTTCAAAGGTCTGAGTCAGCCCGCTATAAAGTGGGTACCTAGTCCTTATCAATGGAAGGGCTATGACCAACGATTCAGTAACAAAAATAAACTAGAAATAGAAAGTATCATAGAAATTTTAAATACTCATAGTAATCAATTACAGAGAAACTTGTAACATTTGAAGTTTCTGATCTAACTTAACAGACAAACACAGTTCATTACTTAGGATTCACTTTCGTCAGAAGCAGGGATACCTTCATGGCGCAAGTTACGGCAAGTTAAAATTATTGAGGGAGGCATATTTTGACGGGTTTTTTGAGAATTTTTGGACTAAGGGACATACCGCAGGAAGTGCAATTGTATATTATCTACAATTTTTCTAAATCTATCTTAGCTTGCTTTGTTTCTAAGAAAAGTTGAGCAATAAAATATTTTGAGAGGACGGATGGTTAGGTCCTTGCGCCATCGACCTTGGGGAAGATGGGCACCCCTAGTCAGAAGAATGACCTGGCGTCCACATGTGAAACAGTAGACAAGAACTACTGTGAACTACAGATGAATACTTATACACTTTTTTAAATTTATACGGACCTAAGCATCACATATTTCCGGCATAGAAAAAAAGACTCACATCCAAAATATAAACAATTTTCAATCAAAATATTAATACTGATGTTCACTCTATACGTCAGCAACAAAACAATACACACCGACCTACGAATACTGTTCAAGACCATACTCATTCCTCGTAAAAGAGATTTCATGACAAACTTAAAATGCGTTACATCAAACATACAAAGAATGTGGCGACAATTAGTCCGTGTTATAGATAACTTTCTATCAAATTATTAACATCCGCCTAAAACTTCGTGAATAGCTTCAACTCTTCGTAACCTACAACTTTCTTATTTACGAATATCCTCGGAATAGGGTTGTTTTCAATCTGGAGATTGGCAAACTTTGACTATTTAATTAGGTACTAAAAACTCATGAACACACATTTATATTCTACTCGAATCATAAGATGATTGGATCACAAAATAGAGAATAAAGGTGGCGCAATAGTTTTGCAGGTCGCCTATTTTTGATTTTGTGATCATATGAATTCTCGTAGATACAAAGTTTGTAGGTTACGATAAGATGAAGTTATATTGAATATTGATAATATAAAGTTCTAGACGAGTGTTAATAATTTGATAAGGAGGGATCTGTAACACTGACAAAATGGGCATGCCGGAACACACCAGAAAAAGGCTGAAAAGGAGCTGATTAAGAGACATCATGGTATAAAAATTTCATGTTAGAAGGTGACGATCGGTGCTATCCTCCCTCATGCCAGACATGCCTGTTATTTCTGATATATTTATACAATATTCGTTTATTATCCCGATTTAAGTGACGCGTGCGGATAAAAAAATAAAATAAATAAATAAAGCAGTCGGTTCTTAATAATTTTATTAACACATTTATCAATCGTATATTTAATCAGTTATCAATATAAATATATATATATATATATATATATATATATATATATATATAGAGAGAGAGAGAGAGAGAAAGAGAGAGAGAGAGTGAGAGAGAGAGAGAAAGTAAAGAAATAGATCCATATATTTTTGTGGGTTAAAGATAAACTGTTTTCGCCATACATTGAGTGCAAGTGGTACGGCATATAAAGAAATAATTATATATTCATTAAATAATCATGATTCATTAAACTTTAAAATAACCCCTAATGAAATAATATCATTTTATTTTATTTTTATCTAAACGCACCTACTAGCACTAAACCCAGACAATAAAAATCACACATAGTTAAGCCTTATTTTATTGCATGCCGAAGTTTCGGCCTAAGGTTTTGTTTGCTGATATTTTATCCAGAAGAAATGCTTTAAAACTAACTCAATTTGAACACCAATAATATACTTTTATGATGACTTCATGATTACAATAATTGAAATCTAATAATATTATTTAAAAAAAAAACAAGAAAAACAAAGTAAATGAACGAATAATACATTGAGCAACGCACGAAGAAAAATAAAACAAAAGCTATGCCACAAGTTTAAAGCCGCTGAGAGAAGCCTGTCAAAAGACTGGTTCCATAAATCTCTTCCCCACTTACGTAGCAATGAGGTTTCTTTTTAAAATATCATTTGCATGTTTTACCTTAGTAAAATCTAGTGTTAGTAGGGTGACGTAACAGCCTATCTGAGGCTTCTAACCATTGTCAAGACATATAACACCAAAAAATTTCATATTAAATGAAATAACGTTAGAAATTTAGTGTAATGGAGACAATGAAACGAACCGTTAATTAAAATGTATATTGCATGCTTATAAAAAATGAGACGATATTCGTAGGATGATAATGAACTAGTTATTCACATAAGGAAACAGCGCTAAAAAATTGTATATTAATACATCATAATATTAGTCTTAAACATCTCCTGAATCGATTCGAGTTCACGAGATATCGAAAAAAAATTTGACAGTTGCTTAACTTACAAGTTTTCTCAACAGTAAAAAGAAATATAAATAAAATTTTACTTGTTGCAAAAAAAGGTTTTTTTATGTTGTTCCTGTAAACTTAGTTACATAGCACTTACGCCTAACGAAATTGGATACATCGAAGGGTTAATAATACGACTAGGGAGCTAGCTGCAACTCAGCTGTTTCGAGAAAACTAGATAACTAAACTAGGCTCGAGATAGAAACATTTTTTTTTTCCATCTAAGAAATTATCTTATCCAATTTTGAAAAGTTACAGCTGTAGATATTAGTTATCTATAAGTAGTATCTTGCGGAACTAACTTAATGAAATCATTCCATTCAATCACTCATATTTTGAGAAAAAAAATTTTTGGTTACTTATTTGTAGTACTTATCACAGGATTTAATGATATTAATCTAAAACAATTTTATTCAACTGATACCAGGCCACTCTAGAACCGATTTGTCATACAACTTGAACACTATTTCATTAAAAATTCAACTACTAAGTTATCCTCGGAAGGACGAGATCACCTCATTACTAAATCCTACGTCATAGGAAACACCCGAAAAGTTTTTATATTCCGACTTCCCATCGCGAAAGTTTTACCCACGATGACTTTCTGAAACTTTCGTTGAAGGCAGGAGCACATCAATCATTGATTGTGATCATAACAGGCCGCCGGAGAAGAATGAGTGATTGTACTCGGAGTTTTCACAATATAAATCTCAGCCTAAGTGGCAGTGCGAAAATATGCTAGGAATCATTCTTTAAAACCGAGATCATTCTTACAGAAGAATACTTATAGCTACTATTAGTGCAAAAGGTCGTATGTGAAAATTAAAGTGTTTTACAGGAGAGCATAAAAACTGATCATCTCTGTATCATTTATTAGTATAATTTCATATTTTATTTTTCTCCGCTAATTTCCGTAGGTATAAACTAAGAAATGTCACCTTTAGCACAAAAAGAATAAAAATGAAAAAAGTTTAAATAAGATCTTTTGCAGTAACAGTAGCGATATAATTTATAAAAATAGAGTAAAATTACTGCATTGATGTGAGGAATCTGGTAAATTCCTCACTGAATATGTTCAACCGATCCCTAGACAAAGATAATGGCAACGAACCTTAAAAAAATGAGAATCGATAATCAAGGAAAGATGTCAAGTCTTTGAGAACTGTTTTTTAGATTCAAAATAAGATTATTTTCTTTTTCAATAATCTCAAAGAAATTGCATAAATTGAATCCTTAAACATTATTAAAAAAAAAGGAATGTTTTTTTCCCTAATTGCGTACCTGTACCGTTAGTGAAGTCTGAACCATTACTTGTTTATAAAACAATATATACTCTTCTACGATGAGACCAGGGATTCCTGCATAATTATTTTAAGGATAATCTATTTTATGGCCAAACATAATTGAGTAGCCTCATATCTATTTTTAAAAAGTTGACAAAAAGTCAATTTTTGTAACTTAGCAACCATCCTAACATTTTTTTTTCCAGGATTCAAATGGAAGATTCTTAAATGAAATCATCGGAAACCGTTTGAATTGAACCTATAAAACAAAATTTGACCTTTTGTTTAGTTTCATTGTATTACAAATTTAACGTGATCTATCTTGAAAAATGTATAAGCTCGATTCGGATAGAGAAGAATCCTCGTGAAAACGTTTAGTCTTGTTACAATACTTCAATGGGAACCGACTCAATTCGGTAATTTCTTTTGTGTATTTGAAATAAACTTTTTTTATTTTAAAAATAAAATAAGTTACAAACAGTCTATTTAAGCTTCTTAAAATTCAAAATAGAATAAATGTATTTTAATTTTATTTTTTATTTCAAATACTGCCCAGGTCTCTTCTTTATCAACCGTAAGTATCCAAAAACTTCGCAGGCAAAAAAGTTGCATTTCTGACAACTTTCTTAAATTGAATTTAAAAACTTTATAAAAGCTCTTAAATTTTCATAAAAGATCTTTGTAGTGTAAATAATAATACTTATTTATATGGTCGAATGTTATATATTTGGCAAAGAAAAAAAAAAAAAAAAAACTTGTAGCACTAACAAGGTCTTGGGTTCAGTAGAATGTGAGGAAGTACTGTTACAAATCCAACGGTTGTGCAGAAAGGTGACTGGCCAATATCACGCTCAACCGCCAGGTTTTCCCCCTTAATTAAGAATATCCACTTTATAGATGCTGGGTTTGTCCCAGGAGGGTCTCAGGTCCCAGGGTCGACCCATGGCTGATGTCAAATTACTAGTCATCAGCCGAACTCGAACCCGGACCTTTGAGCTCTGGAATTTAGTACTCACCGAGTGAACTACCCTGCTCCAGCCGACAAACAAAGTCAGATGTTATTAAAATATATAAACATAAAATCTTTTATCAGCTGACACTCGAGTTAAATCAGTGCCAGTCTATTTGAATCTCGCCAGTTTACTCACTCTGGCAGCTGCAGCCAATTAGGTAAGACGTGCCATTCGGTTTTCGCAGTTGGAAACGGTCCAGGCAGTAGCGGATTCCACCCACATTCCCATCAGCGTGCACGGCGAAATGACCGTCGTCGTTAGCTAAGGAAATTGCGGATCGCAAAAAGATAACGTAGGAAGGGAAAGTGATCCACGTAACTAATAAGGGTTATGAGGAAATAATGGAGTTAAGAGAGGAGATATGTATGCATCATCCTCACTATGTTATGGTTCATTTCGCTTCATTAAAAAAAAAATTAATAAACAAAATAAAAACTGGCAATTTTCCATAAAATCGTCCATATAAAAGAAAAGAATCCATACTCCAATTGTAAAACCTGAAAACTTTCAATCGAACGTTGATATAGTTCTCATCTGTTTATTTCTCTACGAGCATGTATCTGAAGAGAAGGTCTAACATAAATATAATATAATATATTACTAATACAGCGAATGTAAATTCGTATTCATGGAGTGAAAGTTTTGACCAGTTTGTATATGTAGATATTTCGCTTAATCTCTCGCCATAGAGGTGAGAAGCTTGATAAAATTGATTAGTTTTAAATAACACTTTAGTATCATGGTGTGCTTAATTTATCTGACATTAAGTCCATTCCGACATATTCATGTTATGCAGAATGTCCAGCAGCCTTATAAGACTTTCACTATATTACTTTTTATTGCAGTTTTTTTTAATAGTAAATTAACGTGAGGCTTCTTAGGCAGTTATATACGATGCAAGAGCTATGAAGCAGGCCTAATCAAATATTTCATAATGCACAACACTACTCTATTAAGTCAACCAAAAGCGTCTGAATCAAGTGAAAAAGTGGGTTATAACTGATGGGGGCAAAATAATCTCGGTATCCACTGCAATATTTTTGAGAAATGATTGAACCAGTTTTGAAACTAATTGCATCATATTTGAATTTCTGTTAAACTTTTTCTTTCATTTTAAATCGTTCCGAGATTTCAGAACTTAAAAAAAAATATTTTTATACAGCAAGCCTAATTATTGCTTTCACTTACTATATATGAAGGGTCAGGAGAAGAAACCAGGTACTCAATTTTTTTTTTTTTTAAACTTATTGATTTAATGAATTAATAATGAGAACACGCATTCTTCCAGAAAGTTAGAATGCGAAGAAAAGAAAACGCAATGTAGCTTTTCATTCAGAATTAATTGAAACCAATAACTCAAATAAAAAAAAGCGACTTACCTACCTGTTTTTTCTCCTTACCCTTCAAGCGAAATTTATGGAAATGGAAAGCATTGCTGCAAAAAATACTAAGTAAATGGAAAAAAATTATATTATTGTTATATTATAGAAGTGAATTTCATTTTTATATAGTTTGTATAAAATTTAAAAAAAAAATAACATGAAGAATCTTTAAGTAAATTCTTTGCAGAATTCGAAAATGGCCTTCCTGGGTAGACAATTAATTAAATGATGCATTTCTTAAGGCAGCTAAAATATGAAGAAAAAAAAAATTCAAAGCAGCTATTCGTTCGGAATTCATTGAACCAAATAATTGACATAAACAGAAGTGACTCACCTTTTTTTTCGATGAGCGTGCATACGAAATAAATAGAAAGGGAAACAATTTCGAAGGGTTTTAGACGAAAATAGATTTTATTCTTTTATTTTGTAGAATTAAGTATTACTTGCACATTTTTTGCATTAGAATTTTATAATACTTTTAATAGTCTAATACTTCTAATCAACTTCAAATATGTAAGTTATTAGAGTGCTACCAATGAGTAGATTCTATACAAACCTTGTCAAGCAACGTATTTCTCTATATCACATTTACTGAATGTACATTAATTTGTATACAGTAGTAAATTCATAAATAATAATAACAAAAATATAGGCAAATTCTTTAGCAGTCGAAATGATCTATTTGGGTAGACGAATAACTAAAACTCTCGAAAAACAGTACTTTGTAAGTACTCTTTCAAGGCCAATGGTTGTGCAAGGGTCAAGATGTTCGAGCTGGGATCACGCTCAACCGCCAGGTTTTTAGCTTCAATTAATTAATTTAATTAAGAGTACCCAATTATTGAAGCTGGGTGTGCCCCAGGAAGGACGTCCGATCAGGGCAGATGAAAAATTATTTCGATTCGAACCCGGAACCTTCAGTGAGCTTTGGAAGTCAGTGCTTACTCACTGAGCTCATGTACAGCTATTAATGATGAGTTTAGGAACGACCCATTGTCTTTCAGCGGAAGGCTACAAAACAGGCAAAAATTAAAAAAATATATAAGGAAATAATACCAACTGAATTGCTGATTTTCAAAACATAAAGAAATAAAAATAAGTAAAACGAATTGAGAATAACAACGTTGAGCTTATAGTGAGGTAACATTCAGTATATTCATCGACACCAAAAGTTGTGGTGACCGCTGAGCCATCGGTGAATTAATCAATGAATAAAGAAACGGGCTGAATTTCATCGTTCATTTATATCGATGTGCACAACGCTGAGTTTAGAAAATTGCCTCACCTTCAAGATGCGTTTTTCTAAAAATTACTAAGTCATTCTAATAAACCTACCTAATCTTACTGATTAACAAGATGGTCTGTATTTCTTATTTAGTCATTGGATGACGTACTCCTAAAACTGCAACTCCTCGAACCGCTCCTTGGATATTCTCGGACCAAGGAGGATGGGATAGATGGCCTGGAGTGGAGTGCAGGTGCCCTGCAAAAACCTGCTGCGCTCTCAAGGCCCAGCCCGGATCACCTTCACGGTGTAACGTCTTCTCCGGGTGCATCATCGCCGCTTTATCTTATCTTCCGATGTTTCAAGAGGATTTAAGGCAGGAGTAAAGTATAGTTATGTTCTTAATATTAAAAACGTATTTTGGATTACATGGGGACACATTTAGAATAAATATTATTCCATTGCAACTATTTCAACCTGAAACCAACCATTCTCAATTAACGCATAATAGATAAAGAGGAGGTTAGCCATTTCTTTCAAATCCGTCATTCCAGGAGCTGCATTTAGCAATCACATTGGGATAAAATATCATTAAATTATAACAAATATTATACTCAATTGTTTATAAATCATTCTAGTTAATCGTTAATCAAATCTCTATTATTGTTATCTATGTCACTAATAATTTTGTATTCGTGTGTATGAAGAATATGTTGTTTAATGCTTAGCGAATATTTAGCATTTTCGATCTTTATGTCAATGAATTTATTTGCAAAGATCAATGAAGAAAATAAAATTTACACTAGACGCTAGTAATGTAAACACGTCTCTCAGTAGAAGTGGATTTTGATGAATGAGGAATCAAAAGAAGGAATTTAAACTAAAATAAAAAGCATTGAAAAAGTTAGGAGGTTTCAAAATTTACCAGGGGAGACTAACTATATAAATGTAGATGGATCTCATAAGGGAGACAAATTCTTATTTAAGGGTTTTTAGAAGTAAAATATTGAAAATCACAAAAGTTATTATAACTTCGACATGTCCTCACTTATTCACACAAATATTAGGATGCATTTGGGGCCATATAATCTACACAATGACACAAACTAGACGCCATCAGCAAACAAAGTAGGCATGGAGATAAAAATAAAAAAGATTGGAGAGTTTTTTGTTATTTATTCCTCACAAGACGTAAAATCTAAAAGTTATTGGTATGGTTTCGAAGAACAATAATTTAGCTTTCTAACAGTTGTAGTAATGTTGACTTAGAAGAAAAGTATGAGGAGTAATAAATATTGAAATAAACGGCATGAAAAAAAAATCCTCCCGCAAAATTAAGTCCAAAAATTTATATATTTTTTAATTTCAAAACAAACTTGTATTTAAGAGTTTAAGTGGAAGCTAAAAACGAATCTTTGGGTTTTTGTAATTTATTGTACTTTAGAATTCGTTTAATACAATTATAATATGTTTTTCTTTTTTCACAAAAAAAAAAACCAACAAGTCGATTGATATATAATAACTTAAATAATTACGCAGAGCAAAGTCAAAAAAACCAATATATATATTTATATTTTTTTTTCTCGGCTCCTGGGACGCATAGTCACTAACCCTCGAACCTGGATCAAATATTTTTTGATTTAGTATCACAAAAAAAAAAGATTTAATTGAAATCGATGACCCCATGTCCGTAACTTCACCTCATTAGATGCTATCAAAAGTCAACGGAATGAGAATAAATTGTGCATTAAAGATTTCGATGTTCTCCAAAGAGTCTTAGGTACTGTTGTTGTCAGGGGATACTTATTGAATCTTTAGATTTTAAAAATTAAAATATTGCTATTTTTGATAGTCTAAGACGAAGTAAAAATCTATCGAAAAGATAAACGGAAAATAATAGCTCTATGAGCCCATGGGCACCTCGAATAATATAGAAGGAAACGATTTGATATTATTAATAAATAAATAAAATTACGGTTTAAATTTTAAATTCTTGGTAAGTGAGAGAAAAACAAACCAAGGTTGTACTGCATCAAACAAATAGGTCTCGACAGTTGTGATCTTAAATGTTTCCATTACTTTAATTAAACTGTGTAGTGAGTATTAAAGTAAATATCTAAGCGTTATCTAGGTGTAATAAATTTTGCTAAACTCTCAAAAGAAAATCGCTGATTAGATACTGCATAAGATGTGACATATTAATCGACATTCAAACAAACAATAGATACTTCAGGCGTTTTATGACCTTTTTAGGATATAAATAAAAAACAAAAAAATATATATGGGGAGAGGAGGTATAGTGTTTAAAACAAATAATTAGAAATTGTTTTTATTGAAAATAAAATGTACCCAAACCATTAAACAACCTTCATTATATACATAATTTCTCATAATATATAGATACATTAAAAATAAAAGAGATGCTATATTGCAGCTCAAAAACATGTTTAACGAATTCAATGCAGTCCCTATTTTCTTTTAACGTTCCGTTTATAAAATTATTCCGTTTATTCAGAGCGAGATCGAATTTCCTTTTCTTCGGTTGATCATTAGTTTTAATTTAATTTTTTAAATTTTTATTCGTGCATTAGCTCTGGTATACTTGGTAGTCATTAACTTATGACCAACCAACTTGAAAGAAATTTAATTTCGATCAGCCATTCTTTCATTAACATTAATGCACATACATAAAGGATTTACTTTAACGGTTCACTAACCAATCACAATTCAGAGAAAATATGACGTAAGGATTCTACGCACTATTATATTACATCATACGGCACAGTTTTCAAATTAGTCGTAACATATACAGGCCTAATTACAGTGATGTGAAAACGCTGACCTGAATTTTAACCTATTATGTTAACATTCATGTTAACAAGGTCTACTATGGAATTTATTATAAAAAAATCTTCACATTAACAAAAGAAATTTAAATTTGTTCTCCCTTGATTAAACTTAAATTAGACTCCAGTGAGCCTTGATATTTGATTTAAATCTTAAAGAGATTGAATTTTGGAAGATGATGCGGATTTTGACTACGGCTTGGACAATAATTTAAACTTTCTTTTCACTCGTTTGATTTTTAAATATCTGTTAATTATTTCTTATGAATGAAAAACATTGAAAAAGAGCAGAAGTAGCGACTTGATAAGATAATACTAAGAAACATCAGTAATCGAAACGGGATTCCCTTTTACGGCGAGAACGCAGTATATCGATCTTCAGATAAAGAATTTATCCCTAATACCACAAACTTCCAATACAAATGACTACAAGATCTATTCGAGATACCCAACTTCAGTCCCAGATAAAAGCGGTTAATTTCAAACGTATGACTTATTAATATACACAAGGCGTAGTAAAAATCACAGTGATCAGAGATCAAGCTTTATATTTACAGAGGAGTTAAAATGGCAGAGATTGAACTATTTTATTTTGTCAGCTTCAATTTGAGCCCTGGTAGAGTTGTTTAAGTTCCTAAGTTAAAGAGAAACGAAATTTCAAAATTAGCATTTTATTAAAAAAACACGAGAAAATACTATTTTGAGATTTTACTTTAGCCAATATAGAAACTATATAAAAACCCCATCATCCCAAAACAAAAATCAACGTATCTTTCGCCCTGGAGGGATATCTGGGAAAGTACCAGAGCATAACATTTGTGAGGATGTATCCTCGGGGTGAGTTCTGTTCTAATATTCAACAGCCTAACCTGAGACGCTTAGACGGAGGTTCGAGTCACGACTTGGAGGGTTCATATTGAGAGAAGGGCCTATTCACAACTAATTATGAAAACGAAAATTGCCCCTCATGTAGCGTTAGGACGCTCAATCTTTCACCAGTCTTGCATAGAAATAGAAACAAACAAGAAAAGTGAGCATTAACAGACAAGAAGGAGCCAATATTCAATACCTCCAGGCATCGAAAAATTGTGCTGGACTTAGCAGAATGAAGATAATCAATCCACTTGACACATCTTTGGAGTAAACACAAATCATATTTAAAGGAGCTTGGAAATGTGTTAAGTTTCAAATAAATATATTTTAGTTTTTATCGATAAGCTTGTTTTAATGTATATTTTACTCGCCCCTAATATTGCGTTGTATCAGTTTATTAAAAATTAACTTTATTGTAGAATTTATATATTTTTATACAAACAAAATTTTATTAATTTGAATTTGAATGTTTAAGTGTTTCTAATTGTATTTTATTTAAGTATCTATTATAATAAAATTATTTAATCTAGACCTAGTCAAAATCGCCTCTAACTCATATATATTTTTTGGATTGGTTTCATTTTGAATATCGCCATCCAATTACGGCTAGCCTAATTGTCAACAATGTCAATATATTCAATGGTAAAGCTTTCATCACGACTCTAAAACATTTTTATTGAAAAATGTGCCTCTGTAGACTTGATGATTCTTTCTTCGGATTCTTAAATTAGACGAACGTGTCAGAAATATATAATTTTAGAAATGATTTTACTAGACCATTTAAAAAGTTAACCAATATTGAATTTAAAATTTCATATGTTGTTCAACGTAAGAAAGTATCTTAATATGATTTACAATAAAAACTAAATACTACATTACGCATTGATCTATATACCATTTATGCGCAGTATTTTGGACAATCAATTAGTAGAGAAAATATTGTAATTTAATTTAATGTTACAGATAGCTTAAACGAATTTAATTTGGAATATTTTTTTTTTTAAGAAAATGATTATTTTGCAAAGATATTATGTTATAATTACAAATAATTGAGTTATTGCTAAATTTCTAGATGATAGTGAGTAAGATTGATTAACTGTTTCAACAACATTCGCCTCTCTAATATACTGCGTGACGCAATGCTGCTTATATGTCTTCTAAGTAGACTTATATCATTGTACGATGTAACAGGTGTAAAGTTGTGAATACATCATTCAACATTTTAAATACTGTCATCTATAACACTAGAGGTCTTGCAAAAAAATTATTTTTTATTATAATATAAGATAATAAAAAATTAAACAGCCTTTTTTCAGCATACAAATAAAAATATCAGAATAACTTGTTTTGGAGCAAGAAAATAATAACAAAACACACTCTCAAAAAAAAAGGCGATAAATGTCCTTATTGACACAGAAATGGATTCATCATTAAATAGTTTTAAGAATACAATTTAAAAAAAATAAGACAGAATAAGTGTTTATCATGAAAAAAAATCAATGAACATTCAATAACACGTTTGACATGTTGTATGTCTTCATCACTATATTCTATAAACTTTTCATGACCAACAATGACTCTGAATTGGCACATGCGACTCATATCCTAGCTTGTAAAATTCACCGGCTTCCTTTGTGTTCTCATAAAAATTCATGAATGTTCTAGGTACTCAAGATCCGGCGGCAGACATTCTGAGCTAGGATGTCTGACTCACAAGTAGAAGCTAAATATTTTGCATAAAATAAGTTATCAATTCTTTGGGACGGAGTGGTTGAACGGTCCACGTGCGTGCACAGCAACCTAATAACCATAGTTTTTTTTTTCTTTTTTGGGTCCTCCCCTTCCTCGCCTTTAAGGCTATACGAGGTTTTTCCGGGCTAGGGGGCGAGGGTGGGGACTTAAAAGACTCCCCTGGCACCGTTACGCGAACTCGTGACATTGTTTTATCCAGATATCTTATGTATCAGGTTGCCAGGCAACGGCGGTGCTGTGCACACACGTTAGCCCGTTCGGCTACCCCGCCTCCTGATAACCATAGGTATAGAAGATAAAATAATTTCGAGTTCGCATCCCGGTGGCCAATGGGGCTTTTAACTCTGGCACTAATCCCCCGCCCTTATCCTCTGGCTCGAAAAAAAAAACATATAGCCTTTAAAAAAAGGCGAGGAAGGGGAGAACAAAAAAAAGTATCAGTAATTTTAAAATTTTAAAAATATTATCTAGCAGGAATGGAAAAGGGAATTTTATATGATCATTAATAATGGAATAATAATTGTTTGACATTTAGGGGGGAATGTGAGACTCGAGAGAAAAATGTCGTAGTACCATCCTTCGGAAAACAAGGAACCCAAAGAAATAGGTTATCAGGAAGGAGACAATGAAATGTTTTAAAATAATTTTTAGTTTTCAGTGAGGCCTAAAACGTGTAAATTAAGTAAAATACTTTAAAAAATTTGTTATATCAGTTAAAAAAGTTCTTAGTAGGAAGCTGAGATATTTTAAGAACTACTGGGGTTAAACTTTTACAATTATTTAAATTTATTTCTTTAAATTACTAGGGACTTAATTGACTTAATTGAGGGACTTAATTGTAATACTCGTTGCTCCAGTTGTAAAACTGTAATTTACATGTATTCTGTAGTTCAGATGGTATTACTTTTTTTATCCAATTATAGTATTTATACCAGCATTTTAATTAGTCGAGATAGAAAATTAAAATATTACACGGTCACTAAAAACTTGTTTATATAATAGAGTTTTTAAAATGACTGCTCACCAAAGTGATATCATTGGTAATTAGCCAATCACGAACGACGCCATTTACAGAACATTTTATGTAGGTAATCTTCACTTTACGTTATGTAACTAATGGATAGTAAAACAAGTGACTTTCTTTTGCTTTCCATTAATTTCATACTATATTTGGAAAAGAAAACACTACAATATTATTTATAATCCATCAATAACAGCACTTCAATTAAACTAATACGCAATAAGACAATGAATAATATCAAAACATTTATAGTAATCTTAAAGTTGGGAGAATAAATAAAAAATAAAAAAGTAATAATGGAATAAATAAAAACCACAACCGTGAACAAATTCATTGGTGACGAATTATTCAAACAAAGACGCGAGATAAACGTAAGGTATTATTAATAGATTCCCACATGACGAATGACCGCCAATACAAATGGCCAGGGCATGTTTCATTTGAACATCTGTACATTTAAATTATTTATTCATTATTTTATACATTCAATTTTATTAATTGAAATATATAAATAACTTCTAAGATACTTATCTTCATTTGATAACAGTTTTCTAAATTAAATGTAAAAAAAAGAAGGAAAAAATATGGAAATCCACATTCCACGGGTTTAAGATTTGTAAAATGACTTGCTGATGCATGCGAATTGAGAATTCATTTTACTACCTCAAATCTTTAAATAAAAATAAGAACATGTAATATACCCAATTTGTTTGTCAAAATATTTTCAAATATACCTATAAGCAAAACAAAAGAATATATATATATATATATATATATATATATATATATATATATATATATATATAATGTTTATATAAAAAACAACCTGTACCACTACAACCCAAGAAGGGTCTTGAATTCAGGACTATTTAGGGAAAGCACTGACAGTTTCTTGGCCTACGGTTGTGCAAGGAGGTGATTGACCGCCAGGTTTTTCCTCTTAATTAGTTATTTAAGTTTAATATATCCACTTTATCGAGGCTGGGTGTGTCCCAAGGAGGGTCTACCTACCCAGGATCGCTCCACGATGAACAAAATAAATAATTTTTCTGCCATGAGCCGGTATTCGAACCTGATACCTTTAGCATTGGAAGCAAAGTACTCTACTGAGTTACCCTACTCCCCATATATATTACATTATATTGTTAGTTTAGCAATGATTATCAGGATTCCGTTAATTATCAATCATTATTTTTATACATTATACATTCCCGAGACTTTTGTTGGAGAGTCCATCGCTCCCCTCTTCCTCCTCCCCCAACCTTAATGGAAAGTCCGAGCTTACGCTCTTGGCTACTTAAAATTTCGTGATAGTTCCCTGCAATGAATTTCGAGTCTCTTACTAGGTAATGACTGGTTGGGCAACGTTTGATCAGTCCAAGTAGAATCCCCCTCCAATAAAAGTAGAAACAATGGTTTGTGCACCAGTACCAATAATAAAATTGTGTGGGTATCAATCCACAACCATAGCTATCGCTGACATTGTAGGAGTCCTTTTATTTATAGATGATCAGTCGTATTTAGACCGTATATCTGTAAGATATTGCAAGAGGACATCGAAATTATATTTAAAAAAAATGTTAATAGAAGCCATTAAAAGATAGTATGATTGTTTCAACGATTATTCATTCCTCAGTGTTTCTCAAGTGAACAATACAAGGAAATGACACCTTTGCAGTAATGCGACTACCCTCTGAGAAAGCTTTTATTTCTTAACACCGCAATTCAAGGATTTTTTCTTTTATTTCCCAGTACAACACTATTTTATTGAATCATATAATATTATGTATCTGATCATTGAGTATATCGTAAAACGCCCGACGAAATTAAATATAATAGAGTAGAATAGAAATATCAACTTTATTTTGGGACAAAGTCTATTAAGAATGACATTACGAACAATATTGTTCGTACAAATTAGCATTACTTCAAGCTAAAAGATCTATTATATAAAAGAATAACTCTAACAGGTACTACATATATATATATATATATATATATATATATATATATATATATATATATATAGAATAGAAGAATAGAAGAATCAACTTTATTCTGGGACAAAGTCCATTAAGAATAACAATTTTGTACATAAAAATTAACATTCCATCTGGCCAAAATACATATTACAATAAAAAAATAACTAAAAACTAAGTGATAGCAGAAGTATTAACCTTATTACATTTACATTACAGAACGTGACTAGACATCTTTTCCATGCTCAAAAAAGAATATATATTTATATATAAATGATAAATAGAGAAAAATGCAATTTTGTTATATAATAAATGGCTACCCAGCGTCTGATTGAATTGTAAGGGGGAATTGGAATAGGAGGGTTTTAAATATGGATAGGGATGGTGCATGGCGGATTTTAAGTGGGATGGAATTCCAAAAGGTAGTGGAGCGGACAATAAAGGAGAGTTGAAAGGAGGCAGATTTGTGGAAAGGAGTATAAAGGTCAGAAGGACGAGATCTTGTGGAGATGGAGTGGATAGATGACTTAAATTGAGGAAAGGAAAGGAGATTGAATGCGTAGGACGGACGATGATTATGGATTATTTGGTAAAAGAATGTACCTAGGAAATATTGTCTTCTGAAGGAGGGGAAGAGCCATCCTAACTCGGCGTAGTAGTGAGATGATAATATATAATATGATAATATATATATATTTTACTCTAATTATATTTTACGAAAAATAAATATTAAGAATTGAAGTATGAATCACTTATCTACAGAGTTCGTTCATTAGGAAGGAATTTTAATTACAATAGACTCTCTTATAACCGGATACTTCCGTATCCGGACAGCGAAAAATAAAAATTAAAAAAATCAATCATTTCCTTAAATCTCTACAAAAGCAAATATATAAACCATAAGAAGACAAGTTTTAAAGTTAAGTATTTACATTCACAAGTTCATAATCAGTTTTGTTATTTTAAAATATCAATTACGTTTCAAGTAAGACGAAATTATAATGAGAATTAACATTTTGTAATTTTTTATTTAATCTATTTTTCTGAATAATTTAACATTCCGCCGCAACATGGTTATGGTTACAATTAGAACAGAGACCATTCACACCATATTTTATTAATTAAAAACAAAAATTATCTTCATATAATATTTCTAAAAAAATATTTTTTTTTTTGTCGTTAGGCCTAATCTTCGTCAATTCTTTATCAAATCCAATGATTGAGCCTACATTTTGAAGATATCAATCAGATAGAAAAATAGTCCCATCTCTCCGAAATTTTAGGAAAAAAGTTAAGAAGGAAAATAAATTTTATTTGCGAACAATTCAAAAAGTATATATTTTTTTTCTAGATTTTATCCACGATTATGTGAAAGATTATTAAATTCCTTTAAAAAACCTAAAATATTTTTTTTAAATCGAAATCGGACCATTAATAGCCGAGATATAGGTTAGTTAGGTTATACCTAAACGTTTTGGTTTAAAATATGAATGAAGTTTTCTAATAAATTTCTTTTCCTTGGTCGATTATAATTACAGAGAAAATAAGAAATGATTCTATCATGAAGGATATGACGCTGAATTATTTAATTTCCTTATTATTTTCACAGGTAAATATTGTTTACGAATTATTCACAAGGGCAAACTAGTACAACTAATTTTTTTTTTTGCTACTCCACTGGCTTTAGCACAAGTGACGCGGTTGAGAGAGTAGCGCAGGGATCTCTTGGGGAGTCCTGCTTTTCCTTCTTTAGTTGGAGGAAGAAGTCTAGCTTGTGGTCCCCAGCCTAATTGTATATAGGTATGACTGCGTTTTTATGTTTTTAATTTACTTATCTTTAGGTTATTTTATTTTACATAGTTTTTATTTTATTATTTAGTTATTATTTTACTTTTGTTAATTTAATATTTTTTGTATATGTGGTGTGAATGTGTTCATATATTATTATAATTATTGTCTACGAGACAGATTATTATATCTCTAAATAAAAAAAAATAATAATAATAACAGTACTCAAATTAGTTATTGACTTGATTATCAAGTTATTACAGATTATTAATAGTCTAAATAAATATAAAAAAAACATTTTTGTTTAACTCGTTCTTGATTTTAAAACATAATGGAAGCCTGAGTTTGACTTGTAAAGATTTTTTCCCGATTTATCAAAGAGAGTATTATATTGTAATAGTTTGAGTTTTTCAGATAGGATTCTGAATACACACATACACACAACCTACCCACAAATCTATTCTAAACCAATTTTCGCGAATTATTTATTTTCCACCACTCGATTTAGGATTATAGGCGCTATAGAAATAATGGTTAGAGCGTTGACTAAAATATTACATAAAGACAGAAGAAACGAAGCGACAATAAATTATAAAGAACAGGCTAAATGAGATAGCAAGGGTCTGACAGGCCTCGAAGGCTACACATGATCGAGGTAACAGTTGGACTGAAATAGATCTCGTAGTGGCCTCTGACTCAGCAAGTCTAGTCATCGGGAGAGGGTGCCCGCTCTGTTGTAGTAAAATTAATGGGTCATTCCACCCTTGGTATGAGCTAATACATCTAATTAGTTTTATATATAGTAACGATTTATTCATATATTGGAGGGACGTTTAGTCAACTTCCCAATAGCAGGAAGTATCGAAAAGTGTCACAAAAACTTGTTGTGGTTTCATTTCATTCATAAGCTTTCGTGTCCCTTGTAGCATGGCAACTTACTCTTGGCCATGGTTACCGTTAATTTTTAAACAGGTTATTTTCACTAGTCACTTTTCTTTCGTTCTCGCATTGTGCACTTCGTTTGTAGAAGTTGTAATGCCGTAATGCGATTGAGAATGCCTACAAAAATCGCCTAAGAAAATCGATTTCTTTCGTAACGGTGAGGTATCATTTACAAAAGGTAAAGTATAGATATATATTTAATTATTTTTAGTTCCGTGGATATCCTCACATTTTCTATCTTCCATACACTGAAGTAGACAATTAGACATCCAATTAATTTTCAAAAATAGTAAGCCTAAAAATAATAGCTGGTTGTATTTAATGCTAGACTGGATTTGGATAAATTTGATGTAACGTCAGATAAGTCATTTTACTTTTTATATCTTCTAGCTTATGTCATATATATGTACATATTCTGTTTATATATAAGTATAAATTAAAGGAACGGCTTTTTTTGTTTGTTGTGTAAGTATTTTAGTTTCTCTTTTCCAATAAATAATGTATGACTCAGAAATATTTATTAACTTTTCTTGTTAGTATGGTCATACCCATCAGGCCAAAAAAAAAAAAAAAAAAAAAAATCACCTAATACTAAACCATTGAACCATTTTCGATATTATTATTAAGGAAAATAAAGCGGAAAACTGGAGAGGGAACAATGAGAAACGTAAAGATTTGCGGAAAATGTAATTTAAAAAGCATATAAAACTCAGAAAGATCTTTAAAAATATATAAATAAATAGTCATTCTTTTATGTAAATTGCTTCATACTTTCATTTCACAAATTCTAAACTCGGATTATTTCTCAGGTGCGAATTTTATGTGGAGTGAAAGTCAATATGAAATAACATCATTGATTTTTCGAGAAATTTTTATGGTTGAATCTGTACCCCGTAGATAAAGAACGCCATGTCCACTTTTGTATTTGTTAAGGGAAGCCAATTTTCCATATCTCAGAGCTATTAAAATTTGATTCTTAGTGACTAAATCTGTATCCCAGAGGTAAAAGAACACCATGTCACCATTTTCGTGTTTGTTTGGGAAGTCAATTATCCATAACTTAAGAGATATTAAAATTTGTTTCTTAATAATTAAATTAATTAATAAAAAAAATTGACATGGTGCCCTTTGCCTACGGCGCACAGAAATAACCTCGGTATCTCATTTCAAATAATAAAAAAAGATAGGATTTTGATAACAAATTAGGGACCATTTTTAATAGAAAAGCACGGGCGGATCTACGGGGGGGCTTTCGGGCTGAAGCCCCCCCCAAAATGGAAAAATATAACCATGTTTTATGGGAAATTTTTTTTTAAAAATACCTCTTAAAGTATTATTGTTAATCTAATTACACCTAAAATCACTTAAGGAATCACTTAAACACCATTTCATATAGGTAGTTAGTTTCTTTCTGTTTTTCCAAAGTAATTATCGTTATTTTTATGAAAAAAAAAAAGGTTTCGGGCTGAAGCCCTCCCCAAAATTAAATTCTGGATCCGCTAGTGTAGAAAAGAAATATCACATCATATTATTTTATTTTTTAAGCAGTTTTTTCTATTATAGTTCAAATTTTTAATTTTTTTTCTCTAAAAGTAAGGAGTTCAAATGTTTATGGAACTTTTGTAAAAAAGTTCTATCGAAACAGTTTCTTGGAAAAGTTTTAGGAAAAAAGCTTTTAAAATAAATTATCTAAGAAACTTTTTGAAATAAATCTCAATGTTTATGATAAAAGATCAACTTGTTTTTAAACACTTTAAAAAGTTATGTTAATTAAAAATAAACAGGGCTTAGATTTGAGTCAACAGAACTTTAAAATAAATGTTTTGTTTTTTAAAAATGAAAGTTCTGTAAAACCTTTACTTGAATTTGCAAGGGAAAAAGTTCTAGTTCCAGAATAACAGAAAACAATTGAAAATACTTATTCCGAAATATAATATACCGAAAATTATCCAAAATAAAAGTAAAAATTTTATTTCAAGCACTGTTAACAAATAAACTAAAAAAAAGTCAAAAGAATCGATTGAAACTTTTTTCTGTTTTAAGAGGAAATAAATCTTAAAAATCAGATTATAACGAAACAAGAGCTGTAAAGTGGTTACCTTTATTGTTATAGCGTCATTATTTTTCAAAGGATCTTTATTACAGGAATGAATTTAATTATATATAGTTTTATCTCCTGAAACAGGTTCAAGTGATTTCCTTCTGTAAAGGCACTGCATTTAAAGAGAGATATATGTTACGAGTATATAGGAGCGTGTTGCGGTTTGTTTTAATATATTATTCACCCTTGATAAATTATTAAGAGAAGTGGCCCTCATCGGCATTTCCTGACATGAGTGATAGCAGCAGCCTGGAGTGTAGATATCCATCAATCAGCGATTGACAACTCTACTCCGCGGTCAATCAACCAGTCAAAGGACAATCACAATCCATGTGTGTGCCAACAGTCCACGTCCAAATGGAACGCGTTCCGGAACCCAATGCGTCATAATAACAGTTCAACAAGATAATGATAGTTTTTGTAAGATATTGTTTATAAAAATTAATTAATATTTTCTCTCAACTTTCGTCTGTTATGCCTCAATATAAAAGATTTACAAACGGAAATGGTACATATATTAGGTATACATGTTACTAAAAAATCTGGTGCGGTGCGCATATCTTACAACGTCTTACTCTTCTTAGCAGAAATAAGTATTTTCAGACAATGGGGAGGTGAAAGCAAAAATTATAGACGCTATATTTCTTTATTTTTCATTGAGGGTATTTTTATTTGTAAAAGTACTCTTATATATATACAAATTTTAATACTTAAATCGGAGTAATCTATACAATTAAATATTAAATAATACCAGCAGTAGCATTTATGAAAACCGCAGATGTATATTTATATAATATTGTTGGAGTCTGTATTATATTAAGCTCATGTTATGTATGGAGGCGTGATCTTTCGGGCGAGCTCGGGTGCGTCCGTATTCCTTTTGCCTCTCAGTTACAACTATCAACTCCGTTACGATCTGTTATTTCTCCTTTAGTTAATTATCAAATTCTTTCATATTTTATATCTAGCTATCTTTTACATTAGAGATTAATGTGAAATGGTCAATTGTTTCAAAAAAATAAAAAATAAATAAAGGCACTTTAGGATAAGCTAACGTTGAAAATTAGCCATTTAAACCCTGTTAGAGAACATCAATCAGAATAAAAACTAGATTTTTTTTTAAAACTGTTTAATTTTACACTAATATAATGAATTTCCGTGTCAAAACGCGTATTTTCGTTGAAAACTGAGATTCGAAAATTTTCACGATCGCAACACTTTCATAGGTAGATAACTGAAAGTAAAAAACAAAACAAATAAACAATTTATTTAGTTATCTAGATTAGATGTAGATACAACTGACACACTGAAAATAAGTAATAGCAAATATAATATCGTAAATATAAATGAAATAGGTGAGAGGTCTTTAATGTATTGAGTGAGACATTATGTATTGACATTTAAGAAAATCAATATGAAGTAATATTCTCTAAGAGGACCAATAAGAGATGTATTTATATATATGGAAAAAGGTAACAGGATTGTATGGAATGGAACTAGTAATGATAATGAATAACCGACCGGTTTGACTGAAAACAGGTTACATTCCCCACGGTCAATATCTTTTTCAGTTATTTTAGTACTACGGTTATGAACAGTTATTTTTTTAATAGCCCAATATATGACCGGCCTTAAAAAAAAAATAATGTCTTAATAATAATATGAAAGTGAGTATATCTAAATCCGATACCGAGTACATATGTTTATTTATAAAATTTCAATACCTTAGGGTAGGAGTCTCCAAACTACGGCGCGCGAAAGTGATTACATTGTAATATTTTAAAAACTTAAAAAAAAAAGTAAGAAATTAAGGAAATTACTCACACAAGAGTTTACTGCAACATTTAATGCATCGTTATTGTTTTTTTTTTCTCTTAGAAAGCTCTTTTCACTCCTGAAATGTCATTTATAGAAAAAGATTTGTTTTTTCATAACAAGCCATGCCTTGCGGGACTTAGGTGTTCTCAATGAGGCGGCGGGACTTAGTGATAGTCTCTATGTGGCCGAGGGGTCAAAGAGTTTGAAGACCTCTGGGTTAAGACAAAAGAGATTCCCAACGTCTGTAATTTTTCTTTTAATCGAAAATGCAAACATATGTGTAAACAAACACCCTGTTTCTGGTGTTTTTCAAATCAGATTTAAGAAAACAAAATGAACAATGAGACAATTGATAAACGTTAATGCAGAAATATTTCAATATTTAGGCTCATTCATATGGCCTGTTATAACCCCAATAATTTAAAAATTCTTTGGAGAAACCACGTGTTAAGCAAACTCAGATTTTCAGTAAGTCGGTACGGTAATACATTTGGTGACGTTAGAGGGTTAGCAACCTGGAGATAAGATAAGAAGAAACCCGCAGAGTGCGGACCAATGACGTCATAAGGCATTCGATGTAAATTTAATCGAGGACGGTTAGAATCGATAGAAGGCGAGGGGGCGTCGCATATCGACCACCCTCTGGCCCCGCGGCCCCCTCCTACGCTATTTGCTCTCTTTCGTCAACTTACAAATATCTAACCCACATATAACAGCAGAGATAGATATCGTGACAACGATAAAATTAGAATTTAAGATAAGTCTTCCTGTAAATGTATTTATCAATTCACATTAAATATTTTATTCAAAGTTTAGGAAGCCAAACTCAACACTTCAAAGTAAATTTTTAACTTAAAATTTCGAATAAATAACAACGTATGGATGGCTAATGTATTCATTAATATATAAAAATAACAAGCCAGTAAATAATAAAATAATGATAATGCATTACAGTATTAGTCCTGATCGTTTAAACGTAGATTAAAATATTAATAAATAGTTTATGAAGAATTAATAAGTTGAAAGTAACTTTATTGACTAAGTTTTTGGAATAGGGCTGCATTAAACCTTTAAATTCCTCTTATATCCAATTCTTGAAATAAAATATTCTTCGCGAAATCTTCTACGTTTTTTATTCTGCCACCAATAAAATTATGCATAATGACTTCAATGTTCCAAATGTTCCAGACTTAGCCCAATCCAGATATCTATCCTTCCATAATGAACTTCAGGTCCATTGAAACCCACTAGTTTCTAACCTTGCATTCTATCGATTCCTGACAATTTTCATATTTAACGACTTAGTTTAATGTCCCTAGGTCCTATCCTTACACAGTTTATACAGCTGACATCCCAACACAATCTAACACTGTCATCATCACCTATGCCGATGACACGTGTATACTATCAGTTAATAACGATCCATCTATTGCATCCCAAACTCTTCATCAAACAATCACACATCAAAAGTATTGAAAAATGGTATCAAAACTGGAGGATTAAAATAAATTCCAATAAATCCCATCAAATTACCTTCACTGTCCGTAAACCCATGACTTCCTGTTCTACAGTGTCCTTCAACAATATCCCACTTATCCCTGTTGAACAAATCTGATACCTAGGACTCCACCTGGACATAGGACTCACTTGGAACCTTCCTCTTCTATCCCTGATAACCCTCCTAGCCGTCTGAAAAGAAGATGGCCTCGGGACCTTCTGATATAGAAATATAATTGGAGTGCTACCAAGGGGTAGTTTCCCTTAATGTTGTACATGTCATGTTATTTGTTTCAAATTTACTTGTTGTATTTATCATTTATACAGTTGTAAATTTCAATAATTATAAAAAAAAAAAAAACCGCCTCCCGTTCATTGTTTCAACCGCCTCCCGCAGTGCCACATCCAACGCCCTGAAGACGACCTGCAAAGTGGGTCGAAACGTCGGCAAAAATTAAAATTATTTATATATTTTAATTTTTTTTTATTTTTTGACCGCACCCTCGACTAATTCCTTCTCATATCATATCAACGGTCAACCAACTCTACATCATTATAAAAAAAAAAGTTTATATGTTAGACCTATTAAATTATAAACTGTGAATATTTGTAACAAACAATAAATAAATATCACCTTTTTCTACTAGTATGGAGGAATTAATCAATTTTCACAAAAGAAACACATTAAAAAAAATTATTAGAAAAGATAGAATTTTTAAACCTTCTTTCTATTAATAAAGTCATTGAGTTACCGGTACTGGTAATGTAGAGTGTATTCAGTTCTTAAGCATTATAAACGGAACAATTACTTGAACGTAATTAAATAATTATAACTATGATCCAAATAAAAGAAAATATTGCAAATATAAAATTCTTGATTTTATGGTGAAGTCTAAAAAGATTTTTTTTTTTTGTTATATTTACAACAAGAAAGAAAGAACGCAAGAGAAAAGACCGACTAACCTTGACCAATGGTTCATGAATAATTCGTGAGCTATTCGGGGATGAGATCAATTGACACAAAGTTCAACACGGAGGCGTAACAACCGTGCTAAATATAAAGAAATCTATTCCCGGTTATAAGGTGATTTTATACGAATAATAAAATCTCATCACAAGAAAAGATAGCTAAATACAATTTGAAACAGAAAAAACTGTGCAAAGTTGTCGAAACTGTGCCACCAGAAGGCAAGCTGTTAGGGAGATGTGATTATGTTTAGCCGTAGTAACAAATCAATACTTTATAATAACCGTTCTACTTCAATATAAATTATTTTTTGGCAATGTTGGGCTATTATAAAATTTTTCAAGTACATTTTTAAGCGAGCCAAAGTTTAAAGCGTATAGTTAACAAATCATTTTTTTTTTGGACTTACATATATCTATCCGCACCTGTCAATTATGACTGACAATCAGCAGATGTGCTGGCCTTGTAATGAGAGAAAAAAAATAATAATAATAAAATAAAAAGGCTTGATAGGCATGAGGAATAGCAATACCCAGCGGTATCCCTTCCATGGGGTTTTATTTATGTTTTATTTATTAAAACATTATTTCAGCAGATCCCTCATCCAGACCCTTTTCAGTCGTCTTCTGGAGTTCTCGGGCATACTAGTTGTGGCCATTTCTTTTACCAGCTGGTTGGAGTGCCCGTTTAACATGTTATGAAATCGTTTGTAGTACGTTCGTATGTGTTCGTTGACTGTAGGAACGTGTAAGTCGGTGTGTAAAGTATGGTTGTTTACGTACCATGGTGCTTGAGTGATTAGTCGTAGTATCTTCGACTGAAAAGTTTGAAGTTTTTTTATGTGAGTTGGTTTTGCAATTCCGTATATTTGTAGTCCGTAAGTCCAAAGAGGTTTTAAAAGATATGTGTAAATACTTAGTTTCTGTCTTGCTTTTAATTTGGAATGTCGTCTTAACAGTGAATGTAACAATTTTAGTCTTAGATTTAATGTGATTCGTTTTTTCTTCACATGTTGACCCCATGTCATTCTCCTATCGAATGTAAGGCCTAAGTATTGTACTCTGTCTGTTTGTGGAATCGGTACATTGTCTAAGTATACAGGAGGGCATTTTTCTGGTCTTAGAGTAAATGTGATGTGCTGTGACTTTTGATCATTTATTTGAGTTTTCCAAAATTTACACCAATCGAGTATAATCTGTAAGTCATGTTGTAAGTTAAGTGATGCTTCTGTAGGATTGTCGTGCCAGGTAATGAGACAAATCATTAATACTATTAAAATAATAAAAATCTTATTTATTATATCGACGGTTGATGGTGGATTGTATCACTATTAATTATTAAACTATTCCATATTCCATATATTACATTGCAAAGTTTAATAATATGGAATTACGATATTTGCATTGCCTGTCAAAGTTGATAGGTCAAAAGTTGTCACACCAATTGAAAGTGGATATGGAGTATGGGGCAAAGGTAAAATTCATTAAATTATTCACTAAATTTATTTTCTAAAAGTTTACATGATTTTTCGGAATAAACGGACGATAGATATCTAATTATTTAAATTGCCTTGATTCGGTGGATTTTAAATACTTGTTTTTCAAACTTAAGTAAAAAAATTAAATGTTTAAATTTATTAAGAAAATTTCGTCCAATTTTCTTGGAAACATGTGATTTACGTTAAATAATGTTAGTTCTCAGAAATTATTATTTATATTTTTTTCTTCACTCTCCGTTAACTTCAACAACTTTATTTACTAGATATTATTTTTTCTCAAACCTCCGTACCTACTGCGGCAGCTCATTTTTATTTCAAATTACTTGCATGTAATGTATCTGGTACTAATCTTAGAGAAATATAGTAAAATTGTATGGCTGCTCAAATGTTGAGTTGCTAAATGACTCAGCATAATAATCATAACAATAATATTAATCTTAATTGATAATATTAAATAAGAAAGAACAAAAAGGATAAAATATCACGGAAATATTATACAAAGTACCAAATGTTACAATTTATACATTAATTGTTATAATTTTCTTCAGGGCATTCCATTTTATGATATAGTATTAAAATACTATATTATAATTATATATAATTGACCGCACTCCCCACCAACTACTCAAAATTATAACTACGGTCAACCATCTCTACATCATTATTAATTGTTATCATTTTCTCCATATTTTCTTGCTTCTCAGTTCTGTCCCTGGAATTCATAACTAAGTGGCCATAATTAATACAGGTGATAGTGCAGGATTCCTAGCTAGTCCAAAATAATAATATTCCGTCATACTCTGTAGATTGCTCTATTCCACTCAAATTTAAAAAAAAAAAAATAGCAGTAGAAAGTGGAATCACTCCTCTAATTCCGAACTGAAGTCCTAGAACGGATAATGCTCTCTCACCGCAAACGTCTCAATATTTTACCCCTTTCCCACAACTAGGCATAATATAAAAATATGACTAACGATAAGTATTACATATGCTAAATCGATCTAAAATTCATTCAAAACATTTTATTGTATGATACCATTTTTCGATTTAACTATTTGATCCTGAAACGTCTGCACTTCCAGTAGGCAAACCTTTAACTTCGTACATGAGTAAAGGTTAAATTTTATTATTCTCCAAGAAACTATAAAAATCTATATAGGCGTTTTTCGATCATAAATTAGATTCGGCTAGAAGCGAGGATTTAGATTCGGCTAGAAGCGAGGATTTAGATTCAAAACCGTTCTACAAATAAATCATAATTATTCATTATTCTTAAAAAGATATATTAAATGTATCATACACCGCGTTAACCTACAATTACCGTAAGAATATGGCGTAAAGCGAGACCTGCTTTGTGTTAAATAGGCCAATTCTGGACACCTACTTAAAACGGTAGTGCAGTTACAATAATGCAATTCTAACATAACACAGTAAAATATAAGAAATGAAACCGTAAACTGAAACGTTTAGAGATTTTATTTGGCTAACGCGGAAGGCAATTTACAAATTCAAATTTTCAATATATGATTGAGATTCTACTAATCATATTATTTCATCACAAAAAAGATCGATTATATCATTGGTTTTTATTTCGCTGATATAAAATGTATTGCATTCCCGCAAAGCTATCGTAATAAGGATACGTATAAATAATATTCCTTTGGAAAGATAATGACGCCAACTGGAGCTCAGATGTACTTTACCATGCAGAGGCTAAGTTCTCAGGAGGTCATATCATATTGCAGCGTGATGGGTCGCTGTAACACAACAGGAAACTAGAAAAGGGGGTCTAGTATGTCCAGGAAGTGGCCGGAGTCATGTGTCTGCCGGTTCAAGCTGACCCGCGGTCTTCCTGGAGCGCATGCTATTGTACAGCCACAAGGTCAGCGAAAATTATTTTCGGAGATGTCGAGGAACCGGTACTTATGCGACTAGAAAGGTTTAAAGCCTGAACGAAAAAGAAAAAAAAACTACCGTCTTTGACAATATTCTCTTTAATTAATGTCCACATTGCAACAAATATTTTAAGAGTGATATTAGTAACAGTGGGTATCATTAGTTATGGTAACATATAGTTATCATGCAACAAACACTAAATGAGATTTTGAGTGTTTACTAAATTCCAAATGATTTTAAACTGAAGGAATGGTATTTGTTCGATCTTTTATATGACATTTATAGGTTTCGAATTGATGATTTTTAAAACCTGTATGGAATGGAGAAAATGGGATTTATCAGCACCGAAAACAGAGAGAATGATACTAAGGATTCATTGACCACGAAAGGTGGGAGATGAGTACAATCATAAATGATAAAAAATGTATGAAGATGTCGAAGATATACAAACATCAATAAGAAAAAGGAGATTGAAATTCTTTGGTCTCTTGAAGAGAATGAATACTGGCAAAGGTAAGATGTGCAAACAAATATTTGACAAAGTAATGGGAATGAAGAACATCAAAGGATACCCTGAACAGATAAAAGAGGAAGCAGTAAGACTTTGGATAAAATAAGAAAATAAATACCTAGATAAGCATAATTTCAGAGAAATAGGGAATAAGAAGAAGGTACTTAGAGTAGAAGGGAGGAAGAGATTGCACAGAAAAAAATAAAAAGGAAATGAGTGAAAAAATGAAGAAAGTTTGGACTGAAAGGAAAACCAAGAAATAATGATATACACGCGGTCCTCAGCTGGCCAATATCGCGAACAAAACAATTAATCATAAAAACAAAAATTTTGTGTGACTAAGTATATATGGTGGATTGATGGTGTATCTGCAGATCCATGCTTGGGGGTCAAAGTTGCAAGAGGCCTTGTAAACGTAGAGCCATACAAGAAGAATAAGTGATGTTGCCAAGAAAAACGTGTATATTTTTTGTACTTTTGTAGGCTCACAATTGATTATTATGAAAATATATGCAATTGGAGGGTCACTCGTATTTACACTCGTGAGTAATTAGCAGACCTTCTTGCATCTCTACCATTCTACCTCCACACCAGGTAGTAGCATTAATGTTTTTAAGCAACCATTATGATTGTTGATTCTTATAAGAGAAATTTGTTGGAGATTGGAGTCATAGGAAGTAAATAAAAATAAATTAAAAATATTTATATATTTAAAATTAGAGAAACATAAAAATTTAATTTAAAACTTTAATTTTAGAAAGAATTGGTGATGAAAGTTATTATTTAAAAAGAAGAGACAGTGGCATGTTTAAAAGATTTTAAATATATAGGGAGTGGAGGTGGAGCTTCTGTTTTGGGTGCCTATTATTAGATTTACCATTGAGCTCCCCCGAATCTGTATGACATCCATACAATTCTGATAAAAAAATCACTAGTTTTACTGTCAGTAAATTATTGAGTAATTTAAAAAGCTAATTTTAAAGGTCTCGACAATCTACCAGGACCAGTAATAATCGAAACAAAGACGACGAAGAACAATGAAAGAAGAAACGAAGATGAAAGGAAGGCAGAGTACAATACAATGAATGAGCGAGGACAGGTGACGGGGTCGTTGTACCTGCCACGGTGGTACGGAGGTAATCCGACTCGGGGCTGGTGACTGCTGCTGTGAGATGTCCACCACCACGCTCCAACCACCGAGTTTGTACGGGCGAATCATTTAGGTTAAGTGGGCTTCAGGAGACTGCCGGGTAGATATCGAAAGGGAATATAATTAGTATTTGAAACTTAAAGATAAAATTTTTTTTTTCGAGATGGGCAAATAGTCGACTGTTGACTGACGTTTCGTCCTAAATATGTGTCGAACTAACTAGTCAGTTCTTGTCTCAATTTCCAAACCACAGCTCTGAAGATGACCCATATGTTTGGATCGAAATGCCTGCTAACCGATTAAAGAAATTTTGACTGAAATTCCAGACAATTCCGTTTCATTATTTATTGAGTAATACAACATTCTTCCTTATTGACAATGGTTATAGTGAGGTACGACTACATTCAGACTATATATACAGAAAATATAAAAATAAACAGAAGCAAAATAACAACTAAATAATAATCAAAAAGTATATCCACCAAATAAAAATAACATAGTTTCAAGATAAGTAAATGGAACTTCTTTAAAGATATAATTTGGCAGGCTTTCCAGCGACCATCTCCCATTTCTGTAAGTTTTAGAAGACAATCTACCCTAGTGCCAACTAGCCCCATTTACTATCCTGCATATAAATGCACTCGAATGGAACCGTTTTAAATTGTAAAGCAAATGGACTAACATCGACTACGCCCCTACCCCTGCTGAATAATAAATCTGCCAAATTGCTAAAGCATGTAGTGGATCCGAATTCCTCCGTTCGGCGGACACTTTCACCAGCCAGACATTACTGTAACAGCGGAATGAACGGGATTTCACTGGGCGCAGTCTAGTTCTGCCCCAGGGAACATATTAGACACGAGACGACTTTGAGAATAGAGCTAAATAACTCACGGGATAGTCCAGGGTGATGCCGTTTAATTGCAGTGCAACGAGGCAGCTTTTTAAACACAACATGCAATGACAGGGGACCCGGGTTGGCGAGGTTGGGTATGGAATTACTAAAAGAAATCTGAATTGCTCAAGAAAGGGTATTATTATTTTATTTTCCTTTTCATAAAATGCAATAATCTCTCAACAAATCTAATATATATGTATTATTGGAATCTAAACCAAGGGTACGCCGTATTTCAATGATGTAATTTTCAGTATTCTTAAAATGCAATAATCTCTTAATAAATCTTTATATATATAATTGGAATCTAAACCAAGGGTACGCCGTATTTCAATGATGTAATTTTCAGTATTCTTAAAATGCAATAATCTCTTAATAAATCTTTATATATATAATTGGAATCTAAACTAAGGGTTCACAAAATTTATGTTAAATTACAACGGAGATGGATGGGAGTTATTTAGACAATCATTAAAGCCTAACAATGACGATACTATCTGTGTTCTAAATAACTTCTATTTTATTTACCTGTATAAATTATTAGACTCTGCAGTAGGGAGAACGCACTACTTATGGACAGGGGCCCAGTAATGGACAGGTTGTGCTTTAAATGTAAATAATACGGTTCCATGTCGATTTAAAACTTCCAATTTTTTTCTAGATTGAAGAAGAACAACTGTACGAACAAAGTTCTCAAAACAGAATGTAAAAATGCTCATCATTTGTTTCTATAGTGCTCTTGAGATCAGTGTGTTTCATACCTTCCTAATAACAATTTTGCTAAGAGTAGGTTTAACATTTATGTTATGTTACCTTTATCATCCTTGACGGAGACACTCAATAAAGTTAGAATCGGTAATAATTTGTCCGAAAAATTTGAGGTTCGTTCGGGCTTAAAACAGGGGGATTCTCTTTCGCCTGTCCTGTTCAATTTGGCATTAGAACATGCCATTAGGGAGGTAATGCGTACCGAGAAACGGTTGGATCTGGGTGGGACAACATCCGTGCTGGGCTATGCTGATGATCTGGTACTGTTAAGCGAAGACGTGGAAACTATAAAACTAAATACGACAACGTTAATGAAAGCCGGTAAGGAGCTAGGACTCGAAATAAACGTGGAGAAAACAAAATATATGGTTAGCTGCAAAAATGGAGATACTACTGGTGATTTCGATATAGATGGTAATATGTTTGAACAGGTAGAGAAATTTAGGTATCTAGGTTCTACGATAACTAGAAAAAACGAAATTGAAGAAGAGATTAAGGTTAGACTGAAGGCGAGAAATGCTTGTTATTTTTCTTTGACAAAACTACTTATTTCGCGCCTCTTATCCCGCAACTTGAAAATTAGAATCTATAAAACAATTATCTTGCCTACAGTTCTTTATGGATGTGAAACTTGGCCGCTTACATTAAGGGATGAGCAGCGTCTTAAGGTTTTTGAAAATAAAGTATTGCGTAGAATATTCGGACCGAAGAAGGATGAGTTAACCGGAGAGTTCAGACGGTTACACAACGCCGAATTGCGTGAGCTGTATCCCGGTAATATAATTGAGGTAATTTCATCGCGGCGAATCAAATGGGCTTGTAAAGTTTTTGGGCTTAGTAACGAGAGAATTCCTAAAATATTAATATTTGCTGTGCCGAATGGTAAGCGTCCGAGGGGTAGACCGAAGCAAAGGTGGGAAGATTGCATTAAAGCCGATCTGAAGGGACTGGGTTTGGACGGCGATCGGTGGAGGGAGGTGTGTAATAAGCGACTGGTGGTGTCGGCATCGAACCTTCGGGTTCGCTAAGCCTTTTATTATTATTATTATTATTACCTTTATCATCATTGTCATAGTTATATAAAAATTTAGATTTTTTCTGAGGTATGTCCATTAATGCTACCGACCTCCGGCCCATAACTAGAACAATTGAAGTTCGGGGTGTCTATCACTAATGCAAAAAAGTGTTCATTTTTTTTCAATTTGAAAGTGCTAAATAGAAAAAGGAGATTCTAAAAAAGCAACAGAGATGTTTATAACTATAATAATTACGGCGGCATAAGCTATAAATTTTCTTATCTATGTTGATCAGTGGTGCGCTTACCCTAGTTTCTCCACCTTCGAAAGTATAAGTGACAGCTCTTATTATGTAATAAATTTTAGATCAAAATGTTCAATTTATTAATTCAGGCGTGTTACTATAAAACAAAGTTTAATTATCCTACATGAAACACGGTAGAATAAATCTCTTTTCCGGCTCTAAAGAGAGATGGATTTTGATGAATGAAGTCTCCAACTAACGGGAATTTGATGGAATGGAAACGACTTTCAACTACAAACTTAAATTCTTTCAACTTTCATAAGAGTCATTAAAAAATTGCAATGTTTCAATACACAAACAATTTTAAAAGTCTGCGAATCGAGATGGAGTAAACGGCGTTTTAAAGATTAAGACGTGGACATCAAGAACTTCATTGTAACTACTGAATCATGGTTTTAAATTCTAAAACTGAACCGTTTTCGAGATAAATCGTAATATTTGTGGAATTCCTCCTAGCTGTTATGTTTACCATGGGATACTTGTTTTATTTAGATGTCAAATTTTAAAAATTTCTATTCGTGATAGTCTTCGAGTTATGAAAAGGTTAATGAAGGTGAATCTCCGGATGATATAAAAAAATACTTTTGATATAAATAATAAAAATGTTTAGTTTACTTGGCTTCTATAATATCAGTAATAGACTTCTATAACATTAGCAAAGGAGAAAACTTTACACCAAGGATCTTATGCATCAAAGAAATATGATTTTAGTTCAATAATGGATTAGAGTAAGATCAAAGATTTTTAAATGCGACAAAGTAATCATTTATTAAGTAAATGATGTTACTTTAACAGTCGTGGGTAAACTATGGAACATCACCAATTGTGAGTATCTAGGATATACTATCTTGATTATTTATTTATTTAAATGTGTTTTGTTAATGTCGCTTAGACGTTGAACTCATCTGCTTCAGATATCTTAAACACCAAAACAGAGGCTTGATGATGACACACATGTTTGGGTTGAAACCTCGGCACTAATAAAAACTTTATAATGACTGCGTCCTTAATATTTATCAGCCATGATATGTGGAACAGTCGACTAATCTGAGAGTTCTCACTGGAGCATACTTATTATAATTTAATACAAAAAAAAAAAAAGAAAAAAAACGTGAAGATGTATAAGTTAATACAAGCGATAAGGCATGATTCATCGAGGGCGGGGTTGGTTCCGGATAGGGCGGGGAGCCGGCGGTATGAGTTGGGGTGACCGCTAAGAAAGGATCGATAACTATAGTACAGTAATCTGTCTGGTCACTTCACTAGTGTCTTCATCCTTCCAATCGGGTTTATTAATACTTTTTATGGTTAATATAACATAACAATTTAGTTCATTTATTTAATAATAAACGATAAAACAAAGCAGAAGATCCATTGATATGTTAATCGTTAAGTGTCATAAACATACATTCGAAAAAGTCGAAGAATATTATAAAGTATAAATTGTCAAACGCAGAGGATTAGAACAGCTTCCAGCAATGATGTCATGCACTGGCTCAAAGCCAATCTAGTAATGACTTAAGAATTTTCTAGAGGCACAACCAGAAAGAATCACAAGCTGATTTGCATGGTTGACCATTCTTTTATATTATTTCTAAATACAAACTGCTACGTTGAAAAAGATTGTGTTTCATAAACAATATATGATTTATTATTATTAGGTTTTATTTTTTCTCGCTTAAAATATATAGGTATATTTTATCTGATTAAAAATATAAATAGATATTCATGAACAAATCTCTTCCAAGTTTTAAATCTTTTCTTCGGTAGGTATATTCTATGACCATGCTGATTACAATTTTTGGTACATAGTCATGATTGTGCACAAGTTTGTTTGATGATTAAGTATAACCATCAATTAATTATTAAGGTTAAAATTATAGGGATTTTCGTTCAAACTATGGAATCTAAACTTCATGTAAAAGTAGGTAATGTATTCCTGGCTCTCAACAGTGATGGATTTTGATGAATGAGTTATCAAACAAATCCGAATTTCGTGAAGAAATGGCCCAATTGTGATCCTTCAATTTCTAAATAATGTTAATAGCAGACTTTGAAAAAATTTCGATGTGGACATCCTTCGAAACTGTGTCAGGATCCAGCGTTTTATTAAAATCTTAAAATGTAAATCTTTAAATCTAAAAAGCGTAATTCTTGCCGAAAGCTTCTATAGGCATTTTGGTTACCATGGCATTCTTATCACGTGTTAAGGTTTTAAAAATGAATTTTTTTTTTAATATATATTCGATGAAATGTCATCTATACTCTTAACAAGTGAGAGAACTACAAACAAAGGCTCTTCTGCGCCAAACAAACATGTCTTGAGCTAGACCAATAATGGGTTAGTATAAGTTATAGATATTACTGCTTGAACTAAAAAGATATTTTTCAATGGGACAAGCTTATCACTTCTTAAGCAAATTGCTACTTTAAGAGTCTTTGTAAAGTATGAAAATTCACCAATTGTATATGTATAGCATAGACTATCTTGATCTTGATCATATTATACTGTAAGTAGAATAAACATAATTCGCTGAAGTTGCCTATACTTCGAATGCATAAAGGAGAAGGATACCTATATCTAATGCTACAAAAATAAGTTCATTGACCCCAGGGTCAAGCCGGCAGACAGTAAGTTAATTTAATTACCTGCCACGCCCCCAGGGGGTGTTGCGTTCGCCGTAGCAGTATAAGGGGGCGGAGGAGATACATAAAAAGCTTAATAAAATTTTTTATAGATAGCCTATTGAGGCGCATTAACTAATAGAGCGAGCCAGCTAGCAGCACGGGGTATAGGAGCCGTGGGAACGGTACGTTAACCCTTCCCCGGCGGGGTATTGCAGCAATGTTAGCCCAAGCAGATCCCGCTCTTTGATTCCGCTGTGGATCGTGACTGACTTTTAGTTGCAACGATTTGCTGAACAGGGCCGGTACACGATCGGCGATGTACAGGTATCGCCCGCCCATTCACAAACCTCTCAGTCCTCTCCAGACCTCTCGACGATCTGCCTATGCTAATCACTACAGGAGCTGAGAGGATGTTCCGACAGGCTTCGGCGTACGTTCACTTGCTAGGGTGCATGTCGTGGGACACCGTCCCATTAATATTCATTTTACTGTAATTATAAAATCGACCGGTTTTAAGCTTGATAAACATGTTTGTAACATGCAATCAAGTTGCCAGGACGGAGACAAGAATGTTTGCAGTCAACCTGATTTATGTTATAATACTTAATGAATTGCAGGCTAGGAGTTATGTACATACCATATATTTATTAAATAAATCAGCTATTAAAATAATTATCACTAATTTATTTATAGCTCCTGGTTCTTGATGGTTAATCGAACGTAATGAGAAGTTTCTTTTTCAAATTAAATAGTATGTAAACCTCTACCTCTAAGACCAAAAAAAGTTTGTAAAAAACGATACTGTTTGTAAGTAGCTGTAAGCTAGCCGATAATATGATGAATATAAGTACTAAAAAATAAATAATATAATATAAAAAATCAAACAATTGATATATAGCCAAAAATATATTCAGATCTAATGTATTTCATTATGAGTCAAGAATTTCAAGGCCTAATGACGGACAATAGACGTTTTTGGACGAGAGCCTGGTCATTCAACAACATAAAACATTAGGGAATACGTGGATATATGATTTAAAAAGACATTTTATTTTTTTATAAATCCGTTCTTGCGGCATGAACTGCGCTTAAAAAAACAACAGGAATTTTATTAATCATTAAAAGGATTGATTAATAGCTATCGTTATCAACCAATACGCAGAAGCAAACACGAACACACACACACACAACATAGGTGTGGAAGAATGTCTGTGAAGAATACAAAAATCAATACTAATGTTAAGATGATAGAAAAGGAAAGATGTAGAAAGCACCTCGAAACGTTGATGTTTAAGAGAAATGATGGCAATAAAAGTAAAAAGATAAGTTGACAAGAATGAATTACTTAAATATGTTTTACTGACGTCTTCCTTTAAACTATTATTTTTCATTACTTGCCAATGCATTAAAATTTCATATTCGAGGGAAAATGATAAAACCTATTATATAAATTCAAAAACATTTTTCGACATGGATTAAATTAAGATGAAAGTAGCAATACATTGAATGAGTGGCTTCCTATCAAATATGGATATCTGTAATTTTCATGAAGTGAAGAAAAAGCGTTTTTTCGTTTTATAGAATCAACTCAAACTGATTCGGATGATTTTATTTTAAAATTTAAGTTTAATAATGAAAAACAATCATTAGAATTAGTTCAAATTGAAGATATGTTACAAAAATTGGCTTTTTCAACTTATTAAAAATGACAGACTTCCGCCTGGCCTCTCAAATAATTTTTTTTTTCTTCTTGACACGAGATATTTAATAGATGTATACGTTATCATCATTTGAAAAGATATTACACTGTCTGTTAAAAAAAAAAGTTTTCTATTTTAGAGTTGCGGGAGGTTAGCTCTAATTCTCGGATCCACCAGTGAACTCAACGATTAACACGTTGAAAAATTAATAGTAGGCTTTTAACAAGTATTAATGAACATTTATAAAAAAAATCATCTTAAATTTAAATTACGTCATTTAATAAGGAAATGACACACGGACATACGGAACACAAATTTCTTAAATAGTACGGAGAGACACGAGACAGGAAAGGAGATAAGTAGAAGGTAACGTCAAGGTTTCTAAAGTCGCCGAGATAACTGAAAATCAAAAAGTTCTAAAATAAGTCATTCTCGAGATGAAAACTACATTCCTATTAGATTACATTTAAACTACATTAGATTACTTTAAAATTTAATTGAAAACTCAATTAAAGAAGCCGTGAGGATATTATGGAAACAGTTTAATTATCGTAACTGCCCTATCTATTACAGAGATTATAACAGCTGTCATCAATGTGAGCAATAGTGGAATAGGATAGTTTGAGCCTTAAATAGAGAGCTCAAACGAACAAGGTGGCTGAAACCTACCAAATAAGTCCTCTGAATCAGTGAATGCATGTTAGACTATCTAACCGTCCGTTAATGAAACTAACTTTCACCGATAAAACAGCATGATTTAACGATACCAACGGAGCATTTTCGAAAACAAAATCACGACTCAAATTGATGGCAGGAAGTCTCCTGCTGAGCGAGGACAGGGACAGGAAGACGGATTGGCGTAGATGCTGAAGGGGCTGGAGAAAGTAAAGATGAAATGGCTGGAAAAGGATTCTCGAAAGGACACGCCTTGAATATGACCCCAGGAAGAGCTCTTCGAGCGCTATCGGATTAGCCAAGAGGCGGGTAAGAGGATTACCCAGCTATAATTGCATCTTCACCGGGAGTAGTTGCAAGCGGCATCAAAACCTGTTATTTCCAGTGTTCAAACTGTTATTCCATATTTAGCTTTATAGAAACATGAGACCACATTCGCAAAGTTAATCCTCTGTAATATGCAGCTTAGGAGTATTAAGCTACGAGGTACGATGAACTTCGTTTTATTTTTCTTTACTTCAGGCAATTATATAATAATTTGCTAATATGCTTGGGAAGAAACCCGAACTCCTGAATAATTATTCTTTTCATTTACCCTTCAGTTGGCCATTTCAAGCATAAGGGAGTAATCCATTAATAATAATTACCGGGGGGGGGGGGGTACTCCTGTCCGCCTATCGGCTAATTTATATTTTTTTATTATTCATAAGAATTATATTGTACTTATGTATAATATAAAAATAATATTCACTTATGGATTATTATTATCGAAGCATATAAGAACATTTATGCTTTAAGCAAATGTTCATAGTTTGAAAGCAACATTTAGTCAGTAGATTAGTATAATAAACGTATGGAAACGCTTAAAGGGAGGTATTCAGGTCAAAAATAAATTATTTTATTGGTTTAAAATACACGATGAAACATAAGACAAGCGATCATAAGTACAATGAAAACATCTAAGAGACATTAAAGATAAATAAATAAGATGAGAAAATGGGAAACTGTAGTAAAGGGGACGTGACGGTAAGAGAAAACTAAGTGCAATAGGACCCGACACGTTCTTGAGCAGGGCCAACCGTAGCATCAACCCAACTGTGCCGTCCAGCATTCCAACCTCCTCCGACAGCGTCTCTGTTTCTTTTTTCTGACGCCAGTCATCTCTACCTTATTGCTATACCTGTATAACAAATTATAGATACCATATTGGTATATATATCTGTACTGAAATTGTATTATAACCGATCTGATATATATTAAAGTATTACATATGCAACCAAAAGGCGAAGTCATATTTTAAATCTATATTTATCGCCATCAATAATGTTATAACCCAAAGTAGATCAGAAAAGATATAATGATGACAAAGAATAAATTATTCCTAATACTTACGACTGCATCTAGATCAAAAATTAGATAAAATACAATTTAAAATCAAATCAATGGGTCATATATTAAAATTTTTATTCAAAAGAAACTATTTTTGATCGAAGTTCTATCCAAAAATCTATTTAATGTAAGTAGTTTATACATAGTCATACAGTAGCGGATCAAGCAATTAATTTCGACGGAGGGAGCTTTTTTTTTTACTGTATATAATAATGGTTTAGTGGTCCTTGAAGACCTGTATAAAATAAAAATAAAAAGATGTTTGCAGGATCAATTTTTTAATATTTTTTTCTTAACAAGCGTTTACATTTTGTAGCTGAAATACAATTATGATTTCAAAATAGTACTTCTTTGATTTTTTTAAGTATTTAGCTCAGATCACTCACAGAAACAAATATAGAATAATAAAAAAAATATTTTTTGCCATTTTGGGAGAGAGTTATAGCCAAAATCTCCCTCCCTCCATTTCCTCCGTGAATCAGTGTCATCATAGAATATTATAATAAAGAGGCAATAAAAACAATCAATCAATCAATCACTACGGCGTAATCTACATATCACTACACAACATATTTGACTTATGAATAGACGCAATGCTACAGCCTATCGATACCCTTTATTGATAAACCGTTACTTCTGATAGAGTACCCTCATATCAATTTCCGCAAATAAATAATGTAATTTCTCGAAGCAATCTAACAACGACCGATATTCTCAAACAGCCTCCGCATCTTCGATGTAGCTGCTATTGTGTACATGTGATAAGTTGGGGCTAAAACAATAGCAATCTATAAATGTAAACAAAAAAATACCGAAATGATTGACAGATAACATAATAAGAATAATTATAAACACTTATATTAACACCATACTCAGCTACATGTGCGGACCTTGGGATAGAGGATTGAGACCCTCACCTCGAGTTGAGGATTATTAAAAATTAGAAAACATATTAATGAAGAAATTAAATTAGAACCACGTTAAAATTAATGCAATTCACATACTAAGAAAATTATGTTAGCCGCGCAGATTAGAGAGTTGCTGGCTTAAACATTCTCGACTCTAGCAGAAACGGTTCAAATCTCGCCTAGGCGAGCTGAAATTTATTTTGTGGCCGACCCGCTGAATGAATCTCAACCTTCCCATTCTGGTTAGGATAGCTTTGGTTGCACTTTTAGAACGACCTTTCTCCACCCATTTCCTTGCATGTCAGTAATGGCGAGGTTATGGATATTAAAAAAAAACCAATAAACACAAACTTATTAAATTAAATATTTATTTTTACTAGCAGAAGAATGGGACTTTCAGGATGTAATTGCCCGGCGATAAGATGACTTAACTCATATCCGTTTGCTATATTCGGTATCATTCTATTACAAATCCTCAAATAAATCTTAGGTGATAAAACTTATCTTCAAATGACTTTCATAGCTAGCCGCTGGAGTAGTTCATTAAAATCCTCATCAGTTTGCTTCTTCACTAACCGTAACGTTTATGGTATAGCCATCTTTAGACATAAATTTTACATTTAATTCGCATGCAGCGAAATACATAAGAAATGTTTATTAATTAAGATAGGACAATATATCAGAAAATAAGAATAGATTTTTCATTGAAATCTATACATGTTGTAATTTGATGAAGAATTTTAATTAATGAAAATTCAATTAATTAGGGTGTATTTGTGTATGTGATAAACAATATATAAAAAAGACGTCAGGTAAGAATAAAGAAAAGACAATGTAAAAAGAGAGGCTGAATATTCAATCAGCTGAGACAATAGGAAAAAAAAAAGATATGAAAACCTTCGATGATTGTTGGAGTTCAAAAGAATTGGTCCTCATATCAAAATGGAGAATTGTACAAGCAAAGAACTTTTTTTAAATATAACCTGCACTATACTTCCTTTGTATAATGATTATATTATTAGACTAAGCATTCATACAAAAACTTACTTAGGAAAAGCCATTTTAAGGATACAAGCAAGGAAAAACCAACAGAACATTCTTGTACCACTTGCAATTGATCCATTTCTAAGAATACGAAATACAGTTTTTTTTTTTTCTTCAATGGTATGATATGTGTGGTATCTTTAAACTCATAATAATACTACATTTTATGTATGAGTCAGTTTTTATTTCTTATGAAAGGTTCGTATATACCATATTTTAAAATTAATTTTAATTCTCTATACTACAGAGATATTTATATAACGAATAATATCATAACAATAATTTAGACAGTTTATTTATAATTGCAACTTAAATTTTACTTTCCTAATGATTAGCTTCATAGAATTTTTTTCTCTCCAAACCTATAGGCTGGAGAATTTTCTAGGAGTTTGATTACATGAAAAATATACTAGGAAGGACAATTATGACCTTAAAATATAATACACAAAAAAATAAAGTAAAAATATAGAAAATCATAATTGAGTTTAAACAATCATATTTAAGTAACATCTAACATTAAACGTAAGTAAACACATAATGAAAAATAACAATAACACAACAATAACATGAGAGGTTTGAAAATAAAACAATAAATTCTAAGTATAAATTAAACTAAAAAGGTTAAAACTTCAACTATCAAATAATTTCGGTTATAAATGGAATAATCTAACCACATTGCCCAGTGTGACTAAAATACAGGTAAAGAATAGCCATCTATACATAGATAAACGGGTATGTGTTTGGATCGCCATGGTGTGATGTGATTATTGTCTCTGTACGGAATATGCGAGAATTGATGAAATGTTGATGGGTTATTTTGTTCTTTATCGGCATTTTAGGAACAAAAGTAATTTTGTGTGATATGGGTCATATGTGGTCAGATTATTCTAATTATAACCTAACATTTATTTTCTGTCCCTTAGTGAGCTTTGACACATTTATATTAACAGTATTATATAATAGAAAGGAGTATTACATAACAGTGACACACGGTATTAAACGAACGAATAATAAAATCTATAAAACTCTATAAGAATGGAAAACAAAAGAGGAAAGGAAATGTCGTTTCACCAAACAACTTGCAACACCAATAATAAAACAGTGAATTCCGCGACAGCGGTGTAATATAACTTTCACCCCGACAAAAGCAAGCATCGGTGCCTTGGCCTACAATGCAAGGATAGCCTCCTCATAACTCTTTAGTCGTTCTTGCAAACAGTATGGATGGATCGATATATATATATATATATGGATTGCATCGAATAACTTACAACATGTAAATATATTGCAATACTATATTATATTACAATAAAACTGAATGGAAAAGGTTTTTTTTTTCGGTACGCCATGGTACGTCAATTCTTTATCAAATCCAGTGAAGATATCCTGCTTCATATGCGAAAAATAGTACTATCTCTCAGAAATTTCTAGAAAAAAAGGTTATGATGGAACAGAAACTTTATTTGTGAATAACTCAAAAAGTATGCATTTTTTTCTTGATTGTACTCCAAAAATTATCTATAAAAATTGAACAATTGTTTAAAATATTAACAATTATTTTCTATATTTTATTATTAACAAAGATACAGTCCATTAATTTTGGTATAATTAATATTGTCTTCCTTTTTAAAGATATTGCATTTAGGAGTAGAATAGTCTACTACGCTTTTTTCCTGGCTGATGTATTAACTTTATTATTCCTTAAAGGCATTTGTTTGTTCTTACATTATATTTTGTTTAATAATTTAGAAAATCCCATGATTGGGGGATTATTTTGTCTTCATTACTTTTATTATCTTTCCAGTCAGCGTTTAAAAATAGGTCCTAGCAAAGCAGTTTGTACCAATGTTTTGGTCTATTATGTTAAATGGAATATTGTAATCGACCGAGGAAAAAATATTGATTCCTTCCTTACATAATACATCGCACTGGAAAGCTAGTTTAGATGTAATCCTAGGAAATATTTTTATACAAAGTTCCTGAATATATTGGCGACTTCCAACGGTAAAATATTTCATAAAATTTTCTATAGATATTGTAAAGATAAGATGATCAAATTGTTAAAAATAAAACAACGGATAGGCGACATTTAAATTACGACACACCGAAGTAATTAACTTCAAATCGAATATCAAACCATGAAACTTGAATCCTTTGTAGTAAATATCACCAGCGTTACATTCAACAAATTGGAATAACAAAGAAATAGCCGAGGAACAGACCCCTTTTCATATTCATATTAGAATCAAGATCATAAAGAAAATAGCTTACATTAAATCATTATATAAATCGGCAAACAAATCGGTTCAGCCCCTTTTACTCCTCTATTATTCAACCGATTTTCTTCATTCTTTTTTTGTTTAATAGATATTGACGACCTTTAATGTTATCAATAAATAAAAATATAAATGGTAGTTTGTTCAAAACGGCTTATCTCCGAAAATTCTTCACCGATTTTTTTAAAATTTTGACACAACGTCGCAATAATATTTAGAAGTTTTTTTTCTATAGGTTTCATTATCATCGGGCCTTTCCTTTCGAAATGGCTGCCAAAAAACGTGATTCGCTTTAGATTGTAGCGCCAATACGGCTAAAACGATTTCAATGAAACTTGGCTAAAGTCTTCCCCTTGAAACCTTTACAATTTACGTATATGACATACTTTACCGAAAACAAGCTGCATACATTTTTATGATGAATTCAGTATTTTATTTGCGAATAACTTAAAAAGTACACATTTTTTTATGGATAATACCAGTATTTATTCGAAAGCTTCCTGAATTCCCTACAAAATCAATAAAAACCCATCGAAATCGGACTATTTGTTGCAGAGATATATCATTTTAAACATTTAGTACGTTTTCTTTCCCTTCCAAGTTCGATTTATTTTATTTTGTTTTTTGATAAATCGAAAACTTTTCATTTACTGAGGTAATTGGGTCTATTATTTGAAGAGATATCATGTAATGTTAGTGGAATGATACCTCATTAATTAAATTTAAAAATATTTTCTATAGTTATACTCATTGTTAACTTAAATACTGCACAAGCATTAGTTAATGGAACAGACTGTATGAGACTGTAGTATTAACGGGGGCTACTTTAAATTAAAGAATTTTAATTCCAAGAATTAATTTAACATTTTCTGACACTACTTACATTCGACTTTCAAAGAACAACGTTCCTATTAATAGCTGCATTTGTTATGACTATAATCAAATCGCAGGATAAAAGTTTTGGAAAAATGTGTATATTATTGTGACGTATAGTAATTTCACATGGGAAATTATATGTGGCAGCAATTAGAGCACGTTCATTTAAAATATTGAAATTTATATTTTCAATGGAAATGGGCCATTAAAAATTTAAATTGGGCCTATGCACTAAACAATAACAGAACATTCAAATAGAACATTATTTACATAGAAGTTTTGAATAAAAATGGATTAAAAGTAAATTTAAATTGCTAAATTAAATTTATTTTTTACTTGCTTAATCATAACATTAATTTATTGTTATAATAACACAAACAAATTAAAATGAAAATTAAATATTTTTGAATGAGTGTATTTTGTATTACTTATAAATAATTTTAAATCACTTGAGCTCGATTTTTAATTGAAACTGAAATTTTGTTTGTATTAATAAATGAGGATTTTTGAATCGTGATTTACTTTATTTTTTATTTAATTATATCTTTTCTTCAAATTTTTAATGGCTATGGTCGACCACTGGGCCAACACTAGTATAAATAATTAATTAAGTATTAATAAAACACTTACAGCTCCTCCCTCTGACGTTGGGACAACACCATTTTCATGATCCTTGTGTCTTGAAGTCTCGTATTCTTTTACTAAAAGAGTAGGATCCGGCGTGTTTCCAGCCTGTCTCCAGTCTCTCCTTAACAATGCCTTCTGCCCATCACACTGCAACAAAAAGTTGAATAATCAAATTATTTCTGTATATTAACAAATTTTTATTATTAAACTACAACATCAATATTAACATTTACATAAAAAAATAAACAGTAATTAAAATATAATTATTTATATAATCATAATATATCTTATAATTTATAAGATAAATGATTTAGATAATATTAAAGTTTTACGCCATAAGTTTTAAAGTTTAAAGTCTTGTCATGATTTTTTTTTTATTTTTTTTTTTATTTATTTACAACAATGGCGGGGCTCCTCAACCTCTTACGGGCCATTTTAGCCCTTACAAAATATTTATTTTACATTGATTTTAGATGAAATTAATCCTCGTTATTTTGACAATTTGGGTGTATAGGTCACATCAAACAGCTCAATACTTTTGAAGGCCACCCTTTTTTCCAACTTAATGTGGAAGTTATCTTACGATTCAAGTGGAAAGCAAATGGGTTTATAAGAGTTTTTAGTCCCTAATTAAATAAACAAAGTTGCCGGCCTTCAGGTTTACAACGCCCCAATTCAGAGAATTTTCGTAAATAAAATATTTGTAGGTTACGAAGAGATGAAACTATATACGAAGTTTCAGCCGAATGTTAATAATTTGCTAAAAATGGGCCTGCACCACGGACTATTATATTAAGCAGAGCCGTTTCCATGGTATATGCGTTCGGGGCTAATTCGATTTTAATAATAATTTTGTGCCAAGTTTATATTATTGGACACTCTTCCGAAGACAATTTTAATGTTCTTTTATTTTTTGAAATAATAAATTCATTGCTAGAAGCACCATTTCCAAATCCAAAAATCGGTCCTAATTTAGCCCGTGCAAGTTAAACTGATAGAGAATGGGACAAAATTCATAGAACCAAACTTATACATCTTTTTATAACTCTATAGGTCTACAAAAAGATTGAAGCCTTGATTGAAAGATTGAAGGACATTTAAATATCTGAAAAAAAATAGAGAAAAACTTTTGCCGCTTAGGCACAGACTGGTGCTCCGCTATTTCATTTTATTTTTTGTAGGGGGAGTTAAAAATTAGGGGCATTCATACAGCTTGTGGTAAATGCTTAGTGTTATCATCCTAAGTAGTCAGCACAAATTTTAAATGAATGATAAATGACCTATCTGTGCTAACCTGATACAGTGTTATTAGTTATATAGTAAAGTTATGATTGTTATCATAAACGAAGTTTGTGAGTTCTCCTGCTTGATCGATTATTTTTAAAATGTCAAAGCAAAATAGAAAGGAAGATTTGCTGGATTACACGTCTAAAAATTCTTAACAAAGAATGAATTAAGATTCAGAAGTCAAGAACTTGATGAAAATATAAATGAGAAGTTGGCTGTAAACAAACAACAAACGAAGAAATAAAAACTTCACTATGAACTTCTCCGTGTTTTTACGAAATTAGCACCACTTCATAGGACCCTAGACTGCGTAAGAATCAAGTGCGCTAGCAGCCATATTTGACACACATATCTTAAATTAGTTTCTCGACTTCTGAAAAGAAACAGAGAACAAACATGCACTGTCGATTTTAAATTAAACAAATTAATTCTATGTATTGTTCGGAAAATTTAAAATGGATGTTCTCCGAGGTCATTAATGTGCTAAATTTTAATATAATACACTAAGACATTTTGTTATATTCAGTTCTGAATAAAGATTAATTAACTTGAAGTATTTCAGTAAAAACGAAAGCCCTCACGATTTATCAATGATTCCCACACTTTCTAACAAAGTAAAAGGACTGAAATTTGGCTCAGTTTGTTTTGAAGAAGTTATTAGGAAATAAAAGATTAAAAGTTTCCGATTTAGGGGTGAAATCGGAGTAACTAGCCCAAACAACAAAATTGCTTTACAAACCTTTTCTAGAGGGTAATGGCCCGACACATTTGTTCTAATAATGCTTTCAAAGAAAATAAAACAATAAATCAAAGCTCTATACTTTAAAACATATTTCTACGTTTTAATATGGAAGATTAAATATGAAATTATTTTTTTAATTAGAGAAAAATTGTAATATTTTAAAGATGGCAGGTAGATCGAGAGCTACCGGAATAAACTTAATTGGCGGCTAAGAGAAATTGGCAGGGTACAAGTAAATGTCAGATAACGCAGACAGGAAATACACGACTTAGAGCAGTGAAAGTCTAGAATGCCGAACGGCCATGAATATATTTAAGATAAGTTCAAAGCAAAATAAAATGACGACGATAGGGATGAATGAAGGGTGATCTTGGTAACAAAGTAGTGTTCCTTGACCAATGGTTACAAATGAGGTGGTGAATATTCATGGTTGACTTACCCCCAAAATGAGAATACGCACATTATAGAGACTGAGTGTGCCACAAAACGTGTTTACGCGTTAGAATCCTCAACGGATGAAATGACAGAATAAATAACTTATTGCTAAAACTCGCAACGGACCTGAAACCAGGTGACTGAAGAGCAGCGTGATTTAAACTTATAATATAAAATGAATTTTACGTGGTTATTTTCTAAAATACATTGTATAAATATATTCCAGTTTAATTAAAAATAAAAAAAAAGAAATTTCATTAATAATTTCAGAACAATGCATATTAAAAAAAAAAATGTAAAAGCTTGAGATAGATGGTATAGTAACTTATCTTAGTAATATTGAACTAAGTATAATAAGCGTGTAAAAATAAACAGAAACAATATCTGGAGAAAACTACATCAACAAAATGGCATAAAATATTCACAGTAACTTCTGTAAAAATAAAAAATCTTTAGAAATAAATAAAGTTGTAATGAACGAAAAAGGAAAGAAAAAGGAATATAAGGCATTGATGATTGTTTCTCTCAAAACATATCTAAATGTATACTTAAGACTGTATAATATAATATGTAGCACAATAAATCTGAAAACTGATAATATTTGTAATGTTGATGCGGGAGTGGTACCCCGTATATCCAAAATGTTTAGATGACGGATTTAACCTTGAATTATTCCATCCCGATGCGATAATAAGGAAAATTTGCAACAGTAGTTAAAGAGAGACAGGCAGGGTAGGGAAGTCGTCCATTATAATGACAAAAATTGATTGTTTTAATACCAAACTTATAAAAACAGACGAGGAATAAAAAGAATAAAGGAAGAAATAGTTAGAAACTACTTATTGTAATTTATAATACTTAAAAAATGATGCTTATAAAAACAGACGAGGAAGAAATATTAAGAAACCACGTATTGTAACTTAAAATGATTCTTTCTCTCTCTCTCTCTTTTTTAAAACTTTTTTAGAAAAAATAATAGTAAGTTGAAATAACATCTATGGTATCTCATAGAAATTTCATGTGAAGCTTTGTTGAAGCATTTAATGTATACAACATTGTACATTATTCAGATGTATCCCATACTCTTACGATACTTATAATATATGAGACTACGAAAATGATCTTCAAATTTCGTATAATTTTGCTTAAAATTCTAGTATGAGAATTTTCGGGCTTCATAAATTAATAGGAGTTATTTAAACCAGAAAACTGTAATTTAGTTTAAAAAAATGATTCCCTAAGATCGAAGTGTTTCAATATTCAAATATATGTATTATACAGGTACTTCGATAGCGTAAAATAATTGCATATATGTAAACACATTACATACAAATACACACACACACAAATTTAATGCCTTAAGATGATGTCACCAGCTGAGACAGACAGGTAAGATGTCGAAGGACGACCCCGTTGATTTGGCAGCAGAGCCACGATATCAGAAGGACCTTGGCCTGACCTCAGCCTATATCACCATATAAACCTCGATCGTTAGGGCTCTATGGTAATTGCTAATGAGGGAATTATAGCAAGGTGCATAGCCATCAACGGAACCAGTTCAAAAGACGCAGGATCTGGAGTCCTTATCAGGGCAGGCTGCTGATCGGGTCGGCCAATTCCAAATCCACGGCATCCCCATCCAGACTCTAATGGTCTTTCGCAATGGCAGTAAGCCATCACGTGAAGAAACATGGTTCATGGACTCCAAAAGTATAGACGTAGTTCAACAGTACAAATGCTTAGGAATAGTTCTTAAGCCTACTCTCTCAATGTCCAAACACCTGGCAGAAAAACTGAAGAAAGCCAAGATGGGTTTGAATTTGATTTGGCGCCAGTTTATGGAAAACAAAGACATAGCTCAATCCAAAAAGTTGCAAGTATTTAATTCCGTTAGTAGGGCAGTGATGTGCTATGGAGCACAAATCTGGGGTGGGGTAAATTATGAAATGGAAAGAATACTAAGATTCTTTCTTAAAAAATTATTTAAATTAACAAAGTATCCTCCAATACATTTTATTCACTTTGAGACTAAAATAGATCCGTTATTTATTTTCACAATTAAACTCCACTTTGATTACATTATAAAAATTTTGAACCTTCCACCACATAGATATCCAAAAATATTAGCACTACAATAATTAAAAAATAAATCGCATGGTTTAGGGACTTACTTAATCTGATAGAACTGCATAGATTAAATTTCAACTTAAATCGATCTAACTGTGATGATGTTAAACTATGGAGAGCTAATTTATATTTAGTAAGGACTCAAATTCAGAAAGACATATATAATCAATATGTAATTAAAGTTCAGAATTCTAAAACTTTCCCTTTTTATCCTCATTTAACTTCAGTAAATTATATTGAAGTCAAAAGCTCATTGAAAGTGATCAGATGGGTAATTAAAATTGGAGCTGATGTTTTGAACTTAAATTATAAACACTTCAAGCAAACAAATAATAATTATAGCATGTGTAATACAAACGAAACAGAAGATCTCTATCACTCCAATTTCAACATTTTTTATTACTAATTTTAGTCATATTTCTAGTGGGAAAATGTATACCTTTGTTCATAGTTCTATAATTCCACACTGCAATCACCTTACTCACTGCCTGTACATATATTATAAATTTCCCAATCAGAAATATTATTTTGTGGCTTTACTCAAAAATATTGTTGGTCATTCTGTCAACCGAAAGGCTCATATAATAGGTCAAGCCGTTAATGAAAATAAAATAATGATACAGCTTGCTGGTTTTCTACGGCATACAACGGCAAACGTAAACATATCGCACCTGACCAGTTGCATATCTACAAATGCAGGAATCAAGTTTTGATGAGAATTTTCAGTTCTCGAAGAGTATAAAGAGTTACCGTGGAGTTGCTTCAGCCAACATTTTTTAAAATATTTCGGCGTGGATTAAAAAATGATTAAACAAACTGTTATTTTAATAGCCATTATATAATTCGTTAGTATAAATAAAGTAATGTTAAAGATTTCCTCAAATCTATTATAACTAATATATGTAATATCGTCGGTTTACACCAGTTGTATATCTCTGTAATCAGCCATCCGTCAAGTTTTGATAAGGAGTTTTCAGATTTAATTCAAAGTAAGATTGAGATCATTCCTCAAACAAGGAAAAACTCTGTAAATATTAGACGAAAGTGAACCGAATCAAATAGGAAAGAAATTTAAAAATATGTAGTTAATAGTTATAATTTTATTTTTTAAATCAATACAATATTCTGTCAATTGGACAATAGTTATAGTGAGGTAAGATTACAACTAATAATAATCAAAACGTATATACAATAAATAAAAGTAAAATAACTTAAAAGATAAGTGAATAAAAAAAAACAAACAAAGAATAACCTATACACACTACTTAAAAGTTTAGCTCCATCCAAAGTTACTGTGTGTGATTATTTTTTTTAATGTACCAAATTTTAAGAGGTTTAATTTAAATAAAATTAAAAACATCTACGAATGAAATTTTTGGCATCGTAAGATTTTTAACACTAAATAAATTATTAGAGATTATATGAAATGCTATTTAAGTTAGCGTACATGACGATATATATTTTATTATACTGTTACATATAAATAGCAATAAGAGATAACGAATATGAATTTCCATAAATTACTTATTATTTATGATAGTAAAATACTAGAGTTGCGTAACATAAAACCTTCCTTATTCGATATAGCGATACGTAACACAATATATGTTTTTTTAATTTTTACAAATGCAAATAGATTTTGTATTATTACGCAATACGTGAGGAATAAATTATAAAATAATAAAATCCTTTCGAAGGTAGTTATGTAAAAAATAATTATTCCACTCGAAGAAGATGACTATCCGATCCGGGGAGTACCTTATATAAGACCCAGGAGTCTGATGAGTTATCCTACAGCTTTAAGTGGAAGCAAGTGTCTTAGGAACACGTCTTCAAGGAAAGCTATGGCTAAGGGAACCATCTTAATGACAATGGCCATCTCCTTTCTCTCATAGGAATGGCTTTAACTGATAATGGGTTTCTTAAGTTAGATAAATAATACATACTAATATATGAGTATATTATAAGGAAATATATAACGTTTTGTTTTTTCGAGAATAGGGTATCTTATATATTATTTCTAAAACGTATTTTTTTTTTTCGGTACGCCATAACTTCGTCATTTCTTCATCAAACCCAATGATTGACCACTCATTTTGAAGATACTATTCTCCTTCACGTGGAATTAAAAATATGAAGGGACAGATACTTTATTTGCGAATACCTCAAAAAGTATGCATTTTTTTCTTGATTGTACTCATGATTATTAGAAATATTACTAAACAACCTACAAAAAAAAACAAAAAAAAAAAACACGTATAAATCGCATAGTTATTTACAAAGATATAGTCCATTCATTTTGGTAGACTTAATCATTTTTTTTCTCTTTAAAGATACTGCATTTACCATTTTACTACATTTTTTTCCTGGCTGATATAGTTATGAAGGAAAAGAAACTTTATTTGCGAATAACTCAAAAAGTAAGTATTTTTTTCTGTATTTTGATATTTAATATTATGATAATTAGAAAGATTACTAAATTACCTACAATACAACAAAATAATGGGTAAAATCGGATAATTAGTAACAAAGATACAGTCTATTAGTTTTGGTATACTTAATTTAATGCCTTCCTCTTTAAAGATATTGCATTAAGGAATACAATATTCTACTACACTTTTTTTCCTGGCTGATGTATTAACTTTATTATTTCTTAAAGGCATTTGTTTGTTCTTACATTATATTTTTTTTAAAAATAATTTAGAGAATCTCATGATTAGGGCATTATTTTGTCTTGATTACTTTTATCATCTTTCCAAGTAGCGTTTAAAAATAGGGCCTAGCAAAGCAATTTGTAGGAATATTTTGGTCAATTATTTTAAATGAAATATTTTATTCGACCAATGAAAAACAATTAATTCCTCCCTCAGATAATACATATGATCTGCTTATTTCCATATTTTTTTGCTATTCCTCAAATAAACAAAATTTTCAGCGAATTATTCCCAAAGGGCCGACTAGTTAAGTAGAAATGGTGTTTGCGAACCATGAATCGCATTACGTCATGAAACGCAACGATAAATAACGATATGAAAGATTGATGGAAATTTCATAGGCTGACTTCGACGGGTCACAACACCATAAGTACTCAAGACTTCATACCATAAATGTACTCGGGGTGAAAATAAGTATCGTCGGTCACCATTTAACTGAAACTACATTAATCTTGTGCAGTAATCGTGATAAACATACCTCACGCAATCACAGCATGAAGTACTTAGTCAGAAATGGTTGAATAATGCGCATTCATTTGTATGAGGTTTAAACACAATTATAGAGAGAATAAGTATGCAGATGCTCAACGCTATAAAGCAGATTAGTAAAGGCTAACATTCTTAACTTAGATGTTTAACTAAGTTATATTCATTTACTTTTTGAGAAGAAGTTAGTCGCGGTGCGGTCAATATATAATAATATATTAGAATATCGGAATTGGAAAATGTTTGTATTTTCCAACGAGCTAAGTAGTAAGTCCCCTTCAGGGCGTTCCATCTGGCATTGCCGGAAGCAGATGAAACAATCCATTATTATATCAGCTCATAATTTCAAAACTTATGGTCTGATTAAATATAAAATATTTTTTTACTTGCGAGTGAACCTTTGCAATATTTACTTCCAATAGACGTAAGTAATTATTTATTACATCAGTATATATATATATATATATATATCATTATCCATCCGCTCTGATGGAGCTATACATAGTAAAATACCTATTCAGTTGTAGTTTTCTCGTTATTATCATTGGCTAAAAGTTGATAATTACAGCATATTATATTTTAAAAATATAATAATATACTCAAAATATTATTTTAAAAAATATACGGCAAATATTTAGTTTGTCCACTCATACGACTTTCCTATTCATTATTAAATAGTTTGTTTCGATATTTAGACGTAAAACATCCAGGTCATCAGCGCCTGATCAACTAAATAACACTACTTTTATACTATTTGGATGGTTGGTAAAACAATAGAAATTAAAAAGCATAAAAAAATTAATAGAATAAAATAAACTAAAAAAACAACAACAATAAAATCGATAATTGAATTGAAATAAATAAACTTTAAAAAAAAACAAGTATAATTATTACAAAAAATTAAGTAATTTATTACACCGTGTATTTTATGATTCTATCATTATTTGCCATACTAGTATACTTTTTGAGTTATGGCATCACAAAAAAATTTTCTTTCCGTCAACATTTTTTTTTTTTTATGCTTTACAGCTTTTTCCTGCTTTTACTTGGGAATGGTATCATATATATTTTCATTCACAAGTTCCATTCATTAAAATCATTTGAGTTGTTTTAACGCTGAAGTCTATAGAAAAAATATGTTAATCAACAGACACGATTTCTTGTTGCAAAATCACGTGGATAAGAACGGAATCTATGCCCTGTAAAATATATCAGTCAATAAAGTTGAGTCTGGACTGGGAAGTTATAACGGAAAAAAAATCCAGTCAGGATTAAGAAAGAAGTTAGGACTGATTGAAAAAGTGAAAATGTTTTCATCATGAAAAATCATATTTTGTTATCTAACAACAGCAAATCTGATCTTAGAAAAAAATCTCTTCTTAATTAAATGATTTCAAAGCCAGTGTTATTCGCTAAAAGTAAAATAAAATATAATAGAATCTGTACACTGAATAAAATCTGACATTATTCTCCTAATTTTGAAAGAAATCAAATGATTTTCAGAGGTAATAAGAAGGAATCATTCGTCTTAACATTGAATGTGAGGTAGTCTTTGCTTTAATTAAAGGAATTCTTTCACTACGGTTGGTTCGCATTATGGCGAATTCAAAATCATCAACCATCATCTTACTTGTTAACAAAATAGATAGAATAAAGTATTTATATAATTGGCTTAAATGAACACAAAACATGAAGTTAAATAAACAAGTTTTGTTCACGGTTACTGAGATGCTCAAGTATTAGAAATTCTTACCATATTAATATATATATATATAACTTACAATAACGTAGGATTTAAATTCATTTGTTTTCAACCAAAAAAGTATATAATTCACAAATATTCTATAAGATCTAATAAATTTATTGGCATGCAACAAATATAATTCTGTTTTAACGGAATAGAAATGTTTCGTTTCCACGGTTCCTTACTTAACTATTTCTGATCTTAAAAAAAAAACTCAAACAACTTTCGCAGGCTTCCCTTTCCCAGAGTATATCCATATGTGAATACACTTTCCCTAATATCCATTAACTTTCACCCCAAACTTATAATTGTTATACGTTGTAATTAATTAATTAATGTTATTCTATTTAAGCAAAAGGTGATGACAGCTACTGATTAGATCGTAATATTAATGCGGCAGGAGTTATTTTCTATCTTAACGAGTATTTAAGCGATGTTTCAATTACAATTTTTTTTATTTTAATGAAATTTGCAACTGTATTACATAGAAAATACAACAAGTAAATGTGACACAATTAAAATTAAAATTGAACTATTCAAAAGTAGCGTACTAATAATTACAGCCTATCGAGCTTTCTCTTTATTATCATGCTCTCAGATTCTTAATTCCAATTTTTTTAAATTTGAAACCTATAACGATAACCCTCTGTTCTGGAGTAAGCAAAAACCATAAATGTAATTAACATCTCATTTAAACGTCTTCCTAATTGAAACTATTATATAACTATGTCTCATGACTAAAACCACAAATAATACGACATAAAATATGATAATTGGCAAGAATTAATCCATTATCTATATGAAGCATAGAATTAAAAAACTACCGATCTCCATTTTAATGATTTGTTTTTCAAAACACAGTCAATTAGGAAATATCAATACTGTTAATTAATACTCATTTCTTTAATACTCAAAGGTCGATTAAAGAAAAGTTGTAAATATATATATATATATATATATATATATATATATATATATATATTTCTTTATTTATTGAAAACAGAGCTGCATAGTTTTGGAATTATACGTCACATATCAAAAGATAATTGTAAAATCCAGGAAGTTAAAAGTGAGAAAAACAATCAGCCACATTGTCTGCCACCACAACTAATCTACAATTACACACCTTAAAACCAGAATTATAGATATTCTTCCAAATTTAATAGTTACATTAAATTAATTTAAGCATTTTTAATACTTCATCTATTTTTTTAATTTACTGCAGTGGCCTCGTTACCTTTTGTAGATTGTATATATTGCAGTTCTGGCAATGGCCAGATTCCCCGCTCAAGAAATGGGTGTATGTTGCTTAAGGGTTCTCGATCAATCTCCGCCAGCTTTACCAGTGAGGCGGTTGAGAGAGTAGTGCAGGGATCTGGAGTCCCTTCACCTAATTGTAAATAGTGTATATAGGTGTGCATGTGTTTTTTAGTTAGTTTTAATTTTTTTATTGTTACGTTATTTTATTCTATTTATTGTATATACTTTTTGATTATTATTTATTGTTATTTTGCTTCCATTTATTTTATATTTTATGTACATATAGTGTGAATGTTATCCTGCCTGACTATAACTAACGTCCAAGTGACAGATTGTTGTAATACTCAATAATAATAATAATAATAAAAAAAAAAAAAAAAAAACCAACGTATTTTTCTTAAATCAGAACGCTGAATAAGTATAGTTTAGATAAGTAGAGACATCAGCAATCAATAGAAACTAAATTATTATTTCAAGTAAAATGTTCATGACGAAAAAAAAATCTTTTAAAACGATTAGAAATACATTAAATACAAACATTTATTTATTTAAAAAGTATATGGTTAAAGTAGCATTGGCTTATGACACGAGTGGGAAGAATTCGTTTAAGATTCTACTTATTTGCTAATAACTAATTTCCATTTAAAAACTAACAGAAGTCACAGGACCAAATGATTCATTATTAATGCTGATTATTGTTGTTTATTCCAGTAGATTACACCATGACATTCGTTTATTAGTAACAAAACATTAAATACAGATAAAGGTACTAATGAAGATGGGGAAAAGGTTTTAAAATGGATATTGATCAGTGACCCGAGAAAAAAAGAATGGTAGCTCTTTACAGTGCGTCTCGTCGATCCCTTCTTCGGTCATCTCGATTTCAGTGAGTTGGTTAATGATTCAAATATCACAATTTTCTTCATCCTCCTGCCATCGTGTAAATTTCTTAACCCAGCGCTGAGTTCATCAATAGGCATTTGATGATGCGCTGGATTTACCCTCATTATAATCTCAGTGTTGGTAATACTGAATTTACATTGCATATTTATATTCAGCTTACTTACTAAATAAATCTAATTAAGTTAATATAGATAACTTATATATATATATATATATATATATATATATATATATATATATATATATTTGTTGTGTATTTTGTAATTTTCCATGAGTATGACCTTCTGTTTGGACTAAGCAGGTAGTTCTAATAACAGATCGCAGCAATTGAGCTGTAGTCAATCAATTGATGGATTCCTTCAACAGAATTAGCGCCGATTTTAGGAACATTCCTGCCTTTAGTCAATCATAACCCTTGTTAGTGACCCTCAATGAAAAAGAACTCTTTAGAATAATGAATAATTGGACTCCATGATCAACGTAACATAAAAAAACCCGCGGACATTAAACCCAACTATATGCACCATAATCAATATAAGAACGAAAATATCCGAAGGAGCCGATTCAGGAAAAACCATCAATGAAATATTTTTTAATTTAGTAAATGGAGTCCTGCTTTTCCCTCTATTGTTGGAGGGACAAGCCTGGCTTGGGGTTCCCTACCTGATTGTATATAGGTATAACTGAGTTTTTATATTTTTAATTTACTTATCTTTAGGTTGTTTTATTTTTTATTGTACATAGTTGTTTGATTATTATTTAGTTATTATTTTACTTTTTTTAATTTTATGTTTTATGTATATATGGTGTGAATGTGTTCATATCTCACTATAATTATTGTCCACGTGACAGATTATTATATTTTTATGAAATTAAAAAAAAATATTACTATGGATTTGTACTGAACTCACTCACATTTAAAATGCAAATTATATCATTCAGATCAAACACTTAAACCGTCCCAGCTGCTCTTAGCCTGTTTGAAATTAATTAAAAAATAAAAAAAAACAAGAACTTATCTCTTCTTTTTACTTAAAAAAAAAATAATGAGTTCATCAATAATTATCTTGAAACCTTGTTTGTTTGCTTAGCCTAACGCCGTAATATATTTACTTATAACTAGGGTTTAGAAAGACATATTACCCAACACTTGGCCATTTTTTTTTTTCTTCAATTAGAGTGGATAACGCTTTTGCCAAGAAATAAGACTTAATCCTTGAATCATGATAATCATAATCGTTATTATGCTCAGTCATATATTATTTTATTTTATTTTGCTGATAGTTTGGTAATTGTTTACTTACTTTCAGCAACATAACATTTTATGTTACATAATTGAATTATTAAACTTGAACTGTTGGATAAACTGAAGCCCTTGTGAATCGCTGACAACTGATATGGATGTAATAAACGCGAAAGTTCGCTTATTGGTGGAAATTGGTATTGGCGTTGGGAGTTTCCGATTGGTTTTCTGTCATACATCAAAAGTATATACCATTAACCTTGCTCAATATTTGTGCGCCATCTTGATATCTAACGTGTTCTTTATTTTTATCTAAATAATCAAAATCAAAATCTTATTTACTTTATAGTTCCTGAGTTACTAATTTAATGATTGTTAGCAAATCATTCAAAATCAGCAAATGTTTGAACTGAAGTATTACCAAACGTTAGGTTTTCCAGTCTTTAAAAGTAGGATCAAATTTTTAAAAAGTCATAGAACGACAATGAATATGATAGAATGAAATTTTAAAAAATGTTAAACCTCAGCTATTAAATTTTACTATTTCAGAAAGAGAAATCCCGTAAATTTAAAGCATCGCAGAGGGACAATTTTTATTTTTAATTCAATAAAGAGCACGGGTGGATCTACGGGGGGAGGGGCTTTGGGGTTGAAGCCACCCTCCCCCCCCCCAAAAATGGTAAAATATAACCATGTTTCATGGAAAAAAAATATTTAAAAATTATCTCTCAAAGTGTTATTATTCGTGTAATTACATTTATAAGGACTTTAGGAATCACTTATACATCATTCCATATAGGTAGTTAGTTTCTCACTTTTTTTCCAAAGTAATTATCGTTATTTTTATGAAAAAAAAAAAAAGCTTTCGGGCTGAAGCTCCTCCAAAATTAAATCCTGCTGAAGAGGAATTCCTATTCCTCAGAAGACAAAATAGTTATGAAATAAAAAAAAAATCGATGAACTATAGTCATCCGCCACCTTCTTGATTTGATAGACCAGCATAAACTATGGTAGATGTACACCAATATGGATGATGCTTTAAATGTAGCAATAGTAGGTTCGTCGTTAGAATACATTGCAAATCTGTTCAAGTTTGACAAACATTGTCAGTGTGGATGTCCCAGGGGCTCATTCGCTACTTCACAAACATTCGACAAGTTGTTGTGCAAACCATTCGCCCTGCCTCGGAAGAGCAGATATTGCTGACCCAGGCTGGGCCGGGGAGGCAGCCGCCCGCAGATGTCGCACTCCCTCCGACCTTGGCTCCCAGATCATGACCCCCTACATTCCTCTCTCACGCCCACACCGCTTCAGTTATAATTGCCAGTTCTTGGTTCGCGATTCACCATTAGCCATGGGAATGGAGAGTCTACTGTTGCTCTTTAGGCTATCAATTAGTGTATTAAACTCCATTAAGGTGCTGTTAACAGCCAGCTACAGTTATGGGAAAAGCTCTTTAAAGTCGATGCTTAAAATGCGCAGCCCTCTCAGGTATAACCCTCTCCCAACTGATTCGAGTATCCATTAGCAAAAAATAATTAATTATATACTTTAATTACAGCGTTCTTATTTTTTATGCCGATAAAAAATACAAACAATAGGTCTAATATTTAATTTTTTTAAAATTATTTCTTAATGATATTTACAACTGTATTAAAGAAATACATTTAGTAAATTTGAACATATGGATATAATGAAGTGACAACACTTGTTGAGTGACTACCCAATTGTAGCACTCTAATGATATGTTTACATTAGGAGATCACGGGGCCATCTTCTTTTCAGACGCCTCGGAAGGTTATCACGAACTGAAGAGGAAGCAAGGTTAGAAACGAGAGGATTGGGATGATTCTGAACTTTATTATGGAAGGACAGGTATCTGAATTGGGCCAGTTCAGAAATATTAAGGTCATTATGGATGGTTTTATTTGTAACAGAGTAGGGAGCATTGAGGAGTTTACGAAAGATTTTGGATTGTAAGGATTGGATGCGAGAAGAATTCGATGGTTTAGTAGAGTCCCATAGCTCAACTCCGTAAGTCCAAATAGGCCTTATTATAGTCTTGTATATGAGTCTTTTGTAATTAATTGGAAGTTTAGGGCGTTTGTCTAGTAAGTGCTGAAGTAATCGGAAAGGTCGAGCGGTTTCTTGTCGTTTCAGTCTGGTGTGAGGATTTTAATAATTATAAAACTCTTAAAGGAACTTTTATTTATTCGACAGAGTTGATAAAAACAACCGATATATGAGCATATTACAATAAATAATAAATATGAAAAAACAACACTTAGACCCTTGTTGAACGAGAAAAAAAATAGCTTCCTCAAGTATAACAAAGTAGCCGAAAACCTGTTGAAAAAATCATGACCTGTTACCATAAATAAGGTTTAAAAATGTACAGAACTGAGATTTTAAAAGGAAATCTGTTATAGATCATAACAAGCAATAAACGAAACGTAAGCATTGGTAATAAAAAAACAAAAACAATAAAATATTAAGCATAACACGCACTCAGGACATATTTTCTTTCACGTATATAATGTACCACTGATACACCGCAAATTTACTAGGAAATATCAAGAAACAATTTCATGAATGAGGAAAGTATGAGTATGATGAGTATGATGAATGAGAATCAAAGTAAACTTGATTGAGTAATGAACGGCTAAGGAATATTCAATGGCAAACCAAGGAAACAATTAGGAAGAAATTACTTCCAGAAGTTTTAGTAGAAATAAAATAAACATTTGTATGAAGGATCAGGTATAATGTATGATCTGAGACACATCAATAACTTAATATTTTTGTACGATAGTTTTTTTTATTTAATCTCACAAACAACTTCAATAATAATAATAATAATAAGGGAAATTGTAATATCGGCTGCTTTTATTCAATAAAATTTTTAATTTATATCAAAATAGTATTTTTAAAACAATACAGTCAATAAATAATAATATCAGTATCAACAATCTCTTAGATAATCGAAGAGGTATCTAGTATAGGGCATGTTGGAAAAATATCCATATATTGCTGTTTTATATTACAGTATATTTAAATTTTCGACCGTTATTTTTTCAAAAACATCAACCAACAATAAAGAAATTAAAAAATGTACAAGGAAAGGCACCCTCTGGTTATCAGATAAAATGGGATTAAACACAATACTTTAAACAAAAAACTGGTGTATTTTTTTTTTTTATATAACTTAATAATAAGTTTTTTTATTATTTTATAATAGCAATGTAAATTTGCTTCAAATATTTCAGACATTTTAAATTTAACTCATCTTTCTCTAGTTCTAAATAATAGGTCTATTTCATAGTTAATGTTCTTTCTAAAGACTTATCGATGTATTTTGTTGATATTTACGTCTCTAATTTATTATTGTGGAAAATGAAAATAATGATGTTAAAAACCGGAATAGAAGAATAAAGTTTAATGAATATTGAAACTAATAGGAGACCATAGACATAAAAAATACAAATCTATACCAAATGATGAATAAATAATACATAAAATCGAATACAGGATTGAAATTTTATCACAGGCGAGAATGGTATGCCTTTTTTTTTTTAAATTAAAAAACATGAATACAGGAAGAATGACAGATTCATTTATAGTATGGTATTTTATAGATTATAAAACTACACTAATTGACAGCATTGATACTAGCAACTGTTTCTACTTGGAAATCAATAAATTATAAATACACTCATAAATTCTATAATAAATTTCTAATACGGAAATTAATAAGTTTTATATAACTTCCCATCAAAAGATTTAGGGTAATAAAAACTGCGACTGTTATAAGAAAAGATAAAACCAGGGATTTAAGCGATAAACCCAGCCAAACAAGGAAAGTTAATAAATTATTAAAAATAATATTGAACCTGCAACTAACTTAATGAATGGTAATATAATGTTAATAAAAAAATAATTGAACATATGCGAGAATGTAATAGAGAACTGTCCCGTAAAATCTATTACAGCTGCAAAACTGAAGAACATTTAACCACTTTTTCCTCCTCATCCACATAACAACACTAAAAAAGTTGGATTTGAAGTTAACAGATATCTCATATAAATCAATACTTCAATTTATTTATAGATTTGAAAAATAAATATTTTCAATTGAAAATTGAATCTTTAAAGCAAAATATCATAAAATTTGATTACGTAAAAAAAACAACTACATATACAACTATTATAAGCATTTCTACATATAGTTTTATGTTTTTACAAATAAATTAGATCAAAATGAATAATTTATTAATAGGTTTGTCCAACATGAGTTTGAATGATTAGCAAGCTGTAAGCCGCATGCGCGGATGAAATTAATAACAATAATGATTGGAATTGAATAAGAATGGTCCTCGTGCATAGCTATAACAGTCAATGATTTGCCTAATTTACTAACCAGAAAAATGAATTTTAAAAAACAAACAAAAAATATTGTAAGTTAGAAGGCTTCAATTTTTTAAAAATTGAGTGAAAACATATTGACAGTATTCAATAAAAACTGAATCGGAATATATGTTTTACCCCGTGGAAATATTATGTCACACAGATATGCGTCATTGTGATGTTAATTATATTTTTAATTTACGGTAATTTTACTGGTGTTTCCTTATCACGAAATGATGCATTAGATTCTTATCTTAGTTCACAACTTGAAATAACATTTATATTTATCTATTAATTATGAATTAAAAAATAATTTTCTTTTTTAATCAAAATACTCTTTCTTGTTTGTACCAAAACATTCTATGAACATTACAGAAAATATTTTTTAAACATTTAAATAAAAAGACGTAGTTTCCATGTATATATTTTTATCTATTTATTACACGACCCGCGTCGGCCATTAGAATTTCTTCAGGCCAAGAGATGGTCCATCTCTCTAACTTATTAATTGAGAACTGTTTATTGTTTCTTACTAATCCCCAATTGACAAGCAAGAAGGGACGACCATCATAAATAAGACTGAAAACGACTACTTGGCTGAAACCGGTTGCAGAAAATAATAATAAAAATACATACATAATGACTTTTTATACATATTTTTATTTAAACTGATCTAACTCCTGTAAAATCAAGCATCAATTCGAGTACGTCATTAATTATATAATTTATCGAGTAAGGAAATGGTCCAAGGTGGAGGACATAAAAAGACTGAAATAGTGAGAAAAAAAATTTATTTCATGCCAACGTTTAGACGAAACTTTGCAGGCCTTCATCAGGGCTAAAACGAACAGGATATTTTTATTCCAGTTTTATGACCGCCACCACGGACCATTTTCTTACTCAATAATTTAAAACAGTTAACCATCAAGTATTCAATTATATTTTATGTTTAAAACAATTTTTATAATTGTTAACATTGCAGAACATCTGGATGTAACCAGAGCGGGAAGGTTGACATTCATTCAGTACTTCTGTGGGTTCACCACGAAATAAATTTCAGCTCCCCCCCCCTCCTCCCTCGGCCAGATTCGAGCCGGTAATATATTCAACTTCCATACTCATCCTATTAGGATTGAAGTGGACATTTAGAAATAAGGATAAGGTTAACACATCCCCACCCTATGATTCATCCTAAAAAACAGATTACATAATGTCCTCATTTATCCTTATTAACAGACATCTAATTGCTGAAGAGGATAATAATTCAGCTGATCCTCACTTCAATACTTTTTTCAACTATCTTAAAACAGGTACCAAGACCTACTAGGAAAACGTCAAGTGTGGTGAATGAAATAAACCAGTGAATGTACTGTACCTTCCATTACAAAACACTTCATGAAATTCTTGATGTAACTTTTTTAGATAAATTCATTTTACATAATAATGTAAAATGGAATAATCTCCAGCAAAAATCAAAATAGATCTGACCAAAAATCAGATCAATCATCAACTTAAAAGTCCCACAAATCTGTTGATGAGTGACTTCGTCTCTAAAAAAGTTGTCAAATAATATTTAGGTTTTGCCAACGGAGGGACCAAGAAATATAATTCTGATTATTTTATTGTAATAAAGTTGTAAACGCAAAATTATCCGAACATAACAAAATTTTTTTTTTTTTCTTATTTACTTTGTTTCAAATTGAGTTCATACTCATGCGAACTAGTTGAAATGCAGAATCAACAATTCTCAAGTTCCATCATCTGTCTTCACTAGAAGTTGAACCTCCCGTTAATATCACTTCAGTCACGGACCAGCGATTGCGTGTACTGCAAGAGCAACAGTCGGGAAATGGATTTTCTCTGAATTTCCTCGGCAATAGATAGTAAAATATCATAGTTGTTGTTCTTTTATGATGAAAAATAAACATAAATGTTCTTTTTCATCAAACAAAAATTTCAACTTTGCTTACCTTCGGAGATCAAAGGCGCTCTTGATAAACCTTTCTGGCATTAATTTTAGGTTTTTGGTCTAAAATTAGGAGGATAAAAATAAAAAACATTTTTGATCCAATGTTGCTTAGAAGTCTATCCTCTATTATACATGAAATAGTATTACAAGTTAATTAATTAAATTGATAATAAGATTTTTTTTATTATCATAATATGCATACAATGAGGTTATTTCCTCGCAGTGGGGCAGGATCTCATGGAGTTCAACGAACCTCTAACCCCGAACTAGCCCTACCGCTAATAAAGAGCCCACGTTCAATGAATTTCTAAGAGAGTATTTACAAATTATATTAATTTCTTTTTTTGAAAATGTTGAGTAATTACATGGGGAACAAACTACGTAGGTCTCAATATTTGTCCGTTGCTGTGGCTGTTGATTCTGTTTTTGTTTGCGATAGCACAACTGTCGCCAATATCAGGAAGGAGATTAGATGATTCACAGCTGTCCTGATTATGGCAGACAGCAATGACTTTTCATTATATGACATTAATAGCTCCAATTTACTACCGATTTAAAGCTGACTATTTATAAATCTAATGGGTGAGGCAGCAATCTAGTCAGTTGGGCAATGTAATCCTATGCTCCAGGTACCGGATTCGAGTCCGGCTATGGCATGTAATTATTTAATGTTTCACTAGCCGTGGATCGATCCTGGGACAAGGAGACTCTGATGCACACAAAGCCTCTATAAAGTGGTAACCTTAATTAGATCTTTTTGTTTAATTAATTCAGTTTCTGCCTTCCCTTCCAATATTTCAATCAATTACTTGAAAATAACTCATAAATAATTATATTATATCGCAGGTAGTAAATTGGTAACGGAGCTAATATTTTAGATATGGTGTTCTCCAATGCATTAAATGTTAATGTTTCTTCCATCCCCAACAACTCTTTCGATCTCGGCTTCTGTGTCTACATTAATAAATAATGTTATAATTAATTGTATTGAGTACAATTGGTTCATATTGATTTTTAATTTTTAACATTTACTGAAACCAAAAATGATAAAACGTTGAAAAAATTATTTTCAATAATACTCTGATAGGCTCTTAAGTTTAAGAATTCGAAAATGTGAAACCTTTTTCATAGTTTTTTGTTCGCCTATCTTTTAATTTGAAAAAAAAAAGTAATTGTTCATTTTTACTTCCTTATAGCATCATGTTGTATTTTATAGCTACCTCAAAGAATTCCTAGGTAGATTTGTTTACAACGTAGATTTATACCATCAAGGATAGAGTAGTGACTATCAGTAAAATAAATAAATAAATGAGTAAAATTAATATTCTCCTATGCATTAAGAATTTTTTCTACAATATGTGAAGATTCAGTTATTACTGTTTTATTGAAAAATCATCACTGAAAATTATTACTGTTTCATATCTCATTTAATATTTTCAGTAACTAAACTTCTTAATTTCTGGCAACGAAATATAAAGATCTACAACATTCAAAAGGTTAAGAAAACATTATACGTAGTTTTTCATGATTTCCATACCTGTTGGAAAGACCTCGGGCTAAGAAAACCAGCTGATTGGTGAAAGGACTATCTTATTGGCTAATCAGCACAGACCACCGATTTATTGACCAATGGGAGCAGATAGCGCCCCTTCCACTGTTATTACGACCATCATTATACCCCTCTTTTAGAAGCAATGTTCGGGATCTGATATCATTCGGGATCACTGCGCAGTCATTTTGCCTCCCCAATAAGGGAACGGTCCAGCCGGCTACACTCATCTTTGATCGAAGATACGAGATCTGCTTTTCGTTGGGAGAAAGCTGACACTCAAATGTGGACAAAATACATAAGCACAATAAATAACTTTATCTAGACAATATTATAATCCATACTAGGAGATCAATTCCAATAATTTCTCATATCCCTATAAATTGTCAAACTATCACATATTATGGTGAGAGATGCGACCCGTTGTCATTTGTGTATCATTATTGAAGGATCTGAGATTCTTTGTAACATCGACCGTTTTTCGATTTTCAGTTTTACGTTCAGGCTACCAGGAAGTTCTAAACAAATGTTACACTTCTGATTGAACACATTAGAAATATGGGATTTGTCCAGAAATCATGAGTCTGTATTAGCATGATCCGATTAAACAGCTGCAGTAGTAGAATTTCGATAAAATGTGTTCAGTTTCATCATCACTAGATGACATTCCAACGAGCTGTTGTTTCCAGTCAAAATTATGTAATACGTATAATTATCCTTTGACAATTATTTTTATCCTTAAACTCAGACATACTCTTCCTCCACAAAAGTATAAAAACTTATCCTTAGATAATAACATTAAACATAACTTGACATAGACTCATACCTTCAAATAACTTGTTGGGAGACGAAAACCTTATATCTAAATATTAACATTTCGCGAGTTCCTTCAAAATGAAAAAAAAAAAAAAGCTGGAAAGATCAAGGTGAAGAATCATTCAAAGGCCTATGCAAATAACCAAGTATTTCATCTCCCAGTCGAAAGAATGGGTAATTAGTCAACATTCTTTAGTCTTAGTCACTTTTCTAATCTGACAAGAAATTGAACATGTTACATACATTACAATAAATATATTTGAAATTATCCGATTTGCAGATGATTTTTTTAGATTAAACATTGGATATCAACAATAAACCTAAAAATCGGGTGAAATGAGTATTTTCAGACAAAGGGGAAGTGAAACTAAAAATCCTAAACGCTATATTGATTTATATTTCATATTGGGTATTTTTATCTTTATAAGTACTGTTATGTATACAAATTATAGTTTTTATAAGTTTATGTTACGTATGAAAGCATGTTCTAAACGTTCAGACGAGCTCGGGTGCGCTCATATTCCTTTGGTTCCTGAATTACTACTATTCTATTTCACATACACGCACACAGACACACGATTAACTGAAAATATATTGAGAATTTCATTGAAAGATTCAAAATTAAAAGTGAAGAAACTTTTAAGTTTTAGATATTATTATTATATTTTGAATATTTCACTGCCTTTTGGAATTCTCTATCATCAAATGCTCCTTTCCTTTTTTTTTAGTTAAATCCATCCTAGTTTAAATCCATCCAACCATCTCATATCCCAAACCAAAAGACACTATCCAATATTGATATCTCAATTTATGAATAAAATACTAATTTGAAGTGAATAATCGTATTCTTTCAATATTTAAATTTTTTTCAGAAATATTCGAGTGCCAGTTAAATTCAGTATCTTCACCACTTAACTATATGCCATTTTTTAACATCATAATATACAATGAAAAAACATACTACAATCACAAAATAAATGACAAACATCTAGTTCTTTTAAAACCACCTCTCTATTATATAAAGCCAACAACAATTACTTTTTCCAATAATTAACGGGAGACAAAGAATAATCTTGAAAATGAAAAAGGATAATCCTGGAAATAAGAAGGCAAACAAATGAGCAAATCAAAACAAGGTGCATCAGATAAATGTCAAGGTTAAAAACCACGTAACGTAACATTTTGTCTAAATTATCTAGCGATTAAGTTAAGCTTAAGGGAAATTACTGCTAAAATTTATTTTAAAAGCAATGATAACAAAAAAAAAAAAGTACTGAACATCAGACAAGCTGACGACGACGAAATACCCTCTCAGACACAAAAAGGCTATGAATAGATGGAGAGCTAGCCATTATTCAGCAAGGGGACAAAAGAGTGCTGTTCCAATGACAGCGCAGATAAAAAATAAGGAAAAGAAAATCTGGGTCTTGAAACAACAATTTATTACAAACATCAGTAAAATAAATAGTAAACGTTGTAAATTGAATATTTGGAGTGTAAAAAAATCAATAAATCTATCTTATGAATAATATTACGTAATATAAATTTGATGAATGGCAATTTTAATGAGGATCACGACTAAATTAATGCCATGTTACTAGTTTACAAATATATCTTAAACAGAGATCAGAGAGACATACAATTAAAAACGTAGGCTCTGATTCAGGATATGTTTTAGAAATTTTGTTGGGTCTCAAAATAATAGTATTTGGATTTTCAATGTGCGTTCAGTGTGCGTTCGTGAGTTTCAATGTAAATTAGGATAATTTAAAGGTGCGTTTAGACACCACAAATTATTGGACAAACAAGTAAATAAATGGTTATTTATTTCACCAAGCTAGTATTTTTGTTTCTTTTCTTTGGTATTAGGAGAATTAAAATAAATAGCTTGGTTTAGAGCTAATTTCGACGTTAATTAAGTTAGATAATTGTATTTTCCATAGTTTCTGAAATGTCTTAATGTACCTTTAGATTGATAGAAAACAAGTAGATAAGCAAAATGTTTTGGTTAAATAACACGAGTGTTCAGAATAGTTGGTAGATTCATTGTTTACTTGCAAACGACTGACCCATTCGTTTTATGTGAAGGTAAGTTTTGAGTTTATATAGTTGTTTAAAATATAAAACAATAAGAAGAAATTAAAATTGCTAATCATCTTCAAATGCCAATTTTTTACTTTCACTTACATATATATGAAATATATAGTACGGAACAGTATTGCGAGTTTTTAACGTAAATACATGTTTTGAGGTCTCCTGAGTCCAAATAACCAAGTACCGCAAAATGGTCTGAGTGTGCTTGTGTCTGTATGTATGTGACAGGTCTCAAACAAGAAAAGTCGTATGAAAGTGAAATTGCATATTTAAGGTTAGTATATACCTGAGATGTTACAGCAACTTTTTCGTGAAAATCAGCTAAGCGGAAGTGGCACTTTTTATCTTAGATGACACACATTTTTACTATTTTCTCCAAAACGGCTTCAACGATTTTGATTAAATTCATTATATCAGTGTAAAATTAAGCAGTTTTTAATAATACGTAGGTTTTCGAACAGAGCTTAAATGGCTAATTTTAACATCAAGTTCCTCTAAAGTACCTTTATTTTTTATTATTTGAAACAATTAACAATTCCACATTGATCTCTAATATAAAAAATTGTTAAATATAAAATATGGCTATCAGATGTTCAAGGAATTCAAAATTATTCATATTTCTAATGAATATTTTCGATTTAATGATAATTAAAGGCATAAATTTAAAAGTGAATCCAATTTATGTTTTTCAAAGCCATAATAATATATTTTATATACTATAATAACAGTAAGCCTGACCATTTACTCTGGAATATGGAAATAAATGGTGTAAACCTTTCTCATGAGATTTTTATTGGAAAGTTATCTTTTTAGGTTTCCTTTCACTTTGATCTTGGAGAGTAAAATCCAAGTTAATAAATTAACCTTAAAGCAATTGCCATGTTGCGGCCTGTTATTCGAACAATGTATAATCAAAACTATTAAAGACTTAGGCGATGAAGAAGAGGACGCTTCTAGACTGGATGAATAATGAGCTAGAGGACGCATCGTGTTTAATCACCCAACTTTCTAGTCATGATCACTAACGAGGAGATGCTCAGTGGCCGACAAGGATTGAGAACTGCTAACGACAGTAAAACTTATTACTTAAATAAATACTGTAGATAAAACTAAACAATAATGATAATTATTACTATAACGTTCAATATCTATAATGAAATAGATAATAAATAAAATAAAATAAGAGGCCAGAAGTGTCACTGTAATTTTTTCAGGATAACATTGCGGTAATTTGGTGACTATACATTCTAAAACTTCGTAAATTAATACTTATAAATAACATCATTAAAATTACAGCTAATCAAATTTTAAATTATATTTTTGAAAAATGAGAGAATTTTTTATTGTTTTAATAACATGATGATATTTTTTAAACAATAAACTACTAAAGAAAAAGCAAAATAAGTTTTAGAAATCCACTTACTAAAATAAATAACTATAAAAAGAAATATTAAAGCAATAAAGCTTCGTATAAAATTTTAATTTACTTATTATTTTTAAGTTGTACGATTGATATCGAGCAGATATTATTAATTTACCATGTTCGACTATTTTTTTAAATTTTATTTTGTTTTAAAATTACGAATAAATAATACCGAAACATTATTAGTGAAATGCACTTGGTGGGAGTATTGAGGTCTTTTTAAAAAATTTAAAAATGATACAAGGATCCCACTAAAAATGAAGAAACAAAATAAAGTATCTTATCAAAAATAATCTGCGAAGAAGTAAATAAATACAAATAAGTGCTACAACGGTGCTACGAAAATGTTTTAGTACCTATTTTTTAAAGTTGCTATCAAGTTGAGAAATATATTGAGATGTATCTTGCTCTTTTTATCTTCGTCTTCATGAATCTGAATCGACAGCTAATACATTTAGTTTTATCCCAAAATATTAAGTATTTTAGAAAAAGTTGGTGTCCTTAAGAATTGGGAAAAACGATTTTTTTTTAAACACTTCGAATATTTTTTTTTATCAAGGAGACTGGAAAACAAGTTAATTGAGTAAGATCTTAAACAAAAAAAAAAAAATACCTTCCAAGAAAAACAAAATAGTTACTTAATACATTTTGATATCAAATGTATGACGTATGATAAAACCGGGATAAAAATAGTAAACAACGGACGAAAAGCAGCCGGTATATTAAATTAAGCTTTCTGGGGCGATAATAGAAGAGAGAAAGGATGAAAGAAAAAAGAATGTACCGGAGGTAATGGAATAAACGAAACTGCGATAGTATGTCCATGTTAAAAGAATGAATAATGAAACGATTCCGAAATCGGCATTTGAGTGGGAGGCCGAGGATAAAAGATAAGGGAGGATTCGTGTCAGGCGAAGAGATGTGGCTGAAAGTAAGGCCGACAGAGGACTAAGAGAAGAGGAAGCGATAAACATTTATTTAGAGGAGCAGGCTGATCGAAACTTTTGTCTCGTGGAAACTATAATTTACGAAAAAAAGAACACAAATATGCATCTGTAGCATTAGAGTTGCCAGTTTCTTTAGAAAAGTAGGAAAGTTCTATCGGCAAAGTGTAGCCAAAGTAATATTGTTTTCAAAACAAAAATATATTTTGTATAATGAAATTATATACATTTTATTAAGAAAAGTAGTACATTAGGTCTTTATTCTAATAACAACTCTATAATATTAATTATAAATCAGATGTATGCAGAAAAATTTTATTTTGATTTACTGTTGGTACATTTTATTATTATTATTTGGTTTTTGTGCTACCCTTCCTTGACTTTTGGGCTATAGGGGATTTTCTCGACCCGGAGGAAAGGGAGAGGGGGTTATGCCAAAATTTAAAGCCACTCTAGTACCGGGACGCGGGCTCGTGGTTATTTGAACATGTGTAAGGGGGCAGGGTGGCCGAATGGGCTAAAGCGTGTGCACAGCACCGTGAGTTGCCTGGCAACCGGATAACAGATTTGAGTAGATTAAAATGTACGAATTCGCGTTCCGGTATCGGATGAGATTTTAAATTCTACGCCCTCACCTCCCCCCCCCGTCCCGGGAAAATCCCGTATAGCCTAAAAGGCGAGGTAGGAAAGAACAGGAAGAAAAAAAAAATTTGAACATGTTACCTACGGTTTATTCTCGTTGCTCCTGCGGTGCCCCTGATATGGCTGAGCATGTGGTTATATTATGCACCGCGATGGGACAAGCCAAAGGTATATTGATGCGGAGGACGGGACTCTACGCCCTAGACGTAGAGGATCTCGACTGATGGAAGAGGAGAAATACTCCCACTTTGTTGAATTCGTGGGAAAATGGAGAAAAAAGGTGGAACCTACGCACTTCACGATAGGGAGAGGATTTCCACCAGCAGGCCAGAAGGAAGAGAACCGGAAGGGGCAGCATCAAGCTGTTGGAGGAAGCTACCCAGGAGGACAGGACGCGCAACCAGTTGCAGACTAAGGTGCGGTCCATCAGTAAGGCGCACATCCGTGCACCGGGCCGCACCGCAGTATACAACCATTAATACTGAATTAAAAATAAAATAGTCTGATTGGCAGCAGTAGCGGTACGTATTCCCAACGTATTAACCCACTGCTGAAACCCCGTATGGCAAAAATGCCAGGAAGGGGGCTTTAAAAAAAAAAGAAGATTTATTCTAGTTGCTGGCGCACGCGTTAGCCCAATCGGGCTCCTTCTGGTACATTTTAATTAATAAAATTCACTTTTAAAATAAAAATTGGATTAATGGATTGTAGAGAACATCAGTCCTTTCATAGAGAACATCAGTCATTCCTCTCATCAGTCCATTTTCATGATTGAAAATACTTCTAAAATCGATGAAGCTTCATCAGCAGATTTCTGACAATTTTACGTATCTGCAAATATTTTTAAATTATTGTCAACAAAAATTATTTCTTTTAAGACCTTATGGCTCTTAACATTTAAAACAATTAATTTTTCTGTAACTCCTACAAAATAGGCCAAGTTTAGTAGTTCCTGTTCTTGTAATTAATAAACGCGTTAGTATCGGAAACAATATGAAATCCCTATAAAAATACTTGAAGAATGACACCTGTTAACCAATGTAGGACCGTAGGACGTAGAAATGAAGTAATACAGAGATAATTTATAATGAGCTTTAATAACTAACCTCACGAAGAAAAAAAGTAATAGCTTTTGAATAGTGAAACCTAAATAAACGTTTTTATCAATTATAAATTATGTATAAACTCCGAGTATAGGAGATTCTATACTCAACTTCCCTCTGACGGAAAGGTCGAAGGTTGAAATCCACAAGATGATATATTAAATGAATGCAGATAATTGGGAGAAGAGAAGGGAGAAAGTGAGCGATAGCTAATGCAGGCTGGTTTCGTGAGGCACAACTTAGTGTACTTATCGGAGAAAGCAGAATAATTCCCACACACACTCGGCCAGGCTAACATAGGAACTATTTGTGGAGGATATAGGAGACTCCGTGCGGAGTCCAATCTATCCGGGAAACAATAAACCTTATTGTCCCGGAATGGAGTACCCTTAAAGTGGAAAGAGTAGGGCGGGCTAAGTGGGTTATAAAATGTTGAGACAGGCGCTGGGCAAGGAGTACCGCAAGGATATTGTTCATCCCGGCCGTTATCCTCTAGTGCGACCTTAAAGCAACGGGGATTTAATACCACTAAGATTTAACTCTGAAATTTATAGTTAATTGTATTTCTAAAAATATAAAAAAACAAAATGCTTAATACTAGGCACGGATCAATTGGTATACTTCTTTAAATTTCTTTCATGAATACCAATCTGCCACAATAAAACCAAAACAAAAAAACAGATATCAAAAATATATATTTTTTCTTTTTCGAAGAAGTTAGTCGGGGTGCGGTCAAAAATACTAATTTATATAATAGTGTATTTTATTATATTTTCCAATGTTTGACAATGTAATAAAATATACTATTGTATAATATAGTATTTTTGACCGCACCCCTGACTAACTACTTCAGAAATTGAATCCACGGTCAACCGTATCAATATTATTTTTCCATTTTTAAATTTTACAATTAAAATACTGCCTTTACAAAAATTCATGAAATGTAAGCCAATCTTTTGTGATTCCAATTCCACAAAAATAAAATAAAATTTAACTTTAATGTTTTTCACTGGGTAAAAATACATGGCGATCAGTTGGAATAAAACGCCTTATCATGACTGAATTGGCACCTTTTAAAGATGAGGAAAATAGAATGATAATTAGCAAAGTAAAAAGGAAATACTCATAATTCAACCTATAATTAGTTTTATTATCAAATAAATACAAAGTAATTACTAACGAGATTAAAATAGTTGATATAAAAAATAATAATTAATAAAACTAGTGCAATACCCCCTGCCCTAAAGGCGGACCAACTCTCACTTTACAAATTATACAATTGTCCATTTAATTGTACTACTCGTTGTTCAAATTGTACAACTGTAATTTACATGTATTCAGTAGTTCAGACTGTATTATTATTTTTTTTTCAATATAGTGTAAGCAGGAAAAAATCATTTCAAGACTATCCTAACATTTTAATTTATTATTATTCCATCTGATATGTAAAATAAAATATTACACGTTCAATAAAAACTTTTTTTTATAATAGAGAGAAATTATTCCATCTTATAAGTAAAATAAAATATTACACGTTCAATAAAAACTTTTTTTTATAATAGAGAGAAATTATATAATTATTCTTATCTTCTATGTTTATATTCTTAGTTTCATTCCTATATTTTAGAGGAGGGACGAATGTCCAGGGTTCCGCCCGGTAGATGAATTAAATAACTGGCTAATACATCACAGACAAATTTGGAGTTCGTATATAAAATATTTTGATAAAATTCAAAATTCTTAACTGTATAGTAAGTTTAAATTGAATGAAATGCTTTATTTCCCTGACCAAGAGGTTCCGCAATATAAAGAAAGGCAACTGCTCACAATAACTACATTTTTATCAATTGTGGCGATGTGTGGCAAATAGAAATTTGAAATTCCTTTAAGATTAAATAACCCACATACATTTCACGGTAAAAACAAAACATAGAGCATTGAAAAACCTCACAAAAAATTTACATTTAATGAAAAAAAAGATCAAATATAAGATATCAGAACATATGAGGGAAAATAATTCTCAAATCCCCAGACACCAACAAATGCAACAAAAATTAACTGCAAAACATTAAAACTGGTGGTACATATAAATTAGGTTATTCTCAATTTGACGTGAACTTCCTGTATAGTAAATTTAATTCGATTTTATTTCGGTAGAAAACACGGCTTATAAATTTTTAAAAAATAGCTTACGAAGTTATAAACACTTTTTTTTTTTTGTTTAAATGGTAAAACAGTTGAAACGTCCCTCAGCCACATAGATGTGACACTGCATATCTTACTTATCTTAATCCTTGAAAAACGCTTCACTACATAGGATATTAATTAACGCTTCATTCTAATCGATTTAGCACGGTGTAGTTGTACCGCATAATTTTCAAGGATCCACGGAAGCAATGCTCCATTTCCTAGTAACAAAAAAGTACTCCGACGCCTTTATTTTATTTTTAAGGTGTCTCTAGGTTGTCTCTGTAGTGTCTACTACCTGGTAACGAAAAAAAAAAAAAAAAGCCTTCAATCCGACGCAAAATATAGTTCTGTTTATCGAATATAAACACTTCTAGATGATTATATCAAGTATTACTTTCTATGAAATAAATATTTAATACGAACTTGGCATATTAATTGCGTATTAGATATACCAAAAATAAAAAATAAAAAATCATACCGCAACTTCTACTCAACTTTAGGGGAAAAAAATATTACATACTTATGTATATTTGTTTGCATATTGATTTGATAAATTCCAGCAATACCAACAAATGATTATTTACTAAGCTGAGTATAACTTAAGACATTGAATTTTAAAACAGTAATTTATTATATTCAAAGTAATTTTTTTTAGTAATAGAGAATAACTAATATTGAAACTTTAAGAACTGGTTTAAAAAAAACAACAAAAAACAAGTAAATATGACATCAGAAATACTGATAAGTATTACATGTAATAAATGCATAACAATAAATACGATTATTTATATATTTGACTAATTTAAAAATATTAAATGAACAGTAAGACGTTCTATTCACAAAGATTAAACCAGGAAGATGATAAAATTTAACCGCACGTAACTGAACCTCACCCTTCAAGGTCTCATGAAGCGTCGCATTCAATATTAAACAAGAATAATGAATGAAACCATTACACAGTTGAATAATAGTATTGCGTAAATAAAATAGTCTCAATGTAAATTAAATTATATTATTAATAATTATAATATATTTATTAATAAAAATAATCAACAAATATAAAGGAACGACAATTTATTTTTCTTACTTCAAAAGACCTACCTAACTAACTGTATCAGAATTACCATCTATATTATAAAAAAAAAAAATTGTCATTAAGTTATTTTTTACAGCTATGTCATTCATTAAGAACTGTATATAAGGTAAATGACTTTTTTATTTCGCTCTTGTGCTCATAATGAATTGATATTATGAAAATTCGCGGATCCATATATAGAAAATATTCAGTATGCTATACTTAACACTGTTAATGAACTGTAGAAAAACAAGAATAATGGTTTTTAATATTCTGTAAATAGTAATTAAATCATAATAATCAAATTATAATTTGATTTAATAATTTGTAAACTAAATTTTTACGATTAGAAGAACTTTAAATACTCTCTCATGACAAAGACGAAGAATAATAGGACAATTATAATTTTTCTGCAGAAGTTGTGGATTAGCATTTAAGCTAATACAGAAGAACTTGTTCGGATATTATAAAAATATTGATTCAAAAGAATCAAAGTACAAAACGGAAAAAAAAAGGAGAATAATTTAATAGAAGCTCATATTATACTAATCATCAAGTCATCAGGTGGTAACATATTCCTTGTTAAAAAAAACTGAGGCAAAATACGTCAATTCTCATTTATAATTTGTTCTTATTTATGATCACTTCTTAATTAATGCCACCATAGTTCTTTTGCAATATAAATGAAGCCTTATGAAACCAATTAAAAATATAATAGCGAGATAAAAACAACGACTGGTGGTACACAAGAATATTTTAAGTGCCAAAAAAAAAAAGAAATAAACATATGGTGATAAAGACTAAAATATAATATAATTTAACACATTCAATGTGGGATTACATTTAAAAAAAATTTTATTACTACATTTATTAATGGTATGATAAATAAACACGATTTAATATTAATAATAGTAATCTAGGATGGTCACGGTAATAAAAAGGAAAACGCTGGATGTTTATGAGGACTTAGGAATCGAGTTGAGCTATATCAGGTCTGGCATTGATAAAAGCCAATATTGCTTCCAACTGAAAAAAATTGATTCTCCCCTACACAATATCAATTTTTTTTTTTACTTTTGTTTCCTATAATTTTATTTGTATATTTTTTAATAATAGATTTTGAAGTCAGAATGGTGACAAAATTGGGTCACCTGATTTTGAAACTATTATTTATATATAGAGCAGTTTTCATCACGGCCCTGATCAAAAACATTTCTATGAATCATCATTAGGGATTTAATTTTTTTTTTTTAATGTTAATGTAAGAGGGAGTGGAATAATTATTATGCCAGACTCTACAAACTGGGGAATCTTAATTTATTAGTTAAATTGAAAATCCTGGCGGTTGAGGGTGATATTAGTCTAATCATCTCTTTGCACATCTGATCTGATCAGGTACCTTTCAGGTTACTATTCATTTTATCTTTTAAAAAATATCATAAAAATAATGGTGGCTTACTCCTGCATTTTTCAAATTATAGCAATGATCTTGAGTAGTTAACTCACCTGAAACAAAGAATATAAAATTACAAATCATTCATTTTTTTAAACTAATAGTTATGTTTAAATTTAAATTGTTTAAAGATAATTTAACAAAATGCCTGAGAGATAAAGTGTTGTAAAATAATAATCGACAACCGATGAATAAGCATTAATAAGACGAAGGCCAGAAAAAGAAACAACAGACTAAAAGAAATATCCTCCTTATTAACTACTGGCATTGAGCTACTGGACGGACTTCCTACTCTTTCAACGATACCTTTTCTTTAAAACGTTTATAATGGCTCTTTTGTTAATGTTTGTATGAATTAATTATTTAATTAGGTGTATAAAACTTTGTCTAAAATATTAAATAAAATTATTAACAATCTGATAAGATAACATATCTTTGTGTGAAAAATAAAAAAAAACCTGTTCGATCAAAATATTTTAAATGATTGGAATACAATTTGAAGAAATTAGAATTTGCTACTACAAATTTGATTTATACTTTCGCTTACCAATAAATGAAGTATATAGTAAGGTATATAATATAAACCATAATATGCCTATTAAGTACCTTTAATTTTGTTTGTTAGAAATAATACAAAGACTATCATTGTTTGTAGCGATATTTTTTTTTGATTTGTGTAAAATTAAAAATATATATATAATTTTTACTGAAAGTAGGGTGGTTAAGTGAAAGTTGTGTAATTTTTTGGTCAAGAGAAATGTTGGCACAGACAAAAAAAAAAAAATTAAATATAATAAATAAGCAATGAAACCGGGGAAATAGAAAGTTTAGATCAATTAAAAATGATAAATGGAAAGGAAGGGAAAAAATAAGTTGACAGGACCTTAATTAGGGAACAATATTTAGAAATTTACGAAACATACTAATAAAGAAATGTTACTAAATTTATAAAAACAAAGAAATACAGTTCACATTTAAAGGTAATTCACGATTTGGATTAAGGCGTGTAGAAGCAAGATTGAGGTAATCGTCCATAATCTAAATTCAAGCAGTAATCGGAATAAGAACACAAAAGTAATTAATCTATTGCCAATAACCTAAGCACTCTAGTAATGAGAGTTGTGTAACGAAAGAAAGAAAGAAGATAGCAGTTGGGTAACTAACAGTATAACATCCCTGCCCTATGAAGCCCTTCAAGACTTAAGGCGAAGCACCACAACAACCGCCAATTTCACGGTGCCTCTAAAACAAAACGAGCAGGTGCGCTATGGAATATTACCTCAAGCAAACCCTCAACGAAATATATTTTATCGGAAATATTACAACTTCCTTGGCAGCCGATGTGATCTGGCTGGTAGTAAATAAGTTGGCGCCCGATGAACATAGAATGTCTTCCAGAGGGTTATCCTTTGATCCTATCTGGGTACAGCATTTTTCTTAATATTAGACATCTAAAGAAGTGAGTATAAGAGAAAAGGAAAACTGTAAAAACATGAAAATGAATAAAAGGAAGCAAACCAGGGATTTCAAGATAATTTAAGTTTTAAAAAGCCGACTAAAGATTATCTTAAATCCTGAGTGGCCAAAAGGTAAGGAACAGAAGGGAAAAACGACGCAAATTATTTCACAATGGTTTATTATTTCCAAACAACTATACATCTAAAGTAACATTATCTTCCTAGTTACAAAGAAAAATAAATAAAAGGTAATTGCAATTATTGGACTAAACTTTTTTTAAATTATTAGTAATTTGTTCTTTAAGATTTGTCTTCGGCACTTCGAGATGGTCTCATGTGTCCCACCTATATTCCGAGTCAAAGTGGCTCTTCCCCTCTTCCCGCCGCCTATACTTCCTTGGAAATTTCTTATATCAAACGATCAACTCCCAGCACCCTTCCTATATCTACTGTCTCTTCAAGCCGAAACCTTTAGTCCACTCAATAAAAACGAGATCCCGTGATTCTGACCTCTATATTCCATCACACAAGACAAAAACCTATGAACGTTCCTTCTTAGCCCGCTCATTCACCTACTGGAATTCTTTGTCATATAACATCTGTCATGCCTCTTCACTGTCAACCTTCAAATATCTCCTTTTCCAATATCTCCTTACATCCCAAACAGACGATTCGCGACCATAAATTTCATTTTATGAACTGGATTTGTGAGAAGTAAATGGTGGTGCCTACAGTTTAAGTTTTTACATAAAACAGCAATGCTTTTTTACTATTATTTTTACTATTTATTTGTATTTCTCTTCACCTCAGGTTGTGCTTTTTCTTTCATGTATATATAAGTTTATATTTTACACTTTTTGTCTCACTGTGTAGCAATATGAGGAAGTACGTATATATAGTTCCTTTTTTACCTTTATACCACAATTATTCCTGAGATTTTATTTTATCTTAGTGTTTGCTTATTATTTTATGAATCACTGTAAATATTATTACATTTTGTATTAAATTATGTTTCTATTAGATAGCTATTATTTAAAAATTGTGCAGTTATGTATATATAGATATGTAATTTCTTTTCTGTCTTTTTTTTCTCTTTTTTTTATCGTAATAATAAGTAAATTTGGAGAAGATTGTATGTTCATTTATGTATGTATGTATGTATGTATGCATGTATGTGTATGTGCGTGTGTTTATATATGTGTATATATATATTTTTTTTTTATTTCTTAGTGGTTACATACTACTTTTTAAATAATGTATATTACGTTAGAATTTTTTTAAGTTAGTTTTTGGCCAGATTTGTATTTTATTTTGTATTAATTCATCTTTGTTATTCTAAGGGGACTTAGTCCCAGAATAAATTTCTATTTTCTATTTATTTGTATTTCTCTTCACCTCAGGTTGTGCTTTTTCTTTCATGTATATATAAGTTTATATTTTACACTTTTTGTCTCACTGTGTAGCAATATGAGTAAGTACGTATATATAGTTCCTTTTTTACCTTTATACCACAATTATTCCTGAGATTTTATTTTATCTTAGTGTTTGCTTATTATTTTATGAATCACTGTAAATATTATTACATTTTGTATTAAATTATGTTTCTATTAGATAGCTATTATTTAAAAATTGTGCAGTTATGTATATATAGATATGTAATTTCTTTTCTGTCTTTTTTCTGTATTTTGTATTAATTCATCTTTGTTATTCTAAGGGGACTTAGTCCCAGAATAAAGTTCTATTTTCTAAAAAAAAAAAAAAATATATACTAAAAAAAATTGCATTACTTCAGTAAGACATTCAAAATTCATAAAACAAAACAAAGGACATAACTTTTGCAGTAGAACATATATAAAAAAAAAAAAAACTAGAGACCATATCTTTGCTCCTAATTGTCCGATTTTAACACGGTTTTTTATTTTAGGAAATTCCGTAAATTAAAAAAAAAGATTCAATATACCATATTGAATTATTCAATATACCATTCCATTTGAAATATTCAATATGTCATATTTGAGTTATTCGGAATTTAATTTTACCATCCCTCGTAACATTTTTTCCAGCTTCTTTTCGTTGAAGTATGTTATATAGATAAATTTAAAGGGCGTCGAGAAAATGACTTTAGCGAAGATTAATTGAAATCGGTACATTCGTTTAGGCGCTACATTCTATAGCAACGCAGGTTTTTTTTGCCGCCATTTTGAAAGTAAAAGGCAGATAGTAATGTCGATTAAAGAGAATCATCCTCGGTTGACCTCTGATTTTATAACCAAATTTGAAAAAATCGGTCCAGTAGTTTCGGAGAAAATGGGCGGACGGCGGAGGGACATACAATTTTTTATTCCTTTTTCGAATTCCACGTATCCTGAAACGTAAAATCTCAAATTTTGAGAGGAGATTAAGTTTTTGAATTTTTTGGTCAATCACAATGGTTTATTATTGAAAATAATAAACCAAAAATCTTTAAGTGACCAAGAGGATCTTCTCAATACAAAGATTTATAAGACACACTTTAACACTGAAACGCCAAGAAGCAATTTTACACTTGAGTGTAATTTTGCACTGAAAATACATTTTGGTTATATTATTCCAGGATCAATGACAATGAACTAACTTTTAGGCCATTATTTTATACATTACACACCACGGTGTTTTTTCCCCTCTAAAATCATAATAATATGATTTTATTTACCAAATCTTCACGATACTGGAGGGATTTTTAAAGTAACACTAGATTGCAAATAAAAAAATTTTCTTTAAAAAATAGAACAATAACAAAATCCTTCATTTCTTTTATTGATGCCATATCAAAGTATCTATATTCACATTTTTGCCAGAACTTTCGTGAGGAATATCATTTTTTTTTTTATTTATAAAATCGTGATAAAATAAAACGAATCAATTGTTTCAAATCAATGATTATTTGAAAATTGACGCAAAGATACTAGTAATCTATGATGTTATATTAATAATAAGCACTACTGTTGAGCTTTTTATAGAATTAACCTATTTTGTTTAACATCAGTGCTTTCGTTTTACTTTTAAAAAGTTTTAATTTATATAAAATTGAAATCTACAAAAGAAACATGGATGCCTTGCTTGCACACTGTGGGAAACTAACACAGTATAATAAATACGATTTGGCCGTGGTTTGAGTGTAATTCTTAAGGTCTTGAGGACCATTAGAGGGTATCCTTTGACGTCAAGAGTACAACCAGGAAAATAAAAATAATAATAAAAAATCAAGGGCGTTCAATGGATCCGAGGCTAGTGAATTAAAGATACTTGTCACGTTTACACAATGCCCTAACGAACGGTTTGCAAAGGTTTTGTTAATCTCTGCTGTGTATTGAGTGTAAAATAAGTAAGTTAAGAACACTAGAACCGCATTGATCTAAGATAAGTAGAAATAAGACACTGATCCTTAATGATTAATGTTATAACGCTTGTAAGGCCATGGATATATTTGTGACCTATCTCAAACTGCTCCAGATTAACATCTCCATCCATGTAACCAGGGAACGGTTCACACAGCAGCACTTCACGTCGTGATCCATTAAGGTCTGAGGTCATTAACGGGGTTTTTACTGGACATCCTCAAAAGATAATCTCACCCGGACCGCGCCTAAATGTCGTGGCATCTAAAGGTCATCGCCATCTTAATAAGGTCAGTGCTACGCTCTAGGAGGAGGGGGTGTGAATTCCTTAGATATCAGCAGGAAGTCACGTTGGAAACTGCGTGGGGCTCGCACCCATGTGATAAATTACACTTTATAACTCTACTCAAATAGATTTTTTCTGTGATAATTAGGGTTATAAAATATGGCGAATCCAGTTGACCTGCTACCGTGTTACCGCTAATTACTGCAGTGTGATAAACATCACGACGGCGAGTTTAGCCTGCTGGATTCAGCATTCCTTCTACAAGGAGAAACTATTTCTCATTTGAAGTAGAGTGAATCTGACCTAATACACGAACGAATTATCATAATCTATAAAGCAATATGAACAAAGAATGGAATATCATTATCGCCCGATTTAATCCATTATTTTCAAAACCAATCCAATCCCATTTCCAAAAATATCTAATTTCATTTTATCAGGTCCTGGAATGCAATAAATATTCCAATCCATACCGTCTAAAACAGGGATCTCCAACAGAAAACTTGTGCCCACTTAGCCCTTATAATTATTATTAGCGATCACCCTGACAACAGATTATTGTTGCCTGCTACAGGATCGAAAAGTTTTGAATAATATATTGAATATTTATTTTAAGAAATATCTAATGATCTGGTGTTCCTCGATGATATCCTCAGCTGGCCTAAGTTCCACGTTTGACCTCATTGTCTTATTTCGGACTCGGTCTCTTCTCATTCGGAGATGGTTCGGCCATGTTATTAGAATGGAACAGAAAAAGTTGGCGAAGGTGGTGTACGAAACAAAGGTGGAAGGGCAGAGACCAAGACTACCAAAGGAATCCTCACACTGATATGCGGTAGTAAAGGAGGAGATTGAATAAAATCTAATAATTAACTCTAAATATGAGCGAATATTTTGAAAATAGTAATTTATTTTGTATCTTTTTTCAATGATTACTGTTTTACATCGAATGCTGCAGTTTTCAATTCAAATTCCTTATATTTTTTAAATCTAAATACAGGTATTTTTAAAAATCAGACGAACAAAAGTTAAAAATATAATAATTTATTTTATTATATAAGGTATATAAAATTCAAAAGTATACATAAATTCATAATAATTCATTCATCGATATATCAACATTATTGTATTGTTTAATCTCGTTCTGGGTATTAAAAATAAAATAGGAATGACACTGTTGATAGCACTGCATTAAACTTTTTTAATATCTTATAACTCTAATTAATTTTCAGTTTTAGTTTCAAAACGTATTAATCTAATACATGAAAATTATACAAAATTAGTAACATTCATTACACTTACTTGCTGTTTCACCTTTTTGTAAAAATATGTTTTCTTTAATTTTAGAGTCTTGGTCTTGCAGTTACTTAGTAGCTTATTACTATTGAGATATTACAGTACTTTTTTAGACAGGAGAAACCTAACTAAGTGCGAATGAAAAATTAGAGGAGTTAAATGCAAAAATATATTGTTTATACCAATTATTAACATAAAGTAACTAAAATTGTCAAATTTTAGTAACTACTTTGCCTTAATTTTTATTTATAAAAAGCGATTTTTTTTTTACCAGTCCTGGTCTTGGTCTTGCAAAGTGGAAGACTAAGACCGATTTTGGGCAACATTAATAAAGATGTGTATTCATATACATATGTATTTTTTTTTATTGATACTGTTTACATAATCTTTTTAAACCTTAAAAATAGTAATCTTCCAGCAATTCATATCGAATAAAACCACCGAGCCCGCCACCGTTAACACATAACCTATTAATGTACCTGTAGGTGAAAAGTGTTGGGAATCCCTAGTGTAGGGCGTAGGTGGGAAACTGCGGGCTCCTAACGTTTAGGCACGATATTTATTAATCTAACTCTAAATTAATTATTATTTACGCTTTTTTTTTCCTACCCCCAGGAATTTCTTGATTACAATATATATATATATATATATATATATATATATATATATATATATATATATATATATATAAATGTATATATACATAATTTTCAATTTCCTTTTATTGCCCAAGGGCATTTTAAGATAAGAGGGCTATGCACGCTGTATGCGCTGTTTATTATTATTATTATTATTTACGCAGCAAAAATTTGTAAATTAATAGAATTAAATTAAATATATGTATGTGGAAGGGTGTATTTAGTGATAAATAAATAGCAGCAGTAAAATATAAAGAATTATTGCGGTCTCCATTTGCAAATCAAATCAATCCCTACTTTTTAAAGATATCTTATTTTATTTTTTTCACTAGGTTCAGAATGCATTAGATCTTCAAATCCATTATTGTCTAAAGTGTATAAATCGCGTATGAAAATCGTGTTAATCTTAAATGCATTAATCAAATAGAACACAATCATATATTACGGACGTCTAGTATAAAATTTAAAGTAAAAAAAATCAGACAGTTTTTGAGAACTATGGTCTTAATTTCGGACGCAGTGCAGTCAGCAAAAAGCAGGGAGTTGGCTCTCACCCACAGTATATCACGAGCTCCCTTCCAATCCTGTTCTCTATTTGGAGTTATTTGCCATCGTGTTTCACGAGTAATTGGTTTCTGAAATATAGTTCAAACTTGTCGGCTCCATAAAGTCTAATCTAATTTTCCCTTGAGGTTATTTAAATTAATAACTACTAAGAATTTATTTTTACTATATTTTAATTAATATAAGTAGACCTCCGTGAGAACTCATACGTTAGACAGCTACCTTCCTTCATAATGCATTTGACTTACAAGGGACACCAGTGAAAAATGTTTATTCCAGCATATAAAACATAATATCATCAAGGCGAGGAGTCATATTTTATCGTGACTGTTGAAGTAACAATTTACTAAGTAAGTGATTAGCTTGATTCACTGGAAAATATCCTTCCAGTTTAATAGTTGAGTAATAACATACAGCTACCCCTGAACTAATCCATAATTATACTAACTCAAGCCCTATTTCTTTGCTATAGCAGAGCTTTGAGCTTTGGATTGTAGTTCTCTCACGTACTCAGAGTATAAATATTAGTTACTGAGTGTATAGAAGTAATACCTGCATATTTTTCGAAAAGTATTGCGATCTGGTCAAATTTCCGATATGCGGATTTCGACGGATCTATTCGTTTCAGAGCCCCTTGAGTCCGAAAAACACATTTTTAGCTTGGTCTGTCTGCCTGTGCCAAGATTTTCTCGAGAACTATTGGACCGATTTTGTTGCTTCCTTTTTTATATTGAAGGGTTTTGACTACTGATGCCTGTGACACAAATTGAATGCTCCATGTGCAATAAACGAAAAACATGTTTTTCTATAGACTGTAGAGCGAAAACGGCTCTAACAACGATTTTGATGAAACTTTCCTATAATGTTCTAATAATTGTCCTTTCAATTTTCGTATATGGACTAAATTCCCGAAAAAAATCAGGAAAAATGGTTATAAAGAAAAGAAAAATGTTTTAGGACCTAACTCACTAAGTATATATTCTATGGTAAAATTTATAATGAAACTTTTGAAAGGTAATTAAATTACCAACAAAACAAAAAAAAATCATCGGAACCGAACCAATATTAGCTATGATACAGTTTATTCTATTTTAATTTATTACTTTCCTACCTATACTAGGTACTATACGGACCTATTCGTTTCAGAGCTCCCCGAGTCCGAAAAACACATTTTTAACCCTTGGTCTGTCTGTCTGTACCAAGATTTTCTCGGGAACTATTGAACCGATTTTGTTGCTTCTTTTTTTATATTGAAGGGTTTTGACTACTGATGCCTGTGACACAAATTGAATCTTCCATGCGCAATAGCTGCTGCGCAATAAATGAAAAACATGTTTTTCTATAGACTGTACCGCAAAACGGCTTTGATGAAACTTTCCTATGATGTTCTAATAATTGTCCTTTCAATTTTCAAAAGAATATGGAATAAATTCGCGAAAAAAGTAAGGCAAAAATAATTATAAAGAAAAGAAAAATGTTTTGAGGCCTAACTCCGTAAGTATATATTCTATGGTAAAATTTAAAATAGAACTTTTAAAAGGTAATTAATTAGTGAGTGGACACATCAGATTTTTTAAATTTACTTTTTAAAAGTTGCAAAGAATTTCTTTCTATATTAGACCCAAGGGATTATAGCATTATTCTCCTTTATTTACATTTTCAATAGCTTTTTAGTTTGTCGAAGACTAGCATAAAAAATTTTTTTTGTTTGCAACATTTTAATATTTCAAGACTTGAGATGTAATAAAAATCCCATGGTAACAGAGTCTTTCATCAAGAATTACTCTCATTTATCTCGAAGCCGGACATTATTGGGCTTCAAAACGGAGGGTATAGCTCCAAAGGAACAATTCAAAGTTTTGATATCCGCGTCGAAATCTATTTTAAAAAACAATTTATTCCGTATAGATCCGTTGACTTTTGAGTTTTCGAAATATCCCAATTATTTTTAATATAGACTGTTTTATTGTAGACGATTGTTAGTTGTAGTAATGTTTGAGTTTCTAAATAGGGATTCGTCACTTCTTCATTAAATTCATTTTCGTTTGATACCTCATTGATCAATTTTGGGAGGAGAGGGGTCCTCCACTTCCTTGCCTTTAAGGCTATACGCGTTTTTTCCGGACCAGAGGGTGAGGGCGGGGATATAAAAGATCTTCCCGGCACCGGGACACGAACTCGTGACTATTTTTATCAATTAGTCTTGATCAGGTTGCCGAGCAACGGCGGTGCTGCGCATACGCGATCGCCCGTTCGGCCACCTCACCCACAGTTATACAATTTGAGCAACGAATAGTACAATTAAATGAACAGTTGTATAAATTATAAAATGGGAGTTGGTGGGTTGTTAGAACAGAGGGCACCCCCCCCCCCTGCAGTAGTTATTCTTATTAAATCCATTAGATATTAAAATGTAACAATATTTGAAAATTTTATTTATGGAAAAATCTAGGACTAGTGTGTTCGGGTATTATGAGTATTTTTTTGTTTTTTAAACGTAAAATTTTTATCTTACATCTTATCTACATAATAATTCGTTAAATAACTAAAATTAAAAAAAAAAAATGTATATTTAATTTTAATGTCTCTCCCTCCTCCCCCCCCCCAAAAAAAAAAAATATATATATATATATATATATCCTGATCTAACTCAAAAGCAGTGGCACGTGGTTAGGAACAAATCAAAGCCAACGAAAATATAAACTATTGTTTAAAATGAGATGATAAATTTGCATAAACAGAGAAACTACAGTTACACAACAGTACTGCAAACAAAAAAAGAGAAAATGAAAACAGTTGCTTGTTATTTCTAATTCCCTCCAAGGCCAGCCCAGAGAACCAGGTTTCACAAGTATGCGGCTGGATAATGCATGTCCGTCCATTTGAAATAACTACAATGGCCTGAATTAAAGCGAATGGTCTACCATCATCCTGACATTATAGGAGTCATATCCATCCTACTACCGGTAATAAATCTATGGAGGATGGGAACGGATAACTAATTGAAGAGAAAATTTTTATCAGAAGAGTAATTTTTATCGTCAGTACCGTTATCATTACTGTCATTAGCGACGTAACTACTTAGTGATGAATTGGTTCTCGTTATTCCAAATTGACTTCAGCTATATTAGAAGGACAAGAGAGAGGGAGGGAGGGAGGTGAGAACGTCGTAACTTATGTATTTCCACATAAAAATAAATACAACTTTAGATAAGGACTAATAATGTCATAGATTTCACTTAATAGTCAAGTACACTAATAGTAGTCTTACAGTGTGCACCCCTCCTACACCATACTCCTTATTTCCTACAATCAGAGTCCGTATTGTCTAGCACTGTCCTATTTATTTCGCTTAATACTACAACTATCCAAACATTTTAATGAATTATAACATTTATAATTAATACTATCAATGATTGGTTGGATGTAGTAGAAGAGACTCGGGTTCTTGCAGGACCGTAGCGCCATTATAATAATATAATAATAATAACATTTATAGACGATTTTTGGTACAAAATATAATTCAATATTTTGATAATAAGTTAAATATAAATTTAAAAGTAAATACCTCTGTATCACACCACTAAAATCTATATTTATACCACTACAATCTAGAAGAGTCTCAGTACTTCAGTACATTGTTTCATGGTCACCGCTTGTGCAAAGATGTAAATTGACCCAGATCAAGCTCAATCGCCAGGTTTTCCCCTTAATTAATCAAGAATTTCTACTTTATAAAGGCTGAATGCCTTCCTCTCCCCATCAACAATCTATCGACCCCCCGAGTCGATTCACGGCTGATGTTAAGTAAATGGACTGTGCAATCAATTTAATTAATCAATATAAATAAAAGGGATTAATTCTGAAAATTTTAACATTCGTTAAAACTTATTATTATTCGGCTCAACGGCCCTCTGATGACCAGTGCCTTCTTCTAGAATAGATCTCCGTTCCTTCCTGTCCCGAGCGTGCCTACTCCATCTTTGGAAGCCAAGCCGGTTCAGATCCTCTCCAATATCCTTTACATCATCAAGACCGTGAATTTTCGGGAGCTTTCATAACGAACTGAGTTCACAGTTCAGAAGACTTCAATAGATTCTGTTGTCACATGAGTGAGAGATGGTGGTTCCTGAAGGCAGAGGGAGTAAACGACTCCTCGGTAAAATAGGTGGCCTCATTTGAGATGGTGGAGTATCCTTAGGGATGGTCACAATATATAGTATTTAACTATTATAATCTGTAACATACGTTTAAATAACGAAGTAAGTAGTAACGTTACAAATAATAATTACTAAATTGTGGACGGGGTAGCAGAATGGGCTAACGCGTGTGCATAGGACCGCCGTTGCCCGGCAACCTGATATATCAATCAAACGATACAAAAATAGTCACGAGTTCGCGTCCCGGTGCCGAGGGAGTCTTTTCAATCCCCGGCCACACCCTCTAGCCCCGGAAAACCCCGTATAGCCTTCAACGGCGAGGAAAAAAAAAAAAAATTAAAAATAGTAATCCTTTGTTAACGTTTTGAAATGGCACATTTACATTGATTTTCGTTTAATTTTTAACAAATCTATTCATTTATAGCTTAATTTGTGACTAAATTAATACTTATTAAATTTAAGTATAATTTAAAAAATGGTTTGAGAAAATTAATATATTTGTCAATTATCAAAGCCGTATTTTTATTTTTATTAGGAACTTTGTAAGATAATTGTGTCCTTCGCGATCTTACTCTCGATCTTATTTTAGGAATATTGAGTGCCGATTCCTGGATATATTTCCTCCTCCCATTGCTAAAACGCTTACACAATATCGCTGTATGTAGTGGATCCTTCACTTCGTCGTATAACTCACAAATTAATAAATATCTTTTCACACTTATTTCAAATCACACTTTATGTAAATTTAATAAGTCATCGCAAACTAGTTTTTGATCTCTTTTTATTCATGAACGTTTCAGGGAATCTAAGGGAGGTTAATTGTAATTAATCATTACATTGATTTAAGTGCTAATAAAACGTAAAAAATATAATAGAGAAAATAATTCAAAATTGGATAATGGAAAAATAATAAATATATAAAAAAAATTGTTACAGATACCTTTTGCTTTGCCTCAATAACAATAATTTGGAAAAATAATCTAATGCAATAATCCAAATAAAGTAGTATTTGGACTATTTTATTGAATACTCGTGAATGTCTTGACAAATTCATAAATTATGATCAAAGCGTTGCGTTTGCTGCAGTTGATCAGTTCTTTGTTATAGATTTATTTTATTTATTTATTTTTTAAATGTCTTTATTGCTGAATATTTAAATAAATATATGGGTGTGTAAATAAGGAATAGACACATTGAGAATTTAATTTTTGCTTACTCTTGATTATTGTAGCTCGACTAAAATTATACCAATTATTCAGAATATAACCAATCCGGATATAAATAATCCATCGCCATCTGAATATAACTCTACATCACCGCGACTTAAACAATAAAGAACTCTTGAGTCTCGATGGCGGAAGGAAGCGGCCTCCGGCACGCAACATATAACGACCTCTGACTATTTATCACATACCTTTCTTTCTGTTGGCCGCAAAGGTGGGAGAAGCAAGCTATATCGTGTTTAGATTTCTAAATAATTAACTTATAAAACCATAAAATATTTTAGAACAAAATTAAAAGAGTTGATAGGCACGTTCCCATTGTTCACAATTATTTTTCATCAGTTACCAAAAGCAAATCTAATATCGAAGCTGAAGTGCTTTGATAGTCGATTGCTAATTACAACACGTCTTGAATCAGCCAAAGAAAAAACAATAGACTATATAAACAGTACGTACTTACCGCGTGCTATAGCAACCCTTTAACCTGCAAGTACTTAAATTATTAAGTGACCTATGTTGGCAACGACCTAGACTGGCACATAATTTTAGGGCAGTGGAGTAGCAAGGGTGATGATGAAAATCGATAAGGATAAATAGATAAGGAACAAATGATAAATGAAAAGTGGGTTGTGCGGAAGGAAAACTGATAGCTATTTGACCCGAGTAATGAACGTCTACGTTCTACTTGTATTTTTAGCCTGACAAACACGGTTAATATAGAATTTATCGTTGCATATACTTTCATTGCTACCACATTCTATAAAAATGAAAGAATATACGAATTAATTATTTAGAAATACGCTGCAAATGATCACACACTGCTTTATTGTTTTCAAATAGTTACATATAAAATAGGCGTGGCGTGTCACATTAGATTTCTTACCACTTCTTCGGAAAAAAAAAAAAAAAATACATACAGAAATTGCCTCCTTGAGATGTTTTTATAATTATTTTTTTGTTGGAAAAATAAATAGAAAATAAAATAATCCTAAAAATAACAATCCCGACTGCTTCCGAGGAATTACAGTTTTACGAGTAATAAAATAAAATAAATCTACTTTGCATTACTACAACATATGCAGAAAGTTCAAAATACCATATCTGTGCTTCAAGTAGTCCAATTAATTTAAATACACAAATCTAAAATGTTTTTGTTTTAATAATTCTCGGACAGAATTCTGCATTAGTCTTAATTTTTTTTTCAACTACTTTTCAGGGAAGTATGTTATATACATAAATTTATAGGGCCTCAAGGAGAATAATTAGGGCAAGTTCTAGTTTATTTATAAGATTATGTGCTTTTCGACCACTTACAGGTCATTTTAATTCTTAAACAGTTTCATATTACAATACAAAAAAAAAATTGTTTTTATTCGATTTTCGAAATCTACGTATCGTTAAACGTAAAACCTTAAATTTTGAGGGAGAAAGGAGGGTTGAAGTTTCTGGACGATCACAATGGTTCATTATTGAAAACAATAAAACAAAATTAAAAGTACAAAACACAGAAAAAGTTTAGTAATACTGTTGAGTTTTTAAAAAAATAAAAACAATGTTTTTGCCATTTTCATGTTGTTTTTCAAAATGGCACTAATATAATATTCCAAATCAACTTCTTTCAGCTCATCTTCATCCGAATAACACACAGTTAAATGTATCTCGCACGAAATACACTGAGGGAGTGTTCCCTTGCCAAAGGTACTTCTATGTTATTCTTGAGTGCCCTGATTCAAAGTCTGGTTCAGATAATCGCTTCCCTTCATTTCAACTAGAGGTCCACTGAACCAGATATGATTTGGCCAGATATTGGAATACTTGAGTGAACCACAGGTTACCACAAACATTTTACTCTCTCCAATGTTCTTAAAAGGTTAACTAATATGCCCTAAATCATGACAAAAAAGCAGTGATCGAGGTTAAAGTGATAAATATATCTTACATAAATTAAACACACCTGACATCTGCGCCACGACAGAGCTGCGAAAAATATGCAACAATCCAGAAACGACTATATTTGGCGGGTCAAGGTTGGGCTCGAAGGGCATTGCAAAAAGAAGACGAAACCCGTGAGAACTGAGAGATCTGCTCTGAGCACTTAGCGCCCAAACTGACTCAGCAGCCTGCCGTTGCATAACAGCCTGGATCCGTTAGCAATTCTTAGCGCTCCTCATTTGGATGAGTGGTCTGTGCTACTGGGGTTCTATAGTTTCCTATTGTATTAGAATACTTTACATTTGACCTAACTAATAATATTTTAAAATACAATCGACCACCAGTTAGAAAGTTAGATGTTTGTTATATAAACGAATACAGCGCGTGGTTTTAAATACCACTCAAAACCAAAATAAGGAGTGAGTAGTGAGAATGAGAGATAGATAGAAGACAGAGCCCTGAAAACGAGAAAGTACAAGGGATGGATACGGACCGTTAGGGGCCAGGGTCGCCTCCGTTCCAGTAGAAGGAGAAATGTCCTGGAGGCCAGGCATTCCTCTGGAACAGCTCACGCCCACGCTCCTGCTGGAGGACAACCTGTACCAACGAGCCGCTATGGATCAAGGAGGGGCCTGATAACGATCTAGGTACACAGCTAGCAGCTATTTACTCAAGCTTTATCATGAGGCATTTGCTACGGGTTTCTGTAGAAACTATATGTCTGTATAATTTAAAAAAATCATATCCTTTTTGGATTCGTCATTCTATCGATATTTTTAATCCACTGTCATTTGCTTTTATTAACTTTTTTATTGGATTTCTTAGATAAAATAATTTGTTATAGTTTTCTATAAGAATTCACCCAAATTTTTAGAGGTTGGTCGCTGATCCCACATATCTCAAGAAGTTTACATTTATGATCATTTATAACCATCATAATTAGAAAGGTTTCCAAATTTCGAAATCAGATCATTTTAAACCGAAGTACAGACAATTGTAATTTGTACACATGTTTGGGCCTACTATTTTGACGATAAACCAATTTTTCTTAAGATTTGTTATTTTCAAATGCAAAGATCGAACGTTTGACGACTTTTTTGAACTTTCAAAAGTTTATTAAAATCTTATTATTATATAGAGGGTTGGAAATCTTTCCACACCACAACCAATGACGATCTTTACTGAGATAATCATGCCACGAGTTATAAATTAAGATAAGCTATACCTGGTGAAATAATGCAAGGCTTCATATAAGTTGAACACAATTTTTGTTCGAAACATATAAATATTATCTAGAATTCCGAAAGGTTTATTGATTTTTAAATATTTTTTCTCAAAGGAGTTTTTTTTTCGTACATCATATCTTCCTTAATTCTTCATTAAACCTAATGATTGGGTCACCATTTCAAATATTATCTTCACTTTCAGGGCCGAAAAATAAGCACATTCCCCAAAAAACTAAATTAAAATCAACTCAAAAAGTATAACCTCCATAATAAGGAAGTTTTCCGAATTCTCTACAATATGTAAGAAAAAAGAATCATCAAAATCAGACCATTCTTAACAAATTCATCCCTAATACTTAATCAATGATTGACGAAAAAGAGATCTTTACAATAAAATAATCATTTGGATATAATCCTTAAAAAAAAACCCAGATAAATCAATAGTTTTTCTCATTAATACCTACAGTACAATATTTGGACTTCATATTCAACATCAAAAAACATACTGCCATTAAACTCATCTTATAAAGCACGAAATATAAGAGCGAAAATACCTAAAAATTACTAGTAGGTCATGGATTTGTACTCATCTCCCTCACATTTGAAATGCAAACTTTATCATTCAGACAAATCACGTAAACCGTCCCAGTACTTTTGAATTAAATTTAAAAAAAAATCTTTAAATATTATTTCTCAAAGGTGTTTATGAATATATTTGTCGGTTCGCTATATCTTCTTCAATTCTTCACCAAATTTTATGATTGGGCCATCAATTTGGGGATTATCTCCTCTTGCAGGAGCGCAAAACTAGTTAAAATTCAAAGTTCGTGGATAAACTAAAAAAAAAACTATAATGCCCACGAAATCTTCAATCGATGGTCTTTGAATACATCCTTTAAAATATCCAATCTCATGAAGATAATATTCAATATAATTGAGAGATTCATACCACAAGCAATAAATTAAATGAATTAAAAAAATACATTGCAAACATGTGCAAACCAGACAGTTTAAACCAAAATTTATCAAAGTAAATTGATAATTACAAACTTACTAAGATTAAAAAAAATATAACAACAATACATTTAACCTACAAAAGCGAAGACATAGATCTACGAAAATAGAAATAATAAATACTTTTCCGTTTCATTGCTACCCGAGTTTCCTTAATTGAAGAAACAATGAGTATTGAAATGAAAAAGAAGCCAGAGGAAAGCCTTGGAATTCCTATGATACAGAAAACACTAACGAACATATCTGAATTGCAAATGGAGTTACGGCAATGCAACCCAGCATCTCCTCCCCTCTCAAACAGTAAACCTTTGTAAATATAAAGGAGGACGTAATAAATAATTATAAATAACATAACCCACGGAGGGAGGAATTGTAGTAATAAAATTATACTCGAGATAATAACTTAAAAACTAATGAAGGGTGAATTAAATACCTGTCATATGATCGTTATAGGTTTCGGCGGGAAATTTATAATAAATTAAGACACGTCGTATAAGAGAAGGTAGTAGGTCAATTTGTTCGAATTATGGATTGTTCAATGCTTAAAAGTCTTTATCAACTACTTTACGATTTAAAAAAAATTTATTTATTGAATATTAACACAACCTGCCACACTCGGGGGCAATAAGCATTAGAGCTACTAGTATCCACTCATTCAATATATACATACAAGAAAAATAAATTACACGAAATTTTTTTTATTTATTTAGACATATAATATTCTGTCACGGGGACAATAATTATATTGATAAATGAACATATTCACACCGTATATATAAAAAAGAAACAAAATTAACAAAAGTAAAATAATAACTAAATAATAATAAATAAAAACTATATACAATAAAAAAACATAAAATAACCTAAATATAAGTAAATCAAAAACATAAAAATACAGTCATACCTATATACAATATATACAATCAGGCGGGGAACCCAAATCCCTGCGCTACTCTCTCAACCGCCTCACTGGTGCTTAAGCCGGTGGAGTTTGAGCGAGAGCGCTTTAGCCACATACACTCATGTCTTGAGTGGAGAATCTGGCCATTGCCAGAACTCCAAAATAAATACTATAAAAGATCTCTGGCCCCTGCCGCTTCAACCTTCGAGGAGGATTGTAGGGATGTGTAGAACTAAATAGGGATTGGGCTAGGGGATTTGGATGATTGATAAGGTTCTGATGGAATTTTGAAAATTTTTCAGGGATAAGGTCAAGGACAAATGGGGTATTAAGGTCATGATGTAGGGTTTTGTTAGTTACATAGAACGGAGCATCGACTATTGTTCGGAGGACTTTGGATTGAAAGGATTGGATGCGTACACGAAATTAGAGAGAAAATGAGTTTGATACGAACATTTAAATCTCTGAGTACGTCATATAAATAACTATGTCTTCAGAAATAGGAAAACAACAAAACAGGTTTTAAAAGATACTTTGGTGAATTTTTTTAAAAGTAAAATATATTGACCGAAGCCGAAGAACAAATAATTGGACTTTATACGAAATTCCCCTCCAAAGATAATTCACTAGTTTTCCCACATCATACGCGAATAGACAAGTTTCAGTCCAACCCCTCTGGACAAATACTTCATTTCATCAAGAAATAGGGTAGGACTCCCCTCTCAATCCGAATTCACAAGGAACCTGTTTTCAACTGTTTAATAGTTATATAACTACATACATTGAACTAAAACAATAATTGTTTTATTTATTTGTCTCTAATGCGTTTTAATACTGTGTCGATGACAAAGAAGTGAAAACTCATATCTACAAAAAATATTTCTTCAAAAAAAAAATGTCTAAAATATACAATTTGTTGTTTATTTTCTATGACTTAACGAGGAATATCAAAATACAAAAATAATTTATAGTTTAGTTTTAATTCTCTGTTAGTGATGATAGGAGTTATCACCAGAAAATCTGATTACTTAACAGATACTGAAAACATGGGTGATAAATAGTCAGGACGCAATCATTTTACAATTTTTTTTATTTGTGCCAACGTTTCAACCCAAACAGGCGGGTCATCCATCTTCAGGGCGTGGTTCAAGCACTGAAGGCTTTCAAGTACTGAAAACCATCAACAGATACCGAAAACCTTCAATTTTATTTCCCGCACAGATAGGTTGCGGCTAGAAATACGAGGTTTCAGCAGTGGATGGTGAATATGATATTAATTTACTTACGAAGTGGATGCCTGGACTATCTGCTTGAGAAACAAAAACAAAAAAATCGCTCTCGATACTTAACATATAAAAACTCAAATGTAAAATTGTGGCCCCATTTATGGTAAGTTGTGTTTTTTTTTACTTCCCGTAAAAAAACAAAAAAAAAACATAGTCAAACTTTATTATTATTTAACAAATGTTATTATTCGTAAGGTTTTCAAGTTAACGATGAATCAAGAACAACTAACCTGATCCGAACCAAAACAAAATTCCAACAAGCTAGTCAGAGTCGTTCATAACTATCGCTTCGCTAATTTGACTACAGATGGCGGTATTAGGGGGTTCAACAGCCGCTCGCATATTTTGCATGTAAATTCCCAACAACTTCAGAGGCCTTTCCTTCCTCGAGATATGCGATCCTCTGATATGTAATTTCTGACATAAACAAGATTCGCCTCGTTGGCATTAATGTACCTGCAATTTTCGGCTATCATTTCTCATATAACAAGATGAAAATGAAGATTACTCCTATGCTGAATTAGTAGTAGATGAATGACAAACCGTAATGATGGCGGTTTCTAATTATATTCTTACAAACAAAAGAAAAACTGTTTTAGAATTTCTGCAGAAGTGTCACTCCAACATGATGTGATGGGCGTAGGATCACATGAACACAGTGTGTGTCTTATGCTAGATAGGTTTGGTTACATGTTTAACATAAGCAACTAACAGGAATCACACTAATTAAATGTTTCGGAATATGTAAATAAAATATTATTAATTGTGCTCATTATCATGTAAAAATGTAAAAATCAAGGAGGTACACATTGAAAGATAAATATTGCTACTGTTAGAGCAAAAATCGTAAAGCAAAGGTCGTATGTAGAAATTCATTTATTTTTTTTTTTTACAGAAGAACCGATTATTTGTTTATGGTTTATTAGTATAATTTTATATTTTGTATCTCATAGCTATTATCCTATTTAGGAGAATGCTTATGCAGTTAGCAGTCGCAGACTACAAAATGTCACCTATAGCGCATAGAGAATAAACATGTAAAAATGTTACATACGATCTTTTGTACTAACAGTAGCGATATAAACTATCAGTTATGAATATTTTAATTGAAAGGCAAGGCAAATATTCTGGTATAATATGTTTATTAGTTATCGGTTCGGGGCTGATCCATAATCAAAACTTGATATCACAGTTTAATAACACCACAATGATATAAAGTGCATGGTTTTCAGTTGTTATATAATGTCAATGTCAAAATAATAAAATTAAATCTGAAGACATCAATTTGTTCTTAGCTAAAAAGTTATTGAGAGAACCTCTAATTACAAATTCTAATAGTGAGAAATTTGTTATTTGGAAAGGATTTATTATTTATTTCAACTATGTTTTCTTATTTTTATTAGAAGATTATAAAAAATGAGGAAATTAAGGATGAAAAAACGACCAAGTCAGTACTACGAACACAGCCGACTTCACTGATAGGTCGTGATGGTTTACAGAACTAAGTTAGTCCTTTGTATCCATTCACAATGCATCCATTTCCTAAATTCCATTACCACAATTGCATAATAGACTGTATTTTTTAAGACGTATTTTTTTTTTAAATAATTCATTATTATTGTTGAGAAAGAATTAACACATTAGTGTCAATAACACAGTTAAAAAAAAATCTTACTAACTTTGGAGATAATGAGATGATAAAGTAGATATTGAGTGTTATGCACGTATTCCCTCCTTACGTCATCACTAGCCCAAGTGGTACCCCCACCCTTTTCTTATCGATCTGATATTGCGACAAATACACGTTCTAAGAAATACACTTTTCTTCCAAATTTCATTTATAGTATGGAACGTTATCTGCAATAGTGGTTGTTGTTTTCAAAATTATTAATATTACACAGTGTATTAAATTTATGCTTTTAAACAGTTAAATCAGCTTGAAACTGAACAGAGAAAGAAACCTATTTCTTACCGAAAATACATATTATTTATTTAAAAAAAAAAATCATTTTAGTAATAGAAATAACTACTTTTATGTAGCATTCTCTAAGAAAATTTGAATATATCAAAGCTTTAGTTTTTGACGCACCACTGTTCTAATGAATGTAAGTGTGTGTAGTGAATTGTGTATAAATAATATTTAGTTCACACTTAACAATTCTCAAAGGAAAAAAAAATGTTTTTATGATTAAGACGATTCAATCAAGAGTCTTACAATTAGTAAACGTTGCTGATGAGCATTAGCCGTAATAATTAAAGAAACTAACACATATAATTTTTTAATGTACTTACTGATTGATTCAAGAAAATCCTAAAAGCTGAGTTTAATCATAAGACTCTAATTTCATTTATTAAAACAAATTAAATAAAACACAACTGACGAAATGCAGGCGAGGTAAAATAGAAGACCAGCTCAAGTGCGGTATGGGATAATCGTTTTTAACAGGTCACAAAAACAAAAATAAAACGAAACGATCAATATTATATACAAAACGGAAACAATAAATTTGGTTCAATAGTTAATGAGAAGTAAATAAAATAGAAAAGGTCTCATAATTCCAATATTAATTAAGGTTTCAGTTAGGTCTTTGATATAAGACAAAGTTTTCTTTCGGTTCTGAAACAATTTCCGCTGACGGCTATATATATATATATATATATATATATATATATATATATATATATATATATATATTTTTAATGTTTGAATAAAATAACTAACTGTAGTTTCATGTGAGAAAAACTTTCTATATTAAATAGTCATCCTGAAATTAAAAAAAAAAATTAAAAATGTCTATCATCATGGTATCCTACAACACATTCATTTTCTAGATGAAAAACAAATTTTACTTACATTTATATCACTCAAATCCTCTCAATTAACAAAATAAAGCAGTGAAAAAGTAAATTTAAAAAATGTATATATGAATATTCTAAAGTAAATACCTGACTTTCGCCGAAGCAACACTCGATCTAAGTTCTTGAATATTAAATTATAGGCGAGAAAAAAATTAACGTAAGTAACGTTTTATAAAGATTAAATAATTGTACACTAATATTTTTAAGAACGAATTTGCTAATAGTACTAAATTACGGGATGAACATTGAGAGCGACTGATGCCGGGAAGATAAACGCCACAAGTATAAACGGATATTAAGGACTATGATGAAAATAAAAAACCGGTTAGTTCTTAAATCAACGCCAAACCTAATCGAATTCTAGCCTCAGCGGAATTTAAGAACCTTAGACAATCTTGGCCATGCCTTCTATAGTTGATAGTTTTTATCAATTATCTCTTAACGATAAAAAGTGTAACCAGTAATAGAAAAGATTAAATTTGAAATTGAATATAGCTTGCAATTTATGGGTCCAGAAATAAAATTAAAAAACAACAGATATCCATTAGCATTGAAAAGAAATAATAAAATTAGATGAACTTTTTTTTTTGGGTCGTTCCCTTCCTCGCCTTTAAGGCTATACGGGGTTTTCCAGGGAGAGGAAGGGTGGGCGGGGATTTAAAAGACGCCCCCGGCACCGGGACGGGAACTCGTGACTATATTTCATCATTGTATAATATATCAGGTTGCCAGGCAACGGCGGTGCTGTGCACACACGTTAGCCCATTCGGCTACCCCGTCAACAGAAAATTAGATGAACAAAAAAAAACAAAGAAAGAAAAATGTACATATTTATTTTAATACTATTCAAGGGAGAAGCTCCATCCCTAAACCCTCCTCCCCCAAAATGGAAATTTTTTCGTAACTTCATGATTTATCAATATTATTTTGATCACTCTCAATGTGAATCCCATTGATTGTAATGAACTAGTTTACTGTTTCTGTATCGTTTCAAACTTTTTTCAAGTCTCCTTATTGAGATGTCCTTTAGCCCCTCCAAAATGTTTTCCTTTTATGTCCGTTTTGTGCCTATAGAACAGAAAGAAGAAGGGCAGGTCTGGTGGAGAATGAAGCGAACAAGCTGTGTCTTCGTTTTTGGTCGAAATCTGCTTCTCAGTCAGCATCAGCATGGTGTGGGCAGGTGCGATGTCGCGGTGAACCAGTTCCCAGAGCGCCATCAATCCGCCCTTTTCTTCCAGATATTTTCCTCAATCCCTTAAAAACTCCCAAGTAGAGTATTTGCTAATTGACCGTTTGGCCTGTAGGAACAAACTCAGAGTGTACTACATTGACATCTCTCCATTTTTTATACGTGGAAACCACTCGCTGTGTTTTTCTTAGGACATCAGCTGTTTTAAGCATCAAAAGAATCTCCACTAGGGATTTTCCACAAAACGAAAAAAGTTACACATACAACACTTCAAACTGAAAATAAATAAATAAAAAAGATATTTAGAAATAAAAAGAATGGACCTATTTGAGGATCTTGCGTGTTGTTTTTCTTAGTACAATAAATGTAATACCAAAACAATAAAAGAGCTATTCTTTAGAAATACAAGTCAAATAAGAGTTTCATAAGAAAGTCATTCTAAATGCAAATAACAAAAGGATTTGGTGCAAATAAATATTTAAATGAAAGAACATTTTCTTCAAATCTTAAGCGCAGAGGAGTTAAGAAAAAACCGGTACATACAAGGAAAAGCTTCAGGAAGCCGTAAACTGCGGCAGTAAAGGCGACAGCAAAACTACTTCCAGCCACGCAGACAAAGAATCCTGAGCCTTGCATTATGCAGGATCACGTCCACGTCTTGGCTTAGCATCTTTTGTTCCTTAGGAGGAGCAGGTGGAGGAAGGTCGCGGTTAGACCGCACTATAAAAGGGGTCCAACGACCCGTACACAATAACTACCAAACCATGACCATATGGTCCCCCCTTAAAGAGCTAGAAGGAGGCTCCTGTCAATCAGGAAGTACGACACATGGATATGTCATGTCATAAACAGGTCGTGTATTATAATAATGCTATAAAAAATAGCAATACATATAAAGATAACTGAACAGAGAGGATCACTATTCCCAGGTACCGTTGCTTGGTGTTTACAACTTGAGAGGAGAGGCCTATCTAGTCCTGACAGCTTAATAAGCTAGTTGTCTTACTACGTCATTTCAAGAAGGAGACTTAACATGAGCTAGTTTGGTTCCTTGACAAGGCAGTCAGGATTCACAATCAATCACTGAACTGACTGCCAAGACATTCCTTTATTATTGTTTTATTTTTACCAACGCATTGAGCCTTGATAAATAAATGTATTTATATTTATAATTGGTAATTGGTTGACTGTCGTGGATAATGAAGAGAAGAATAGTTGGGGTGCTCAGTCAAAAAGGAAGGCAAAAAATAAATTATAATATTTATTTTTTACATATGCCGACGTTTCGACCTGAAGTTCAGGCCTTCATCAGGGCTAAGAAAATAACCAGATAACAAGGTATGAGAAACATAAGTAATGATGGTAAAAAAGATAATAAAAAATGAGAAAATAAAATAAATAAAAAAAAAAAAAAATTATAATAGATAGATATAAAGTAAAATGAAATTGTTAGAATAATGACTAAGAACTAAGAGATAAATAATAAAAACTGTTACATAGTGTGGAATGATGAAGTAGACATAATCAAAAAGGGGTGACAAAAGTGCTACATTGGGAATCTTAGAATAAAATGTAAAAACATAAAAAAGAAATATAAAGTTATATAAGAAATGAAAATAAAATAAATAGTAAAATTAAAACATTGAGAATGGAGTAGTTAGATAGAAAATTGAGATATTGTAGAGTCTATCAAGATGTACAGACAATGTATAATATAATAAAGAGTTAAAAACAGAGAAAAGGAATGAAAGGAACTGTTATGTTAAATTTTTTTGTCATGTATATAGTGAATGAATGAACGAATGAATGAATTTTTTATTGACTATTTATACAATAACATACAACAAAAGTATCCAAGCTCAATAAAAATATATACGGCTTGTTTCTTGAAACCGTCAGTCAGAGGCTGGCCTTGGCAAAATTAAGTATTATTGATACAATAATATAAACTAAAACCTAATATGTTAATGTTAATAAATACAGTGTTAATGCTAACAAATACAGAAATACAATGTATCAGCTCTTAAAATCAAAAATATAAATACACATATATAAATACATACACATTTTTAATATAGATATTTTAATATAATTACATAAATAATTTTTCCGGCTTAAACATTATTCATCTAATAATTTAACTCTTGGCATAAGGCATATCTGTATTGCCAGGCTCCTTTACAATAATATGGATATGGATAGACTTACACAATTTTTTTCGTCTAAAAGTGCAATTATTTCCCCAAATGCCAGGCTTTTCCGAAATATTTTCTCCTAAATTCCGCCAGAACAGGACATACACCAAGGAAATGCACGATATTTTCTATTTCATTCCTATTGCATAATGAACAAAATTTATTACTTGTTTTATAATACACCCTAAAGTTTAATTGTATTAATTCTGCTCTGGCCTTAAATATCCATTTTATTATCGTTTCATTGTATTTCTTATCGAAATAATTGTTCCCCGATATATCATGATTTAAGTTTTTGAAAGTTCGGTTCACCCATGTGTCAGATCAATTCATACGAAAGCTCAAAAAAACAACAACAAAAAAAACACACAGTTTCTTATTAAAATTGTCCTGTATATAGTATTTATTATCTATGCATGACACATATTTGTATAGCAATCATAATATAATTTCTTGCATTATCTATAGTTTATTATAATTTCTATTTATCTATATTTACATACTATGCTTTTATTTATATATATATATATATATATATATATATATATATATATATATATATATATATATATATATATACTATTTATTACAACGCATTTTATTACTTACTGTGTTATATTACTATTCTAGTGTATATTATATTATATGGGGTATTGTATTATAGCTCATTGTTTCTATTTAGAAATGCAGGCAGGAGAGTTGTCGTCATTGTAACACAATGAATTATTTTACATAAATTGTAAAATTTTTGTTATTTTATTTTTTTATGATCACTGTTCAATATTATAACCAACTGAATTTGTATGTGGCATTTCCCGAAAACAAATAAAACATTCATTCATTAAACAATATAAATAACGAATTTTCAATTACAGCATTTTAGTAACATGTAATTTTATTTTGTTTAAAATATATTTCCATGGTATTTATAATGAATTCAATTTGAATAAGTTTATTTATTCCAAATAAAATCACTAAATCTGAGTAAACTGGCAGTTAATAGTGGAACTACCCAATACTGAAATAATATAGCCAATTTATGAAAACATAAAAATATAAACAGATAGCAGAGCCATAACCCTTAACCACAGATTAAAATAAATTAATTATTAGCAGATGGTCCTGTGGTACAGACAGGTACAAGGCTTAACAACTTTCACTGCGGTCAGGACAAAACTTTAAATGGAAACTCATCCTTTACAAAGTAACTGTCCTTGGATAACTAGAAATGGTTTAATCACCCTGGATAAAAAAAAAATTAAATTCCAGGTATATAGACAATTTTAGCTTAAATTATGCTTTTAAGAACGTCGTATTATAAAATTAAATGAAATCCACACTTACTCAATACGTTTTTATTCCTTCAAAAGAAGAATTTTTTAAAAACAATAAGCACAATAATTTAAAAATTACCTCTTTGTTAGTATTAACTAATCATGTTATTTTATCTGTTGATATACGCATATGTACATTCTCACAAGAAAGTTTAATTTAGATGTGTAATTTAAGATAGATTAAACTGACTCCATATCATGAAACGATGTCATTTTTTTCATAGTTTTTCCACAATTTAATGAAAAATCACATATGTCAGAAATAATGCTCAATGTTAACTTAGACCACGTACCTCAAGAAACCATACATCAGACTTAAAAAAAAAAAAGTTCTTTAGAAAAATCGGGAGATTTTATAATTAAAGACTTTTTTTTTATTCCTTTGATTGATTACCAAACTCACTAAAACCAGATTTATTTCTTCAAATATCAAATTAGTTTTTATTAAAATAATATGGCAATTATTGTAATAAAATGATTTTATATTAAATTACAAAAATAAAATTATTCGTCAATTTTTTAGTTGTTTGTTTTATTATAAATTTATCTCCATCAATAGAACAAGCTATCAAACCATACAAATAACGAAAATAATTAACAAATAAGTGAAAGAATATTGGCAAAACTGTTCAATTAAGATGGCAGATGATAAGAGAGTGAATTGAAGACAGTGACTAATGGAGAAAAGACAAAGGTACAAGTAGATGAGGCGAATGCAAGAGATAACGTAATGGAGGAGTTGGGGCACTCGACCCGTGGATAATTCATTATTCTTTGACAGCGACATTGAAATTTTTTTTATAACATAATGATAGAAAAATACTTCGTCTGCCATCACCATGGAGTACTACAGTTTATATTTCTCGAAACAGGAGTTAATAAATAGTACCACATTGTTTATGGTAACAACAACTTTGACAACTTGAAAAAAATTCAAGAACATAAAAAAAACACAAAAAAAACAAACAATAAAACATGGACTAAAATTTGCTAAAATCGGACGTTTGACTACAATACTTTATTATACTATTATTTCCCCCTTTTTATATCATGGACAGTATTGATACTATATGAGAGGCCTCATATCAAAGACGGACATCTGTCATTTTTAGTAAAAGCCAATTTTTTTACAACATTGCTTTAACTTAAAATTGGTTCAAACCTATTCTAATGATTTCTTTGCATGAACCAACTTGAACAAAATCAGAGACGGTTTGAATTGTACCTATAAAACAAAAATTGAGTTCTTCTCCACTATCTGAAAATGACAGATTTCATTCTTTGATATAAAACTACTCGTATAATCATTAGGTAAAATAATTTACTAATTCACATGTGTTTTGGCACTTGGGCGACTTTTTCAATTCTTTCTTATCTTAAAACGAGTTTTTAAATTTATTTATTAGTTTTTTTATTACATTTTCAACCAACTTTTTAAATAATTTAATCATACTTTAAGAAAGCATCTGCAATATTCAAAGAGATATTTAGTTTTAAAAGTCATTCCAGAAAATAAAGATAAAAGAAAAAAAAATCCATGTAAACCTTCACTGAATGCTCGAAAAATACTTTTAAAAACATTAGTTCAAAGTCCGATATAGAGAATTTATCCGTTGTGTAATTTAATTTTCTTACAAATGATGCACTAAAAATTTAAAAAATAAATCTGTATATCTATTGAAAATAGCACATCGAAAATTTACTGCAATCAGGTCAAGATTGCAGTAAATTCCTTATCGAGTATTTAACAGTTTATATTGATAATTTTTTTGTTGTTTTATTTTTATCATTATACTCATAATTATTATTTTGTAAATTTATTTATTTTATTTATTTATTGGTTCAGTGTCTGACTAGGCTCTCCCTAGAGAAGTCCACATAATTCAGGGATGTTTTATGAAAATTATAACAAATCTTTTTTAAAAAATGAGATGATAGAAGGATGAGATATAAATATAAAATTCAAAATTGTTTTTTTTTTTAAATTAAATATATTATAAAATCTTATTAAATACATTAAGCCGAGAGTTAAAATAAAAACTCAGTAATGATATAATATATTTTTACTAGAATATTATTATTGTATGTATTACAAGTTGATTTATACATAATAATATATTATTACTTTTTAATGGGTGTTCCATTTTTTTGTTGACCCTCTATTACTTTCTAACTATTATCTCTCATGCTGTAACTAAGGCCAACTATTTTATTAATAAATACATTTATATCTTTCCATTGCAAAGCATGAGGTCTACAAACTGTACGAAGGATGGAATGTTGTCATGCCTAGAGGATTCTACGCGAAAACTGCTTTATCTGGCGGTTGTACAAAGAGGTCAAACAAATGTTTCTCCACTAGATGGAAAAGGAATGAGGGTAATTTGAGGAATCTTGTGAACAGTTTTTTTTTTACGAAGGTTTATGGTATGTATTTTTGCAGAAAAATAAAGTTACAATGTTTCTAAAATTATAATTAATGCGAATATAATAAATACTCAAAATTAAACAGTAAGAATTCGAACCAATGGATATTCCACTTTGGAAATTCAACGACAGGTGTGGATAAACGCAGGTGTATTCAACTTTAAGAGAATAATAAAGGAATGCTTAACTAATTCGGAACACCTGACCTCAGTTATAGAGATAGGGGAACTTACATTCTTAAACTTCTAAGCCAAGAGAAATTCATTCGAGTGCTAAGTAAAAAGGGATAAAGGATCTGAAGCATTGAACATTTACAGCCTACTAACTTATGAAACGTGACATTAAAAAAAAAACTCAATCAAAAAGAATTATTTTCAGAATATTTCTCTGTACTAAAATATTAGGGGTATTCACTCAATCAGTGATAGGTATTGCAACCTTCTTAAATGTGCAAAGTCGAGAAAATTATTTACGAAATATGTGTTAAATATGGCCGCTAGCACTCACGATTTCAACGCGGCCTAAAGTGTTGCAAACTTCGTAAACGCATGCAGTAGGTTATTGTAAGGTTTTAATGTGTTTGTTTCTTTGTTCTTTGATTGTGTACAATATATCCACAGAAATTGAATGGAATGGAATGAAAGGACAGCAAGGATTTAATCCATGAATCCATCAAGTTCTTTGCCTTCTGAATCTTCATTCATGCTTTTCAATAAAGCATTTTTAACCAAATAATCCAGCAACTCAGTTTTTCACACTTCGCTTTGGCATTTTAAAAATAAATGAAAAATTTATTAGATCAATTAAGAACTAACAAACTTTATTTACATTACAGGCATATAACTGATAACACTTAAGTATAGACAGGTTATTTACCATTCATTCAAAATTTATGCTGACTGCTTAGAATGATAACACATTAAGCATTTACAACAAGTGCACGAATATCAATGTTCCAAGTTGTAATTGTAAGTCAGAATTATGATAAAAGCGAATTATTAGCGAAGACATAAATATCAGTCTTTAATTTTTTATACTTTGCAGTTTAATTTATTTGTATTTAGTGTATATAGAGTGGGATTGAGCTACTTCATCACTATTACTAGTGTCCTTAAAGGCGACAAAATGTAATATTAATCAATAAAGAAATGTAATATATTTAACATAAAAAAGATGTAAATATGTGAACTACAATTTTTATTTATTTTTATAACTTAAAGATATCTAGATGAATTAAAAATATACATCAGATAAGATTAAGTAGACGAAACCATTCTCAAAGAATGAACATAATCTTAATTCCGAGGACATTGCCCCTTAAAATATCTATCATGAAGAAATAATATGGCGATATCGTAATAGAAAAACAAAATCACTAACAGTTAAATTGATTGCTAATATCAATGATACCACAAAACAGTCCAAATGGGACTGATATTTTAAAAAATGTGTAAAACTACTACTTACCAAAATAACGAAATTATGAAACCCAAGCCGCTATCTATCGTTACTGCAATGAAGCGAGAATATCTAGAAAAAAAACAAAGAAAAAGATTATGCAATGGATGTATAATGAACAATGTAAAATATATTTGTAAAAGCAGCTTAATATATTATAAGAAATTAAGTCTGTAGCAAGAAGATAAATTTAAAATATGACAAAACTAAATAAAATGTAAATAATTATTGGAATGGTTAAGACCTAGTAATAAATTCATTATAGCTTAAACTGAACAACTATTTTAAACATTAATAGTACTACCTAATCCGAAGGAACTATCCGACAAAACAAATAAAATATGTTGAGAAGCTGTGAGCTCCAAAGTATAAAAATAGTGAGCCAACAACCTATGACCTTGACACATTGATAGCGAAACTGAATAGTGAGAAATATTGAGTACTTTTTTTAAAGCGATTGCTTTTTGCTTATTAAATTACAGAGCGTGATTTCCAATCGGTTGCTAGACACAGTTTGATATTTTGGACGTAGAGCGTGTTATTCCACGGCTTAAAATGAAGTAAGCTGGTGTTTTGTTCAAGCCATCTGCTATGACAAAACTTCAGAATAACATAAGAATAGATATCTTATTTGTAGGTAGCACTTTAAATAAATTGCACTTTTTAACAATTTCGGTCTCTCTCTCTCTCTCTCTCTCTATATATATATATATATATATATATATATATATAGATATGAAAAAAAAACACAGCCACTTAAAATGTAAGAAATAAAATACATAACTAAACATCCTTATAAAAGCAAAAGCGTAATCAGTAATCCCTTGCTATATGAACTTAATGGTAGTAAAACGAGACTTAGTTGTAAATTAATTTTATAATTGGTCAAAATATAGAGATTAACCTGAAATATATCTTTCACTCGGAACATAAAACGCAATAACCAAACGTATTAATAGGTAACTAAAAGAAAAGAAATGAGAGAACTAAGTACAGGTAGGGTATAAGTATAGGGTATTAATAGTTAAAAGTGTCTCTATTAGTTTTGAGAAAAATTAATAATAGAACAGCACTTTTTACAAGTAATGTATACCCTTACTGAGGAGTTTCCTCGGTTAGTGAGAGCCTAATTTAACATTGGAGCTCGAAGAAGTCGAGGAGCTCCGGGAAGATCGCCGGATTCCAGAAACGCAGGATAAGTCTTAAATTTGGATAGGAAAAATAATGTGTACGGCATAACCTGTTAAACTTGCTGAAGTAGGTTTTTGCGCAGTCCTGCATTACATCCCAGTTCAGCAAATACCCACATTGCCAATAAGCTTGGGGAAGGGGGTAGAAGATAAAATAAAAAAATGTCTACCCACTACTAATTTCTTTCCTATAGCTCATTACAATTTAAATGTTTTGGACATTGACCCTTTTTGCTCCAAGGTGCAGATATAACAGATGAGCAATGAGGAGCTCTGATCTTTCCGAGATGCAGGCCTCCCACTGCTATGAGACCGCGGTTCTTATCGATCCCATCAGACGTGCTAGAAAGGAGGCCTGGCAGAAAAGAGAAACCGTTGCTCTTGGTTCGCAGGCGGCCCAGAGCAGAAGACGGCGGAGAGGCCGCTAGATAAGAGAGGCTGCTGGCTGCTGGGCCGCTGGCGGTTGGAGCAGATAGGACACGGGCTAAAGGCTATCTGTCGAGGTTCGTCCCAACTGTCGTCTCCTTATCTTTATCTCTCCGCTGTCGGCTCTAATCTGCTTTATCGCGCTCTCAGGTTGTAGCCATGATGTTTGTTATGTAGTAGAAAGTTCGTTACATTTCAAAACCCCGGACGGTAAAGAATATCATGGCCGTTTTTGCATTTTTACAAGGCTGCCAATTTTTCATAGCTTTGAGCTATTAAAATTTGTTTCTTAGTTACTAAATATGCACCTTGGAGGAAAAGGACACCATTTCAGATTTTTGTATTTGTTCGGGTAGCCAAGTATTCATAACTTTGAGTTGTTGAAATTCGTGTCATGTGTCTTTACCTCCGAGGCACAGATTTATAAAAAAGAATATATGCAGTACATAATAACAAGATATACAATATGCTAAAAATTCAACCCAATAACCAATTTAAAAATTCCAGTAGAACCACTATAACCTCAACAATCAACAGTCGGAAACAGGTTAGGGTATAATAAGAGTAACCAAAATTTCTTCTCTCTTTCAAAGGTGTCAAAATCTCGAAAAATATCAAGAAATATCTAATGATGGTTGTACTATACGTTGATAAAGCCAGGACACCATGCAAAACCTGGACACCAATCAGCATTCTAGAAAGAAGTATTGAAAAATTTGAGAGACAACTCCTCTGTTCGATAACCGGTAGGATCTGGGATCGGACTGTTAATACATGGAGGCGGATCAATAAAGAATTGCTTACAGAAACCTGTCAATTAATAATTCATCATATGAAGCCGAGTGGAGTAAGATGGGCGATGTATGTAGCTAAGAGTAATCCATCAGGAAGCCTCTACACAACAAATGCCTCAGTAGTAGACTAGAGAACAGGTGGAAAGCCAAAAAGCAGATAGATCGAATTAACAAAGATGCAATAAGCTGCACGCAAATAACTAGAAAGAAATAGCAAAAGAAAAGCAGGTATGGAAAAAAGCCTGGCTAATGCGAAAAAACATCTAAAATAAATAATAAAGAAATGATATGGCCATATCCTAATCAAAAAGCAAAATCACTAATTGTTAATTGTATCGCAAATATTACACTTGACAGTTCCCATGAGACTAATACTTTACGAATGTGTAAGACTAATATTTATCAAAATGACGAAATTATGAAACCCAAGTCGTTATCTATCGATGTGCCAATAAAGCGAGAATATCTCAAAATAACAAAAATCAGATGAAGTGGGGTAAGTGCAACCAGGTTTATTTATTTTTTTCATTTTTAAACAGCTACTGTGAGGTAACTATTAGGAACATGGAAATACAACTCAGCACACAGTATTTAGTGCTATCTTGTTGCTACAATATCCTACAATTAAAATATTTTTAGTAAATTTTTAAGATTTATTTAAATTTTTTGTTTGATTTCTTGATTATATTTTGCTTTTCAAGAAATTTACTGCGGGGCAAGTGCAACGGGCTAACCCAAGTCTCCGTGGCTGGAAGTGCACCGTCTGCAAAAATGACGAAGCAAGTTTAGACACGCCTCTCTAACAAAATAAACTACACATTAAACTTTATAAAAACACCAAGTTTGGTTATCCTGGATTGAAAGTCAAAAATAAAAAAAGATGCCAAAGTTTCATGGTCGAACATTCGTTGAGTAGGAAAATGTAAAATGTGAGTAGGAAAATATACAAGCTGGATTTTCAGGCTATTTAGTGGACACTTAAAGAGAATTTTCTAAAATTACAAACCAAGTGGCTTTTTCTAAAAAATAATATTTTCTAGGACAAAAACCATCCATGGCCATTCTTGCCCCGTGGTTGCACTTACCCCACTTTATCCTGTAATAAATGCGCATTGCGGCAGTCCATTCCTTTCGACATCGATTCTAGTCTTTATGTTACTTGTCTTTAAGTAAGAGGCCAAGTGGGAGAATATTCACACCTATATCCTTCAAAACGGTGGTTAATTAAAAAGTGGTCAATAGATTACAAGCAATTTACTTTAAATAGTCATGAGTTATTCTTCCAAAAATGAGCACTTTGAACTATCAATTTTTACAATTTCATAAATATTTTGTGCTAATGCTTTATTAATTTTTTAATCTCGAAATCGCTAAATATGTTTTGCTAATTTATCACAAACCATCAATTCTTATTCAGTGGTGTCTTTTACGTTAAATATATTGCGTAAGAATCATAAAACGTTTTGACTACATTTTTCATGATTGTGGATTTTGTATTTGTAGTAATCATCCAGCCTACATTTTTCTACATGTATCATGATTATGGATTGTGTATTTGTAGTTCTTCGAGCCTTGTTATCTCCAACTCATTTTGATTGGTATCACAATATACGATACGCATTCATTTGTAAATATTTGAATTTCCCTTAAGAATCTTACCTCTGTAAATCCATTAGATACTATTTGAATATCAAAGAAGTGTCTTCATAAAATTCTGAACCGACATCAGATGATGGAACGACTTTAAGACGACTAGTCTTGTTAGATACGGTGCAGAAATCAGTCAACTGTGAATTTAAAGACCGTAACCGATCGGATTGTATTAACTACAGCTCCTCGGAAATAGCTGCCATTGCACCAACCGCTAGGGTAAGAAGGGAAGTCTCGTGATGGGTCGACACAGGTGGGGGCTGGAAATAGTAACTGGTACAATAGTTCCTCAAGAGAGGGAAGTAAGGAACTTGAATACGAATAAAATATTTTAAACAGTTGCGGAGATGTAAGATGTAATCCAAAACTAAATGAAAACACTGATCCCACGAAAGTGCTAAATCACGGATATTAAGCAATAAACAAGTTCACAGTCATTCAATATTTCTCACTAACTTTATTCCATCAGTTTCTTCATTATAACGGTTAGTTTACTCATAGGTTTTTTGGAAGGCAGTACGGGACCTTCCTTCAATTACAGCCCATCCGAAATCATTAAAATTTAATTTAATTAGTGATAAAATTAATTTAGTCCGCATAAATGAAATATTTGTTGTTCAACATTGTCAATTTACTAAACGAATTGGTCTTGATAGTACGATGCAGTTTCGATACTATTCTATAGAAGAAAATTGGAGACAACAAACACGTGTACACAAGTCGTATTTATATTATTATAAATTACCTACTTCAAGTATTTTTATTTTAGGATGCTTAGGTTGATGTATGTTTTTAGAATACCTAATTAGCTACAAGACTGTCTCCATTACAAAGGCAGATATTTAACCAGTCTACCCAACAGGATATCTATAAATAAGGATCCTTTTAATAAGTCTTCCTTAACAAAGAAGACTCCGTGAACGAAGAACAAGAAAAAAAATTAATTTTCAATCCTCTCAAAAACTAATACTCGACAAGGAAAATTCAAGCGCAATTCGGTGTATAAATTTTAATACCGAAAAACTCAATTTTTGACTGTAAGGAGTTACTTGGCTAAATTTATTAATTATTTCAGGCCCAATGGAGTAGTAACCATGCACATGCTATATATAATATACATGTTTCCAAGACGTTTTGTAGTTAAAATATTCTACAATTTATAAAAAGGAGGTCATTAGCAACCAAAGTTTTATTTAAAATCTTGTGAAGTTTGAGAATTAAGGCAGGTTATTTTAGAATTTTTATGAGGGATTGAAATTATAAATTATATTCAAGAACATTACTACAGTCGACTCTCGATCATTCAAACTCTTCAGATGCTAACTTCGGTAAATCAAAAAATTCTGTATTTTGATACATTCTGTAACTCGAAATCCTTTTCGTAACAAGAGGGGGAGAGAACGTTATATAATTCGAACTAGACCACTTCCTTCTTTATAATTCGAAATTTTCCTAGTAGTATTTTTAACATTACATTTTACATAGGTTATTATCAGACAGGATTCATATAAGGAAAGTCTAAGACCGATCAGATGTTCTCTCTCAGAATCATACTGGAGAGGGAATTCCGGATCAGTAACCACCACCTATTTCTAGACTTTAAAGCGACTTACGACAGTATATCAAGGAAAGAGCTGTACAGGGGAATGCTAGAATTGGGAATACCACCGAAACTTGTTCGTTGGCCCGCTGGCAATGAAGGAAGTGAGGGCGGGTCCAGAGAGGTATGTCCGAAGGTTTTTTTCACTAACAAGGGACTAGGCAGGGAGACGGCCTAGCATGCCTCCTTTTTAACTTCGGTCTAGAGTGTGCAGTGCGGAGATAAAAGATCCAAGTCCGTGGAGCGGTGGTGTTCAACAAACCGATTATGATCCTGGCCTAAGCAGATGATGTCGATGTTATTGGTAGAATGAGGAACGCCATTCTCGACCTGCAGGGAGAGAGTGCAAGAATGGGACTTGTTATAAACGAGTCAAAAACTAATTATTTGCACGCGAACTCTGTGGTTGGCGGTCATCATGTGCGTATTGGGCAGAACGTCTTCGGGAGGGTAGATGAATTCATCTATCTCGCAACCCAGGTGAACTCCACGAATGACATCAACCCCAAAATCCATCGTTGAATAATGGCAGCAAACAGATGCTGTGTGTGTCCAGAGACACCTCAAGTGCAAGGATGTATCTAGGATTACCAAGGTGCGGCTGTACAAAACGCTCATTAGACCCGTATTGACCTATGGATCGGAATGTTGGACCCTTCCCAGAACTCAAGAACTGGCTCTGGCAAGATTTGAGCGACGAATACTCGGCACAATCTACGGGGGAATTGCTGTTGATGGAGGCTGGAGGCAATGTAATTAGTTAAGTCTCTGGAAGGATACTGACATTGTTAGTTTCATTAAGACAGGTCGGCTGCGGTGGGCTGGACACCTAGCGAGAATGTTCGAGGACCAAATCCCGAGGAAGGTACTGGAGGAACAGCTGTGGGGACGGAGATGAGAAGGCAGACACAGGTTGAGGTGGGCTGACGGTGTGGCGGAAGATTTTCGGTCCATACTGGGCATACATACATAACTGGAGAGCAGCGGCGCAACAAAGAGATGGTTGGCATTCAATGTTGTTGGCGGCCTTGCTCCCTCGCGGAGTGTAGTGCCAGTAAAGAATGTAATTATTTTTTACATGAGGCTATGTATATATAAAGTTTATGTAAGCCCATACATATTTCCGAAAAACAGTTCTTAATAGTTCGAAATCTTGATATTTTTTCTTGTAGCACCTTGGATTTTGAATTATCGAGAGTCTACTGTACATATTTCATATTTTAAATTACAATTCAATCCAGTGTTAGGGACAGTAGTCAGTAATTATCAACTAAAAATAAACTTCATGAACAATTAAGCCCCTTAATAAACTCAATGAGTAAAGTAATAAACTAGGGGTTGAAACGTTTATGGAACTTAAATACAAGTTCTAAAGAACATTTGTAATAAAGTTCCAGGTTTATGATAAAATTTTAATTTGTATTTATTCAGGCTCTTAAATGAATTACACGTGATTTGAATGTGCCGTCAGTTTGAGCAGCTGAGAATAATTGACATTCTTTTGAGCAAAATTGACAGAACTTTTAAATAGAAGTTCTATAAAACCTTTCCTTGGATAGTTGCAAGTTCCAAAAGAACTGAAAAACTGTCGATAGTAAAAGTACCAGTGATGCCGAAACTTTTTAAAAATAAAAGATTTTTTCCATTTCAAGCCCTGATATAAACTCTTAAGATACAGATTCATTTGAAATGAAAAAAAAAATATGTTTACAAAAAAAAGAAGAGAGATATTAATAACGATCCAATTAGCTTCTAATTAATATAGGCTATTTCTTCTAATTGTAAAAGAACAAGTTAAGCAAGACGCACAACCACCTTTCATTCAACATCAGCAATTTCTAGTAATGGTGCAAAAACATGCGCTCCGAGCTGGGGGACAATGCAGTTTCCATTAATAAGTCCTTCTTTGGGACTTGGACTTTCTACAGAACCTTTCCCATGTGTACGCTTCAACCTCTCATAGAAACTTTACAATTCACCTCGCCTAGCTGCACTCTACGACTAAAACTTTCTTACATTGAAGTTGATTAGTGAAATCATCAAAATAAATCCACATGTGTGATAGAAAATATGAGAAAGAGTATTATTTTTACTAGTATTGATATCAATATATGGTCTCATTGATGTAGGACTAGACTTAATGCTGAACTGCCTTGTATAGTAAAGTGCAGGATTTAAAAAGAAAATATAACTTTTATTACAAATCAATTACAGTTCCAGTATTGTCTGGTACTTTTATTTTTTATTGTTTATGTATTATTTCATTATTATGTGTATTTTTATCATGAAAATTTTCAATTAAAGGTTTTGTAGAACTTTTTCTTTTAAAAATGTTATGGGAAAGGAATCAATTTCGCCAATAAATAAATCTAAAAAATGGTGATAGTGTAGTAGGTTCTCAATATAAGAATCAAGCGATTCATTCTGTAGTATATGCCAAATTAATGGTTATTTATAACTTAACGTCATATTTTTAAGTACTTAAGAAAATGAAAGATAAACCTTTACAACAAACCCAGAACTTTATTTAAAAAATAAAATGTTCTTTGTAACTTTTATTTTAATACTTTTTTACGAAGAAGTTTCATCCGAATTGTTAAGATGGAACCTTTTTTAAAAATCCGATCCTTGGTAAAGTGTGGCTTTTCAACTTCTTCTTCGACTCTTGAACATTTTTCAAAAAACCGGAGATTGAATTTTTCTATTAATTTTGCCAACTATGTTGTGGACACATTTTACATAGATTGTACTTTATCGTCACAAGCCATTTCATTTACCCACATAATTCCTGGAGCGTCTGCCATTTTGATAAATGGCACCTAGAAAATGAAAATATTTTGATCATTTTTTCATTTCAGTAGACAGGTGGACTCTCATAACACAAACTAAAAAAAAAACATTTGAAGAAATGGGATTCCAACAATGAATCCCCAACACAGCAACTTTCAAGGTAAAATGAACCAGATAAAATACATAAAATAACACCAGCGATGCTTCCAGTCCACAAACCTATTACAATAAATATTATTAAAAAATAAATAAATAATGACGTTGCATGTTAACCAAGCAGTGTGGAAAGAAGTAGAGCGATGAAGATTCGGTATGGTGCCGCAGCGCTTGACCAAGATGGAATTGTTTCCAAGGACTGCTAAGTGGTTGTTAAAAAAAATATTAAAAAATGAGTAAATATATGAAAGAGATAACATTTATTCCAAGTTTTTTAAAAAGGTTTATAATTGAAATTAATTTTCTTGAGAAATCACGAACCAAAAGAAAAAAAATAAAATAAAAAATACGATGACCTCGCGAGGACAAAAAAGTGTAGAAAAATAGGTGATAAAGTATGCGTAATACATCAAGTAAAGAAGAAAAGTACACATGTGGCAGACAAAGGACAGGTACAACTTTATATCACGCTTCCTTACATCATAAGTCATTTGGATATTTTAGGAGTTCAATTAATGAAGTCTAACAGTATGACAGACTTATTCTCTTGTAACTTCAATTCTAGATAATTGCTTATTCATGGTCCGACGACAAACATGTGCGTGGTTTGGCAACAGACATCTAAACGAGTCCGAAACCAGAGACTAAATAAACAACACAATATAGGGTGATGGCGATCCGTATAACCTGTTAATACCATATATCATTTAATTGACATTTAATAAATCATCGTTTTTATAGCATTTAAGAACGATAACAAATTCCAATGTTCTAGGGGCACGGGTTTCGAATATTTTTATTTTCGTTTGAACATGATTCTTGGTGGCTTAATAATTTAGTTGTTTTTGTTGAACATCAATTTCCGCGTTCCTACAATTCAAAAAATAAAAATCAAATTAATATTATGCATGAATTCAAACAAGAAATAATAAAATATGTAAAATAATCTGCCATTAATACATCATTAAATAAAATAAAGTTGACACGAGCAAGAAATTAAATATGTGAAAAAAAAAGTATTTTTTTAATCAACCTTACTGGCAAGGAATATGTTGTTCTCTGCCAATTAAATATAAATATTGTAAAATAAGACAGAAAATACTGGCACTGCTACATTTATCTATTAAATCCAAAAAGGGTGCATACCCGATTTACCCGCACCTCACTTTCACCGAGAATAGGAAGTATGCGGCGAATCCTCACGAGCGGAGCGAGCCACGTATTTCGCTTACTTGGTGTTACTCCGTAGTTATCTGTTTCTTTATAATTAACAATATCAAGGGCCGAATCAGATTTATAATTGTAATTAAATGCTAATTCAACGAGTGTTCCTCAGTGAATAGTTTAGAAAAGATAACTATTGCACTGAATATTTTTCTCTTCCTCGAGTTTGGAACGTGTAAAAGGAGTATTGTCATAAATATATAAATGTTCTTTTGTTGTCATATAATGTTACCAATCCCTCTTTTTTTTTCTTATGAAAACGGTTGACGAAACTAAGTTTCAGAGAACAGTTCGTTAAGTCTTGAAAAGGTTTGAAAACAAAATCGTAAGGGGGTGGAAACGGTGGAGTTAAAATTATATATATATATATTTAATATTTATATATATATATATATATATATATATATATATATATATTTAATATTTATTTTCCTTCAGAAAATAAATATTTGCAATCAATACTCAGCAATTAGCAAGTTTGGATCAGAAAAATGCTTATTCGGTATATTTTTTTATTTCTGAAAATTAAAATTTTTCAGTTTATCAAAGTTCATCCATCGGAGGGTAGTTTCGAGGATGTCTAAAATATAAATATATATTAATTTTTTTTTGCATTACTTTCGCGCTTAAAGTGGCCTCTTCAAAAGATCAAAAGAAATTAAATTCTGCATTCAGAGTTGTTTTACTAGCAGAACAATACTATATAAAATGCGGATAAATAAATAAAGACAAAATATCAGCATTTCCAAGCAGTTTTCTACAGTTTCTAAAGTTTTGCACACTTCGACAGCCCCTCCAAATAAAGTTAATGGGTGCACTTTGTGAAATGTTTTCTTCCAGTCCAGCCATTTTCCTCGATTTTAAGGATTAGGATATTTTAGAAAAGATTCGACTTTTAAAATTAAATCAAATCAAAGATAAACAATAATTTCAAACCTGGTCACTATAAATAAGGATAATTAATCTCATTATCGATTAAAACAAAAACTTAGTCGTCATAGCTGTGGGACTTAACATTGGCAACAATTATCACAAAGTAGATTATGACATTTTGCAGCCGTGACACTAATAAAAAGTTAGACAGGTCGTAGAGAGAGGCAGAAACAGGCATCAAGAGAAGAAACTTTCACCCTCAGTATGGGGATCAAAGCAATAAAAGTGGTCCCTTGTTTTGTAATATGGCTCTCACAATTTATGTCAAACACAAGGCAGTTATTAAACCACATCCAACAGAATTAATTAAGGTTGGCCGTACATATATTGTTTTCGCCGTCTATTGTATCGCTGAACTATTCTATAATTTATAGGATAAGAAAAAATCTATTTCCATTACTAACAGAAATCGGTAACACGTCGACAACTCACCAACGATATAACTACTTACATTATCTACTTGCATGCGCTAACGATATTGTAATTCTAGCGATGTCGATCGGCAATATAATGTAATCCTAGAGGAGGAGCGAAGCAATAACTGACATGGTTGTAAATCCAGAAAAAACCAAGAACATGAGGACTGGGAAAAGATTCCAAAGAATCATTCAAGTGATAAAGTTAAACAATTGTAGTTTGGAACATGTGGACAACTATTAGTATCTAGGGGTAGGTCTTTATGAAAATGGTCATAATGATGCGGAGGTGATAGAAAGAGTTGGTGCAGCAAGAAGACATTTCAGTGCCATAAAGGGAATATTTCTGAACAGAAGAGAAATCACCAAAAGCACAAACATCTCTGTTATTTATGTTTTCTTCCATTACTAATGTAGTAATCAAAATTATGGGCTTTGAGATTCAAAAACAAGAAAAGAAACAATATCCTAGGAGAGACAGTTTAAAAACACAGCAATAAGGAGCAAAATGGACGTGCATCCATTGGATTATATTATAGAAGAGGTTGGATTTAGATGGTATGACTATGTTAAGGCAGATAACAGGGTGGCCAAACTAGCCAGTCCGTCGGTAGAAGACAATGAGGGAGACCAAGACAGACTCAGGAGGAAGGAGTGAGATAGGTCTTCAAGAGACAAGACATCAACTGGAATAAAATAAATGAGTTGACAGGGGACAAAACCACCTGGAAGCAGCTCTATACAAAGGAATCCTACAGTGCTCAGAAGAAGAGAGGTCTGGATTATGATAATAAGTAATCTTGTCTTCAACGACAAGTAAAGACCTGAATAACAGCCTAGTTCTATCTCGACCTGAAAAAGGATGAGAACTTTTCTGGGTAATTAATCGATTATTATGTTTTCTACGATGGTTGTATGTGTATGTGATTAACCGAGATGAAAAATAGGGAATAGTTAATTAATCTTAAAATATTTAGGTATTTTTAAATTTGCTGTAATATTTAGTTATCGATATAATTATATATGAGCTAATCTATTAAGTGCATTCAAAGTTAGCTATAACAACTGACATTTAGAACTACAAATACAAAGGCATGTAAGCACATGCCTGGTTAAACATAGATCACTGGTTCGGAAGACTGAGTGAAAAGTTTAACAAAATTTGGCTTCTCCATAATCAATTATCTTGTTGAATAAGATTACACAAAAGTGAATAATTATTAATTTCTGAAATGTACTCAGGTGTATTGTTCTGGTATGCGATAGAAGGATGTCATCTCGGTATCAAATATCACATATTCAAACCTCAAAAATTGTAAAATATTTAACTCAAAGAGTTACTACAATATAAAACCAATATATAATGGTTGGCTGTTGCAGTCAAAGACAATCATTAATACATTTCAAGATAAGAATTGGAATTTTATTGATATTGAATTTGAATAGTAAAGAAAATTATTGTTGTTAAGTGTAAACATTCTATTATACCATATTATAAGTTCATTTTTAAGTGGTGGTGGTCTCCTTCAAAACTATAGATTTAATAATTATTGGCTAAAGACCTACAATTATTTTATAGAATTTCTGTTTGTGCTTAAATATTTCCAATCATTTAAAAAAATAATTTCTTTAATCTGAGTCGGTTATAATAGAAAAAAAAGTGTAATCAATAAAAGAAGTATTGAAATATCTTATCATAAGTAATTTATAATTTTTTTTCTCCATGTTTTCTCAAGTAAATGATGGCTTTAAAAAGGTGAGGAGCCTTTGAGGTGGTTTAATGTAATGAATGAATTGTCAATAAATGAGGCATTGAAACATATCCAATTCGATGTACCAAAGATTGATTATTACATAGAATGTGTTTTTAATACAAAATTTTTTGCTTGGTGGCAAATAAGCAGTAAAAAAAAAAAAATGAAAAAATCAATTTAGTGTTTTCCAATTTTTATTTATCAAGTAGAATACAAGAACATTTAGTAGGGATACACTGATTAAGATGCCTACGCTTGAAACATACTGTATAACCGGTGACGTACATAACATAAATGAGTTCATACAATTTTTTTTTAATGGAGCAAGGACAACTTCAAATCAATTTCTCGAATTACAATGACTAAAATACTTGGAATAAGGGGTCTTAAATGGGCCAAAGCAAAAACTTGACTGTCAATTTGAAACTATTAATTAGAATTATGTATTTGACTGACTATGGAATGACATTGTTTTCATTTAATTGACCATGACTTCAAGGTTTGAATATCTCAAGTGACAAAAAATCGTAGTAAATAATAATTAAATGCTTCATTTTACCAGTCATTAAATTAGAATTATATTTCATTTCAGAAAAGTTACTGATATATCAGAGAATTGCATAGATAATTCAAAAGGGCATTGTATGTATCTAACTTATGTTTTTATAGCATTTAACATAAGTTATAACTGTATAGCATAGTGCTGACCAATCAAATAAACAAGGTCAGAACTGGCTTAAAATGAGTAATAAATGGCAGTAGTAAAACAGTAAATAAATAGTTTTTTTAAATAAACAGTACAGCTTTATATATTAAAACAAATAGCTCATAAAGAGCCGTTTAATTGCAAATAAATTATGATAAAGTCCAATAAAAAGCCCCAAGTGTCCAGAACGGTAAAATGAAAAGTTTTATAAACAAATCAATAGACTTTAAAAAAATGACTTTCTTCAAATATTTTACTTGATATTAAACATATAACGGCTATGAATGAAACTTACAGACAGTATGGTATAGATGAATCACTATATTATGCTGAACGTATAAGTTTTAAAGGGCTAAGCTTCAGTGAAAGTGAATACAAAACATTAATTTAAGCTTACTATTAACTTTATTGTGAAAGATATTCTTTAAAAAAAAAAAAAAAACCTCATGCAGTAAAAATAGTTCCACTTCACTCCTACATATGATAATAACAATAATACTAAGACATATACTGCCTATAATCAAAAGCAGACATCAACCCTTCCCTCTCTCCCCAAAAAGGCAAAGAAAAAATCTATACACTACCACTTACAAGTATTTACAAATAAATTTAAACTGAAAAATCAGTTATTGAAGCATTAATAGTATTATACAAATAGTTAGTATTTACAAAACAAAAAAAAGGAAAATTACATAAATATACTGCTGTAAATGATTAAGGCAAACAAAAAGGTGTTTAAAATTATTAAAAAAAGATTGCTAGGAAATAATAGATTTATTCAAAGCCATTGATTGGCTGGAAAAGATTCGATAAGAACTTCACTATACATTATATCTTATCAATTAAATATAAAGTATAAATTTGTTCTACTTTTTTCTATAAATTTATTTCAATAGATTTGTTTCAAGTGAAACATTAAATCTAAGACTTCATGTTTGGTATGAATATAAACAGCAATTGAAATAATATAATTTAGACAAACACTAAATATTGAAGAATAATAATACAGATATACCTTTATCTGATTGTAATGCTACACAAGATTCAGCTCCTTTGCCAGACCTCCAAAAATTGTTATAATTAAGTTCAATAACCATATTCAAGAAACAGATATTATTTATAACACATCATCAAATATAACTAATTTTATTTTCAGACCGTATTATGATTATGCAAGCAACGGTAAAATATATTTCAGTATATTGGCAAGGAGGATCTGTGTTGCCAATTTCAAAACTATAAATAAAACTAATGAATCACTTGAGTACTAAAAAAATTGATGCATTGGAACAATTCTAACTTCATGTTAAACAATAAACCACTGAGACAACAAACAAAATCTAACAAAACATTGAAACAAGTTAGAAAATACAAGATAATGTAAAAAACTAACGTAAAGAGGAATATGCTCACATCAATTAAAACAGGTTATGAATAAGTTTTACTTAAAATTTAAAGGTTCAATTTGAAAACTTGAAAGAAAAAAGTACATGTTAAATAGTGATATTGGATGTAAATTATTACAAATCCTTAACAGCACAATATGATAATAAGGAAAATAGAAATAATAGGAATCAGACACAAACGAGGATAGTAAGAAATAAGAATATCTGAATAAACAAATTAATTAATAAAAATGTTGAGGACTAGAAAAACCAATATTCTTTTGAATGGGGAGGCAACTGATTTTAAGAATGAGAAATGGAGAAACACTTTTTATTGATCAGTGCCCTTGAAGTTCAAGTAACAACATATGAGGCTTCAATGAGAAATTTAACCACATCCAATAATTATTCTAGAGATAATTGTTAAAATAAATCAATAAAATTTAGAATTGAAAATTAAAAAATATGCATGTAAACTATACAAGTATACAAGGAACTTTACCAGCAGAACTCTTCTCTTATCTAATAACAATGACAGATAAACCAAAGAGAAATAATAAAATTAACAAAAAAGTTGGTAGAAATCTAACTAATCAATAACCAACACAAATATGAAAAACGCCTAATCAAACGAAAATAATTTGCAAAAACTATTTTAACATGGCCATTGAAAATAAAAATAATGCAATAGTACCTATAACTTAAGAAATGCAAGCAGACAGTGCCAATAAATCAAAATTGTACGGATATAAATTATTCGCACACGAAAGTGATAAAATAAAACTTTATTTAGTGATGCTGTCAAATAAAATAACCGTTTAATAATTGGAAAATGGCCAAAAATCGTAATAATGGGTAACAGATAAAGAGAGGTTAAAACCAGGAGTAATAAACAGCTGACATAAAACATTGCTTCTTATCCTACCTAAAAGTGATAACAAAAATAACCATTTCACAACAACCATATCGTTCGTCCAGTTTAAAAGAAAAGGCAAGTTTGAACAAAAAAAAATCTATGATCTTGCTAATTGTTTGGCATTAAGGAATCCTCCATGTTTTAACGTCACATAATGATTAACATGGTCTAATTCTAAAAATAAAAGTTGTAAGCATAAGAAACTTACCAAAACTGCTGAAAAGGAGATAACAATACGCGATCAGTATTGGAGACACACACAACAAGAACTACTGCCACACAACACTAGAGCCACGGGCAAAATCGTTACTTCAACTGAAGTCTCGCAAGATACGAGATTTCGGCCATGAAAACGAGACTTTTGACAGCTGGTTCCAGAACCACCGCCTTCCTAATATTACAACTGTACACAATTGAAAATAATTTATTTTCTATTTAATATTTATTGGACTATATTTAATTACTTTAAAAGTATTTAAGTATTATAAAATTAAGTAAGTTGAACAATTAGAATCGTAATCTATCTTTAAATGTATTTTGTAACCACAATACCACCATTGTGATAAAAAATTGGAGATCCATATCTATAAACAACTACAGAATTAAAGGGGAAAATAATTAAATTTAAATAAATAACAACATATAACTTTTAATAAATAGTAAGATGAAAAACAAACAATACAGTTTTTGTTTTATTATTAAAAATATTTTCAGAAAATTTTAACTAACAGCGAGAATCATTTTTATTATCATAAAAGGGTGCTGCCCAATTACATTGGGTTGCTTTAAATACAGCATACTTATTAATCGCTACAGACAATTTTCCAAAACTAATATACAATTATATAGTATTAACAATATGTATGAGCATAGTATACAATTTTTTTTTTTTAATCTATATATATATATATTTTTTTTTTTTTATTATAATTTTTTATCCTATATTTTTATTTATTTATTTTTTATTTATTTATTTTATTTTTATTATTTCTTTCATTCATTTAATAATTATTAGTTAATAATTAACTAATAAATTTAGTCAGAGGTCTCAGACACTCTTGTCAATTTTTTTTATTTTATTTACTTCAGAAAATGAATATCTTATTTGTGCAAGAGTTATATATAAATAAACCACTAATTTTGTAAAGAAATCGAAACTTTTTGGAAAATGATCTTGCTTTATTTTATGTATGTGTTTAAAAATTAAGCTTCAAAATTTGTAAATTTGTAGAATTATTGGCCATCACCAAAGTAATATCCTGGGTAAGTGGTAAGTTATATGTCTGTAAAAATAAATAAATAAATACAAATTTAAAAGCATATCATAGGGTTATTACAGAAAGTCGTTAAGTGATATTTCATAAACTTAAATCACTAGTACAATGATGAATATTTATACCATTAATCAATAGTATTTTGTTGGATTGTTTTCTTTGTGAAGTAAGAACATTCTGTCCTTAATGTAACGATTTTTGATATGTATAAAGGTTTGTGTCATTTTAATGTCCTTTGTTATCTTGAGCCCTGTACCACCGCTTAGTTTTTGATATTGGTATATTACTGGTATCATGAGTTCTTAATATTAAAAGAAAAATATAACCCCTTAAGAACTTTATTCATAAAAAGAAATTCATGCTTTTGTTATTACATCAATCTAAATTTGTTACAGGATGGGATGGAATAGTGTCAATATTATTTATCATGGGATTCCTTTATCAAAATAAAATTTCAGACTACCTTTATTGATATATTGAATCAAGACATATATTGTCTTAATATTTTTTATATATTTCATATATAAATAATAATATGTTATATACTGTTGTATATCATGCATACATTAGTAGAAAAAAATATTTTACAGGTACCAACAACTAATTAAATATACAAAATACTTATATAACGTCAGTTACACACCAATAGTACATAATAAAATCATATCAATTCTTTACAATAATTATTTTACAACCATGTTTAAGGGTGTCTGTATTTTTAATTAGTAGGTACAGATTAAAATTTATTTGTAAATATAAGTTTAACATCATATAACAGTTAGAAAGCCCATGTTTAATTGAAAAACAAACAAACCAAATATATAAAATAATAATAATACTTTATTTATGCTGGTACGAGTCCTTTCAGAATAATAGAGGCAGACAGAAATTTGGGCTAAGGAGCCTCAGAGATATATAAACAAAATACAGAGTAATTAAATAGTCATAACAAAAAAATATATATATGTATATATATTTTATAATATATATATAAGTAACTTATGTATATATAAGTTACTTTATAACTTTAATTAGTTAATAATAAAAGATAAAAAATTGAAAAAACAAGAAGTAAAAATAATGAAGAACGATCTAATAATTTATATACATATTTACAGTAGTTTCTATTTACAATTTTAGGGGAACTGGATGGATAAGAAATGATTGAACAGGCGGGATTTGAAGGTACAAAGGGTTTAGAAATTGACACATGTGGGAAGGGATGGAGTTCCATAGGGATGAGGATCGAATAATGAACAATCTGTCGAAAGCAGGGATTCATAAGCAGCGGTGGGTCCTTGTGTATAAATCAGAAGACCAGGAACGAGTATTGTGGGAGCAAACATTGTGGGAGGATTTAAATTAAAGGAGCTTGGAGATGTATGAAGGATGGTGGGATTGGATTACATGAAAGAGGAAGGATGCCAAGAAATACTTAAAAAGGAGGGATGAAGCCAACCCTGCATAATAACGGGAAACAGAGGTGTCCCTTGGGATTCCAAGGATGAATCATACAAAGCAATTTATCAAAAGTTTTAGTTTCGCCTAGAGATCCTCGATATATATATATATATATATATATATATATAGACATATATATATTTTATATCCTGCTAAAGTGATGTATGATCTTACTAAATTATGGAAATTTTTTATTGACTGTTGGTGATTTACTGCAATAGATAGTCCAGGATTTCCTTCCATGAAAAATCGTTAAATTGCCTGAGCTGCATTTTGTTAAAAATGAATATTATCATTTTTCATGAATCCTAAAGAGAAGTTGTTAGTTGTTGATATATAATTTTTTTTTTCTCAATAGGTAGTTTTTACTTTAAACATCAGAACAAATATCATATAAATGTATCATAAATAGATATATTTGTGAAAACACTGATTTCATTCCCAAACTTTAATCTTTACTTATTGATTCCTTTTTGGTCTGTGGGTTAGTGCACCAATTAATGACTGTAAATGAGCTAGCAATAAAACAAATTAAGCATCAAAATTACAATGGGGATATTGGGACCCAATCAGTACCGGATGCTAAATTAAAATTTCAGGGAAGAGGGCTAAAGCTTTTATACTTTTATTTGTTCAATAATGATAATTATTGAAACAATAATTTTTTTAGAAGTATAGGGGGATTCTGACTAAAAGCCCCCATTGAATCCGTCTATGGACTCAAAAGAGGTTTACTTGAACTCACCAAAAATGTTTTTAAATTACACTTACATTTCTTACAATTATAATATAGATATAATTCACAATCTTTACAACAGCCTAGCAATGGCTCTAAGACACTTCACCATGTGGCACTATGATGGTTTTTGGATATTTAAGGAGGACTTGTAATTCTTTAGGTTTCAACTATCGAGAACAATTACTTGTGGAAATTCATCAGATTTACTTTAAAATGTTTTTGTATACTTCAGTAGCCCGATAATTCAAAACTGATGTCGCTATTTTGATAATTCAAAACTATATCATTGATAGAACTTATTAAAATTGTTACTTCTGACTTAGTCTTGGCATTTCTGAAACAATGTATTTCTAAATCCAAATCATTATTATAGTTATATTTATTAATCTATACAAATGTTCTTGACAACAAAATTTAATAAGTAGACAATCAATATAACATTTACATCATATTTTTAAATTGTGACCTCTGGCAAGTTGGAAGAGAAATAATAACAAAAATTATTGGTTGACAGTCTTCCATTTTAAATCAATTGAGATTGAGTTCATATTGCACATTCAACACAGACAGATGAAAATATAGATGGTACTGGTACTGGTGGTGAGAACTAGTCTGGCCAGTGGGCCAATATGGTCCTTTTTTTCCAATCATAACAGCTGCCTTGGGGTTATCACAGTATACTTATCAGAGTGGGAATGTCAAAATTCATTTCTCGGAGATGCTGAGAAATGAAAACTAACTGACTGAAAAGGGAGTCAAACCTACAATGTTCAAAACAGGGCAGTCAGAGATCCATGCCCTGACGTGCAAGGCCATCTCGTCCTCAAATGGAAATATAAAAACATTGTTAAAATTATTTTATATGGATTAAAACATATATAATATTGAGGCATTGCCAAAAAACTGGTTCATATGATTGCTCAGGTCCAATCTAACCTAACCTAAATTCTGGACATCACAACAATTTATTTATTTATTTATATATAATTTATTTTATAGTATTTATATATAGTTAATATAATTCCAATAAATTTTAATGAATGGGAAAAAATCACTATAATTTCAATACCTGAAACAAAATTTGAAAACTATTTCAACAAGTGAAGTAATTTTATTAATAGTAACAAAATTTCTCATAATTTTAATAGCTGGGACAATATTTCTGTGAACTTTAATCAAACAAATTTTGATATATTTAACAAAATATTTTGATTTTCCCTATTCATTTGGATTTGAACTTTTCACTTACCTGTTTTGAATTTTGGTATTTTCTAACAATTAATTCCTTTTTTATCAAATAAAGATATCAATTTCTTCATGTAAAAGTTATTGGTTTTAAATGTGAGTATCTCTTTGAATAAACTTGTTTCACCTTGCTCTCTATTTGAAATAAATTCTCTGATCTCAAATTTCCAACTTTTTGGATTTCCAAATTAATGGAGAGAGCTGAGACTCTTCTCTCACAACTTCCCTGTCTGCAGTAAAAATAAGCCATATCTAAAGTTGATGATTAAACTGCAAAACTTTAGAAAAAAAAATAATTTCAGCACTTATGGATCAAATACAATTATATATAAAAGCATTTTCTAATTATTTTCAAGCACTCTTATCACTGCTCTGTTGCATTTAAGAGCCTATTGAAAAATATTTTATAAAAAAAAAAAAAAAATCTCAGATATTATTTTTTTATTTAGCTCTGGTAAAATAAATAAAGATATGTTTAAAAACAAAATTGAAAAAATGCACATGTTTATATAGGACATCATAAAACCAAAAATATTCAGTTTGGTCTTTTATTTATTATTTTTATTTTTATTTTTTATTTATTTTTTTAAAATTAGCATAATAATAAACAAATCAAAAATATTTTTTAATCATGTTTAAAAATAAATCATAGTTTATTGCAAAAATTCATTAAGTAATATTTCATTTAATGAATTATTTTTCATTTTAGAAAATTAGTTATCTGAGAAATAATATCTTGAAAATAATATCTGATGAAATACTACCAGATGAAATTACAAAAGTTAGTACAGATACTTTGTAATTTTGTAAACTCATTAGATAATTACTCTTGTAATTTTATTAGTTAATAACTTTAATTTTTATAGGAATATTTAGGGTGTTTCATTTTATAATTAGTTTCATTGGGTCCATTCTAGAATCAACCGATGGATGATGGGTTGACAGCTGAAATATCTGGAAATTAAAAAAAAATGGGGTTGTGAAGAATATTTCCCTTCTCAGGAATCCCAAACAAATGACAAGATTTTTCATAACTTTTTTTTTTCAATGCCCTCTCAACTTATAATGCTGTATGAAACTGTTGTGCAGGTAGTCCTTCATTCATCTGTAGGGATTGATATCAGCCAAGATGAAGTAAAAATGGTAACATCTTACACCTCTTTAATTAAAACTATGAGAAAAATTAGAACATAAGGTTTTAATCAATAAACCTTCAACATCTTCAAATATGACGACTTCAAAAGAATTATTACTGCAGATTTTTAAATAATTTTTACAGTATACTATGAAAATATTACCTTTTCTTGATGGGCTAATTGAAAAATGCAAATAAGTAAAGCTGAAAAATGTTCATTTCCTATTTTTGTCTTTATTGAAATCAAGATAAAGCCGTTAAAATGTGTGCGAAGAAGTTATCCAATCAGACAACAGAATTTTTACTTTTTTATCTAATCAAAATTACAATTTTATACTAATTTTTTATGTAGGTATGGAAACGTAAATGTTTTTAAACCAATGCTTCTGAAAGAAATACAGCCAGATTATCACTACCAAAGACAAAGAATAAATTGGAAGAGCTTGGAATTCCTTGGGCTGGCATTCTGACACAGGTTTATAAGTTCAATATTCAAAGATAGTTTTACAATTTATATAGGTGAAATAGGATATAACATGTAGATATAATTTGTTTCTTCAGGACAGTCCATTGAACAAATCACGAAATTTCCCAATCGGAATGAAATACATGGAACGTAAAGGAAAAATTTTCCTCCAGGCTTTGTTTGATATTTCCAACTAATGGAATGGTGATAAAATGACAATTGTTAATTCATTACAATTTAATTTATACCTTTTGAATTTAATCGCAAGTCTTTTTTTTTTTAATCCAATTTAATTTTTGGCATGATAGAACTCCTCAATTAATTCAATTACACACAAGTTTCAAGATAAAAACTGGAGTGAAGCCAATTAAAAAAGAGCGTGTTAAAATATGGCACCTATTATGTCTGCTTGCACCAGAAAGGTAAGGTAGTTTCTTCCGTCCTTTCCCAATATTTCACTATAATTTACTTAAAAATAAATCACATAAGAGTTTAAGGAATCGTACAGTGATTATTCCTGTATGTAGGGTGGTCTTTATTCTGTGTCATACATACTATTAATCTAATCTGAAATAAAAAAGAAAAAAAAAAAAGAATCTCGATGATAAAGTGTAAAGATAAGATGTTCAGATTGAACTATAATTTATCAGTGGTCCTGCTAATAAATTCTTTTATATTACTGACTCTGGTCAGAAACTATTCAGTTCCTTGGAGGTAAGTGCATATTCAACTATTTATTAATTATATATGCATTTATAAAAACCTTTATTTAGATCCAATACAATCATTATGCTCAATAATTGGATACTTCAAATTAAATTTAAAAATCTGTCAGTCAATAACTTGGTTAAAAGTATTAAGAAATAGAGAAGATCTGTAGATAAAAGTAGATTTAGTGATAAATTCCAGTCTTTCTTCATAGTAATATTAAAATTTTAAAAAAATACGCCAGAATGTTTATTTTAAAATTATATGAAGTTCAAATTTCATTCTGTGGCACTATATATAGCATTATGTAGTGGAAAATTGAAATAAACCCTGATTTTCAGAGGAAATTTACTGATATCTTTGCTGATCGAAAAATAATAACACTGTTTAATATGCTAACAATTTATATTTACGCGTTAAAACCATCAATGAACTAGAAAGCTAACCATGAAATGTACATATAGAAATATATCTTATTAAAAACCCAGTAAAATCTTCACTATATAGAAAACAGTCAATAGGAAAAGTGGTTGCAGTAATAAAATTAAAATTATAAATACTTAATTATATGTTTTAAATTAAAACAATATAAATATCATGTAAGCGTTTTGACCATTAACTTAATAAAGTCATTTAAATGGCTCAATTAATAAGTTGTAGCGACTATATCAAACACTTGTTTCTAGAGTATATTGCAAGTGCTGTAATAATAATGATATTTTATCACTATAAATATTGTTAATAACGCAACTGATGAGAAGAACTAATGCTAGCATAGCTTGTAGAGGCACATAAACGGGAAATCACCTTTTTTATTACACTCTACCTTACCATTTATAGCATACAGAGGAGGGAGAGGAGGTGTTCTAGACAACCAAACCTATTTTAACCATAATAAAGAAGGCCAGGATTTCAAAAATTAACTGATCAGATGTTCTTTATCTAATACTGCTATATTATGCCACAAAAAATATAGTTGCATTATAATATGATTTGGTTATTTTTAGAGGTCAAGATTGGTCACCACCACAGTTTCCTTCTCAGCGATGGTTGAACAGATGTACAATTTTGTATTTAAAAACATATCTGGTGCAGACTTTATACTTTTTAAATGTTCGCCATATTATCCAAACTTAACCAATAAATTTTTTAACTGGCCAAATTTATAAACAAAATATATATTTTATAAAAACTAACAAAATTCACAATAAAAAATGTACTGACCGACAAATGAACGATTTACTCTGGGTGAGAAATAGACATATTTTAGAAACACGTTAAAATAATACAGTTATTGGGAGGATAAAATCCAATATTTTAGAGTGTTACATTATTAGTTTTCGTCAATAAAAATTGTACAATAGGTTATGGTGGAGGTCTGCACCATTTCAAATACTACTTAAGAGGATCGACTTCTGTTCCATTGTGGATCCATGGTATAAATCTCGACCCTCTCACTAATGCTAGAGTAGTACAAAGTAAGATATACTCCGCTTATTTCTTTAGTTGTACAACATCAAATAATTAAAATAAGTAAACGAAAAATCACGATAATTCTTGTTTCAGGAAGGCTGTCTTGACATAGCCTATATTTGGAACGATGGTGTATCAGAATGGTCTTCAGATGTAAGCTGCATTCTTATGAAATTGGTCAATTGATATCAGCTAACTACGGAAGGGAGCTAATTGTCATGGGCTGCTGTAGCTGATTACCTGAGTTCCAAAGATAAATCAATCTTTCGACCTCAGGTAATCAGCTACTGCATTCTGTACATTTAAAATTGAAGCATAGAGAAAGTTGTTTAGTAAACTATTAAAAACTTAGGATAAATTTTGTTTTATTCTTAAAAAAAAGAAAAGAAATGTATATGAAAAAAAAATCCATTACTAATGTCAACAGCCATATCCAAAGTTTCATTCAATAATATCTTTTAGTGTTAGTTCCTAATTTGTATTATTTTTCAAATATTGTTATTTGATCTGTATATTTTTAAGTTTAATAAAACAATAATGCTAACTTATTAATAAAAATCTTCCCTTGAGTAAAGTTTATACAAACCCAACAGATACATATACTTAGACTTCTCCATCTCTACCTATTTTGGGGTGTTTCTGCATGCAGTTCCAGTTATCTGCATGCTGCTCTATTGCTTCTTTCTTGATTCCTTCTATCCATCTGGGTTTTTACCTTCTATGTGATCTTTTGTCTATTATTGAGAGATTCATTGGTGTAAACTAGCGGATCCAGGATTTAATTTTTGGGGAGGAGGGGAGGGCTACAGCCTGAAACCTTTTATTTTTCATAATAATAACGATAATGAATTTGGAAAAACAGAAAGAAACTAAATACCTATATGAAATGGTGTTTAAGTGATTACTTAAGTCCTCTTAAATGTAATTACACGAACAATAATACTTTAAGAGGTATTTTTAAATTTTTTCCCCCATAAAACATGGTTATATTTTTCCATTTTTTTTGGGGGGGAGGCTTCAGTCCGAAAGCCCTCCTCCCCCCGTAGATCCGCCCGTGTTGGTATATAAAGGCTTCCTGATAGGTTACTCGGAGCTACATGGCCCGCTCATCTTAACCTCCTTGCCTTCATATCATGAGATATTGATAGACGAGTTTATGTAGGCAATTCTTTACTGACACTTCTCCTCCATGCTTTAATACTCCGATCTCCGGTTATTAAGCGAAGGATTTTTCTAGTGTTCAGATCTCGCAACCGTATATCATAAATGGCTTATCACAGCATTATACACCATTAATTTGAGATTTTTTTTTCAGATTTTTCGGGCTTTAAAAATAAAACCATCTACTTTATCTAACACTGGCCGCTATTTTCCTCAAGATCATCAAACTTTACTAGTAATAGGAAGTTTGGGTATATCTAAAATTTTGATTTCGAACAATGATTGCTATTGTGTTGCTAATGTTAATTTGTTTTGTTAAGATCAATGTAAATCTGTAGTGTTTACATTAAACTCGTTAGATAAAAAGACAAGCTTCTAAAATTATATCATTATCTCACACTGGATAGAGTAGGACTTCAATGGAAGCCTTGTGCCAATAAACAAAAGATTAAATAATGAATAAACTACAAATCATTTTGATAGAGAAAGGTTGAAAGAAGAGATGAGTTAAGCATTGGTCCGTACGAGACATCCAAAGGGATTTAACGGTTGAAGTGCGGAATGAAAAGAGTAAAAAACCTCTAGAGATACTGGTCAGAACAGAAAGGAGAACCATAATTCTAGATCTAATAAAAAAAAGAATAGGGTTTTGAGATGTAAGAAAATATATACATTACTTCGGTAAGCTGGAAGAGTACAGCAGAAACAATAAGGCCAAGAAGTTTTTCGGCGATAAGAGCAGGATATCATCGAGCTTTATAAGTAACTTTCCAACCATAAAGTATTCTGATGGTGAGATGTTCTTTCAGACTCGAGATGTGCAAGGTAAGTGAGAGGAGAATTTTCAAGAATAACTGAAATCTAGGGAAGATGAGGAATAATATACTGACGTGGTAGCACGGGCGGATTTACAGGGGGAGAGGAGGCTTTCGGCCTGAAGCCCCCCCCCCCCCAAAAATGGTAAAATATAACTATGTTTTATGGAAAAATATATTAAAAAATTATCTCTTAAAGTATTATTATTCGTGTAATTACATTTAAAAGGGCTTAAGGAATCACTTAAACACCATTTCATATAGATAGTTAGTTTCTTTCTTTTTTTCGAAAGTAATTATCGTCATTTTTATGAAAAAAAAGCTTTCGGGCTGAAGCCCCCCCAAAATTAAATCCTGGATCCGCTAGTGTGTGGTAGTGATACCGATTTTCGTAATAGTGAGAATGACCACCAAATACGGAGGAAGTTGGCATGATTATAAAATATTTCAAGAATAACAAGGTTTTTGGTTCAAAAGGCATACCAGCTGAATGTTTAAAAAATAGCTGGTCAATATGAGGAGTTGATCCATTTATTCGTTAATATATAGGAGGTCCCTCCCCTCTCCCAAATGAAATGCCTAATGGCTGGAAGGAATCAATCATACCTCTTATATTCAAAAAGAAAGATGCTTCCATAGACTACAATAATTACCGAAGAATTGACCTGCTGAACACTGCTTATAAAATATTTTTCGTATTTCATATAATAGACTTGTAGAATTTGTAGAACATCGATTTAGCAGGAAGGCTTCAGAAGGAATAGGTCAACTATCGGTCAGATATATATTTTTTCCTTAAGACAAATAATAGAATAACGAAGGTTCAATAAACAGATATGTTCTCCTTTCATAGATTTTAAAGCTGCATATGAAAAGAACCAAGCTTAATCAGTCTGGTACAATTTTAGCAAAATGAGTCAATTTCTTGGTTATGCTGTTGATATGGCTCTAATCGGGTTGCTCCTTGAAGCCCACCTCACTCGGTCAATATTATTGAGACAATATCGAATATATTGACCGTCTGATGAATATATTGTAACAATTATATTGACATTTGCACTATGTATACAACGTTCAAAAATATTACTTCAATAATATTGACCGTGTAAGGGGGAGAGGGGGGCTTAATATTTTAAAGGGTGCTTGTGAAGAGGGTTGGAAAGAGAAATGGAAATGATGGGGCTGTCCATCATTGAATGTCAAAAGGAAAATTATGGAGTTCAGGAAGAAATCTCTTGCCAACAAATTACATAATACGAAAATAATCCGGGTTTTGAAAAAAAAAAAGCGCATGCTCAAACTCGAGTTAAAAGACAGATAAAAAAATATGAGTTACAATTTGTAACTTACAAAAGACCTGTTATAAGTAAATATAAAAATTACATATTCAAATCATTGTTGAAAGTCTAGTAAATGGAGCCCTTAGCTTCATATTTTTACCACAGTCTAAGTAATAATACTAATAATGTTGCTGTTAAGTAAGATAATTGTGTTTCTCATAGTTTGTGAAGTGTATAAACGCACCTTCACTAAAACTATATAAATTTAACTTTTTCATTTATAATAATGAAAAATAGAAAATTTTATTTATAAAAATATATATACATCTATTTATAATGAAATAATAATATATAAACAAAAAAAAAAAATAAATCGTGAAACACTGAGAGGGAAACAGGATTTTTTTTCTACTTGGCCAAATTCCGCCATTGTATCTTTATTATAATCTGTTTGAAGATTTTGGAGAAATCTTTTCCAGGTAATAAATATGTTTACATAACTAAAGATGATATTCCCATTGAATATTGATTAATAAGGACCATTACATTGAAATTGGTTAATTAATTGCCAATATATAGAAAACAAGACCATAGTAATATAATATAGATAAGTTGTGAAAAAACGATCTTTTTCAAATTTAAATTTATGAATTCATGTTTATGAAGTTTGGTATTGTTTTTGTCTTTCTAAAATAAAAGAAAACACTTTAAATATTAATTGAATAATTATAAGCCATAGTGCTTTTATAATCATTTGGTTCATAAACTAAAAAAAAATCATCCTTTATATATTAAGTATATACCTTTAAACAATAATGAAGAGAAATCAAGTGAATATTTAAGAAACTGTCTGTGTAACCAATTTAACTAAAGTTTCTCTAAAACTAGTAAGACAAGGCTTATAAAATTAATATTTGATATAATATATATATATATATATAATAGAATTTATTTTGGTTCCCATCTGATTGATTATTATAACAGCCTGTCTGCTGATTGAAAATGCCTGTGACTGATAGTTTTGGATAAATGAATAAAAGTTAGAAGAAAAAATAATAAGTAAAGTATAAATCCACAGGTTACACCCTCTGGATTTATAAGTTATTTAATGTAATAAAGTTATTCAGAAGTATTCAGCTGTAGTACAGTTTTCTAAAAAACTATTTTGTAAGTAATACACAGAAATACAAATGAAAACATGGTATACTTACATTCCATTAAAATAAATATGTCATTCTCTGGATTATATCACTATTTTAAGCCTCAAGCTGTAAAATTGTTACAACTTAGAGGCCAGGGTAGGATTCCTATAGTTGGCAGGCTTTATCTACTTACAAAACGATGGTTGATCACATCAGAATAAATACTTATTGTTAGGTAGTTCCTCCTACGAAGTGTTAAACAAGCTTGACTACGTTTAGTATCCATAGCTCTTGCATTAGCCTGCTTGAAAATTCTACTCCTTGATTTTTTAATACGCCTCTAATTTCCCTCAGCTAGTTATAGAGGAAAACTACCCGTACTACAAAGAATTTGTGTACAGGTGGAAAGAAGCAATTGGCCGCACACTTCAACCTCATAAGAAGAGGACCCGTGCCAGGATGGCCGCTGGAACAAGGCCATAAACAACAAATTTAAATACAAACATTGGTCACGTTGCAGAAGCAGCTAGTTATGCAGTGACGTGTAACAACCCAGTTCTGCAAAACCCGTATTGCCTCAATGGCACGGTAGGGTTCAAATAAATAAATACTCCATGATTTTTTTTTTTCGTTTTTAAATAATATTAAGTGATAATAAGAATGTTTTCAAGCTTTACTGATTTTTTGAAATCCAGACATGGTACCTGACTCTCATATGTATCTATAATAAAAATATCAATAATTACTAACTAACAATTCATTCGGTGACAAATATTTCTGCTAAGTATGGACTTGACCACATATGCATATATAAAGATGCTTTGGTGGTTGTTTAAATCTTTGAACAAATAGATGAGGTACACCTAAAGTTTTAATGATTCTATAACAGATGCTGTTTTCACTGATTGACATTATTAACATGCTTTCAATATATTGTAGTTTATCAATTTTTCCCACCTTACCAAGAAAACATTTGTAAATGTAATAAAAAACACATTAAAATGTTATTGTTTTTCATTATTGACTCACTAGAAGTCTTTAAGTACAATACCTTTACGACCCATATTTAAAAAAATAACTCGGTTATTCAGAAAGACTGTTATCTATTATGATTTCAAAACTATGATTCCTTTAACTCTCTTTGCCATCCATCCTTTGATAAAATGAAGCAATCCTCATAAAACATCATCTTTTCACCTCCAAAGGTCTGGCCAACAACGGGTTACAATGGAATTATAGGGACTATTGAAGCGAAGCTTTCCTATTTGGGTGAAAATAGGTTTTCAGAAAAAAAGTTTATACCTTAATTTAACTTTTTACAATAATCAAATAACGAAAGTTGATGCATATTTTTCATGATTAAAGTACATATGAAAAATTAAGTTTAAAAGTGCTTGAAGAAAGTTCAAATTTGCAAGATTCTGATGGGATATAAGGTGTTTTTAAAATTAACTAAACAATCATAAATTGTAATTTTCACCAAAATTGTCTTCTTATCACCACAGCTTAAAATAATTTAATTATACATCTGAAGAGAGGATGCCTCATTTTTATTCATGCTTCTCATCATTTTTTAACCCAAAATTAGTATAATATTTATATTTTATAGAAAATAATTTCAACTAAATAAAAATATAAATATATAGCTATAGAAAACAAAAACTAAGTTCTGCTTTAGACCACACAATAGATGTGAAAACATCAAAAATGAGAGATTAATAATGTGAAATATAAATTATAAATAATAGTTCATTATAAAGGGAATGAAATGCTGAACATTTTCCTCGCTTTCAGTATACAGGTCCAATTTTTAGTGTCTGAAATATTTTAATCCGTATCTTCAATAAAATTTGTTATAATTTGGTTTTCTACATTATTTTTTACCTTTTCACCTCTCAAACATGGCATCACGTAAAGATACAATTTTGAATAATAGCTTATTACAAAGAGGATGAAATGATGAATATTTTCCTGGCTTACAGTATGCAGGTCCGATTTTTATTTTTTGAGATATTTTAATCCATACGCAGAAACACTTCAATTAATCGACTCGAGCCGACTACCGGAGCATTACACATTGGAATCTGAAGTCTCAATCTAATTCACTCTTCACAAAAATAGTGCAAAAAGCGTCTAAAAAGGTTTTAACTTCAAAAACATTATCCAAAAAATAATGATTTCCAATACCTTTGATGCGCCCCAAATAATAATATAACGATTTTTGGCACTTAAATAACAATAAAAAAAAAAAAAAATATATATATATACATATATAAAACAATAAAGAGTAAATGTTAATAAAATAGTAGTTTACAATATAAGTTAAGATCGAAATTTTTACATCTTATGAATATAACAAATTTAGTCAAATATATTCAAAAATTTATTTCAGTCTGTTTTTAACATATGTGAGTAATTGATTAGCAGCTTCCTTACCGCCAGTTCCTTCAATAAAATATAATTCTAATGTTATAACATCTAATTCATCACTATCTTTTAACATTAAAGATGCAACTAAATATTCTTCTAATTTTTGACGTTTAGAGTGTTTTTCATCAAGTTCGTCTGGATTTGTCCTCTTTTGACCAGACATTTCAGGAGTGCAGGCATTTTCTAGTTTCGGTTTTTCTGGCAAATGCGCCTGTTGTTCATTACCATTTGAAGACTTGCTTGTGTCCTCTTCTGTCTTACCTGTCACATTGGTTCCTTCTGACTTACAAGAAGTGTCATCAATACTTTTCTTTCCCTCTGATTCCTGAGAGGTTTTATCACTGTTAGACATTTCTGCTTCTTTTTTCTTCTCCATTCTACGCTTTCGTCTACTATTAATCCACGTATTCTCAAACGCTTTTAAAGTCATCATTAATGAATTTCCACAATCTTCCAAATCAGTCTCTATCTGAAAAAATAGATAAATAATCAGTTAAATTATAGTTGACATTATGAAAGATTATTCATGAACATAGATTATGAAAATAAAATATTAAAAAAATATATATAATATCTTTCAACTTAACAGTTTACACAATATTTGTCCATTTTTATTGATAAGAAAATGGATTGCTCAGACTCCTCACTAGTGGCAAATTATTAGTCAAATATATTTTATAACATGTGTGGGTCAGAGTATTAGTGAATGTTAGTTTAGTGGTGAATTTACTGACAAACAATGAGGATGAAGGCAGTCAGTCATATTGACTATTCCTGAATGGTTTTTTTTTTTTTCATACATCTCAAGGATTTGCTGTTTTTAAAAAGATTCAAATCAGGTATGTTTGTGGATGCCTAATTTGTGCTTTAACATATTTCATACTTTACAAATATTTGATAAGTTGTTATAAAAATGGTTAACCAATAGTGTGAAACAGGATTTAACTCAATGCATAAACAACACACATTTAGAAATCACTTTTATGATGAAAAGTCAAATTACTCATTTACACAAGTCCAGGATAATTAATCCTAGTATATGTGAGTCTATCAAATAAAAAAATAAAGTAAAATAATACATGGAATAACTAGAATCTTGAAATTAATGAATTTATTTAAAACAACCAAAGTAACAAAATAAAAATTTAAAGATACCTACTTAAAATTGATTTTGTCTTGAATGTTTTGGTCGACCCCAAGAGAGTTTATGTGCTGTGATTGTCCTTCAAATGATTCTTTTATATCTCATTCCAAAAATTTAACATTTTTACCCCTGACAACTACCTTGAGGTTGCCACCGCAAATATGAAGCTACTATTAAAAGTTTTGTGTCCATAAAGAGCAGATTATCTAGTTAGTGTAATAGTTACACAAATCTAAATTCAAGTTTAGGTAAATACCAAGAGTGAGTTAATTAATAGAGAATTAATAAGCATTTCCAACATTCAACTTTGTTTTTATTTCTTGAATTTCATTTCTTTTAGATATTCCAGAGACTAGATACAATGTTTCTACATACTTTCTCCAATACAATACTTAAACTCCTATGAGCAAATATGGAAGAAAAGCCCAAAACAGGTCCAATGTAATTGAGGGTTTGTGAATTTGAGCCTATTACTTTCAAAGTTGGCTTAATCCAGTTTCAAATATTTGACATGAGAAACCAAGAATATTGTGATTTGCCACTTTCACTAAAGTAATCTAATATTACCAACCCACTTATCATACAGCAATCACTTTGGATTGCAATGCTTTAGGTCAATATGATCTGGCTAGATGAAGTACGGCAATGAAAACTAAAAAAGAAAAAAATTATGCCAACTTTGAAACCTAATTTATGAATATTTCAGTCTTTAGAGGTAATAGTTTTTGTGAACTAGATTTTTTTTAAATAACGAAGTTTAGTAAATAGATGCTATTTTGATTATTATATTCATACAAACTTATTTTAATAATTGTCAGATAATGCACTTCTTCACTATTATAAATATTAAGATATTAAAAAAAATAATTACCTGCAGATCATTTAAGATACTGATAAGTTTCTCTTGAACTGATTTAAGCGTATTTTCATCTACTTTCTGTATCTTGTACTGAAATGGAACATACGAATGCTGTTTGTTTTTTTTCTGAGAATTTTCCACCTGGTTTAAATCTAAACCGGGTATGAAGGTCCAAGCTAGACCCCACCTAGTTGTTCGGCCCTGGCAAAACATTGTAGTTGCAATGCTGCATGCTTCATTCTCCCTAAGCATTTCCTTTAAAGGTTTCAAAGTTGATTTTTTCCCAACCATTACAGTATATATCCTATTAAAATAAATTAGTATTATTAGTTTCAAGTGAAAAATAATATTTGTATAGGGTTTAATTTTTATAAGGAAGTATAAGCAATAAGAAGTAAAATATAATAATGAAAAATTTATCAGTTACCTTAAGTTTGAATGCAAAACTAAAATCAAAATTTTATATTGCAATAATTGAGGCTGCGTTACTTTTCCAACATATATTTATTCGTTCAAAAATTCCTATTTAAATAACGTTTCGGCCGTTACACCCTCTTCTTTGTACTTATTACAAATTATAATTACTCTATAATATGGTAAATATATGGTATTTGGTGACCTTTCCAATCGGTGATAGGCTATAGCTTGCCTATGTATTTACACGAGTAAGTGTTTTACTCTCAGAGGGACAGTTATACTTTCAAGGATAAAATTTCCAAATGTAAAGTCCTCTATAAGTCATCGCCGAAAGTAAAGGGGCAGGTCTCCAAGAGTTGCAAAACAACCTCACTGGTGTAAACGTTTGCCTCTCGCTCTCGGAGTGTACTCTCAATTATTAAAAAAAAAATAATTGAATTCGCTGAAAGTAATTAGGTCCAAATCGAATAAAAAATGGACACACGAGGATGTTTGCAATCTCATTGAATCCAATCCTTTGGGACATCTAGTTAATTAACTTCCTACTTGCGAGCAAGTTAATATTTTTTTTATATTAATGTTTTTCATTTGCTTGAAATAAATCTCTACTTGAGAGTTATTTATATTTATAAAAATATATTTATTGAAATTTACAACTTATTCCAAGGATTCCAATAGTAGTTCTATATGAGAAGGTTACAAGGCAAAAATTCCTAAATTACTGGGTGTCTTTAAGTAACAATTTTCAAGCTAAAGCATAATACGCGCCTAATGATTCCTCCTTCATATTCCAGACTTGACCCATATTTCTTTTTTTTTTTTCAATAAGCACAAAACTAGTAAAACTGCTGCTACTTCTCTTCCTCATGCCAACTTAAAAGAGTAAAAAAAAAATATGAATAAGATATGATAGCATGGTGCAGGCTGTTTCGATTACTTAATAACCATTTCTATTCAGAACAGGTATTCCAAAATCACTTTCTGTTTTAACACATTGACTAGCACAGTTATTTTGAAGATTCCAGAATAAAAAGCTAATTTAATAATATTAAAACTTTAAATATAGAAATTGTAATCATTAAAAAAGCATACACCATGTTTTGTTTTTTTTAAATAAAATATTTTAAGAACTATCTAGTTCACAGACATACCTATAATAATGAATAAAGTTTCTGTTTATGTAGGCTAAATTTGATTTATTGTGCTCAACAAATCTGGTGATAGGTGCAAAAATATGGCAAGAAATCAAACTATGCGATAGCTTGTAGTTGGCGCCTTGGGCAAGAAGACAAGCTACAAGTTATCTTTTAATTGGCAGTAAACATTTTAATATTCCAATTGTAGAAATGTGTGAACTTGAAGTTTTATGTTACTTAGAAAATTGATCTCGAACCTTACTCTTTCTTGGAGCACACAGCTATCAGCAATAATCCGAGCAATAAACACAGATTCTCCTCCAGGTGTAATTAATTCAGATGGAACCCCTGATGGAGCATTATTAGGTGGCTTCCTTGAAGGTGATCTAGATTTTGATTCCATTGATAATTCTTCAGAATCGGCAAAGAATGGAGGATTGCACATACAGAAATCATAGAATGTATCTTCTTCCAAGGCCCCATCGAGAATGATATCTTCTGTAACCGCTTTAACTGAGAGCAATTTTAATAAAATGTTAGAATGAGATTATACAGCTCTCCATACATTTACTTTTTATTACAACTAAATGCAATTAGTATACTGAAAGATATAAGTAATTTGTCAATTTTATCCAAATATAAAATCAAAAGATTATTCTCTTCAGTATAAATTAAATAATGTATTAAAATTTATGAATAATAAACATATAATAAAAATTTAAAACTATTAGGATTCCAATTATTACATAGCAAATATTTGATGATGTTATGTTATTTTGAATGTCCATTAGACCAACACACTAATTATGAATGAATTGATTTCAGCGAAGAAGTTCCATGGAGTTCTGCAATTTTCAAGCATTAAGATTGGAACATGTATCGTCAAGGTCAGTTGCACAACCTAATATCAGAATCAACTGGAGAAATAAGGTAAACCTTAAATATAATCTCAATTTAGTTTTAAGGGATATTTCTCCAATAAAAAAGAAGTTTTGGTTACAGTTTTCAAAGTAATTCCATGATGATCTAAGATCATATAAGGTAGATAAGTAGATATAAGAAAAATATGAAAATTAGGATAAGTTAATAAATTAAATAATTATTAATCACTGTAGTACTGAAGAGTTATGTCTTGATTACAACCGCTTTTAGACTTGTACTTAAGCTTATGCATAAACATAAATAAAAAAATCTTGTGCACCCAACTACTTTTTCAAAATTAGAAATAATTTAAAAGTTTACATTTAGTTTCATTTAATTTTCTTGAAAATATGTGATTAACGTTAAAGAATATTAGTTTTAAAAAATTATTATTTATAATTTTTTCGCCACTCTCCATTACTTTCTATATTAGATATTGTTTTTTTCTAAAATTCTCAGCTTTCCAACGATATATTATTCATTCAGGAGATTCATTTTCGACCTGGATAAGCATTTTTATTTTTTTGTCCTTTAATCAATTATCAAATTCTTTCAAAAGTTATATTTAGCATTTTTTTAACTCTTAATAATTTGAGATAATTAATTATTTAAAATAAACCATATTAAAGGTACTTTAGAGGACGACGTAAATGAACATTGGGCATTTAAGCCCTGTAAAGTGACATCAATGGGGATAAGACCTAATTGATATTAAAGACCAATTAATTATACAATGATACACCGAGTTTAATCAAAATCGTTCGAGCTGTTTTTGAGAAAATTGTGAAAATGTGTTTCAGCATTGATATAAAGGGGCACTTCCGGTTAGCCGATTTTAAGGAAAAATTTGCCGTCACATCTAAGGCATATGCCTATCTTAAATATGTAATATCAGTTTCGTAGGACTTTTGGTTTTTGAGCTAGACTGCTAACATACAAACGCACAGAACATTTTCGGGACTTGGTTATTTGGGCTAAGGGCACCTCAAAACATGTATTTCCGTTGAAAACTCAGATTCCAAAATTTTCACGATCGCAATACTTTCCTTTACTATATATTACATATATAGGTCAGTGAAAGTAAAAGTATGTATATGTATATATATATTAATATATGTATATTGTATATATACTATTGTACTATTATTGTATTCTCACTATTATTGTATTATTGGGTGTATATATTGTGTATGTACGATTACACTATTATTGTATTTCGATTATACTATTATGTTCTTCGAACATACTACTATTAGTATAACATCTTTATTATTATTTGTCGCTCATTTATAATTTCATAGCGTATTGTGTATAGCAACTATTTTGCAGTATTAGGACCTTATTTCTCATATTATGGCTTCCTATATCTGTACAGTTATGTAAATACTTCTGTTATCCCTTATTTTTTAGTTGTTTTTTTTGTTTATTGTAATATACATTTTGGCCAGATGTAATGTTTAATTTTATGTACAATATTGTCATTCTCAAGGGACGTAGTCCAAGAATAAAGTTGATTCTTCTATCTATCTATCTATGTATAGGTATGATAACTCCTTATCAGTAAGTTTTGGAGATTAAGAAAACACAATGCTCTGATCTATGCCACCAGGCTTAATCAATATAATTAAGGAAGGGGTAGCTCAGTAAGTAAGCACTGACATCCAATCCTCAAGATCCTGAGTCCAGCTGATGACAGATAAATTTTCATCAGCCTTGGATCAATCCTGGGTTCGGGAGACCTTCCTGAGGTACACCCGGCCTCTATAAAGCGAGTGCTCTAATAATAAAGTGAACAAAAACAGGAAATAATGAAAACATTACATTTTTAACATGTAATTTGTTTCCTCTATTTAATCAATATAATTTTAATTACCTTTCCAGCTTCACAATTATTGCTATTTTTAGTTATTGTGCTCAATAATCCGACAAAGTTGCAGGTAGTCATGATTATTGTTGATCAGAATCATAAAAAAAATGTTTAATTTGACATTCAACATTGACAAAATAATTTGAAATACAACCGTAAAAATACAACACTAGCTATTAAACATTCCACAGTAAGTGTAGTCATGTAATATTGCTCCCCAACATGTTCAAGTCACTTATAAAGAAGAAACGATTAGATTGGGTAAACAAACTAATTATTAGGATTTGAATAGTAAAATAAAACACATAGGTGTGCCATTTAACATTTCATTCAATTTATTTATTAAATTCTCATAATCTGTAATAATATTACCTGATATTTTGTCACTCAAATAATTATTTTCAACATTACGCATAGCACATTTTGTACTTTCTATATCAATTTCAGTACATAACATAGTCCAATTAAACTTTTTTGCAGCCAGTAGGGGATATATACAATTAGATCCAGTACCTGCAAAATAATTATCATGAAGAACCTCAAAAACATACATTATTTAACAAGAATGACAATTCAAAATTTACCAATATCTATTCCTATAACATTCTTAGGCCTATACAGTTCTAGTAAATCTTCTATCCATAAAAGATAATTCAACCTCAAAGGTAAAGTAGGAACTAAATGACCTGGAACTATTTCGACATTTAAGTCAAAATCACGTTGCAATAAGCATTTTGTCAGAGCCCAAACAGCACCATGGTCCTTAAAATTGAAATTTATTTTTCCTGAAAGATCCTGAAAATATGCATATTTAAAGCACCTTTTGCACTGTATTATTTAATCTCACAACCAGTCATAGAAAGAAAGTTACCTGCTTTGCATATTTTCTAAATTCTGGGAAATCAATAGCTAACTGTTTAAAATCAGGCCTCTTTTTGTATGGGTTTCTAGGATGCATTAATTTGTTCATAGCCATTTTCTTTGATTGTTTAAGCTTCTGATTAAATTGTAGTTATTTAATAAAAGAAGTCACAAGCCCATTCAATAACTCAGAGTAATCATTCACATACCGCTTGTCAACTTGTATGTAAACAATCACAATACAAAGTGAACTATCGATTACTAAAGAGATACGATGCATAGAGCTACTTTTGGTTTATTATTTTCAATAATGAATTTTTGTAATCGACCAAGAAAAAAAAACCCCTCAAAATTTGAGGTTATATCTGAAAACAGAAAATCTATCCGTTCGACGCATAGTCGGACGAAACACAGGTTTTTAAGGGAATAAATTTTCCGATTGCGTAATTTCGTGTTAAAAATTCTGAAAAAAAAAATCGAAGATATTTGGAACAAAGTATATTAAGGTTCGTTTGGAGATTTCCTGGACCCAGAAAAAGTCTTAGAAAAAAAGTGGCCAAATTAAAAACATCTTTGCAAAATCTTGTGTTTTTCAAGATGGATCTTTTCCGTAAATCTTATTGGAAAAAACAAAATTGTCAGGATTTAATGTCAAGATTGTAAAATAAGGCTCTGTTTATTTTTCCACCATATTTATTTTAGTTTTTCATAGCTACGTTTCGGCCGGTAAGCCATCTTCAAGCCATTTTATTCAACCATGCTTTGGACTACATGCAAAAAGCATGAATAAAATGGCTTGAAGATGGCTTACCGGCCGAAACGTAGCTCTGTAAATATCTATGGTGAAAAATTTAACCGAGCTTTATTTTATAATATTAGAAAATTTTCACCTAAAATAAGCACATATGGATACAGTCAAGAATTTTTACTAGGTTAGCTAACGATTTTACCCAAAAATGTATGTTATCCTCAGGATTATCTTTTGGGAGTCGACACAAAACTGAGTTCTATAAAATATAGCCCTGAGGACGACCCAACCTAACCTAATAAAAATTCTTGACTGTAAATGCTGACAATTTTGTTTTATCTAATATATTGATCAGGCGACGAAGTTACCCACATCACTAATTGGAAAAAAAAAAATTATGACTCAAGGGCGCTTACTATCTCAAAATTAATCGAATTTCTCCTTTATGTGTTAAAATATATATAATATACACAACTAAATTTCTATTTTTCCCTTTTTTTAATTATTAATTTTATTAAATATGAGGTGTAGTTTGAGTTTGATCAAATTTCATATAAAAATTCAAATGTATTTAAGTTAATTTAATTAATTTAAGAGTATAACGGCTGTGAGATTCGAGACATTTTAACATATTGTTGATACAAATGCTAACTATGGAATATAGAAAATATGAAATATACATTCTAGCGATTGTAATTGTAATTAAATGTTTTTAAAGAGAGAATACAAAATCGACACAAAAACCTGTACCACTATAACCTATGAAGGATCTTGGGTTCAGTACTGTTTAGGGAAAACACTGTTTCTTGCTTGTTGTGCAAGGAGATAATTTGACCGAGTCACGCTCAACCGCCAGGTTTTTCACTTTATAAGGGCTGGGTGTGCCACGAAAGGATCTCCCGACCCTAGATCGTCCCACTGCCAACGACACAGAATAAATAATTTGTCTCCCATGATCCGGGATTCTGGGATCTTGAGCATTGGCAATTTAGCACCCTACCACTCCCTCAAAAAATCTTCAAACATTTATAAAAACGCCTATTAGTGTGGAAATTAAAACATCCTCGATGTTTGAGCTGAATTGATAATGATATTAGATTGGTGATTTTCAGATTCGATAAATGTACTTAGTATTTGTTTTGACGATATGGAATGGGTGGTTATATACAATTTTAAATTTAATGCGATTTATTTAATATTATTTTTAATAGAATATTTGAAATAAAGTTACAATCCTAGAGTATGCGAATATGTGTATCCATTTTTCAATTTTAGAAGTTTCCTAATATATTTAGGTATGTCGGTGTTTTTTATGAAATTTACTTTTCTTTAAGTTATTTTATTTTTTGTATGTACTTTTTGATTATTATTTAGTTATTTTGCATCTGTTTTAGTCTTAACTCACTATAATTACTGTCCATGTGTCAGAATTTTATATTACTCAATAAATATATAGAATGGTGGTAGATATTAAGAAAAACAAAACTAAAATAAAATAAAAACACGTTTCCATTATATGGAGACAAACAAAGGATAAAACGGACAAATTCAATCCCGAACGGATCGACACGAGATGAATTGTTTAAACAATTTAAAAGAAGCGGACAGCTACCGAAATATAACGTTACAAATATATAAAATCTCCCGATTACGCAGTTTCGTGTAACACTAATTACATTGAACTATAAAAGTATACTGGGACCTACATTTTAATTCCCTAAAATATATCCGTTTTTATATAACGCATGAGCCCTTCTTCTTTTATCTTTTATTAGAAAAGCAATAGTGAATCCTGATGCCACGAATTCATAATGACATAAGAATTACGATATCTATTATATATGGGAGCGGAGTTGTTAGGATTGGACTGCTATGCTCAAGATTCCGGGTTCGAGTCCGGCTGATAACAGGTAATTTTTATTCTGTTTTTTTTTAGCCGTGGATCGAGCCTGAGGTCGCGAGAACCTTCAGGTGCTCACTCAGCCTCTATAAAGTTGAGTATCCTCTATTAAATAATTGATTAAGAGGAAAAACCTGGCGGTTGAGCGTGATCCTGAACTGATCACCTCCCTGCACTATCGTTGGCCTTGAAAAAGTACATTCTAACAAAGTACTGAACCCAAAATCCTTCATAGGTTGTAGTGGTAGTTTTTTTTTTTATCTGTTATATATTATTTCTCTAAGGAATGTTTTTTTTTTCTTTTTTGTCGCTATATCTTGGTCAATTCTTCAACTAATCCAACGATCGAGATATAATTTTGAGCATTATCTTCTCCTTCAGGTGGGAAAAATAGTCACATCCCCCGAAAATATCAGGTAAAAACTTAAAGAACTTTATTTACGCATTGCTCTAAAAGTATACAGTTTATGTTGGATTACATCCATGATTATTATAAAAAGTTTCTAAATTTCCAACAAAACAAATAAAAGAAAAAAAAAATCATCGGAATCGAACCATTATTATAAGAGGTAGTAATTTGCCTTTAGTAATTTATACACATGTTTTGGCTTATTATTATGAATAAACTATTGTAATTCGACCAAAAAAAAAAAAAAAAAAAAAATCAATTATCATAATGCATGGCATATTTCAATATTACTTTTCATTTGTTAACCGACCAATATACTATAGGAATCATTGATACGAGTCAACTTGTAACTAAATATTCCATATATATAATCTGTAATTTCCAGTATAATTGACGTGAATCTTTTTGGCTTGTATTCTTCTTCTTATAACCTTTTCCAACTACTTTATTGACCACCTGGCGAAGGCTCATTGAGGAGGCGCAAGTTCACATCGGGCTGTTAGTGCCATTGAAAGAAAGAAGTTTATTGACATCTGTGGAAGTATTTTTGAATAACTATCAGTTTAGCACGATGTTTAATTTACTAACTCAATCTTAGTCCTGTTTCTTAATCAAAGATTCTGAAATAATGTTACATAAATCCATCAATATTATCCCCACATATATTCTTACAATAAGGCTCGAAATCGGTTTTGTACCACTTATAAGCTCCTGTCATGCTCAAATACCATGAATGGAGTACCGTTGGATTCAGAATTTCACGGGGGTTAGCGAACGTATTCTCCACTTTTGTTTTTCTTTCTAAAATAAATAAAGTCGATACAAACATTTTGCTAGGTTTCAATACTAGAGCGGCGGTAGGTCTGTAGATCGATACGGGACAAATTGGATCTTGAAGATTTTGAGACGTACAGCAAGACCCGGATAGTTCCTTCAAAAAGGAAAAAAAATCATCGAAATCGGAAAATATTTAGCAAAGATACAGCTTATTGAAATTTGTAAACATGTTGTTTCCAAACATTAATGAGAAGATTTAAATTAATTTTGGTTTCCTTTGTCGATTATATGTAACAATTGATTTCTTTATCTTTTGATACGTTGGATTATTTTATTTTCTTATTAATTTGGCACTTGAAAACAATATGCTGTGCGAATTTTTCGAACGGACCTACTAGCCTCTTTTAAATTAGATTACCATTACCTGTTTCATTCAGTTTTGTTTTTGTTTTGTTTCATATTTTTCAGAACCTTACTATTAAACTAGTTCTTGCTAGAATCCATGAAAGCAGAGACTTTTCTCCCAAGATATTTTATTACCTCCCTCTTCTTAAAACAGTGTAAGCGAAAGTATAATTTAAAAAATCGTAGATTATATACATTGACATTTCCTGCGGCCTGTTCCACGTTTTCTCCTTGCCGTCTGGTTTAAAACTTTTCATTTAAAGAATGTGCCCTCCTCAAAAATTCAAAACCCCATCAAAATGTGGCTCCCTCAAAAATATTGATGGCGTAACTTGCTCCATGAAACTCTGTTCTAGGCACCCCTGAAAAGTATTCTATCAATCTTTTTAATTGACTTTTTTCTCTTTGATTCAACACGAAGCTACCAAAATTAATCTCGTTTAACAATTTTCTGACATTGACTGACATAGGTTATTGTTCGGCAGCCGATTATGTAATATGTCTGAGATTATTACTAGGGCACTCTACTTGGGATTATTAAACAGATGCAGTTTGCTAGGTATATTAGACCGGATAGAATAATTAATCCATCAGGCGGTAACTAACCTATTGGAGTAGGATCGGCTGATGGTTGTTCCAACAAACAGAATCAATTATAGGGTATATTCCATCAGGCTATATAACCTGTTGATCGCATTAAGTAGTACCAACAAACCGCCATTGATGGCCTTTTGTACAGTGTTACAACAATAAGTATTGCAGCTGCTATTCATATTGTTTATTTTTTATATAAGTGTTTATTTAAAGCCACACTATTACACATCGAGTGTAATTTGTTATATTCTTGATTTGACAGAAATAAATTAAAATATGAAGATTGGTATCAAAGTATTAATTGCAGATAGAATTTATTCATTTATCATGAAATCGAATAATCATTAAACAAAAAATCTAGTGCGGTGCTTGCTTCACAAAATTTTCACTTACCTCTATACTTTGAGTGAAAATAGATATTTTCAGATATAGATCAATTCATCTGTAGGAAAATGGAAAATTTTTGCATACGATCTTTTGCACTAACAGAACCTATATTAATTTAAAACGCTTAGTTACCATATATATTTTCTATCAAACTAATCTGTTATGCTTATTTTTTGTCACTGTTCATTTCCTTTTATAGCTATATTTTTTATTTTTAATATTTAATTATTGAGACGCCACGTATTTTTTTTTTTAATCCGACAAGAGTTCCGACAATTTTTTTAAACCGATGAAAAGAAAATCAAGAACCATTGTTCTGTAATATAGAACCATACCCTGTGGACCTAAGCACTTAAGTGGTGAACCTTTTTTATCATAGTGGTTATTTTTATTTGTCTTAGGAAGTCGAAATCGGATGAACTGAAAACGAGATTTTATGGCTTTGAAAGGTACGAATCCTTTCTGATTTTTTTTTGTTTTGTTTTTGTTTTCGATGATATTTTTTTGATTTACAACATCAAAGGTGTTTTCGTGTTGTAAATCAAAACATACCATCGGCTATTGTGTGAAAAAATATAAGGCTTGTTTACTTAATAATCAAAATTTGTCTGGTCAACAAGTAATTATTTTTTAAGATTCGTATGTAACCGTTAATCTATATTTATATTTCATTTTACATTTTGACCGGCTAACATTTTTGAACTAGACCTCAAATGATTATTACATCTCACGGAAGAAATAACTAACTCTCCGGCACTTCAGGCCAGCATGACCCTTGGGCTCCTGAGATATTCTTCTCCACTTCTCTCTGTCCTGAGCTTCTCTCTTCCAATTGCGGATTCCTAACTTCCTTGCGTCTCTCCCCACTTCATCCTCCCATCTGCTTCTCGGCCTTCCTCTTTCCTCTTTCCTCTTCCCACTGAAGTGCGCTTCCAATATTTTCTTCTGTACCCGTTCATTCTCCATTCTGACCACATGTCCTGCCCATCTCAGCCTACTTGCCTTGACATAGTTAGTAATGTTTTGGTTCTCTGATGTAGCTTCGATTTCATTTTCACTTTTGATTTTTCACTCAACATTAAAACTTGTAGCACCGTGAATCCTTTTTATTATTACTCTTTGAAATAATTTTAGTTTACTGGAATCCTCTTGCGACGAACACCAGGCTTCCGCGCCATAGATGACTACTGGTCTAATAAGTGTTTTATACAGCTTTAATTTTGTTGCCCTGACGATGGAGACTTGAGGAGTTTTAGGTTTGCATATTAGGCTCTATTACCAGCCATTATTGTCATGCAAGGTTCAATAAAAATATTTTCAACTATATTAAATATAATGTGTTCACCAAATTTATTTATTTTTATATATCGCTAATTGGTACAATTAACAAGTTATAATATATCAATAGCATTTAATTTGGCCAGGCTTCCCATATTGTACGTGTCCGAAGTTTACGTTTAAAAGTTGTTTTGTCATCTGAGAAAAGAATTTCTCAAAACAATAACAGCTAATTTCCTTTTTAAAATAATTTATGCCACAATCGAACTATTAAATAACCCTTACACCCGAAACAAACTATGCGAATGAAATCATACTTTGTATACCATTATTGTTCAAAAACCATTCATGAAATTATATAGACTGATATGGTACGCCTGCAATTGGCATTTGCTGTTTTCAAACTCGGCATATGTCCTCGATATCGCAAAGGATACGGAGTTGAGTGATTTACCAAAGTATACATTTTTTTTACAGTTTTGAAAAATTTACCATGTGATCAAAGTAACCTTCGTGAGTCGTAGTTTGGAGACCCTTTGACGGAACTGATCCAAAGTTTAGTTTCTTCCTTGCTAACCTTGTAGATGAGATTTCTTATTATATATTTATTTTCACCATCTTGTAAAATAAATACCAGAATTTGGCAATAGTAGAATCTTTTCTCTATCAGTAGTAGTTTAACTGGAAAATTCAGGCTACTCCAAAATGTGTATTTTCGTTGAATACTAGGGCTCGACTTTTTAAATTCTTTTCTATATACTTCACATTCTGGAATTTTTTTTTTTAGAATAAATAAACTAGTTTTATCATTTATAAAGTCACCATTTTTTTTTTAAATGGAGTCGCTATGCAATTTCCTGGTTGTTATTTAACAAGGGGTTTTTTTTTTTTTGGTGTGTTTATTCCTTTACTTCCATGGGCAATTCTTAGATTAGTCATTTATTGTTTGAAATTAAAATCCAAACTTCTATTTTAGTGTTCTGAGTGCTTGGAATATTTCCCTCTGTGGCACAAAACTGAGCTGTTTGAGTTGAACTTCTCTATGTGCAACCATATGATGAAAATACCACAGATAGTGTATTTGTTGAGATGGGAGAATGATTAGTATTGTGTCTTTTTGAATGAATTTCTCTTATAACAACTTTCTGTGTTCTAAATTATCTTTGCTGCCCTGCCCAACAGATAACATCTTTCATAAAAAAAATCGATAGAGAGGATTTTATTATTAAACAATGAACAAAACTGGAGTTAGCTAATATATAACACCTCTGATTTTTATGATTTTTCTATTGATATTTAAAAAAATAAGTTTTATTAATTGGCTAGTAGGAAGTTGTAAAATAAAATTTGTGAATTTCAGGATAAAATTATCTCATATATCACTGGAAAATAAAAGACAGGTAAGAAACAGTGGTTATTCTCTGGCTTTAATTATTGAGGTATGCTAAGTGTCAAGATATTTTGCTCAATTATATGTAAACAAAATAATACCTGGGAACGATTAATATATATACGACATAGGTAATAATATTTCAATTAATGGAAAAATTAGTGCATGCTCAATGTATGGTCTATAGATTCTCTATTATCCTTGACTATAAACGATGATTTAAGAGATGACAAAAAAAAAAGTATCAGTTAATACTAAAAAAGGCGGTTGTTGTAATATGTTATATTTAGGGTGGAATAATCCGCTCTTTTGTGGACTATAATAGTAAAGGTGTATTTTTTTTTTTTTAATTTATTTATTACCAGATCGGCCTGGTGGGCCTTACATGGTTGTTGTAACAATTTGATGAATTTTAACAATTTGTTCTGGTGGGGTATAGTCTGGTGGGGTGCAAAAGACACCCCTAACTATTTATACATTATAATTATTGAATAATTACAAAGACACCCCTAACTATTTATACATTATAATTATTGAATAATTACAAAGACACCCCTAACTATTTATACATTATAATTATTGAATAATTACAATTAATAAAGAGAATATTATTAATTGTTCATAACGTTGTAGGCCACTGCACCTTTAACTGCTGGTAGCTGCGTATGGAATTTTTTAAATCGTTTTTTGATGAATTCATCTATTGTTTCCAATTTTAGTTCTCGATGTAGTTGAGCGTTTCTTATGAACCAGGGGGCATCTACTGCAATTCTTAATACCTTGTTTTGAAAGGATTGTAGTTTTTTTCTTTTCGTAGTTGAAGCTGCTCCCCAGATTTCACATCCGTACATTAGCAAGGGTCTTAGTATGGTTTTATGAATAAGAACAGTTGTCTCTGGTTTTAAACTAGATTTTCTATTTACTATGGGATATAACATTGCTAACCTTGCGTATGTTTGGGTCAGTTTATTATTTATATGGTAATTCCACGTAAGGCGGCGGTTCAGATAAACTCCGAGGTATGTTACTGCTTCACTAGCTGGGTTCCATTTTAGTTCTTTATTTTTGAGAATCAGTTCAGGTGGGTCTGAGGGACGTCTAAGAGTAAAAATTTTTGCTGTACATTTTTCGGTGTTGAGACAAATCATCCATTTTTTTAAATATTGTTCTAGATTTACTAGGTAAGACTGCAGTGTATTTCTGGCTATTAATATATCATTGTGTTGGGAAAAGACAGCTGTATCGTCGGCAAACATAGCTATGGAGGTGTTTGTGGATTGGATAATGTCGTGAACATAAAAGTTAAAAAGTATGGGAGAAAGAACAGAACCTTGTGGGGTGCCGGCATGGATTTGTCTTAAGGTTGAATTTATATTATTTATTCTAACTGTAAATGTTCTGCCGTTGAGGAATGAGCTCAGAACGTCATATAAATATTTGGGCGTGTCCACTTTCTTTAGCTTGTACAATAGACCACAATGCCAAACCTTATCAAACGCTTGTTGAAAGTCTAAAAACGTGACAAGAGTATGTTTTTTCATTTCAAATCCATTTACTATGAATTCTGATAATCTTGCCAGTTGGTGTGAAGTGGAATGACTATACTGAAAACCAAATTGAAAATCAGGAATAATGCTATTACATTGTAAAAAGGATGCAAGATGTCTTTTTATGACTGACTCTAGTAATTTTCCAACTATGGGTAATAAACTTATCGGTCTATAGCTACTGACTTGTTTAGCGTTTTTACCATGCTTATGAATTACTACGAGTTCAGCTTTCTTCCACGTTTCGGGAAAATATCCAGTGCGTAGACAGCTATTAAATATAGACGTAATGTAAACGAGAGCTTTTCTAGGAAAATTTTTTAAAGCAATAACTGGTATAAGGTCATGTCCTGGACTTTTTTTTACTTTGAGACTCCTAATTAGTTCTTGAATTTCTTTAGGGGTTGTGAATTTAATCGGAAGCTGTACAGTTGTTAGGGGCAATTTTAAATAATCTTCAACATCAACATTTGGTGAATGCGGACTTCTTTCGCATTCTGGGTTTGAGAACGTTTTCTCAAAGTAATCTGCAAATGCTTCAGCTTTTTCTGCGTCACTGATGATGTATCCTCCATTCTCTTCCAGACTAGGAATTTTCTCAAATTTGCTTAGTACACGCCGAGTAGCCTTCCACAGAGATTGGTCCTTTGGGTCTAAATCTTTTACGTAATTTTGGTATTTAGAATACACCCATTCATCCAGTTCTTTTTTAATTACGTGTTTGAGGTGGTTCCATGTCTTTTTGTAAGTAGGATCTCTGTTGCGCATCCACTGTCTCCTTGCATGGTTCTTTTCTTTAATTTTTAACAGAATTGATTTTGGGCAACTCCTTGAAAAATTTTTCCTCACTAACTGGAAAGGTCGTACGGTTGCTTCCTGTAGACTATTCGAGATAGACTCATTTAGTTTATTTATATTTTCTTCGATTTCAAGGGCAGTAGAAAAATTATTTTTCAGATTTATTTTCTCAGCTACTAAGATTTTGTATAATTCCCAGTCAATCGTTCCATTAATGAGTGATTTTCGCTTCGGCACTACATTTAGCTCAGTTGAAAAATTAATTAATACAGGGATGTGGTCCGAATTTAAGGCTGTGATAACGTGAGATGAGAGAGGAAGCCTACAATTTTTGGTGAGTGCAATATCCAAAATATCGGGATTACAGCCTGGTCTATAAAAAGTAGGTTCATTTGGCGTATGGATTTGAATATTGTGCCTAGAACAAATTTCTAGCAAAATATTTCCGCTAGAATTTGATTTACGACAGCCCCAGTAGATGTTTTTACTGTTCATGTCACCTAGAACTAAAGAGTGGTCTCCTGATGGCAAGAGTTTTAAAATTTCATCTTGGAGTAGTTTTTTGTTTGGAGCTTTATAAACTGCCGTAACGATTGTAGAGGGAAATGAATGTAAACGAACTGATATGACTTCGATATTTAAAATATTATCAATAATGTTTTCAGTGAAGCTAATATTATTCTTAATTATTAAGGCTACACCGCCGGAAGCAGTCGAACATTCTCGATCCTTTCGTAAGAATTTGTAACCTGGGATTCTAAATGTGATGTTTTGAGATAGATGTGTCTCGGTTATGCAGGTTAAGTCGATGAAATTTGATTCAAGAAAAATTTTAAATTCATTTCTTTGAGATGATATGCCATGCGCATTCCAGTTTAAAATTTTTAATTTTTTTAGTTCTGCAGTCATATATAAAAAATTAATATTTGGAAATAAATGAAATAATACGTGATCTGGAATAATGCGCAGTTAGTCTCGAACGAGTTAGTAACAGATAAGATAGTGTTTACTTTAGGGTCCATTATTAAATAAAGAAGCTACGAGCGAAGATAGGTGTATCATAATTTGTGGTAAATACGGTTTGATAGCATCGATAATAATTTTAGTTATTGTCGACAGTAAATTATCGCCATTTATTTCAATGTTTTGATTAACTGTGGGCTGAGGTTTTCGTTCCGATTGTTTTGTTATCGGTCTAATGGTGTCTGCGAATGACTGTTTTGAAGTAATTCTGGAGGCAGGTCTAGAAGAAATATTCTCAGTTTTTTGACTAGTTGGCTCTAGAGGTGAATTTACTCTATTTTTTATATTTTGATAATAGACGCAACCCTTGTAGGTAGCTGCATGGGCCAATTTACAGTTTACACAAAATGGCTTATCTGTGAATTTTAACGGGCATTTAGAGAAGTGGTGTTTTTCTTTGCATTTAACGCACCGGGGCTCTAAATGACAATAATTTTTTGTGTGGCCGTACCTCTGACAGTTGGTACACATGGGGATATCATTTTTCTTGTGTTTAGGTTCGACTGTAATTAAAGCAGAAAATAAATTGTTAAGATTGAAAATGTCATTAGCCGTTTCATTGTTTATAATAGACACTGAGCAGAGAGGAGTAGGTTTCTTATCTTTATTCAATATTCTGGAAACGTAAACAACTTCGAACTGTTTGGAATTTAACTCGGCCTTTAATTCATCTTCGGTTATGCTATAAGGGACCTTCCTTATGACAATGTTTAAATATTTATTTTTATCTGAGGAAAATGTGTGATATTCAATTTTTTCTTCATCGTAATATTTAGTCATAGTTCTGTAGTCTTCAATGGTTGATAGCATTATTTTTGTGTTGTTACCGGCCAGTTGCGTATTAAATGGTCCGATACATAATGCATTTAGGTCATTTAATAGAAGTCTGTAATTGTTAGCATTGTGTAAAAATATCGGTGGTATTCTAATATCATTGGATTGAACATTTGGGTTATTTTTATAACTAGTACTTGCTGTAGTGTGCTTATCGGATGAAAGGTCAATTTCAGTAAGATGATTAAAGCTATTGCTTACTTTAATTGGAGCGATTTCCTGGTAGTACTTGCCCATTTTTTTAACTGGTGATCGGGATTGAGGTGAATCAATAGCTTCATGAACTCTCTTCTTAGAACAGGATTCGTCCGTATGTTGGTCTACGTTCGTTTTAGTAGTGAGGGAAACACCGGGCGAATCACTTAATTCTTCGCCGGGTTTCATTAATTACATTTAAAAAAAAAAAAAAGAAGACAAAATACATGAAATAAAATGAATAAATGAAATATAAAAACAGTCCGAATAACTCCACAGTACAACCGCACTCCATGAAAGTCAGAGGCCAACTGAAAGGTGTATTAATTTTGGTTTATTATTTTCAATAATGAACCATTGTGATCGACCGAAAAATTCAAAACCCCTCTCAAAATTTGAGGTTTTAGGTTTCAGGACACTTAGAATTAGAAAAACGAATACAAATTTTTTTTGTCCGTCCGCCGTCCGCCGTCTCCGAAACTACTGGACCGATTTTTTTTCAAATTTGGATACAAAATCAGAGGTCACCCGAGGATGATCCTCCTTTATCGACATTACTATCTGCCTTTTACTTTCAAAATAGCGGCCGATTAACCTGCGTTGCTATAGACTGTAGCAAACTAAACGAATGTTTAGTAGCAATTTTAATGAAAATTCGCTGAAGTCATTTTCTCGACGGCCTTTAAATTTATCTATATAACATAATTCAACGAAAAGAAGCTGGAAAAAAAGTATGAGGGATGATAAAATTAATTTACCGAATAACTCAAAAAGTATACAATTTTCTAAAAATCAACAAAAAAAAAAAATTAAAAAATAAAATAGTTGAATTCGGTCAATTCGGTCAATTAGGAGCAAAGATATGGTCTTTAGTTTTTTTAATATGTTCTACTGCAAAGGTTATATCCTTTGTTTTGGTTTTTGAATATTGAATGTGTTACTGAAGTAATGCTAATTTTTTTAGCATATTACTAATGATTAAAAAAAAAGTTTAGTCCAATAATTGGAATCACCTTTTATTTATTTTTCTTTTTAACTAGGAAGGTAATGTTTCTGTAGATGTATAATTGTTTGGTAATAATAAACCATTGTGAAACAATTTGCTGCGTTTTTTTATATTACTTTATTTATTGAATTGATTGGATTTCAAATAACAAGACTAGTCCAATATAATTATATTTTTTCCATTCTGTAAAATTGGCGATTTTATAGTAGCAATACTATCATACTATCATTTATCAATACTATCGGAAATTTATTGAATGGTTGTTGTAAATAATCAAACTAGCTATTAAATGATTTTATATATGTCGAAATTAGGCTTTATTATTATAATTATTGTGTCTCGTTTTTCACTAAGGGAATATTTGATGTGCAGTTCCAAATTGGAAAGCGGTTTGTGTCATCAAGAGCAGAAACAATAAACAGCCACTCATTTTACTGTTAAATCAAGTCGACAACCAAAGTTTATTTGGAAGTGTGGAAATGGTAATGAACTTCAGTCATCGATGATTCTTCAGAAAGATAATTTTGTCGGCACACTTTTAGATCACTGAAAAAAAATTAAGGATTAAATTTTTGAAATATTAAATTGCTAAATATTATTTTATTACTGTCATACAAACATTAATTTACATTAACATGGTCTGAGAATATGCAACTTTAAAGCTCATCTGTAGAATCTTTTTTACTTTCACTTACCTATATATATATTTTTTTATTTTTTCCTACCAGGATAGAGGGCTTGGGATTAATACCAAAGTTAAATAGCCCAGACACCTCTAATACTAATACTAATACTAAAAAGTTTAATAGGACTCGAACTAGTCATTTTCAAGTTATCTTGTTGCCAAGCAACGCTTGTATTGCAAACGCAAACTCATGGCCCCTCGACTACTTCACAACCGATTCATCTGTTGAACCCTTTGGTAACCCATGTTTTCATAAAATGTTATTTGCTATATTTTAGCAGAACGGCCTCCATATTCCTGTGACTTCCAGGGCTTCCTGCCATGTGAAATGTTTATATATATATATATATATATATATATATATATATATATATATATATATATATATATATATATATATATATTTATTTAATTATGTGTGTGTATGCAAATATATCATGGTTCTACACATTTAACAGAAGCTACCTGTAACTTTTTACCTACCTATAAAAGATTAATTATAAAATATTGCTACGTTTACTGGAACCTGAAATATATACTATATATTTCCGTTTTTTATATATGTTTTTTTATGTACATATATCATGATGGTATAAATTTTACTAAATTTCACACAAGCTAGTAATATACAATTTGTAATCTACCTTTAAAACATCAATTATAAAATCTTACTATGTTAACCAAACTCGCCACCATGGGTCCGGTTACGTGGGAACTCTGCTTTGCTGCACGTTAAATATTCAAGACATTTTAAGTATTTTATAGTAACTAATTTTTGCATCAACAAGCGATCGTTATTGGCTCAACTCTGTCTGCTTTATAGAGTCAAGGGAATTCATTAAGAATAACCATTAAAAGGTTACCTTGAAGCGAAGCGGTTTTACTTTTCAGGATGGACGGTCAGGCGGTTTTTTTTTTCTTTTTTTTTTCTTTATGGCCAGTTTACAACTTAATGGAACTAGAATGAGGTTCCATGTCTTCGATTTAGCCGATGTATAAGATTTAGCATTCCGAACGAAACATTTAATTAGTGTCCAAAGTCAGCTACATATTAGTGATAGAACTTTTGAAAATTCAAATCCTGTCGTATTTTTTAAACACCTCTGATGCAAAGATTGGTAGATTATATTATATGAAAACAGTTTTTTTAGGTAGAATATTTAATTTTGAGTAGTATTCATATATCAAGTGGAAATGTAATGAAAATTTTATATTTAAATTGGTGTAAATGTTATATTACAAGATTAATTCGAAAATAGATTTTTTTCGGGTCTAATAAACTTTCACTAAACAATAGAGAGCTTTTTTATTTTATGTATTATTTATTTAGAGTACTCAGCCTGTTTCGTACGCGCGGCTGTTTGGTTCAGAGCTGGGGTTGGTTATTGGTCACAAGCAACTGAATTTTTAGTTCTATTCTAAAGTTCTGATTCCTTTCTCAAAATTTAAACTATTTATTGAAGATATAATGGGTTTCTTGACCCAATAAGTAAGATGTGAAGCAAAATGGCATATATTTCATTTAATATTTTAATTGATTTCATATTCATAGTAGAAATGATCTATTTTATATGTTAAAGTTTTTTTTTCCTTATACATTTAATACTTTTTTTCTTCCTTTTTCACCCCTATTACGCCTGTTAGGCTAAATGGGGCTTTTCCGGGTTAGGAGGTGAGGGCGGGGGATTAATGCCAGAGTTAAAAAAACCAAGGGCACAGGGATGCGAACTCGTAATTTTATTGTCTCCAACTTCGGTTATCAGGTTGCCGGGCAACCCGCAGTGCTGTGCACACACGTTGGCCCGCTCGCTCACCACACCCCTTACCTCCCGCCTAAAGGTGTCAGAGTCTTCCTGGTGATCTCAGCGTTGGTCTTTCTCTTCCACTCGACCAATCCAATTTTCCAAACATTTGTACCTTGAGGATTTCTTCCTCATTCGACCTTAGCCTGCCCATTTCAGCCGACTTTACTTTATAAAACACTTTCTGACCTCCTCTCCTTCTCCAACATTTGTACGAAGATGGTAAAAGTTTCACCAGGTCTCCAATAATTCCATGAAACAACTTGTAATATCTAGACATTCAATTCTTATTATTAATATTATGGTTAAATATTGATATTTGGCGTGCTCCTCACGACATGTTGAGAATCTTCTAACTTTCCACTCCACTTAACTGATATTAAATTCTCGCGTTTGATCTGTTGATCATTAGCTACCTATATTACTGAACTCTCCTCATTCCGTTCACTTAGATTTATTGTTGTGAGTGCGGAGCACGAAGATCAATGCTACCTTATCACGAATAGATTAATTAACAATTCACTCGTATGGTATATATTTAGTTGTTAGTTATTAGTCTTACACTTTATCACTTATTACACTTAAGTGTCAATAGTTATTTAATTCAAAATTCATTTTTAACATAACAGGAATATCAAAATCATAAAAAGTCCTTAATTATATTTGAAAATATTTATTATTGTTTCCAAACTTGATATCTTTATACATAACTATTAATTAATCGTGTTGACAACAAGTGAATTGGACGCAACAAAAAAAAAAGACAGTGGGCAATATCAATATTAGTTTTTTAGTCCGAAAACTACAAACTCTTCTTCATCAAGCAAATATGTCTTGATGGGACAAAATAATATAATAATACAATAATTAATATAAGTATAAGGGATAACTAGGTTTATATATTCTATATTCTAGGGCAAGCTAATCACTTATTAAGTAAATTGTTATTTTAATGGCACAGGTTAAGTATGAAGCTTCACTGTATGTATTGAATGGACTACCTTGATAATATTATATATATGTACGATTTTTTTTTTTATATACGAAAATGTTTCACTGACGTCGTTTATACGTGAAATGCATCAAGGAAAGCTATCTGACGATTTCTTGCAGGGCTATACTCGTTTTACTATACATTGAGATTTTTTTTTTAAGGAAAATAATTACTATGAGTGAGTCTGCTCGAGGTTAGATTGTGTAGATAAATACAGGTACGGGGCAATTATGGATAGAGTTAATATCCTTAGCAAATCGGACGGTAGATGGCGACCCCCCTCCCAGAAGGCCCCGGTAGCGCCGATGTGGCCAGTCCGCTCTCAGTACTCAGGGGTGAGTGTTGTCTGTTCGTGCTCTGAAGATCGCGTTCCACGTGACGGCGGGGCCGAACCATCAGCAGGCTGTCACGGCTCTTATCCAAAGGCAAAAATCAAAAACAAAACAAGGATAATTAAAATCCAAGAGGGTGAAATTCCAAAAAAACACCCTCAAAATTTTGCACGAGAGTTCGAGATTCTTTGAGCTTATAGTCGCTTGAAGTCACTGCAACGGATTTTTGGTATGTAAGTTATTATTACTTCAAAATTTGAGAAGCTTCATGTGGCTAGAATTTATTTCAGCCTCAATTTTCCTGTCATTTTTCCTTTTAAAAAAATTAAATAATATTTCATTAATTCGCATAGTTACATTTCCACAATTTTTATTAGAAGAGGCTCTATGAGTCGTTTATTTCCAAAGTGAACTCTAATCATCGTTGAAAATTTAAAAAAACAATCGCGGTAAACTATATTTTTCATTGAAATTGTAATATGACAATCAATATTAAACAAACAAGAAAAAAATAATTAAGAAATTCTTTATTTGTAGTACATTTTTCCACTTATCATTGACTATATGAATATTAATTTTAAAAACTTTGAATAGGACAGCTTAGGAAAGAATGCAACCTCTGCATCCTTTTTAAACAAAAAATAAAATAGACTTGGGTTCAGTTTGAAGAGAACAAAGGTTCATAATGCGACAGAAAAAGTTGTAAAAATTGTTATATAAAAAACTAACTTTTGGTTTATAAACATAATAAAATCAAATTAATTTATTTTTATTTTCATTTGAATAAAACGGTTAATAAGACTATGAATTATTTCTTTAAAAATACTTAGGAAACGCAAGTTTCTTTACTTTCCATAAAACAAAAATAAAAAAGCTGGTTTCGGAAATAATCTTATTTTCACACTATTTTTTTCAATATTTAGGTTCGTTTTAGAAAAAAATAATCGTCTATTTTCATAGGAATTGAAAAAAAAAATTTCAAAAAAAATTATTACGATTGACTTTGAAATTAAGCGATTCATATATTTATGAAATAACATTGCCTAAATTCTGAATAAAATCTATAATAATATATATATATTTAAAAATACGTTGTATTAAATAAACATTAAATTTAGAGGTGTAATGTTTTTAAAATATATTCAAGACATTGTAGAAGCTTGAGTTTCTGACATTCAGGAATGAGTCAAATATTTGTTAATAAAAATTCATGTTAGGTGAAGCCAAGATGGCCTACCTTACATTATTGGGTACATAAATACATTTTCTAGGAGCGTTCAATAACAGTTATAAATAATCTCTTTTATTTATTTTGATTTTTATCAAAATTCCTTTTCATTATTAGCAGATATAAGTATTGATGTGAAGGGTCTTATCATTTTTTTTTCTAAAACCAGCAACATAAATTAATAAATTTAGACATTTTAAATGTTAAATATTTTACTTGATATGACTATTGAGCGAAAGTAATTTGTGAATCGTTGAGGCTTGTATGATCAAAGCGTTTTAATATGTTTAGGAGGAAGAAGTCATATAACTCTCATAGAAATTCTCATAAAATAAAATAAACCCTAATTAAAATAAAGTTAAATACATCTCACAAAACTCGTTGGTGTGATGGCAAAGGGATGATTTTATTAACCATATCGCAGAATAAAATTCCATGGAAATAACTTTTGATGCTTGTAATTTATGAGTAAAAAATGAAACATTATTTTTTTTTCTGGGAAATATAGCTCTATAATAGCTACATCTTGGCAAGGTTCCTGTATAGAATTAGAGATGAAAAAAATATGATTATTTTAGAATTACTCTACTTTCAACATATCTTTACATTCAGTTTGATTGTTAGTATTAATATTTAAATTTTATTTTTTCAATATCGGACATAAATGTTTTTTAAAATTTATATAATTATAGAATAAAATGTAGTAAATCTCGACATTTATTCTAAAATTCATAGATTGTAACGTTTTGACCCATTGATGTCAAATAAAAAAAATTAAATAAACGTTCTGAAATACAAATTATTAAATATTTTGATGGAATATAGTTCCCTTTATATTATATTGATTATATTCTTATAATTAAAATTTGCATTGAATATATTTTATATCTCTGTATAATTAATATATTTTATTATTTATATCTTATCGGTATTAACTACCTGTTTACATTTTTTTCCAAGTTTCATTCGGCTTCAAGTTCTCCTTTAGATCAACCGGCAATTTGATTGATCAAATACAACCTAAAATTTGATTGATAGTTATCTAGTTATTAATTATATCATTAGATTTTTCGAAACTTAATGCGAAAATAAGGTATTTATTTTGGCAGTAAGTATTTCTTTTAAATGATTTTATACGAATTTAGGTCTGATTTGCATCCTGATTCAATATAAGTACAAAGAATTTTAAAAAAAAAAAAAGAAAGAAAGAAAAAGTTATTGAATTATAACATTTTATCACTTCAATTATTTTAATTATGAAAATAATTATTAAAAATCAAAGTGTAAGTACATTATAAAATACTAAGTTGTCTTATGATGTATCAGAGTCAAATACCATCTAATTTAAACTCAAGAATTGAAGAATTTCATTAAAAGTTATCACCAAAATTTAAAATTATACATTTTTTCATTCATGAAATTTATTACGCTTTTAAAATAAAGACACGACCAAGAAATATGGACAACAAAATATAATGAAATAAAAAGGCTTGTTGGGAAACTATCCTTTTGTAGCAAAATAATACATTTTTAATTTAAAGTAACTGCTTGGGGTCGGAGTTAATATTAAAATATATTTAATATAATATTCTATATAATTCATATTATCATATTAAAAATGTATTCATTTAATTTATACTAATGCGAATTTAATGCCTATTATTTTTGTTGATAAAAATAAATTCCGATCTATTTTAAAAATAATTAATTACGATTAGTTAAAGTACATTTTTATCTCAGGCAGTGATGTTTTATGGGACTTTGTTAAGCATGGTATGGTATTGCCTTAGTAGGTAAGACAATTTTTTTATTTGTTGGCCCAAGACTTCTATTGAAGTTCTATACTGCAAGGATTTTTGTCATCTTTACTGAAAATTAGTGGAGTAGGATTTATTTACCGGTTCATTTTTATTTAGACTACTATTTTTATTTACAATACATACATGGATATGATTAGATAAATGGATGCCATTAAACAGTGAATTAAATATAACACATTTTGTTGGCCAAACCATCTCCTAAAAATCCCGCCTGGTCCCGATTCCGACATCTCTCTATATATCTGTTACATATTTCTGAGGATATATAGAGATGTAACAGTTATATTACATATACCTAACTTCCATGTATGATTTAGTATACAAGCACAAGTATTTGAGTAAATTTATTTAGTATAGATATGAATATACAGACACACTCATGATTTAGTTCTAATTTATGAATGTTCTTTTAAAAAATAACACAGTAAATGCTGAATTAGCTCCTTTCAAAATTATAATAACTTCGAAAAATGTAAAATAAACTGGTTGATTTTGGAACTTATTAATCTTGTCCTGAAATATTACCTGAATACTAGAATTATAAAACTTGAAGTTCTATTTGTGTTTAGTGCCAAATTATCAACGATTATAGATTAAGATATTATTTTTTTCTCTTATATTATTTACTATACATAAAAATGAAATAAAATAACCTTTATCTTCAGTAATAAATTGGGTTCTACCTTAAAAAATTTACACTTAAATGAGTTTGTAATAATAAAATGTTTTCGGAGAAAAAAGATATTTTTTTTTACATTCGTCTTTACGAAATGTAATTACTCTCTGTAATTACTTTGTATGTGTTAAAACTAGAAATGAATATCTCATTTCTTTTGTAAGTAATTCAATACGTTGAATGATGTCAGGAATCTATTAGTATTACTATAAGTAAACATTGGTCTATAACTATCACTAGATAGTTATATTAAAATCATGAATTTAATTTATTTCTTCATTATGACAATTAAATTAAATTCAGGAAATTTAATCAGATAATGAATTAATCCTTATGGTACAGAGAGATAACTCTCCATGTTGACATTGAATTTTGAAGATTTTATTATTACTAATGTTCGAAATTCGATCAAATTCATTATTGAACATCATCATATTTATTTTATATGTTTGAGGAAAACATAAATAAATTTGTATGTTTCCAAATTTTTTATTCTACTCTATACATTCTCAAATTCACTTTCATATGTATCAACAAAAGAAAACAGCGAGGTACCATTTGTACACTTTTTGAGTTATTGGCAAATAAAAATGTGAATCCACCGTAACGTTTTTCGAACAAATCTTTTAACATTTTGTTCATTTGGTGAATATTTGAGGAAAACAAATTTTATTTTTTGGTTGTGACGAAAATTCGTATTTACGGGTTTTCCCAGTTGCGAAATACCTATCTCAATTTGCCATAAAAATATTTTTATATTTTATATTTAAATAATAATTATATTTATATTTAACCCATTTTGCTCTTTGGTCGGTTAATACAATAGCTATATTTCAAATATAAACTTGTCATGATAGAGCTCTCTTAAAAAATATAAACCGAAAAAAATATTATAAATATCTTATCGGACAAATTCTTTTAGATTTCGATGATTATTTTTTTTATTCTGTAGGAAATTTAGGAAGCTTTACAATTGTGCACTTTTTGAGTTATTCGTGAATAAATTTCTGAATCTATCCTTACTTTCTTTCAGCCTCTTTTTCGCGGAAGTATGTTGTATACATAAATTAAAAGATCTTCAGCCGTTTTGGGGCTATGGCCAGCTACTCACGTTTTTCGGGCGCCATTTCGAAAAGAAAGGCTGGATGGTAATGAAATTTATATAAAACACTTCTAAATTTTATTGTGATGTTTTATAAAAAAATTAAATCAATCGGTGGAGAACTTTAGCAGATTAGTGGTTTTGAACAAACTAACATTTACATCTTTACCCGACAAAGCACAGCGACACAAGGGTTATGTATTGTGCGGTCCGCTAAAAGTTATGTAACCATTTTTTAAGAGACCAGCTGATTCGATTTTTCAGTTTGATAGTTAAAATTATTCGATGATATCTTCCAAATGTCTTGCAACAATTTTAGCTAACATCATTATCCTGTGATTGAATAAAATGTGTTTAATCGTCAAACTCTGTTCAACAGATTCCGCTTACATAATGGCTAAAGTACTATAATGTTTTCAATTTTTTGGGCCCAAAATCATTAACAACTTTTCCTCCAATTATTGACATGCAAAAACCAATTATCGATAGGGAAAGGAACCGGTTATTGAAACCATATTCAACCATCAAACAAGTTTATTTTGAGCAAAATATTTTTTATTTATGGGTACAAAATTATCACACTTTAGTATCTTAAAACTTATTATCTATACCTAGATATTACAAAATGATAAATGGAGAAAGGAAACTTACGTATCTAGTACGTAGGTATATTTTGATACATTTCAATCAAGATTTAAAGAAATAGAAATCATTGCTTCTTATTCTTAAATATTAGAGGCTTATAGCAATTTGGTAACTATTTTCCGCTCTTGGACTTCTCACGTTTCTCATCCTCTTCAAATTGAAAACATTCTTCAGTCTGTTGTAAGCTCTGAGGAGATTAGCAGCGACTTTCCTTCTAAAACCCTGAAAATTCGACTAGCAATGATTGCCTTTTTCCTTCTTTTGGTGGGGAAATTGGGACTGTGATTAAGTCACTCTTACCTATTGTCCGATCTGTGTCCGTTTCTATCGATATTTCGACTTCTTCCATGTTTTTCTGTTCTTGGCCTTCTTCAATGTTCTTCTATTTATGCCCTCATTCTGTATCCTTCTGTTCATGTTCATATAACATACTTTGTGTCAATAATTGAGGAAATTTATAAGATCCAATTATCGACACCCCTGATACCTGTCGTTTTAATCGAAATTCACATTTGAAAATGATATCACATCATCAGAAAGTGGTAATCATAAGCATTATAGGACGAGATGAAATAAATAAAATTTTGTCTTACCTTCTTAGGAAAACTTGTAAGATTCCGGCGACTGAGATGAAATGATAAATATTCTTTTCCCACCTAATTTATCACCCAATTGAGACTTCATCTTGGTGGGAGTCGGTAGCTGATTAATGTGCATTTGAAGTTTTAAACCCTACATGGATTCGAACGCTAATTCATCAAATTTAAGATACAAGTGTCAATAATTGGTGCCTTTACCCTACACTCTTTCTAATATTTTTTTATTGATAAAAGTAAAGCTCGTTAATACCTACTGAATAAAAAAAGAAAATCGGTTGAGAAACAGAGTGTAAAAAGGGATTGAACTGTTTTGCCTTTGCCTATGTTCATAATCATTTATATTTTAATTATTATTTTATTGTGTATAGTAATAATAAGAAGTTATAAAATTTCTTTGAGAATTTTAGTGAAACTGATGAAGTATTTTTCTGCGCAGCGTAATAAGAAAAGTGCAGGGAAATGTTACTTGGGATAGATCATGGTCTTATTTCGGTATTGGTGAAAACATATCTGCCGAAGTTAGACAGCTCGGATCTTCGTGAGTTTGGAACTAGGGTAAAGTATTACTTCTTCTGTCGCTATGTATGTTGGTCAAATGTTCTTCTGGGGGCTGAAGGTTTCATGGTTTCTTTCGGAGAAAAACTTTCTTACAAAACAGATATACTGTCCATGTATCGTATGAACGGGATATATGTATGTATTTGATGAATTACCCTTACCAAGACCAAATTTTTTTCTCTCATTCAAACAATATTTTCTTTAAAGCAATAACAAGAATGAAAACTGAAACAGTTGGAGTGCTACTTGGTATGTTTCCTTACCGTTTAATATGTTTCAGTTATTATAAATTATAACAATAAAATATAGTTGATTGTGAGGTAGAAAACGATCTTAAGTTTGTCCGCCTTAATTATCCTTCAAACTATTTTATTTAGATAGTCCTTTTGCCCCTCAAGAACTAAGTTTAAGTTAAAACTATTTCTCATTTTTGTTCGGAATGTAAAAAAAAAAAATTGATTAGATTGCAGTTAATGGTATGCGATCATGAAATTCATCAGTCACTCTACAACCACGTGGTAGTCTGTCATACTTCCTGAGTTTTTCGTGTTTAAAATGAAGAAGAAAAGATCTGACTAGATTAGGGCCAGTGCACTAGTTATTATATTTTAAGATGGTAGCCATCAAGTTCTGTAAAACTAAGTGAATTAATTTTTTAAAATATTTGAATAATCAAATATCTTAATGATGATTCCCGATTATATTATTACATTAAGTCATGAAATCGGTTTTTCACCAAATATAACCCCCTGACATGCTCGAATGCCATACATATGACCTCGGGCAGTGGAAGGACTTTGTTATTTGTATATATTAGTATTGTTATACTTATATATGTAATTTATTAAATAAACGTTTTGGGGGGTTAGGAAAAAATAATGCAATATATGGGTACCGTTCGATTCAGAATTTCACAGGTGGTTAGCGAACCTCTCCATAGAGATTCGGAGATTTTGATGCGAACATGAAGACCCGGATAGTTCCTTGGGAAAGTCCCAAACTGTACCATTTTTGAGATAAAGCAAGGCAAAAGGCAGCCACACAAACTCACGTTAATTGTAGTGCTTCCATGGGATAGATGTCTCGACAAAGTTCCTATGATCGAGAGAGGAGAAGATTATATTATTTATCAATGGCCTTTTTTTTATCGGTATGTCATATCTCCGTTAATTCGTCATCAAATCCAAAGATCGAACCATCATTTTGAAGATTTCCTTCTCCTTCAGGTCAGAAAAATAGTCACTTCACCTCCAAAAGTCAGAAAAATAGGAATGAGGGAAAGAATTAATAGAATAGAATTATGAGGGAAAGAAACTTTATTTGCAGAAAACTCAAAAATAATCAACTGTTTGTCGATTAAACCCGTGATTATTTAAAATATTAGATAGATAGATAGATAGAAAGTAAACTTTATTCTGGGACAAGGTCCCTTATGAATAACAGATATGAACAAAAAAATTAAAACTACATCTGGCCAAAAATTACATTAATCAATATTAAAGAATATATACAGTATCTTCAGTGAAATTAAATTAAAACAAGTAAAAATAAAATAAAATTTTGAGAAAAAACGAAATAAAAAAACAAACAACATTATTTAAATGAAGATAAAAATAAAATAAAATAAGTATGGGTTGATTTTTAAAATTAAGACAATAAATTTTATCAATCATTCACCTCAGTCAAAATCTATTTCACAATATTTATTTTATTGTATAACGTCATTTTGGGATGTGAGAAGGAATTGGTAAAGATGATATTTAAATGAGGACAAGGAAGAGGCATGACGGATTTCAGATGGCAAGGAATTCCAGAAGGCTGTGGATCGGGAAATAAAGGAATATTCAAACGTCTTAGTTCTATGGGAAGGGATATAAAGGTCGGAAACACGGGATCTTGTTTTCTGGGAGTGGACCACGGGTTTAAACTGTAGGAGACTGTAGATGTAAGAAGGGTGTCTAGTGTTGATTGTTTGGAATAGGAAAGATCCGAGGAAATATTGTCTGCGGAAAGAAGGGAAGAGCCACTTTAACTCGTCGTTAAAGTTACTAAATTCCTTACAAAATAAAAATATATATATTAACCAAGCTGGACTATTATTAGCTAAGATGCAGGTTATCGTAATTTCTTAATTTTTGGATTAATACCTGTATGAAGTTTCAAATTAATTTTCATTCTCATGGTCAAATATAGAATTATACTTTGCGTGATTTTTGTCCTAATTATTTTGTCATTTGATCACTGACCAATATACTGAGTCACTAGCGGATCCAGGATTTAATTTTGGGGGGGGGGGCTTCAGCCCGAAGGATTTTTTTTTTCATATATATAACGATAATTAATTTGAAAAAAAAAGAACAAACTAACTGCCCATATGACATTGTGTCTTAGTGATTCTTGAACTCTTATTAAATGTAATTTTTTTGTAATTTTATTTTATTTACTGTACATAGAGTGTGAATGTGATCTGTGAACACTATTATAAATGTACTTGAGACAGATTATAATATTTTTCAATAAATAAGATTAAAAAAAACAAAAAAAAACGAACAATAATAATTTAAGGGATAGTTTTTAATATTTTTGTTTATAAAACGTGGTTATATTATACCATTTTGGGGGAGGGGCTTCAGCCCGAAAGCCTCCCCGTAGATCCGCCTGTGTACTAAGTTAATCATTCACACGGGCCAACTAGTAATATTTAAAAAAATACAAGAAATACTTACATGCCCAACAAATTAATCTGGGGGTTTTTGTTTTAGTAATTTTTATCAAAATTTGCTCGATTTAGATTAAATTAAAATGTATTAAAAAGGGACAATTTTTTTTTTTATCCCCTAGCAAGTTGTATGTTTTTGAACCGAAGTAGGCGCCTGGTGTTGCTAGATAGTGAACTCCGTTGTGGGAAGAAATTTTGTTAAAACGAGGACCGTTCAATTTTCCACTTAACGGTAACTACAGAATCTTGCAGTTTCAGCTTCAACTTTTTTAAATTTTATGCTGGCCTCTTCTCCTATATTCTTTATCAACCGAATTCTGTCTTAAATTTTTTTTAAAGATTTAAATACAGGTCCAAGAGTATGGCTATCTTCTTTTCTTTGGCGATACTGAAGCATTGCAACAATCAGAGTTGTTCACGTTCTTATTATTCAAATAGTTCTTAATTAATTCATATTCTTAACTTACTAACTTTGGATTTCTCTTATTAACAAATAGGATATGAAATATTCTTCTAAAACCTGGTTCTAACTCTAGTTTAATCGCTTGATTCTTTCAATATCCTCTGTCTATTCTTTGGAATTCTAATGCTGGAAAACTAATTATTGCGTTCTCCATTTTAGGATAAATTCTTGACCCACTATGGTCTTTCTATTGAAAATAGATTTTAACCAATGAAGTAAAATAGAATATGAATATGATAAATAAAAGTATGAAATTTAGTTTTTTTGACATAAAATATTTATTTAATAATAAAAAAAAACAAGTAATGACTTACTGGAATTTTTATTTTGAACCGTAATAGAATCTAATATTAAGCAGAAAGTGAAATTAACACTAAAGTAAAAATAACGATGTTTAACCAATATGTTTATGTAATAAATAATAATAAATAAAACCACAAACTCAAATAATAATAAAATTTGTTATTTTTAAATGTTTAATACTTAAATTGATTTGCTAATTATGAACAATAATTGAAACAATATCATGTTAGTCAGTTATATAAAAAAGAATTTTATACTTTGGAGAAGAAAAGACTCATAGAGTAGTTCAACGAAGATAATATGAAGTGAACATAATTGTAGTATGCATTATTATTTATTATATAGATATGTAGTTATTTAATGTAAATACCAATACAAGTTTTTAAACACAATTGTATGGGTTGTTGCATAAACGACACATGTGATATTTAGATAGCCACCCACACTGCCAAAGTTTGTAAATAGAATTTTATTGAAACACGCCGTTTTATTTTTTCTAGTCACGTTTGGCCACTCATATGTTCAGCATTATAAACAAAAAACATTATTTAAAACATGAATCTAAAGCATGCAGTGAAAATTGAACGGAAAAACTAGTTCATAAAGTTAGTAATAAGAGATTTATTTCGTAGTAATATTTAAGCTTTTGTACATACAGGCTTTAACAGCATGGCTGTCAATTTATACAATTTTGAAAACCGCCCACGTAATGCATAGGAGGGTTGGGTACGGTTGTGACAATTTTCATTTAATTATTCGTCCTCGATTTTGTTGATATACCAAGTAGACAGAAGAGAGATCTTTTTTTAATAGTTAAGTGTACACTTACTTATAAATACTAAAGTTTTGTCCGTAGGTTCAATGGTATAATAATACTTGCTCATTGGAACAAATTAGAAAAAAAAGAAAATGTCACAACCGACTCCACCCCAAGGACGGCTATAACAGTGCTTGGGATCGGCTGTGGCAATTTAAAAATAAACTATCTACGTACAAAGTAACTGCTACAAACAACAATGTTTCACTTATAACGAGGAAAAAGTTACTCTATAAGTACAAAAATAACTACGATTATTTAAAGAAATAAAATAAAAATACTTACTTTTATCCTTTTAAAAAACAAGTAGGCTCTCCTCTCCCCACTTCTTCGCATTTTACGCTATACGAGGGTTTCTCGGGCCAGGGAGCGTGGGTGGGGGATTAATAAAGTTAAAACAATTATTTCATCACATTATTTTCTATCCAGGTTACCAGGTAACGCACGGTGCTGTGGCCCCTGTCCCTTTCTTCCTTTTTTTCACACCATAACATACTCATAAACGACATGGATATAAAACCTATGCCAACATCCGTAAAAGGTTAACGGAACTGGGTGAGGGTCTCTTCGCCTAACAATTAATACAAATATCATATCAGGAGAAGGTGGCATTGGATATTGCTCTCTCTCATGCCTCTCACGCCATTTTATTTACACGAATGAACATAAAAGTCATTGATTGTTGAGCATTTCTTTGACTGGTGTGAATGAAGGTAATAAGTTAACAAAAATAAGTTTCTACTAGATATTTTCAAAAAGTATACAAAAGTCGTTTATGCAATAATAAATTCAATTAAACCTATTGAAATAATAATAAAAAAAACTAATAACTAATAAAAAAATAATAATACATGAAATAATTGACATTTAAGCCTATTATTAATTTGAGCCTCGTTCCTATTGACGCATTCCAACTTTCCTTTTTCACTCATTGAATTTGTAAAAGTTAGTGTCCATTGATAATTAGCCCATACTTTATGCCCATAACATCAACAATAGCGGCTTTATAATGATGTTATTTGTTTTCATTTTGCTGACAGAAAGTTGCGTTCTGATCTTCTTAGTTAAAGCAGGCTTGGTTGCCATTCGTTGGAGGTAACCCTCTTAAATGGAAAGTTTTGCCGTTTCTAGTTATCTATCTGCTGTTTTGGTGAAACTGCGTATCATTAATTCGTCAACGGTTATTTAGTATTCTGTGCTGTTTACAGAGTTATGATAATTGATGATCGAAATGCTTCATTCGCTATGTATTTATGCAATTAATTGCAAAAAATTATGTTACAGTTGTGGACTTGGCGTTTCCCATTATTCCCAAGGATAAACCATTTGGAAAATGATTTCGAGTTGTGTCATGAAGAAGTTTAACGATTTAAAAAACGTAACTTTGTGTAAATTAGTTGTACTTGAGATTAACACGTGTTATTTAAGGTAGAGAAAACGGATATGAATCTTGTTGGTATCAGAAATAACCACCAATTTCTAATTTTCAAATAATAGCAATCGTACAATAAAAATGGTTTACTAATAATTTTTTTCTAGGTTTATCCCTCTAATTTTTTTTTGGAATTACACAAAAATTGTGATAATTTCAAGAAAACGCCAACGATCCACACGAAAATTTTCACGACATTAGGACCTGATAGACTTTCATGAACTGTTAAAAACCCTAACTCCATAAGAAAATTATAATTGAAGATATAAAGTAAAGAGCTTTGGGATGTTTTTTTTCTATAGTTCGTCTTTAAGGAGTAAAATCAAGAAGTTATTGCTATGGGTATGAAGAGCAGTAATTCAGCTTTGCAAAACTTGTATTGAAATTGTATTTGGAGATGATCCTGGGGAATATTAAATGATTCATTCTGACGGCCAGGAAAACAAATCATCCAAGTAATATAGTATAAGTAAAAGTGCTAAAGCTTTTTGGGGGGGTTTTATAAAAATTCACATCGCAACATGTGACTACTATTTTTCATTGTGGGAAAAAAAAAATTGGTTGAAATCGGTTTTGTTAGTGGCTTTTAGCAATCAACTGGCAATATAATTAAATGAACCGCTAGCTGCCCACTGAACACAACAAACTGTGAATTCACATTTTTAATGAAAAATGCTACATAACAATATTTACATTGTATTATAGGTGCTACTACGTCAATCATGTCAAAATCGATAAACATTCATTTGAAAGTGAATATTCATTCACTAAATTGTCCCACATAAATTATTCCTTGAGATCGATAAGTGCTAACAGCAGATCAAACCATTGAAGACTATTGTAAACCAGTATAAAAAGCTATGTAATTATACAACTGAAAATTAAATGTTCTACGTATAATACAACATTTTTTTATTACATAATCAAATTTTTAGCAACCATGTTTTTTTTTTTTTTTTTTTTTTTTCTGAACCCCTCAGAAAGTAAGAATTTCGTTATCGTAGTATAGATATACATATACATTTTCCTGTCGTTTGTCCTTTTAATGAAGCAGAGTTTCATTTTAATGATGTTTTGTGGTCATTATATCTTGTGGTAATTTAATCTGTTTGTGGTTTTAAAAAGAGTTGGGACACAATTTTATGATGATTATGAATAAACTAAGACTAAAAACATAATTCTAAAATTAAAATGAAACTAATATAGCCTAGCTTGATTTTTATCACTGATTTTCTATATTACTCTGTTTAATGATTTGCCCCCACTATTTTCTGCCATCAAACTGGTGGAGGCGCAGGCGTTTGTGATTGCAAGAGGTGATTAGATAGAGAGAAACACTTTATTTTCATAAAATATAAAATATAAAGGATTGCTGCCCAATTATATTGGGTTGCTATATACACAGCATACTCTTCTATCCTTAGGACAATAAATGAACTTATATATAAATATACAGAAGTATTAGTTAATATTAGTAAAATAGAAATATATATATATATACATTTTTATTATTTTATTTATTTTTATAATTTTTTTTTTTTTTTTCCTTTTTCCTTCTTCTCATTGTTCATGCTTTTTTTTTTTTTTTTATTTAACATTAAGTTTCCCTTTCTCTCACTTCTCTCTCTTTATCGCTTTTATTTTCAATTATTCACTAAATAAATAAATAAACAAATACATAAATTAAAACTCTCGGGCTAGCCATGCACGTGGTGGTGAATGATTCCCAGGGAGTCGAGGACTATATTTTCAGCCAACCTCGCTACGTCCTTAATGTCGACACCTAGTTCCTCGAGGAAGCTCCTTGTTCTTTTTGGGATAGTTCCGCGAGACCCAAACCAGAGGCCTCTCACGGTGAACTCTCTCTCTCCGAAGGTCTCACGGAATTTCTCTTTTAGGAAAGGGATGCATTTATCGTACGTGTTCTTCTTTTCCCTTTCCACTTCACCCGCCTGATCGAGGTCATTGCTCTCAAAGCGGACAGTTGGATCCAAGATCAGCGCTGTCCTTCCTGTCTTGGGAAATGCGACGATATCAGCGTATCTCGTAGAGCCTTCACTATCGATGCAATATACCTCGTCAAAGCAGGTGAATTTTTTTTCCCTAAGGAGCCTCATCAACTCGAACTTGACCCGGTGGTGACGACGTGTTATGAGGAGGGAGTTGTTGGGGCATTTTCCCAGCACATGTGCTGGTGTTTCAGACTCTCTGCCGCATTTACGGCAGAGGGACCCAACTTCTCTGACCTGTCCGCTGACTCCTGGGACTCCACGCAGGGGTGCATAATTAATGTTTAGTTTTAGGGCATTCGACCATTCAGACCCAGAAAGTACTTGCTTTTCGTAGATGTATCTATTCGCTTTCGGGGTCTCTTTAAAATGGCGAACACCAATACCCTGCCACCTGCAGTTGGCCCATTCCTCAAATGCATTTTCTCGTAGCGACTGCCGTAGAGCTTTCACATTTCGATGACCCTGATCAACCCCCAATCTCTCGGCACATTCAGCAATTTCAGCCGAATAATCGAAGGTAGACTGAAAAAGGGCATCTGGTACATTGGACAGTCGCTGAGCAATGGACCAATGTTGAAGAGGAGCCTCCCATTGGCAGCGGATTAATCCCAATCCTCGGTATCTCCTGGGGGCATATAACATCGCTGTGGAAGTATTCGCAGGGAGTCCAATAATGGCCTTTACGCTCCTGCGAATCATAGTGTCGATGCCCTCCAGTATAGCAGGACGTAGCTTTGTTAGGGGCGCAGTTTGGAGAGGGTAAGTAAGACCCGGGAACAGATATTGATTGACAATGTTGAGTTTCTGCTCAGGTTTAAGTAAGCAAGAGGTTACCAGCTTGTTTAGATTATCATTCAATTTAGTCACCGAATCTTCGTTGAATTGCAGCTCTCCCGAGAATGTACATCCTAAATACTTAATCGTATCTCCATTCTTCAATGTTTGGATGTACTCACCATTCTCAAGGGAGAGCACCGTAGTTTCCAGCTCTCCTTTATTTATAACGATGCCCATACTTTTTTGAGGATTTATAGCCAGACCAATTTCTTTAAATGTTCTTTGTATGCTGTCAATCACTCTTTCTGCAGCCCCCTTGTCACGCGCCGACACTGCCTGGTCATCCGCGAAACCTGTGAGGACCACACAATCCTGCTCATTCCTTAATTTGTATCCAAATTTCTTGGAAAAGTCCTCGTCACACAGGTCGCGGTAGAGATGATCGATGGCCAGGTTGAAGAGTGAAGACGACAGGGGGCCGCCTTGGGGTACACCGCGCAGCACTTTGATCTGGCTAGTTGCATGGACACCGTTGCCAATCTTTATGGTGTTCGTGCTAAGGAGAGCTGATATGACATTTGTAAGATTCGGTGACACACCTCTCGCTTCTAAGGAGCTTACGATGTGTTTGTGCCCAACATTGTCAAAAGCACCGACAACGTCGAGGAAAACTATCGCACAGTCATTTTTCATTTTTTGTGCATCTTTTAATACCGCGTCGATGATCCTCGCGTTGACGTGCGTTCCCGGGAGGCCTTTTATAAAGCCTCTCTGACTCTTGTGGAAGGTGACCTGCTTTCTTAACTCGTAGTCCAGAACCTTCTCTATGATTCGGCGCACAATCGAGTATATGGTGATCGGTCTCCAGGTAGAGATATTGTTTATATCACCTTTGCCCTTATATATCAATATTGTGCGCCCTTGTCGAAGTGGTTCCGGAACATAGGCCACCTTCAGCATTATCTCTGCAATCGTTTTAATAATGCTTGATACGTCAAAATATTTTATTGTGCGGATCAGAACTCCATCAGGCCCCGGCGATGTGTCCATTGATGTTGATTTAATGGCTTTCCTGATAGCTTCTATCTCAATGGACAGCAAATCCGGCATCGGGGCACACTGTTCGTAATCCGCACGCCCGCAGAGATTTTCGTTCTCAAAGAGGTCTTTATAATGCCTCTCGATTTCGGCCATTTTTAGAGGACACCGTTTAGGAGCGTCGGCATTCATTACAGTTTGCACAACCTTTTTTCTTTTATTATAATAATTATATTGGGCAACCTCGTACTGATACTGCTCTTGCCGACGACTCCTGTCTACTTTGTTTGCCCTCTGCGGATTTGAGACTTGTCCAGCACCCTTGTCAGCCATTTTCATTTTATTTTTTTTCCTCATCCTATAAAATTTTACGGCTGGGTGCTGGGGACCTGGCAGTTCCGCATTGATGACTTTGAGGAACTTTAGGAACTTGCCTACGGCCTCATCAAAATCCGCAGTATTCACCATATCTTGCTTTAAAAGGTTCTTGAACGTAGTAGACCATTCAACAATGTCCTCTTTTATTTTTGATGACTCACCCTCTCCATTTCTAGGACCTATCACGTTCTTTACTATGCCCCTCAATGTATTATTATTCGCCTCCCTGGGATGTTTTTTTGCAATGTGGGTTCCGAGACCTCGTTCGCCCTTAAAAGAAAGCCCGCATATCAGACAAACTTTATCATCAGGGCGTAGAGCTTCATTTTGCCGCTCACTAAGTACCTCTGCGACATTCAGCGGATCATTTGGCAATCTGGGAAAGACATCATCTATCGACACCGTCTTTCCCAATACCACACCTTCTGTGTCAGGCCATTCTACTTTAATAAATTTATTATCTCCGCCTCCTGCAGTAGCCACAGACATCACAGAGGCAACAACCGCCTCTTGAACAGGTCCTCCAGTTCTCAGAACCCATACCTTTTGTCCAACTTCGATCTTCTTCGTTGGTATTTTGTTCATTGCAATATTTTTTTTTTCGTTCTAGACTATGCCCACCACGCGCATGATTGAAACAATCTGTGCATAATTAAATAAATAAATAAATACAAAGTTAAAAACTATAAAATTAAGTGTTAAATAGTGTTATAGTTAAAATATAAAATCGATAAAAGCTTAAAAAAATATACATCTATCAAATAAATTGCTTATAAATAAGTTACAATATAAAATCAGTAAAAAGTTTAAAGTTAAAATTTAAGTACAAGTTAAAAATAAGTGAAAGTTAAAATCTAAAAAAGTTAAAATCTAAGAAAGTTAAAAAGTTAAAATCTAAAAAAAAGTTAAAAAGTTAAAATCTAAAAAAGTTAAAATCTAAGAAAGTTAAAAAGTTAAAATCTAAAAAAAAGTTAAAAAGTCAAAGTCTAAAAAGGTTAAAATCTAAAAAGGTTAAAATCTATAGAATAATTTCCTAAAATGAGTTAAAATGTAAAATCAATTAACTGTTAAAAAGTTAGAATCTAAAAGAATAAATAAATAAAACAATAAAAATAGTAATTGCCTAAATCAGTTAAAAATCAAAAGATAAAAATTTAAGTAGTTATAATCTAAAAAAAAACAATATACATCCACCTATCCACATCACATTATCAAACCTAATATATAAAATAAATTACAAAATATAGGATCATTAAATACTTTAAAAAAAAAGAAAAAATTCAGTTCAGCAACAGTAAAAAAAAAAAAAAAAAAAAAAAAAGTCCACTTTAAAAATTTGATTTAAAACGTTCTATTAATAATAAATTATGATAGTAAAAACTTATTTTTTTCTTTTTATATTTTATGAGAGAAAGGGATCGAATATAAAAATTACGTAAGTGTCAAATTAGTTGGGCTCCGTCGATGATTGTATTGATGAGACGACACTGACCTTGCTGAGCGGTGGAGGGGGCCGACAGGTTCCAGGCTGCAGAGTGATAAGGCTCCGGTCCCACAAGTATTATCACTTTCGTTGCCTTCTGATTCTGGCTAATATCCTAGCTCAATTTTCATAAGATCTCATATGCAGGTCTTTAACATACAGCTCCGTCTAGGTGCGAAATTGCAGCTCAATTGGATGAAAAATACCCAATAATAGACGATGATGACGTGGAGCCGATCCTTTCTTTCTCACCGGCTCGAGCCGAACTCTATAATAGATTAGATAGATGATTAGATAGTTAATATGTTTATAATAGATATTGTATTGACTCCAAAATTTTAACTTGGTGTCTTCTGGGACTGTCGGTAGTTCTAGGAGGTCATATAAGCACCTGCCCGTTTTTACATACAGTTGTGCTTACCATCTTCCGGAAACGAACCGTTTTCAGAGTCATACGAATAGTTGTCATATTTGTATTCACATTAGCTATTGATGGGTGGCTTTGGAAGGTGTGAAACATCATATAATTGTTCTTTTGAAAATTAAATCCAAATGAATCCATTGTGTTTATACCTTTTGCTGCCAGCACACATGGCCCATTCTCAGTGCCAATATCTAAGAAAACGGACTTGACAAATTAAAAAAATGTTTACGCTGTGTAAACCTCGGCACGGAGAGCCCGGATTCGGTTTTACTCATTTTCGTATTTTATAGAAACGTATTTTTAAACCGCTATTATTTACCGTTTGTGTTCCATCTTTGAGATACGTGAAAAGTAAAGTTCCCTAGAAAAATGCGAAAGTGGTTTAGTTGCAGGGTGCACTTATAGATTTTGAATTTAAATTGTTGAGAGAGCCGGCTAAAGCATGGTTGAGCTTGTATCCCTTTTTACTGAACCTAGACATTCCGCAGTATTAGTAGGCATGAGGTCAAATTTAAAAGTTAATCAACCGATGATAACCTATTCGTTTGTATTTACAAGGCACAAGTGAAGAAAAATTGGACAAATGGGGGGAATTTTTCGGTCCATCGTCCCCTCCCCCCAAAAAATCGAAAGTATTGGCCTATGATTTTAAACCCGGAATGCCGGCGTAATCTTGATTCCTTCCGCTATTGCACAGTACGCAGTTTTGTGTTGGTCAGATTGACTTGGACATTTAATCATCCTAATATATAAATTAAATATATAACAGGCGTAAATATATTTATACCTGAAGAAATGTCATCTTGTTTTTCTGCCATGATGATGCCTATATTGGCATGTTAACTGTTCACCTATATGTTAGAGACTCACGGCTTCATGTTTATTAGTAATATTATTTGTAGAGTTGCTGTGTTAAATAGTTGATGTAAATACATCTTTTTCTAGTAGATATAGGTATAGATGTTAAATACAAGCTTTTTCTTTTGTATTTATTAATTTATTCTTATTTTTTTAAAATTTAATTTAATAAACTCATTTGTGCGTTATTTTATTTTAGATATGCATATTCTTTTCCCTTTATTCCTGTTAATTGCTTGTTTAATATTACTTTCCTCTGCTGTGTTTTTTCTCCTGTTTCCATTTTGTTGATTTTGCTCAGAATCAGGGAAATATTTCTGTATGAGTGGAATATCGGTTATTCTTGATTTAGCTATAATATGCTATAAATTTTCTGTCGGTTACACTTATTATTTTTTAACGTAATATTTTTGGCATGGTTATAAATATTGATGGGATTAGATACGGAATAATTCAATTTGATAGTCTTTGGTACAGACCCCTTTTTATCAAATTATTACATCCGGCTGAAACTTCGTGAATAGCTTCAGCTTATCGTAACCTACAAATATTTTATTTGCGAAAATTCTCCGAATTGGGGTGTTTTTAATCTGGAGGTCGGCAAAGTATGTCAATTTAATTAGGTACTAAAAACTCGTAAATATCCATCCATGATTTCCACTTTAATCGTAAGATAACTTCAGGCCAACGTCGGGAACAAAAGTGACCCTAAAAATTATACCAGTTTGGCGTGACCTGTATCCCCAAATTGTAAAAATAACGACGTTATATTGGCCAAACGGGTCAATATTTTTGAAGGCCACCTTTTTTTCTCGACTTTGTGCTCACGTTACCGTACGATTAAAGTGGAAATCAAATGGATATTTACGAGTTTTTAGTACCTCATTAAATAGATAACGTTTGCAGACGTCCAGATTGAAAACGCTCCAATTCCGAGAATTTTCGCAAATAACATAGTTGTGGGTTGCGATGAGCTATTTACGAAGTTTCAGCCGGATGTTAATAATTTGATAAAAAGGGGTCTGTACGACAAACTATGATAAGTATAAGGCTTTTTTTTTTTCTTTGGAAACGTCTATCAAACTGGACATTTTAGAATGTTTTTATCTTCCCAATGCCTGTTTGTGACAAATAGAATCCATTAATATAATTGAATACGTGTGGCATGTAAATTATTTGGGCTTGTTAATGAACGAATTAACCACCGGCCGACGCTTAACCGAATAGTGAACGAACGTTACTGGATAAATTAATAAGGAGGGGGAAGGTTTGCGTCCATCTGCTCTTGTATATGTGTTAGAGTTTTTATGGAATTAAATGAGCCAACGGTTGTTTGGGTGGCGTGGCCTCTTCAGGATAATAATAACAAAAATATTTAAAATTAACCATATTTTTTACTTCCTCCTCCATAATATAATTAAAATTATCAAGTTACTGTTCTTTTTAAGGGTAAATATTTTTTTAAGAGCTGAATTTTACGTCCAATAAAAGTTTTACGTTCCAACTGATGGACTGAACTGAGAAGCATTCGTGCCTATCTCCTAAATCCCGAAAGGAGTAACCGTGCATAGAGGATATCTATAACAGGTTTTGCCTGGCGTGAATATTTTACGGCGGCGTAAAATGTTTTATGTGTTGGATACAATTACAGGCTTCCCTTTATTCTTGATTTTATGACTGCATAAAGGTACAATATTCCTTCACTGAAGTGTATGTTATCCACCGGTGAAAAAGCTATATTCAGTAATGGCGCACTGAAACCCAACGTGTTTTCCATATATCAGGTAATATTTCAATATTAAAATTTTAAAAATATATTCCTTCGTTTGTAATGGAATGTTATTTCTATCGAAGTACAACATTTCTTTAATTCTATTCTGTCCTATGCTATCTGTAAGATTAAAAATGAGGGATCAAAATTTTACTTATTTATTTTACATTATATATATTACATATTTTACCAATCATACCGGAAATAATGACAATTTTTTTATTCCAGAGTAATTATACAAATTCAAGCTTTTTATTTGTTATATAAATTAGGCCATTATTCACCAACAAATTATTTATTAGTTATTTTATTACAATGTTTCGACCATCACTAGGACCATTTTCAAGTCTTATTGAGTCCTCCAGAAATGACGTAGGGGAAACTGTTAAATATCTGGACAGTTTAATTCTTCTCTGAAAAATTAATACGACGTTAATAATGAATATCTAAGGGAGGTTCAATAAGACTTGAAAATGACCCTAGTGATGGCCGAAACGTCGTAATAAAATAGCTAATAAATAAAATGTTGGTGAATAATGGCTTAATTTATATAGCAAATAAAACCTCAAGACACCAATTTTAGGAATAATGAACAGAATAAATTCAAGCATTGCAAAAAAAAATTATCTGGTGTGTCCACTCACACGACTTTCCTACCTATTTCAGAAAAGTTTTTATATCTTTACATATGTTCATAAACAAGCAAAACAGAATTGAACTAGATACATTTTCCTGAAAATTGATCTAACATAAGATTTGAGTACGATTTATTTGTTAAACTAAAGCAATGTAAACCTGCTTAAGGTAGTTAATTTCTGTTAAAAGTAGAGGAAATAGACAGACAGACAGACCAATAGCTTAAAATATGTTTTACGGACTCAGGAGGCTCTGAAACGTATAGATCCGTCGAAAACTGCATGTCGGAATTTTGACCCGATTGCAATACTTTCCTTACCTAGTATAAGTAGGAAAGTAATAAGTTAAAAAAATGTGTAAAAAATAGAATGAGCTGTATCATCACTAATGCTGGTTCGATTCCGATGATTTTTTTTTGTTTGGTTGGAAATTTAATTAGCTTTCATAAGTTGTATTATAAATATTACCATATAAAATATACTTAGGGAGTTAGGCCCCATAAAATTTTTCTTTTCTTTATAACTTTTTTTCCTGATTTTTTTTGGGAATTCAGTGTATTTACAAAAATTAAAAGGACAATGATTAGAACATTCATCAAAATCGTAAGAGCCGTTTTTGCGCTACATTCTATAGAAAAACATGTTTTTCATTTTTCCATTTTTCATTTTTCCATGCATGGAGGACCGAATTTCTGTCACAGGCATTGGTAGTCAAAACCCTACAAAATAAAAAAATAAGCAATAAAATCGGTTCCGTAGTTCTCGAGAAAATCTTGGCACAGACAGACAGACCAATGGCTAAAAATGTGTTTTTTGGACTGAGGGGGCTCTGAAACGTATAGAACCGTCGAAAACCGCATGTTGGAAATTTGACCCGATTGCAATACTTTCCTTACCTAGTATAGGTAGGAAAGTAAAAAAAATTGACTTAATGTTTGTAATTAAAAATATCTACCGTTTTGAGATTAGCTTCATTTCTGCTTCCGATCCTGTTGGAATTCCACTAAAAATTAATTTTTTTCTTTAGTTTTCAGCTACTCTATTGCGTCTTGCATTTCTTTGTTTTGTTTCTCTAACGTCACTACTTTTTCTTTAAAAACCATTTTTCCCTGCAGTATCTGGGACAACTTGTTTTCCAAACATTCAAAGTCTGTCTTTTGAGGTAACCGTTTTATTTTTCGTCCTGCAAGTCGCTAATGCTCTTAAATAGCTCTTGCTTTTCCATTTCTATTAAATCTACTCTTTTAACTGATCTAATTTCTTCGGGTGAAGAAAGACTCGCCTTCTTTTCACAGGCGTGGTGTATTTATCTATCTTGTTAATGTTTTCTGGTAACATTCAGAAAAAAATAAAATAAATAAATAAAGAACTAACTGAACGGTCTATAATGACAAATACAAACAAAGTTTTGAACTTAATTTCAAAATCTAAGCTCACTAAACAAGGGAACAAAAATCCGAGCACAGGAGCGATCCGTACTCTATGGCGGCTGCCAGCCAATTCCTGAATTAGCTTCATTTCATTGCAAAGTCTTAGCCTCCTGCAACATCCCGCTTTAATTGTCAAATGCCATCCAATAGCGGACTTCCAAGTCACTTCAAGAATCAGCATCATCCACCCATCTTTCTCTCGTTCTTTCACTCCGTCTTTTACTATTGATTGGTTATCTCAGGAGCTTTTTGGTTATTCATTGCCTTCCATTTTGAATACATGTTCAAGATTATTTTAAAAAACATATTACAGGTCCATTATGGTACGTCTATGCCAGTATATTCTAATTTACAAAACTAATAGTTGACGCATAATTTTCTTTTTAAAAAATACATTAAGGTCTCGAAGCATTTGGCGGCCAGGACGGATAAAATAATCGTATTATAAAGATTTATTTTAGTTTTCCTCGGTCGACTTCTATTTCTAAACTGCCATTACAGCCTGAATCGCGCACTGTTTGCAATCTCTGTCCTTTTCTTCACCTCCAGATGTGTTACATCTTGAGTGCGCATTAAGCCCATGTATCTAAATTCAGGTACCTTCTTAAAGTTTTATGGCCGAAGGTATTCAACTCTCTTCTTGTACCCCAGCTATAATAAACATATTAGAGTTGGATATATAGTTGACTTTTGAGATTGTAGGGATGTGTAGTAAAAAGATTCTGTTTTTCGAGTTTACAATCGAGTTTGCAGACGTTTCGACCCGAACATGTGGGTCGTCATCAGGGTAATAGTTTGAAGACCTGAAAATAACTCTATTCTTGTCTAGTTCTAAATGAATATTTGGAATTCTATTCTCGGTTCTTGTCCGGCCTTCAAACCATTGTCTTGATGATGACTCACATGTCAGGGTCGAAATGTCTGAAAACACAGTAAACAGAATTTTTTTATTGCACATCTTGACAATATTCCATCCTTGTCATAAATATAGTTTTCTCACATTGACCTAGAGGGTTTCTTGGCAGGATCAGACAGGGCCTGAAAAGATTCAAGTATTGCACCACATATACGTTCAAGCAGGAATGATAGTCTCAACTATGACAAGAATCTCTTCAATAACAAGGGCCCCTACACATATCAGTCATACTGACGTCATTTAAGCTCTGTTGACGTTCTGACACGAGGCAGTGTCGATATGGCGCATTGTCTATTAATACTGTGTTTGATAAAAAGCTTGTTTGGTCATTATATTTTATAACATTAAACATCAAAAGAAAAGTGGAACTATAATAATTACTTCCTAAGATCCGACAATAGTTATGACAAAATTTAGAAAAATATAAGCTCAACTTTTATGAAAAATAAAGGTGGAATATTGCTTCCGGTCATGCTTCGGAAAACAGTCTTTCGGATAAAAAACCGACCTGGTTGTGAACTACTTGTAACCCATGCGGTCCTCGTCTAAATAATTATCTTGCTAAAATTACAAATGTATTGCTAAGAAAAGAAAAATAGCTAACAAATATTATACACAAAAGTTAAATTTTGAATGATTTCGAGTTGTGGTGCAAACCTTTACTTTTTGCATATTAGGCCTAACAATTTGGGTATTATGAAGCGGATATCTCTGGTTATTTTGGATTATTGCTTGGCCTACAGATTCAAAGAAAGTGAACTAAATAAGTTTTAAAAACACAAATTGAATTCCAAAAACGCTACAAATTATTTCACAACGACTTATTATTTCCCATCAATTATACATTTAAAGTAACATTACCTTTCTAGTGACAAATTAAAAGAAATAAAGAGTTTATTCCAATCATTTGAATAAACATTTTTTTTTTCATCAGCGCTATTTGCCCAAAAAAAATAACATTACTTCAGTAACAAATTAAAAAATCAAAATCGAAAACAAAGGATTTGCAGTAGAGCATAGAAAACGTTTAGAGACCATATCTTTGCTCCTAACTGTCCGGTTTTAACGATTTTTTTTTCGGTAACTTTTAAAAAAAACTTTTTTGTATTATTCGGAAACAAATTTTACCATCCCCCATAACTTTTTCCCAGCTTCTTTTCTTTGAAGTATAGATAAATTTATTAATTAAGTATAGATAAATTTAAAGGGGAGCAAGAAGAAGACTTTAGCCAAGTTTCATTTAAATCGGTACATTTGTTTAGACGCTAGTCCATAACAACACAGGTTTTTCGGCCGTCATTTTGAAAGTACAAACCGGATAGTAATGTTGACGAAGGAGGATCATCCTCATGTGACCTCTGATTTTGAATCCAAATTTGAAAAAAATCGGTCCAGTAGTTTCGTAGAAAATGCGCGGACGGCGGATGGACAAAAGAATTTGTATTCGTTCTTCGAATTCTACGTATCCTGAAACGTAATACCTCAAATTTTGAGAGAGGGTTAACTTTTTGAATTTTTTGTTCGATTACAATGGTTCATTATTGAAAATAATAAACTAAAAATATCAATTACCAAACATTCACAAGTGCTATAAATTTGTATATATATATATATATATATATATATAATATATATGGAACTTCTGTCAATGACAACACTTATAATAAGTTGAACGCAACCTATACTGGGCTATATACTTCCCCCGAAAGATACAAATAGGATTGCACTTTGCGACAATATTAATTTGAGTTTGTTTCCAGTATTAATTTATTTAATTTTTTTTCCTTTATAACTACTATTTTAGCTTTCATACTTTTTCTCCATTAAGCAGTTGATTGATGGAATTTTCTTTGTGTCAGCTTTGTTAAAAGTTTGAAGTTTGTATATTAGCTATCTATGTTTATTTTATATCCATGGGACGCCAAACCTCTAAAATCAACTTTATAAACTCTAACATAATGGTGGCCTTAGTTAAACTTTAAGAACCTTCATGAGTCTTGAACAAACTATGAACTTTTTTCACTATGAAAATTGTACCTTAAAATTAAAATAACGCAACTTAATTTTTATTACATAAATATATTCATTATATTTTAAACGGGAATTGTTCTAATATTGGGACTATTCTTTGGGGGAAGGAATGATCATTGTAGCCGATGTTAAGTTGTATTAATCCTTTTCAGTAAAGAAAGATGTTCAAACAATAATGTATTGCATTGTCATTTGTTTTATAAATTACTACTTCTTCACTTTTTTTTTTTTATTCTTCCCTACCTCGCCTTTCAGGCTATACGGGATTTTCCCGGACCGAGGGGTGAGGGCGGGGAATTTAAAATCCCGTCCGGCACCGGGCGCGAACTCATACTTTTTTAATCTTCTCAAATCTGTTATCCGGCTGCCAGGTTAAGTAGCGGTGCTGTGCACACGCTTTAGCCCCTTCGGCCACCCCGCTTGCTCTATAAAATAGTAGTGATATTTCAAAGAATAACTGGATATTTGCCCTGTGGGAATAATTAGCAAAGAATATTGGTCAGTAAAGAATTAAGGAAATAAAATAATGCATCTTATAATAGAATGGAAGAATAAATTCTTATTTTCTCGGTAATTATAATCAAATAAAAAAAGAAAGAAAATTAATTTTAAACTTCATTCATGTTTACAAACTAAAATCAGCTATATATTTGCTTACAATGCCCCGATTTCGATTATTTTTGTTGGAAATTGAGTAACCTTTCAAATAACCATGGGTGTAATCAGTCATATAATTGATACGTTTTGACTTATTCGCAAATTAAGTTTCTTTTGTTTCATAGCTTTTTTACTTGAAATTTGAGGGTGATGTGACTATTTTTTCCCACCTAAAGGAGAAGGAAATCTTAAAAATGACGTACCATAAAAAAAAAAGAAAAATTCTTTGAGAAATAATGCAAACTCCTCTCGTTCATCGGGACCTAGTCGACGGCATGAGATATGTATAACATTGGCAATGATACAATTAACGTGAACTTGTGTGGCTGTGAACTCTTAACCTCGCATCAGAAAATGGTACATTTTTGGACTTAATTTTCTCAGATTAGAATCAGTTACAAATAGTGGAGTATGGAAGGTGTAATTTATAATGTAAATAGCAATGCAAAATATTACTCCCTAATCATCTTCCTTTACTGGAACCGGATCTTGATAATCTTGATGGAACCAGAATTGAATCTACTGTTGAATTAATTAGTTATTTTCATTTTAAGAGTAAATTTTAATAGATTGTACTATTCATCAAAAGTATGTACTGCCAATTTAAAGGAGAACAACAATTTGAAAATTAATTTTCTTATTAATTTTATCTGAGTATCTGAGCACGTTTTGGTTTATAACAATTCATAAAGAATAATTCGGTCCTTAATAGTTTTAATTATGCATTATGGACTTTATAATATAACTCAAACTATTAAGGATTCTCAAATCATTTAGTTACAATATTAATTACGGTGAACCGAATAAAACATAAGTAATATTCAGCAAGGGAATGGATTAAAAATGTTAAGGAGTTTTTTTTTGTCAAGTGTCGATGGGGTCGTATAAATTCAACTTGACCTTCACGCTGTGTTTACAGGTGTCTTATTGTGAATAATGAGGAGTCTTATTTACATCAATGGCGTGTCAAACGGTTATTATGGAATCATCGGAAATTTATTGCTTACACAATTCGATTTGGAATGTCTATTTTCTGTAGGTTAGTTGTTCTCCAAGAAAAATAAAATTATACATGCGTTCAAGTTTTTTTTTCTGTTGTCATTAAAGACTTTGTAGATCTTTTGCTCCTTTAACCAGCCTTATCCATCTTGGGCTGTTTCTTGTTATTTGCATCTTGTTTACTATTGAGGTATTCATTGTGTCGATTCTATCGTGCTATATGCCTCGCCTATCTTATATTCCTCGCCTTCATATCATGAGATATTGATTGTCCAGTTTTGGTTAGCTGTTCTTTATTGTTTTCCCTTATTCATACGTTTGTGCTCCGTTTATAGTGCGCTAGATTTTTCTCTGAAATATTTCAATAATTCTTTTATAGGTACTGGTTAGTACCCAAGTCAAGCAGAACTGGTTTTATCATAGAATTGAACAACCTTAATTTGAGATTTACTGATATTTTTGGGGATTTCAATACCTTTGAAAGGGTGAAGATACTTCTGTTTGCGTTCGTTTTACGCTGGTCTGTTTCCGACCGTAGGTCATTCATTTGCGTTTGAGTTTGAAATTAAAATTTCTGTTTGCAAAATAGTAATAAAATAAATAAGTACTTAATTGTAAAACATATTATTTGATTTTTTTTTTTTGCAGTATTGATTTAGTGGTGAATCAATATTAAAATAAGGAGAATAATATTATTCTACCACTAGCTCAATATTTATTCAATTTAATTTTTCAGAGGTTATATTTATTCATGGTATTTTCTATGAGGAAGTATGGTATTTTCTATGAGGAAGTATGGTATTTTCTGTCATTTGTTTGAAAGTAAACATTGATTCTTTTATAGCGAGTGTTTCGTTGTATTCGAAAATTTCGATTTTCAGACGGATTTTAGAAAACGATCGATGTTATCCCGAGAAGGTTTTGAACTATTAAAATCCTTGATCATATCTGTAAAAATATATTTTCAACATAGTCTCTGTTTAAAGAGTTTGGTGATTACTTAGTAATGTTTAGTTTTACATTTTTGTTGGGATTTAATATGTTACTGTTGTTAAAAATGTTAGTAAATAAATATTAGTCTTAACACAAATGCAGCCAACAGGAAGCAAGAAGAAGAAATAGTACAACGAAATAAAAAAAAAAAATATTACATTTGACTAAACGGGTCATTCTGCTATTAAGTAAAATTTAAGAGAATCAAATTCGACAAAAATAAAAAGTAAACTGCACCTATTTTTTTTCTTTTCATGATGCACTTTAAAATAGGCGCCTAATTATGACTGAATTATAACCTCTAAGGTAAGGGGAATAAAATGCTGACCAGGAAGTAGAAAATTCTCTAATTCGATCCATGATACTTTTTGTTAAAAATTATAAAGTAATTACTGATCAGAAGGGAATGAATTAGTCGAGATAAAAAATATTATTTCGCATAAAATTTATGAGAGAAGAAAAGAAAAATAATGCATCCATTTCAGTATTTCAGTTAATAACTCCTGGTCTGAAAACTTGGTGATATTTTGGTCACTGCTATATATTAGATTTAGTTCGCTGTATCTTAGAGCGAGAAAGCTCTCAAATAGTTTTCCAGGAACGTACCAACCCAACACATTGAAACAATTCTTTAATTTTGGCTTTATGGCTATCTTCAGGAATATCTGAAAAAAATGTATCCAAGATGTTTCTGATTATTATATTATTTGAAAACATTTGTACATATTATCGAATAACCTTCAAACAGTCATAATGACCAACTTACAAAAAAGTGAAAAAAACTTAAAAATTCTGTTATAAGATTTATACTTTTTAAATTATTAAATTTGTTACTGATTGACGGTGATGAATAACCAAGGTTAGAATTGTGCTGCTCAGAGGCGTCCGAGGATCTATTTAAAGAGCGTCCATGAACAAAAGTCAGATGTGCTTTCGGTGGTGTCAGATACCTCCAATCCAGTATGCTGACAAGTTTCATTTACCTCTAGGGAGAAGGATGAGAAATTATATGCAGCGTGTTTGGTGGACGGTCACTTATCCAAGTACTTATTACGCTCGATGCAGTTTAACTTTGGTTATCTATTGATGTGGGCGGGGTGGCCGAATGGGCTAAAGCGTGTGCACAGCACCGCCGTTGTCCGGCAACCTGACATATGAATCTAATGATATAAAAATAGTCTCACGAGTTCGCGTCCCGGTGCCGAGGGAGTCTTTTAAATCCCCGCCCACACTCCCTGGCCCGGGAAAACCCCGTATAGCCTTAACGGCAAGGAAGATGAGGACCCAACAAAAAAAAAAAGTTCATCTAATTTTATTATTTCTATTCAATGCTAATGGATATCTGTTGATTTTTTAATTTTATTTCTGGACCCATAAATTTCAAGCTATATTCAATTTCAAAATTTATATTTCATTGAGTCATTTGACATGGTGCGATCCTTCTTTTTAAATCGTCCTAATGAGTTTGTTTTCTTTGAGATAGCTTTCAAAAAATTTTTTGCAACGTTCATTGTCATAAATCTATTTTATTGCAGATTGAAGTTACTAAATTCTTTTGCAAATCGAGTTTTCTAAATTCCACAATTTACTTTTATTTGTCTCAAACAGCACAAACCTTAAGTTGATAGAGCTATCAAAAGTTAAACTTTCCTGAAAGTTACCCAGTCTCAGCAAGTTACCAAGCTTCCAATAGCTTCCAAGATGACGAATATTAGGCTTCAAATTAAATCGCCAGAATTTAATTTAGATTTTATTGCGGAAGTCTTATTAGTGTTATTAATATTTATGAGATTATTATATTTATTAATGAAATGATTAATTCTGTATACTGATCAATTAATCCTAATTGAAATTAATTATTATAGTTAGAAATGGGTAGTGTATTGATCTGTTCTGTTAAAGAAAAAGGTTTTATTGTTACTGACAGAAATGTCAATTTTCGAAAAATAATTATAGATATATGCTGGAAAAACATATTTATTTTTCTCAGAATATTACGTAAAACATTAATAATGTTTAAAATTAAACGAACTCAATTTTATTTATAGTATACAATGTATTTATATTAATTTCATTCAGAAGGTGGACTTATAAACATGAATTAAATAATAATTTTTAAGCTTTTACTTGAAATAATATGTAACATGAGATTCTAACATTTTAAAATAAGCAAACATGTCTGCCAAGTAAGGTCAGATTAGCTTCCTCACCGTTTTAATTGGCTAAAAAATATCTATATAACAATTTATATCATTTTTCGTATGAGAATAAAATCTCTAGGTGAAGCCGTTTTCGGAAATTCTGTAATCCCTGAACATATAAGGGTTTCATATTGACGAGTTTTGTTCATTGAATACTAAAATGTGAAAGAGTTTTAAATTTGCAGATTGCATATTTGATGATTCGTGATTAAAAAAAAACATCCATTATATTGTTTACAATCACTTATATTAATTTTAATTATTAAATGGAATTCAATAAAATTGATACCAGATAATTTCTATACTATTCTTCAAATTTCCTCGTAGTTTGAGTCAAATCGAACGCGCAATTAGGCGTGACAAATAATAAATTTTCTGATATGAAAATGATGAAAGCGGAAGTATTTATTTGGAGTAGTGGACGGATTTGACAAATTCATACATGCTTGATTATCTGTTTACCAATCCTTGGATTATCTAATCCAATCCCTCTAAGTTTGAGCCAAATCGAACGGGCGCTTTATAGATACGGGCGTATCAATGAAAACACGTTTGCGCATATAAAAGAGCAAATAGTGGACAGAATTCAATAAAATTGAGGTTACATTAGTTTTTTAACCAATATCTACCATTTATCAAAATTTGAGCCAAATCGAACGAGCTGTTTCTAAAATAATGCTATATACAAAAAAAGAAGTTTGCGCGTGGCTAAGCGGTAAGTTCTTGATGGAATTTGATAAAATTAATATGGGATAATCTAAGTACCAAACCGCACAAACCCTGATAATGAAAATCGGGTGAAAGGTACCACGTGATATGCACGTCACATCGATTTGACAACAGACAGACACCGAACCAAATTTGATCTTTAATGTCTGAAACGCGAGTGAAAATAAGCGATTCTGAGCACATAATTATTTTTTAACCTCTCGCACGAATACAATTCTTCACTACAATCTTCGGTAGTGATTGAGAAAAAAAATATTAGAAAAATATTTGCTACTGATGGAATAAAGTTCTTAAAATTCAGCCTACCTTTGAATTTTTCTGATTTACAGAGCAAATTAACTGGGTAGTAAATATTTACTCCATATAATACTTTACTCCATTTACTCCATATCTCCATGATAAATCTTTTAAAAATATACGTGTCTCTTTATGTGTACATATTTAGATTATTTATTTTTCAAGCTTTTTTTTTTTTTTCAATAAACTACTTTAAAATAAAAGAGAAAAATATAATATTAGAAGTTCCTTTTAGTAAATAAATGTGTTTAAATATATCAAATTTTGAAAATAATAAAACAAATAATTATGATATTCAATACAATAAGTCAGTCTTCTTCATCATCGAAGAGCAAAGATAATCGTTATCAAAAGATTCATGTTACGACAGATATTATTTAACAATCTAAAAAGAAGATTAAAAAATAGAACAGACAAGACAAATATTTTATTAAAATAATGACTTTATTTTTATTAAATGACTATATTTTTGTGACATCGCTCTCCTCTGGATCATCGCAAGCTTCACTAGCAATCTCTTCAATAAATTCTTGTTCATCTCCCAGTTGATTAACAATATTTTCATTTTGCTTTACGAAGGAGGAGGGCTGTGAACTAACGCCTGTCATTTTCTCATCCCGTTTGCCAAAAGTCTATTACGATTTTACGCAAAAACTTTGCCTCCTGGTAAAGACTGTCCAGGATATTTTTTTTCCTGATGGACTTTACAGAATTTGTAAACTTTAGGCTGCCTGATCCAACTTTCGGTTTGCAGCATGTTGTTCTGCATCTCTGTTTATGCTATTTCTTCATCTGTTTTTAGTCTCGAATGTACTCTCTTGCAAACTAATGTGTGGTTTAGAAGCTTCCTGAAGAATTTCTCTTAGTTATACTGTCGCGGTCATAGACATTGCATCACCTATTGCTTTTGATTCTTTTGTTTATAATGATGATTCCATTGAATGTTTTTGTTTACTTATTTAGGTTACAAGAAAACTTAAACAATGTTTTTCAGTTCAGTTTTAACTAACATCAGGATAAAAGCTATAACTACGACCTTATGGTATGAATGTACCTTACAGCTTTAATACTCAGTACCCTTAAGCGTGGTAAAATGTATTATACCTCAAAAAAATTATTTAAAAAAAACTACGACCTGTATCAAAAACTGTCCTCGTCAGCTAATATCGAATAGCGATGAGGATAGGGTGCCATCAATAAACGGGGGTCATATTTATGAAAAGAAAAAATAAAAGATACCATGTTGCGAAAGAAAGGAACTGGACTGGGGGAGAAGGGAGGGAGAAAAAAAAAACAACGAACAATTAGACCGCTTAGTGGTGAGATTTTTTTTTTGGAATATCGCTTCAAAACTGGCAAAGAAATATCCAGAGATGTTGCTACTATAAAAATAAAATGTTTACTTGCTCAGCTTTAACTCATTTTTTTTTCTGCTCATCTGTTGATGCAGTCGATATCCTCTTGTTGTTTACGGACAGCCTCACGCATCTCAGAAGGTTGGAATGATTGATAAATTTGGAAATCATGCTGAATGGAGGCAGTGGGATCACCAATATAAATAGAAAAAAGTCGAGGAGAGTGAGGAACACCTCGCGTTCATTGAAGGGGCATCGACGGAGGTTTTTCAGGAATCACTACTGTCTTGGAGCGGAGAGGAACAATTTTAAAACGCTATTTGATATGGCCAGACTTTGGTGTTCTGAGAGGATTTTCTCATGATTGACAGTAGTAAAGGCTTTGGAAAAGTCGAAAAGGATAGAGATTTTCTGTTTATCTTTGGAGGGTTGGAATTCTTGATTAATTTTAAGCAAAGCAGATTGGGTGGAATAATGGTAACGGAAACCAGATTGTTGAGTATTGAGGAGACGGTTTTGCTCGAGAAAGTTGTTCACCTTAGAGTGGGCTAATCTTTCTAAAGGCTTGGATAGATTGGATAAAATGGAGATGGATCTGAAGTCGGAAGCTGATGAAGGAGCAGCAACTTTAATTATTCATTATTTATTTGAAACTAGCATGAAATAAATGGTTGTTATTACTACTTGCTAATAAATATTGCAATTCACTCCCTTAGTCATTTCTTTAGATAGATCGGCCCATAATTTATGAAATATAGCCACTTATTTACCTTATTTCTACGCATTGTTTTTCTATATTCACCTCTAAGGTCAGTCTAGGTATATTTTTATTCTGGACGCGTTGATAATTACATTAAATGAAGCGAAGACAATATCACATGGCGCGAAGTAATTTGGCTCTGTTCTTCGGCGCCAATGCTGTTTAAATATTCACATTTGAGCAGATGAAGGGGGACGTTTATTTTCGTAAAAAGAAAAGGCTAATTATCGAGCCTAATGATTCTAATGATGGATATATTTTTTCTTGGGGTACCCCGAACGATTTGCCAAGCAAGGTGTGTAGCTGATGCCAACATCATCAGCCGGATTGTCATGATAGCCAAGCTATACTTCATTATTTAGAATTCATGTTTGTTTAAGAAACTCAATTAGTTTTTTTTTTTATTCTGATAGAAATAGTATATCTGCCAGTCCAGCTTATGCCACATCTAACAAAATGTATCATATTAAAAATTATGAAGATGCTAATTATTATTATTATTTAAAAAAAAATTCTTTATGCCATTTATTTTTCAATAAATGCTGCATGTCTTTGTCCTTCGTAACCAGAGCGTAGCTAACATTGGCTGCACCAAAATGCAAGTATTTTCTCTCTTAATAAAAAATACAAATTTTATCCCTACCACCTGGGAACTTAAACTTCCAACATTTTTCACGTAAATATTTTTCAATTGTATAATGAGCATTTATTTCAAAGAGATTTCAAAGACATCTTTATACACCATTAAAACATGACTAGAATATGAATCACATTAGTTATAATCATTAAATTTCGTGATTGAAACGTGACATATACCTTAACATAAACATAATATTAATTCAGCAATTAATTGAAGTTATCCAAACCAAATAATCGAATATTTCTTTTCTACAATCAAGTTTAGTAACTTATTGAGATTAATAATTAGTTTACCGTGCTAATTTTTAAAAAATAATTAATCACTTATTTTATAATATTAAATAGTTCTTTTCAAATTAAAATAATACATAAGCAACTCTGCTTAAGAAGTTAGCCACAAATAAATGTATAACTCTTTATAGAAATGTTTTCCAGTATGCACTTCGTCCTCCTAAGACTGTGCTTCAATGCACATCATCGATCGTATCGGTGTTTCTCTCGTATTTTAGTTTCTTTGAAATCATGACTATGCTCAGGCGTTGTACTTTAATTTCAGATATATAAGGCTACTGCGCGGTCTGGCAGTACATGAAATTTAATAAGTCATATGTAGGCAGTTGGCTGTTCTACAAAAATTCATTCTGGTGTCGTTGCAGTTGGATTCGTTGAACTCATACGGAATGAGATATTTTTAGACAATTTTACATATCGCAGATCTTTTTGCTCCTCCCTTTCTTCTCTCAATGGTGCCATTATTCGCCTTTGCACTTAACACACAAATCTATCAATCATGTCAGCTTTGAATTTGCGTAGGTTCTAGGTTGCACTAGCGAAGGTCAGTTCGCATTTGATATTGGGACTTAGCAGCGTACTTTGAAGCTGTCCACTACAAGGGTTATTTAACAAAAAAACATATTAGATAAGAACTTTTGTTTTCTTTTTAGTTATCATTCTCTCCTTGTGGATTTGTTTATTGGATGCTGTGTGTTGAAAGGACTTTCATGGCGAAAAGGATTTGATCGGTGACTTGATAATGATAGGTAAAATAAAAAATTTAGAAGTATAAGGGCTTTTATATTCCTTGAAGAGACCATTAAAAAGTACTACTGTATTAGCTAAATATAAAAATAATAACAATTACTGAACTAGCTAAATGTACAATAAGAAAGAATAAGTATTTTTACTATTATGTTGCCAAAATGTACTTAACAGAACTTTAGTTCATGAGGGAATGAAATGAAGTAAAAAAAAAAAAAAATAATAACAACAAATTTTCCGAATCTAAAATTATAGCAGTTCTGCAAATTGCAATAACATCTTTCCCTCAGACTATATATGAATCCTGTTGGATATCCACAGAGATTTCTGTAATAGAATCACTTTTCCACAATTTAAATTAGTTAAGAGACCTTGGGGCTGAAATTCTAATTTAGATTATCTTGATATCCTCCTAAAGTTATGATAATTATTCTTATAACAATAAACAATACTTTATCTATTTTATTGTCATAGCGATTATATGAAGTAGATTGTTAATATTGTTATATAATTACTGTTGCTATCCTTCATCTCCATCGAAAGGCACTTATAGTTATTATAATTAAGCTTAAAATAAAGTCATTATCAAACCCGGAATAAAACAAACTTTTCTAATTTAGTAAGTGTATTAAAATAATTTTAAAATAAAATAGAACCAACAAAATTGTATTTCTTAATTACTCGTTGTCAGTTCTTTTTTATCAGATTAATTAATGAGTTTCAATGTTAGGGAAAACATTAGAGCAGAACAATATCTTTTTGCAAATGATATTACCATTGTGAAATTTTTGTAAAATATTCTTACCAAAATTTCAATATAATTAGATAAACAGAAAAAATAAAAAATTGAGATATTAAAATAAAATAAGTTTTATATAATAAGTTAATATAAAAAAATATAATAGGTATTTGGTTATCAATTTTGCATAGCATTGAGTGGTAAATTTGTTATTCTTCTGCATTGTTATTCTTATACTTCTACATGATTACTGGATAATTTGAAACGTTGTTATTAGTAATTAGTGAGTTTGCCATAGTAGATTAGAATTGAAAATTGAAGTGTCATGGAAATTTTTGAGTGGAAGGCAGTCATTGTGACGTAGGGAATGCCAGGGTCTCTGTGTACAGAGTCTTTAGAAATGTAAAATATGTGAGCACGATTAATAAAATTATTAAATTGTAGATAAATATACATGAGCTTCTTCACGTATTGGTACAAATAGCCAAAACGGATGATACAATATTTATAGGATAACATCTGTAGTATACATGCATCTGTACTTAAAGCACTTAAAGACGAAAATTGTATTCTTACATATGTTCCGCAGACTGATTGCTGAGGAGGTGAAAGAAAATTTTTTTTTTTAGACGACTGAGAGATTGAATGTTTTGGATGTGAGATTTTTCACTTTTAATCTTGCTGATAGTTTCTTGCCACATGACCAAAGTGGTCTCGTATATTTTGGCTCGTACCCTAGAAAAACTCATGGCCAGCTATGTTTTGGGGACCGACCGGTTATGTTCCTAAGCACGCTGAAAATTGGATATATATCAAATGACTAATTTTCCTATTATTTGCTTTCATGAACACAAAAATTATTATATCGATATATTCCTTTTTATTAATTTATTTCTATAATTGTTTATAATAATTCGAATGCATTCTTCAGGTAATTATTTAATTTATTCATTCAGCGATGGATTTGAGAATCTGGAGTATTGGCCGGATCGTTAATATTATTAATGTTTGGTCGGGGATGATTATTTTCTACATGCAATTTTATAAGTCCTATTACGAGTATTTTGTTTTATTTTTGCCAATTTATCAATTTGACGAATTTGTTATTTTACAATAAATAAATTTAACTTTGAAATAGATACCTTTTGTTGACAAATTCTTCAACTTTCGATCATAAATATTTGAGGATGAGAATTGGATGCCTGAGGCTCAATATATCGATTTCGAAAGCTCATATTTAAACGCACGATGGTTTCGAAGATTTTAAATTTCACTATATCACTTTAATTTTATTTTCATTCTATTTTCGAAGTTGTTCTTTACAGCAGTGTGAATTAGCTCGTCGGTTGCTAGTGGTTCGTTGGTTTTTTTCTCCGACATAATTAATCGTCTTGTCTCAACCTTTCCCAGGTTTCAACCTACCCTACTGGATACGGATCGTTCAGGTTCTAATAACTCCTATTCCCTCACTTGGCTTATTAATTTATGACTACATTTATGTAAACAACTATTTCTTCATTGGAAGAATAATTTGTTGCAATATTCTTGAAGTCTTACAAAATTTATAAAGCATTATCTGAAAATCGGGCGCGTGGACTTTTTTTACACTGAAAATGATCTTTCCGCGTCCGTTGACGTCAATGGTGCGAATTTAAAATGCCTAGCAAATTTTTTTTTTATATCTTTTAATAATGGAAGGACATTAATCTTTGTTTTTGGCAATAACGACTTCCGGTTAACCAACAATTGATTTATTTGTTGTATTTTCAAGTTTACATGTTAACGTTTCGGGATATTTACTCCCATCTTCCATCTAAATATCTCGAAACGTTAACATGTAAACATAGAAATACAACAAATAAATCAATTGTAAATCAAATAAATCAAATAAATCAATTAATCTGAAGTCGTTATTGCCAAAAGCAAAGAAGAACATACAACTTTCTAGCAAAAAGAAGAAAAAAAAAGGAAGGACTTTGATTTTGAAAAACGCTTCGGCCATTTCGTTGTTTTAATTTTTTTATGTGACTTACTTGCCACGGAATTTTGTTGTTCTTATCTTTAATGTACTTTAGGGAAAAGGAAACTGTTACTAAGAGATAGATTTCTTGATTATATTTTTTTAATAATTTGTAAGGTCTACTTATTGACAATGAGAAGGCGTTTTTGCCCTATAAAGAGGACGTACTCTGACGCAGACAATAAATATAATACGACCCCCAAGTCACTTTATCATGAGTATCGACCCACCTCAGATACGTCTTGTGATTGATGGAATCCAGGCAATATACTCACCATGTGACATCTCAGTAGGGGGCTTCTTGACCTCGAATCGGGGCTTCTTCAATTCTATTCAGTTGTTCTGCATCCAGTCGGTTTCATCGAACAGCTTCGACCTGGGATATCATGAACAACGTTTTTTTCATGTTTTAGTCTCTCTTATAATCACTAAATTCCATTGTGATAATATTCCTTAAATAATAAATCTTTTGTAAGATTATTCGCGCTGACTTCCAGTTCTCAAGATCCCAGGTTCGAAGCCAGATAAATTATTTATTCTGTGTCGTCGGTCGCGGATCGACCCTGGGCCTGGGATCGGGAGAGCCTGCTAGGGCATATCCAGCCTCTATAAAAAGGGTATCCTTAATTAAATGTTAATTGAGGGCGGAAACCAGATGGTTGAGTGTGATTTAGGTCCAATCACCTCCTTGCACAACCGTTGTCCATCAGTAATGCCTTACAAAGTACTAAACCCAAGACCATTCATGGGTTGTATTGGTACAGGTTTTTTAAAATAATATTATTTATATTTAGCGTTTTAAAATCTACACTATAAATAACAGGGTAGTATAGATCCCTTTTCCGGCTCTGTGGAGGGATTAATTTTGTTGAATGAGGTGTCATACGAAAGTTAATATCTTGGAGAAGTACCGAATCCCGATTTCGATCCTTAAATTCCTTTAACAACTTTAACAAAATTCATTGATCAAATCGTGAGTTTCAAAACTGAGATAGTTTCGAAGTATACGCATCCAGACCGTATAAGTCGTGTTCTAATGAATTCGACAAGGTCATCAAGACTCGGTACTACCGGGCTCTGCGGTTTAAAGCCTAAACATATTCCGTTATAGAATAAATTCTAATTCTTGTCGAATGGCTCTTAGGTGGTAAGGTTGCCATATGATACTTATCACCTGTTTAGTTTTTAAAAATTAAATTATTGGTTTTTATGTTAGTCTTCGACAAACTAAAAATCTACTGAAAAGATAGATGGAGAATAATAGCTTAATGATCCCTTTGACACATCGGGTAATATAGAAATACAATTTTTGATATATTTAATAAATAAAATAAGATATCCAGATAGGTCTTATATACTCTTAGTAATAGAATTCTTTACTCTTAGTAAGATTATAAACCTAGACTCTAATGTACCCAAGAAATTGGTCTTGAGCGACTACAATAATGTATTAAGTTAAGTTCAGGGACATGTACATCGTTTTGTGTAACACTTAAGCTGGACAGATATTCTCCAAGTGAACAAACTAATCACTTCTTAAGTTAATGTATTGAGTAATTTAACATTCTGCCACACGGACAATAATTATAGTGAGGTAAGAACACATCCACACCACAGAAATATACAAAAAATAAAATAAATATAAGCAAAATAACAACTAAATAATAATTAAAAAGTATATATAATAAATAAAAATTAAATAACTTAAAAATATGTAAATGCTATAGTATGTAAATTAAAAAAAAAAACACGGACTAACCTACTACATTTTTTTTTTTGTCTTTACATCTTCATCCGCACCTGTCATGTTAGTGACAATAAGCAGATTTGCTGTTAAGTTGAAAATGACATGATAGGCATGACGAAGAATGGAGCCCAGCAGCACCTCTTCACTGGCCTGTTTACATCCTAAAATCAGGAAAGGAGGTCTCTCATCCAGTTCCTTTTCAGTCACCTAAATTAACAATACTAATAATTCTTGAGTAATACTTTTTAAAATCGGAAATATAAATTTTTTGTAATATTTATGATATATTTTGAGTCAGGAGTCACTGATGCTAATGCCAATGGGATTTGAGTGAGAGTTCTATAACATTTTTTGTGATTTTTGAAAAAAAAAATCATGTAAGGGACCCAAACATTAAGCATGGAAACCTAGCCGAGCTTGTGCAAATCGTTTTCTAGGCTTATTCGTTACACATTTAGGGCCATAGCAATCTCTCGAACTGATTGGGTGGGATTTTGATCAACTATGGCCTTGACATTGTTCGTTTCAATTTCATGTGGGCTACCAGACCGTTGAGCATCATTGATGTCAACAATTCCTGAATGAAGTTTGGCAAACCAATTTTGACAGTTGCGTTCGGTTAAGGCATCATCTCCATAAACACTGCAAAATTTTCTAAGAGCTTCTGCAACACGCTCACCTTTTTAAAAATAATACAAAAAAATATACCGACAATGAATGATATTTTCTTCCATATTCACAGTACAATAGCAAACACAATACTACGCTAGTTTCAACAAGAGTTAACAGCTATAGTTGTTGACATATTACAAACAGGATAAACAATCCACCTTTGGGATGAATTCATCAGATAAGAAGTGTATCATGGTGACATAAAAATAAACAGAAAAACCGAAAGGGCTTATTTGCCAACCCAATAAATCAGGCATGATTTGATTAAATTAAAAATCAAATATAATAATTATTACATGATTTTTTGGAAAAAATAATCATCGATTTCAAACCCTGCCATCTAGAATATTTACAATCAGACGAGGAAACTCCACGCCTTGCTTGTTCCTCTAATATATGGGGAGTAAAGCAGGACTCCAAGAGATCTCTGCGCTACTCTCTCAACCGCGTCGCTGGTGATAATGTCAGTAATTATTAAATAAATTGTTACTTTAACTTTCGTGTATTGGATAGATTACCTTGATAATATTATATGGTTTACAGAAATAAACATGTTTCACTAATATCGCTTATACTTCGAATGCATTAGGGAGAGAGATAACCAGGTAATGTGAGGGTTATCACTGAGGTATACTTATTTGTGGTAATTGTCTATAAATAATTATGACTAGGTTTAAACTAGCAATAACTTTCCTGCGTGGTGAAGTTGATAGGTGTTGTTCGCTCCAGTCAACCTCGCACCGTGGCAAATCTAATCCCAATTTATTTCTTTTATGCAATCTTAATGATGCTTATTTAAACGTAATTGTGAATTCAAGTTTTTATGTCAGATACAATCGTCATTCCGCAATCTCGAACATTGTTAATAGTACAACAAGTCTTTACAACGTGATAAAGAATTAGAAAACAAAACAACAAAAACCTCCGCAAGTTGGTGCGATTCAGACTCTCATTCTCAGAAAAACTCCGGGTTTTATCTTTGAACAATTAATTATCTCTGAGTAATTAGGATTTTCAGGAATCTCCATCTCATGATAAATACTCAGTTTTTCATTACTATCACAGTTATCTTGAGTCCGGATAGCAAAAACTCTTAATTACTGAAAAAGTAAACCCAACAATATTTCTGATAATATGTCATACTCAGTACTAAGTACAAAATATTTTTCAGAATATAAGAAGAGACACACAACTAAACTGTTTTAGCGTTAATACTATAGCAATAAAAAAATATTTTGGTGTTGGCTAATTATAGAAATTTTGGTATTGGCTAAACATTGAATAAATCTTTTTGAATACCGAATTACTTCTCCTAGATGACGGCTGGTTCAAGGTCAGATTGAGCATTATCGAGGTAGAATACCAAAACAATCCTACTGTACCCAAAAGTAGACTTCGAAGCAGATTTTTTATACTTGTTAAGGTTTTATCCTTAGTCGCCATCTTATTCATTTTTTAATACATATATAGCAGCACATAGTGCTCATAATCGAGTTGTTTGCCAGTTATTCATCGAAACTTATACATTTTCTTTGTAAATTTGCTTTACTGTATTATAATTCAAGAAAGAATCTGAAAAAACAATAGTTACTTGCATGAATTACAATTTTTATTCGTCCATGAGGATTAGTTAATTACAAAAAACATGTTACATTAAACTTTTTAAAATTATTATTGTTAAATTTTCATTAATACTATTTTCATCAAGCTCAGTGTGTAAAAACTGACTTCCTAAGCTGGTTCGGGTTCGAATCCGGCTGATTAATAATTAATGACAAATAATAAATAATGATTAATAATTTTAATCAGCCGTGGATCGACCATGGGGCACACCCAATCTTTGAAAAGTGGTTATTATTAATTAAATAATTAATAATAATTAAAAAACCCTGGTCCCGACCCGATCACCTCCCTTCATAAACGTTTAGCTTGAAACATTAAGTACCTTCTTACTAACATAAGAAACCCAAAACTCTTCATGGGTTTTACTGATGTATTAATTTTTTATTTATTTTGTAATACTTAACATTATAATTTGGAAATGAAACATTTATTTTCGATGTGGACAATAAATATGTATATTTATTTATTTTTTTACTTGTATTTATACTAAACTCCAGCCAATAGTCTTCCAAAGCGGCTTTGAAATGTATTTAAATTATAAAAATGTGAACATAATAATTTTATATATTATCTATAATCCAGTGCCTTTTCCACCATGATGAAAAAAATAAAATAAAATCTCTAAGAAAATTTTAGTTTTCTTCTGTAATTCGCTTTCTGTACATTTTAGAAAACATGTGTGGTTGACATACTTCTTTCATTCGCTTATTGAACTGATTTTCAGTACTCTTGTACTTCCAGTTTTCCATGTACTTTCAGGTTTCCATTTATTTATATATAAACCGATCCTTAAACAAGCTGTCGCCTAATATATACATTCGAAACTAATCTGTGGTGTGTGGAATAAAAAAAAAAAAGAATGGTAATAAATTGGATTTATTACTTCCAGATAGAATCAATGCCTTGTTAATTGCACTGGACAAAAATTAATATTTACGATCATAGGTGCCGAAACCGAGAGGATGGTAAACAAGCCACTTTCTGCCCCTCCCCAAATATTTTATGGTGTCCAGAATTTCTTTGGACTCCCGACAGTTTACAATAAATTACTTTAAAATAATTCATAATAATGTTCAGTAAATCTTACAAGTAATAATAATATTATATTAATATTGCTATAGTATAATATTATTGGAAAGTAATAATAATATTATATTACATGGGCTATTACTTTATTTATGGTTCTGACTGTCCCCTTTTTCCCCAATTGCCTCCGCATATGTTATTGGTAATTTGAGCAAGCTGATGTTCCAAAAGGTTTAATAAGTCCATGATCCACAATACGGATCCCTTTTTATTTTAATCATAAACACGTCTAAAAGTTCGTGGGTGGCTTCATTTTATCGTAACCTAATACTTATTGATCTACGAAAATTCTCTAATATTTCTAACTCGTTAATTCATTGAGGTATCCATAATTCATGAATGCAGTTTTGCTATCCAATTGAATTGTGAGATAATTTTATCACGAAATTGAGAAAAATGCGAAAACTATAGAACATATATAGAACCCGGTTCTTAGTTCTAAGTAATACTCCTAGCTGAACACACCTCCCTGAAGAAGACCTGTAAAGTCGGGTCGAAACTTTGGCTTTTAATAAAATAGTTTTGCCACTATTTAGCCTTTTTATGACCGCCACCCCGGACCATCTCCTTCCTTTATAATGCAACGGTCAACTATTAAATATTCAAAAAAGTTTTAGGTTATGACAAAATGAAGCCATCTACAAAGTTTTAGACGAGTGTTAATAATTTGGAAAAAGAGGTCTGTAACTAGGAATAACATAATTGGTTTTAGTATCCTAAATAAATACTTAAATGTTCCAGTTTTCAAATAAAAAAAAAAATAATCCTATTTGATTGTAGTGATTTTTTTATTATTCCATATCAACTTCCCTAGGAGAATCATTGGTTTGGAACCATAAGCGATAAGATTTTCAAGTTTCGGCCTTTAAAGACTGAAACATAAAAATCTGTCCTGTCACCCAAGTCATAATTTGAGGAACCGATATAATTAAGAGGTAGCAGGACCTTTCTGAGATTCAGGTGCTTAACTTAATCGATCAGAAAGTGGTGAAAGGTGGTTTGCTACTTGGCAATAATTGCCAATAATTATACCCTCATATCTCTTAGCAAGAGCTCCTTCCCCTCAGGATACTGATTGGCTCGAGAAAAGAAGTCTTGTTTCCTTAACGGGCGTAACAAATTAGCAGATTATAGCACTGTATTACCTAATACCTTGGTTTGGCTTATGACATGTTTGTTCTCACCTATGACATAAAATCATATTTATCTGAGTTTTATTAGTTCTCACTTGATTATGATATTCTCATTGTTGATCATGTATAATAGATAGAAATTTTTAATAAATAAATAAAAATACATACATATATATATATATATATATGTATACATATCTTGTATATAATCTTGTTTAGCGTTAACTGTAGATAAACTATAGACTGCCTTTTCTTCTAAAAAACAAGATCTTTATTAATAAAAATTCCGAATTAAATAATACATTAAATCTTAAAACTATACCTACCTTCAAGACAAAATAAATGTTTATAGTTTTTAAGTACAATGAAACTCAACAATAAACACTTGCAAACCGTACCATATGGTTATTTTTATCTAACATCATGTGTTAAATGTATGAATTAAACAACTAGTCGAGGCGGTGTGGTCGAGTGGGTTAATGCATGTGCAGAGCACCGTTCCCGGATCAAAGATAATATGGTAATAATAATTACGAGTTCGCGCCCTAGTGCCCGAGGGTTTTTAGCTCTGGCATTAATCCTCCGTTCTCACTCCTTGGCCCGGGTAAATCCCGTATGGCCTAAAAGGCGAGGATGGGGAGAAACAAAAAGTTAGTAAATACAGTATAGGTAAAGTTTATGTTATTGATGTATAAAATATGTTCCAAAAATATTGATATGATTTATTTAAAAACTTTAGAGGATGGGTAAGTAATTGACTGATGAATTGTCAGGAATTGACTTAGACGACGTTTCGACCCAAACTCATTAAAGAAATTTTGATTGAAATCTCTGACAATTTTATTTTATCCAATTAATTTAACATTTTTTTTTTTTGGACTGTAATAAAGATTAAATGATTGAATGACCCTGCTATTCTAGAGGCACTACTGATATCGCATGAATTTTCAACAGTTATATTAAATAAACATTAAAAATATTTTTCTATTTTAAATTTTACAAAATATGCTTATAGATTTCTAATCCCACCCTTTTTACTATTAATATAATTTTCATAATATTCATAAATGTACAATGTTTCTTATAAATGTCTGCAATTGTAATGTTTATGAGTTCATATGAATTATTCACTACTTGTTGATGAAATGGAACGATAATAAGAGGTGTTTTTAAAATCGACTCCAACCACCCAAGTCGCTCTAATTGTTTTAATTCCATTTGGAGTGATCTTAGGCACTGCAATTATATTATTGATATGTTCTTAATACAATACTTATAATTATTTGAAATTGTCAGTTTTTTCCCCTTTGTAAAGCAGGGTTACCCTCTAGGAGGATACAAACGTTTTCTCTTAAAAAAAATATATATATATATTTTTTAAATATTTAAATTTTTATGATTATTTATTCTGTCACATTATGTTGGAAGATCGTTATTGCTTGGAAGATTGCTACCTAAATTGGGGGAATATCCTGGCGTTTGATAGTATTATACTGTATTGTCTAGAATATTGTAAGTTGTGGTTGTAGTTCAATATTTATTTGTATGCCAAAAAATGACCAGATAAGGGTAGAAGAAAAAAATAGTAGCGGGTCCAAACAGTAATTTTGTAGAGGCATATTATTTTTTTTTAAATTGTTATTATTATTATTATTTATTAATAACTGTGATAACTCTAGAAGAAAGTAAAAGGATGTTTAAGTGATCCATAAAGGCCACTATGCCGCTTTTAAGTATAAAATTTCTTGATACGTGCTTACATTTAGTGTATATAAATGCGATAAAAGTTTAAAAGAATACGTGTTGTGATTGTTTAAGTATTTAATTAACGTCACTCACAAAAACGAGTATTGTCTAATAAAAAAAAATTATTTTTGTATTTTGAGGGAGGAGGGGCTCTGCCCAAAAATCCTCTAAAATAAAAAATTAAATATTATCAATATTAAACTTGTTCTGATCTGAGTTTCAGATGGCCGACCGGACTAAAGCGTGTGTAAAATACGCGTTATCCGAGCAAACTGGTAGACCAAAAATTACGACCTCGATTAACGGTGCCGGTGGACGTTTAACTCTGATATCGATCTCTCGCCCTCTCCTATGGTCCGAAAAAAATCCCCTACAGCCGAGAATTAAGGAAGGGGAGACAAATGAAAAAAAAAAAAAGCGCAACAAAATTTGAAAAATAGGCTAAAATCAGACAACAATGAAGTCTAAAAATATTTCTTAAAATCATTAGAAAACATATATTTTTAATTTTTGGGAGAAAAAAATATAAAGGTGTGTGTTGGTATTGTTATCTCTTAATATTATTGTATAGGTATGTATGATTTTTTTTTTTAATTTACTTATTTTTAGTTATTCTATTTTATTTATTGTATATATTTATTGATTATTATTTAGTTGTTGTTTTGCTTTTGTTTATTTTCTATTTTTTTGTTCCTTTAGCGTGAATGTTCTCTTAACTACCTATAGCCAATGTCCAAGTGAATGAATGTTATATTATTCAATAAATTAATTAATGAAATCTTATTAGATACTTGTAAGGATGTAAAATCTTCAAGTTTTCTTCACGTTATCAAGTAGCTGCTTCCCCGCTACTCTAATTAAAGTCAAAGACACGTGATCGCGAAGTTGGCCTTTGGGGCTTGTAGCCATAAATCGCCAACTTTAGCGCTTCCTCGTGGCAATAACAATGTCGTTGCTTAGTTACTGCCCAGCTTGTTTAATACCTGGTATGTGTAGCATCCCTTCATACTGCAACAAGTTCTTCACATTAATTATGCGAACATTGACTGAACTTAACAGGTAAAAATTATGTTAAGATTCATTACCATCCTCAACCGCATTGGTCTCAGACGTTGTGTTTAATCATTTATTTTTTAATTATAAAATTATCTATTAATTTTTTTTCTATTTATTTGCTCAGTATTAAAACGATCTGTCACATGGACATTAGTTATAGTTGTTCAATATTGGGGGGCCCGGTACATGCCATATGACCGGGAGCCCTTTTCTTGAGATATACAAAAATAAAGAAATGTTTTGTGAAGGAATACTTGTGAATATATAGAAAATAGTTTACGTACAGTTTGAGGAGGGGGCCGGTCTCGCGCCTTCTCTCTCTCTCTCTCCACTGTTCTAGGGCCACAAAATAGCCGAAGGGCTGTAGCTCTGGAGGTCTGGTCAGGAGGTAGGTCGTAAACCGTGTTCCTTTTACTCCCTTCGCTCGCTAGCATCTGTCCTTTGGCCGTAGATAAGGCCGTCTTAGGGAGGGGGTAGTGCAGGATGAGACAGTCAAATCATAGCATAGTAAAACAATAAAATTTTGGATGTAAATCCAACAATAATGATGAAGGATAACACTCACACCATATGTACAAAAAATATAAAATAAATAGAAGCAAGATAACAATAAGTAATAATCAAATGTATATACAATAAATAAAATAAACTAACCTAAAAAAAAGATAAGAAAAACTAAGAAAAAACACATAAATACCTATATACAATCAGGCAAGGGACCTCCAGGAAAACCCTGCGCTACTCTCCCAACCGCGTCACTGGTACTGATACCAGCGGAGATTGATTGAGAGCACTTTAGGCACATACACCCATGTCTTGAGTGGAGAATCTGGCCCATACCAGAACTCCAATATATACAATCTACAAAAGGTCGCGAGGCCACTGCCGTTTCAACCTTCTTGGAGGATTATAGTAATGGGTGGTGCTTGATAGGGATTGTTCAAGAGGATTTGGATGATACGATCGATTAATTAAAAAAATACAATTTAAAGTTTTTTTTTTCAAAAGATCCATGAGAAAAAGTTATCCATTGCCTCTACGGTTTGGTTTAACTGTGAAGAAAGCTAGTGTGTTGTTACTGAAATATTTAGTTATCTTCTTATTTTTCTTTTTTCTTTTTCTTTTTTTATTAGGAAGTTTACGTTTATGATTTTTTCATATTTTAGGCAATAAAAATTCCAATTTTCTTCATATTTTTTTATTTATGCTTGTTGTCTCTTACGTTTCGGGACAATTTTCCCATCATCAGAGGAATATTTTTAATTTTACATCTTTTTTTTTTTTTTTTGTTGATGTGGCACCATTTGTCAAAAATTAAATATTTGTCACATTTTTTAAAAAATTATTTAGTGTTACACATATTCACTCATACTCATGAGTTTATGACCGCAACATATTTATGACCACAACCCCGGACCATCTCCTTCCTTCATGAGTGAATATGTGTAACACCAAATAATTAAAAAAAAAATGTGACAAATATTTAATTTTTGACAAATGGTGCCACATCAACAAAAAAAACAACAACAAAACAAAAAAACAAAAAGAATGTAAAAATAAAAATATTACTCTGATGATGGCAAATTGTTCCGAAACGTAAGAGACAACAAGCATAAATAAAAAAATATGAAGAAAATTGGAAGTTTTATTGCCTGAAATATGAAAAAATGAAATATTTATGTGTTTGAGAAGTTTAGAAAAATTAGTATACATTAAATATTAATTCAGCTGTTATATCCATTCTTCTGTAATAACAGGGCAATTACGCATTTAATTTTAAATAAGAAGATATATGAATATACGTTTAAGCCCATTAAAAGAGTAAGTAATTTACTGTGTGTTTCACCAAGTCAATTCGTCAGAAAATCGCATTAAAAACTATTCTTATGGATCATGTTTTCAAAATTTCAATTTCTGACTTTTTTTTTTGTGTGTTATATTCTTTCAACTGCTCTTTACAGTCAATCATTATTTATTGCATTATAAAATATGCAACTCTGGTTTAGGTTTGTTGGTAAGGAAATCATATTTCTAGATATTGATTCCTAGCTAGATGCAATTTAATTTTTAAGTTCAGTTAGAAATCGAAAAAACAAAACAACGATTTCTTGTAGGATTTATTTAAAGTTGAATTTTTTTGTTTTTCTTGATCATAGACAATTCATTTATGCTGTTCATCGATGAGCCCTTTGAAAGATCTTCGTTTTTTTCTTAATTAAATTACTAGTACCATTTATTTTTCAGGAATGATTTTAAAATCCTGGTCAAAAACCTGAATGTATAGTAGATATCTTAATATTAGGAATATTTTTATGATAACAATTAGTGCTTGAAGATTTTAAATTTGAGAAATTTGTATCATTTAAATGAACGAAGCTATTGGTTTAGAGAAGAATGTTTAATTAAAATAAACTTATTTACGAGTTCTCAATCATGGATAGGTATCAAGCCAAGTCATTTTTCGACTTGAACTGGTTTTATTACCTTTGAGGCTTATTTTACTATTCGCTACGCGCAACTCGCCATATTTCTTAATATTTTTAACATTTCACAGGTTGTCGTTTCGAAAGAAAACTTTTCCACTTTTATTGCATGAAGTTATTTCAAACCTGCCACATAGGTTCTGAGTAATATTTATGAGTAATTTTTAATATCACTAGCGTGCTTTCGGTTATCCTTATTATGATAAAAAGCGTATGTCAAACCTACCCATAAAAGAAGCATGTGTGGAATGAAATCTAAATGGTATTAATTATGCATCTGTTAATTTATGAATTGATCTTCAAATTCTTGGAGAAATTTTCAGTGAAAATTGTTTAAAAAAATATATATTTTTTTTTAATATTAGAAAGAAGTTGAACAAATAACTTCTTACTATTATTAATAAGTTCTTACTATTTTTATAGTATGTATCTATTTTTTTACTGTTGTTCACTGGCGGATCCACAAGAAGCCTTTGAGCTTAAGTCACCCAAATAATTTTCATTAGTCCTTAAATACTAGTTTCTGTGAGTGATTTGAACTAAATACTTATAAAAATAGGTATTATTTCAATTATAAAGCATGTATTTGAGCTACTATGCTGAACGTAAGCATGTGTTAAAAAATATATTAAAAATTATCCCTAAAAGCGTTATTGTGCCTAGGAGCATTTTTTTACAGGCCTATAAGGGCCATGTAATTAATCATTACTTTATATAGGTCCTTTATTTTTCATCCAGATTAATTACCATTATTAAAAAACAAAACAAAAAAACCCGAAATATAATCCTCGACTCGATACTGCTGTTAATGTGTCATTGACTGACTATGTTATTATTTTTAGTTATTTTGATGATGCCTTAATTGGCGAAACGTTGGCTGAATAGGTGGTAACTAGTATTTCAAAAATATAGGATTTTTTCCTATTTTATATTAAATCATTTAATGATTATTGGCAAAGTAGGTTCAAGGCAAATTTGTTTACTAGTCGCCGAAGTTTTCGACTATTTTTAATTTTACAGAATCTTTGATTATATATTCAGTTTTTATTGTTCGAACGGAAAGACACAATTTAAAAATGAATTATTTCATCGGAAAGGAATGTATGCTGAAATTCAGAGTACAGATTGGATTAGAAATAGATTATAAAATATCTGTATTATAATAAAATAAATTTATGGAAGCGTGGGCAGAGGATTAAGGATTAATACAGCGTTCATGTATTTATTTCATAGTATAAACGTGTTTAATTGTGCAAAGAAGAGCCGTTAGAAAAAATTATTATATAGGATTACTTCATCGGGCTGTACGAGGACACAGTATCGATAATATCCATGTGTATATTTATATGTAGTTATTGTAATTGTACAATAAAATCGCAGGAGGGTGAGGGAAAAAAAGTAAAAACCGATAAAATTGAAGTAATGTAAATGTCGGTATTATCCTTTATATCCCACAAGAGAAAAAAAAACTCCACTGGATACACATGTTTTATGAAACATTATTTTTCCTCCTTCATAATACTAATAAAAATTAATTCCTCTCTAAGTATTCTCAGATATATCCCTGATTGTTTCAGTAAATTCCTAATACATATTTGTATTTTATATCGGTTATTAAAGTGTAAGAATATAAAGTTATTTGATATACCGATAGGCGGCTTTATGTTCATTAATCGTTTGTTTGCTAATGTAATGATGAATAAAGCAAACGCGAAGGTTCTATTCCGATACTGCAAATCGCTCAAGGTCAAGGAAGAGCCTGGCATTCCCTGTCAATAATTGGAATTTAAGTTACCACAATAAAAAAGAAAGCGGGACTGAGTAGCAAAGAGTTGAGTAATTTTAACATTCAGAAATTTATCTATTTATCTTCTCCGTTGAAAATTCAAAGTCGTCTTTAGAAAAAAGAAAAAAAAAAAACACACACTTTCCCGTCCTCCAAATTGTTCCTTAGCAACTCGTTTCTAGGACATTGCAGGACATGTCAAAGATTATCATTACAAATGTCAAAGAACATTGGTAATGATATACTGGCAAAAACCCATGACCGTTACATTTCAGCAGACACAAAGAATTCTTAATTCAACCAGACTTAAAAGACAAGAGCTTAACCGACGATATGGCCTACTATATAGGCTACTCAATAGAAAATCTCAACTTTCAGTTGACAACAAACTACTGATCTTCAAGACAATCCTGAATCCTACATGATCCTACGGAATGGAACTGTGAGGGATGCCAAAACTTTCTAACCTCAAACGCATTCAGTCCTTCCAGTATAAAGTTCTTCGAAAATTAGCCGATGCTCCCTTCTATGTAACCAATAAATCCTTGCACAATGACCTCAATATCCCATTTATTCTTGACCTAATCCCTGATAAACAATAAATCCAAATTTCACCAGAATCTCACGCATCATCCTAGTCCTGTGGCAAAATCTCTATCTAGCTCCAGCCATCCCTCAATCCATGCAATGTCCGCCTCCGAGGTTAAAACGGCAGTGGCCCCGCGACCGTTTGTAAATATGCATGTATTGGAGTTCTGGCAATGGCTAAATTCTTCACTCAGTCCTGAGCGTCTGTAGCTCTAGTCTTTTTTTTTTATTGTTTTTTATATTAAGTAAAAAGTACTTATTATTATTATTATTTTGGATTAAGTTACTTTTTCATGTTTGTATATAATTTGTACAAGACATTGTCTTTTTCAAATAGAGATAGATCCTATATTCTATATTCTCCGGTAAACTCAATCTTCCTCAGTTCAAATATTCTGTAAACAAATTTATTTTAGAATAATGTAAGGTATTGTATTCTATAATATAAGCGGTAACGTTTCGCTGCTGTTTAAAAAAAAACGGTTGTAACTAGAATAGTATGGTAAATTCAAGGAAGTAGTCAGAAAATAATAAATTTTGCTAATGCAAAATAATGAGCATTATATGTTTTTATTTCTTGTTAAATTTCATTTTCCTTAGTTATTGCAGATCTCAAACACTTGAAATTCTCTTCGCTTCTGTTTGTTTTGAGAATTTTTTACCCGTATCTGACGGTCTTTCATTTAAATCAATAATTTCCGCGCTTTCGTCAAAATGTGCAGAAATCAACAACTTAACCAAACACAGGGTTATTAAACAATTTAATTAAACAATTTGAGATATGAATGACTTATTATTATTTGTTATTATAGACATTATAAATAGTATTTCATAAGTATATCTTCTATCTTCCCATGAAGCTTTGTTTTCCGTAAATAAGTACCTATGACTTTAAAATTAATATGTTAAAAAAAACAACTTAAAATATAGAAAAGTTTGGCACTATCAAGCTGACATTTCAGGTTTATTTTATCTGATATTGAATTAAAATATATTGTAATGATGATAGTAGATTTATATGAAATATGCAAACGATTCATTGATATCAATCTGTGATCTCTAGATTTCTTATGTCGATCTATCAGTCGTTCGGTTTCTAGAAAATAATTCAATGATTTCTCTATTCATTATCAATCTCATCGAATTTTTTTTTTAGCGATGTATGACTGAAGGCTATTTTGGTAATGATTGGATTCATTATTCTTAATCTTAGTCATTATCTTATCAAGAAGTGAATCTACTAAGCTTTGATAGGAAATATAGAATGAAAAGAAATAATCCATTAATATTGACTATAATCTTGAACCTTAAGTGGAAACTGTGGTTATCGTGTATACAGTACAATTACTTGCCGCGATATTGCAGTGGAAAACCGTCAATTAAAATCGACTCATGTACAAGTTGATCGGCGATTTGATTCAACGTACATCGTTAAAATAAGCTGAAGGAAATTCGATAACAAAATTTCGATAATAAAAAAAAAATATAAACTATAATGGTTATTGATATGTAGGCTTGACCTCACTGCTGAAGAAACAACAAATTATTCATACATTTAATCTCTCGTTTAAAGATCCTGCTTTCAATGAAGAAAATATATAAATTTGAGGTCATCCATGATTACTTCTTTTTGGCAAAGTATTTTTTTTTTTTGATATATCATATTTATGGGAACGCATTTTATTACAAAAAACACGATTGAATCGTGCTGAACTTTTTTATTAGGGATAACAAAAGTTCAATAGGGATAGTAACACGTTTTATCATAAAATGTTGAATTGATACTATTTGCATTGCAGGCCTTAGTGTGGGTCAACTGAGAAAATTGCCACGGGGCGCCGATCATTAGGGGATTTACCGCTTGTTAAAAAATACATAATGTATTTTAAAAAAATAGCCTATTGATAAAGTAACTGTATTAGAGAAGTGTTTTTTTTATATTTTATTATTATTTTTTTTTTATGTCCTCCCCGTCCTCGCCGTTAAGGCCATACGGGGTTTTCCCTGGCCAAGATGTGTGGGCCGGGATTTAAAAGACACCTTGGCACCGAGACGCGAACTCCTGACATTTTTATAACATTTGTCATATATCAGGTTGCCGGGCAACAGTGGTGCTGTGCACACGCGTTAGAGCATTCGGCCACCCCGTCCACTGTATTAGAGAAGTATTGAATGATATAAAATTCAAATACTGCATAATATAAAACAGCTTAAGAAATAAACTTAATTTTCTTAGAGGGGAGGGGAGGGAAGAGAGATGACATTTTCTGGGGGTGCGGAATGACTAAGGCCGGTACTTTACATTAGGACTTACCGCTAAAATACGTAAGAGAGCCATAAAAATGTAAGGCTGCTCTCTTTTCTTGATTTACTTAATGACACGGCATATTCCTCAGTCTGATCAATAATTTTATGAAAATAACTCACAATGGATAAAGTTTTATGGGTCTATGTTGCCAAACAGACAATTTTATGTTTTTTTGGTTTTCCTTTTTATTCTCTTCATTTCTTTCTATAGCTATAATTCATAAAGCAATGGCCAAAACAATAGTTCTGCAAAATCCTATAGCCGATTCCTTTTAACACCCAGGTTTTCCCAAAAATTTCCAGTTGAATGAGGAATTGTTCTCCTACTTCCCCAACGAAATTCCCTGTACAGAAAGTTCTCTTTTACCAAATGTCTTTCTATATTTTTCCTGTAAGTATTTAGTATATTTTTTTATAAATTTCCTATTTTCCTGTTTGCATCTTTATTTCTTGTAACTCATCATTCGTTTCAAAACCAACTGTGGGATCCATTATCAGATCCTCCTTCCCTTTACTACTAAGATATTCACGAATCTTCTCTACACTTGTGTATCTATTCCTTCAGGAAATCGGGTTTTCGATGCATTGTGACGGCGGTTAATTCGCAGCATTTGCCCAGTATAAGTTATAAATTATAGTTAAATTATAATGTTTAAATATTTTTAACGTGCCTTATTTTTAGGATCTTACAATTATGTTTTATTAATTATTAGTCCAAGATTTTTCATGAGACTTAGTTCAGTTATTTTAGATTGAAAATAGAAAAACAAATGACAATTGAGATGATTTTTGTGAAAAAGCTTAAAAGTGTTGAATATGTTTTCTTATAATTAGAAAAATATATATTCACATAATTTTATTTGTTGACTACATGATTTGTTTTCTTGAAAATATTTTTACAAAAAGGTAATATGCAAAAATCCAGATAATGGTTAAGTTAGCAAATCTTTTTTAATAACCGGCAACCGGATAGAAAAGTGGTCAGGGTGGGATGTTGGGTTGGTGTGAATCCTACTTTTCGTTCCAAAGGATGCTAAAGGAGTCAGACCAATCAGTGCTGGTTTTTTTTTATTTTTTCTGGCACTGGGGATGTTATTTGTTTGTTAATAATTGTTAGGATATCCAAGAACTAATATAGCGAAGATTAATATTGTTTTTATCAAACAAAAACGAAAAGATAATATGAAATGGTATGAGGTAGGAAAAGAAACCAGATTATAAAGTGGAAAGGTAAGAATTAGTACAGAGTTCCGAATTAGTAGCTGTTTTTTTATCATTAACTAAACATAAAATTCGAACATCAAATTAAATTTGCGATATTAAAATTGCGTTGCAATGAGCAAATTTTGTTGGTAGCTTCACATTGTCCACTCGCAGTATGTAAATCAGCGCAGATCTCTTGGCCACTGCCTAGGTAATTGTCGAGTTGGGCCATAGAGTGTCTAGTGTGTTTAAGAATTTCTATCAGTGGATTGATGTTGTAAGTCAGTCTTTGGTGAAAATGTTTACAATTTTCTTTTGCATTGTCTAATAATGTCATAATGTTTTAGTGTTTATGTATTATTTCATTTACGACATAAAATGGTGCGTTAATTGTTCTCCTCAACAGTTTCGACTGAAAAAAAATTAAAAGTTTTTAATGTTGGAGGGTTTGGCAGAACCCCACACTTTCATATCGTAATTCCAAATTGGTTTTAGTAATACTATATACAGGGTTAGTTTATTAGTAGTAGATAAGTTATTAAAGGCTGTTTAGGGTTGATCACCCTAAATTGAGGTTACTCCCCCCCTTCATGGGGTACATGTAAAGGACCAGTAGGTAACACTGCAGCGACGGTGGCGCTGTATGCACCAAAAATTAGTAAGAGAAAATGGGCGACTGACACGAGAATAAGACGATTTCTCTTCCCTCTTCAAGACTATCATTCATACGCTGTTCTACCATGGGAAGAGGCATGGAGTAGAACACCGAGACCTACTGGACACATGGAGGTGAGGAATTACTGCAGCCGGCCGACCACCGATACCGAACATCGTACCTCAGACATCAAGTAAAAGATTGGAACATTTATACGCCAAACTCCCATCTCTATTCAATTTAGAAATATAATTATAGTTCATTTAAATACAGTCCACTAAGTTTCTTTCAAATACCCAATCATCTGTACCATATCATATAAAAAATGATGGTACATCCCATTTCAAAGGCTTTATCAAATTAAAATTTATTTTGGATTAAAAGTAGAAAAAAAATATTTGCATCTTTGGGACGATTTTTGTAATACAATTTGATAGTGTAGTGTTTTTCTCTATAATGAGACAACAGATCAGAAAGATAACTCTATAAATCTTGACAACAGATGTACTATTTCCAAAATATGTTTGCTAATAAAGAAATATGTGTCATTCCGGATAATGATTAAATTAGTAAATTTCATATATTTGAAATTTTTAAGATATCCAAGGACTTGTGCAGTAAAAATGAAGTATGCAAATTAATTTTGTTTATTTTTTAAATATTTTTATGAATTCAAGGAAATATTATTATTTTTGAGATGAAATGACATAGTGGAGGAACCCGGATTTTAATTGGGAAAGAGAAGAAACATCCTGGACAAGAGAAACACAATTCCGAAATGAAGAGATCAATTAATTGTCAAATATAATATTTTTGTGAATTTTAGATCTGAGACGAAGTTTTTTTACCTATAAAGAGGAAGATAGTATTAGGATGTATGGTATTTGAAAAAGCTTGAAAGTGCTTGAGTTGATGATCATGATAAAGCTATTTCAACACGGTGTAGTCGCATTGCCGATTGTTTTTATCTTAGAGGATCCAGAAGATAAATGGAAGAAAGCAATTCATTAATCTTTCAGTGAAGCTTCTAGTTCATGGATATCTTGTTGTAAAGTACAAGTTGGGTAAATAATTAAGAAGTTGGTTTGGTATATGCGTACATGATGAAAGAGCTAAAGGCCATATAAGACATTTTAGGACAGTTTGGAAATGTAATTAGTAACGACATTTGATAAAAAAAAAAAATGTGAGCAGCAGAGCTCCGTCACTGAGGTTCTATTTATCCCTCATTTAAAATATTAAATTTAACATCACTGATGTTAAATAGAGAAATAAAAGCTTTGCAAATTTTTACCAAAAGTCTTCTTGTTTTGAAAACGTTATATATTCAATACATAGAGCGTTAATTAATACATGAAACGTCTTGTTTCATAACATGAATAGCTAATATAATTCTCTACAATTAAAAAAATATAAAATTCTTGTCAAATATGTTCTCCTGAAACCGGAAAAATAATTCATTATTGGATTTTGTCTTTTTTTTTCAAAACACTAACAATCACTTTGATTATTCATGTTTAAACAAGTGTATTGAATAAAAAAATAAATATTACTAACTAAACTAGGTCATTTATTTGTTGTTCATTTTTATTCATTAAATATAAAGAAAGCTACTGTTGTTTTCGTGGAATCAAGATATACATTGCTAATCTCTGTTAGCACGTATGTAATAATAGTATATTAATAAATTCAAATGTTTTTCTTCGATTTTTTAATTTCACGTAAGTTTTGTACATTTATAAGAGGATTAAATTAAGTGATTAAGAAATAATCAATAATTTAACACTTTAGACAGTAAATTAAATTTTATATACAAGTCTTGAAATGTGGATTTTAGGAAAATATCAATACGATAAATTAATTAATTCAATTAATTAATTTTAATGCTTGTAATATTTATGATTTTTTTCTTGATTGAAGGTTGTTATTTGGTTAAAAACGAAAGATGAGGTTCAAATTTATATGAGTACAATTATTGTTTTGCTTTGTTATTATTTTTGTTAAGTAATATATTTAAATGAAAATTGGAGTGTTTATTTATGAACAGTCTTATATACCAAATTACATATATCATTCCCTTTCCTTTCTCATATTTTCGGCTATAAGGGGTTTATCCCGGGCCAGTGGAGAAAACGGATGGAACGGCCTGGATTTCCGATGCCCATCAATGAGCTCAGTTCTGAGTTTAGGAACTTGGCCAATTGCAGCAAATTTTTAGCTCAGTGTTGTTTTTAAAATGATATCTCAGTTGTTTTAAACGTAGCCTTATATTTTTAGTATTTGTATCGCAAGGAATTGTATTTTATGAATATAAATGGTATTTGATTTAACCGTATATATGTAAATTTCATTATCAAGTAATGTTGATGCCGGCATATAACTCTGGCTGATGGTCACTATGAATAATGCCCCAGTGTTTTGACATTAGTAATTTATCATTTACGTAAATACAAAAATATTATTATATTTTGAGAAGTAATTTCCATACTTGTATTTTTTATCCAGTTCTTAGCGAAAAGGTAAAAACCTTCACATCCTATCATTTTCCAGAATTTTCAGAATAAAATTCTTCTGGTAGTAGCTCTGTAAATGCTACTGGTGGGAGGGGAAATTAGTCCAGGAAGTTTTCACCAACCTCTGACTGAAAAACCTTTATCTTGCTACTACATAATTACAAGAGTGGGAGAGTCAAAATTCACTTTCTCGGGCCTTGGAGAAATAAATATTTACCAAGCCTGGTGGGAATCAAACCCACAGCGTTCAGAAGAACGCTTCAACGTGCTCTACCATCACGCCGTCCTACCAATAGAAATAAATATTATTTAATTAAAGGTATTATTTAAATTTTTTATTGCTACAATTTTATTTGTTTATTTATAAAGTAGACTTTCCATTCGATATTAAAATATCCTCCATTGAAAGTTATAAAAGGACAGGTGGTTATTTTTTTGTTTTGTTTTTAATAAGCTGGGCATATTGAAAATTTCAGTATTTATCTACGGATCCTTTGTAAATAGCTCTATTTGCTCAAATCCTCATGATATTTGCATATCTGGACTGTCCCCCTTGAATACTAACCTGGCTATTTGAATAGGATGCCGATTCCAATGGGCCGTGTATCCACTCCGCTCTGGTAACCTAGTAATCCCCAATATATGGTTCACAATAACACCACTCTCTGCAGAGTGTTCCTTTTTCTGATGTGTAGCGGCCATTTGTATATTTCTATAAAAAGTTTACTTTGCTGCTTCGAATGTAGTCTGTAAAGGGGTTCATTTGACTTCATCAGGTGTGGACTGGTATAATCCTCCCACCTAGGCTTCCTTTTACTGCTCGACCAGTTACCAATCGATTTAACTATGACTACCATTTATGGATTTTTCCAAACTATTTTTCATGCCAATTTTTTTTCAACCGTTGTAGTGCAGTATAGGCCTTAGGGCAGGGCTACGCTCATACGCTCTGGGGCACCGATCTGGAGGGACCCTCGTCACTTGTTGGACATTATAAATAGTATGAGATAAATTTATGTAAGCCTATTAATAAAGTATTAGGCATACTGAATTTAATACAATTTGAATATGAAATAATATAAAACAGATCAAAGTAGAAATTAAAATTTTTCGGGATGGATGAAGCCATTTTCTGAGGGCCCCAAAATACTATGGCCTGCACTATGTTATCACTTCAGTTATATTATATACTAAATTACGTTTACAGTTATTAATGCACTTCAAGTTCTCTACATATTTAAACCTATTCATGTAGAAAAAAAAGTTTTTTTTTTGTTGCCGCTCTCCTGCAGGACCATTGACAACACCTTCAACGTTAACTCAATCTATTCGGCTCTAAGAATTCGAATATATTTTTGCAGCTATTTCGCAGTATTTATTTATTTTTTCAATTTGATTTGCCGATTAATTTTTTCTTTACGATTTTGGATATAGGATATTCTCGTAAAACGGGTTTGACTATTCCTTGGTCATTAAAAATCTCAGTGACTAGAAGGTCAAATATGGATTTAAAAACTCCAATGCCCAATCCTTTATCTGAAAAGGAGAGTTCCTTCTTGTCCCTTTTAACTTCAAATTATTAACATGAAATTATTTAAATAATCATAATTATTAAAATGATTAACGTATCAACCGTTCAAAACATCGTGAATGGCTTCATCTTGGGGTATCGTTGCCTTCAATCAATCAATCAATCATATAGTAAGAAGATACGATTATTTAAAAAAAATCATAAACTAAAAATTTTAATGCAAATGAAATGTACAAATATGTTATGATTAATAAATGGTCTACTTAAATCATAACTAAATAAAATAATGTAAATTAAAGGAAATAAAAAGCTGATGTTCCAATCGAGAAATGTCCTTACCGATCCTCCAGGAAAAAATATTCCGTTGTACATACTCCTTTTTATCAAATTATTAACATCCGCCTGAAACTTGAATGAATCAATGAATGAATAGAAAACATTGTTTTCTAACTAGGACAAAATCCTCTTAGAATAATAGCAGAGTTTAAAAATATATATATATATATATATATATATATATATATATATATATATATATATATATATATCAGTCTGGTATGCCAATTTAATACAATGTATACAAAAATACTAAGAAAAATACAGCTATATAAAAAAAATACTAAGACAAGCAAATTAATAAAATAAAATGACTCTTATTAATAAACTGTTGGTGAGCATTGTAATTACTAACTTAATAATTCTTACAAGCTTGAGGAAGTTTAGTAGGTGGTGGAATAGGATTTTTTTGAGGGAATTTGTGGATGTGGTTTGACGTATGGAGATAACTAAAGAGATCCAAAAGGAGGTAGCATGAATGACGAAGGATTTGATGAAGTGGTTTTATGGGATGGGATATAGGTTGAGATCTGGTGTTAGGAGAGTGGATAGAAGAACGCAGTGTCAGGAGTTCTAGGATGTAGGCAATACTTTTAGTCCCGAGGACTTGCAAAAAGAAAATTTCAAGAAGGAATTGCCGTCGTACAGAAGGACAGAGCTACTTTAATTCGGTGTGGAAGCTGGAAACAACCAACGATTGGGAATCGTAAAGATGAATCTTGTGAAGCAATGCATGAGTCTCTTCAGTCTCGCCTTCAGTCCTGAGGATGGCCCTCCATACACCGTAGGAACAACCGTAGTCAAAGTAGGGGCAAAAAAGGTATGTTACAAGGACCTGTCTTTGGAATAGAACAACGGAAACTTAGGAATTGTTTGAGGATAGTTATGTATTTTCAGATGATTTGGGAAATGTGATTATTCTAGGAGAGATTCTGATCAAAGATTACTCCGCGTTTTTTTTACAGTCAGAAATTTTTATTTATTTAGAAATATAATAATCTGTCGCGTGGACAATAATATAGTCAGATATGAACACATTCACACCATATGTACAGAAATCATAAAATTAACAAAATTAAATAATAATGAAACAACTATGAATAATGAAAAATAAAATAACCTAAATATAAGTTTATAAAAATCATAAAAAATCAGTCATACCTATATACAATATATACAATCAGGCACGGGCGGATCTAAGGGTGGGGGGCTTTCGGGCTGAAGTTCTCCTCCCCAAAATGGTAAAATATAACCATGTTTTATCGAAAAAAGATTTTTTTTTTTTTTTTTTTTTTTAAATTTCTTTATTGAGTATTATAACAATCTGTCTGTTGGACATTGGTTATAGTGAGGTAGGATGACATTCACACCATATGTACAAAAAAATAAAATAAATAGAACAAAATAATAATCAAAAGTATATACAATAGACAATAAAATAAAATAACCTAAAAAAATAAGAAAATTAAAACTAAGGAAAAAAAAAAAAAAAAAAAAAACACATGCATACCTATATACAATCAGGCGAGGGAACTCCAGGAGAACCCTGCGCTACTCTCCCAACCGCGTCACTGGTACTAAAGCCAGCGGAGATTGGTCGAGAGCACTTTAGCCACATACACACATGTCTTGAGTGAAGAATCAGGCCATTGCCAGAACTCCAATTTATATAATCTACAAAAGGTCGCGAGGCCACTGCCGTTTCAACCTTCTTGGAGGATTATAGGGATGGGAGATGCTTGATAGGGATTGTGCAAGAGGATTTGGGTGGTAAGTAAGGTTCTGGTGAAATTTGGAGAATTTTTCTGGGATAAGGTCTAGGACAAATGGGATGTTAAGGTCATGATGTAGGGTTTTGTTGGATACATAGAAAGGAGCATCGACTATTGTTCGAAGGACTTTAGACTGGAAGGATTGGATGCGCTTGATGTTAGAAAATTTTGCTGATCCCCACAGTTCTAGTCCGTAAGTCCAAATAGGTTTCAGTATTGTCTTGTAGATCAGTAGCTTGTTTTCAATGGAAAGTTTAGATTTTCTGCTTAGTAGTCCGTATAGTTGGCCGTATCGTCGGTTGAGTTCTTGTCTTTTGAGTCTAGTATGCGGGTTCCAAGTTAGTCTTCGGTCTAAATGAAAGCCAAGATACCGGACTGTGTCTGAATAAGGAAGCTGGATGGAATTAAAGAGTACTGGTGGACAGGAATTGCGTCGGAGTGTAAAGGTAATATGTTGGCATTTAGATTCATTAACTTTAATGCGCCAGTTATTACACCAGTGCTCAATCAAGGTGAGGTGACTTTGGAGATTTAAGGATGCTATTTCGGGATCAGAGTTGGATGATAAGATTGCGGTGTCGTCAGCGAATGTTGCAAGAAAAGTATCGGGATGAACAGGGATGTCAGCAGTAAAGAGGATGTAAAGCACGGGACCCAAGACGCTGCCTTGGGGAACACCGGCTTTAACGGAGTAGATATTGGAAAATTCTGTTCCACAGCGAACTCGAAAGGAGCGGTCAGAGAGGTAGGATCGGAGGACTAGGTACAAGGACTGAGGTAAATGGATTTTAAGCTTGGAGAGCAGTCCGGAGTGCCATACCCGGTCAAATGCCTGTGCAATGTCCAGAAAGGCACCCGAACAGTATTCCTTGTTTTCTAGGGCTGAGGAAATATGATCAACAACTCGGAGTCCTTGTTGAACAGTAGAATGTTGAGAGCGAAAACCAAACTGATGGGAAGGGATATTTTGGGATTCTATAATGGGTAGGATTCGTTTCAAAAGGATCTTTTCAAAAATTTTTGAAAGGATTGGGAGTAGGCTGATTGGTCTATAGGATGTTGAGCTATTGAGAGGTTTTCCTGGTTTTGGGAAAAGGATAATAGTGGAGTGTTTCCATAACAGAGGGAAGTGGGTGGTGCGTAGGATACAATTGTAGATATATGTAAGGAATATGACTGCTTTGGATGGAAGTTGTTGAAGGATTTGAGGTGTAAGGAGATCATGTCCAGGAGCTTTACGGGGGATTAGTTTTTTTAATTGAAATTTTACTTCGGAAGGATGAATAGCTTCTGGGGGCAAGGAAAGTGGGATTGGTGATGTAAGGAGTTCTTCTACTGTTACGGTGTGGGCAGGATGGGATTCCGGATGTGAAATAAATGTATTGGATAGGTGAATGGCGAACTCCTCAGCTTTATCTTCGTCAGATGCTGCCCAGGAGCCATCACCTCGTCGGAGAGGATGGGAAATGCGGTGAGGATTTAGGATTTTTGTTGTGGTTTTCCAAAGGGAATTGTCGCGAGAAGAGAGGGAGGATAGGTAGGAGTTGAAGGATTGTGATCTGAAGGTGGCTAATTCCAGTTTTAATTGTTTGCAGTAGTAATTATAGGAGCAGCGGTCGGTAGGATGTCGGTTACGTTGCCATAATAATCTGGCACGGCGTTTGGTGCGGATTAGGTTAAGGATGTGTTGGGGTAGAATGGTCTTTATAGGAATTCTGGAGGAGTCTTTTGGGAAGGAGGCAGTCCAGGCGGCTTGTTGGATTGTGGTAGTAAAGGAATTTACGGCACTATCAAGGTCATCGGGAGTTTTGAGGGATATGTTGAGATCAATATTATCGGAGATTATTTGACGGAAAAGGTCCCAGTTTACTGGGCCCCTAATGAATGACGGTGGAGAAGGTTTGGGAACAGGTTCAAGTGAAACATTAAGGATTAGAGGACTATGGTCAGAGGAAAGTTCATTTAGACGTGTAATGGAACAATTGAGGGGACTTAAGCCGCTGTGGATAAAGAAATCAAGAAGATCAGGATTACGGTTGGGATCTGTGGGCCAGTAGGTAGGAGAGTTGGGGGAAAGGAGGTGAAAACGTTGGGAATTGAGTGCAGACAGCAGGGTTCGGCCACGAGAATTCGTGGTTCTGGAACCCCATTGTTGGTGCTTGGCATTTAGGTCTGCACCCAAGATGAAGTGATGTCCTAAGGAGTCGAGGAGAGAACTGAATTGGGCATTGGATATGGATCGGTTAGGAGGGCAATACGCTGATGCAAGAGTGACCGGAAAGGAGAAGGTTTTTATCACGATAGCGGTGGACTGTAGGAAATCATGTATTGGTAATGGGAGTACGTGATGGGAGAGGGATTGGTGTACAATTACAGCAGTACCGGCATGTGCTTTTCGGTCAGGGTGGTCAGTACGATATGTCAGGTATTGTGGTATATTGAAGTGCTGTTTAGTGGTTAGTCGAGTTTCAGTAATTAGTGCCACATCAATGTTCTTGTCAAGTAGTAAAGTAGATAGTTCGTCTGTATGATTTCTAACACCATTCGCATTCCAAAGGAGAATGGATATGGGTTTAGGGATGTGAGTCATTTAAGGATTTTTCAAAGGAGGGATGAGGTGAGATACGAGATTCGTGAGGAGTGATATGAGTGGAGTAACAAGGGATTTGAAATCGGTGAGGAAAGATGCTAACAAACTTGTGAGATCTGTTGCATTTGAAGGAGGAGGAATATGAGGAATTTGTTGTTGGTGGTTAGGTATATTAGGATGAAGAGGATTTTGAGGTTGGGTTTGAGGTTGTTGTTGTGGCAGGGCTTGACATTTATCGGTTAAAGTCTTACCTCTAAGTAGTTGGGAGAATGATACATCATTGTTTACAATTCTGGAAGGCTCTCTCTCTCTTCTTGTTCTTAGTGCTTCATCTTGAATCCGGTTTTTCTGGTGTCTGGTTTTGAGATTCTTGTAAATTTGGCAGCCTTTGTAGTTGGCCGGGTGTCCCTCCAAGCATAGGGCACATACTGCTGGATCTTGTATAGGTTTGGTGCACTCTACAGATTTGTGCTGTTCACCGCACTTCACGCAACGCGGCAGATGGTGGCAATATGTCTTCGTGTGGCCATAGGTCTGACAATTATGGCACTGCACGATGTCTCTCTTGGGATATGGCTTCTCAACTTTCACCATTGTGTAGTATATTCTTGTGATATCATATATTTTTTCGATACCTAGTGATGGCTCCAAGTCCACGAAAAAACAATGGTAGTGGGATCCTATTTCGTAATCCTGGCTGCTCCCTGTCCTCCTTCAAAACATTTGTTACCTGGCGTACATTGAAACCAAGCGTCGTTAATTCTTCTTTAATAACTTCAGTGGGGGTTGAGGAATGTAAATTTCTTATCACTACTCGTAAAGCTCTTTCCTGCCTCAGCTGGTAAGTGTGAAAATTCGCATTTGTTTCTGATAAGTACTTCACTATTTTTCGGTAGGCTTCGGCAGAATCAGGTGTTATTTTGGTGTCATTGGTCCTGTTAAGGCATGAATAACTGCCAGAGCAGATTTTATTTAGTTGGGTGCAGAACATCTGGAAATTTTTTATATTTTTCACAAATATCGGAGGAGGCTTTGGTTCTCTGGGTATTGCTGCAGACTCCATTACTTCTCTGTCATTTTGAAGCACTTGGTAGGGGTTTGGAGTAAAGAAAGGTGATTCTTCAATCGTTTCTTGTGCAGACGTACCTGGTTGGGGCTGAGGTTCTGGTTCTGAAGTGTTCATTTTGGTCACTGGAGGTATTTCTCGTAGGCAGCGACGAGTCCTTTGTTTGGCTGGTGAGCTAACTCCGTCTGACCGAGACCTCTTGGGCACCTTACTGGCCATCACTTGCTGATCATACCGCATATCATAAGAGAAAAATAAATAAATAAACAAAAAAAAAAAAAAAATTTTTTTTTTTTTTTCTTAAAATAACAAAAAAAAAAAGATGTCAACAGTAAATATCAACTGCTCTGATATACACTTTAACTGTATCACGTGAATAATCAGAGAGATTCCGCTATAAAATTGGTAAAAACTGAGAGAGGAGTTGAGGAGACAACCTTCTCATCAGCTGATCCACTCGAAAAAAGATTAGAAAAGTATCTCTTAAAGTATTATTGTTCGTGTGATTAATATTAAAAGGGCTTTAGGAATCACTTAAACACCATTTCATACAGGTAGTTAGTTTCTTTCTTTTTTTTCAAAGTAATTATCGTTATTTTTGTGAAAAAAAAAGCTTTCGGGCTAAAGCCCCCCCAAAATTAAATCCTGGATCCGCTAGTGCAATCAGGTAGGGAACTCCAAACCAGGCTTGTCTCTCCAGCTATAGAGGGAAAAGCAGGACTCCAAGAGATCCCTGCGCTACTCTCTCAACCACACCACTGGTGCTAAAGCCAGTAGAGATTGAGCGAGAGCTCTAAATGTCGAAAATAAATTAAAAAAAAAAAACCTGTCTACATCTTATCGTAACGTACAGCTCTTTTATTTATGAAAATTCACAGAAATGGCACCTTTTCAATCTGGAGATCGAGGTAAACTTGTTTTTTAAAAGAGGTTATGAACAATCATGAAAACCCGACTGCTTTCCACTCGAATTTTATGATAATTTGATTAGAAAATCGAGAAAAAAGGTGGCCTAAAAAAAGATTAGGCCGTTTTGCGTGACCTCAAACCACAACATGCCAAAATAATGAGGTTCTGTTGGACAAAAAGCCCAATATTTATCTATTTTGTGATTAAGTTATTTTTTATATGATTCAAGTGAAAAGCAATCGGGTATTCATGAGTGTTTATAACATCATTAAGTTGACTAATTTAATGAGAAAATGCCCCATTTCTGAGAATTTTAGTATTTTTCGCCAGTTACGAATTTTAGGCAGGTGTTAATAATTTGATAAAAAGGGATCAGTACCGCGGAATATTCTTTCCTGGAGGATCGGTAAGGACATTTGGAACATATTAGGTTCAGTTTACATTCTGTAATTTAGTTACAATTACAGTAGATTATTTACAATTCATAATATATCTGTATATTTCATTTATTTAAAAATTTTGAACTCTATGGATATCTTTTTAAAAATAATCTTATCTTCTTACCGTATGATTGATTGAAGGCGACCGTTTCGAAAGGCACAACATTAACAATACGGATAAAACCTGTAGTAAACAAAACTGTTTTGACAACTGTTCCTACCTACACTAATTAAGAACAATAACGGTTGATTGTCAATGTCGCAACATTGTACTCATTATTGGAAGTATCGTAGCGTCTTATCGGAGTCAATTAAACGATTATCAAAGCAAGTTTTGGAAGGGACGGGACCAATGGGTAATTAGGAAAATTAAATGTCACGTCACAGTGACAGCTCAATAAAACCAAGGTTCGTCCCGGCTCATATCGCTAATTGTCGTTTTGCATTTTTTTATTATTCGTTTCCTTTCATTTATTTTTTTGTATCCACTAACCATAATGGACCTTCCCAGGGCCGTCTGCCTTCCTTATTGCTTTTTGCTTATGATGATGGCCCACAGTTTTGGACGGAACTCTATGGGGCCAATGCATTGTGGGATATTGAGTTAAAAATAAATATTAAGCTGAATTGAAAATTAAACAGTTATTTTTCAATATTACTCAAGTATTATGACAAATAATTATTTTACTCTTGCTGTGGAATATAGTTAGTCAAAGAAAAAAAGTTTTTCTACAACTATAATTATTTTAATTATAGATTGTTTAATAAGTTTGTAAATTACGAAAAAAAAATAAATAAATTCAACTCTGATTAGTTGATAGTCCAAGGGCGAGCTCATGCGGGACAAAATTATAAACTTACATTTTTGTTTTCACCAAACATCTCCAATATTGGTTATAATATATATATATATATATTGAAATATGATCTTCTGATTTATTTACACATTTGTAAATATTTTATATATTACACATGGAAAAATCCAAATTATAAAGCCATGAGTCTCTAACATACAGTATTTAACCTGCCAACGTTTTGTTAATTTAGGCATCATGAGGACAGAAAAATCAGGATCACTTATACGCAGAAAGAAAAAAAAAATGTTAGTGATATCTCACGAAGTTATAATTTTTCATTTACATCACTTTATGCCTCTCTTTGCTTATTTTAGGAATATTATTTGTGGAATAGCCGTGTACCCCTTGAATTTTGTAGGGAATAGATGTTATATATATACCTGTCTATACTTTCGAGAGTTTTCTTTTGTATTATTTTATTTAACACGGTTTGTATTATTATATTTTAGGTATGCGTATTTTTTTCTCGTATCTATCAGTTGTTCAATATAACCTTCCTTAGCTCTGTTAATAGAACCTTCTGTTTCCTTCAGGCTGTGTTGTTTGGATGGCTTTGTAAGATGTCAATAGTATTTTTTTTTTCTTTCTTCGTATATGTGATATTGTTTTTTTGTCCTGATCCTGAATTGGAGAAACGGCGGAAGGTTAATTCTTCAATTGTATATTAGAGACTCATGGCTTCATAAATTGGATTTTTCTATTTATAACATAATCACTTTATCATTTCGTGCTTTATGCTTATTTATGTATATATGCATAGATTATTGTAAATATTTTTTAAGTAATACTTTGTAAGAAATAGCCCTCCAATGTACTAGCTCCAAATAGCTGGCCAATTTACTATAGTTGAACTTTAGTACATCTTTATATAATACATACATCTTTATATAATTCCTATTTTAGGAGTTTATTATATCACGTGTAAGCGATAGACCATTAAATCGACGATACTTAGTTTTTTTTTAAATAATTTTAGGATTGGGGCCGTGGTGGTCGAACGAATTAGCCACCTGAAAAAATTTTTATATTAAGTATTCAAATCCCGTACGAGGAAATTAATAACACAAAAAATAAATAAATAAAATAATTAAGCAGGCCCCCTGAGCGACTACTTGGACCACTACGGCGCAGGTTCGATTCCGGCTTGGAAACGGTGGCGTCTCCATTCTGAGATTCGCATTGAGAGATGAGCGACTCCATCGCATGAATTCCTCTCTCGCAAGATATTTTATTGAGCAGCTCTTCTTAAAAACAACGCTAGCGAATTAAAGAAATTTTGATGTCGCAACTCGAGCAATCAATTCTCCTTCTGGCACCTGTGCTGACACAAATAGTCGTAATAATCGAAAATTTAAGAACTCGAGTAGTAATTAATTAATTTTAACAAAGAATTACGAAAGACAGGATTTAATTATAAACCTATAAATTACCACGTTTTTTTAAGGAAAACATCAAATTCTTATTTGTCCGGGTGCATAAGTAATATGTAATTAACAATATGTATTAACCAACATGGACAACCGTTCTTATGGTTTTGATTATGCTAATATGCAAATCTACACACATGTGACATTTAAGTCAGAAGAACCGTCCAAGAGCTAAATTATTCAGAAAAGCCACAGAAAGATGAAATTACCATAAAGTTTGGAATTATAATATTCAATCTCTTTTAAATAGACGGAATTTACATTAGAAAATATAAAATTCTAAATATTTGATTATAATTTCTATCCATTTGCAACTGAATAAGATAAATTTAGTAAATATTATTACGAAGTTTTTGGCACGAAAGAAAATTTTCTTTTCATATTTATGTGGAGATTATAATTTATTGATAAGAAAGTTAAGTTCCTATTGAATTGGTTATTGTTAATCTGGTTTTTATCATTGCGGAATATGTTTTCACTTTACAAAGCTGTGATGTAGCTTTTTTAGACCAAATAAAAATATAAAATTTAAATTTACTTTGTTCCATTTGTTTTGTTCATAAATCTAAGGCCGTTTGAACACCAACTTTAAAATGATTATGTTGTAAAGCGAATGAAGTTATGGTCCTCAAGCGGAACTAGGATAAATGAATAGAATTACAATACCCCCACTTTTTGTTTAAATCATAAGATAGTATGATCACGAAATCGAGGAAAAAGGTGGCTATAACAAATATTGGGGCACGCCTTGATATTTTTGTAGGCCATATCTTTTCTTAATCTTGTGATTCAATTATCTTATGGTGGGAAGCAAATGGGTGCTCAAGAGTTTTTAGTAACTCATTAAACAGACAAGGTTTAGCGATCTCCGGATTGAGAATGTCAAAGCTCCGAGAATTTTCGCTAATAAAAATGTTTTAGGTTACGAAATAACTCTTTCAGTTGACAGAATGACTAACTTGAATTACAATTTTTTATTATTATTAATTTTAGTGATATTTGTAGCGAGAAAATTTATACGTTTATTCATAGTTCTATGATTCAACACTGCAATCACCTACTCTGGAATCAACTTACTGTCTGTGTACAGATATTATAAATTTTCCAACTGGAAATATCACTAAAATGACTGTACACAAAATATTGAATTTGGAGTTAATCATTCTGCCAACTGAAAGGCTTATACGATGAAGAGTCTGTACCGTGGACTATGTATATTGGTTAATATAAACATAGATGTGAAATTCCGGTGACGACGAATTCATAACAAAAATTTAAATACGATTTGAATAGTTTAAATCAAATCAACGAAATGGAATATGTCTCGGAAAAATAATTAATACAACGGGTTTCAGAAGAAAGTTATCGATTGTTGGGAACAACCCTTGCAAACTAGCGCATCCTCTAAAACCAGACCGCACTTAAGCTTGCGACTAAAGCTGCTTACGTACATCTTAATCCTGCCAGCTTAACACCACGGTGTCCCACTAGTCTCGATAAACCTACCTACCAATATGGCCAAGGCGGGTCGCTTCATTTATGGAAGGATTTTGAGATAAGGAAACTCCTACAGCATCTCTTCGTATTATTTGAACTCCTGAAGTTGAGTAATCGGTCGTTTATTTTGTCCTTCCTCTCAGGAGGATGCTTTAGGATTCCAATGAAAAGCCGTAAGTGTAGATAAGGTAAAATTTGATCTGTAGTGAGCCTCAATACAGTAACCGAAGTAACACCTATATTTCTTAAGAAACAGAATTGTGGAAAAACTATTCTGAGTACCGAATACAAAGTATTTTATCAAATACAGGCATGCCTGATTGCCGAGGTATTAATTCATCTCTGCTGATGATTGACGATCGAATGAAGTAGTGATTGAATCCATAATAGTGATACAATTTGAATTAAATAATCGGTGTTTTGTACTCAAGACTATTCATTGTCGACCAGGAACTAAATAGCTCTAGAAGAGTATATAAAGGTAGGAAAGCAGATCGGATAGTTATTTAATGAGGAAATAATTGATTATGTCACAGACAATTAAATCATTATCTAATCGTTATTTATAATAATAAAATGAAAGATAATAGAAAATGGATGGTTAATAATAAATCCTTTATATTTTTTTTATCTTCAAATCTTTATCCACACCTGCCATGGTTGTGACAATTAACATATTTCTTGTTACTGTAAAAAATGGCATGATAGGCATGATAAACAGTCCCCAGCAGCACCTCTTCCCTGGTACGTTTACATCCTGAAATCAAAAAAGGACAATACATCTTAACTCAATTTTATTTATGTGTTTGAATTGAGATTATTGACTATAATTTAAAAAAAAAATGAATGTCTGGTATTCACAATAATAAATAAATCAGTACCTCCACGCTTATGTTAAGCCTTGAAGGCCGGCATATTTAATGTAGAATTTAGGGAGGTTGTAAGGAAGAGGGCAAAGGAAACAGGATTTAGGGGTAGTAAATTGAAATTCTATTGAAATTTTATTTAAATTTACATGGAAAAATTTCCTCCTTTTTTTATTCATTTGACCTTAATTATCAATAAGTTTTTTTCCAGAACCCCCCATTTGAATAATCTTATGGAATATATTACGTAGAAGCTTTAGCTTTTTTCTGAAATGATCTTTCATTTTAAAGCTATTTTGAGGTTGCGTTTTCATGCAGTCTTAAATTTTAAAAGTCGTTGGGGCACGTTTTTTTTCTGAATTTCTGAACTTAATAATATTCAATTATATGTAATCCTTGATTTCTACGTTACTTTTTCTATGTATTCGACCATCGCACTTGCGGAGGTGCCGCTGTTAGATTTGAGAATAATCTAACTAATTAATCTAATAATTTCCTGATGAATGCCGGAATTGTTGGGATACCCTGTATGTTGCGGAGAGCCGGAGGTTTTTCTTTTTTCCACTCCGTTGTTCTGAAAATCTTCCTAAGAATTGTGTTTTGAAATTGGTGAATATGTCGATGTGTGTTTTCAGTTAGGTGTGTAAAGACCGGTGCACAGTACAGGAGTGCTGGTCTTAGCATGGCCTTGTACACCTCTAACTTGAGTCTGAGCGAGAGAGCTGAGGATGTGAGGAGATGGTGCAGACCGTAGGACCGCCTTCTTACAGATTTTGTCTTTTTGTGGATGTGCGTTGTTAGGCGGAGGTGTCGGTCCAAAGTTATGCCTAGATACACTATGGAGTTGGAGTTAGAGATACCCTATGCAATCTGTTATTTTTACCCTTTTTATAAGAAAACACTAATGTACTAACACTAACAATAAGGAGTTAATGTTATGTACTATTTAAAATACAGTAATCAAACCTTGTTTGGAGGAGAAAAAGAGAGTGGATTGAAAGAAGTGGTGGTTAAATTAACTTGTCCTCCCGGGAATAATTCTAATCTGGATCTTGTAGGATTCTTGGTATTTGTTGGGATACAGAATGTCCCATACGTGCAATAATAATTTTAATACAATAATAATAATAATAATTTTCTAGTTTGTGTAACATATTTATTTTAGTCTGCGGTATATTTGTATGAAATAGAATAAATTAAAATATCCTAAATTCGGTCCACTAAAGGAGAAACATTTTTAATGCGTTTACTGCTTGTGGTGTTTTCCAAAATTCGGTACCAAAAATCCAATTTAATTTAATCATATTATATTGTTAAAAAATAAGCAATACGAAGTTAGTCGAAGCTGAGAAAATAAGGCTTCTTAACTAACTACGAGGTAACTCGTAGCTGATTTTCTAAGCAATAATACAAACTACGGGTTTTCTCTTAGATGGGAAGTTAACTCTAATTGGTAACCAAAATAAGACAGAAGTTAATGAAAATTTATAAAATTTCGATTGATTTAAAAAACGAAACGTATTCATACGCTGAATCTTTTTCTGTTAGATGCAGACTGGAAAAAAAATTGAGTTTTTTTTTTTTTTTTTGTAGCAATTGAAGAGATTGCTTCTGACAAGTCTTTATATAAAGTGTACTCATTATAACAAGTGGCTCATCTGGAAAAATGCTTTAGTGAAGGTTGAGAGTGTGATACATTATCATTTCCCTCTTTAGCACAGCTCTCTGCCATTAAAAGTTCTGTATATCAATTTTATATACTAAGACCAATATCTCATCTTTACGGTCACTTTATCAGTTCTCTCTTGACGCTACACGTGATGAAGTAGACCGTAATAGAAAAATATATATTACCGTTATCTTATAATATTTCTTCATTATTGGCTGGTTGGGGAAACGATGAAGCAATAGAAAGCTCCCTCTCCCCTCTCTCTTACACACACACACGCACACAGTAAATGAATGGATTCGCGTCAAGAAAGAACGATTTATCAGAGGATGTGGGAATCAATTAATACATTTTTTTACTAGAATTGTTGAAACATTTAGACTATACGCATACATGCTTAGTCACATACTCGTAGATCACTGAAGTTGTCTCATCCAACTCATTTTTTTTGAAGTGAAAATGCTTTAGGCCCCTTTTGCACTTTTTTTGTGGAGAGTGAATTGGATTGAGCTGTCAGATCGGGTAAAGTCGGCTGGAGTCAACTAATTGAAGTGTTTTTGCATATGGATTGAAATATCTCAACAATTGATAATCGAACTTATATATTGCAAGCAAGGGAAATGTTCATCATTTCATCTTCTTTGTAATGAGCTATGTATCTTAACGCGACACCATGTTAGAGATGCGAGAAGAGAATAAATAGTTTCGAAAACCAAATTATAACAAGTTTTATTGAAGATATGTATTAAAATATCTCAGAAAATAAAAATCGGAACCTTCATACTGTTAGTGAGGGAAATGTTCAGCATTTCATCTTCTTTATAATCAGCTATTAATTATAATTTATATTTCATATTATTAATCGGGACTTTTTGATTTTTTCTATCGGATGGTCTAAAGCACACACCTAAGTTTTTTCTTATTGTACTTTTTCTGTACCTTAACTACTACCATTTCTTGGATTGTTCTTTTTGTATATTTATGTAGTTTATATATTTATGTAGTTGGTATATTTATGTAATAACAGTGTAGATTAGGATTTCTTTCATATTGTAATTTACATCTGTTTAAATATTGTGGACTGAAAAAAATTTCTGTTATTATATATTTATTTATCATTGACCTTTTTTTGGTTGTTACATATGTCTGTAAGGTGTATGTCTATTTCGCTAAGCATATTTAATACTCATAAATTTAAACGATTAAATGATTATTTACAATAACTTTTCAAGAAAGTCGTTATATATCACTTTTAGTAAGTAATGAGCTCTGTCTTTTTACTATCTTTAAAAAATTATTAATTAAAAAGCAACATGACGTAACTCGTTGGAATCAATACTTTAGGTGGAATTAGGTACTGATTACGGAAAATAAAGACGAAAATACTTTGTAATATTTTGTAACTAATATGCAATATTAGTTTTAGTATTTTCTGTCAGTTACATGTACAAAAAAAATAAGTCGTGTTTTTCAACGTGTACTGCTTTTATCAAACATAAATATTATGCAATATATTGTTTTTAATCATTTTACAGATTATTATATTTAATAAATTGTAAAAAAAAAACATCCTTATCCATCGCTTATCTCTGAAAATATTCAATACAATTTAAATGAGTTAACCTGCTAAAATGTTATCAGTTATAGTAAGGTAGTAGTGCCTCAGAATGCAATTTCGAGTGATCGTGTAGGGTACGCACCTACTTTCATTTGTTCTTTATTCGTGTACAATATCCGCAGAAATGAAATGTAAAGACAGTTTGGATTTCATCGATGTATTCATCAAGTTCTTTACTTTCTGAATCTTCATTCATTCTTTCTAATAAAACGTTTTTAACCAAATTATCCAGCATGAAGATTCACTCTTCATTTCGGTTAGGCATTTTAAAAATAAATCAAAACGTTAGAAAATCAATTAAGAACTCACAAAACTTATTTATAATACAGACATAACCTTACTATAACTGATAACACTTTAGCAGGTTAGCATATTAAGCATTTACAAGTGCATGAATATCCCTAATGTATATATTGCTACTAATTGAAAGCATTTTATTAAAAATATAAAAAATTACCCCTAAAGCATTATTAATCCTGTATTTGCCATTTTTACTATTTTTTTTCTTTTTAAAAGGGCCTCATGGACCGGCTATACATAATTTTAGATATTTTCTTTCAAAACGCAATTACCGTTATAAAAAATCTGGTGCGCGCAATACACAATTTTCACTTATCGCTAAACTTTGAACAGAAATTATTTTCTGGCCATGTTGGGCTATTGTACAATTTTTGAATTGCATTTTTAACCGAATTAAAAATTGCAGCTGACAAATCATAAATACCATTAAAATAACAAAAGTCCTATTTTTTACATCACCGGTTGATTATGGATTGTAGGGTCCGTTGATTATGGATTGCACGATCCGTTGATTATAGATTGTACGACTATTAGTTATTAAACTGTTATTTTCCATTGCAAAGGTTACTAAAACGGAATTAAGAGATTTACTGTCTGTCATAGACAGGTCAAAAGTTTCATACTAATTCCAAGTGGATACTGTTGGAATATCACAAAGGGAAATTTCATCAAACTATTCACTAATTTAATTTTCTAAAAGGTTACATGATGATTTTTCGGAATAAACGGACGATAACTAAATATTTAAATATAATATCAGTTCTAGAGTTATTAAAGTACTGTAAATATATTTAAGGTTATAAAGGTATTTCCGGAGATTCATTTTCGACCTGGATAAGCATTTTTATTTTTTTAATAAAGCCCCTTTATTCACTTCTCAAATTCTTTCAAAAATTATATTTACCTTTATTTCGTAACTCTTAACAAACAGTTAATTATTTAAAAGAAAGGAAGAGGAAGAGGCATATGAACATTGAAAATGAAACATATGAAAATTTAAGCCCTGTAAAGTGACATCAACGGGGATAAAACCTAAATGATATTAAAGACCACTTAATTATACAATGATACACCGAGTTTAATCAAAATCGTTAGAGCCGTTTTTGAGAAAATTGTAAAAATATGTTTCACCGTTGATATAAAGTGAGTCTTTAGGTTAGCCGATTTTATGGAAAAAGTTGCTGTCACATCTAAGGCATATACCTATTTTAAATACGTAATATCAGTTTCGAACGACTTCTCGTTTTTGAGCTAGACTGCTAACATACAAACACACAGACCATTTTTCGGGACTTGTTATTTGGACTCAGGTTTATTTTTTATTTTTTTTAATTGGATCCCAAAACGTGTATTTCCGTTGAAAAGTGAGATTCAGAAATTTTCACGATCGCAATACTTGCCCTTACTATATATTACATATACACGTAAGTGAAAATAAAAAAAAAGACACTCCTAAAATTAAATCTGGATGGCGCTACTACCGACAATAAACACTCTTGTTAAATTTCCTTTATCGCTTAATCAAGTGGTTTAAGTATAATAATACTTTAGAGACTGAAATGGAAGGAGGAAATACCCAAATTCGGACACAAGACAGAAATTTAAAGGACTAGACTGTGGCTAGGATATATGATTTAGAGCAAGGGTCTCCAAACGTTTTGACCCACGGGCCACATTGAAACCTTGACTGAGTTCCGTGGGCCGCATTGAGACCTGCACCCGAGTCTTTCCAATAAAATTGTTCACTGTTCTCTGAATGACACTGTAGCTGTGAAATGAGTTTTCTGATATACAATATCCCTGTAATAAATGTTGAAGTAATATAAACTCGTGTGTAACTAACTGGCTAAATTTCATATTTTAAAAATTTAGAGAGAAACTTTCGCGGGCCCGGATTGGAAGTGTTTGAGCACTGGATGCGGCTTGCACGCCGATGTTTGAAGGCCTCTGATTTAGAGAGTCAGTGTGATACAGAACTAACCGATAAATCTTCCAAATAAAGAACCATGCAATTGAAATAATTGCTTGATATAATGAACCGTAATTGAAGAATAACTTCCGTATCAAAAAAAATATTTTGAATGCAACAAGAGCATTGAATACATTTATAATAATGTCGTATCTAGACTTACGTGAAGAAAGGCTGCATTTCGCAGTCATATACACAAAAACGCACGTAAAACTCAAGCATTTGAAAAAGGGTGCTATGGGATTAACACTTGAATCTTGCAAATAGAGAACCATGCTATTGAAATAACTGTTGATTATAGAAGTACTGCAAATAAAGAATAATATCTGCATTAAAAAATATTTAGAAGGCAATAAGGTATTGATTTTATGTACTGTTTATCTACTCAAAGAAAGGATTATTGACAAGGTCACAGTAAATTACGTAAAATTCATACAGACGAATCTCCACGTTGTGATTTTCGAATTCTTTTTAAGTTGTTTTTTATTTTATTTTATTTTTTTAACTTTTATTGAGATTAATACAGTCTGCCACACTGAAGGGCATTGCTACTAGGGCTATAGTATTCATTCACACAATATGTACATATATTGTACATATACATATACAAAAGGAAAAAAAAAATTATATATATATATAAATAAAAAGATAAAGTAATATACAAGATAATTAAAACAAAAGATCAGCCGAAAAATAATAAAACAAATAAAACACATTCACACCTCTGTACAATATTTACATTGGCCCAGGGGACTCTGAATCAAGATTTTTCCCCCAATTGTGGAAGCCAAAGCAGGACTCCAGGAGATCCCAGTGCTTCTCTCCCAGCCGCGTCACTGGTATAGTAAGCCAGTGGAGGCTGATGGAGGGCACTAGAGCAACAGACGCTCAGGACATGAGTGAAGAATCTGGCCAGTGCCAGTACACCAATATATACATTTTTACAAAAGGTCGCGGGGCCACTGCCGTTTTAACCTCCGAGGAGGATTGTAGGGATGACTGGAGGTAGATAGAGACTGTGCTACAGGATTAGGATGATGAGTGAGATTCTGATGAAATTTGGAAAATTTGTCTGGGATTAGGTCAAGTACAAATGGGATATTAAGGTCATTGTGTAAGGTTTTATTGGTTACATAAAATGGAGCATCGACTATTGTTCGGAGACCTTTAGACTGGAAGGATTGAATGCGTTTGATGTTGGAAAGTTTTACTGTCCCCCACAGTTCAAGTCCGTAGGTCCAGATTTCAGGATTGTCTTGTAGATTTATAGTTTGTTCTCAACTGAAAGTTGAGATTTTTTATTGAGTAGTATATATAGCTGTACGAATCGTCTGTTTAGTTGTTGTCTTTTAAGTCTGGTATGTGGGTTCCATGTTAGTGTTTTTGTTTTTTTTAATTATAATTTAGAAAAATGGATTTAATTATTGCAACCGAAATTGTGAGGAAGCAATTCGGCTGAATCCTGCACCATCTGCGAGATACCAAAAATATCATTTGAAACCAATTCCTGTCTTACGTGGATCGGATTGTTATATCGTTAATTATATCCATCGTTTATTAATTATCCCAGTAGTTGGTGAGCAAGTATAAAAATAATTGTTCACTGGACTGTGATCATTGTTAGAATTTTCCATTAATTTCCAGAGGTTTTTAATGGCGCATTAAATAAAAAAATCTCTTAATGGCTCCGAGGGCAACCTCTATATCCGCGGCAATTATGAGTCATTACCGCTGCTCTTTATCCTGGAGAAATTATTTTTATTGCTGTAATCCTGAAAATAATCTCCTCTTTTAATGGAAAATGTACCATTTTTGAAAAATAAATAATATAATCTTTTATGAAAAAAATATTATATTTTTAGCTGCTTCAAATAGGGTGCTCGTTTGTTTTAAAAAAATCATTCCGATTATCGAATTAATTTTTATAAAATGATTTATTAAAAAAAATAATCGACTACATACAAAATCCTTACATACAACCATATTCATTCTAAACATACTTTTTGATTTATTCAAATATATATTGTAGGGTTGTAAGCGATGTGACGTCCATGGACGGATCTATGCGGGGGGAAGGCTTTGGGGCTGAAGTCCCTTCCCCCACATGGTAAAAAATAACCATGTTTTATGGAAAAAATATTAAAAAAATAGTTCTTAAAGTATTATTGTTCAAAAGGAATTTGGGAATCACTTAAACACCATTTCATGTAAGTAGTTAGTTTCTTTCTTTTTTTCCAAAGTAATCGTTATTTTTATGAAAACAAAGCTTTCGTGCAGAAGCCTCCTCCCCTCCCCCCCAAAAATTAAATCCTTGATCCGCTAGTGTTGATGTTCATGAATGTTGAAATTTGGTAGTAGTAGTCGGGTACCTTCCCACATCTGGAGGAAATTTAAGACTCTTTTGATATACAACTACTTTTCATGAAATACAGTGCTCTTGTTGGGACCACAACGTTTAGTAAAATGCACCTGGCTACTTCATCATGTTTCTATATTCATAGACGTCAAAACCAACTTCACTACCAATGTTTGAAAATAGATAGACACATATATTTTGTCCTTTAAGATAGTGAGAGATGCCTAATATGGACGTTTTTCTGTAATTTTAATTAAATATATATATTTTTTACGGTTTCTCTTTTGTATAATGGAAATTCAAATCACTCAGGGGATCTCATAGAATAATGAATGCCCAAAAAATTTAGAAAATAAGTCGAGCCCTTGGCACTAGCGGATCCAAGATTTAATTTTGGGAGGTGGGGGCTTCAGCCCGAATGATTTTTTTTCATATATGTATATAACGATAGTCAAGTTGAAAAAAAGAGAAAAAATGAACTACCTATATGAAATGGTGTTTAAGTGGTTCTTGAAGTCCTATTAAATGCAATTGCACGAACAATAATACTTTAATAGATAGTTTTTAATATTTTTTTCTATAAACCATGGTTATATTTTACCGTTTTGGAGGGGGGAGGGGATTTAGCCCGAAAGCTCTCCCCCTCTCCCGAAAATCTGCCTGTGGCCCTTGGCTCAAAATCATTATAAACCTGTAAAGTGATAGATTATACAGGGTGTTCAGTAAATAGAAATATTTGAAAAAAATAGATAGTTATACAAACAATTGGCTGATTATCAGCAGAAAAGTAATAAATTTAAGATTCGTGTTTTTTATACGAACCACGTTTTTTTGTTGAATAGGAAGCTATAATTAAAAACATATTTGATTTAAGTTATTAAACATTGCTTCAAAGTAAACTAGACAAAATTTTCTTTAAAAGAAAGTTGAATACAATTGCATTTGTCATTATTAAAACTATTTAAAGAGGACTATTGAATGGACAAACACAGCTAAGTTCCATTAAAAAAAAGGCATAAATTATTTATGATTTTTTTTATCACCCTTCAACTGTACTATATTTACTCTACTTTTATAAAAAACTTTCTCGTCTAATAAGCTTTAAGTCCATATTTATTAAGTTGAGATTTATTAGGAAAATGTTGAGATTCACCTCAAGTTGTGTAAAGAAATGACGTGATTTTCTAATCATTCGTCTAAAAATACTCCTGTTTCCAGCAAAAATGACTACAATTAACTGTTGAAAAGCTTTTATATTGTTTTTCCGTGTTATAGGATGTATTTTGATAAACAAAATTGAGTAAAAAAACATTTTATTTATAAAAATAAAAATATTGATTTTACAAATATTTTTAATATAAGATGGTTATACAATTGTGTTTTTCTCCCAATTTCGGTCATAGGAATTGACTTATAACTATAAGTGACAAACTTAATGTTTCTAGCCCTAATATTTACGTCTTATTAAAAATAATTGAGCCAATTAGAAGGTATTTTTGTTTTAAACGAAAATTTTAGTCAGAAATATTTATTTTGTCACTGATACTTAACAATCTCTATGACGGAGATCTGGGAGAAAAACACAATTTCGTAAATAATTTACGTGGAAAATCATAATTTTTAAATTTTTGGTTTTTACTGATTTACGTTTATTACAATACACCCCACGTCATGGGAAAAATAAGCAGCTTTGCAATATTTAATTGTAATCATTTTAGCAGAAAACAAGAAACGTTTTGGTGACTGGATTGATAATCACATAATTTTTTTACACAACTTGAGGTGAATTTCAACATTTTTCCTAATAAATCTCAGCCCAATTAATATGGATTTAAAGCTTACTAAGCGAGAATGTTTTCTGAAAGTGTGAGAAGGGTGATTTCACAAATAACTGATGACTTTTTTTAAAAACGAAAATCAGTTCTGTTTGTCTGCTCAATAATCTTCTTTAAATATTTTGAACAATGAGAAACTCTACTTCTGTTTTAGTAAATTTTGTCTAGTTTACTATTTAATCAATTTAATTTAATTTATTTAATCAAAATATTTTTTAAGTTATCGCTTCCTGCTCAACAAAAAAACGCGACTCACTTAAAAAACATAAATCTTTATTTTCCAATTTTTCTGCTAGAAATTAGAAAAATGCTGCTAGAAATGCCCTCGGGCAGGTGAAGGACTTTATTATATGTATATATTAGTATCGTTATACTTCTATATGTAATTTATTAAATAAACGTTTTGGGGATCAGAAAAAAAAAATCCTATTTTTCGGCTAGAAATTAGGCAATTTTTTAATTAACTTTTTTTTCTAGATCTCGATGTCTACTACCAACCTTTTAAATATTTCCCCCCTATTTACGGAACTCTCTGTTTACATTTGATAAATTTTGAGCCATCCCTACATACCTATTCGATCATGGAATAACGTTTCATTTACAACAGAAAACTGATGACATATTTATTGTTTCATAGTTACATTTTTTGTCTTCGGAGCAAAGAGCTATGCCACACAATTATAAAACTTGAAAAAAAGAAACATTTTTTTTGTTTTTTCCTGTCAACTATAATATCCGGACTATATATAAAAATAAAACTAATAAACGAAATTGTTTTAAATCTATCTTTCGAACCCAGCCGATCTCAAATCTAAAATATAAGACAATACTTCTAATATCAAAAAAGTCAAAGATCATGCAAACTTTGGTGATTAATTAATTTTGAAATAAATTAATTTTGTATTTAGTTATAATAATGTCCTGTCTAGACTTGCGTAAAGAAAGGGCGAATTTCGCAGTGGTATACATGATAACTTTCCTAAATTCAAGTAGATTAATCAGGGTGCTATAGGGTTAACCCATAAAGAGCCAATTGGATTTTACCACATAAAGAACCATGCAATTGAAATAACATCTGGCTAAAGGTGAACCTTAAATGAACATTAATTTCTGTATAATGTAAATATTGTACATAGGTGTGAATCTGTTTTATTATCTTTGGGCTTTAATCTGTTGTTTTCTTTTATCTTGTATATTACTTTATCTTTTTATTTCTCTCCCTCTCTCTCTCTCTCTCTCTATATATATATATATATATATATATATATATATATATATATATATATATATATATATTTTTTTTTTTTTAATTTATTTTATTTTTTTATTTGGGTTTTATACAACTTAAGGAGTCATATCCCCAACACCCAAAAGCCACTGCTCCCTGTCCAGCCAATCTCCTTCACGAAGCCCTCTGGCTGCCATGCTTTCCTCCACGTCCTCTATCCATTTCTTATTTGGCCTTCCACGCTTCCTTCTTTCAGGTGGCATATAGTTATAAATTTTCTTTGGCCAGCGGTTCTCATCCATCCGCATTAAGTGGCCATACCACTTTAACCGTTTGGTCCCGATCAGGTGAAGGATGTTCTTTTGACATCCGAACTTGTCTCTAATAGCTGCGTTTGGGATCCGCTAGATTCTAGATATGCCACAGATTCTTCTCCAGAAATCCATTTCCATGGAAAGCAACTTATTTTCCATCTTTTTTGTCAATGTCCAAACTTCTGATCCGTAAGTGGCTACGCTTTCTACAAAGGAATGGTATATATTATATTTTTATTATTATTATATGGTATATATATATATATTTTTTTTTTTTCTTTTTCGGTTTGTGCTACAGACGTTGTAGATTATTGACCGCGAAATGTGGTACACTTTTTTAAGTACACCAGGGTAGGGTCATCAGTCCTACGTCCGAATATATATATATATATATATATATATATATATATATATATATATATATATATATATATATATTTACTTGTTTTCCTTTCTTATGTACATATTGTGTGAATGAATACGATAGCCCTAGTACCAATACTTTTAAGTGTGGCGGACTGTATTAGAGAAAAATATTTTATTTAAAGTTGTATTAAAAAGAAAAAACTGTATTAAAAAATATCTAGGCGTTCGCGTTCCCCTACATCTACCATCGCACTGACATAGACTGCCAATTATATATCTACCCGCAAAATCACAAAAAAGATTTTATTTTATTTCATAACCATGAGAAAAATATTCTTTTTTCTTTTCAAAGGAGATATCTTACGATTGTTTTCCATTCGACAATGGTATGAATAGTTGATAGTATTAAAATTAAAATAAGTTTAACTAAGATGGTATCAAAATTATTTTTCTATGACTGAAAGATCTGGATTGGTATATTGTCAACCACTATACTCCGAAGTCCGGTAAAAAATACTGCACTATCTCACGCAAAATATCTCATTATCCAGTACTTCATTTTTGACAGAATTTTCTCTGTCCGACTGAACTTTTTTCTGATTTTTTTTTCTATCCGACCAGTGTTAGTCGGAGTACTACAAGAATTAATACTGTATGGCTGGGAATTAATAATAATGGCTCCTTTACTATTCAATATACGTACGCATTAGATACGAAACAATTCCGGAAACTTAATTTTGAATTTAATAAAGAAAACATTTTTAATGAATTGTTATAATAATTATGGAGTTTATTCAACTTTACTCCATAAAATAGCTAAAAGAAAAAAAATATTGATAATAATAAAATATTAAAAATATGCTTGTCACAAAGTTATAAACAATATATTCTACTGCTTAAATTTAATTCAGAAGCTTTAGAGGTTAACTTCAAACTCTTCTTAAAAGAGCTATCACGTGAATCCTTTAATTTTTCTAACCTGGGCCCTAAGTTGCTCAATATCTCCTAAGTTGGTCGGTGCTAAGTCAAGAGTTTGGCTCTGAATATTTTAAATGTATCCATCCTTAAACTGATTTCACAGGAGGAGCTAACGCCATTAAATTTTTACAGCGGAATTTCATATTCTTTAGCAGGGCGGAAGATGGGGCGATCAAGTCACCTGGAAAAAGAATTTATTATAATTTATTCTGGAAACTTATCGCTCATAAAAGAATTGTCCTGTCCATTGACTCATGTCGAATAAATTCTTATTACATTTATTAATATTTTATGAATTTTATTATTATGAATCAAGATATAATTTCCACGCTTCCAAAAGAAAAAAAAAGTTAAGAAATCTGAACTTTCAAGTTATAACATGAAACGTATAAAATGTAGCACTTCTGGCAGATTTTTTTCAAGCTGTGTTTTTAGATGTTAAATGAACCATTTTGGGCAATAAAATATTATTATTATATTTTTTATAAAAACCACACGCATTTCAAGGTATTATTTAATAATTAAATTTATCTATATTAAAGAGTATATTCCTTTATGGGTGTTTTTGCTATTGGTACTACAATCATTCTCGGCATATTTGCCAATTGCAAAATCAATATTTGTTGACTTCTGATACATAATAAAACAATTAATCGAAGTTTATTTAGAGAAGATGATTGAGTTCAATGTATATCTTTAGACAGCAAAGTAAGAAAATATGGAAATTAATAAAGGTTGGCCGAATACAGATGTCAGTTAATGGATAACGTCAAACCCAATCTATTTAATAATCACATCGATGCTACTTTGTAAGGGGCAATGTTCGAGGCTTTCTCAACTTAATATCTTATCTAATTTGTATTAAGATTTAGCCTTCAGGTCTCCTTGGCAATATTGCTTGTCAAGTTATTTGTGACCCATCCTATACAATTCGCTCTTCGAGTTTGAAGTGAGTAAAGGAAATATTTTCATTGCTAAAGGACCAGTAGATGAATAAAATAACATATGTTTTAAACGTTACACCACGGAACGGTAGGACTAAGGTACTTCTTTAACTATCCAATAAAAAGAATTAAGTTGATTCATAAAAAGAAAAGAGATGGTCCGGGATTGCGGTCATAAATAAGCTAAATAGTGGTAAAACTATTTTATTGAAAGTCTTCTCAATAAAATAGCCTTCTCTTTGGCTTTCAATAAAATAGTTTTACCACTATTTAGCCTATTTATGACCGCCACCCCGGACCATCTCCTTCCTTTATAATGCAACGGTCAACTATTAAATATTCAATATAAAAAGAAAAAGATTTTTTTTTTCAATATTATCTTAGAATGTTTTTTAAAATACACGATTGGTGGTGGATACTCGCCCCTCCAATGGATATGGTGCATTACGTAGGTATTTCATCACATGAAATCAATCATTTGGATTAAAAAATCATTATATACTCAAAACTCCATTTTTTGAAATGTGTTTGTATTGCATTGATGTTGTGATGTGTGTGTTATATTTTTATTGTGATTTATTTCTCAGATTAAAATGATTCATAAAACTTGATTTATGAATTAATGGAAGTAAGTAGGAAGTTTGAATTTTCCTAGTTATATAATTCCTCAAAGTTTAATAAACTAAGTTAAAGGTCTATTGGTTTTAGTTTGCTGAGTATCATAACTGTGCTGAGTCGAGTCTATAGTGTCATTCCTTCTTTCATCAATCATGGAAGTGCAGAAAGAAAAATCAGAAAGAGCTCGCAGAACTTTTAACTCACTCGGTTCCTCACAATTTAACCCTCCTGTCTTTTCTTTTGATTCGTATTCTGAGTCAGCTCTTTTTCCATTACGCTTTATAATTTCCCAAGATCAAGTCACATCGAGTGTTTGATGGAAATTAAGTTAGAAGGGGAAAATAATTGGAGGGTTGGTGTGATTTAGTGATCACGAATAAAACAGAAGTCGTGACCGGATTTTTTTTATTTTATTTTTTATATCCATAGGCATTTATTTGATTATAGGAACACAATTTTTGTTTTTATTGATTTGGTCATAGGATAATATATAAGACCATTTATAAGGAATAAGCGGTACTAGTTCTGAATAGCTACATATCTGAACTCAAGATAGCGGCTAATTCCGAGAACACATTGAGCACAGTTATGTGGAATCTCGAGGAATGTCTAAAGTAGGCGAAAATTGACAATATTATTCATGTACTATAATAGTAAAGGGAGAGTTCTCGACTTGAGCCCTAGGTTCTTGTCGTCCCTCATCGACCACGAATGCACAGGCACCCTCCTGTGTCATTAATGGTTGATGTTAAGCTGTAGCGATCTTACATAAATGAAAAATCGAGGAGCCTGTGACCAATCTTGCTCTGAAGTCAGATCGAAATTCTATTTTTATCTGATCACATTGCTACTAGGGGGCGTCGTCGAGGCCCTGGCGGTGCTTTAGTTGCACGGCAAGAGTGCTTGACACTGCTTGGCCGTGGCGGTCGTGAGTTTGCAGCTGCTTGCTGTACGATACCAGTACGATACCAGCTGGTCGTGACTTTCATCCGGCTAGCTATCTGGTTTCAGTGAACTGATGAGCGGTTGACAGCTCTATAGAAAGGTTTGCTCCGCTCGGTGAGCGCCGGTTGGTGCTTGCAACACCTTGTCCTTTCTTGAGGGTGAGGGGGATTGGGGGTCGGTTGAGGCCTCCGGGTTAGTACGAACCTCTTCCGGTTCTTACACTCCGAAGTGTAGGTGTATGTACTATAATACATACGTCCTAAATCATACAATTATGTTAATATTATATTAGTTAGTTATAATATTATATTAATTATAAGATGACGGATACAAAGAAATGAGTTTCAAATGTAAACTTAGTTTTATTGCAGTATTAGTTCAATTTAATTAAACTTCGTTACTAACGTCTCAAACTTATTATTATTATTCGTAGTTGTAGTTTCATCATAAACCGAATGAGCACAAAATTACGTTTATTTCATCAGAAGAAGTGAAAATTTTCTACGAACAGCAAAAGATTTCAATGTATCAGTTCGCAATGTTATTTATAATTAAAACGAAGTAGACGTGGTCGGAATTAAAATTGATCTAATCTGATAGAAGCATTATTTTATGAAATTTAAAGTGAGGACTGAATTACTTTCTTAAAATTACTAACAGCCTGGATTGACTTGGGTGGATTCTTGATTTCATCTACACTCTGCTCAATCTGATCTTGAAACCAACCTTGTCTGGGAGTAAAGATTCAGAATTAGTGATAAAATTCTGTTATATAGGACTAAGAATACATTTATTTTTATTTAAAAAAAAAAGAATTATTGGTAGATAGATTTAGTGACTAAATCCGTGTTTTATTAGTGTGGGTTTACACCAAAATGTCAGTAACATTGTTATGAGCAAAATATTAATAAACCTTTTTGGTAATATTACTTTGAAGTCAAATGTTGCCATGAACAAACTGGGGTAGATAAAGAAAGTTTGTATTGCAAAAAAAGTAATGGAAAAAAAATGTGCCAACAACCTAAAATTGTGTTATCCTCTGGGGCATCCTATTCTGAATAATTTCTCGCCCCTAGCCCTCGGGTATTGGTATGGTAGTTATCTGTCCAAGTTATCTAGTACCCTAGTTATCTTCAACCCTTTGCTATCTAGTCTGGCCCTTCGTGACGCCTGAGGACTTCTAATGCAATCTCTTTGATCTAGAATCCCTAGGAAGAGCCATATCTTACAAATCCGAATTATCTTTTTCTCTCCCAAAGAAAAGTACGAATTAAAAAAAAAAGCTTGATACGTATTCTTACATCAAATATAAAAATAAGCTTATTCTTATTTTTTTTTAGTAATAATAAGTTCCCTCTTAGTTATTGTAATACTGTACTTTTTTTTGTTGAAAATTTTATAACATTTTTCTTCTATTTATGTGTTGCTCATATAATATTTTATAGTATATACCACTAAAATCACATTAATAATTTCTTAACAAATAAATTCCTTGTTATTGGTAAGGAAGTACTGTTTCTAGACCGGACGTTCTGTAAGGAGGTTGTTATTTGGCCGAGATCACGCTCAACAGCCAGATTTTTTTCTCGAATTAATTAAGCCCCCTTTTTTAAGGCTGGGTGTACCCAAGAAGGGTCTCTCGTTCTCACGGTTGACCAATGGCTGATGTAAAGGAAAAATAATTAACGGTCACTGCCTACTCGAAAATGGGATCGAAAGCTTAAGAACATAGTACATTACTTACTTGGTTACCTCGTTCTTTTGATTAGAATATTATTGATACATTTTTTTTACTCAATTTCTTAAAACAAAACCTTATACCTCGCATTTACCAGTATTTAAATAACCAGTCAATGTTTCGCCGTTTTAGGCTGTATATGACAACAACCAAAATTAATAATAAGATCACATAAATAGATAAAGATAAGATCACATAAAGATAACCAAAAGCAGAAAATTTCACCCCAACGATTCAAAAAGAAAAAAAAAGTTAATTACAAGATTAAGTACTATAATACATACGTCCTAAATCATACAATTATGTTAATATTATATTAGTTAGTTATAATATTATATTAATTATAAGATGACGGATACAAAGAAATGAGTTTCAAATGTAAACTTAGTTTTATTGCAGTATTAGTTCAATTTAATTAAACTTCGTTACTAACGTCTCAAACTTATTATTATTATTCGTAGTTGTAGTTTCATCATAAACCGAATGAGCACAAAATTACGTTTATTTCATCAGAAGAAGTGAAAATTTTCTACGAACAGCAAAAGATTTCAATGTATCAGTTCGCAATGTTATTTATAATTAAAACGAAGTAGACGTGGTCGGAATTAAAATTGATCTAATCTGATAGAAGCATTATTTTATGAAATTTAAAGTGAGGACTGAATTACTTTCTTAAAATTACTAACAGCCTGGATTGACTTGGGTGGATTCTTGATTTCATCTACACTCTGCTCAATCTGATCTTGAAACCAACCTTGTCTGGGAGTAAAGATTCAGAATTAGTGATAAAATTCTGTTATATAGGACTAAGAATACATTTATTTTTATTTAAAAAAAAAAGAATTATTGGTAGATAGATTTAGTGACTAAATCCGTGTTTTATTAGTGTGGGTTTACACCAAAATGTCAGTAACATTGTTATGAGCAAAATATTAATAAACCTTTTTGGTAATATTACTTTGAAGTCAAATGTTGCCATGAACAAACTGGGGTAGATAAAGAAAGTTTGTATTGCAAAAAAAGTAATGGAAAAAAAATGTGCCAACAACCTAAAATTGTGTTATCCTCTGGGGCATCCTATTCTGAATAATTTCTCGCCCCTAGCCCTCGGGTATTGGTATGGTAGTTATCTGTCCAAGTTATCTAGTACCCTAGTTATCTTCAACCCTTTGCTATCTAGTCTGGCCCTTCGTGACGCCTGAGGACTTCTAATGCAATCTCTTTGATCTAGAATCCCTAGGAAGAGCCATATCTTACAAATCCGAATTATCTTTTTCTCTCCCAAAGAAAAGTACGAATTAAAAAAAAAAGCTTGATACGTATTCTTACATCAAATATAAAAATAAGCTTATTCTTATTTTTTTTTAGTAATAATAAGTTCCCTCTTAGTTATTGTAATACTGTACTTTTTTTTGTTGAAAATTTTATAACATTTTTCTTCTATTTATGTGTTGTTCATATAATTTTTTATAGTATATACCACTAAAATCACATTAATAATTTCTTAACAAATAAATTCCTTGTTATTGGTAAGGAAGTACTGTTTCTAGACCGGACGTTCTGTAAGGAGGTTGTTATTTGGCCGAGATCACGCTCAACAGCCAGGTTTTTATCTCGCATTAATTAAGCCCCCTTTTTTGAGGCTGGGTGTACCCAAGAAGGGTCTCTCGTTCTCACGGTTGACCAATGGCTGATGTAAAGGAAAAATAATTAACGGTCACTGCCTACTCGAAAATGGGATCGAAAGCTTAAGAACATAGTACATTACTTACTTGGTTACCTCGTTCTTTTGATTAGAATATTATTGATACATTTTTTTTACTCAATTTCCCAAAACAAAACCGCATACCTCTCATGTATCAGTATTTAAATAATCAGTCAATGTTTCGCCGTTTTAGGCTTTATATGACAACAATTAAAATAATTAGAAAATTAACAATAATATCACATAAATGATAACCAAATGCAGCAAATTTCACCCCAAGGATTCAAAAAGAAAAAAAAAAGGTTAAATTTAAATCTAGTTTTTTCTATTACGAAAGGTTTTTTATTGAAATAAAATTTATTTGTAAAATCTTCTTTTCCTTATAATTTGGATTTAGATTCTTATTACCGCCTGTCGGGATTCACAATGTAAGATTAAATATTGTTTTTCAATGAGGTTTAGAATTTTAATCCTGGAGTTCGAGACGTTTCCCAATGTTCAAGACTATGGCGAATAAGAGAAAAGCCGTCAGAAAAATTAGGGTTTTGTTGTCGAATTCAAAGTTTGTCGTGAAAAGTTAGAAGCCAAACGCAAGTTGAGCAATGCTATGGAAATGGGGAATATTTAGGGAGGGCTGATTATACGAGTAGATCAGGATGAGACAAGAACAGCTCTAATCAACGCTCCATTCAATGCTTCTCAATATTTCTATCAGTCACTTCCTCCAAGTTCAGCTTAGATATTAATTTATGATGAATCTGGTGGCTGCCGACTGATTTTTCGCCGCAGACTTCTTTCTAGGTCTATAATAATATTTGTGGGGACAACAATCAGTTAAATGGATTGCAGATAATCTTTGTCCATTTACACATAATTTAGATATATTGAGTTAAGATAGAATCCATGTCTTGAATCATTCACAATGGCATACAATTATAATGCCATAGTTATGATTTTTATGTTTTAGACTTTGAATTAGAAAATACCGAAACTATAAATATTTATGAAGCTTTCAAACTTCTTTTAATATAATTCATCCCTCAATTTTCCTCCTTACACAACATCAAGCGTGGAGGAGCCTCAATCCAACGATGCCAAACCTTATAGTGTTCCCGAGGCCATTTGTGATCCTTTGGATCTGTTTTACTTCTTTACGGGTGATTAGCCCAGTAAAGAAGGCTCTAGACAACTGAGGTCATTATATATCCATTGGCAAATAGGTCTTCGCAGGTGAGGAGACCGTAGGGTGTTTACTGTATATCCAGAGTCAATGTAGAGTGTAATGTTCTGCAGTGTACTGAACTCAGAAAACCGGAAGAAGCGTGAATCTCCGCTAGCTGTGCACATAAGCTAGCTCCTACGGTAAATATAATTTGTATGATACATATATAGGGAAATTTAAAATTTTTTTTTTTTACCAACTATTGAGGTATTCATTGTTATGTTAAGGCTTCCAAATTAATTTCTCCTTGCTAAGTGTCCCGCCCATCTTGACCACCTTGCCGTTATATCATGGACCATTGACTGACCAGTTTCTGTAAGCAGTTTATTATTGGATCTTCTTCTTTTTGGTAATACAGTAATCCCAGAGCTTCCGTGATATTTTGTGGCTTTCTCTCAAATCTTTCAATTCTTCTTCGATAGATAGCTGTTTAGAGCAGGGCCAGAACTTGAGTGAGGGAAAATAAAAACGGCATAAAGTTTATAGATTATTTATTGATTTTCGAGTGGAGGATTTTTTTTTTAAATTTTATAATAGTATTTCAATTATTATTTAAAAAGCGGACAATGAAATCTTAACTAAATGTATTTTAAATTATTTGATTGCTTCAAAACTATCAATGACTTCGTATTAAATTTTTTTTTACTTTAAGAAAAATAAAAATTATATAAAAAAAGTATTGGTTAAGTTTCAGTGTGTAAGTTATGTGATTTTTTATCTGTAAAGTTTAAGTCCGACTGTGACATAACTCATTTATTAAGTTGTATCAGGATGAAATGTGATATCTGGAGTGCCTTCAGCCTCTATGAAGTGGTTTCGCTTAATTGCTCTGTTGGGAAAAAATGACGTTCTAGCTTGGAAAATGATTGCTCCATCTCTTAGTGTAATCATTGTTAAAAAAAGTACAATACCTTTACCAAGTACTGAACCTTTCTCTTAGGTACAAGAAATACCGATATCAAGTTTAGTCGAAATCGGTCGATCCTTTCTTAAATTCTTATCTGAAGAAAATAGATCATTTACCTATATCATGGATGTCCTGGAAGACCTTTATGTAGAATATTTCATCAGATTGGGAGTAGTCGCTCTAAAATAGTAATGAGTCTCCCATCCTCTCGTCTTCCCGCCATACGAGAAACGCATACTATGTTTCATCAAGTTCTGTGTCTTCTTCATCCATTATACTCATTCGATTTATAAATAAACATTTTAACGTTAATAAATGCATTATTTATTAAACTTTATAAGATATTTTTCAATATGATTCTCTAAATATCCATAAGCAGGGCTGCGCTCTCATTCCTGAGGATCCCGACTATAAAGCCCCAAGTCTTGGTCGTTTGGTTCTACGGTTATTACCCTAACGCCAATGGAGTCGCTATTCTTAGCTATGAAGAGGGAAGGCTTTGTGTATTGTTATATAGACAGCTTAAAAGTATTTGGTTGGCAGAGATTGCTCGACTTTATTAAAGGAGTTATATTTTGTAGTTGTAGTTTAGTTAGGTCTTTTTATTGGAGAATAGCAAGCATTGTCGTTCAGAATTTACCATTTATTATCTACCATTTGTTTATTACTTCCTATTTGTTATTTACCATTTTTAATAGGATTTTATTCCATCAAATGGCCGAAAAATATGCCAATCGTTATATTTCATTGTAGAATTTTTCCCAGAAATGAACTTTGCACTGTATTGAAGGTCATCAGAGGGAATTGGGGGAAGGGAAGGGTGCATTTAATATCCATTTCAAAATCCCTGGAACACTATCATGGAGAGTTATGATAAATCTACCTTTTTCCATGTTACTTTTAGGCGCTTATAGTGGGCTCTTTTGGAACCAGTGAACTGAAATTGGGTTGATTTAGGAGGAAAACAGCGCCACAAGTCTTTTTGGCCAGTGAAGCGGTTCATTACTTTTTTGTCGGTTTTTAATATTTTCTATTTAATTAAAAATGTATGTGAATTGACTTAGTGTTGCAGAAGTACCTTTTAGAAATCTCAACTTCACTTTTTATCCACCACCACCATTTCGAATTATTAAATTAAAAAAGAAGTTATAAAATGTTTAAAAACATAACATGAGAGAGGCCCTTGAATTTATTGATTTTCATTTCCAAGCATATTTATAAACATTATAACCTTGTTTTTAAATTTTCAATTGTATAATTCTTATAATTACTCATAATTTTAGTATTGATTGCCTGCTATAAAACAATTTGACACACTCTCGCAATATCTTCAAGGCCAAGGTTAAAATTATTATTATTTATCATTTCTTTTTTGTTTGATACCTCAAATCCTTAATTTTCATAGCTATGATACAAATCAATGAGCTAGACATGTATATTAACAGCTCCATGATCACTACAGTCATTCTTTTAAAAAATTAGGAATATATTGATTGATGTTTAAAGATCAAATACCACGCATGGAAGATTAGTTTACGGTATAATTACGTAATAACAGAGCCAGCGTTATCATCCATTAATATACCATACAATATGGAATAAAAAACGTATAGTATGCAGTCACATGTCACCAAATATGCAATAAGAGAGCTAAATTACAGAAATATACTAATAAGTTTTAAACTCAAAAAGAATTTGGAGAAATAAATCAAAAATGATTTCAAATCTAGTATTTTTTCATAAATTAAGTTAAGAAAATAATTCAAATGTAAAGCGAGAAAAACTGCTTAAAAGCTAAGAATATCAAAATAAAACAAACTTGCAATTATTATCAATAGAAAAAGAGCAAATGTGAAAAGAATAGAGGAAGATGGAGGGAGGAGAGAGGGAGAGGTAAGGGGGAGAGGGGGAGGGGGAAATTCGGCGTTGTGTAACCGTCTGAACTCTCCGGTTAACTCATCCTTCTTCGGTCCGAATATTCTACGCAATACTTTATTTTCAAAAACCTTAAGACGCTGCTCATCCCTTAATGTAAGCGGCCAAGTTTCGCATCCATAAAGAACTGTAGGCAAGATAATTGTTTTATAGATTCTAATTTTTAAGTTTCGGGACAAGAGGCGCGAACTAAGTAGTTTTGTCATAGAAAAATAACAAGCATTCCCCGCCTTCAGTCTAACCTTAATCTCTTCTTCAATTTCGTTTTTTCTAGTTATCGTAGAACCTAGATACCTAAATTTATCTACCTGTTCAAACATATTACCATCTATATCGATATCACCTGTAGTATCGCCATTTTTGTAGCTAACCATATATTTTGTTTTATCCACGTTTATTTCGAGTCCTAGTTCTTTACCGGCTTTCATTAACGTTGTCGTATTTAGTTTTATAGTTTCAACGTCTTCGCTTAACAGCACCAGATCAGGAAGGGAAAAAACTGTTAAAAAGCTAAGAATATCAAAAAAATAAAACAAACTTGTGCAATATTATTATCATTAGAAAAAAGAGAAAATGTGAAAAACGAAATCTATATTAAATAGTTTAAAATATAAAAACAGTATGTTTGTAAATGGATTAAACATAATATTAGACAACTTTTATAAATATTAAATTTTTTTAAACTAACAGTTATTTATCTTTTAGATAGGATTAATGGTCTTTAAAAACTAATTTATAAAAATAGTATGTGTTTATTTAAGCAGTTATTTTAATTTGTTTAGTTTCTTTTAGTTTATATACATTTGTTTTTATTATTGTTATTTAGCTGTTAATTTATTTCTATTGATTATACATGGTGTGAATGAGCTAGTCTTCTATCACTATTACTATTGTCATTAGATGTGATTGTAATATATCTCAATGAAGCATTCTCGCTAAAAAAAAAAAAAAATACAAAAATGATTAAAACCAGTGAAACTGAAGTGCATTAGTGAGCGACATGCCCTATATTAAATTGAGTTACCAAATACATATCTGAATCTACAATGGTTTTAAATTGTTTTATAATTAGAAAATGTCAACAGACAAGATTGGAGAATCTTTATATGCATTTAATGATTTCACTTGAAGTTTGTTTTGAAAAAGTAACAACTTTTATTAAAGTTCTCGAAATTTGGGCATAGAAATTAGGAATCGTTACTTTTCTACAAAATTTCCTTTCGTTTGATACCTCATCCATCAAAAGACTTCGCTCTTGAGAGCCTGAAAAGGGATCTATCCTACCGAATTGTATATGGCTTATAGCTCCAAGAGGCTTATTCGCATACTGACAAATGAAAACATAACATAACGATGACACCATTCAACAATTCATTAATTACACCGAACACGGACTTCATCGCGACGATATCAGAGCATAAATTATATGCAACAGGAGTATTTCTTGATATTGCTCAAGCGTTCGACAGAGTCTGCCACCACGGGATCCTTTTCAAACTGAAGACGATATTCTCTCCAACCTACAATCTTATCCTTCAACCTTTTTTTTCCAACAGATTTTCCTCTGTCTGCCAAAGCACAGACCTTTCTACTATTAAACTCGCTCCACTGCTTTAAATGAAATTCCATACAGTTTCAAAACTGACCGCCACTTACGCAGATGATATAATAGTCTTAACAAGATAACACAATCTAATATACGCGTTATAGGCTCTACAATATCACCTAATTAATATTTATGACTGGTGCAAACTTTGGGAAATTCTACTCTACCGAGACAAATCACAAATACCTTTACTCTTCGACGTGAAAATTGCCCTCCGATTTACCTCGAAATTCCTCAGATAGATAAAATTCAATATCTTGGACTGACATTTGATAGAAGAATGACATGGGACCCGCATGTCAAAAACAAAACAAAAACGCTAAAGCAAAGCCTACGACTATTATATTCACTCCTTTCAAGACGTTAGAAATTAAAACTTAGTTAAAAATTGAATACATAAACTAACCTACTTAAGCCCAATTTGGATCTATACTTCACAGATATACGAGACAGCCAAAAAGACTCACATACGTAAACAACAGACCTTTCAATTAAAAATTTTGAGGACTATAACCGAGGCTCTTTGGTACGTTTGAAACATCACTTTACATAAAGACTTACAAATGCCAACAGTTAACCACCCCATACGAACATACTACAAAAGCTTTCACAATAACTTACGCGGACATACCAACTCACTGATTCAAGGCATGGATGACCACAACCTGTATAGTCGATGGCACCCATAGGAGGCTCAAAAGAAGCTGGATGGAGGGATCTCCTCTACTAACTATAAAAATCAAATTAAGTCATGAAAGGTTGCCGCGGGGCACTCCTTTCCCTCCTGCCTACCAACAAAAAAATACCAACAAAATTCATCCTATTCTTCCCGACAGCACAGTCATTTTTTTTTATTCCACACCTCATCTTTTAGGCTATACGAGGTTTTCCCTGGCTAGGTGGTGAGAGTAGAGAATTAATGGAAGTGTAAAAAATTCCACCGGAATCCGGACGCGATCTCGTAATTATTTTGTTATCTATAATTCGGTTATCAGGTTCCAAGCAACGCGCTGTGCTGTGCTCACGCTTTAGCCCTCTCGGACACTTCCCTTCAGACAGCACACTCGCTGGTTGTTGGTATTCTCAATAGTGTGAGATAAAAATTAAGTTTTAAAAAACATATACAAAAAAAAAATGCTGCCCCAAGAGGAGATTAGAAATGATCAAATATATCAAAAGTATATAAAATTAAAATTCAACTAATAGAACTTAAAAGTTCTATTATATAAAAATATATATAAATATAGATTTTGTAATTGAACCTGTTTAAAAATAAACAACTTCAATTTTTACGTACTTTCCCGATACTGACGATAGGTTTTATTCGTAAATGACGTAAGTAGATGTCGTTAAAAGGTTAAATTTAATTTTCACCCGTTTGCTATAGGAAAAAAAGGTCTACGTATAGGTATTATTATTGCTAGGTCCGTGGATTATTACTTATTACATTATTGTTAATTATGTTTGAGCGAGGCGCTGTGACGTCAATATTATAATTTGAGGTATAGCAATTTATGTTATAATTTGATGTGGCTGGAAGGCCAATGCTCGAGGCCTTTCCCGTCGAATGCACTTCCATGATTAGATTGAAGAAAATACGAGCACAGTTCTGTATTGATCCCTTCAAGAAACAAGATTGATCGGCTTGATGAATCACTTTAGTGGAAAAACTGCAAAATGTCAGCTTTATAAAGTAGAGATGAGTTTAAAAAAAAAAAAAAATCTTTTTCATGATATAAAATTGATTGGAAGTCTATATTGAGATGGGAGTTTCGTTTTTCATGACTTTTGTACAATATAGTTTACCGATACCGAATTGTAGTAATATAACTACTTACGAAATTCATAACTTGGACCCCTTGATCACCTTCCCAAATTTACTGTTCGGTTACCCATCATTAGAATTTCTTGTAATTTATTACAATTCAATTTGTATAATATAAGTATAGTTATAGAAGAAAGTTACTCAACTGTTATACATATCGTAAATAATAAATAGTCAGGACGTAGCCATTTTTTAAGATTTTTATTGTTTTCAACGTTTTAACCTAATCTTGTGGATCATCATCAGTGCTGTTAACAAGGTAATGATGACCTAGAAGCTTAGGTTGAAACCTTGAAAACAATAAAAATCTTTAAAAATGACTGCGTCCTGACTATCTATCTTAATCCCGTATCTGACCGTTTGAGGGAGTTCAAAGTTCGAAGAAGTTCAAAGTTCGAAGAAGAAATGCTTACAGAAACTGGTCAATCAATATCACATGATATAACTACAAGAAGTTAATTCAGATCGAAATATATAACTCGAATCATTTCGTTGGGAAGCCGCTACACAACAATTAATGTATCAATGATAGGCATGAGACTTCATGGAAAACTAAAACCTTGATGGATGGATCGAATTACTAAAGAATTACATGCAGATATATGGAAAGCAATATTCCAAGATAGGCAGAAGATCGGTTCAGAGGACTAAAGATCAACAAGGTCTGTAAAGATAAGAGAGAAAAACAATCGAATTCACTTAAACTTTTATGTTGGATATACAAATGTTTAAATAAATTACATTGGTTTTTAAATATTTTGTTTTCCTCCTTGGGTATCAACAATGGGATTGAGGGCTTATTACAGTACTCATAGACATTATTAAAATCAACTCATGGGATTATGTAATTATTATAATTTAAAAGACATCCCCAAGCTCATCGTTATTAAAATTACTAAATATTTTTAACAATTATTTGAAAGATTTTAGATCCTGTAATGTTCCCCATCTTCGCACTCAGATAATTTGCTAACTTGTTTTGACAAAATTGTAATGAAAATTTTTGTTTAAAATGAGATTATCTGTGCTTCAAATGTACATCTGAAGTATGTGCTTGTTTCATGTGCACGAGGGATTAACTGTTTTTGTAATCCGTTTAGAAATAGTCGACTTACTAATGTGACAAAGTTCTAATTGATGGAAATGTATTTCCTTGTTTATATTGTCTAAGTGCATTTTGCACTTACGATGCAAACATACTCAATTTTTTCATCTATCTATTAGTTTTAGACACCAAAATTCTGTAGGTGCTCTGTTAGCCTTGGGGGATAGCCAAAGTGTTCTTGTGACGAAACTAGAGATGAAAGATCTAAATATAAAAACCTTGAATCGATCTTGAAATCTAAAGTATGTTTCCCATCCTCAGTTTAACAAAACAAATAAATAAAACCGAGAAAGAATAATTCTTAGTCACATTGCCTAATTATTTATGAGACATATTTATAAACGAGACGGTTGGAATATCTCCGCTTGAAAAAAAATTGGACTACTACAATCAAATATACAGGTAACAGTAATATGTACACACGTTTTGATGTATTATTATGAATGAAATATTGAAATTTGACCGAGAAAAATAAATTGGATTCCTCCATCTCTGAATGCATCACATCAACTTTTTTTTTGTATTATTTTGTCATTTGTTCATTGACCAATACACTATGCGAATTTTTCGCACAGGCCAACTAGTCAAAATATATCTTTTTAATAAAACCTTCGCCAACGCTGTAAATTAATCATGAACAAACAATAAATTCAAACGATAAAATTCAGCGTCTCGGGGGACTGACAAAAAAATTGTGCTTACTAAAGAACTCGGGTTTATTTAATCTTTTCAGGCTTTGTGAAGGTCTCGTTGAGATCACATTTTTCATTTACGAAAATTAAATCAGGGCTGTTTACAAAAGGCTCTCCCCTTCTCACAGCCCTTTCTGTCCCGATTTCCTTGTTGCAGAAGTAGTTACAGCTATTCCAGGAAGCCATTAATTCATTTCAAATCAGTGTGAAAGAAATTCTAGAAGCTTTGGCTATCAATTAAATAAATTAAAATATTCAATTTCATCAGTTGTTTGAAAAAATATCAAATTGAAAGAACAAAGGTAAATTGAAATGCTAGTTTGACGAAGACAATATCTATTTTGTAATTTAATTTGACTCCAGTTTTTGTTTTATGCTTAATAAATAAATGTTTTATGGGTTTACATATTTATAATATACACACGTTTCTCTCGGAATAAATTTGCTGTCTACTGATGTATCAACAAGTATTTAATTGATATCAAGGAATATATATGATATCAAGGAGGACAGAACAATAAAAAAAAAAAAAGAAAGAAAGAATATGAACAATACAGAACAAAAAGAAAAAAATAAAGATCATAGCTAGTAATAAAATAATAAATACAAGTAAATTAGAAAAGTAAACTAAGAAAAAAAAGTATAAGACAACATAGCAAGTGGCTCAATCAGCTCAGTAAGTCCCCTGACCACCTCCTCAGCAGTTTTCTGGGCGAATTATATGGATTTGTAGCAGTAGATACGAGTTTGAGTAAGTGGATTTAATTTAGTGTTTATCATGAAAATTATTAAGCTGGTCTGTGGCAGTTGCTGTGATAGAAGTCAAGGTCAGTGAGTAACGTAAGATTACAGACTGTAATCGGACATCTATAATTTTCCTTAGAACTTTTGACTGGTACGATTGAATTATTTTTATATTTCATGTCTTTGCTGTTGATGCTATTGTAAACTTTGTAATATGTACAGATTCCCTCTATAGTATAATATCATTAACCGACATCAAGAATTGTTAAAAAAGAAAGCTCAGGCTTACTGTACATTGATTGTTCATCTGACAATTACAAGAACCTTGTAATCATCTGGACCTCATCACAGGTGGGAATTAAAGGAAATAAGCCACCGATCAAGCAGCCAAGGAAGCAGCTTTGCCATCCTTAGAAATGATTGGAATTCATACCGTATCAAATATATGCAGTTTTCTCAAGCTTCAAGCTAAAAAAACCGGGAATACATTTGGATAACAACCGATGAATCATATAAGCTCAAAAAAATAAAACAGAAACTAAATCCTGGAGGAGTTCAAATCGGAACAGCAGAAGAGAAGAATTTGCTCTCACACGATTAGGAATTGCCCACACTCGGCTGACGCATGGCTACCTCCAGAAAAAACCAAGCCACCAAAATGTGAGACACGCAACGCCCAGCTGATGATTGGACTCATTTTAGAATTGTCAGATATATGACAGTTACTTTCGAAATTTTGTTATTATTTTTTTTATTTATTAATTCATGATATTTACAGCTGTATTAATAAATAAAATACATATTAATAAATAAAATACATACTTTCGAAATTTAAATTTTGAAATAAAAATTCAAGCAATACTAGGTGACAGACATAGCAGCAACATTGAAGTAATAATTGCATTACTTATAGAAAATGATCTGTTTAACAAAATATAATAAAACAAGAAAAGAAAAAATTAAAAAATTCCCAGTAGAAAGTCACTTAAAGCTTACGCAGTTGAGTGTCTATAAACAACTTAACCTAACCTAACCTATTTTCGGGCCAATAGTTTCGTCGTCGTTAATGAGCTCAACTTCCGATAACCTTTCTTTTCTTCATTTAATCTCTACGAACAGCCGTCAATTAATTTTGACGAGCCACTATTTAATTCTGACGAGTTTCCCAGATACAGATCTGTTGTGCCCTGACATTATCATTGTGGATGGAGTTCTGGTTGCTAAGAAGTCGCTGACTTTATCGCTGGTAAGAATCTCCCACAGGCGATATTAGAGCCAGAATCTCTAAGAATAAGAAATAATGTCTCTTATAGATGTATTTGTAAGAAACTTAAGTAACTATTTCAAATCAATCAGAACAAAAATTTATCATTTTCTGATGAACTCCACTCTTCAATTGTTATAATTTATTCCTTTAAGTGAAGTTAATATAGACTAATAATATAAGAAAATATTGTTCTAGTTGCCCTTAAAATGGGTCATTATCTAGCATTGCACTATTCTACAAATTTTAATATAATAGTCATAGAAATTTTAGAATGTCGCCAAGGATAGCTAAGTGTTTTTTTCTTTGATTTCATGCATGGTATTACAAATGTTCTATGTTTTCGAATCAACTTGAGAACTTCGAAGAATAAAATTTAAAACAACGGAATAAGATTTGAAAAGAAATAGTTTCGGGGCGGCATTGCTGCAATATCGAAAAATGAAAACACTCTTCAAGTTTATTTGGAATATTTACTTATATTCCTTAGTAATGTAATTGCGTCAGTAAAGATATTTATTGCTGCTTCTTGGTTTTTGTGCACGGTAGTTTTTTTTATGTCCATTTAGTGAAATGATGAAACATTAGAATGAAATTCAAAGATAAGTGAGAGGAATATCGTGATTTATTGTTAAGGGATATCGTCTTTTAATATCTTCTCTACTGATTTTAAATATTGAATTTTAGAGAAATAACATAATATTACTTTTAAACTCGTATAAAATGTGTGATAATTTAGGGAATAAAAATGGATTAAAGTAAAAATATTAATAAGAGTCGAAATATTGTAATGTATACAATCTGAATAAATACAAATATTAATCAGTCTAAAAAACTATTAAAGAAGTCTTTACCACGTATTTTTATATACCACATATTAGATTTAAAGTTAAAGTTGTACCACGGGCTTGGAGTGACCGTGGAATAAAGTTTAAGAACCTCTGCTCTATACGAGACATATATTTATGCGATAAGGTTGTATTAAAATTATCAGTTCTAATTTATGATTAGCCTCGCTTCTCAATTGATTAATAATCATTCATCTATTTCACTCTGATTCGAATCAATCAATAATTATAGCAGGCAGGCAAGATAGGGATTGCTAAAACACTGTTATACAATTTCAGTAGTGAATGGAAAAGTAGTTCTTATTCTTGCTGCTAGTGTTAGTAAATTTTTAAGGAAAACGTTATTTATAGACGATTTTATTGCGATTAAAGTCAGGCAAACTTTTTTTTTTTTTTGTTTGGTAAATCTATTTCTTTGATAGTTGATGGAAAAAATTCATTACGGTTCAGTGTATTGTGTGGATTCTCTCCTAATCTACCTTGCATGTCACACGAACTTTGCTTTTAACATTTTTAAAAAATTTATGACCTGATGCAATGAATACTTTACGAGGTAATAATCTTCCGTGAATGCAACATTGGGCCATCTTTTATTCATGCTATTGTGCTAATTTTAATTACTCGACTAGGGGAAATAGCTTGTGATTCTATTAGTGTAAAATATATTCTGGAGTAGTTCTCACTAAGTGACTCGTGTGTACAAATTAAATCGTTACGTTTTACTTCCTTCAGTTATCTATGACTATGAAAGTATGCAAAAACAATATGAAGTTTCAATTAAAATATATTACTGTCTAAAATTTTATTTAAAGCATTTATGAGTTTCATTCTTCGCTTATTTTTTAAGTAATGAATCTTTGTATTTGAATAAAAAAACGCTGCAAATTATTTCACAACGGTATATTATTTCCAAACAATTATACATCTAAAGCAACATTACCTTCCTAGTTACAAAGAAGAATAAATAAAAGGTGATTCCAATAATTGAACTAAATTTTTTTTTTAATCGTTAGTAATATGCTAAAAAAATTAGCATTACTTCAGTAACACATTCAAAATTCAATAACCAAAACAAAGAATATAACCTTTGCAGCAGAACATGTAAAAAAAAACCTAGAGACCATATTTTTGCTCCAAATTGTTCGATTTTAACGATTTTTATTATTTTTTATTTTTTAGGAAATTCCGTAAACTGTTGAAATAACCAAGGACGGCGAACGGCGGATTCGAATTCGACGTATCCTGAAATGTAAAACCTCAAATTTTGATAGGGGGTTAAGTTTTTGAATTTTTTGGTCGATCACAATTGTTCATTATTGAAAATAATAAATCAAAAATAATTTAAAATCGCGATATCCCTACTAATAATGCTTTGATTTCGATGAAACTTCCTTCATTTTTTTAGGAACTTTAAGTACCTTTTGAACATTTTATCACAATATCGACAAAAAATATGTTATATAGATAAATTTAAAGGGCGTCGAGAAAATGACTTTAGCGAATTTCCATTGAAATCGGTACATTCATTTAGGCGCTGCAGCTATAGCACCGCAGGGTTTTCGGCCGCCATTTATAAAGTAAAAGGCGCATAGTAATGTCGATGATAGGATGATCATCCTTGGGTGACCTCTGATTTTATATCTAAATTTGAAAAAAACGGATCCAGTAGTTTCGGAGAAAATGCGCTGACGGCGGACGGACAAGAGAATGTTTATTTGTTTTTTTGAATTCTACGTATCCTGAAACCTCAAATTTCGAGAGGGGGTTAAGTTTTTGAATTTTTTGTCGACCACAATGGTTCATTATTGAAAATAATAAACCAAAAACGATCTTTCTCTTTTTGGTGATGCAGGATAATTAAAATCCAAAAATTAATATTAAAAAAATATCTAACCATGGTACTGAAGTCACAGGCCACCCTGCATATACCTCTGAAGTAGATCTTACATTAACATCTGTCATTTGGGTATACTTCGAAAAGGCTGCAAATATAATAAAAATAGTGCTATTTTTATTAATTGAATCAATGCTGGACCGAGTGAAAAACATTAATTAAGCTTTCTACTTCAAGTTAAAAAAAAAAATGAATCGTCCATCTTAGAAGAAATGAATTTTTGCAATATTTTACTTAAGCGATTAAAAATGGCGAGGTCGATTCATATAATTGACAATATTATTGATTGATATTATAGTATTGATTGATGAGAGTGTTTTCTATAATTATTGAATGATGTTGCAAAATAGGAAATAGGAAAATTTAATTATATTCAGTTGTTTTTAAAAAATATCTATAGTGATAAAACTTTCGTGTTTCCCACACAAATATCACAGCAGCCTTCCGCCATCTCTGAGCTCTGATGAATTTTAAATGTTAACGTTTTCAAAGCATATTTACAAAACTGCCCAATAACAGGAAAAGTAATGAAAGTGCAATGGGAATTATGATTTTGTTGATTCATGTTGTATTTACTTACTCTATTGATTTCTATGCTTATTTGCTTCCAAAATTTAATTACATAAATTTGGTTCAATGTTTATGTTTCTTATTAATTATTTTTTGATATGTAGGTATATGCAATGATATATAATTGTTTTTCAAATGTTAACATGTATATTTTTGTTTCAGGTAAGCTTTCGTATTAATCTGCCTCGATGAGAGGAAAAGGATCTGTGAGTAGATTTTTTTAAAAACTTATTTATCCAGAATTATTACAGTCTGTCACTATTAAGAACATTTGCAATAGTGTGTGAGAAGATTAGATTAAAAATACTAATTCTTGAATAAATATAAAATTTCTAAGAAAATTTTTCGTTATGAATATTTTTTTTTAACCACCACAAAGCATCTACGTAAACGTTTGATCGATATTTTTAAAGATATCTTTATTTTCTTTTTTTTTTAGGTATAATAACATGTGATATATTGTAAAAAAAAATATATATATATATTGAAGAGAGTTATATAACGTCCTAACGATTCTATCCTGGATCGGACGGGTCCATTGGAGCTAATGGTCAAGAACCGAGAATCATGTTTCGATGTTTGAGCTGCTGACAGGGTTGGATGGCTTGATGATCCTATGTTTGCCCTAGCACTCTCTCTCTCTCTCTCTCTCTCTCTCTCACTCTCTCTCTCACTCTCTCTCACTCTCTCTCTCTCTCTCTCTCTCTCTCTCTCTCTCTCTCTCTCTCTCTCTCTCTCTCGATGAAATAGGCCTTTCTTCGTTTCCTTTTATTTCCTGGCCTTATTGAGAATTTTCGTTGTAACGGTTCCTCTTTTTGGGACAAGGAGAGAAATCAGTAGGCTATCGAGGCACAAATAGTCTTATTAATTAGGTACACCTGTAGGCTTAAGGCAATTTGTTGTTAAAATATTTTCCATCGGTGTCAACAATTATTTTTATATCTGATCATTGAATAGCTCTAGAACGTCAATCGATTCTAAAACGAAAATAGAGCTAGATAAAGGAGAGAGAGGGAGAGTATATGTGCGACGGGCACGCGAATTGCAATCAGCTAAAGATAGCAAACGATTGTCATTCCGCTCATTAAATGCTTTATCTTATTTGATAATCGCGATTCCGAGTACCACCATGGCGTATATGTATAATGAATAAGGGAGCACGATTTATTGCAGATATATCATTAATTAAATAATATAGCCTACTTGCATTAAATCAAAATATGAATTTTATTTATTCCTCTCTACATATTTAATGGTAAAAAAAAGCAGAAATATTTGTTATCTATAAGTTGAAGTGCAGTTAAAAGGGAATACTCATAAAAAAATATCAACTTCTTTAATATGCTCCGGTGTCTCGACAGTTCAGTTAAAATGAGGATGATAGAGAAAAAAGAATTTAAGGAGAAAGTTTTGATAAAATTAAAAAAGGGAGGAGAAAATTTCTGAATTTTCCGAAGAAAAAGAAAAAGAAAGTATTTTATAAGCAATAAAACGAGTACTACCGTTGAGTAGTATTCTATACATGGATATATTTTAAGAAAAACAAAATTAGTAATAATATTATTTTAATGTTGACTAATGTTTTGTTTTGTTGTTTTTTTCATAAAAGAAAAAGATTTTGTGAAAATGGGTCTTAGAGCCGAAACGTTAAAAAATAATAATTTTTTAAATATTGTAATAATGTTTTAAAATTGTAATTAAAGACTGTGAGGTTAAATAAGGGTGTTATAAAAAATAATCTTATATAGATCAAATATAATTATATTTATTTGTTTTGGAGACTGGCTTCATACAAATACAAATGGAGTGGGTACACACATTTTGATTGTTACGATCGTCTGGTAAACAAGAATCATGCGGGTATGAAATAAGCAGAGAACAAATATTGATAAGTATATCAGAGAATATAATATATAACTATTAATGATAAAAAAAAATAATATGACCAATGCCGGCCATAGACATTTGGCGCCCCCTGACAATTACGTCATCTTCCGGCCCTTTAAAAAAATTAAATTTATTTCTTAAGCTGTTATATCATGTAGCATTTGTATTTTATCAATATTTCTCAAATACAGTTGTTTTATTAATAGGCTACAGTTATTTAGTTTAATTCTTTTTGTATTTTTTTTTAAATTTCTAACAAGTGGCGAACGCCTCATGTTATGAAAACATAAAGCGGACTATAAAAAATAAAAATTTGAAGAGTGAGATAATGGACTAAAAAATAATACTTTATAAACGGATTTTTACATGTAAGAACTATGATTACATGTACGGTCAACGATATCTTCATAATTATGCACATACATCATTTTTATTTTTGTAATAGAATGGTAACATGTAGATTCTAACAATGACTATTAAATTATTTTGATTTGAATGTAATTAAAATAACAGTCAACAAACAAAGAAGAAAAATACGGCTAATAACAGAATGCATATTAAAACAAATGATTATTACTGTTAAGAAATATATGGATTACCTAACATAGACCAGCATTTAATTTGTATTTTATATAAATGATTGTAGTTGCCTAGGCCCTAGGTAGATGATTTTTCTTTCTTTATCCTCCAAGGCTCGGTGCATAGTACAAAATCAAACCTAGAAGTTCATTAGTCCTACACAAACTTTTGAAAATAAAAAAGTAGAATATCGTAATGCAATAATAATTGGGTGGTTTATATTCAATTAAAATAACAATGTTTAACGATTTTGAAATTTAAAAAAAATTAATAAAGTAGTGATTAACACGTATATGTATTAATGAATACTCAATGGTTGACCGTCGTATAATATTAAGGAATAAAGTGGCGGTCATAAAAAAAAATTAAAATACCTAAAAACTATTTTAATAAAATTGTTTTTCACTATTTTATGTTTTTTTATGACCGCCATTCCGGACCATATCTTTCCTCAATATATGCATTAAGGTTTAAATTTAACATAAGAAGAGGTACTGCTGAGTACTTTCCTTCCTCATGCCTGTCATGTCATTATATCATACATCGCCATCACATTTGTTGATTGTCAACAATAAGTTGACAGGAGCAAATATATTTTTGATAGACAAAAAACAAAACAAAAAACATATAAATTATTCGAGGCCACACCAGAGATTATTGGACACGAAGTGCCTACTTTTAGGAAAGCATGAATCATCCAAATAGAGTGAATCAATTTTCTTTACTAACTGACTTCGGCGTACCCACACGGGGTTTGTATGTTTGGATTGTACGCTAAAAAGTATAATTTTTGAGCGTATTGCTGGACCAATTTTTTATTTTATTTTATTTTATTATTTATACTTATTTGGATCGCTAAAATTGTTCGATGAAATCTGGTGATTGTTTTTAAACGATTTGGGCCCGAAATACGAAAAAATTACTACTCATATAATTAGCGACCGGTTACGTGCTGGCCTCTAGTTGCAGACTCTCACACTCTGTCTACCTTGTGGACGTAAGCTTTGCCATAGATCTCTTGATCACTTGAAAGGTGATCTTCAGGCTGGTCCTCCTTCATCTATCGCTTGTAAACAGTACTTGTCACTCAGCTTTCCTTATGGTTGAAGATCACCTTGCCTAAAGAAGGTCCTCCATATTATGTTTTGCTCTTCACAACCTTTCTAGGGTAATATTTTAAGTAGCCAAACTACGGACGTTTTACGGACACCATCTTGTACAGATTAATTTCTGATACCGTCTCGTAGTGGTGAAGTCGTTGAATTTAGTATATTATCATATTTATGTATTGAAACAAATTGGAAGGAGAGATAAGAATTCTGATTAAAAAAAGATTGAACTAAAAATCTTTATTTTTTAATTCATCCTTTCAAAATTTGATAAAACATGAGGGAGGGGGAATGGAAGACATCCTAGTGAAAACAAATTTCATAACTAAATATTGGGTCACCATAATAAAATTATATAGTGCACACTCGCTTTGCAAACATCACGGTTGGTTTGTGTTTATCTTTCGCACTTCAAACATAAACTACCTAGCTAATCAATGGATGTAACGGATAACTATTTACTCTTGCCAAACCAAACAGCTTCGAACAAATCAAGTTATAAATTCATATTTCTTTTGATGGCTGTATATTGATGAAGTTGCTGTTCTTTTTATTGGCATATTCTGCGAGATTTTGAGGGTTCGAGATTTATAGAATATGTATGGGTGTTTTAAATATCTAACAAATTTTCATTATTGAATTCGGTTTTCATTATGGAAAGGCAACAACAATTTATATATTTATATTTACCTGAACACAATTATAGATATATGCTGAATTAAATTTATAAAATAAAGATATATATAACAAGAGAAAATCAATTGTTATTTTAAAATAAAGTATATGCCCTTCGAGTCCATCTGCAGCAGATAATCATTTATTGTTTTACATCAGCCATGCGTCGGTATAAAGACCCTTCTGGGGTGCACTCATGCTATATAAAGTGGGTATTCTTGATTCGGAAAGGAAGGAGTAACCTGGCGATTGTGTGTTTCATGTTCAAAACAACTCTTTTTTTTTTTTTTTACCAATATAACGTTTCTGCAAAATGATGCTGAATCGAATCGTCTGTTTTTGAAATATAATCTTACTAATAAAACACATTTGCATACCCGCTGTGTTATAAGGCCATTTTACTTAGCCAGCGTTCATTAAAGTTTGAACTAAATCAAACCTTTTTGAAATATATATATTTCTAAGAAAATTCAGTGCGCATGCGTGAGCGAAAGTATTGGATTTAATGAAATTGGCATGAGCCCATCTAAGATATAAATCCAACATTCTCGGAAAACTTTATTAAAATTGGATGAATGTTACTAGGAATTATGTTGGTATAATTCATGGATTTGATCACGTATCCACATGTCAGGTCTAAAACGTTATTTTGAGTAGAAGTATTGTGAGGACATTTTTTTTTTAATCTCTGGCATATAAAGTTTCCGTTCTTCGGTTCTTATAAAACAAGAAGGGATTGTAAGGGTGCACATAATTATTAGTCAGATGATATATTTCAAATTCGAAACATTTTTAAATAAAATAATGTAATACATGTTTCACATCTACTTGGAAGATTTGGAATCACGAAATTTCCCGAAAAAGTATTATTATGAAATTGGTAATCAACATTTTGTACATTGACTCCCGTAATGTTCCATTTTCTTTGGTCTTTAACTCTACCTTGGAAGAGAATGGAGCTATAAATACTTTTACTGCTCTTATTGTTTGACTTCAATACATCTTGCAACCTTCAACAAGCTGTTATCTGTTAATATAGTCATCTTTAGCTTAATCCTCCATCACCATTGGTATAACGTCCTCAAGGAAGATGTTGTTTGCAGAGGCTTTGTACTCTCGGACAGGACAGGCTACTTGATGAACTTCCGGTCACTGTGGGTCCAGGGTAGGCTCATCTGCAAGTCCAAGGTGGACATTAGGGTGTTCAATGGTGGAACAGGGGCCTGGCGATCAAAATAGTTTGCTACATCTTCTATGTGCATGACTATAATTTGTTTAGTCACCATCATTTTATTGATTAATTATTGCACTGACAGTTCTATCAATACTATTCGGTAACACTTTACTGCAGTAATACTATTTGAAATTCTGTTTTACCAGCCAAATAAAACAAGGTTTTGGGATTAAAGACTGGTGCTCATTCAGAAGCACGTTGTTAAGCGATTGATTTTTCTGTATAATCTAGAACTCAATATTAATCATCTGAAATTTATTCGAATATCTCAAGATCAGAAGTTATAAAAACATTGATTTTTTTTTGTTTATTACACATTTCCTATTTATATGCAACTATAATTTTATTATATGTTTTCTTAGGATCACACTTCTCACCTTAACTCGATTCTTGAAATTAACTTTTTTTGCGAAATATAATAATTCATAAGTTGAATTATTAACGTTCTTTTTTTTTTTTTTTTACAGAGTTTGTAATTCTATTAAAGCTTTTTAAAACCAATGCGATAGGTATGCAAGTACTGCTGCACGATTGGATTTATAGTTGTTTCTCTAGTTACCGTGAAAATACGTTTGGTCACGTAATTCAGCTTTGCTAAATCCAGAATTGGCTCGCCTGTTGTTTGAACGTTTAATATTTGTCTTTTTGATGCTAGGAAAATTTCTATTGATCACGTTTTGGTTTTTGTCTCGTTTTTAAATATCATTTTATAAACCATGGGAGCTATTCTATATATGAGAGTAATATATAAGGTAATATACCTATAAGAAATTAATACGGTAAATTAATTACTTATTATTATATAGAGGCACTAGAGCGAGGATAAAACTCAGAAACCAACTAATATAAAGCCATTTTCATATCATTTTCGGATCACTTAGGATGTTCCCTATTTTCACTGTTCTTCAATCTGCACTTTGAAGACGTTTTAAAAATGCGGAAGAAAAAATGTGAGTGAATAGAACAAACATAAGTGATAAATGCCATACAATGCATTGCCAAGTTGGTAGTAGCTACTGTTAATGAAAATGATCAGGTAGATGCTAAGGAAGCTCCTGGAAGAGTACAGAGCATGTGGTCTGTAGACAAAACAGGGAAAATCCAGGATGACATTTCATGCAAGTACAACTTTAACTTTCGAAAATCACTAATTAGCAAGAATCCAAGAATTAAAATGTCTTGGCAACTGAAGATGGAAGCTCCTACAAGGACATAATGGAAAAATTATAAGAGGAAGATTGATAAATGGAACCCTGGAACAAAAATACTTTTCTTGGAAAGCTCTAGTCTCTAATCCAAAACGTTGGCGGTTTCCACAAAGGCAGAATAAAAGTAAGTCTATCATTGGTGATGGACTTATCGAGAAGCTTTTGAACAATTTCCAGATTATAACATGATGCCAACAAAACGATCAGCCTTGACGTAGTACAAGAAATACAATCCTGTATACTATAGAAACAAAAAGGTTTAAATGGTAGGGCCATTTACAATGCATTGAATTGGAGCGATGGCAAAAATTAATCTTTCAGTATAAACAGATAGACAGGTCTAAAAGACGACGAGGAAAATATGGTTGTCGGATATAGAGAAAGGCAAAAAGAAGACTGGAAAAACCGAAGTAAGTGGCTGGGACGTTTGGATAAGTACAATGCCGCATGAATGATACATAGTTAATGCCTCTTTTTATATCCTCATATTCAAGGGATTTAGGTAAAGCAATACTTCTATGGCTATTAGATATTATATAGATACTTACATAGAATGACATGTTCTAAATGATCCGTCGCTCATGATTATGATCTGAACTCTCTTATTATCACAACTACTTGGAGACTGATGAATAGATTATAATAAATTGCAATCAAGCTGTCCGTGACCTACGTTTTTCAAGAAGCTTTCTCGATTGTGAAGATCATTTGGCATCAATATTCTGTATATTTTCACTATTTACTTACAGCCATTACATCCTAAGCCTATGTTGTTCCACTATGGATGGGGAAATGTTTCGACTTTTTTTTTTTGGTTCCTTCCCTTCCTCACCTTTAAGGCTACACGGGGTTTTCCCGGGCCAGGGGGTGTGGGCGGGGATTTAAATCCATTGTCTCATAGATCAGGTTGCCGGGAAACGGCGGTGCTGTGCACACAAGTTAGCCCGTTCTGCCACCCCACCCACCGAAATGTTTTTGACTACCCTGTTTACACTCACTAGTTTAGTTTAGGGCGTTTGTGCGGTCTTGATTGTTTCATTCTCAAGATTTCTGCCATCACTCATTCACACCTCTCCTCAGTATCTTGATTCCTTTAATAAGCTTATTTTACTTAGTATTGGAATTTCCTAAACGATTTTTTTTTCATTGACGTCAATTATAAATTTAAATATGCTCGAAGAATGCTTACTTTAACTTTCTCTTAGGAACAGATGGAATGAAGTCTCAATGCCAAATAAATATATGAAATGAATATTTGTTTGAATGGGATACCAGTCATCTTCTTAAATTTAAATACAGTCAAGAACGCGGCTAAAATAGTTCAGCTCTAATCATTTAATATTAAGTAGAATCGATTCAAAATTCTCTACGCTAGTAAAATGTTGGCATACTGTTGAATCATTTTCTAAGAATTTGCAAGTTTTTACTTAAAAAGAAAAACGTATAATGGGTTCTTTTATAATTAGTGGATATTTCACATCGTTAATTAATAAATATTCGTATATCATTAATGTTTTCTAACATACAGTATTATTATATGTTTTTCCAATTATTTCTTACTATTCTTGCTCCTTAAAGTTACATATTCTAATTCGATAACTAAGCTATACAATAGTGATCGTTGATCAAAGTCCATGAATTTTTATCTTACTTAAGAAGTTGCCACGTGGAGACTAGTGTTGCCCAAATGCGAGACCGAGACGAGTCTTGGTCTTGCAAATTGAGTTAAATGCAAAAGTATATGGTTATACCGATTATTAACATACAGTAACTATTACAGTAAGACTATCAAATATTAGTGACTATTTTGCCTTAATTTTTATTTAAAAAAACGATTTTTTTTACCAGTCCTGGTCTTGGTCTTGCAATGTGCAAGACCAAGACCGATTTTGGGCAACACTAGTGTAGACTATATCTATCGGTCCTAGGACCAACAGAAGAAGAAACACTGGTACTGACCCTATAAACTTTTTGTGCCTAAAAGAACATTCTAGATCGTAGAATGACAACCTCGGGTCTCGGGTGTTTGCTTTCTTTAGTATTTACTTAGGATAGTAAACCAACTAAGTTTAGTTTGGAAAACATTTTGGACGTAAAGGTTTAAACGCTACATTCATGGGTAGCGAATAGGATTGAATAAAGCAAAAGTCACTAATTTTATTTTCTGATTTTATATTACCGCACTGAAAAATATATTTTTTGAAATATTCAACACATTTTCTTAATAAACAAGGAAACTTCACATATTTATTCAAAAAATAATTTACGATGAAACTTTGTATAGCATGGTTGTAACATTTTTTTTTTTTTTGTTCTTCCCTACCTCGCCTTTTAGGCTATACGGGATTTTCCCGAGTCGGGGGGTGAGGGCGGGGAATTTAAAATCGTGGTGAGATGGACTGCTATTATCAACAATGAAATGTCACTTATTTGATCATTATTGTTATTCTTAGAGGACTGATTGCCCGAGAGTAAAATTTTATTTTATTCTTCTTATAAATTTCGACAATGACACGACAGCGAATGTCATATTGTCTACTGTCTACACCATGGTAGTAACCATTGCCGTAGTTCAATTTAATTACAAGAAGCTTAAAGCTTTATTATAATGCATATTTATTAATTTCAATTAGTTTGGGCTGTGAGCTTGAAGATTTTAATTTAAATAACCTAGTTTATTCTTCTTTTATTTTAACTCATATTTACTTAAACCCATATTGGCCTCACAGACTTACCGTTCAGCGAAAAAAAAGGCACTATTACAATATTTTCAATCCAAAATGTTAAAATTAATTGCAATTGCTTCCCTCTATGTAAACAACAAAACTGTAAAACAACTTCAGTCAACCAACCATCGGCCAACACATACCCTATCTTTTATAACTTCGCGGACACAACAATAGACTTAAAATGACATGGCCATCGCTGACGTGTCAATCAAGTGGCGATTGAAAAGAAGCTAGATGAGAGATCACCTTTTCTGAATTAGGGAAGTGAACATAGGCCAGGAAGAATTGCTGCTGGTTAGTATCCATACTCATCCCTAAAATGTCCTTATCCAAATTCAAAAACTACAATACATCTGCTTATTGTCACATTCATGATAGGTTTGGTTAAGATTTCATGAGAAAAACAATTATAGACAAATTATTTATTTTATGTAAGGTTATAGCGCCTTTTCATAGCTTCCACTGGCCACTGATATCAGTAACGCGGCTGTGTGAGAAGCGCTGGGATGTTCTAGTGTCCCACTTTTCCCTTCTGTGGTGGAAGAAAAGGTCTGGTTCGGAGTTCAACTGAATTAATGTTTGTAAATAGTGTGTATAAGTATGTATGTATTTAAGTTTTTATTTTGACTAGTTTGTTTCTGCTTATATTTAATTATGATATAAATTATTTAGTTGTTACTCCGTTGAATTTATTTTTATCTATTGCAAATATGGTGTGTTTGAACTCTTTTATTACTGTTACCAATGTCCTTAATTCTGACTCAATGTAATATAACTCAATAAAAATACGCATGAATTAGTAACTTATCTTGTCTTATTCATATATATATATATATATATATATATATATATATATATATATATATATATATATATACATATATATATATATATGTTTTTTTTTTCTTTAGCTTTTTCATTTGGTGGAAGATAGAAACAAAAAAGAAGGGGAGAATGTTTAAAAAGCAAAAGTGACACATCAGTAGTAGTTGTTGATGATGAGTTCATCACAGACCCAATTAAAGCTTTTAATAGAGGGACGACCTACAATACTCGCCCATAATTTTGAACCCTAAACTACTGAAAACTACCAAATTGGAACTTACAATTGAAGACTGGAATGTTTAATTGTAAAGATATCTGCACGGTAGTTTTCACATCATTCGAACCGTGCGTTTCAAAAACCCAACGGGACTGGTTATTTCATCAATGACTGACTTACTAAACAAAATTAATGAACTGACAAAGAATTAATAATAGAACAAGAAAATCATATTTAATAAGTATGGCGTTTTAAAATTCCACTTTCGTTTGTCTTCTCCCTTCCAATGATCAATATATTGTATCTTTTCCCTTCATTTCAAGAACGAATGATAAGTTCTGTATAAATCTTTTTCTAAATCTATTCGATCCTATTAAGCTCACATTAAGTATATCAAGTCTCCGACAAGAACAGCCACGGACTAAAATATTTGAACAACTGAAAATTTCTCCTCTTGCCTGCATTTTGGTCCTCTTGAATTTATGGTCATTGTAAAAAATTATGGAAGAGATTTAAAAAAAAAAAAGGATGGATCATCTCATCCATCCACTTTCAAAAACAAAATTTTCATCCTTAGGTATAGTCAAAGTAAAATCCAGTAACTTGAGTAACGTCTGACATTGAAAATGAAACCACCTTTCGTATTCATCTTTCTCCACCCTTGACATAAAATGGCAAAAATTTGTAAGCCTTCATTTAAAAATAGTAAGTTAGTACGTTGAAATGCTAATCGGCTTTTTCATTTCATATGTTTCAATTAGGAGAGGCTTTATGTGTAATAACTTCTAACTCGAGGGTCTTCTTCATTGCATCAGTGTCTGTTTAGATATTATATATACTGCTGTTTGAAAGGAGAAAAGAGAGATTTAGAAGGAAATTCACGTATCCATCATAATAGCTACGGTTATAAGCTTTAGGTAAGAGGTAACAAATATGCAAGGAGATGAGAATTATTATTTATTTCACCCTTTAGTCAGGATCCAATATATTTATGTGGAATGAGCAGAATTTTCTAGTTCGCGAGTGCTTCTTTAGGCAATGAGAGGCCCACATTTTAATTTCTGTGACAAATCAATATTGGAATTTGAATTAGTTAAAAAACAAAAGCCACGATTTTTTTTTTACTACTCTGGTATCCATTTAAAATGATAATTTACTTAAAATAACAAATATAATTATTAAAACTAAAAGCTTTAACTATGAGTAGATATAAAAGACCGATTCTGGCACAGGGCTTTGGAGCAACATGGTTAGTATCATTTTTTATTGAAGGGGCAAAGGATACATCTACCAGGACAGTAGTATGTATCACACATTGACTAATACTACATTTTATTTGATATAATTGTAGAATTTGGACATCACGGTGTATTTTTTTTTTTTCAAATCATTTTTGATTTTATATTTATAAAAATATTATATAAAATAGAATTATCTGTGTATATTTTACTGATTGTGTGCATCTCTCTTAGTTCAGCCTACTGCTTTAAGCCCTCTCACCACGGCAAGGTGAAGATGCATCGAGAGGGTGGTTTACGGGCGTTTATAGCCTCGCCAGTGACCAAATCGCACATACTTTTGGTTTACAGGTAAATCAATACCATGCCAGTGACCAAATCACACATACTTTTGGTTTACAGGTAAATCAATACCGTGCCAGTGACCAAATCACAAACACACACACACACACACACACACACATTGGTTTACAGGTAAATCAATACCATGCCAGTGACCAAATCACACATACTTTTGGTTTACAGGTAAATCAATACCGTGCCAGTGACCAAATCACAAACACACACACACACACACACACACACACACACACATTGGTTTACAGGTAAATCAATACCATGCCAGTGACCAAAAACAAAAAAAAAATCTACTAGAAAATAACAAACTTCTTAATACAATTAACTCAGAATAAATAACAAATTATTTTTTTGTATTTTCTTTTTGTTTAATATTTTTTTTTTAATTTTTTAAATATTATTTTTATTTTTATTTCAATTTGTTCAACTCAGCCAATTCATAATGACCGTAGGCCAATGTATTGACCCCATCTTCTAATATGTGTCTTTTATCATCAAACGGAGAAAGGGAAACTTTATTTATCTCGGTACTAAAAATATTATGCTCCTTTGATTGTATCGATCTCATAGGTGTATGCATAATTTCATTGTTTAATAACACTTGCTCGTAGTCTTCAAAAGTGATATATTGTTTTAACGATGACACTTTTACACCCTTAGCACGCTTCTTTACATCACTTTCTGTCATAATCGCATACATTTTTGCTCGTAAGCCCACATATTTTAAAACTATTTTTGAATTTAATTCATCTTTAAACTTTCCTAATTTTTTTTTATTTTCATCTGAGAAACAGAAATGATTTTTAGGATAATCTGAGAAATCAAAATACTGATTCATTTTGTTCATGTCTTCATAGACATCCTCCGTTAAAACTCTATAAATAAAGGAATCGGTATCGGTGTACATCATTTTTAAGGTATTACCGGAATATTTTTGCAACATGATGTTATAATGAAATTGGTACATAACAGTTTTAGATAAATCTAAAATGCTCATACCAATATATATAGGTTTGTTAAATATAACTTTAGATTTTCCCATATGCACTGCTGCTATATTCTCATTGTAGATTGTACGGTCTATAAAATTTGGTTTAGCAATGAGTTTCATCAACTTTTTCATGTCAGTTACTAGTTGAATATTTTGATGATTCCTGATATTTTCCATTGTCTTACCGAAAACGGCGTTGTTTAGTAACTTATATAAATCCTTTTCAAAGTCGTTGGAGGCTCCTTTTCTCAATTCTGTATTGTATTCTATATACGAGCGAAGCCAAGGTGATTGTTTAAACTTTAATGCACGGTGAATTTTTTCTAATTTTAAGCCATGTTTTAAGGCTTGTATCAAATTTTTATAATGTAGAACGTAGCGGGTTCTTTTTCCGAAATGGGTTATTAATTTTTTTGAATTACAATTGGCTTTCGGTGATACAATTGTTTCAGGTAAAAAGGGAAAATCATTATGAATATGATGCAGTTCTTGAGGATAGCTAATATCGATTTCAAAAATATATCCGACTTCATCTTCGTCCTCCAGATCGAAGATGTTTATTGATTCTGGGTTTTTAACCCACTGGAATCCTCCATACGGTAAATACATGCTCATTGATTGCCCATAAAGATTATTCGCATCTAAATAAATTATGTAGCTAGATTCTTCGTTTGAATTGAAGTTACTCATGTATTTATTATTTGCTTCTGCATATCGGTGCGATACCTGACACAAACCTCCTCGAATCCCATGCTCTATCATTAAAATCATGTCGTAATCTTGTAAGAGCTCTATGTTCATTTTTGTATATTTCAACATGGCATCCCACGTTAAGCCGGGGACGGTAAAATAATGAGCTGGATCCAGTTTATGGGTCTTCATCATAACATTGCGAAAAGATTCGAAGACGTCACAAAGTAGAAGAACGTCAGTTTTAACATAAATATCTGCGTATTCCCCTAAAGATTTACATTTGAATTGTTTCCAAATGTTTTGAGCATGTTTATAATCTTCAACGCTGATATCAGTTTCACATAATTTATTGTAAAAAGCTTCAATGGGTGGGAGCTCTGTTTCATTTAATTTTTCTGCATTATCTATATAATCGTATGGGAACACACCTTTTCTTGTAACCAATACTAATTCTTCTTCTCGGTAATATTTTGAAGTTTCCTTGAATTTATCCATTGATAGAGATTGTACAAGGTAATCTAAGCTTCGTGGCATGAATCTATAAGAATCTATGAATCTCAATTTTATTTTACCCACATGTTTAGTGAATGATATATATTTTTCTTCGTTATTCGGTATTACTTCAACATCTCCAGGAATATTTCCCAATTCCTTAACTATGAAATGTGCGTCATAATTGCTCAAGTTATGCATTATAACAGGTACAAACGAGGGGTTTACACGTTTTAAATTACAATTATTACAAGATGGTCCTAAGTAAGTTCCTGTTAGGTGGCAATGATCTCTAACTTTTATATTATTTTCATTAAATACATTTTGGCACATGTAGCAGTGCTTGTTGCTTCAGACCAATCTTCCTCTTCTTCTGATGAGATCCGCATCGGTTTCTTTATCTTATAAATGTCTTGTATTTTGTTTGCTACATTTGTAATATATTCCATAAAGTGAGAAGTAGCATTTACTCCCCTATAAACGTACGGTTCGGTTATCGGAATGCCTACTCCTTCAATTCCTTTTACATATATACAAAACGATATCGGATCATGCCTCTGATATTTGGTTGTATTCAATGATGGTTCATTTATAGGGACTAATATGGATTCAAAGTCAGCATAGATAACAAATGGTACTTTACTTTGTCGTTCCACATTTGAGAATCTGATAAAGGGATCTTTCGGTAGCTCAATTCTTACCGGTTTATTTTCAGAGCAATATATTTTATGTTCTTCAAGTTTATCACCTGATTTTTTCCCATACCGGTTGTCAAAATGTGTAAAACAGCGCTTACAAAATGTTACTTTATGTCCGTATTGGGTAATTTGATTTCCGACTAATCTTTCAAAATTCTTTATGTAAACATAGTGGGAAGTTTGATCATCAGACAGGAGTAAAAGATCGCGATGGTCTTTCAATTCCGTTTTACAGACTTTTAGAGGGTATATCTTTTCTTTTTCATCCAGACCATAAACATTGATGGAAATATCATTTATTTTTTCGAATTTCGTTATTTCGTTGAGAGAAGTTGGGGATGAAACGCAATTAAAGTCATACAAATGTTCTAAATTGACGTACTTAGTGACACGATGAGCATTCTTTTTCACAAATTTTGCTAAAATAGAATACCTAAAACAGTGCATGTCATTATTCCGTACATTAATGCAAGCTTTCTTCGATTCTATAGATGCCGGGAGAGGAAGATATGTAGATCCCCTTAACGGTAAATATTTGTTGATTCTTAATCTAATCCCGTCAACCGCACTTAGCTTCCACCCGCTTTTTTGAAATTGAGACTCCTCTGCTTCCGTTATAATTTTGATGAAACTTTTCTCAATAAATTTGACAAGATCGCTACTTTTAAATATACATTTGTTTCGTGTTTTGAAAGCTCTATCAGTCTTATCACCAATAGAATTTGTAAAAGTACATTCTAATAGGAAATTTACTTTTAATGCGCAATGTTGATGTAGTAAATCTCGAATTTTATCCGCTAAGAGGTTCTTAATACTTTCCAGAAACGTGTTAATATCCATACAATCGGGCGATCTAATGAAGAATGACGCCAAACGGTTTTGAAAAGCTGTTTCGTACATATTAAGTCCATGCTCGTCTGGAACGAGTGTTAACACTTCATTCTTTTGTGGCTCAAATAATTTCAATCTTTTTAGAAACGGTTCCTGGGTGCAAACATTTTCATGTCTCTTACCGTTATAAGTATTTGAAAAAATCCCTCTACATCTAGTACAAGTATATGCCGAATTACCGTTACAAGAATTTTGATGTTTTCGAAGGTTCTTCAAATACTCAAAAGAATTTCCACAAAGATTACATTTAAACTGATTCATTTTTGTAATATATTACAAAAAACCTATACAATTTATAAAGAGTGTGAACGATTTACGAACTTTGAAGAAAAAGATAGGTATAACCTATACAATATAACAATAAATATAACCTCTACAATATAACAAGAAACAATAAATATAAACTACAAAATTTAAAACAAATATAACTTCTATAATTTAAAAAATAAAATAAATATAACCTCTATAATATATTAAAAAAAAAAATATAACCTCTACAATATAAAAAAAAAAAAAAAATATATATATAACCTCCACAATACAAAAATAAATAATAACCTATACAATATAACAATAACTATAACCTATGCAATTGATAACCTAAACAAAATACTATAACCTACAAAAACTGACTCAAACAAAATAATCTATACAACAAACAAAGATTTATATGACCACAAGACGATGTTCACACTACGATAGCAAAGACGCAAATGAGGTCTCGCGAAGCCGACATCTCTTATATACTCTTGAATGGCCAGTACTACCAACACAACCTACATAATTATCAATACTACCAACACAACCTAAATATTAATTAAATATAATGCAACATATAGGGGTGTGACGTCACTACCATCAGAATCACCGATGTTCATCTAAGGTATTGTCCACAGCCTCCTTGATTTTATGATACTGACGTATAGTTTTGTTATTTACACTCATGTTAACCTATATATCTTATTAATTATTTTCTGTTTTTTCCAATATTTTCTTATATATTTTATAAATCTAACATAATTATTTTAGTTAAATCCCTACGTTCATTGCTAATTTTATATACAATTTCCAACATTTACGTACAATGTTACATATTTTTATACCATTTTCAACAATTTTCAATAAACTATACCATTTTTACCTATATTTCTTACCATTTTCGTATATATTTAGCATATATTTACGCTTTATACGACAATTTTAATTATTATGAACCCATTTATATTAGTTTCATAGGCACTGTTATAGTATATTTATCTTATATTTTACTCCATTTTCCGCTATTTTTATTAAAATTTAACATTTATGCCTAAATTACATAAACTTTTTGTCAACATTTAACATATATTCAAGCTTTATACTACATTTTAAAACCATTTACATAAAAGTTTTATACTATATCTGTCTAATATTTGACACTATTTTTTTTTATTATATTTTTACCCAATTCCCAATAAAATTTTGCCATTTTTACCTCTATTTATATTATTTTTTTCTAAATTAACATCAACAAGAAAACTCACACTTCATTTTCAATCTCATTCTACTTATTTTTAACAAATTCACTCTTTACATTACAGTTTTAAACCATATACATCAGTTAGTTAGACACTTGTATACTACATTTATCTCATATTTCAAATTATTTTTTTATGTTTTCATCCCATTTCCAATAAAATTTCTCAGTTTTACCCATAATTCTTATCATTTTCGTCTATTTATAACAAATATTCATGGTTTACTTTACAATTTTAAGTATTTTTATCTTATTTTAATCGGTTACATAGACAATTGATAGTATATTTATCTTATAATTGAACATATTTTTTGTATTTTTACCCCATTTCCAATAAAATTTGCCATTTTTACCTATTTTTCATCTAAATTAACATGAAACAAGAAAATTCACACTATATTTTTAATCTCATTCTACTTATTTTTAACAAATTCACTCTTTACATTACAGTTTTAAACCATATACATCAGTTAGTTAGACAATTTGATACTATATTTATCTCATATTTCAACTTATTTTTTTATATTTTCGCCCCATTTCCAATAAAATTTCTCAGTTTTACCCATAATTCTTATCATTTTCGTCTATTTATAACATATATTCATGGTTTACTTTGCAATTTCAAGTATTTTTATCTTATTTCAATCGGTTACATAGGCATTTTGATAGTATATTTATCTTCTAATTGAACATATTTTTGTATTTTTACCCCATTTCCAACAATTTTCGATAAAATTTACCATTTTTATCTATTTTTCATCTAAATTAACATGAAACAAGAAAATTCACACTACATTTTCAATCTCATTCTACTTATTTTTAACAAATTCACTCTTTACATTACAGTTTTAAACCATATACATCAGTTAGTTAGACAATTTGATACTATATTTATCTCATATTTCAACTTATTTTTTTATATTTTCACCCCATTTCCAATAAAATTTCTCAGTTTTACCCATAATTCTTATCATTTTCGTCTATTTATAACATATATTCATGGTTTACTTTGCAATTTCAAGTATTTTTATCTTATTTCAATCGGTTACATAGGCATTTTGATAGTATATTTATCTTCTAATTGAACATATTTTTGTATTTTTACCCCATTTCCAACAATTTTCGATAAAATTTACCATTTTTATCTATTTTTCAGTAATGTTTAAAAAATATATAAGGTTTATCTACAATTCTTATAATTTTCGATAAAATTTAACATGTATTCAAGCTTTTAGACTACAGTTTTAAATATTATATTAGGTACATATAAACATTTTTATATTATATTTATTTCGTATTGTCAATAAAATTGACTATTGTTAACTATAATGTTTTGTTTAAATTTATCATATATTTATGTTGAGCAATAGTTTAAAGTATTTTTACTCTATTTTCTACTATTTTCAATAATATTTAACATTTTTACCAATATTTCTTATAATTTCGGTCTATAATTAACATATATTCACGAATTTCCTTTCAATTCGATGTATGTTTACCTAGTTACATCATAACTATTCAGATAATTTTTATAAACATATTTATCTAATATTTGATAATATTACTATATTCTTTCATTGACAGTAGTCCATTTGTTGTATGTTTACTCCATTTTCAGAAATTTTCAACAAAATTTACCATTTTTGCTTAAATTTAACACATATTCACACTTTTACACTATAGTTTAAATATTTCAAATACATTTATATTAGTTACATATACAATTTTTATCGTTTATTTATTTCATATATGAACGTATTTTCATACCATTTTAAGAAATTTTTAACAAAATTTACTATATTTCTTATAATTTTCATCTAAATTTAACTGTGTTCTCCCACTTTGTTTAATGAATTATTATTTATTTTCAACATCTGTTGATATTATATGTAAGTAAAGCTTTCTTGTAATTTTTATTTTTCATTGTGATATTTCAACATTGTTTAATAACATCAACACATTTCACGTAATGTTCTTTAAAATATACACACTATTTATGATATATATCACTAAACCGCAGTGCATTATTATAAATATTATCTTAAATATACGACATTCTTTATATTTTATGAAAGAAATTCACTAATGTTGTAATAATTTTCCCCTATAAGTAGAGTATAATACAGCTATAAAACTAAAATTCAACATCCTAACACTAATTTCATTAGAAATATACGATATTATAAACAATTTTAAGAAGTTCACTAAGTGCGTAATATAATTATTCGAAGTATTTACATACATACAATTGCTTAAAAGTATTCAAATACGAAATTTCTAGAGCTTCTACACACTATCACTAGAAAAAATACATACATTTTTCAAATAATACATATAATAATGTAATACAAAGGGTAGGGAGGTTACACTGAGGTTATAACATATGGGAAGGCCTGTAGAGTAGCACGAGGAACCCTATGATGAAATAAAAAAAAAGTAGAGAGGTTATTGTTAGGTTATAAGCAGTAGGGTAGAAATGCCGGTTCTGGCACCAGAATTTGGGGAGCACTTTTGGACTTTGGACCCTGGGCTATTCTTACCTTAACCACCTGTACACCACGTGACCAATATAATTTATTTTGATTGATCTTAATCCCTAATCTTAATCCCTAATCTCTAATGGAAATCCTTAATCCTAATCCTAATCCTAATTTGTATTTTTTCATTTTTAAGTTCGACACGTTTCATCTTGTCAAAACAAGTTCCAACTCGTTGAACTCAGCTTCTAGTGTAGAACCGGCATTTCTACCCTACTGCTTATAACCTAACAATAACCTCTCTACTTTTTTTTTTATTTCATCATAGGGTTCCTCGTGCTACTCTACAGGCCTTCCCATATGTTATAACCTCAGTGTAACCTCCCTACCCTTTGTATTACATTATTATATGTATTATTTGAAAAATGTATGTATTTTTTCTAGTGATAGTGTGTAGAAGCTCTAGAAATTTCGTATTTGAATACTTTTAAGCAATTGTATGTATGTAAATACTTCGAATAATTATATTACGCACTTAGTGAACTTCTTAAAATTGTTTATAATATCGTATATTTCTAATGAAATTAGTGTTAGGATGTTGAATTTTAGTTTTATAGCTGTATTATACTCTACTTATAGGGGAAAATTATTACAACATTAGTGAATTTCTTTCATAAAATATAAAGAATGTCGTATATTTAAGATAATATTTATAATAATGCACTGCGGTTTAGTGATATATATCATAAATAGTGTGTATATTTTAAAGAACATTACGTGAAATGTGTTGATGTTATTAAACAATGTTGAAATATCACAATGAAAAATAAAAATTACAAGAAAGCTTTACTTACATATAATATCAACAGATGTTGAAAATAAATAATAATTCATTAAACAAAGTGGGAGAACACAGTTAAATTTAGATGAAAATTATAAGAAATATAGTAAATTTTGTTAAAAATTTCTTAAAATGGTATGAAAATACGTTCATATATGAAATAAATAAACGATAAAAATTGTATATGTAACTAATATAAATGTATTTGAAATATTTAAACTATAGTGTAAAAGTGTGAATATGTGTTAAATTTAAGCAAAAATGGTAAATTTTGTTGAAAATTTCTGAAAATGGAGTAAACATACAACAAATGGACTACTGTCAATGAAAGAATATAGTAATATTATCAAATATTAGATAAATATGTTTATAAAAATTATCTGAATAGTTATGATGTAACTAGGTAAACATACATCGAATTGAAAGGAAATTCGTGAATATATGTTAATTATAGACCGAAATTATAAGAAATATTGGTAAAAATGTTAAATATTATTGAAAATAGTAGAAAATAGAGTAAAAATACTTTAAACTATTGCTCAACATAAATATATGATAAATTTAAACAAAACATTATAGTTAACAATAGTCAATTTTATTGACAATACGAAATAAATATAATATAAAAATGTTTATATGTACCTAATATAATATTTAAAACTGTAGTCTAAAAGCTTGAATACATGTTAAATTTTATCGAAAATTATAAGAATTGTAGATAAACCTTATATATTTTTTAAACATTACTGAAAAATAGATAAAAATGGTAAATTTTATCGAAAATTGTTGGAAATGGGGTAAAAATACAAAAATATGTTCAATTAGAAGATAAATATACTATCAAAATGCCTATGTAACCGATTGAAATAAGATAAAAATACTTGAAATTGTAAAGTAAACCATGAATATATGTTATAAATAGACGAAAATGATAAGAATTATGGGTAAAACTGAGAAATTTTATTGGAAATGGGGTGAAAATATAAAAAAATAAGTTGAAATATGAGATAAATATAGTATCAAAATGTCTAACTAACTGGTGTATATGGTTTAAAACTGTAATGTAAAGAGTGAATTTGTTAAAAATAAGTAGAATGAGATTGAAAATGAAGTGTGAATTTTCTTGTTTCATGTTAATTTAGATGAAAAATAGGTAAAAATGGCAAATTTTATTGGAAATGGGGTAAAAATACAAAAAATATGTTCAATTATAAGATAAATATACTATCAATTGTCTATGTAACCGATTGAAATAAGATAAAAATACTTGAAATTGTAAAGTAAACCATGAATATATGTTATAAATAGACGAAAATGATAAGAATTATGGGTAAAACTGAGAAATTTTATTGGAAATGGGGTGAAAATATAAAAAAATAAGTTGAAATATGAGATAAATATAGTATCAAATTGTCTAACTAACTGATGTATATGGTTTAAAACTGTAATGTAAAGAGTGAATTTGTTAAAAATAAGTAGAATGAGATTGAAAATGTAGTGTGAATTTTCTTGTTTCATGTTAATTTAGATGAAAAATAGGTAAAAATGGCAAATTTTATTGGAAATGGGGTAAAAATACAAAAAATATGTTCAATTATAAGATAAATATACTATCAAAATGTCTATGTAACCGATTAAAATAAGATAAAAATACTTAAAATTGTAAAGTAAACCATGAATATTTGTTATAAATAGACGAAAATGATAAGAATTATGGGTAAAACTGAGAAATTTTATTGGAAATGGGATGAAAACATGAAAAAATAATTTGAAATATGAGATAAATGTAGTATACAAGTGTCTAACTAACTGATGTATATGGTTTAAAACTGTAATGTAAAGAGTGAATTTGTTAAAAATAAGTAGAATGAGATTGAAAATGAAGTGTGAGTTTTCTTGTTGATGTTAATTTAGAAAAAAATAATATAAATAGAGGTAAAAATGGCAAAATTTTATTGGGAATTGGGTAAAAATATAATAAAAAAAAATAGTGTCAAATATTAGACAAATATAGTATAAAACTTTTATGTAAATGGTTTTAAAATGTAGTATAAAGCTTGAATATATGTTAAATGTTGACAAAAAGTTTATGTAATTTAGGCATAAATGTTAAATTTTAATAAAAATAGCGGAAAATGGAGTAAAATATAAGATAAATATACTATAACAGTGCCTATGAAACTAATATAAATGGGTTCATAATAATTAAAATTGTCGTATAAAGCGTAAATATATGCTAAATATATACGAAAATGGTAAGAAATATAGGTAAAAATGGTATAGTTTATTGAAAATTGTTGAAAATGGTATAAAAATATGTAACATTGTACGTAAATGTTGGAAATTGTATATAAAATTAGCAATGAACGTAGGGATTTAACTAAAATAATTATGTTAGATTTATAAAATATATAAGAAAATATTGGAAAAAACAGAAAATAATTAATAAGATATATAGGTTAACATGAGTGTAAATAACAAAACTATACGTCAGTATCATAAAATCAAGGAGGCTGTGGACAATACCTTAGATGAACATCGGTGATTCTGATGGTAGTGACGTCACACCCCTATATGTTGCATTATATTTAATTAATATTTAGGTTGTGTTGGTAGTATTGATAATTATGTAGGTTGTGTTGGTAGTACTGGCCATTCAAGAGTATATAAGAGATGTCGGCTTCGCGAGACCTCATTTGCGTCTTTGCTATCGTAGTGTGAACATCGTCTTGTGGTCATATAAATCTTTGTTTGTTGTATAGATTATTTTGTTTGAGTCAGTTTTTGTAGGTTATAGTATTTTGTTTAGGTTATCAATTGCATAGGTTATAGTTATTGTTATATTGTATAGGTTATTATTTATTTTTGTATTGTGGAGGTTATATATATATATATATCTTTTTTTTTTTATATTGTAGAGGTTATATTTTTTTTTTTAATATATTATAGAGGTTATATTTATTTTATTTTTTAAATTATAGAAGTTATATTTGTTTTAAATTTTGTAGTTTATATTCATTGTTTCTTGTTATATTGTAGAGGTTATATTTATTGTTATATTGTATAGGTTATACCTATCTTTTTCTTCAAAGTTCGTAAATCGTTCACACTCTTTATAAATTGTATAGGTTTTTTGTAATATATTACAAAAATGAATCAGTTTAAATGTAATCTTTGTGGAAATTCTTTTGAGTATTTGAAGAACCTTCGAAAACATCAAAATTCTTGTAACGGTAATTCGGCATATACTTGTACTAGATGTAGAGGGATTTTTTCAAATACTTATAACGGTAAGAGACATGAAAATGTTTGCACCCAGGAACCGTTTCTAAAAAGATTGAAATTATTTGAGCCACAAAAGAATGAAGTGTTAACACTCGTTCCAGACGAGCATGGACTTAATATGTACGAAACAGCTTTTCAAAACCGTTTGGCGTCATTCTTCATTAGATCGCCCGATTGTATGGATATTAACACGTTTCTGGAAAGTATTAAGAACCTCTTAGCGGATAAAATTCGAGATTTACTACATCAACATTGCGCATTAAAAGTAAATTTCCTATTAGAATGTACTTTTACAAATTCTATTGGTGATAAGACTGATAGAGCTTTCAAAACACGAAACAAATGTATATTTAAAAGTAGCGATCTTGTCAAATTTATTGAGAAAAGTTTCATCAAAATTATAACGGAAGCAGAGGAGTCTCAATTTCAAAAAAGCGGGTGGAAGCTAAGTGCGGTTGACGGGATTAGATTAAGAATCAACAAATATTTACCGTTAAGGGGATCTACATATCTTCCTCTCCCGGCATCTATAGAATCGAAGAAAGCTTGCATTAATGTACGGAATAATGACATGCACTGTTTTAGGTATTCTATTTTAGCAAAATTTGTGAAAAAGAATGCTCATCGTGTCACTAAGTACGTCAATTTAGAACATTTGTATGACTTTAATTGCGTTTCATCCCCAACTTCTCTCAACGAAATAACGAAATTCGAAAAAATAAATGATATTTCCATCAATGTTTATGGTCTGGATGAAAAAGAAAAGATATACCCTCTAAAAGTCTGTAAAACGGAATTGAAAGACCATCGCGATCTTTTACTCCTGTCTGATGATCAAACTTCCCACTATGTTTACATAAAGAATTTTGAAAGATTAGTCGGAAATCAAATTACCCAATACGGACATAAAGTAACATTTTGTAAGCGCTGTTTTACACATTTTGACAACCGGTATGGGAAAAAATCAGGTGATAAACTTGAAGAACATAAAATATATTGCTCTGAAAATAAACCGGTAAGAATTGAGCTACCGAAAGATCCCTTTATCAGATTCTCAAATGTGGAACGACAAAGTAAAGTACCATTTGTTATCTATGCTGACTTTGAATCCATATTAGTCCCTATAAATGAACCATCATTGAATACAACCAAATATCAGAGGCATGATCCGATATCGTTTTGTATATATGTAAAAGGAATTGAAGGAGTAGGCATTCCGATAACCGAACCGTACGTTTATAGGGGAGTAAATGCTACTTCTCACTTTATGGAATATATTACAAATGTAGCAAACAAAATACAAGACATTTATAAGATAAAGAAACCGATGCGGATCTCATCAGAAGAAGAGGAAGATTGGTCTGAAGCAACAAGCACTGCTACATGTGCCAAAACGTATTTAATGAAAATAATATAAAAGTTAGAGATCATTGCCACCTAACAGGAACTTACTTAGGACCATCTTGTAATAATTGTAATTTAAAACGTGTAAACCCCTCGTTTGTACCTGTTATAATGCATAACTTGAGCAATTATGACGCACATTTCATAGTTAAGGAATTGGGAAATATTCCTGGAGATGTTGAAGTAATACCGAATAACGAAGAAAAATATATATCATTCACTAAACATGTGGGTAAAATAAAATTGAGATTCATAGATTCTTATAGATTCATGCCACGAAGCTTAGATTACCTTGTACAATCTCTATCAATGGATAAATTCAAGGAAACTTCAAAATATTACCGAGAAGAAGAATTAGTATTGGTTACAAGAAAAGGTGTGTTCCCATACGATTATATAGATAATGCAGAAAAATTAAATGAAACAGAGCTCCCACCCATTGAAGCTTTTTACAATAAATTATGTGAAACTGATATCAGCGTTGAAGATTATAAACATGCTCAAAACATTTGGAAACAATTCAAATGTAAATCTTTAGGGGAATACGCAGATATTTATGTTAAAACTGACGTTCTTCTACTTTGTGACGTCTTCGAATCTTTTCGCAATGTTATGATGAAGACCCATAAACTGGATCCAGCTCATTATTTTACCGTCCCCGGCTTAACGTGGGATGCCATGTTGAAATATACAAAAATGAACATAGAGCTCTTACAAGATTACGACATGATTTTAATAATAGAGCATGGAATTGAAGGAGGTTTTTGTCAGGTATTGCTCCGCTTTGCAGAAGAAAATTATAAAATATATGAGTACCTTCAATTCAAACGTAGAATCTAGTTACATAATTTCTTTAGATCCGAATAATCTTTATGGTCAATCAATGAGCATGTATTTACCGTATGGAGGATTCCAGTGGGTTAAAAACCCAGAATCAATAAACATCTTCGATCTGGAGGACGAAGATGAAGTCGGATATATTTTTGAAATCGATATTAGCTATCCTCAAGAACTGCATCATATTCATAATGATTTTCCCTTTTTACCTGAAACAATTGTATCACCGAAAGCCAATTGTAATTCAAAAAAATTAATAACCCATTTCGGAAAAAGAACCCGCTACGTTCTACATTATAAAAATTTGATACAAGCCTTAAAACATGGCTTAAAATTAGAAAAAATTCACCGTGCATTAAAGTTTAAACAATCACCTTGGCTTCGCTCGTATATAGAATACAACACAGAATTGAGAAAAGGAGCCTCCAACGACTTTGAAAAGGATTTATATAAGTTACTAAACAACGCAGTTTTCGGTAAGACAATGGAAAATATCAGGAATCATCAAAATATTCAACTAGTAACTGACATGAAAAAGTTGATGAAACTCATTGCTAAACCAAATTTTATAGACCGTACAATCTACAATGAGAATATAGCAGCAGTGCATATGGGAAAATCTAAAGTTATATTTAACAAACCTATATATATTGGTATGAGCATTTTAGATTTATCTAAAACTGTTATGTACCAATTTCATTATGAACATCATGTTACAAAAATATTCCGGTAATACCTTAAAAATGATGTACACCGATACCGATTCCTTTATTTATAGAGTTTTAACGGAGGATGTCTATGAAGACATGAACAAAATGAATCAGTATTTTGATTTCTCAGATTATCCTAAAAATCATTTCTGTTTCTCAGATGAAAATAAAAAAAAATTAGGAAAGTTTAAAGATGAATTAAATTCAAAAATAGTTTTAAAATATGTGGGCTTACGAGCAAAAATGTATGCGATTATGACAGAAAGTGATGTAAAGAAGCGTGCTAAGGGTGTAAAAGTGTCATCGTTAAAACAATATATCACTTTTGAAGACTACGAGCAAGTGTTATTAAACAATGAAATTATGCATACACCTATGAGATCGATACAATCAAAGGAGCATAATATTTTTAGTACCGAGATAAATAAAGTTTCCCTTTCTCCGTTTGATGATAAAAGACACATATTAGAAGATGGGGTCAATACATTGGCCTACGGTCATTATGAATTGGCTGAGTTGAACAAATTGAAATAAAAATAAAAATAATATTTAAAAAATTAAAAAAAAAATATTAAACAAAAAGAAAATACAAAAAAATAATTTGTTATTTATTCTGAGTTAATTGTATTAAGAAGTTTGTTATTTTCTAGTAGATTTTTTTTTTGTTTTTGGTCACTGGCATGGTATTGATTTACCTGTAAACCAATGTGTGTGTGTGTGTGTGTGTGTGTGTGTGTGTGATTTGGTCACTGGCACGGTATTGATTTACCTGTAAACCAAAAGTATGTGTGATTTGGTCACTGGCACGGTATTGATTTACCTGTAAACCAAAAGTATGTGTGATTTGGTCACTGGCATGGTATTGATTTACCTGTAAACCAAAAGTATGTGCGATTTGGTCACTGGCGAGGCTATAAACGCCCGTAAACCACCCTCTCGATGCATCTTCACCTTGCCGTGGTGAGAGGGCTTAAAGCAGTAGGCTGAACTAAGAGAGATGCACACAATCAGTAAAATATACACAGATAATTCTATTTTATATAATATTTTTATAAATATAAAATCAAAAATGATTTGAAAAAAAAAAAATACACCGTGATGTCCAAATTCTACAATTATATCAAATAAAATGTAGTATTAGTCAATGTGTGATACATACTACTGTCCTGGTAGATGTATCCTTTGCCCCTTCAATAAAAAATGATACTAACCATGTTGCTCCAAAGCCCTGTGCCAGAATCGGTCTTTTATATCTACTACTATGATTACTATTTATTAATTAAGTATATCTAGTTATTAATTTTATTTTAAACTATGAACCTCTTCTTACACGTTAAAGAAAAAAATGACCTTAATCAGATTAAAACGTTCAATTATAATTTAACGCATTCCTTCTATATACTAATTATTTTATATATGTAATTATTTAATTGAAGTGTTCTGTATAATAGAGGTTAGTTACAAGTATGGTCAATATCATTAATTATACCTCATATAGCCAAATGATTAATGACCTATCTTCAGATTAAAATGTCTAACGCCAAAGTTTAGTTTTAACAGGCGAAGGTGATAAATTGCGTTTGATGGAAAGGTAATATTCATTAGCAAAACTTTCTTCATAAGAGTCAAATAATTTTGTTTATTCCTTTGAATTATTTTAAAAGCAATAACAGTTCGTAGCAAATAATTCAGTTAAATTAGTTTCATACTCGGATAATTTTTTTTAAAATTATTATTATTGAAATTTAAAACTGTATTAAATGATAAATACAACAAGTATATATGAAACAAGTAACATGACATGTGCAACATTAAGAGAAACTACCCATTGGTAGCACTTCAACACTCGAATCTAGTGTTGCCCAAAATCGGTATAGGTCTTGCACTTTGCAAGACCAAGACTGGTAAAAAAATCGATTTTTTTTTTTTTAATAAAAATTTTAGTTACTGTATGTCTCGAGCTTTGGGGCTCTACTAAACCATCAAATTCCTCTCGTATCCAATCCCTATAATCCAAAATCCTTTGTAAAATCCTTAATGCTCCCTACTTTATCACAAATGACCTTAATGTACCATATGTTTCCGATTTAGCTCAATCCAGATACCTGTCCTTTCATAATAAACTTCTGAACCATCCGAATCCTCTCGTTTCCAACCTTGCTTCCTCTTCTATTCCTGATAACCCTCCGAGGCGTCTAAAAAGAAGATGGCCTCGGGACCTTCTAATATATAAATATAATTGGAGTGCTACCAATGGGTACTTTCTCCTCATGTTGTACATGTCATATTACTTGTTCATATTTACTTGTTGTATTTATTATTAATTACAGTTGTAAATTTCGTTAATAAAAAAAAAAAAAAGTTACTGTATGTAATGAATTGGTGTAACCAATATACTTTTTCATTTAACTCTTCTAATTTTTCATTCAGTGTTAGTTAGGTTTCTTATATCTAAAAAAATAAGGTAATATCTCTCTAGTAATAAGCTAATAAGTAACTGCAAGACCGTTACGAGAGTCTTGAGCAAGACCAAGACTTGTCTCGGTCTCGCATTTGGGCAACACTACTCGCATCTTATAACGAAAACATATACAATGTTTTTTGGGGGTTTAAAAAGTTTTTAATGGATGTTTTTAGATATATTTTTTAATATTTTAGTTTTTGCAGTTTATTTTTACAGACTCAATAAGATTTTATTTTTTTTAAGTAACAGAGAACTACACAAATATTTCACGACTGCTCAACAGTGCTGAGTTGCTAAATCACATCTTCATCAGTCACGAGATATTATTTAAGAATCAAAACAAAAGAAAGTTAAATGGGACTATTGTATTATACACCAAATGTTTAAGAATAGACTATAACTGGGGTCTCTAAACTATGGCCCGCGAGCACCTTCAATCCGGTCCGCGAGTTTCTATGACCACCTGGTAGAATTTTAAAAACCATTTAAAAATATAAAATTAAGCGAATTATTTACACACGAGGTTGCATCATACAACATTTATTGCATCAGTTTTTTTTTCTAATTGAAGGCTCATTTCACAGCTGAAATGAACAATTTTTATTACAATGTATGGCCCGCGGGACTTGGATAGAGATCACAATGGGGGCCGCGGGACAAAATGTCTTTAAACCCCTGATCTATAGAATCGAATAAGCAAAGGCAAAGATTTATATATATATTTTATCTGGTGATGGCTGAAATGCCAACGAATCTTGCCGAGCTGTCATTATTGCTTGTTGAGAGAGTTTTTATTATTGTTATTGTTTATGCAACAAATTAAGTTTTAGCGAAAAAAAGAAAAAAAAAAACTTAATGAAGTTAAAAATGACTCAACGTGCAACAATTATAAATTTTTCAGGGTACTGTCCTTCACGAAAAAAAAAGTCACTCACACTTTCTGTTGGCATATACCAATTTCTTACATTCCTTGACAGGAGCCTCTTAGCTGTAGTGTCTTTCTTTCTGTGTCTCAAGCTGCAGTGGCCGATCCAAAAAAATCTGTGGTTGCAAGCTGTTTATCCGCATTTTTGCAACATAACGCTAGGTAGCGTGCGAGTACGATTACTTATTCACGTAATAAAAATAAGATAGTAAAATAATCATCGTAAAAATATGTTTCATCTCTTAGTAACACTAATCTATGGACAAAATCATAAATGGACAACAACCACTAAGGAGTACGCATACCGACTGTTTTACTTATTATTTGATCAGTATCTCATACTATTAGGATCACCTGATCGCCAATTATCAACTAATCAGTATTTGGGTAAAATTTCCAGTACTCCATATTTAGAATATTCGCCCATTTCTGGCCGAAATTCAGATACCATTTTATTTTATATCTTCCAATTTTAATATCTTAGTTATTATATATTATTATTTAGGCTTACTATCCAGTAAAAGTTATGGATAGAGGTAGCCTGTAATATTGTCTGCGAGAATAATGGCTGGAGAAATTGATGATGGTGTGACATCTTGCTCCGGCAGCTGTTGTATCGGTAGCTCGGGAGGGGTAAGTCGTTACGCCAATATTTCACCTCGACCTTCCACAATCTTGTTAGGCCTTCACTATTTTTGTCATCGACTCCTTGAAAACAAATATATCCTTCTTCAATAACCTGAGTTTTATCCTAACAAGGAGAGTTTTATGTAGCGAGTATTTACAGTTTGGTTGCCCCGACGTTCATCTTTGACCAGAATGAATTTATCTAGGTTCAATGAAGAGATTGATAGATAAATTATTATAATTTAAAATAATGAACGATCAAAATTACAATGATTTTGGCATCGACAGATCTTAAATATATTTTCCTCCAACCATTGTTTTAATTTTTCTTTCATTTATAATAAAGGAAAGTATTGCGATTGTGAAAATGTTCGGATCCTAGTTTTCAAAGAAATATATCTTTTGAGATCCCTTGGTTATAAAAACCTGAAATAGTAACATTTACGGCTCACCAGAAGTGGTACTTTATACAGACTGTTGCGTAAGTAAAGGGATGAGATCTGTCTTTGAGGCCTACAAAAAAGTTAATATGAAGGATGGTCCGATTTGTCATAGAAAAGTAGTTTTTATGAAATCCACCAATTGCTCGAATCATTTTCATGAATAACTTAGGAAAAAATTCTACACACGTCTAGTTTACTACGAAGCAATTGTTACTTTCCTTAATTAAATAATTTTTTAGATATAACTTCCTATTTATCAAAATACACAATACTTAAGTACACAATATACAAGTTCTTTTACGGCTAACCGAACCATCGTTGTTTATACAAACTTTTTGATAGCTATTGAGGTCTGCTATGGCACCTTCAAATATTTTCTATCACCTATGAGACATCCTGAAAGATCGGTTTCACCTGAGGTTGAATTAAAATTTTAAATTATATTTTTAGTAATTTTCAGCGACTGTAATCTTTATTTCAAAATTTGTGGTTAGTTATTTCAATTGAGTTCTACCAATGGGTAGTTTCTCTTCATGTTGTACATGTCATGTTACCAATTTCACATTTACTTATTGTATTTTCTATGTAATATTGTTGTAAATTCCATTAAAATAATAAAAAAAAAAAGTTATTTCAGAACTAGGACCTTTTCCCTAGAAACTTTTCAAGTAAAGGTTTACTAAACTTTTATTAAAAAAAATTAAGGTTGATTCGCCAACAAGGTGATCTTAAAAAAACTTATTACAGGACTTAAAAGGGTAATTTTCAAAACTTTTATTTATTTTAAATAATTAACCGTACCATATTATATGTTATAATAAAAATCGATAGATATGAACGATGTAAGAATTTGATAATTAACTTATAGAGAAGCAACGAGCATGATCGAGGTCTACCAAAGACGTCACGTGCATATATCGTTCGCAAAGCATGGGCTACGCCTTATCGTTATTGATATAGTCGGACAAGGCTCAAATTGAAATAAGAATTTAAAATGGGTTTGTTTAAAACATGTTTATGTTTAAAATTGTTAACGTCTCAGAATAACAAATATACAATAAATTACGAAATAATTGTATGGTTAACTGAAAGAGAAATATTTTCTCTAATTGAAAACAAATTTATGAAATTAAAAATAGTAGTATAGATGTATACTATACCATTTGAAAGGTAAGGGCTAAAAAAAAGTAAGATATAAAACATATTGTCGTAGAATGTAATGGTGAGTGACTGAAAAGACAAAAATGACTATGTTTTAATATTTGGAATTTTTCATTCCACTAAATATTAAATATTATGTATTATCAAATTAGGATGGTATGTGAAAGTTGTGTGATGCTGGGGCTGCGCCAATTTTTTATATTCGTAAGTCAGGATTCAGATTTATATAGACACATTTATTATTATTTATATATTTGTTACACTAAATGATCGAATATAGGAAATGATAGATAATTTTGCCCACTATGCGAGGTGGAAAAACATATATAATGTAATATACGCAACGCCAGTTGTCCAATCACTGTCCGTAATGAAATATCCAATTTCACAATATAGATTAACATACATTATTATTTGAGAAGAATGAAACCATTCAATTGCTTGAATTATGTTCATGGAAACTTAAATATTAGGATTAAGAATATAGTTCTAATTGGACATTCTAAGAAATTTTAATCAACTACTGTATATATATATATATATATATATTTTTTTTTTTTTTATTTTTTTTTTTTTGTGGCACAACATCCCGTTACCGAGACTGGGCCTCCTCCAAGAGCCTCCGCCAGTTGGCTCTGTCTTCTGCTGCAGCTCTCCAGTTCCGTACACCAAGCAGGGTTCTCGCATCATAGGCCACGTTGTCCAACCATCTCGTCCTCGGCCTTCCTACCCGTCTTACGAGGTGCAGCTCCTCCATCATTATTTTTTTTGGTATTTCAACGGTGCTCATTCTGGCCACATGCCCTGCCCACCTTAGTCTGGCCAGTTTAATATACGTGACTACGTCGATGTCTGCATAGAGAGAACTGAGCTCCCTATTTTTTCTTTTCCTCCAGACATCACCCTCCTTTACTGCACCATAAATCCTTCTGAGGACTCCTCGCTCAAACACACTCAGCTTCATCTCATCCTTTTTTGTCATCGTCCAAGCCTCTGAGCCATATGTCAAAACAGGCCGAACAAGGGTCTTGTATATGATCAGCTTGGTCTTCTTTGAGAGGTACCTACTTCTTAAGTGTTGGCCAAGTCCAAAGACACATCTATTGGCAGCCGTGATCCTTCTTTGTATTTCTTGAGCCATGTCATTTTTGCTATTAATTTCAGACCCAAGGTATATAAAACTTTTCACTCTCTCAAACTTAAAAGAACCTACCTCAAATGGAGAGTTCAGATCCATCTCACCACCAACTCTCATATACTTAGTTTTCCTCTCGTTGACTTCTAGACCAAGTGGTCTTGCAGCTGCTTCAAGGCCTATAAACGCTTCTCTGAGAGCCCGTTCAGACCTACCTATTATATCAATATCATCAGCAAAACCAAGAAGCTGTGTCAGGCGATTGAAGATTATATCGTTGGTCTGAATACCGGAGTCTCTTACAGCTTTCTCCTCTGCCAAGTTGAACAATAGACAGGCGAGGGCATCCCCTTGCCTAACCCCACTGCTCACTTTAAACTCTTCGGAGTCGTCAGAACCGACGCGTATTCTACATCTCGAGCTGTCCATGGTCATCTTGATTAGGCGTACGAGCTTCTGAGGGATGCTTAGCTCCTCCAAGGCACAGTATAGTTGCGTTCTATCAACGCTATCGTATGCTGCTTTAAAGTCCAGGAATAAATGGTGGGTGACTACCTTACGCTCCATAGTCTTTTCCAGGATCATCCTCAGAGAGAACAGTTGATCAGTGGTTGAGCGTCCTCTTCTAAATCCAGCCTGATATTTCCCCAGTTCCTTTTCAGAATACGGGAGGATCCTCTCAAAAAGAATGTTAGAGAGCAGCTTATAAGCACACGAAAGGAGTGAGATTCCTCGATAGTTAGCGCATTCTGTTTGATCTCCTTTCTTATGTATTGGGCAGATAATGGCTGTTGCCCATTCCGTAGGCATAGCTTCCCTCTCCCAGATGGTCAGCATTAAATCATGCAGAGCTTTCTTGAGCTCTTCACCTCCACATTTCAACAGCTCTGACTGGATTCCGTCCGGGCCTGCCGCTTTTCCATTTTTCAATTTCCTCAGGGCGTTTTCCATTTCCTCCTCATCCGGGGGTTCAATAGAATTCAGGGAGTCTTCCTTCATTACACCTACTTCTCCAGGCACCGTTCCTCTGTTTAATGCGCCTTTAAAATGTTGTACCCATCTCCTTAGTACGTCATCTTTGTGGCTTAAAAGAGTTCCATTCGTGTCTTTGCATGCCGTCACTCTGGGTCTGAAAGCTGCCCTACCCTCGTTTATTCTCTGAAAGAACAGGCGACTTTCATTTTGGCCGCGCAATGCCTCTGTGTCCTCCATGTTCTTATTTTCCCAAGCTCTTCTCTTTCCGCGGAATAATCTCTTCTCTTCGCGTCTTTTTCTTCGATATGTTTCTTGGGAGAGCCTTGTGGGACGCTGTATATATATATATATATAAATGTATATATATATATATATATATATATATATATATGCGATAGGGATTGGTTATACCTTTTCTTACCCTGGGGTATCTAATTGGACAATGTGTAATAATTCAAAATATACTAATTATATCAATTATATGAATCGAGTATCATAATGTGATTTATATATATATATATATATATATATATATATATATATATATATATAAAATGCATTTACTGAAACAAATTTTTTAGATATATTGCTACTCTATAGTTATATACTTTATGTATATATATATATATATATATATATATATATATATATATATATATATATATTTATATAATAATATTTAGCATTGGTATAAGTCAAAGAATAAGAGTATGTAATTAATGATTCTAGTTAATACCGCGATTTCATCCTTCCTGTCCATAGGTGTGAAGGTAAGCCGATAGCATTCCTGTTCGAATATGAAATGGTAAATTTTTAAAGCCGTGAGTTTGAGATGGATTTATAGTGCTAGTTTAAGGGCAATAGTTAAACAATAACTAACAGGAAACTATTTTATGGGGGCAGTAATAAGTTACGGTCTATTAAGAATTTTATGATCTTCGGTTCTATGGTCTGTTTTTATAAAATCCATAAAACTTCAGCTCTTGTTATAAGTGATTCCAGGCGTGAAATTAATCCTTTGTAGTAAATTTTATCCTTTAATCAAGATACTCTTAATTAAATGTCAATATGAGTGACTTTAAATTTTGTTTCATGATGGAATAAATTAATTCATGATATCTAAAAATAATAATTTGTTTGAACTAGAAATTTCGTATTTCGTATGAAAATTTGTGAATTGTAGCCCGTCATATATTGATTAGCATCCTTTGAGTTTACTGTGGTTAAAGTGGATACAAATTCTAACGAAAACCAGATTCAGACGATTTCGTCAGAACAATTTATTAATTACTTATGGTACACTATTTCCAATTCCGTCTTTGGATTACCCACGAACTAATGGGTTGTTCAAAACATTTATAGTAACAACAATAATATAGTCCGTGGTACAGACTCCTTTTTATCGAATTATTAATACCCGCCTGAAATTTCGTAAATAGTTTCATCTCATCGTAATCTAAAACTATTTTATTTGCGAAAACTCTTGGAATTGGGGTGTTTTCAATCGGGGGGGAAGGGCGAATTTTATCTATTTAATTACGTACTAAAAACTCGTAAATACTCATTTGAATCATAAGATAATGTGATCACAAAATCGATAAAAAAGGTGGTCTACAAAAATAATGGGCTGTTTTACGTGACCGACACCGCCAAATTTCAAAATAACGAGGTTATGTACGACAAAAAATATTTTTGTAGGCCACTTTTTTATCGATTTTGTTATCACATTATCTTATGATCCAAGTAGAAAGCTACGTAATTTGTAGTATGTAATTAAATAGACAGAGTTCGCCTCTCCCCAAGATTGAAAACTCCCCAATTCCAAGAGTTTTCGCAAATAAAATAGTTATAGGTTACGATGAGATGAAACGATTTGGTGTCATCTGTGGGAGTTTATTGGTGCTCTTCATATATTCTGTCTTCTTCTCATTGATCTTGAGATCTGCATTGAAGACTTCGTCTTCCATTTGCCTCTCGCTCCTCAAGTGTGAGACTCCTCAAACGCTACGGCAAGTGTGTGTGGCTACCAGGTGGACATCATTAGCATAGGCCAATACCTGTGTGTATCAGTTATATATTTTGCTTTCTTTATAGTAACAAACGGTGTAGAAACTGCCAGTTGTTAACATAGATCTTTTTCGGTAATTAATTTTAATTAATTGCTGCCGGAGCGGCGAGAGTTCTGATTACCGAAAAGTTGGATTATGGAGAATGTATGAAGTAATTATTATGGCTATGAAGTAAACTATTACAATAAATGATTAAATAACATAAATACTTACAATTTTGCTGAGTTCATACTATATTCTTATATGAAAATATTGAATGGTATTTATAAGAAATCATTACAGTAACTTATTTATTTATATTTTGCTTGTGGATGTTCTTCCTCACTGCTTCTTCTCTTAGGTGTTATAGAAAAATTATGGAATTCTGTACTCTCATTCTACTTTTAAAAAAGAAGATGAGAGGATTTCTCGTATTATATTCACAGCAAAAATTAAGATTTCTGGCAATGAACTGTACTTTTATATTGTATTTTTTATTGTTTTTGTAGCTTCATAATTATATGAAATCCAATAATAATGCTTGCAAGTCAATGAGTAAATAAAAAATAAGCGATTGAAGCAAGTTCGGCTCCTTTTAGTATATTGTCGCAATGTTTAATTTTAAGTAGTTAATTAATAGTATTAGTAGTTTTAATATTAGATTTTGTTTTTGCTTATATCGCGTTAAAATATTTTTCATTTTTTACGTAAACATAATTAACCTCGAAAACTTCATTAAATATGATACTACTCATACCTTTTATTTTTAGAAATGAGTTTGTACTGATAGATAATACTTGTTAGAACACTCAAAGGCAGTATGTGAGCTGTAATTCCGTTCACATCATTTATATAGACAAAAGAGAAAAAAAATATTTACTTTACAAATAAAATTGAATAAAAAATAATTAAAATAATAGTTAGCAAAACCAGATAAAAAAGAAACTAAAGACAATTAAAAATAAAATAAATCAACTCCAACACAGTAATATTTACACTACAACTATATTTAATAATTTTCTCCTGCCGAACTCCGATTCAAGCTTTCCCGCTCATTAATGGATGGCAGAGCAGGACTGCAGGAGTTCACAGCACTTTTATTGCTGTCGAGTCGCTGGTATTGTGGAAGTTATATCTACAATACAAGGCATTGTGATAAAGGATTAGGTTGATGAGTGAAGTTCTGTTGAAAGTTTGAGTATCTGGATTGAATAACTTCAAGAACATATGGGGTATTGAGGTCATGGTGTAAACTCTTGTTTGCTACTAACCTAATATAGAGCATTGACTATTGTTTGAAGAACTATTGTTTGGAAGCAGTGGCTACGTTTGATGTTTGAAAATTTAATTCTCTTGGCCCGATTGAAACTTTGACAAATTGAGAAGCAGGTAGTTGCTACATATAAATTAAAAAGATTCGAGAATGAACTCCTGAGTACTTATGGTAACTTGAATTTTTTTCATTTCAGTTATAATAATAGTTTTATTTGTTGTACATAAAGTAAATGAAAATCGCAGGTAAAACTGTTTGACTAAGATTAATGTTTTTTTAGAGTTTTGATATTTATATAGTGACGCATATTTCAAAACTTCAGTTTTATAATGGTCAATTAGTATGAATGACAGAGCAAAGCAGATTAGGAAGGACAGAGTCAATTAGGACAAAAGAATGGAGATGAAGAAAAAAGAAAACAGAAAAGAAAGGAGAAAATAAATGTAGAAGGAAAATTATTGTTAAAAGCCATATATAAATGTATTGTTCAAATGTACCAATATTATAATTATTTTATAAAGTTAATTATGGTAATGCTTTATAGATTTATAGAATTTGTCTATAAATTATTAATTGTAACATTATTCACATGGTACTTGCCCTTTTTTTAAGAGGTCAACTTTATTTTTGAGTGAATGAATATAAATTTGTAGACAAAGATATCGCAGAACATATTTTATCATCTCTAAATTAACACCTTGGTCACATAATAATATATAGATAGATAGATAAATAGAAAATAAACTTTATTCTGGGACGAGGTCCCTTATGAATAACAATTATGAACAAAAAAATAAAAACAACATCTGGCCAAAAATTAAATGAATCAACATTAAAGAATATATACAGTATCTTCAGTGAAAGTATATTAAAACAAATAAAAAGTAACACCATTTTGAAAAAAAAAAACATTATTTAAATGAAAAGAAAAACGGAAATCACGTAAAAATAAAAACAAAATAATATAAGCATTGGTTGATTTTTAGAATTAAAACTCAAACAATTTCAAAAACCATTCACTTCAGTCAAAATCTGTTTCACAATATTTATTTCATTGTACAACGCCATTTTGGAATGTGAGAAGGAATTGGTAGAGATGATGTTTGAATGAGGACAAAAAAGAGGATGAATATCAGATGACATGGAATTCCAGAAGGGAGTGGATCGGGCAATAAAGGAATATTCAAATGTCTTAGTTCTATGGGAACGGATATAAAGGTCGGAAACACGGGATCTTGTTTTCTGAGAGTGGACACGGGTTTGAACTGTAGGAGACTATATATGTAGGAAGGGTGTCGGGTGTTGATGGTTTGGAATAGGAAAGATTCAAGGAAATATTGTCTGCGGAAAGAAGGGAAGCCGTAACTCGTCGTAAAGGTGGGGCACATTAGATCTCCTCGAAGTAGCGAAGACAAATCTTAAGCAGGAATTCATGAGTCGCTTCAATCTATCCTGGATTACCACCGGGATGCCTCCGTACTCCATACAGAGGTAGGTAGTAAAGTGGGGAAAAATAAGAGAGGATACAAGGAGCTTGCGGATAGGTTGTGGGAGTGGGTGTCGGAAGCGATGAAACAACTTAAGGGTACCTATTGACTTTCGGGAGATAAAGGGCGATATGGGGTTTTCAGGAGAGGTTTTCGTCAATGGTGATTCCTATGTTTTTAATGGAGGAGATGAATATGTTGGGATGATCGTTGATGACTAAAGGAGGAAGGAATTAAGGAAGGAGATGGATTTAAGAATAGAGCTGGAACCTATAATAATGGCCTGAGTTTTCATCGCGTTTAGCTTTAAATTATTCAGACTTGCCCAGGAACTGACCCTATCTAGGTCTGCCTGAATATTGGCGAACGCGACTAATAGCTCAGAAGGATGAAAGGATAAATAGATTTGGGAGTCATCAGCGTATAAAAGGTGTGAACAGTGGTAGATGGATTTGGGAAGATCATTTATATAGGAATTAAAAACAAGAGGGAAAATGCTCGAACCCTGGACCACTCCAGAGGACAGTGTAAGGAAGGAAATATATACTTGTATTTATGGATAAGTTAGGTGTGTAATCATGACTAATGATATTAACCGTTCACTAAAATAAACAAGAGTACCTTTTATTTTTGTGTTATGGCATTTGCAAAGAATCTCTCCGAAAGCTAGTTTGTCCGAGTCCTCGACTATTGAATGCAGGCAGAAGAAAATAAGTCATTGAATACTATTACATTTAACTTATAATTTGTATTTTCATTTAAAAATAAAAATTTATTTTGACAAGTTAATATTCCTTTTTTTCCTTATTGCTGTTTCTTGTTATAATTTCTGTCCCTTTGTTTCCTTGTTTTATTATCCTTGTATTTTTTGCTTCTGATGATCCCTAACTAAAATATCCTATTCAATTAAAAAAAAAAATGTATTAGTTATTATTCCAAGCGATGGGATACTTTTGGTCAGTGTTTCTATAGACTTTTTAATTTTTCTTTCAATTTAGAACATTTATTAGCTTTAAGAACGTATCTAATGATAAACTAGTCAACATTTTATCATTATCAATGAAAGTGCGTAAATAAAGTTTAATATATTTATTTCTTATATTTTTTAAGTTTTAAACTAGCAATCATCGCATCTCAGTAGGCCTTCATTGGTTACGATATTGCTTCTGCTCAATTCTCACTATAATTATTATACACGTAACAGATTATTATATTTCTAAATAAATAAATTAATAAAATGTATATTTTTTAAAACAGTGTGATTTGATAGAAAAAGATTTACATTATATGATTATCTTTTTCAGTTTAATTAGAGGCAATTCAAAGTACTAAGTGTTAGAATATGATTTTAAAAAAAGATAATACAATTATATTTCAGTTGTGCCTTATTTATATTAGTTAATTTACGCGTGAAAGATAAGGAATGATGAGAAAAATATAATTTTTTTATAAAAAAATGTTTTTTACTAGACAATTCATTCTAATGCGAATTTGTACAGCCACTCTACTGTTAATTAAGCTAAATTAACCAATTTGCCAACTTTCAATCGACACATATAATTGCTACGTAACTTAACTGATAATCGGAGGATCATTGACCTATTGCCATGACAAGACGACTTAGATAATATTTATTGTCAATTGACACGAAGGTATTTTATTGATTCTTAACTACATCAAATCGAAAACTTGACTTATAACTATGCGTTTCGTTTGTTTATAATAAAATTATTATTAACAACAATAATTAACATTGTTTATTTTCAAAAGAAATTGATATATAAATTAAATTAAATTAGAGTCTATTAATTTTTCATTCCCCAGTTGACTACTAAACTTACTCCTTTATTATTACAGCTAGTAGAAGAAGTTTAAGAACCTAAAATTATAGATAGTATTTAAAAGATGGCAAATTTTGAGCGTAATTTAATTTTTAATACAACTGCAAAGTCTTTTTTTTTTTTTTTATTGTTTTAACATTTATTTAGTCAATGAAATTAGTTAATGTTAGATACCATGATATTGATGTCATAATATATTATCTAAAATAACTTTCCTTGATTGTTACAAAGAAGAAGAAAAATAAATTTTATTCTGGGACTAAGTCTCCTTAGAATAACTACAGTGTACAATTTAATGACAATTGTCTGGCATTGGAAAATAAATTAAATTACATGATTGTCTCGATCTAAGGTTATAATATACAATAAAGATAAGGCACTGTTAGATATATGAAACCATAGATAAATTCAGATATGCGAGTTCACATATTTGTACACATAAACAATGTGGGTGATACATAATTATCTGTCAGATAAAATTACATAGGACAAAGGATTATTTAAAGGAAACAGTTCTATGAGAAGGAATAAGAAGGTTTGAGGGCTGGAATCTCGTGTTGAACGAATGGACAGAGGAACAAGGAGTAAGGAAATGGAGGATGTAAGAGGTTTTTTTTGGTTGAAAACGTTCGAAAAAGGAATACACCGAGGAAGTATTGCAGTCGGAAGACTGGATAGAGCCACTTTAACTCGGAATACCAACTGGAGACTCCAAAAATGAATCTAATGAAACAATTCATTAGTCTCTTTAATCTGATCTCAAACCCACCAGACAGTCCATCGTATATAAGGCAGCCATAATCGAAATGAGGGAAAATTAGTGAGGAAACTAGGAGCTAACGTATTTTAAGGGGCATGGAATCACGGAGTATTAGGAATTGTTTGAGGGAAGCAATGGATTTTCGGATTATTTGGGAAAAATGATTATTACAGGACAGATTCTGATCAAACATTACCCCAAGGTTTCTAACGGAAGTGTGGAAACGGATAGGTAGGCCATTGAGGTAGAGTAGGGGATAGTAAGGAGGGGAATTAGTTCGATGCTTGGAACCAATGAGAATTGCTTTGGTCTTCTCAACATTCAACTTTAAATCGTTGCTCACGGCCCAAGTATTGATACTATCAATGTCTTTTTGAAGCCTTACTCTTAAAAAGAGTAATCATACCATCGGCCATGATCAGCTAAGCTGTTTGAAGTTATATGCTGAAAACACTTCAGTAGATACAAATAAAAAAAAAAAGCATAGATAAAAAAAAATAATATTATGAAAGAGTTGACCTGCGTCGCGGCCACATTAGCTTATGATTATTAAACTTTATAAAATAGAATATAGATTTTTTTGTATATTGCTCGAATTTGTAAATTCTTATTCTGGTTTCTTATTTCAAATTCTGAAACCTCAAATAATTTTAAGCCTAATGTAAGTCTAAGGTATATTTGAAAATATTAGACAATAACGTGATTTACATGAGTCTCGAAAGTAAATCATTTTCAGAAGTCTTGTCAAGAATAACCTTGATTGGCGATAAAATAAAAATTTCCATAACGATTTAGTGAAGTTTGCAAAACTTTTCATCAAGATATAATAAATAATTAAAAAATATTTATTGATTTTAATTTTTTTTTCTCGACATTTCAGCCATTTTTTATAAAAATAAAATTGTTTGTTTTACTAAATATAAACTTTTTTACTAAGGGTTTTATCTACTGAATGGCAAAAAAAGTTTAGAACTGAAATTTAAAATTGCATTGATAAAGTTTCTGTGCATCTAATATCTATTATGGCGATCCACTGCATTTATATCGATTTGATTTCAACATAATCTATTATTGTTTAATTAAAGGTATACTGCGTGATTATCATTTCAATGATTCAACAAGGAAAGGTGGGAAGAGAAGATAATAATAGCAATTGATGATCCTTGTTGCGTTCTCGCTCAGTGCTCTTACCGTTTGTTGATTTCCAGGGGAACTCCCCAGGTATCCAGAACTAAGTATTCCTATGAATTGAATAATTGTAAAAGGGTCTATTTACAATAATTTAAATTATAATATACTAATTATTACGCTTTCATAAGTCGATATTGAAATGATAGTACAAGATTACGCAGCGGGTAATGAATTCGGCAATACAAGCACATCAATATCTTGTTGTTTGGTTAGGTTATACATTAAAAAAATTAATAATTTTCACACTTGGAATTATGCAAATTAGAGAATTATGGAAGATGAGTTGACAGAGGAGAGAAATAGCAGGAGATTATAATTTGAGGGGATAATGATGGGTATTGCTTTGTATAATTTATTGCTTAACCATGAATTAACAAATATTCAAACGCATTTTGAAGCTAATATGTCGCTATAAATTTTTATTTTTTAACGTTTCAAACGGCGGATTTAAAATGATCTAATCTTTATTTGTGTAATTCAATTACTTAATGATTTAAATAACTTATTCGTTCTCCAATTTATATTTTAATATAGTTGGTGAGGACTTGAATTTCATATATGTATAAAGTATATTTTCTCTCTTTCTCTCTCTCTCTCACAAACACACACATATAAGAAAAAATATACTTTTTTATTAGGTTACACTGTTTTACATATGACCCACTATACCTTGAGTCGTCAACAACTGAGTTTATTTTAAGACCAGGATGTTTACAGTATCAGTATTGTTCCACCAATATCAAAAAAAATAATTAAATTTTTGGAAGAACATGAAGCGAAATTTGGCTAGACAAATATTATATTACTTGGGTTTTACTTTTTTGTTTTCTATGAAATTGACATAATTAGATATTTAAGTGTAAAATCATAAATAACAATTCGTGAATATATTCTATTGGATCAAAAAACATTTTTACTAGTGATAAATGGCAAAAAAGATTCATTTTAGTGCAAAATGGATCAAAAAAGATCCTCTAGGATTTTATATTATAGATCCAATAATCAATATAGATATAGATCTTCTTAGATCTCAGTCTTCTCTTAAACAGAAAAAAAATCTTATAGATAAATCCTTTAAATCCGAGCTCTAATTATTAGAAATAATTTTTATTTTAATTTATTCTATATATACATTATTTTTATTAATTGTTCAATTAAAACGCACATATACTATATTATTTATACTAAAAAATAAGTAAAATAAAAATAACAAAAAGTAATATTGTATTATCAGCTACGAGAGACTGGATCCCTGTATAGATCTCATACTGTGTATTTCTACCCCGCCTGATTTGTTTTCTTACAACATTTACAAACGAGCTTGAGATTTAAGTAAGACCAGAAATATTATTAAAAAAAATAACAATGTTTCCATTGTAACAGAGTCAAATAATTTTGAGCCAAGAAGTTTAACATCCTTCAACCCAGGACCTCTTACCATTTACTTTGCTCCCAATTTTCTAAAATACGTGATATAAATTATTTTTATATAACATTTCTTATAATCAATCTGTATTATGTTATTTCATTCTTTAACACAAATAGTACAAGAAGCAACACCAGTGAGCGGTCTGATGGAAAACAATGTCATTATCCTGCCTGCATTGCAGTCCGTCTTTACTGCACTTTAAGATGTCCCTTGTCTCCTACCAGATCTTGATGTCATTTTAAGATGCAGAACGTTTATTTATCCTATAAGATGAGATCTAAATCTCTATGATAAAGTTCAAAAATAATAGTTCACCGTTAGTGTTGTTAGATATTAGGAAGTAGTAGAATATTTACAGAAGCAGGATTTGTTTACGATATCTTTTGATTTGGTATGTGGTTGCTTTTATTTTATTTTTTTCTAATTCGCTATCTATAAATATGTTGAAATTAGCCCCATTTCTATTAAATCTATGTTTATGTTGCATTAATTTGCATAGTTGAACATTTTTGTATTAATTAAATATACAATATTTTAATAAATAAATTTCATAATTTTTTTTAATAATTAATTCTTAAAATTTGTCTATTTATCCAAAATAAATTTCAGTTTAAGTAATAAATAAGATTGGCTAGGAAAAGAATATAGAAATTTTACATGTTTTATCGTTGGTATTTTATATATTTATATCAAAATTTTACATACAAAACGAACCTATATAAAGGAATAAAGGTCTTCTTAGTTTTTTTTATAATTAAGGGAACCTTTCCTATTTGTAAGTATTTATTTATAATATCCTGGTCCGACGTTTCGGGTTCTGACCCATCTTCGAGAGCAATTTATTCTGCCAGTCTATCAACTGCCTCCTGAAGTGCCATATGCCACACCATGATGAAGACCTGCAAGGTGGGTCGAAACGTCAGCATAATAATTAAAAACACTACTTTTTAAAAATTTAGTATATATTTGACCGTACCGTATAAAATAATTATAATATTCCAATAACAGACTGAATTATCCTCGAAGATGGGTGTGAAACTCGAATCGTCGGTTTAGGGAACAATAAATAAATATTTGCAAATGGAAGAGGTGCCTTCAATTATACAAACCCAAAAACCAATATAACTCTTCTCCAAAGCTTAGATATATAAAAATATGTGAAGGAATATTATGATAAATTCCTTTTAATATTGATGCCTTAAAAAAGGCATGTCTATGCTATTTTATCATTCACTATTTTTCTAAATATTTATCTATCGGATTCTTCTTTACGTATTCTTTTTTTTTTAACATAATATATTTATTCGCACCTACCACTGATGTGAATGACAATCAGCAAATGCGATAATAAATTTGGTTCTGACATTTGAGGCCTGAGAGAGGATAGTAGCCAGCAGCTCCTCTCTCTCTCCGTGATTAATGCCCTTTAATTAAGAAAAGGAGGTCTCTCATCCAGCTCTTTTTTAAAGCGCCTCCTATTGCGCATCTCAACCGTAGCCATATTGTTTATAAGTCTATTGTTATAGCCGCGCAATTTATTATGAATACAGGATATAAAGAGTACGTATGTGATGTTCGATACTTGATTGATGTAAGTCTCTTCGCAAAGTTATTTATGTATTGTGAAGCTTCTGTTATTAGTAAAAAAAATTTGTATTGTAGTTCTTGCTAGTGTGCCTTTTTTGGTGAACCGAAAATTTTTGAGGTGTATTTCCATATCGGTTAAGTATATATGTGGTCTTGCGCTCCCCTCTCTCCTAAGTCATCTTTCAGGCGAATATTTGTCCAAGGTAACGTCTTATGGCTGTCCACTAATGTTGCCCAAAATAGGTCTTGGTGTTGCACTTTGGCCGCCTAACTGTTGCAAGACCAAGACCAGGACTGGTAAAAAAAAAACGATTTTTAAAATAAAAATTAAGGTAAAATAGTTACTAATACTTGACAATCTTAGTTACTATATGTTAATAATTGGCATAACCAGTATACTCATTAATTTAACTACTGTAATTTTTCATTCGGGCTTTGTTAGGTTTCTTCTATCTAAAAAAAGGTTTCTTCTACAGTAATTTATCTATAGAAATAAGCTAATAAATAACTGCATGACTGTTGCGAGACTCTTGCGCGTCTCGGTCTGGGCAACACTACCGTCTACGAAATTTGGTTGTCGCCGCCAATATCTGGTGGACATGTACATATCTCTAGGAATTCTCAATATTATGATTTTATCTTTTTTTTCAAAGTATAATTTTTATTAATGTAGTAAATGACTTTGTAATGTATAATCATCACAATGATAAATATCTGGGAGTTGGTAGTGAATGCAGTATTTATCCTTGCGGTATTCCTGCAAACAATGGTACATGAAGATGTAGCTCCTGGTGCCAGACTTATTTAAATGTATCCAAAAAAGAACGCCCATTGCTTATTGTTTTTGATCTAGCAATAAAATATTTTTTTAAAGCAGTTTAATTTCGTTTTTGTTATGATTTACTGAATGGAATATATAAATGAAATTGATACTTTAGTCTATAGATATATAATGCGAATAAATATATAGAGACTAATTCTTATTATACTTAAGTATGACAGCTTGTAATATTATGAACCAATAAAAATAATATAAAATTGTTAGTTATCATAATCAGTTATCGCTTCCAATGTAACCACTTTGAAATTTTGATATTAATCACCCACTTTTTATGATTTTCCGAATAATGTTTCAGTCAATTAATAAAATGCAGTATAGATAGCGGTATAGACCTCTTTTTTATCAAATTATTAGGGTAAGCGCACCAGTGATGGAGATAGCTAAGGAAATTTTTGCTCTTTTTGGCTTATGTAATTATTATAGTATTGGCTGTAATTATTATTGTTATAAACTTCTCGGTTGGACATTTAGAATTTCTAGGATCTTATTTATCCATTTAGCTCTTTGAAATTGAAAAATATTTAGTTATGCACTTATAATCTCCATTAAAAAAAAACTTATAAAAAGAAGCTTATTATTTACATTTAAAGTCAAACCTGTCCATAACTGGTGCGTTCACCATAACATTAGCGTAAAAACTTCAGTTAGTGTAGAAACTTCATGAATGGCTTTATTTTATCGTAGCTTTATTTAAATTCCCCGTTAAAGTATCTCATTAAAGTTTTCAGTAGTTACGTCCAAGATTGAAAACGAGAATTTTTGTTAATAATTAGATAAAAAATGATCTGTACCGCGGACTAATATTGCCAATTTATTAATGTATTCATTTGTCCAATGCTAACTATTAAACATTCAATTTCCTTACTTCATCAGGAATTCAAATGAATTTGCCTGATGAAAGACGCAAAAAAATTAAGGGAATGCTTCAGCAAAAATTGGCATTAACTGAATTTTATCCTTCGTTCCCACGCTATCAACCTTCGATTGTCACCAAATTTATCACTTATTGGCATATTCAATTCCTAACTACTTGATGCAATGGCACGTGTGTAATAAAAACAATAATTCTTTTTAATTCCCGTAATGGATATACCTGACACGTGATCATTATATTTACAATTAGTGTTGTCCAAATGCGAGACCGAGACGAGTCTTGGTCTTGCAAACTCAGTTTTCGTCTAGGTCTTGGTCTTGCGCAACAATCTTGCAGTTACCTATTAGCTTAGTATTATAGAGATATTACTGTATTTTTTTAGATAGGAGAAACCTAACTAAGCCCGAATGAAAAGTTAGAAGAGTTAAATGCAAAAGTATATTGGTTATACCAATTATTTACACATAGTAACTGAAATTGTCAAGAAATTAGTTACTATTTGGCTGGTATCGATTTTATTTTTACCAGTCTTGGTCTTGGTCTTGCACCAGTGAGGCAGTCTTAGTCTTGGTCTTGCAAAGTGCAAGACCTAGACTGATTTTGGGCAACGCTATTTACAATAATAATAAAAAAAAAGGAAATGTCATGCAATGCGATTATGAAGGTCAAAATTGTTTTAGATCAGTTTTAATATAGAGTACTTGTTACGACAAGCTCATCTATTTTCTTTTGATTCAAACAACCTGAAGGTCTGTGAAAACACCTCCATGTTCAGATTTTTAAGAAATATTTATTTCATTTTTGTATAAAGTGGATGTAACAACTCCTCCTGTGGTGAACAGTGGAAAAATGTTTATGTTGAATTATTCAAAAGTAATCCAGAAGATATATTGCTCTTATTTTCCTTTTTTTGACTGGAAAACCTGAATATTAAGAATAAAAAAATTTCTATTTATTATGAATATTTAAGTAATGGCTTTGATTTACTTTATTAGGAAAATATACCCAATACTTCATATTATAAATGCGAAAATACAATTTGTTTCAAGCATGAACATTGATTTTATAAGTCACTGGTTATGAAAAGAGGCATACCACTTCAAAGGGAAAAATATTGAGATATTTAGGGGTTTCACACCCTCGGGATTTTCTTTACACTCGTAGCGGCAACGTTTAATCCTTGATCTTTCATGGTTATAAAGCCTTTACATAGAATCCAATATATAACGGAAACTCGGATAAAACCAAAATACCGAAAAATTGTGCTTGTATAAAAATATATAAATCACAAACAAAAAGAACGTCGCGATTCTATATTTCGGATGAAAAATAATTAGAATTTAATTAGTGGTAAACAATTTTGTTTTTGTTATGTTTATTTTCAAATACTCCAATCAGACTCGTTTATTGTCTATGTAAATTGTGTTATAACATAATTATATTATTATGTAAATATACAATTATTTCATTATATTACAATTAATAGGCACGAGTTAGAGGCGCTGGGATCTCCTAGAGTCCTGCTTTTCCTTGAGTGAGTGGAAATGTTTGGCTCGGAGTTCTCCTGAGTGAATGAATTTTGCAAATATATGTAAATATGTTGTCTAATATTTAGTGAGCCATGGTGCTATTTTAGAATATGAGAAGGTTACAATATTTGTGTATTGGTTTTAAAGTTGGGTTAATGATTGTAAAGTGCTAAACGACCCTAAGATAAGGACTTTAATTCAATTCTTTTAGGTAATAATACTTTGTTTTGTATTTTCTTTTATTTGTTTATATCACAATTATCATTTATAAATTAATTGTAAATAAATTAATTCTTTTAGTGAGTTAAAGAATCGTTTGAAATCTGATGACCCTTACATCACAATCTTACAAATTGAATTAAAGTCCTCATCTTAGAGTGCTTTAGCACTTTACAATCATTAACCCAACTTTAAAACCAATACACAAATATTGTAACCTTCTCATATTCTAAAATAGCACCATGGCTCACTAAATATTAGACAACATATTTACATATACTATAAAATTATGGGCGGGTTTAAGTTGTTGATTAGTTTAATTTCTTTCGTTTATATACATTTGCTTTTATTATTATTATTTTGCTGCTTAATTTATTTTTATTTATTGCACATAGTGTCTATGAGCTACTCTACTCTATTACTATTACCTATGTCCTTGAATGTAATATTACTCTGTAATACTGTAATATTAATAAGAAATGTTAAAAAAAAAAACTTAATTATATAATAATCATTGATTATGTTATCAATTTTTCATTAAATCATAGGCCAAAAAATAATAATAGAATGAATAAAAAAATATAGATTAATTAAAAATAGCACAATAAGTAAATAATTACTTTAAATGAATTGAAAAATAAGTTAAAATGTTAAGAATCAACATAAAAAATTATGTAACTAATTAAAGCAATGGGGATGGGGTCCTGCTTTTCCTTATGTCATCAACCCCATCCCCCTATTCTTTCTTTCCCCTTTCTCATTCTCTAATTATTATGCCTCCCCATCTGCTGATTGTCAATTATTATAATTGGCAAGTGCTGTTTTAGAAACAAAATTATAAAATTAATTGGTAAAATAATTCAGTCAACGTATTCGTAATTTTTTATAGTCAGCCTAATGAATTCTTATCCCTAATGAAGTTTTTCCCCGTGTGTGGAGGGCAAAGCAGGATTTCAGAAGATCCAAGTGCTCCTCTCTCCGTCGCACCGAGGGACGAATAAGGGAAAACTCGCAACATCGACTCTATATATATATCAGTTGAACCATTCAATAAAACGATGAAAAATGAATATTCTGCCAACTGAAAATATTCTCAAGAAATCCACGAACTTCTTAAGGTACCGAGTAAACAGTTTATATGGTTTTTGGAGCTCTAAATAAAAAAATTGATTTAGTTATGCGTCTCTGCTATTGAAAGCCGGAGGAGTTTGAGCGTGGAAAATAAAGCGCAGCGTCAAGATTTTAATGGAGAAGATGTCCATTCCAGAAAAAACATTTACTGATCTTTATTTATCGATCTTCAAGAGAGGATCATCGGAATGGGTGGAGCTAGATTGAGATTGTGCTAAGGATGTGGATTAGGATTCAGGCTATGATGTGATTTGGATAATTTGGATGAAACAAGGTCATGGAATATTTAAGTTATGTTAGGATGGTTATTATTGGCATTTAGTTGCGATACGGTTAATTTTTACCTAATCCTAATCTTTCGAATTTCGGCTTCCCTTTTAATCAGTCCTATTTTTCAGTGCTATCCTACCATTCATCGAGGAAAGTATCGAAATTCCGGCAATATTTTTACTAGTTAACTTCAAAATGTAGGTAAAACCCATATTCGTGACATTGAAATAAATGAAAAAATAATTTTATTTTAGGACAACATGCCCGAAAGAATAATAACATATTTACATATTTATGAGTCTTAGTCCAACTTAGAAGAATACAAAATACAAACTAATTAACTGCTGTTTTCTATAGCAATTGTGCAGTTGATTGAATTAAACATTGTATAGACGCAAGTAAATTATACATGTTTGCGGAAGTTTGAATATGGAATAGGTGGTGGAACAGGTATTGTTTGATGGAATTTGTGGACGAGGTGACGTATGGAGGTAGGTAGAGAGTTCGAAAAGGTGGTAGCACGAATGCTTTGCTGAAGGAAGTAATTGTATGTAATTCTTGTTTAGTTTCAAATTACTCTTGAACGTGGCATTGGACGTTTTGTTAAAATTAAAATTAGAATAGTGCTATATAACACTTCCAAAAATACTATAAAGATCTTTTAAGACGTTCAAAAATTAATATTAAGATCTATTCTTTACTTACTTCTTCCCATGAAGGTCTAATGTAATACAATGCCATTCTAAATTTATTGTTTATTAATTTTAAATATATAAAGAATAAATTAAGAGTGATTATTTATTAAATACATCTTATGGGCAAGAAATAAGGAGAGAATAATTAATGAAAAAAAGTCTACAATAGAAACTAATAAATTAGGATTTGTTGTAATAATTTTAGAAATACTTTGTATAATGGATATATTGGGTTGGCAAGTAAGTCCTTTCGGTTTTTTAGCGTGAAATATACTGACTATTATTTACTTTTCCTCATCGTTCCCACTAACTGCATAAACTGATAAAAAAACTGATCCAAGTGGTTTTGCATGTCCTCTTCCTTTTGGAATTTCTTTCCATTCATGGAGTTCTGCAGAGACCGGAATGAGTGGCAGTCACTTGGAGCTAGGTCTGGTGAATGGGGAGGGTGGGGAAAAAGGCCCTATCCAAGGTTCAATAATTTATTGCGAGTGACCGATGATGTATGGGGTCTAGCGTTGTCTTAGTGGAACACAGCACCCTTCCGATCATTCATAACTCAGGATCATTCATAAAATTCAGGATGTTTTCCAAATTCGATGTTACTGTATGCGTTGGAAAGCTGAATTATTGCTCTTCAAAGCCGTATGAATGTTTTTCTGATTTAATTCATAGGGTATAAATAAACAAAAACTCCTTATAGGTTTTTATTTTTTATCTCCATTTGTAGATAGTTTACGAAGGCCCTGTTGATGTCATTTTGTGTAACTTATGTGTTCCTAAATTTCTTGTAGATAGCTAAAGCCGTATTGAAGTTATAACATTTTTGTGATTTTCGAAAAAAAAATCATGTGAGTGACCCAAACATTAAGCCTGGAAACACAGCCGAGCTTGTGCAAATGGTTTTCTATGCTTGTATGCGACATATTTAGGATCATAGAAATCTCTCGTATCGATTGGATGGGATTTTGATTAACAATAATATTAAAATTGCTCGTTTCAGTTTCATGTGGGTGACCAGATCGTTGAGCATCATTGATGTCAAAATTTCCTGAATGAAATTTGGCAAACCAACTTCGACAGGTGCGTTTGGTTGAGGCATCATTCCATAAACACTGCTTCTGCAGTACGCTTTACTTTTTTAAAATAATAGAACAAAATATGCCGATAATGAATGGTATTTTCTTCCATATTCCATATGGTAAAAATAAATATGGTTCCTAAAAATAAACAGAAAAACCAAAATGACTAATTTTCCGACTTATTATAATGAAGTTTATTGGTAAAAAATTTGCATTTCATTCGCTAATTTTTCCAATTTTTATTATTACCACTTCACTCTATGCTGAATTGAAAATGATATATTTAAAGACGTAAAAATAATAAAAATTCTATTTTATAAGAATAACGAACTGATAATATGCTTTCTGAACAATTGTAACAATAGTTCATTAGTCCCAAGCATTTTTATCACACAATTATTTTATTAAAAATATTTTAGAAGATTGTGCAAAATTCAAAACTAGAATTAGATCTGCCTACAAACCAGAAGTAAAATTTAATGAAAAAGTGTTAACATTGTTTTTCAAATTTGGAAAATAGTTATCTTACCACGAAAGGCGGTTAAGATCTTATTTATCTTAGGCTCGTGAGATTATTGTATTGAGATGGGGTTTATCTTATCTCGATGGCTGAGATGAAGCATTGACTTATTTGATAAGACTAAGGGGAGGTGGTGGGGTAGGTACCCCGCAAGTTGTGAGCTAAAGCATCGTCCTCTCACCCATTGGCGGGCTGTGTCATCCATTCCCTTAGAGGGGAAATTATCCTCCTGATTGGTTTTTAAACAGATTAACGGCTCTGCGTGTTATTTAGTGCTGTCGAACAATCGATGGATTTGAAATTCAAAAGAGGCAGTTTGCGTCGACCGCCAAGCCGCCAATTCAGCAAGATATTAATCAAAATGATTTCTCCGGACATTCGCCGCTAATAAATGTCAGCGTATAAATCTCTAGTGGTTCACTTCAATATCGATCTTACTTCCTCTGCTGCAATAAGATTAAAAATAAATAACATTATAAATCATTCCTTTATCATTTCCATGGATACTGTCATAGCTAAAAGTATAATTTAAAAAAATATTTATGTGTAATTAGTACAATTAAACAGCATTTATATAAAAAATAAAAATAAAAATAAAATAAAATGATAATTTAATTTTATATAGGAACCTGAATTATTTAATATGGAAAGGAAGGATTACTGAAACAACGCTATCCGTCCTACAGGACAGAATTTTAAATATTTTTACTTATAATATTTTAGGAAAGTATTGCGATCGTAAAAATTTTCGAATCTCAGTTTTCAACGGATGTACACGTTTTGAGGTCTAATGGGTTCAAATAACCAAGTCTCGTAAATTGGTGTGTGTGTGTGCGCGTGTGTGTGTGTTAATAGTCTAGCACAAAAACGAAATGTATTTCGAAAGTGAAATTGCATATTTAAGGTTGATATATAATATCGATGTTACAGCAACTTTTTCGTCAAAATCGGCTAACATAAAGTGGCACTTTAAGTCATGGACTAAACACATTTTTACGATTTTCTTGAAAACGGCTCTAAAGATTTTGATTAAATTAATTTTTCCACTGTAAAATTAAGCAGTTTTTAATAAAATGTAGTTTTTATTCTGATTGATGTTCTCTAACAGGGCTTAAATGGCTAATTTTCATTATTAGCTTCCCATAAAGTACCTTTAATTTTTTTTTTGAAACAATTTGACCATTTCACGTTAATCTATAATATAAAAGACAGATAAATATAAAATACGAAAGAATTTGATAATTAACTAAAGGAGAAATAAGAGATCGTAACGAAGAATTGTTGTAATTGAGGAACCAAAGGAATAATTCTGCAGCCGAGCTCTCCCGAAAGATTAGAACACACTCCCATTCGTAGCATGCCTGTATGTATATAATACCGACTCCGACAATATTATATAAATATACATATGCGGTTTTCATAAATGCTATTGTTGATATTATTTAATGTTTAATTGTATAGATTACTCGGAAACTAAGTGAACCAGAGTGCAAGGAGGAATTCACCCAGAGACTTGAGGGCCCTTATGAAGATACGGTGAACGGAAGATGGAACCACTGCAAATTTACCATCAAGCAAACTGCAGAAGAGGTTTTGGGTATGAAGGAAGCCCACCAAAGATCTGAATGGTTTGACCAACTTCAATAATTACCGTGGTATAACTCTCCTCAATTGCACATATAAGGTGTTTGCACATATAAGGTCAATCAACTGCACATATAAGGTCTATCATCATCTATCGGAGGATGCTTTCGCATGCAGAAAGAGAGGTGGGAATCTATCAATGAGGTTTAATGAGAGGGAGATCTATCACCTATCAGATCTTTGCCTTAAGGACCCAGCTTGAAAGAACAAGGCAATATAATATTACCACACATCTTAAGAAGACCTGCAAAGTCGGGTCGAAACGTTGGCTTCAAATAATATTTTTAGAGATAATTTATTAGTATAATTTTCATAAGACATCATTAATATAAAAAGGCTTTTTCAGTCCCGATACATTATTGCTTTATTTCAAATTGATCAAAATTTTTACCTCTTCAGGGATAATCTGATTTTACATGTTAATTAAAGTTTCATCTGAAAAACACATATTCAAAAATCTTTCAGAGGATTTACTATTAGACATTAGCCCATTTTTAAAACCATAATAACTTTTAAAACAATATTCACCAGTCAACAATATATATATATATATATACATATCTCAAAATGTAACTTGCTCGCTTATAGCAGTGCACCCACTTGCACACCTAATCAAAGAACGCAACCGAATGAGACCAATCCTTCAAGGAGAAGAGGCGTTGCCGACATTAAAATATTTAAATTTTACTTGACTAAAATTGAAAACTATAATATATTATTATTTTAATATAAATTATTTAAATCTATCAACTATTGAAAATTATTTTATTTACAATTAAAAAAAAAAAAAAATATATATATATATATATATATATATATATACACACACACACCTACAAGCACATATATGGCACTATATACATAATTACTTATTGAGATTGAAAAGGCGTTTTTCTACCAATAATTTTTATAGTCTCTTTCTCAAGATCATCTTTTATAAGAAAATCTTATATTTTACCATTTGAGGGGGGGTAAGGTATGAGACTTCTGTCCGAGAGTTTCCATACTCCCTGGATCCGCCTGTGTACTGTAGTATTTTAAAGGGATGTTTTATTTTGTTTCATATTCAATTTGAAAAATACAACATAATTTCTTTACTTAACCAGATTCACTCTACCAAAAATAATTCATCTTTATTACTTCACCTCCATTGATAACTCTTGGCTGAAATTTAAGTAACTAAAGAGTTTAATGATGATGAACTCTACCCTCTTCGATTTTATAAGGTATGCAATGTAGAACATTCATGATAGTTTTCCTACCACTATATATGAATTTTTTTATGTTCTATTTATTTATCGAGTATTACAACAATCTTTCACTTGGACATCAGTTATTGTGATATTTAATAACATTCACACACATATGTACAGAAAAATAAAAAATAAATAGAAGCAAAATAACATTAAATAAAATAAAATAACTTAAAAATAAGAAAATTAAAACAAAGAAAATACTCATGCATAACTATATACACTATTTACAATCAGGCGAGGGATAGGATGGCTTGTCCCTCCAACTATGGAGGAAAAGATGGACTCCAGGAGAACCCTGCGCTACTCTCTCAACCGCATCACTAATACTAAAGCCAGCGGAGATTGATCGAGAGCACTATATGAAAAAAAGAACTATAAAGAAATTCAATTTGTATTTTTATAGTACAGGCAATGTTATTTTTAAAAGTTTGAATAAATGTCTAGGAAAACTATATTGTATCGTTGATTCTTTATAACCACTGCCTTTGAAACTCGTTAAAGCTCTCTCTGGCTTAAGAGTACGATATTAATGACAACTTAGGCCTCAAGTTGCAACAGTTAGTCCCGAGCCTTCAGCTGGTTCGGATCATAAATTATTCATTTCTATCCCAGCCGGATTAATAGCCCCTTGTTAGAGATGAGAGTGAGCAAAGGGACAATTTGGATTACTTGTGCTGTGGGAGCGGTGGTCTGTGGTCCATAATTGCTGATATTATCTCTTGATATAGTTATTGAGGGTCAGTTCCTCGGGTTTGCTTTTCCATGCGGCCTTCTCCAAGTCCTCGGGAATGAGGCCATTCGGATTGACCATCACTCCCTGTTATCTAAGAGATAAACATTTTTTTTTTTATTGATCCTCCAAAAGATTTGGTTGTTTGTTTCTATGTCTAGGCGCAAAACATCCAGGTCATCAGCGCCCGATCAACTAAATAACATTACTTTCATACTGTTTGGATGGTTGGTACAAAAAATAAAAATAAAAAATAAGTAAATAAAAGGATTAATGGAATAAAATAAATAAATAAAGATAATAATAGACACTTATAAATAATAAGATAGAATAGATAAATAAATAAACTTAAAAAATAGCAATGAAATCAATAAATGAATTAAAATTAATAAACAAATGAACTTTAAAATTATAAATAAGTATAAAGAAATAAATAAATCTGCAAAGGATCATTAGTTATAAACTTGTCATATATGTCTTTCATTATCAAGGAACTTGATAACTTTGGTGACGATTTCTTCTTGATTTCCCAGGGATGCTGATATATTCTGGGGTATTCCGAGATCTTTTAACCTTGCGGTGTAAATGGGCACTCTTCCAAACATGTTTTATGGTTAATGACTGGTCACACTTTTGACATCTTTAACATCTTTGATGTTGATTGAAAAAAAATTTTTTTGTCGAAATAGGCTATCCGAGTATCCTAACTAAAAGTACTTAACAGAAACTCAAATCTCTCAATTAAAAACAAATTAATATACAAGACTATACTAAAACCCATTTGGATCTCCGGACTTGAACTATGGGGGACAGCTAAATTTTCGAATATTAAATGAATCTAATCGTTAATTTTCCAGAATAAGCGCAAATATTATAATGAAGATATTTGTTATAAAAAATTTAAATTGATAATTTGTGTTGAGAATATTGAAATAAAGATTGGATAGGCTTTGATGACCTTGGGGTTTTACGCCTCTAAAGCATAAGTAACATAACAATAATGAAAATCACAGATACCGATATTTTGTTGATTTATTTTACCATTTTTATTTATGGTGTTCTCTGACTGTTTAGAAATTATAGATGCATAGATAGAAAATTATAGCTCTGTTTTAATGAGATAATTAATTTCCTTTATTACTAACTGTGTATTGTTACAAAACAATTAGATTAGAAAATAGAATAGTAGTCGACAGGCCTCATTGAATTAACAAAATCATTTATACTTACAAAAATAGTACTCACTGTACTGAAAATTAGATAGAAACTAAATAGTTATAAATACTTACTCAAACCGTAATCGACTTATGCTTTATATATTTATGGTTCAGCAAAAAAGGCACTGGCAAAACCTACAATTTTTTCAATCCAAAATTTTAAAACTAATAGCAGACGCTCTCTGGTAAGCAAATAACATAACTCATAGCGATTTACAAGAACCAACTATTGACGAACAAACACATGCTCTTTATTCTCGATTTCATAATAAACCACACGGACACAATAATTGACTTATAAACGACATGATCACGACTTAAATGCCCATTAAAAACCGACTGATAAGGAGCTGGATGAGAGATTTCATGTCTTGAATTAATGGAGTAAACGAAGACCAGGAAGGGATACTATCATTCTCCATGCCTGAGATACCATTTCCTTACCATGGTTTGTCAGCACATTTTCTTATTGTCACTCTCATCATTATTCATAATCATCAGTATTCTTTTTGTCATTCATAATAGTAAATTGAACAAAAATATATTTTTAAAAATCAGCAACAATCCAATTCCTCAGACGGACAATATATTATTCACATCCTACCATTAATAAATTAATTGGGAACATTTATGTTTAAATTATAAATATTTTTTATTGCTTTTTAGTTCCGAATCGTCAAATATTTCAAATGAACATTAACCAAAATAGATTCGGACTCATATTTGGTTGTGGATACATCGGGACCACCGAGCCGAAAAGTTCTTCCGCTGGCTAAAAGGGTTTTTCAGGATTCAAGAAAGCCGTCTTATCTGGGACCGACCACCTTTCATACACGATATTCGTTTCCTTACAGCTCACCAGCTCCAACAAGATGGCTAACACCTGAAGGAATTTTGTTAAATATTTTACCTAACTTTATTGAAAAAACAAAACAAATATGAGATGATCGAATTTTGGCTTTAAAACTCATTAACTTCTTGAAATATTGGAGATAAATAATTGATAAGTGACTCCTACTTGGTTTATTTCTTTTTAAATATAACTATGATTTAATATTTTGTTACATATTTGGATTGTGCTTTAAATATGTCGTGGGCTACAGTTGAGATTAAATAAACAAAATTAATTAATTAATTGAAAAAAAATTATTGCTCTATTTTATTGTCAATTTAATGTTACCACCAGTGAAGCCCTGGACCACATTAAACCGTCCAAATCGCAGAGAGGAGGTCGCCGTAACTGGGTTAAGAACAGGACATACAAATTTAACTCATTCACATCTCATCAGTAAATAGACACCACCAACATGCCACCAGTACTGCAATAGACCACTCACTGTCAATTATATTTTCCAGAAATGCCCTTATCTTAAATATCTTAAATAGTTCATTTCTGAGACCGGATATATCAGTAATATTAAACAATGATGAAACTAACAGAAAAACAGAAAAATCTAACAAAAATTTACTTAATTTTCTTCTCTCTTTTAAAGAGTTTCTGAAATAAAAAATAGTGACACAAAGCCGTTGATGACTATATGGTTTTACCCCTTTAAGTCCAAACAAACTTTTTGTTTGTTTAGAGATTAATTAATTAGAGAGCCCCATAAATAAAAAGGTTAAAATAAATCAACAAAAAATCAGTATCTTTTTCTTTTTAATCAAATTACAATAACTGGTGTAATTAACAATATTTCTTAAATGATGTTATTTTTAAATTGAATTAATACCCTTAATTAATTAAGTGATTAACATTATTGTTATGTAACTTATGGTTTAGCGGCGTAAAACCCCAAGGTCATCAAAGCCTATCCAATCTTTATTTAAATAATCTCAACACAAATTATCAATTTAAATTTTATTTAACAAATATCTTCATTATAATATTTGCTCTTATTCTGGAAAATTAACGAATTAAAGAATAATAACAGAGTTATAAATGTATGGCTCTTAGTATGACTGAATGATAAAAAATACGAACTAATTATCTGTTAATTGTTATTGAAATTGTGCAGTATATTGAAATTAAACAGTGTACAGATGCAGATAATTTTACATTTTTGCGGAAGTTGGAATGTGGAGTAGGTGGTGGAATAGGATTTTTTTGAAGGAATTTGTGGACGAGGATTGACGCATGGAGGTAGGAAGAGAGTTACAAAAGGAAGCAGCACGAATGACGAAAGATTTCCTGAAGGAAGAAGTTTTATGGGAGAGGATATATAAATCTATATTTTGGGACTTAGTATTACGAGTGTGGATAGAGGAGCGTAGAATAAGGAGTTTCAGGATGTAGGTAGAGTTCTTTGGTTCTGAGAACTTGGAAAAGGAAAACACTAAGGAGGAATTGTGTACCAGAATGATACATGCGAACGCCTCCCTGGGATCCCGAAGATGTATCTTATGAAACAGTTCATGAATTTCTCCAGTCGTATTTCTAGCCTGGAAGATAGCCCTCCATACACCAAACAGCCGTAGTAGTCGTGGGGGGAATATAAGGGAGGTTACAAGGAGCTGGCTGGTTTTTAGAGGAATACAATCACGGAATCTTAGGAGTTGTTTAAGGGTACTTATGGATTTTCGGGTAATCTGAGAGATATGGATGTTCTGGTCAAAGGTTACCCCTAGGTTTTTGACTGTAGAGAAAAAAAATGGATGGGACGGTTATTGAGGTTAAGTAGAGGATAGTAAGGAAGGGAGCTAATGAGATGCATGGACCCGATGAGAATAGCCTTATAGAGTTGAAACTCAAAAATATAACAAAGTTTCATGGTCGGACTTTCATTGAGTGGAAAAATGTAAGCATTTTTAAAAACAAAATATATAAGCTGGATTTTCTCAGACATATTTAAAGAAAATGTTCTAAATTTACAAACGTAGTTGTTTCTCTAGAAAATCAAAATAATTTTTTAGAACAAAACCAGCCGTGACCATACTTGCTCCGTGGTCGCACTTACCCCATTTCACCTTACTGAAGATGTATTTTGAATCATATCTTTCAAAAAAGCATATTCATAAATAAGGGTACATAATAATTAAGATTTCTAGATATGATACTGGTATTCATAACATGATTGATATATATGGTGATTTATTTGGCCTATTATACTGAAAAACTCTATTTTGTAGAGTAGCATGTCAGTGGTTAGTAGTGCTGTAATTAATGTTTGTAGTCCATGGGTGTAAGGAATCGTCTCTCCGCTTTACACTGGTTGAAAACACTTTACATAACAAGTGCCGCCACCCCGAGATAAGTTAAGGGTATTAACCAAAGGGCGCACAACGAGTGCTCTTCTCAATAATCTCATCCTGCTTTGTTCCTCGTCTTCTAGCGAATAATGTTTCAGCCTCGTGTCCTATAAATTTAATTTAAAGGGCTACTTCAAACTCCCTTTAAAGTTTGTAATGTTCCTTTTTGTATAATATAATAAAACAATAAAAATATCGTTTTATTAATAATGTTTGTTACCTATTTAATAAAACCTATCAAAATAATTATGAGAATTATAATCAAACTAATAAACCAATCTGTATGCTTTGACCACACGATTGAAGCGAAAACGTCAACAATGCGGGATTAATAATATGAAATATAAATTGTAAATAATTGTTCATTATAAAGAGGATTAAGTGCTGAACTTTTGCTTTTCTTATATTATTCAGGTTAGATTTTTAGTTTCTGAGATATTTTTATCCATATCTACAATAAAACTCGTTATCATTTGGTTTTCGGTACGATTTTTCATTTTCGTCTCTCTAACATGGCGTCGTCTGAAGATACAATTTTTAATAATATCCCATTACAGAGAGGATGAAATGATGTACAATTCCCTGGCTTACAGTATGCAGGTCCGATTTTTAGTTTTGGAGATACTTTAGTCCATACGCAATAACACTTCAATTAGACGATTTCAGTCTACATTACCGCCCGAGCGTTCTGACGGCTCAGTTTAATTCACTCTCCACAAAAAAGTGCGTAACACGCACTAAAGAAAATTTCACTTAAAAAAAAAGTTTTTATTATTAAACGAGTGGGCTTATGACCAAAAACAAAATAACTTATTCTGAACTGTGATAAACTTTCTAGATTATAAAAAAAAAAAAACTGCTGCAAATGATTGTATTCACAATAAATTAAATTACAATCAAATAATAAATAAAATTATATCGTATGTATTTCAGCTGCTTAGTGTAAGCTCGTATCTAATAATATATAAAAAAAGTATCCTTAAATGCATAATTGTTTTTGTGATTAATGTTTTTTGTTTTTTTCAGGACTTTACAAACATCAATTTATGTAGTAACTTTCTTTTTCGTCCACAGTGTTTCTCGTTATAATAATACAAACATTAAATTCTGAATCCGCTACTAAAACACAGCAGTATCAATATAATGCTACAGCACATTTATAATATAATATTTATATTATAAATAGAAAAATCCACGCTATATAGAGTTTTTAATATACAGGTGAATGAATGGGGCCAACGTCTCGCCAATTATGGCATCATTAGGACAGGAAAAACAAGATCATAATTATACAGAAAAGAAATAGAAATGAGGGAAAAAAAACCTTGCCCTATTGATATCCCACTGAGCCATCCAAATAAATACTGATGGAAAACAGAACATTCCACTAACACAGCAGAGGAAGGTTATATGAAACAGCTGATATAACATTTTCATTTGTATTTATTAATTTGTTCTTCTTTTTTTATATTCAATTAAATTAACGTATGTTTGTATTATTATATTTTAGGTACGTCTATTTATTTTTTAATTTTTATCTCTGCTAATCAGCTGCTTCGTATAACCTTCCTCTGTTGTGTTTGTGAAACTTTCTGTTCTGTCAGTGTGTATTTGGATGGCTTGGTGAGATGTCAATAGCATTTTTTCAATAATTTTTTCTGCACTGATGATGCCCGAATTGGCGAAACGTTGGCAGCTTAACTGTTCACACCGTTAGAGACTTTTGACTTGATAGATAGATAGATAGATAGAAAGTAAACTTTATTCTGGGACAAGGTCCCTTATGAATAACAGATATGAACAAAAAATAAAAACTATATCTGGCCAAAAATTACATTAGTCAATGTTAAAGAATATATAGTATCTTCAGTAAAATTAAATTAAAACAAGTAAAAATAACACCATTTTGAAAAACAAAACAAAAAAAAAAACATTATTTAAATGAAAAGAGAACAAACAATAAACATGAGTTGATTTTTAAAATTAAAAACTCTATCAATTTTTACAACCATTCACCTCAGTCAAAATCTGTTTCGCAATATGTATTTCATTGTATAACGTCATTTTGGGATGTGACAAGGAATTGGTAAAGATGATATTTAAATGAGGACAAGGAAGAGGCATGGCGGATTTCAGAAGGCAAGGAATTCCAGAAGGCAGTGGATTGGGCAATAAAGGAATATTCAAACGTCTTAGTCCTATGGGAAGGAATATAAAGGTCGGAAACACGGGATCTTGTTTTCTGGGAGTGGACCACGGGTTTAAACTGTAGGAGACTGTAGATGTAGGAAGGGTGTCGGGTGTTGATCGTTTGGAATAGGAAAGATCCAAGAAAATATTGTCTGCGGAAAGAAGGGAAGAGCCACTTTAACTCTTCGTAAAGGTGGAACACATGAGACCGCCTCGATGTACCGAAGACAAACCTTAAACATATATTCATGAGTCGCTTCAATCTATTCTCGAGTACCATCGGGATGCCTCCGTACACCACACAGCCGTAGCAACGTGAGGTTGGGTGACCCCCTCCAGGCTATCTTGGCTCCCGCAAGTATGACACGTCTGTAAGGAGGCCATATCTCGCGGCCAAAGATCTTCTTGGTCTGTAGTGCCAACCGAAAAAAAAATATATATACATATATATATACTTAACTTTCTTTTTTTTTGTTCATTTATAACGAAATAACTATGTCTCATTTTGAGTTTTATGCTTAATCAATACTATTAGAGACGTTTTTATTAGAGACGAGAAAAAATCACTTTATCTAATTTGAGGATTATACCAATAGATTTCTGAGGCTCTAAAACTCTATCAGTTTATATAAAATATTTCCGTGGCATTTTGTGCATTGTTATAATTGAGTATAATATTTTAAGCGATATTTTTTGTATTATTATAATTTTTCTATTTTTTTTTTAATTTGCAAAGTACACTTCAGTTTTTACTGAACTCGATGCTCATTAAGACATCGATTTGCAATGGAAGGATGTAATATACGCTCTACACTACACCTAATCGACTCCAGGTACCGATTCAATAGAATTTCACTCATATAATTGGGACGACTGATTTGCATACATAATAAGAGGCCAATATCTCACTTGAGATTGGTCCATTATTATACGAGAGATTACGTTTTAATCAGCCGTGATGTCGTGCAATCAGTTGAAATTAACGACTGAATAGAATAATTTAACGTTATAATTGACGTTGACAATTCTTTGCTGGTTTTTGTTGTTGTTATTTTCATCTTCTATGTAGTACTTTATTAGAAGTAGTTATTATGAGTTGAATAATTAATAGAAAAAAAGTCAAAAGGTATTTATCGTTTAATTGTTTATGAGCAATTGTAACTACAGAATCCAATAAATCGCACATATATGGGGAAGTTTGATTGTGAAGTAGGTTGTCAAATATAAGTTGTTTGAAGGAATTTGTGGACAAGGATTGTCGAGATAAATAAAGAGTTCCAGAAGGAGATAGCACGAATAAAAATAATTGAAAAAACGTCTGCCAAGTAAGGTCTGTATAGCTTCACTAAGTAATTCCTCAACATATAAGTGTTTGATATCCACGAGTTTTGTTCATCAGCGAATACTAAAATGCGAAAGAGTTCCGCATTTGCAGATTGCATTTTTGATAATTAGTGATTAAAACAATCCCAGGGTATACTGAACATGCATAACAGTCTGTTAGTGTAAAAGGTCGTATGTAAAAATGGAGTGTTTTAAAGAAGAGCATAAAAAGCAATAATTTCTTCATGACTTATTAGTATAATTTCATATTTTATTGCCCTCTAATATTTTCCATTGTAGCAGACCACTTATATCAGTTATAGACTACTAAATGTCAAATATAGAAAACAATTGAAAATTTGTATATAGTTATACATACTTATGTTTTCTCACGTAAAAAGGATGGAACAAAAAATCCATAGGAATAATACAACTTTTTGTATGTTCAGAGTTAACGAGACCAATACTTTTCTTCAGTTAGAACAAAACTAATTTAAGCTGCAATATAAAAATAAAAGGGTTCTCGCAACTTTGCTGTTTAAGGATGAAATCGAGCCACGACGAGCTGGCTGAACTTCAATAGAAATAAACAGAATCATAAATACTACCATTTTTTTTTTTACTATCTTAGAGTAAGAATTAATTTAACTTTATTGAAAATTACCCGAAATCTAAATAACGGCAGTAAGTATCATGCTAGTAACATTTGGAAGCCACAAAAAAATAGAGTATAAATTAACTTTTTGAATACAAATTTTGGAATTCCATGAAATTCATAGTATACAATTTCTATAATCTTCTCCAAATTTTCACCAAGTTTGAGTCAAATTAAATGAGCAGTTTTCAGACTATATGCGTGTCAAATAATACATTTACTGATGCGAAAGCGGATTTTTTTTTTTCGGTAAAGGATAGAAGTATATAAAATTGTTATTTACTTAATTATCACTATTATTTGGCACAATTATTTACAATTATTGACACAATTATTATCAATATTATTTCACAATTTACCTATATATAAATATTATAGATATTTACTTGTTTACTCTCCAAAGGTCTTCTCCAATAACCTTTAGGGTTTCTTGCCCCAGTCCTCCATATCTTCTTCATTCAGGCCCCTCTTCTTCCGATGCTGTCATCTTAAATTCTGCACCTTCGCACTTCCTCACATCAACTATCCTGCCCTATCTATTCAGCTATCAAAGCATTAGGATCTTCTTAAGTGTATTTTTATGATCTTGTATTTGGTATAACTATACCTTCGCGTTTTTTCTGTCTTGTATAATGGCGGCATGGCCTCGTAATAACATATAATAACATATAAAATATTTCACTGAAAATGTTAAAATGAAACTTTTTAAAAAAGTTCCATTAATGTTTTAACGCCTGTATGGATTAATCAACCTGTAATGTATACAATACGGTAGTATATCTTTCTTTTTCGTCTGGAAAATGATTGATTTGGTAGATTGAGGTATCAGACGAAAGGAAATTTCATGGAGAAGTGACAAATCACAATTTCGATCCTTAAATTCCTTTAACTACTTCAATAAAAGTCATTGACAAAAGTAGGAGGTTTCAAAGCTCAGGCGAGACAGAAAGTCAAGGAGACGGTAAAAATTATGTTTTATAGTTTTCGACTAGGTCATCGAGTCCGGCATAGTTCCAAAGGAACTGTCAGGCCCTATGTTTTAAAACACACAAATGTCCCTGTTTATGAGACTAATGGAAATTCTTACCGAATGCTTCTTATGTTTCCAGGCAATACTTATCTCTTGTTTAGATTTTAAAATTAAAATATTGGTTTTTATGTTAGCCTACGATGAAATAAAAATTTATTGGAAAGGTAGATGGAGGAGAATAGCTCTTTGATACTTTGGCCACATCGGATAATATAGATAAAAATTTTAATATATTTAATAATTAAAAATAAATCCATATATGGCTTCTACGGTATCAATAAGATTCTTCTATTGGGAATTATTATATTTTATTATAACGTTTCAGTTTAATTTTTATCATTTTCTTGTATATATAGTATGAATGTGTCTTATTGCCCTAAAGTTTGGTAGAATATATTATTTCTTTAAAAAATAGATTGGAAAGAAAATTTTAGCTTACACAGTATGAATTTAAATTATATATGTACAGTATTCATGTATAATTAAAGTACATTTACAAAATATTTACTTCCTTCAAAAAAACAAAAAACAATTTACTTACTCTACTGCCCTTCTAATCCCTCGATTATCAAATATATATTTGGTTAGCAAAAACTTAAGTTGCTAATTCTTGTAAAATATTAAAAACTCGAGTAAAAATATGTTATCTACCAATTTTTGACTGTTTTTTTTTAATACACAGATTCTCCAGTCCATCGCTTTTAATTATTCTTAAATAAAAAAATAGCAAAATAGCTTTAGCACTAGTGCTTCTTTACTGAGGTCGTATATACATATTATTTTTATTGAGAATAGAGATGAAAAGTGTTTTTATTGTTTTATTAATTCTTAACTGAGAAAACAATATAATTTTGAATCAATTTAACTGCTAAATTTTATGCATATATTTTGTTTTTAAATTTTTAATAGTGCTTGCCCAGGAAAGCACTAATGTTCCTTACAACGATATACAAATGCATGCTAAGAGCAACTGAATTCCCACTACAATGGAAATACTTACATATAAAAATGATACAAAAAAGAGACAAAGACATTTTCAATCCTTCATCCTATTACAGGATACTATGAGCCTCCTTCCAATATGTTCCAAAGTATTCGAAAAATTAATATACAGAAGATTGGTTGACATACTAACGAACCAAAACATAATTCCTGACCATCAATTCGGCTTTCGTACATTTCATTCAGCTACACACCAATTACACAGAGTTACTAATTATGTTGCTGGAGCACCAGAGCAAAAACAATATGCAACCGGCGTGTTTCTGGATGTTGCCCAGGCATTCGATAAAGTCTGGCACCAGGGACTTCTCTTTAAACTCAAAACTATACTAGCTCATACATACTATCTCATTCTTCAGTCTTTCCTTTTCGACAGATTTTTCTCTGTCCGACAGGGCTTAGAAATTTCCTCAATTCGACCAGTGTCTGCAGGAGTACCTCAGGGATCAATATTGGCTCCTTTACTCTACATTATATATACGTATGACATGCCTACCACCTCCGAAACATTGACTGCTACTTACGCTGACGATACAACAATTTTAACAAAAAATCACGATCCCAGACTAGCCTCACTGAATTTACAAAATCATTTACTGACTTTACAAAATTGGTACTCACTTTGGAAAATAAGATTAAATCATGACAAGTCACAACATATAACATTTACACTTCGACGAGAAACGTGCCCACCAGTTTATATAGGAGAGAACCAAATTCCTCAGACAAACACAGTACGTTACCTGGGACTAATATTCGACAGAAGGATGACCTGGGCCCACACGTCAAAATGAAACGACAGATCTTAAACAAGCGACTGAAAATACTGTACTCACTTTTTCCAAATCAAAATTGAAAATCAGGCAAAAACTCAAACTTACCTACTCAAACCCATACGGACATACGCCTCACAAATTTATGGTTCTGCAAAAAAGACACTTATAAGAACTGCAGAAATTTCAATCCAAAATTTTAGAACTTATAACAGGAGCTCCTTGGTACGCAAACAACAAAACTTTACATAACGACTTCCGACAACCAACTATCAACCAACATATACACGATCTCTACTCCAGATTTCATCTTAAATGTCAATTTTTCATTTTAGTTACAGCACATCTGCTTATTGTTAAGCTCATGGCAGGTGTGGATGGAAATATGAAGAAAAAAAAATTTTTTTTTTCTACATTTGATTTATTGAAAAGACAGAGGTAGCAAAAAAAAAACAACACATATCTGATACCAACTCACTTGACAGGAAAATTGTTAACACCCTGGACCGATTTAGGGGAGCCAGAAAGGTGCTCAAAACATCACAAAACGCGAAAAAAAAAACATTTGTACATGTCGAAATTGACCTGATGGGGCTCCTGGAAATGGAGAAATGTATCGGGTATATCTAAAACAGGCATACAATGCAAAAACCTTCCTCTCCGACGATATTAGATACTGTGCAATAGTCTATTTTTTCGGATGAAGTACAAGTAACTAGTTCCACTAACAGTTACTCGTATACCTTTAAGGAATTTTTTTTTTAGCTTTTAATGGTTACCGGTTAATATATTTTCGGAACCTATTTCATTACATTGCATACTTTGTTTACCAATCATCTTTACACTTACTATTCTTCTCGATTCATAGCGTAGCTGTCAGATATATCCAATAGTAATGGGACTTGAGAGTATTCCCTGTCAGATATTCATATATTCCAATGTTTCTTTCATGTTTATGCGATTGGACAAAGGTAAGGAAATGTGCTGATTTCCATTCCCAACCAAATCCTTCGGTAGTTCTCCTCTTTGACCTTTATTACCGTTCCAATATTCCAAATCTACTTCCAGCGCTTGGAAGTCAATCGTCTTCGAAATCCAAGGCAATAAATATTTCATTCTGACTATCGGCATCTAGGATTCTGACAATATAATATAAAATATAACTTCATTATATTAAGCACCTGTAAAAATATATTAAAAAATAAATTTATTAAATGTATTTTATTAAGTTATTTTACATAAATTAGTAAATACTTATTTTTTAAAAATTATTTCACTGTATCTATTCGCTTTTTGCGTTCTGTAGTGACAGAAGATGGTATCTTCTTGTTATTTAATATATTTTTTAATTTCGTGAGTATGTTCGAAGTGAATTTAAGTACCTATTTTATTTATACCTAATAATTGAAATAATAATAAGAATATTTCGGCTACAGAAAGTTTCTGTAAAAACGTTTTTTTGATGCTTTTCAGGAAGAAACCTATATTTTTTAGTGCATGTTGGTTATTTTAAGTGATAACTGTTATTTTTAGTGTCATATCGGTGTTTTATTGATGTAAATTTTGCGTTCTTTTTCTTTAAAATTCTAATTAGTACATATTTTCGTTTTTTGAAGTTTTATTATTTTATCTTCTTCAAGGAAGAGTGATAAAATATCTGGATTTGTTTTACTGCCTAAGCTTGTCGCCCACTGGCATAACAGATAATGCTTTTCCCACAGCCAGAGCAGAAATAATTTTCCTAGAATGTTTTCCTGGAGAGGCAAGTTTAATTTTACCAACTCTTCTTCTCTTTCTAGAACGAAAGACAACAGTTTTATAATACTTTTTTAAGTTTTATAATAATATTAAATTAAATATCTGCACATCGTAATTTTTTTTTTTTTTTTTTTTTTTATTTATTTTAAATGACATTTACAACTGTATACAAAAAAATACATCTAGTAAATTTGCACATTGGTATAAAGACATGGAACACATGTTGAGAAACTACCCATTGGTAGCACTCTCATAATATGTCTATATTAGAAGATCACGTGGCCATCTTCTTTTCAGACGCCTCGGAGGGTTATCAGGAATCGAATAGGAAGCAAGGTTAGAGACAAGAGGGTTGGGATGGTTATGAAGTTTATTATGGAAGGACAGATATCTGGATTGGGCCAAATCTGATACATAAGGAACATTAAGGTCATTATGGATAATTTTATTTGTAACAAAGTAAGGAGCATTGAGGATTTTACGAAGGATTTTGGATTGCAAGGACTGTATGCGAGAGGAATTTGAAGGCTTGGTGGAGCCCCATAGCTCAACCCCGTAAGTCCAAATAGGCCTTATTATAGTCATGTAAATCAGTCTTTTATAATTGATTGGAAGGTTAGAGCGTTTGTCTAGTAAGTGTTGAAGTAGTCGGAAACGTCGAGCGGTTTCTTGTCGTTTCAGTCTGGTATGAGGATTCCAAGTTAGACGTTTGTCCAGATGGAGTCCTAGGTAACGGATTTGTTCAACAGGAATAAGTGAGGTGTTGTTAAAGGATACTGAAGGACAGGAAGTCATTGGTTTACGACGAAGGGTGAAGGTAATTTGATGGGATTTATTGGAATTTATTTTAATTCTCCATTTCTGACACCATTCTTCCAGGTTTGTGATGTGGGATTGAAGGGTTTGGGATGCAATAGATGGGTCGTTATTGACTGATAGGATACATGTGTCATCAGCATATGTGGTGATGACAGTGTTGGGATGGGTTGGGATGTCAGCTGTATAAACTGTGTAAAGGATAGGACCTAGGATACTACCTTGAGGAACACCTGCAGACTGGGAAAAACGGGATGTATATACATTGTTGTGATTTACTTTAAAGTATCTATCAGTAAGGTAGGAACGGATAATGAGGAAGTAGGTAGATGGTAGGAATTTTCGGAGTTTGTACAGCAGTCCCGGGTGCCAAACTCTATCAAACGCCTGTTCAACATCGAGAAAGGCTCCCGTACAGTACATACCGCGCTCCAATGCAGAGGATACTACGTCTACCACACGATGGCATTGCTGTATAGTGGAATGGGAGGAGCGGAATCCAAATTGGTGATCTGGGATTATGTGATTAGAATCTAGGATTGGGTACAGGCGTTTTAAGATTAGTTTTTCCAGGATTTTTCCCATGATGGGTAACAGAGAGATGGGACGGTAAGAGGATGGATATTCTGGTGGCTTTTTGGGTTTGTGGATCATTTTGACAATAGATATTTTCCAAGGATCAGGGAAATATGTTGATCGGAGTACAGCATTATATATGAAAGTAAGGAATAGGATGGCTTTTCGAGGAAGAAGTTTCAAGATCTGGGATGTTATTAGGTCATGTCCAGGAGCTTTGTAGGAGGGTAATCTTTGAATGATGTTGGATATTTCTGTGGGATGAAATGCTTTAGGTGGTAGGGACATTTGGAGAGGAGTATCCAGTTCTGATTCAATACATTCGATGTGGGTTGGATTAAGGATATCAGGATGTGGGTTGAAAATTTGGAACAGATGTTGACCGAATAACTGGGCTTTTTCTTCGTCGGATTTGGACCAGGTTTGGGATTCAGTAAGAAGTGGGTGATTAAAATCTTTAAACTTCAGAAGTTTTTTGGTTGTAGTCCATAGTGATTTGTCAGTTGTTGTAATATTTCCAGTTAGGTTCAGTAATTGTTGAGTTTTATATTTTCTGATTTCTGATTTTAGTTTGTTAGTCAATTCGGTATAGTACGTTTTGTCTGAAGGATATCTAGTCCTGTGCCACTTCGATCTTGCTCTGCGTTTATCCCTTAATAAGATTCGAATATGCTGTGGCAAGTTAATTTGTCTTAAATTATTGCTTTTATTATTAACAAATGTGTTATTATTTATACTCGTTGTTATAGTTGTATTAAGGTTTTCTATGGCATTATCAATATGTTGTTTTGTCTTGAGGGGAATTTTTAAGTCCAGTTTATCTTCCAGATCATGACGAAATTTGTCCCAGTCCACTCGTCCTGTAATTAGTTTAGGAAGTTTAGGTTTAGGAGCAAAGTTCGAATGTAGTAAAAGCAAAACTGGACTATGATCTGACGAAAGGTCATCCAGGGATTTGATAATGGATTGGGAGGAGGAAATCTGGGAGGTGATAAATATATCCAGGATATCGGGACGTTTTTTCAGAGATGTAGGCCAATATGTAGGATTCATGGGTGAGAGGATTGAATAACTGTTGGAAGAAGAGACACGTGATAGGATGCTACCGCGGGAGTTGGATGTTCGACAACCCCATCGTTGGTGTTTAGCATTGTAGTCTCCTCCAGCAATAAAGCGCGCTCCGAGGGATTGAAATAAGGAATCAAGTAGGCTATAAGAGAGGGAATTACCAGGAGGACAGTATACAGCTGAAAGTGTTAGATGGAAAGGACGAGTTGAAAGGATTACAGAAGTTGATTGAATGGCATCAGTTGGAGTAGAAGGGATAAGGGAATGCGATAGAGATTTATGTATAAGGATGCAAGAGCCAGCGTGGGAAGTGTTGTCTGGATGGTCAGATCTATAAGTGATGTAGTCACGTATGTAGAATTGTGTCCGTTGAGTGAAATGAGTTTCTGTCAGAAGAGCAATGTCAATATAATTGTCATGGAGAAATATGTCTAGTTCGTCACGGTGGTTTTGTAGTCCGTTAGCGTTCCATAAGAGGATAGCTAGGGGCTTTGTATTCATCGGAAGTTAAACGGGATTTCGGAAAGGAGTCTTGTGAGAAGAGTTATAAGCGGTTTGATAGTCTGTTGAAGATCTATCAGGAATGATGATAGGATAGAGTTGATGTCGGATGATGTTTGGCTGGGAAGTGGATTTAGGTCATGAGGTTGTGATGAGTAATCTATGCGAATAGGATTGCTGGGTGGAGGGTGGGTCCGACGTGGGGTACGAGGAGTAGGATCTAAATTCTGTTGGACTTGTGATGGGAGGTTCATCTTGGGAGTAGGAACGAGTGGAGCTGGGTGTGGGTGCTCTGGCGGGAGTTTGACCCTTAAGGGTAGCTGATGGGGAGGGATTGGCTGACGAGGCTGTTGAGGTTGAGTATTAGAGCTTTTGGGCTTGGATTGGGAGGTTTGAGGCGCCTGACTTTGAGGCTGCTTCTTAATGATGCAAGGCTGCCATTGAGAATTTCTTGAGTTCTGTTGAGGATAATCCTTAAGTGTAGAGATGGATGGTTGTTGTTGGACGGCGATGGAAGGTGAAGTCGGCAAAGCAGGGAATGTTTCCTGATTTTCAATTTCAGGTGGCTCAGGACAAGTTTTTTGAGCAGGTCCAAGGGTTTTCGTCGCTAAGTTGCGTGATCTCTGTTTGTGAAGATTTTTATACACCTCACAACCTCTATAGCTTGCAGGGTGGGCTTCACCACAAAGAGCACATGTAGCGGGCTCATCTTTTGGCCTCTGGCAAGTGTCTGAAGCGTGAAAACCGGCGCATTTAACACATCTGGCCTCGTGATGGCAATATGTCTTCGTATGCCCTAAGTTTTGACACTTAGTGCATTGTACTATTAGGGGCTTCTGTCTTGGTTCTTCAAATCGTACTGTCGAGTATACTAAACGTTGAACCTGAAATATTTCATTATTCGTTTTTGCTGGTTCCAAATCTATAAAAAATAATGGAAGCGGATATCTTTCCCTAGGATGTAGTACGGGTGCTATGTGCCTGACGTTATGACCGATTTCTTCCAGGCCTGTTTTGATGACAGATATAGGAGTGGTTGAATGTAGACCTCTCAGGACTACTCGAAACGCCTTGTCCTGTTTCAATTGGTAACAATGGAAGTCGTAGTTTTTGGAAGTTAAATGGCTAATCAATTTTTTATAGTTTTCTCTAGAGTTCGTGTTTATTTTAATGTCATTGATTCGAGAGAAGCAGCGAAAATTTGGCTGTCCGATTAGTTTTGCAATTTCTTGACCAAACGACACGAAGTTCTCAATTTTTGAAACAAAAACAGGTGGCGGTTCGGGGTCAGAAAAATCTTGAGGCTTCGGAATCTTGCTTGATAAATTGTTATCGAGAATCGGATTCTTGCGGGCTGAGGCGCCGGGTGCAGCGGGCTCTGACTGGGGGGCCTTAGAGTTACTCCTCGTCATAGGCGGAGATTTTTCTTGTTCTGCTGGCTTATTTGATTTGTTTGATTTATTTTTTGTTTTTTTCTTATTTGGTGAGTTGCTTCCCGAACCGGGAGCGGAGTTTCGGACACGCTTTTGGAGCGTACGTCTTTTCAAGTATTGCGAGTCAGTCTCGCTAATTTCTGAAAAGGGTGTCTCGTTCTCCGAGTCTTCACAAGAAGTGTTCTTATCCAAATCCATGGATTTATCCATGATGGATAAATGAGTGTGAGAGAAAGAGAGAAAAAAAAAATGTTTTTTAAACCTAAATATTAAAATGAAAATTATAAGATAGCTTCTTAAGAACTAAACTATTTACAAACTATATACAGATATAATATAAAATAATTCATTTCAGAATTAATTAATGAGTAAATAAAATAAAAGTCTCCTGAAAAATATTAAAAATATAAAGAGAAAAAAAAAAAAAAAAAAAAAAAAAAAAAAACCTAAATGTCTTGGATTCGAACTGTGAACAAAGCCGAAGAATGTTAGTATACACAGAGCCGAGTCTTGACCGTAACTAATTACAGATAAGGTAAACCCGTAAGGGATTACGGGCCACTTGTGCTTGCCGAACGAGCACTAATTTATTACTGCTTCATTGTTAATCAATAGTTACTAACCTGAACATGTGTGACATAAAATGTACCACTGTTTATATAGTCACTGTTGATATAGTCTTACACCAGAATTTTAAATAGTAACCACATTACATAGTAACAAATACAGAGCGACGTGAATCTTCAACTGCACTTGCGGCCATGACACTTGCTACTCCATCGTAATTTAAACTCCTTTAGTAATAATAAAAACATTCATTGATCACACCAGTCCTTTACTTTTTCCTCTAATCAACGTTCAATGAATCTGCTTTATTATACCTATCATATTATATTACAGAACTTTTTTCTACTGATTACTATAAAAATTCTTTATGAATTAAAAAAAATATGAGGGTTCAAAGCCAATGCGATCGTTGCATGAGTACTTCTAGCAGGTGTAAAACATTTTTTAATCCCCACACTAAAAAAAACATTGGAGTTACTTTCCATCAGTGAATTTTCATTTGAGCACCCAATGACGTTTTATTAGATGAAACAAGAATAGAATTACGCAATCAATATTCAGTACAGACAGAGAACAGCGAACAATTAGTTAAAAGGCTGAAAGCCCTAAATTGAAATATTTCATTATCTTTTATTATTGATTGGCTCTTAGTGTTTGTCTAATCGATACCTGGCACTCTAGCTCATTATAGGATAATTCCAATTAATTTACCTTATTTTAAAAAGTTAACCAATGGATCAGGCTGAATTGTTTCCTTGAAGACCTCTGTCCAATCAAAAACCGTTTAAATCTGTACCACGACACTGAAATGGCCTATATCCAAAATTTGAAATTTGATTAAAACTGCACCAAAGAACCAATTTAGACTAGCAACTTACATTTACCCTTACACTGATTTTTGGCCCATTTCATTTAAATACCAACATGGAAATAGGTTATTTTTCTTCCAAGATAGAAAAGATATATGACTGCGTATTAAATGTTTACTTATTGTGATCGTAGTTTAGAAAAGTTCTATTCTTGTTATTTTCAGAACTTAACAATTTGTTAGTAATGTTCTATTGGGTTGCAAAATAAGCCCTTTCAGTTTTTCAGGGTGGAATAAAACTCAATGGATTATATACATAAAATTTATTTAATCTATATTGTCCATTATTTAATATGACTTTTTCCCATCTTTCCACAAACTACATAATGCCATTTTAATAGAATTGGTAGGGATTTTGATCAACAATGGCCTTAACATTGCTCGTTTCAATTTCATGTGGGCGACCAGACCATTGAGCATCATTGATGTCAACACATTTCTTGAATGAAATTTGACAAACCAATCTTGACAAGTGCATTCGGTTAACGCATCATCCTCATCAACACTGCAATTTTTCTATGACCTTCTGCAGCACGCTTACCTTTTTTAAAATAATACAACAAAATATGCCGATAATGAATGATATTTTCTTCTATATTCACAGTGCAATAGCAAACACAATACTAAGCTAGTTTCAACAAGAGTTGACAGATATAGTTGTTGACATATTACATACAGGATAAATAATTCACTTTAGGGATTAATTCATTAGATAGGAAGTATATTATAGTGACATAAAAATAAACAGGAAAACCGAGTTTTCAGAAATAAAAAAAAAAATTCTCATAGAATCATACCATTCAATTTTTTTTCTTTTTCGGAATTTTTGACATAAGACGTTTTATATTTCAAAGAAATATTTTTGAGATAAAATAAAAAAAAATAGTGGAGCTTTAAAATAAAATTTGTAAGTATAAGTCTAATTTATTAATGATGATATTTATAAATTTCTATTTTATTGTTTGATGTGCTGATTTTATGTTTATATTTATAATAATTTAATTTATATTATTGATATAATTTTTGAGTTAAAAATGGGCAAAATTGTCCAAAACGCCATCAAAATGCAAAAACGAAATAATGTTTTATGAAATAAATATAGATTGAAATATATATTCCTCGAAATAACAAACTTCAAACAATAAAGAGTAATTTTATTAAATAAAGCTTTAAAAGGGAAGGTGAGATAATTCTGATGCTAACTTTAACCGAGTTCAGGAAGTTGAATATTTTATCCTTCAAGTTTAAGTTGACTTAGAAAATGAATTTTTGATTTATATTTTTCTTCTTCTAAAGAAACTTTATTCAGTTTACATTAATCTGTAGTGTCAACATAGAATAAGAATTGATCAAAATTGAATAACTCTACTGATGAAAGTATATTTCGAATTTTTGTTTTAAAAAAAGTATAAATCACACAAAATTGGATTAAGGTAAACAGCGGGATCGTTGAAAACAAAGAAGCGGATCGAATGGCAATATACTTCGTGAAATAGCCTCCTGCCCATAATCTATCAGAAATTTTCTCTGTTGCGCATTAAAAAATACATCTTGGCTAACGTAAATAATTGGAGTACGCAATAACAAAAAACCACCAATAATCACCAACAACAACCCTTCATTAATTTGTTTCAGAAGTTACACTTGCCAAATATGCAAATGACCAAATCAAAAGTACACTCTACAAACTAACACAGTTTTAACTAAACATATTATTATCATCATCATTACTAGAAAGAAAGAAAGAAAGTAAATTTTATTCTGGGGCATTTAGTCCTCTCAGAATAACTATATGGTGTTAAGACCCAGTTGTTAAGTACTCTCTGTTTCCTGCCGCTAACTTGCAGTTCCAGACACTGAGCAGGGACCATGCGTCGCAAAGTGTGGCCGATTATTCTATCTTACGTCAAAATATGAAAGAGTTGGAAAGGTTTTATTTAGCTATTGATTTATTATTTTCAATAATGAACCATTGTAACCGAAAAAAAAAATTCAAAAACTTAAGGCCTTCTCAAAATTTGAGGTTGCACGTTCCAGGATACGTAGAATTCGAAAAACAATTAAATTTTTTTGCGAAACTACCGCGCATTTTCTCCGAAACTACTGGACCGATTTTTTTTCAAATATGGATTTAAAATCAGAGGTCACCCGAGGATGATCCTCCTTCATCAACATTACTATCCGCCTTTTACTTTCGAAATGACGCCCAATAAACATGCGTTGCTAATTTGAAGGTTTTTTAAATTTTTTAGTAGGCCGAATTTCGATAGGATTATGAATTTTTGAACTAAGGGAAAGGGAGAAAACATGAAGCATGGCCGCAGCAAGCGTAATTGTATGTGATATACGATTTTTCTAATTCTACATTAGCTTGTTCTGTTTTTAAGAAAAGTGAGCAATAAAATATCCTAGGAGGAGGGGAGAGGGTTGTAGATTCTTGCGCCATCGACTTTGGGGGGATGGGCACCCCTGGGTACAAACACGTTCATCATCATAATCTCGAACTTCATTTTTAGACTTTTGTCCCAATAGATTCGCGTCGGTAATCATACCGTCCTCCCAGTGAGGCTTAGGCCGTCTAACTCTTGTGCCACTTTTCGAAAAGCTTTTATGTGAAATTTCATTTAATATCACCCTAGTAATGTGAAACGCCCAACGAAACCCTGATAATTTAATTAAGGTGTATACATCAAGATCTCCATATATGGCTCTTAATTCGCCATTATTCCTCCTTATTCATCTGCCTTGATGAGAGCAATATAAAATAATACATAGACAAAGCAAAGTTTACTTAAAACAGTTTCATCTAGCGAAGTCACTACAAAGAACAAACTCCTCAAACATTTCATCATATTCTGCATGACTGCTCTATTTTCGACTGTAAATGTTGTCACTCAATAATAACTATTGTTCTACAAAGAGATAACTGGCCGCTCAAGGAAAAGGATATTTTCAAGAAATATGATAAATAAATAAATGGAAATGAAGAAATTTACGTTAGGAGTTGATCTTCAACTCCTCCAAGAAGTCCAAAGAGACTTATTTTTTTTTCTTTGTGAAGGTTTATCTTTTATCAATTTTGTTTTATTCATCTGTTTGATTATGAAAAACTGAACCTCTCGATATTTTGCAATTTTATTTTATTGAATATATGCAAAATTTAATGCAAAATATGCAGTAGAAGGATCTATACCATAGAATAAACTAGATTCTGTAAATAAAGTTTATATTATTAATTTAGGCCGCAGAAGTTTTAGGTGTTATTCTAAACGTTAAATCATAAAGTTTTTGGCTAATTCAGACATTGTCAGAAATACCGTACAATTTTTGTAATTTACATCTGAAAATTATAATTTGTTATAAATAATAATAGCCCATCTCCCTTCTCTCCCCCAAGGTCGATGGCACAAGAATCTACCACACCTTCTCCCAAGATATTTTATTGCTCATCGTTTCTTAAAACATAGCAAAATTAGAAAAAATCGTAGATCATATACAAACTCACTTCCTGCAGTCTGTTCCATGTTTCCCTCTTGTCGTCCCTTGGTTCAAAAACTCATAACCCCATCGAAATTTGCCTCCTCAAAAATTCAAAACCCATCAACATATGACCTCCTTAAAAATTTACGCCATGAAATGATAATTAAATAAAAAAATAATTTTATTCTGGGACTACAGACCGCTAAGTATAGTAACATAGTTACATAATTAACAACATTAGTCTAGTTACATTAGATGAATAATAATGTTATTTATGAATAATAATTAGATGACTAATTAAATGTTGATTGTTATTGCAATTGTGCAATTGATTGAATTAGAGTTTGTACAGACAAAAGTGAATTTTACATGTTTGCGGAAGTTTTTATATGGAGTAGGTGGTGGAACAGGAGTAGTTTGATGGAATTCATGGACGAGAATTGACGTATGAAGTTAGGTAGAGAGTTCCAAAAGGAGGTAGCACGAATGACGAAGGATTTCCTGAAGGAAGTAGTTTTATGGGAGGAGATATATAAATGGTTGAGACCTGGTATTGAGAGAGTGGATAGAGGAACGTAAAGTAAGAAGTTCTAGGATATAGGGAGGGTTTTTGGTTCTGAGGACTTGGAAAAGGAAACCTCCTTCTGAGCGACCCTGAATTCAATAATAGAATATTTTATTTTAGAATATTTATATTTTATATATATTTATATATATATATATATATATATATATATATATATATATATATATATATATATATATATATATATATATATATATATATATATATAAATGTTAGTTAATTAGCAATCAGTTCGAAACTTCCTGGCAGGTTGACTAACGAAAACCAATTTCGAGATTGCTTTTGAGAGAAGTATTAAAATAAGAAAGCCATTCCTCGGCCCTTAAAAATGGACTACTTTAAACAAAAGTAATAAAATGGCATATTCATTCCCCCTCCTAAATGGAAATTAGGTCTCCGCAGGGATTCCGACCCAGCATTGAAATTCTAATTAGATTAGTTTTGGCTTGCTATAAAAATTCTCTCCTTTTCTTCTAATCTTCACTAGTAATGTGTAGAATTCCTAACTCCATAGCCTTATCTTATATCTGTGTGTCTAGTATTCGAATTAAATTCGTTTAATCCTGTCTTTAGATGGAATTATTTCGTAGGTTCCTTTTATACTATTTCCTAGAATTTTCTCACCATTCTTAATCTCTTTTGGGTCTTTTATCTACTTATTGGACAATTAACTTTTTTTTCATCTTACTTTGCCTTGTCTAGACAAATGTTACTTAGCAGCCACTACAGTTATTAATTCTTTTTAAATATTTTCGTTAGCAAGAATGAATTACAGTTTGAGATGACCCATCTTTCCATTATTTAAGTTTTAATATTTTTTCAAGATTTTTTTTACTTTTATTTCACTCTAACTAAATCAAATAAAAAAAGAAATCTAATCACCCACACTGATTGTAATCTGAACACGTGTACTCGCTGCTGGAGATCTCTATTAAGGCTGTGCAAATAAATCTTGCAAATAAAAAAAAGATAGTTCGATTAGACTTAGGAGTGATTGGATTCTATCACTAATGGAGTCTATCCAGCAAAGACAGGCTTTGCTATTGATCTGAAAAAAAAATTGCTTTGAGACGTTTGTTTATTAATGGAATTTACATAGGGAGATAAAACCAATGGATTAGTACTTGAATAATAAATGTTTTAGAGTATTTAATGTTACTTCCTACTTTAAGTTATATAATATACATTTGCATGTATATATATTGGGTATATATATATACACTTGCATTATAATATGGCAACCCTTACTCCATACCATGGTTACCGTAATTTATTAAAAATACATTTATCAAAAATCTTTTCTTTTTTGTCTCGCATACCATACTTAGTTTGTAGACACTGATCCATGAAAAATATTTTTATTTTAGATTGAGGCTATTTTCCCATTGTGAATACCATAAGATAAGATGCGGCTGATAGGTGGACGGAGAAGGTCTCGCAAGTCAAAATCCTTAAGACTCCAGTACACATAGTGCTATATGTCTCTATATAGCGATATTGTGATATAGTTGTATTACTATCTATTATATCAGTCACACAGAGAACTATAGTCCGCAGGGATACCAATAAAATGTATCGTATTGCCGGGACAAATCGCTTTCTGTGTAGGAACCTTATCGCCCCAAATATATCGTACGGATGAGGTATCTTTTCTTATTATTACTAACAAATTTTCATAAAAAAAAATAAATTTATTGATTAAATTTATAATTTGACATATTCTAACATATTCTTGATTTTTTATATTTTTTTAATCTTCTTGTTATCACAGTGGACAGACAGTTGTACTTCTTGTGTGCCATCTTTATTAAAGACACCAAAAAATAGCACTTATTATCTCCACTGCTGAACTAAACTTTGTTCAAATTCTTTAAAATATAATTATTCATCTAAACAAGTATTTTCCTTGTGAAATGAGTGATATATAAGCAGTAAACTAATAAAGAAATAGTTGCATTGATCATGAATGTATTTAAGAAATATATATTTCAAAATTAGGGTACATTACATCCCGGATTTGATACTCATTCTTATTAATCAGATATCTTTTTTATACAAAATGAATCTTAAAATCTTTATTTTCATCTGTGCTATACCACCAATTGAGATCATCGTCTCTCAAACTACTCTGGTAAGAAAAATAAGAAATATTTGACGGATATTGAAGCGAGGATATTAACTGGATTCCCTGATACAGCTTTATTACCGGAATTAAACTAGCGATGTTGGGCTATTCGTATTAACGGAAAACTAGGTAAAACTTGAGTCATAAAAACAGTTTGTAGAAAATAAAGATGAATTTATTGAGAAAGTTTCGTTGAGAAACTGGTTACAAAAGGAATCGAAACTAGATGTGAAGAGTCATTGCTTTAAAACATTTGGGGATCTACAGCTTTCTAGTCGAAGTTTTTAAATTAGCGAAATGCTGTTACCAATTTTTAAGATAGTACTGTTTAAGCAGCTGAGCTGTATGTTATAAAATATGTTTCCATACTTTATCTTATTTTTCATATTTTATTCCACAACGTATTGATTATTTTCTATAATTGGAAACTTCTACTAAAGTTCTGCAGATGGAATCAAAATGGATGTATTGTCTCGAGTAATGCTTAACAACTAGACTCCCAGACGCTCCTATTCGACTACAAAACTTTTCTAATTTTCGTTCCTTTCGGAATGTCTTGTTAGTTTCACTAGTTTTCTGTTGTCAATCCGAAAGAATTATTCAATTCCTCCTCTCCTCCCCTCCCCTCACCCATCTCCCAACGATAGATGTCTTTTTCAGTGCTGCCACAATTGAATTATGTTGAATGTTTTATTATTTCGTCTTATAAACTATTGTTAGTAGTTCATCACAAATTTATAAACGTCTAATAAATATTGGAGTACTATTTTCTTATTTTAGTTGTTTATATTAAATGACAAAATAAATTTATGATTGATTAAATAATTATTAAAACTTTTTTTCTCCTGAAATTCGTATTTATCCAGTGTGAGAGGTTTAAAGGGGGAAATATATAGAGAAAATGTATCACTTAAACCAAGTCATGGTAATGTCTGTAAAGGTAATTGAATTGAGTGCACAAGCTGTAACTCTAAAGTTAGGACTTGAGAACTGAAAATGATGAACATAAACTAACTCAGCTCTTTCCTTAAGCTGATTATGAAGTAATGTTTGAAATCTTTAGGTTCACAAGCGAGGCTCTAAAAATAAGTCCGTTTATATTGTTCCACTTTAACGAAGAAGTATTTCCTATACGTTAATTTATTATAATTATTATTATGCTTTATTATATGTTAATTATAATGTCGATATTACGAATGTATTATTTTTTAAAATTAATTATGTTTTGTCTTAAATTGAATGATACATTTATTAATTATTTAATGTGATATGTCAGTGATGTGTAATATGGATTATAAATTGTGAATTGTTTTATTCGCGTATTCAACAGATTACTAGCGATTTATTAACAAAAATTAAAGTAAAAAAAAATAACTCAGCAGAAATTGACTACGTTAAAAATTATCTTAAGCATCATTATCCAAGAGTTAAAAATAAAGAAATAAAACCTAGAGTAGCTATCATAATATACTATCATTAAATACAATTTTAAAAAATAATATTGCCTTAAAAATATCTATGGATTTACAATTTCCTACTTCTTGTTGAACTATGAATTTCCATGCAAACTGTATGTAATTTATTCTGTTCAATGTGGATAGAAGTTTTAAAACACTACAAAGAAGTTACTTTAAAAAAAAAAATCTTCAATACGTGTTTTTACCACAAATATACCCAGTGGCCGTGTTGCAACAGACTCTCGAAGGAGTACCACTGTTTATAAAGGGGCTTCTTAGGCTGATAGAAAAAGTTTCAAGGGTTTAAAATAATAACTTTCTACTTTTAACGACAAGCCTTGTTTCCATTGAATGAATAAAAAGTACATATTGTGCGGAAATGGGATATATTAAATTAAATGAAGTGAATTTTTCAAAATATGTTAAATTGTACTACTAAGAATAATTTTTTTTTGTACTGTAAATATATTTAGAAGAAAAAAAAAATCAACACTTGTTGAAAGAGACATAAAATAATGTAATAAACAGGGGAAACTGATAATGCGAGCTTCTTTCTCTGTTTTTTTTTTTAAACTAAACATTTTTTCTAAACTTATCCATTTCTATCCGTGTGGTATAATTATTATACTGACAATAATATACTTTAATATTATATTTTTTGGTTAGCTATTCCAAGCACTGTCATTAAAGGTCATTGTGTTCCGATGTGGCCCTTATTACGAGAGATAATTAACAAGATGATAATGCCTATAGATAATTAAAAAGCTATTATGTCATGACATTTAATCCCAGACTTCAGGGCACCGGGCCCATAAAGTTAATAGATTTTCCCAACTTCGGTAACACCTTTAGAATGAACCACCCAGCTTAGGGCATAGTTGCAAGGATTGGCTAGCCTCTTAATTTTTATTAATGGGAAAAATGTTGCCACTTAACAACTATTATTTGATAGAAAATACATATTTTTTACATTAACTATTTCAATATATACATATTATTTTTATTACTAAAATAATAATAAAAAATATATAAATAAAGATAGAACTCAAATTAAGTTGTATTTAAAAAAATAATTATACAATATTTAAAATAATTATTTAATATTATACAATTCGAAATAATATTTGAAACGTAACGTTTAATATATACAGCTTGTACGACAAAAAGTAAGCGGATATTGGTGTTATAGAATTTAAGTTAGTAACAGAAAAAATAACTTTTCAAAAATGACTGAAATTTACACAGTATTGCAATTATACAAGCTTTTTTCTTGTTACATTTAAAAGATTGGATGCGAGAGAAATTTTATGGTTTATTGGAACCCCAAACCTTTGCTCCATAAGTACAAATAGGTCTTAGTATTGTCTAGTAAATGAGTCTTTAATAGTTAATAGGAAATTAAGAGTGTTTGTCTGGTTAGTGTTGAAATAACGTGTGGCCGTTTCTTGTCGTTTTAGTCTACTATTTGCATTACAGGTAAGACGTTTGTCCTGATGGAGTAATGGGTAACAATTTCTTCAACGCTGATAAGTGGACTATTATTAAAGAATATCTGTAGGACAGGAAGTCAGAGGTTTACGACGAAGAGTAAAGGTGATTTGATGGGATTTGTTGGGATTTATTTTAATACTCCAGTTTGGAATCCATCCTTTAAGGTTTGTAGTATGTGACTGTTGGGAAAGTTCCAAGAGTTTGGGAAGCGATGTATGGGCTATTATTAACTGATAAACTAACATGTGTCAGCAACGTATGTGGTGATGTTGGTGTTACGATAAATTGGAATTTCAGCTGTATCGACTGTGTAGAGGATGAGACAGAGGATACTGCTTTCAGGATGACCGGTCACTGAGAGTGGAGTTGAGCAAAGCTGAGTCAGCCTTAAAAACCGAATTAAAGGTTTTTAACGAAAGGGTGGTCATGAGATGCGGAGCTGAGCGCAGTTGAGCGGCGTCGCAAAGGTCAATTCCACTTCGACCGATGTTCAGTTTTAAAGCTAGGCTCAGCTTTGTTCCTTGATGCCATCCTTTCTGTTCGCTTGTTGCTGCGTACAACCTCTCAAATTATTTTATTTAGGTTCAGTGTTAAATGTGCAATGGGTGTGAAAGAATAGTTAATCGATTGTGTGAGAGAAAATATTAGATTATTCTTGTTAACTCCGGACACGACTAAATCGGTGGTTAAAAAAAAAAAAAGTTATACGAAATCTGAGAAGGATACCGATGCAATTTCTGACTGAGCTGGGGTCCACTACAATGCTATAATTATATAAAAAACAATATTTTAAAAAAAGGCACCTGTCCGCCTTAAGCGGTTTTTCCGAAACTAGTGAACAAAATTTAAATTAAGATTTTTTTTTTAATTTTAATGTATAACACCTTTGATAATATAATAAAAAGTATATCTGTAAATAAATTTGTTTACCATCCAATACATTTCAACCACGTTAGGGACGTACGTACATGAAACAAAATAAAAAAAAATTAATTTCATAAATTATTCAAAATTATAATAAATATATTTATATTTATTGTTTTATAAAAATTAAATGAAAGTCCCTTATTGGTAAACTAAGCATGTTTAAAAAAAAATTGAAGACTATAACTAAACTTTCTTAGTAAGTAAGCAACATTACTTTACATAAAGATCTTAACATTTCAATATGTTCACGCACCAAAAATCTATATGCAAAAGATAAAATGAAACACTTAGAAGCTGTTTGGCATGATTTTGAGCTTAGTGATTTTGAGTAACTATAATTTAATTGAACATTAGGATTATAGTAATAAATAGATAATTCCTAAATATAAATTATTTATAATATAATTCATGTGCTATTAAACGATGAGTTGCCTTGATTGTTCCGATTTTTTTTAAAAAGTTGTTATTAGATCTAGAAGCATTAAAACAGTTTCGGTATACATCTGCGCTTAGGTAGAAAAAAAATCAATTAAAAAATAATGTTTTGATGTTAAAAGAGAAAATATCACACACAACTATCCTTTTAACACTGATGGTACCTGTATTCCGACAATAAAAATAACAAAATAAAAATATAATATAAGAATAAGATGTTTATTTTAATTCCAAATTCCTCAAATTGGCAATTATTTCAATTGCCAATTCCCTCTGACTCCACCCTGCTCAACTCCGCTATCGGTGGCCGGTCAGCCTAAGAACGTTTCCAATACTCAAGGTCTCAGGTTCGATTCATGGCTTGTTGTAGATAAATTATTTATTCTGTTTCATTGGCTGCGGGTCGGCCATGGGATCGGGACACCCTTCTGGGGCACACCCAGCCACTATAATATGGGTACTCTCATGCTCTTATTATCTCTTATAGCGGATAATCATGATCTCGTTCACATTACTTCCTTGCTCAACTGTTGATCAAGAAAAATAGTATCTTCCTTATGTAGACTGAACCCAAGACCCTTCATGGTTTGTTGTAGTATAGATTTTTTGTTGTTTTGAGAGGTAAGAACGGATAATGAGAGAGTATGTAGAAGAAAGGATTGGACCGATTTTGCAAAGTAGACCCACTGACATATAAAACATTAAAATTAATATTTACAAGAAATTTTATACTGTAAGTTTATTTATTTCTATTGGTTTCGTTTTATCCATTTCATTAATTCCAGAGCTCACTGAGACCCAGCGCGAGATAGCCACGAGCGGTTGACAGTTAGCTCCAGGGGCAGAATGCCATCAATCTATTCACTATTCAATTTCCTCTAGTGCCTTTAAGAGAGCCCATTCACTGCCTGCTTTTCCATTCCAGGTTTGTTCAATTTGCCAGGTCAAATGCCGCTTTTACATCTGCTGACTAAGGCCGACCACTTTTATAGAAAGGCTCAGTGGGGTTAAATTAGACTCTTTGTTAGCATCTTACACCAGCACTAAATATATCATGATTGATATAAAAAACTTCGAATCTCATTATAACATTATATATGCTTTCTCAAAGGTGTTCTTTTGTCGGTACCCCATATCCTAATCAATTCTTTATCGAATCCAATTATTGAGCACTCATTTTGAAGATCTCTTCTTAAGGTGTAAACAATACAATTCACAACCCACTGAAATTTAAGAGAAAAAAAAAGTTATGAAGAAAAAGAAACTTTATTTGTAAATAACTTAAAAACTTCAACAAAACAAAAATAAAAATCATCAAAATCTATAAGAAATTTGTAAAATTGAAACAATTTGTACCGACCAAAGGAGCAAAGTGTGCTCAGTATTTTTTTTTTTTTTTGGAGAAACAGAGTTAAGATTTGTGTTCCTCACCTCGAAAGAGCCTAGAAGTTTTCATAGCAATCGAGAAATAACCTTTTTTCCCCTAATAATTGGAGCCAAGACTCATCTTGGATTTTTCCTAAATCCCAAAAAGTGTGAAAACTTCAACATGCTTTCACCTTATGAAATGTTATTTGCTAATAACTCAAAAAGTATGCATTTTTTTTCTGGATTTGACCCCTGATTATTTAAAAGATTTCTAAATTCCTTAAAAAAAACAGAGTATCTTAATCGGACCGTAATTAGCTGAGATGTAGGTTATTCTAAATCGTAGAAATTCTAAGTAAGACATTTTCAGTTTAAAAATTGAATGATGTTTTATAATTATTTTATTTTCGTTGGTCGATTATATTTTTTTTATTTATTGAAAAATATTACAATCTGTCTCAAGGACATTTATAATAGTGTTCACAGATCACATTCAAACTCTATGTACAATAAATAAAATAAATTATACAGAAAAATAATATATATACAATAAATAAGAATAAAATAACCTAAAAATAAATAAATAAAAAGAACACATACATATGTATATACAATATTTACAATCTGGCGAGAGAACTCCAAACCAGACTTGTCCCTCGAACTGTGGAGGGAATAGCAGGTCGATTATAATCACCGAAAAAAATAGTAATGATTCCTTCATTTTATGATACGTTGAGTTCTTTATTTTCTTATTGTTTTGCCATTTGTTCAATGAGCAATATTCTTTGCGCACTCGCCAACTGGTATACCGTTATTATATAATTATATTTACCGAAAAAGGGAGAACTTAACGTGGAGGTAGTATCACTTCAAAACTATGACCACAAACTAATGGAACAACTTTATAGTGGTATATTTCGCCTATTGAGCACCTATAGCGAAGCTACTGAGAGATACAGGCCTCTACGTTCTAGCGGAGAGAGATCTCACTCAATTGATGACCAAATAGAAATACCCATACTTTATGACCGCTGTGTACGGTTGGATGAAGATTGGCTCCTCTTTTCTTTGGAAAATAGAATGAACTGAATAAGTGAGCCCGCCTTGAAAAAGGGCAGAATAGGACAAAGGTTGAACTTTACAACATAAATAGAATAAAAGGAGTTTGCAAAGCTAACGATAAGCAGACATGTATAATATCCCACTGCTGCAAATAATAGTAATTACAAAAAAGCAGGACAGTATTTTAAATAATTAATTGTAAGATTTGAGAATGGTTTATATATGAAAGTAGAAGTTAGTTCAATATAACTGGTACGTCAGTAACATTACTTCACATAAAGGTCTACAGATGCCAATAGTTAAAGATCGCATACGGAAATACTACAAAAGATTTTATAATAACTTATACGGACATACCAACTCATTGATTCGAGGAATACCACCCGAAGGAAGCTTAGAAGAAGCTGGATGAGGGATCTCCTCTACTAACTAAAAATATGAAATTCAAGACAGAAGGACGCCGCTGGTCATTCCTCTCCCTCACGCCTATTCCAAGACCTATTAACCTTCTACATCTTGACATCACACTCGCTGATTGTCGGAACTTCTGACAGGTGTGAGTTGAAAAATTAAGTTAATAAAGAAAAAAAGTTCAATATAAAATCGAAAAATGTTTCTGGTAGATGGAAACAAAAAATTCTAATTTTGGAGTAATGTTATCTCTCTTAACGTGTACGATTAACATAATTTTCTTGACTGTTGAATAATTTATTTTAGTTCTGAGCAAAGACTGTTTTGGAAATTTTTGAGAAGATGGTGGGAGAGAGATGCGGTTTTTCTTGCCTGAGATTTTTCTTAATTGAGAATTTTCGTAGAAAAAAAGTTGCAGGTTAAGATAAGGGGAAGTCATTCTGGAAGTTTTAGACGGATGTTAATAATTTGATAAAAAGGGGTCTTTATCACGGACTAATAGATTGTACTTGTTTTTATATATTTTAGTTTAAGGTGAAATTATGATTCATAATAAATGGTTTTGGCTATATTTATTCCACCATTTTTAGTTTTATTTTTTACAATGGCAAAGTTTCAGCTACGTCGCCATTTTTAAGTCATCTGTGATTCTTAATTAGTAACTATTTTTATACAAAAACTACATATAACATAATGTGATAGAGACTTTAATCAGTTCTAGAACCCAACATATAGTTTTTATATGAAATCAATTGACAGTTAAGCCTCACAGATGGCGACATAGCCGAAATGTTGCCATCGTAAGGAAATACAATTAAAAATGGTAGAATAAATATAGCCAAAACCTTTTATTATGATTGTACTTCTTTTATTTTTTATCAATACAATTTTCTCAAACAGAAAACATAAAACCGTTTTCAATAAGCGATCCCGTTTGATAAATTATCTTAGCTTTTTTTTTTATAAATCTTTTTATTGACAAATAATACATTTTGCCACAAATAAGGGCACTGAGTATTAAAGCTGAGTGAGGCCCATTCAGGCCCATATACAATTCAAATAAAAAAAATAAAAATAAAAATAAGTAAATAAAAATATATATCTGTATTACCTGTAATAAGTAAATAAAAATATATATCTGTATAACAAAGGCAAAAACTTTAAAACCAAAGAAATGTAACTTGAAATCAAATTTAAAAAAAAATACAGAAATTGGTAGCAAATTAAATAAGTCATAAGTAAAACAAATAAATATATAAAAAGAAAAACATTCATACTTAATTACAACATTTACAATCAGTCGGAACTCCGAGTCCAGCCCTTTCCTCCACGTGTGAAGGATAAAGCGAGACTCTAAGAGATCCCAGTGCTTCTTTCTCAGCCGCGTCACCGGCTTTGGAGTATTCGCTTTCTCACTACCGAATCCACATTCAATCGCGTTTACCAAATTATTATATTCTTCACTTTTGCGCACACATGCGTAAAACCATGCCTTTTTATATCGTATAGTTATATTAATATATTAATATTTTCTATTAATTCTAATAAATTCAACCTTTATCTTCTGATTTAGCCCAATGTTGAATTACATAGATGATTTATGAATTGATTTGATTGCCCGAGTTGTAGAATAGGTCCTTAGTAATTAATATAAATAAAAGTACTAACATACCGAGTTCTTCATCGGATTTTTTTTTTTATTTACATGGCAATACACTAATTTAAAAAATATAAATGAAAGGAAGCCAAGGAACCATTGTTTAATATTTAAAGCGTTAAAAGAACTTGCTTTAAACCAAAGGTTGAAGATATAATCATTAGCATTTCTGCTCAAGAATAAAAATGTCTAAGGCGGTTTTGTTTGTTCTGGGGTTTAAGTGTTCTCTTTCATCTCATAACGCTTTTAATTCTGATAAGTCTACCTTGTCTTGTATTCACGCAGAAGGTTAAAACAAATATATTGTACTCAGAATAGAAAATTTCCTTTTGACCCATGATTTACGTTTTAGACATAAGCAACAAAAATGACTCCGCATTTCCGTTTCTAATGTGATTCATGTGCATGCCACCTATTACCGTTAGTCCAAATTTAATGAAGTTTTCTGTGGTTGTGGGAGTTGGTATCAAAATATATCTACCTTCGTTTTAAATAAATATAATTTAATTTTAAAATTAAACATCTACTAGGATTATAAATATCTAATGGTTCTACATTTCTACTTCACCATATTAGTAGATTGTTAGTGAAGTTGACTTCTTTGAATATTGAAATTTGGTATAATAATCGTGTGCGTTCCTTCTCATGTTGCCTTTGAGTACATTATGTTCCGTGCATCTGTACATGTCAACAGCATCTTTTTATGTTAACATCTTTCGTTCGTAGGCAATATATGCTATCAATCACATATTTCAACCAATTTGTTTGTGTTCTTATTTTTTTTTATTCTGTATTGAAAAATATCAGACACATGTACCGTTGTTCCGGTCGAATATTATTTGATTCAGAACCACCAAAAATGATTCGTTTGAAAAAAGTGCACATATAATATCAGCTGTAAGTTGGGTTGTTTCCGTAGATTTTTTCAATTACTTTTTATTTATTATTAATTAATTTATTGTATATAAAGTGCGAATGAACTACTACTGAAAAATGCAATATTATTCAATAAAGAAGTATAAAAAAAACCTGAAAAAAATTTCAAACATTTTAATTGGAATATGTTGATAAATATTATAGATGATATAATATAACATATTATGTTTATTTATATTAATACTACTTGTAGGGTAGGTTTTTATCCGCTTGGTTTATTAAGTATGGATGAGATATATATACCTTGGAACAATTTATTTTGTGTTTATTAATTTGTAATTATTTTTTTAAATTTAAATTATTTAGCATATTTTATATTATTATATTTTTAACTTTTTTGATATGCTTATTTTCCCTCCTTCCATTCCACCTGATCAGCAGTTTAATGTAACCTTTCTCTACGGCGTTTGTGCAGCCTTCCGTTTTCCTCCATTATGTACTTGGATGGCTAGGTGAGATGTCTCTAGTCAATGTTTTTTCTTTTTGTTTTCGAGTATGATTTTACCATCGTAATGATGCCTGAATTGTCGAAACTTTGACAAGTTACCAGTTCACCTGTGTGTTACAGACTTGAGGCTTTATGGTTTGGATTTTTCCCTATATATCCTAACTACTTTATGTTCTTTTTTGAGCTATATCTTCACATATAATAATAATTTCATTGATTATTAGGGAATTTGCTATATTTGCGGTTTAGCTGAGGGTTAACAACGATCTCGGTCCTCTGCTCGTTAAGATTTATGTTTTTAAAAAATTTATGTTCCGTTGCCAAGATAAAAACTTCTCAATAAGATAAGTGTGAGCATGGAAGGGAGAAGCGTGATATAAATTTTCCTTAGTGGCTAACTTGTTGGCTGTATATTATAGGCCTACGCTAAGGGCTTAGTGGCTGACATCGCTTCTGAAACATGTCTCGACACTTATTGTATGGCGTGGAGTTTGTTCCCAGAAAAAATATTCTACATGTTTGTAATGATTTTTTACTCCTGAATAGATTTAATTTTAACTTGAAAACCATGTTTTGATTGAGGTTATGTTTTATTAATGATCCCTTTGTCAGTTCAATGTCCTCCCCCCACAACAATGTTCTTGAATTTCATTTGTACTTTCTACACAATAAAATAGTTAATATAAGCTCTGCAGTATTGCATATTCAGTTTTTGTTTTCTTTTATAATTAACCGGTACTTCAAATTTTTAGAATAAATCCAGTCCTGTATGAATGCGTTAGTGAGGAGGAACACTTTTAATATCGTCTACGAAAGAGGTATATAAATTGAGAACAAATTACATTCTTTTTGTTTTCTTAAAAGTTTTAACATTCTATTTTAATTATTATTCATTTATTATAATTTTTAAATGTGAAAAAAAACGACATTCGATGAAATAAAAGAATGACAAACCGACGAATTATATATAATGATACATTTTAGGAAATTTTATGAAGCAGTGCATGGTAGGTGGATGATAAATTTAACATTAATTTTAACCAAAATGCAATGTTATAAAAAACAATTTATAAAATAGAATTCGAGCTATTATATAACTGATTATTATCGAGTTAATATGTGTTTTGTAATGATGTAGTTTGAAGTATAACAACTGAATTAAAATTAGTTTGCAGGGTCTTAAAAATGGCTCCTGAAGCCGAAACGTCGAATAAATAATACATGATGTAAAACCTGTGAACATTTGGTGATCTTTGGCCTAATATTTTAATAAAACATTAAAAAAAATGGAACCGAACCTAATAGATATGACTAAAAAATTTTATTTTTAAGAGAAGTTTAGTTTCCTGAATTAGAACGTGCGTAGAACAAAAATACTCTTGAATCAATTCCAATGTCATTAATAATAATAAACAATAAATACAATTTAGTAAAAGATGCTATATACTTAGGCCAACTTCAACAGAAGAACCAAGAAGGAAATAAATAGAAGAATATAGATCGCATGGAAAAAATATTGGTCCTTAAAATTTATATTGTAAGGAAATTTCCCTGTAAACTTGAAGGGCAAAGTTCTCGATATATGTCTCAACTATGGATCCCAAACATGGACACTAACGAAGAAGTACATAAATAGAATTCATGTCGCCCAGAGAAAAATGGAAAGGAGCACATTGAACATAAAATTGATAGGATACCATATCAGAAGAACCAAAGTTCAAGACATTAAAGTGGTAGTTTTAAAATCAAAATGGCAATGGGCTGGAAACGTCGATGACTAATGAAAGTTGAACAAAGTAAGTGACGAAATGGTGTTCACTGTATGCAAAAAGAAGAAGAGGAAGACAGCTCATGAGGTGGAGAGACGACATAACCAAAGTTGGATACAAGAGAAGATTGGTAAAATATAGGGAGGCTTTTGCTGAATATTGGACTTAGTGCAGAACGTCAAAAACTTATTATTTTTATCTGTGATTTGCATTTTTGGTTTTGTTTGCCCCATATTTAAACTCTATTTGTATTATTTAAAACCCAGGAAAATATTATTTTATATTAATATTTAGGAATAAATGCTCTATTTATCTACAATTAAGGGCACTTATGATAATGTGCATTGGAACATCTCTAACCAGCTGAGCGTATGAAACATATCTATAGAACTGTTTACGATAAAATATCAACTCTAATTTATCATAATTGTTTTCTTATGATTGTTTTTATCAATTACATATCACATTACATTGTGTTAAAAGTGTCATCCTGTAAAAATGGTGTGGATGGTTCATGCTGCACGATTTTTACACATTTTCCTTAAATGTGACAGCTTATAATAAATTTGAAAAAAAATAAATTATTAGTAGCTTTGATAATGACCTTCCACGTGAAATCAATTTCTATTGTTCATATATGATATTTTTAACTTTGTATACCATATATTCATTTAAATACTGAAAGAATCTTACCACTAAGAAAAAAATCTATAGTATCCATGAAATGGTAGGAGGAATGAGAATGCGTTGTAGATATATATACAGCGTATTCAGCACTTAATATTTTTGGACTGTTTTTTTTTAACTTATTTTGTTATAGCGAAGATTACTTTGGAAAGGACAGAATGAAACTCTATGAAATTATGATTCAGTAGTTCTTCAAGGCCTATTAAAAACATAAAAACAAAAACTAAGAAAAAAAGTAATTGTAGGAACGAAAATGTTTTTAAAGATGGATTGTTTATCTTGACACGTGCCTACATTTAATAATTTCATGTACGTCATTATTTCAAAAGAGTGTTGTGATTGTTTTATTGTTTAGCTCAGTTCATTTACTGAAACAAATATACACCAATGAAAAAAAATCTCTACTTTGGGCAGGGAGCCGAATTAGTCGAATTAGTCCGAATAAGCCGAATTAGTTAAAATAAGAAAAACAAAAGAGAAGAAAATTCACAAAAAGATTTGAAAAAATAAAAATAAGTTTCATAACTGAAAGGAGAACGATCGAAACATAGCCAACTGAATTCTAATAATTTGAATTAATAAAATATAGCCATGTAAATATTTAGGGTGGTTGGTAAGTAGCAGTAAAATTCCTCTATTTCACAAAAAGATTTGTTTTTAGAAAACTAGATAAGGAGTTTTTTCTCCCGATTTAACAAAAATCATTCTAATAGTACCTTTCTATAACTAGTTAAAATACCTCCTATAAAGAGGTTGATTAATAATCACTGATATTGCCCGATTTATAGAAAATGTTTTATGAGAGTTTCTATAATTGACGGCTCACATCACCCTCACGATCGATATTAAATTGGAATTCGTCACTTTAAAAGGGTTCCAGTTTCGAATGACCGATTGGGGCGGAACTGCCATTGATAGCATGATTGAAGACAAGATCGTTTATCGACTGGAGATGGATAAGTTCATCTGTTACTTCCAGCTATCTCCAGTCTATTTCCTCCGGTTTAATAACCAATCCAGAGCTAGATAGTGTACCTTGCGGACCGGATAATTTTCGATATATTGGTGATAAAGTTTAAAAGTTTCTTAAGGTCGACATCAACCAGTTTTTAATTGTTTTTTTTAATGAAGTATCATTATTTTCATCAAGGTAAACATTTTAAAATAGGACTCGAAGAATTGTCTCTGATCCGATTCCAGAGATCATCTCAGCATCGCCTTGAGGACTTTGCCCTTAGATCGACACTTGGATCAGGAGAAGATCCTGAGATCTACCCAGTTTCTTTGAAGTGGGTATCCTTAATTGGCGGTTGAGGGTGCACGTGGCCAAATAATCTGACAGTATAACCGTTGCCTTAGAAACAGTACTTTATCACCAGAGCATTTCAAATACTATATTGCCAAGGCGCAATTCTGCCGAATTTAGGAGAGCATTCTATATCTGTGTCATGTTTTACCTTATTTTTAATAAGGTTCATAAGCTAAAGTAAAAAAAAAAAAAAAAACCCCGTCTCCAAACGCAATACGTCCAGAAATCAGGTTATAAAGGTCCACCTTAGGTGCAGAGGAACTGAACGTAAGTGAGGACGGGACTTAAGCTTGTAGTAAATAGCGCTACTAGTGTCTGGAGTGAAAACTTCTAAAACATTGACCTGCTGAAGTCCTCTCTATGAAGTGCACACCAACAAAATCGGCTGACATAGAGAGAACATTTTCAAAATTAAGGTATTTGTTGGGCTATCAACGTCACGGATTTTGATGGATATTATGTAGGCCCATCTGGAACGGCTCTACAATCATAACGAGGAGACAATTCATTTTAGCATTTATGTATGTAATAAATATGTACCATAATTTGCTAAATTAAATAATATTATTTAAATTTTCTTCGTCCGCCGTCCGCGACTTTTCTCTGTGAATTTTCGACCGATTTTATCGAGATTTGGAATCAAAGTCAGAAGTCAACCGAAGATGATTGTCCTACCTCGACATTACCATCAGCTCATTCTTTCAAGATGGCGACCGTGAATTCTGTGTAGATATAGACTGGAGCACCTATACCTAAACTAAGTCTTTTCCTCCAAGTCCTTTAAATTTTTGTATATAACTTTATAGTTCTTGTCTTCTAAAAGTTTATGTAAAAAAAAAAAGTTGAAATTGGACAATTTAGTGCAAAGATATTGTGTTCTAATTATTTTCCATGTGTTCTACTACAAAATTTATATAATTTGTATTAGTTATGTATATTTTTCTTAGCGAACTACTAATGATGTAAAAAAAAAATATTCAGACCAATATTAGTAATCACCTTTTATTTATTTTCCTTTATGTGACAAAGAAAGTTATGTTACTTTTGGTATATAATTGTTTGGAAATAATAAACTATTGTATAATATATATATTTATATATATATCATAAAACCTGTAATGATCAACTATTCCATTTTATGGATATCCATTACCCATATGAGAACTCCTTTCGGGCTTGAGAGCTCTTTTAGGAACTACTTCGGAACTACTTCACGTTGCGAAACTGGAACCTCCTCGGCTATGAGGACACTAGGGGGAAATTACTTTTTTCCTAAAGGGAAAGAGGTTGGCTATTGTTGGAGCCGAGGCGCTGGCTGGTTATTTCCTCGTATTAAGAGGACCGGGCTCCAAGTAATCAGTACTTGAGACCTTGTAGTTGTTGCTTTCGGTCCAAGCAACTCTACCAACAATTTTTTTTTGTAAAATCAAGAGGCTCCTGTCTTTAGGATTTTATACCATCGTAGTGATGTCTCAGTTTATTTTATTCTTTTATATTTAAAAGTTGACAACAAACTATACTTTATACTTCATCATGCGTAAGGTGTCATACATCTTGCAGTTTTTTTTTTTTTTTTTTCGCAATCAATGCATCCAATAATTAAATGATATAAGGATTCTTCTCGCTATATTAAATAGTTAAATCGGTTTATAGTGAACAAAATTGTAATTATGTTAAATTTAGCTTTAAACTTACCAGCTCGTTTCAAAAACGGACACCTGAAGTGTATGAAAGTTTGAAAAGAGGACATCTACTAAAGTGCCAATGGATTAGCCGGATTCAAGTCACGTGATACAATCTTTAGTCTTCAGACGTTTCCTGTTATTTACTGAAGAGAAACAACACCAAAAGACGGATTTATTAAATTGAAATGGAAAGTAGGTCCCCTAAATTTAAATTGAAAGAGGAAAATTATAGGAGTTCTCTTTTGAAAAATTTCCAATGAATAGTGGCTATAAAATTGTAAAAAAAATTCCAAATTACTATTACAGCAAATAAATAACATCGATTTTTTCAAGCCAATGTATTGATGATAGACTATTTATTTATTTTCAATCCTCTCCTGCCTCAAGGTAATACGGGTATTTGCAGCAGTGGGGTGTTACTGTCACATAACAACCCACTGCTGCATTTTTAAACTATTACATTATGTTTCTCAGCTGTAACCACAGCTTCCTCTTCTCTTCAGTGCTGCCTCGTCTGCTTTTCTTCTTTTTATTCTGGTGGCCTCCCTGCTGCAGCTTCTCTTCTTCTTCCCAGAGAGAAGTGGGTTGGTAGTACAACTTCTTTCCATCCAACTATAAAGTGTACGTATTTGTCTTTGGCCATAAGTTGAGGAAGATCTCTCTCTATGTTAGGACAAAGAGACATGTCTCTCTCAACAGTTTCGCCCTCAGTGACTCATATACGGCACAGGTAAGTACTACATGTTCAGTGGTCTCCGGTATCCCACAACTTGGGAATATTGCTGAAAGACTTCCAATGATTTTAAACATTGATATATCGATTTCAATCACAAGCGAAGGGCAGTGGAAAGGCTTAGTGGAAATCTCAATGTAGTCCCCAGGCCAAAACGTTCTGAGACTTCTGATGTAAAAAGATGAACTTTTACAATAAAGATTTACTAAAGGAAGCAACTTTGATCATTGAAAAATATAGATATCATGTTTTACTTCTTACAAATCAACTGCTAATATTTAAGTACAGTATTGATAGATCATGCTTACAAAATTTTCTCTATGTTGAGGATAAATGTAAGCCTTAAGATCGGAGAGAGGATGGGATCAACAGGATCCCTGGAGTAGGAGGAAAGTTGGACAAAAAGAAAGATTCTAGGAATGAAAGCGTTTGTCTGAGTTTCCTTGGAAAGTTCTTTTCTTAGACTTCAGTATAAAATAGGACGCTTGAACAAATAACTGGCAAATTCGTTCAGCAAATGGGCTCATGAAAGGAATTAAAAACATAATAGGCATGTTCAAAGGCGTGCAAGAGTTGACCCTTTCAATCTATATCAATCCTTCGGTTCTGATGAATAAAAAGACGTTCTATGTAAAACTTCTTTCTGCACATATTTCCTCCCTGGGAAGAACATTTTGAAGTTAGTGTACATCATACAAAACTCGTTTACTCCGATTTGAATTTCAACGTCAGACAGGTTTCATGACCTAGCAGCTGTAATAATTTAAAGAGTGATCTCAAATAAGTATCGTAAAAAATAGACTAAAGTCAAATGTTTAATGTTTGATATGAGACTTTCCCGAATTTTCCAAATATTGTGAAGAGGTAAGCAAATCGATAACTCTACTATTCTCATCTAGATTGATTCACGATTTAATTTTTGAATTTTAGTACTTTATTAACGAGAAGTAATTAATTCTGTGCCCCGGAAGTAAACAATACCACGTCCAGATTTTTATTTGTTCAGGTGAGCCAATGTTTCATAACTTCGAGCTATTGAAATTTATTTCTTTGTTAGTAAATCCGTACTCCATGTCACATTTTTTTATTTGTTCAGGGGATCCAATTTTCCATAACTTTGAGCTATTAAAATTTATTTCCTCGTCACTAAATTATTTAATGAAAACATGGAGTAGTTTACCTCCTGGGCGCAGAATTCAGAAAAAGAAAGAAACTATTTGAAATAATTTTTAAGTGGTCTTTTAAGGCACGTTGAAAAAAATTAAAACAGTTACTAAAAAAATAATCACTCCATAGATATATTTACAATATAACCAGCTCAATCACTCACACAAACGAATATGGACTATTTTTTGAGGGGCAAAGGGTTTAAGGAGCCCGAAAACCTCCCATTCCTCGAGGATCCGCCAGTTCATCTAGGCCCACAAAATATTTAGATATGTGAGCACTACGTTCTTCACGATATGGAGGAAATGTTGGAGAGCGTCACAATAAACATAATTCATGAGGCTAGATTGGTAGACAAGGATTTTTTTCGTATATCTCTAAACGTAATTTTTTCATCCCTGTCGGACCATAGAATCACTCGACTATACGATACGAATCGATGAGAATAGTGAATTTTTTTTTTTTTTTTATTTATTTATTTAGACATATAATATTCTGTCACAGGGACAATAATTATATTGATAAATATAATTATTCACACCGTACATACACACCGTATATACAAAAAAGAAGCAAAATTAACAAAATTAAAATAATAATAAATAAAAACTATATAGAATAAAAAGATAAAATAACCTAAATATAAGTAAATTAAAAACATAAAGATACAGTCATACCTATATACAATATATACAATCAGGCGGGGAACCCAAATCCCTGCGCTACTCTCTCAACCGCCTCACCGGTGTTAAAGCCGGTGGAGTTTGAGCGAGAGCGCTTAGCCACATACACTCATGTCTTGAGTGGAGAATCTGGCCATTGCCAGAACTCCAAAATAAATACTATAAAAGATCTCTAGGCCACTGCCGCTTCAACCTTCGAGGAGGGTTGTAGGGATGAGTGGAACTAGATAGGGATTGGGCTAGGGGATTTGGATGATTAATCAGGTTCTGATGGAATTTTGAAAATTTTTCAGGGATAACGTCAAGGACAAATGGGATATTAAGGTCATGATGTAGGGATTTGTTGGTTACATAGAACGGAGCATCGACTATTGTTCGGAGGACTTTGGATTGAAAGGATTGGATGCGTTTGATGTTAGAGAATTTTGCTGTCCCCCAAAGTTCAAGTCCGTAGGTCCTAATGGGTTTCAGGATTGTTTTGTAGATCAGTAATTTGTTGTCAATTGAAAGTTGAGATTTTCTGGTCAGTAGTCTGTATAATTGGCAGTATCGTCGGTTAAGTTCTTGTCTTTTAAGTCTAGTATGTGGATTCCACGTTGGTCTTCGGTCTAAGATAAAGCCAAGATACCAGACTGTGTCTGAAAAAGGAAGCTGGATGGAATTAAAGTGGACTGATGGACATGATCTGCGGCGGAGTGTGAAGGTAAGGTGTTTGCATTTGGATTAGTTTACTTTGATGCGCCATTTATTACACCAGTGCTCAATCATGGAGAGGTGCCTTTAAAGATTTAAAGATGCTATTTCGGGATCTGAGTTGGATGATAGGATGGCGGTGTCATCAGCAAATGTTGCCAGGAAGGTATTGGGATGGACAGGGATATAGGCGGTAAAAAGGATATAAAGGACGGGGCCCAAGACGCTACCTTGAGGAACACCGGCTTCAACTGGGTAGGAGTTGGACAATTCTGAACCACAGCGAACCCGAAAGGTACGATCAGAGAGGTAGGAGCGGAGGATTAGGTACAAGGGCTGGGGTAGATAGGTTTTCAGCTTGGAAGGAAGCCCGGCGTGCCATACCCGGTCAAAAGCTTGAGCTATGTCCAGAAAAGCACCCGAGCAATATTGCTAGCTTTACAGTGCTGCGGAAATATGATCAACCACTCGTAGTCCTTGTTGTGGAGTGTTGTGAACGAAATCCAAATTGGTGGGAAGGAAGATTTTGGGATTCTATAAAAGGTAGGATTCGTTTCAGGAGGATCTTTTCAAAGATTTTGGAGAGGATTGGAAGTAGGCTAATTGGTCTGTAGGACGTAGAGGTGTTGGGAGATTTGCCTGGTTACGGAAACAGGATAATGGTGGAATGTTTCCACAAAGGAGGAAAGTGGGTTGTTCTAAGGATGGTATTGTATAAATAAGTGAGAAATATAACAGCTTTAGGAAGAAGTTGTCGAAGGATTTGAGAGTTAAGGAGATCGTATCCAGGAGATTTACGGAGAGGAAGTTTTTGTAAGTGATAATAGTCAAATTAATACAAAAATTAAAATGAAAACGTCGGTACAAAAACAAATGAAAAAATCATTTATAAATCTTGTGATTTTTGTTTATTTCTCTATTATATGTATATGTGGTATACATGAATACTTATGTCCTTAAGAATTGTTTCCCTTCAATGTGGCGGATTGTATTATTTAATACTCAATAAAAAAAGTCATGTGATAACTTTTTTTATCCGGATAGTGTCACTATGCATACAGAGAGAATGGGATAAGTTAATAAGCTCTGTAGAACGGAGTGTGAGTTTTTTATTATTTAAAAAAAAGTTAATTCCTGTTTGGAATAATAATTTCAGTTCGCTCGACAATCATTCAAGGTGCATCATTTTAATTGACACCATCGATGTAATTTTATATTTTCGAATTGAGTCTGGAATGAAGTTATCTTCAAATTAGTTGAACCAGCCCGAATAGACATTATTGGACAGTTCAATTGGAAATATGCCGTTCCCTGCTACGACAAACTGTTAACTTTGGAAGGTAAACATGGGATCGGATTGGATAATTGATTGAAGTTGATCACTCAAGTCAGTTAGGAACAGTGTTGGCCTTCAAATTAGTGAACTGATTCTAATTAATTTGAGGCCAAAGGCTGCCCCAAACCAAGAGGCAGTTATTGTATAGGCACCTCAAAGTCCTAGCTACTTCCAGCTTAACTTCTGGCAGGCCATCGGCCTTACAGGCAAGGCAACACGAGTCCCTCGAAACTGGCTAGTCTGTGGCAGCTTAAAGCCTCAATCTTAATTAATCAGACCACTTATTAGTTGTTCTATCTTTATTTTTAATTAATAATATGTGCTACGTATAAGACAGTAGTAGAGATAAATTAATGAATGAGGGTATTCGTGGAGAATTGAAGAATCCCAGATTTGAATCATTAAATTTCTATAACTATAATAAAAGTGATTGAAAAATTGTGAGGTTTTGAAACTTAGTTGGTTTCAAAAGTAGACAGATCGAGACGTTGTAAATTTTGTTTTAACTATTTTGACGCAGACATCAAACTCTAGAGTTCTTTGTTTTGCATTTTGTATTTTGCAAAAAATGCAAGTAAGATATACCTGACAGCCTAGGTGGCAAAAAGGTGGGGCCGATGATTGTCGCTTAGAAGACCACACCAGACATTTGAAGAACGGGTATGTTCTTTAAATGTTAAGCCCAAGTATGGGTATTTCGATAATTAAGTATTCCTTATCTTTTAAAGCAAGATTCATCAGGAACCAAAATGCAGTTCAGGAAGTTAGGATCTCGTGTGCATTGCGAATTAACCACTGGAAGAAATTTCTGCGGTTGTTATAATCTTGTGATAATAAATCTTGTCTACTCGATACTTGAAATGGATACAATTGTTGTTCGCGTAAAGTTCGCCGTACGCTTGTAGAGGAAACATCGAAAAGACGTGTCAATCTTTTGGTACTAGTAGTAGGAGATAACTGAACAGCATCGAGTATTTCTTCTTCAACGTTTGCAGTTTGTCGAAATCTTTGTCGACCGGCGTTTACTCGTATAGCGTGACATTATCTCTAAGGCGTCTTTCAATGGCCTCAAACGTTTTACGATTTGGTATTCTTCTGTTAGGAAATTTTTCATGATATCTTCGAACAGCAGCAGCACCGTTTCCATGTACCTCGCCATAAGTTAAAAGCATGTCTGTTTGTTCTGCAAAAGTGAGTAAATTTATGGCCTCTCCGATGATAATCATAAATTGAGCTGTGTCACAGTATTCACTTATACTAAAACACACAGAAATAGACAAACAGATGAGCAACTACTATTATTGCTTATCGTTCATTTGTTTATCAGGTGATTAAAACCTGTTATTTAGTATTAAACACGTTAAACTTTGTACAGACAGTCTTAATATTGTAATACAATAATAAATCTTTAAGCTTTGATATCTGTTCAATAGATGATTTTGAGATACATGTTAATATGAACTTATTTGTTTATTTTGTGTTAGTGAACACATACCTAAAATAGTACCGTGCAATTATGAAACTCCCAGTATATTCAAACATCGTCAGCACAAGATAGTTCTTTAATGGATCTTTCTTATTTAGCCAGGTTCGAAGAAATATATCTTTACCAGCTCATCAATTCAGTGTTGTTTAGAGTTATGGAGAAATCATACATGGAGAAGTAGTGCTACGTATCAATTGGGTTTTTTTTAATTAGATTTTTATAACGGGATGCCACTGAATAGTTATTGATGATAATTATCCAGAATTAACTAAGAAAAATATTTAGTTAAACAAATTATGTCATTTGACATATTGGTCCTTGATTAATTTATTGGATTACTTCTCACAAAGGCTTGTTGTGTGTTTATCTGTTCTCTGATTACCAAACATTACCTGTGCTTATAATGATATCAATAGGTGGCATGATTAAAATAACTTTTATGTACAAATTATGTTTATTTACAAATGATATAAGAAAGAATGTTATATACATTATATTTACAAAAATTAATGAACTATACAATTTGTTGTGAAGGCATGATTCAGATGGATGGAATTTAAAATTACATTGCCATTAAATATTTAAACATCTTTAAAAAGGAATTGTTGGAAATTACTTATCTAATACGTTATTTGAAGTGCGAAATTGAGATCATCTTTGTTCAGGTAGGTCTTCAACAGCCCTCCAACCAGATAAAAACATCAGGGACCTCCTCAGTGCCGGGCAGCTACATCAGGCCTCTCTTCTATCAGCCTGTCCTCAGCTGAGTCCCAAGAAGAAGTGTCCTAGTCCAAGTTCTATATTTTTCATCTTTCTTCATCCCCTCTCTTTTGGTAGGGGCAAGAATTGTTCCCATTGGTTCAATTTTTGTAACAGAAGGGATGACCACACCTCCAGCGATATGTTGAACACACCCCTTTTAGCAGGTACACGACCGTTTCTTCCTATGCTTAAGAGTTAAAAGCTTTTTGATCCTCTTTAGACATAAGAATGGTCCTTTGGTGTTTTTGTCCGACATATGTCGTCAAGTACTTCTATTGCTAGTGGGTGTGCTAAGACTATTTTCAAGAGTGCTAAAAGGTTACCTCAGGGGATCATCAGGTATCCCGACCACTATCTAAGTAACCACTTACAAAAGGTTGGGTCGGGGGTTTCAGGTACCCGCCCAGGAAATTATTTTTAAATGTTATTAATTATCATTAGGCTATGTCAATACATAGCAGTAGCTAAAATAATTCTATGTGCTCAGAGATAATTTATAGCCACTTGAAATTCCTCGTTCCAATTTTGAACTTTTCAAATTAAAAAAAAGAAAGATCCATGTATGAAATAATTTAAAAATTAAAGAGTCTTATTAAAAATTCCAGTTATAAAATGTTTGAAAGAGAGCCACTCGGAAATCTAATGGTGAATTGAAAAAGGTTCTTCTCTCGAGTCCACTGAAGAGAAATATCTTCGCCCAATTAGTTTCTCTCTCTGCGGTGTCTTTGAATACGGATCTTTCAAAGGGTTTAATGTTACTCCAGTTTAGAAGTCATGGAGTTAGATATATTTAATATCATAAATTATTATGATACCAATATCTAACCCATGTCTCATTAAATGGGCATATGTAATGAACAGCACAGCATTTATTTATTTATGGTATAATATGTCTCATTGACTATGTTGATAATTCGGCCCTATCGAGTGATGATGGAAATATCATTAAATTAAATACAAAACATTAATTTATAGTACATAATAAAATAAGATTTGTTATAAGTTTTTCATCGATGACGATCTTCCTCACCTCTCCTCTCTTCCCCGACCAACTTCTCAAGCAGTCTATTCTACGATCAACAATATATCAACCATTTTAATCACAACAAAGTTGAAACAACAATGAAAGCCGGAAAATGATTAGGTTTCGAAATAAATACGAATCAAACAATATGTTTTGTTTAAAATAGCCATGATTTCGGTGTAATATAAATGAAACGTTATAAGTAACAAAATAAATTAACTTAAAACCTAAATAATAGAGATAGGATAATATAATTTTCATGTTAATTTTACATTAATCGTTGATTTACCACCCATTACTTCTATATATACGATTTATCTTGATTAAATTACTTCTTTTATACATTTCTTTTTTGGCCAGGTTTACTAGTGAGTTACTAATGCGTTTTAAAATTAATGACGTTTTTAAAATTAAATATTCGGTCTTAAGAATAGAATGTATATTCTATTTATATTTTAAAGAGTTTTAAAATTTATATCTTTTGTGTTTCCAAAAAATATGTCATCAGAAAATCCTCTCTTTTTTTCCTTGTTATTATTGACGATATATCAGACAAAAGATTGGGAACATTTCTAAAATTCACTCTTCCAACTTACCGCAAAGGTATTTGAAGCACTTCTTTACCTTTGTATAAAGATTTGATGCACCGTTTTTTACGGCCTAGCCTAATGAAAAGGGTAGGTAGAGGGTCTTTTCAGGAAAACCCAATCGTCCCATTTTATCATCACGCTCTTCCACCACGAGATAAGCCTTTTCGATAGGCCACCAATAGGGTTTCACCTCTCTTGCTTGACTGCATCACAAGTAAATGAAGCATGGTTATTGTTTGTCCCTCTTCTCCGCTTTCTTTCGTTTTTTACAGATGAATTTTCCTTTTGCTTTTTTGATAGAATGATATTTTATATATCACGATCCTTTTTGATCTTCCTATACCTTTTATATTCAACCCTGAATCCCTATCTCACTCATTGCTTTATCAAAATTTTAGGGTTTTAGTAAAAGTTATAATTTAAATGATCCCTTGATAAAAAAAAATTAAATTGTTCATTTACAATTTTTATATCTGTAGCACTCGTGAATAATATGTTAAGTGAAAAAAAACATATTTTTGGAAAAAATCAATTGAAAGTATGGAATTTCCACAAGTACAAGTTCAATTTTCAGGTTTCAAGCCATGATTCATCTCTGCAATAGCCGCATAACTTAGCCCATTAGACACAGAGAAATAAAGAAAAATAAATTTAAAGAAAAAATTTATTTGAATATGTTGCATTTTATTAAAAGGGCTGTTCTTTTTATTTTATTTTATTTTTTGTGGTTTTTCCTTACCGCTTTGGGTGAGTTAAAAACTTAGGTTCAGTTTATCTCACTTTCAAAATTCTGTGCTACATCTTCGCTGATATTATTCCAATTAACATTTGTTCTAAAATTTGGCCATGTAGACAATTAAAATATCAAATAGAGATTTTTGGTTTTCATATCGCCAAAAAATTAAACACACAACAACAGGTTTCCATTGCAATATGTGCACGATATTTTACAAAACTCGTGGGTGGGGTGGCCGAACGGGCTAACGTGTGTGCACAGAACCGCCGTTCTCGGCAACCTGATCTATGAGACAATTGGGATAAAATTGACACGAGTTTGCGTCCCCGGTGACGGGGGAGTCTTTTAAATCCCCGCCCACACCCTCTGGCCAGGGAAAACCCCGTGTAGCCTTAAAGGCAAGGAATGGGAGACCTCCCTCTCCCCCTCCCAAAAAAATACAAAGCTCGATTCACTATAATGATTTTTGTTTTGTAGAGAATTTTATTACTTATCAAATATATTTTTAAAAAATGTCAATTGTGAAAAGGGAATTCGAGTTAAGTATTAAAATTTGTGTAACTTTTGGATATGATTTAGATGATAAGCATTAATTTGCGTTTAGCTTTGTATGTACTTTTGTAATTCGGAGTTAATTTATTTCTATTTTATTTCATAGCGAGACTGTCTCCTAAAGTGTTAGTAGCCTTTTTTCAAGATGAAACTTTATATTCATAAGAATTGTTAAGAATGACCTGAAATCAATGATCCAAGTTTGCTTGCTTCCTGTTACAATGATATTGATAATTTGCCAATATGTCAAATTTTTAGATTAATTTATATTTAAACCGACGCCCTACGACCTGGAAACGCTTTCCAATCTACTTGCCATCTGCTGTAGAAGTTTGTGGCTGTCAGAAAGTACTGACATTAATATAGGACATTTATCAGGTGCCACAATGTGCGTGACTATGATTTATCTGCACCCCATATTCCCTTATCGTCCACCTCAATTATAACGCTATCAGATGCGTGATGACTGTAATTTTGTTATTAATTGACTAATAAACTAATTGGTAAATTGCATTAGTTGATATATTATTTATATTATATACTTTTAAATGAACGCGTGAATGCCAAAGTGGAGCTTTCCACAAAACCAATTCTTTGGAAATGTTTTTTAATAAAACCATTATCAATGTACCTTAATATTTAAAATGTTGATATTATTTTATAATAATCCTAGATTAATGCTCATTATATGCGGTTTATAAAAAAATAAAAATAAATTTCGATAATTTATAATTAAGTCGGAATAACAATGTACTTTTTGTTATAAATCTGGTCATAACCTTTTAGATGTCTAGACATCTTTTCGAGATCTCGGCCAAATGGTAGGAATGTATGTTCTCTTATTATTATAAATGTATTTTATCGCTTTAAATATTTTTTTTTCAATAACTGATTGCAAAAGAATCATGTTATTCTTATATCATATTTTGATTGTGTTATTTTTATTGTCGGAATACAGGTGAAATCGGTGTTAAAAGGATATTTGTGTATGATATTTTCTCTTTTAACATCAAAACATTATTTTTGAATTGATTTTTCGCACCTAAGCGTAGATGTGTACCAAAACTTTTTTAGTGCAAAAATGAGCTTGTAGAATTAAAGAACAACAATTTTCAAAAAAATAAAAATCGAAATAATCAAGACATCTCACCGTTTAATACCAAACGAATTCAATTATATGCAATACAGTGAACTATCAACCCATAATTATTAGTGTTGCCCAAAATCGGTCTTGGTCTTGCTCTTTGCCAAGACCGCCTAAGTAACCAGGGGCTGGTCATCAAAATCATTTTTGTGTAAAAATTAAGGCAAACTAGTTACTAATAATCGCCAATTTCAGTTACTATGTGTAAAGAATTTGTATAAACAAAATAGTTTTGCATTTAACTCTTCCAATTTTTCGTTGGGCTTGACTATGTTTTCCCTGCCTAAACAATTGCAGTAATATCTCTATAGTAATAAGGAAATAGGTAACTGCAAGCCCGTTGCGAGACTCTTGCACAAGACCTAGACCAAGATCGAGACTGAGTGCGCAAGACTAAGACTCGTCTTGGTCTCGCATTTGGGCAACACTAACAATTATAAATAATTTATATTTATGAATTATATATTTATTACTAGTATTCTAATGCCCAATTAATTTATAGTTACTCAAAACCATGCCAAATATCTGCTAATTGTTTCATTTTATTTTTTGCATATAGATTTTCGGTAACATGTTGAAATGTTAAAATCTTTATGTAAAGTAATGTTGCTAACCTACTAAGAAAGTTTAGTTATAGTTTTGTAAATTTTTTTGAAACATGCTTTTATTTGATTTTATAAAAAAATAAATATAAATATATTCATTATAATTTTGAGTAATTCATATAATTAATTTATTTTAATTTTGTTTCAGGTACGTACGTCTCTAATGTGGTGGAAGTTTATTACATGGTAAACAAATTTATTTATTTACGCATATAATTTTTAAGAAGTTATTGTAATTAATGGGGTTATACTTGAAGGGGTTATAGAAAAAAATCTTAATTTAAAATTGTTTTCAGTAGTTTCCGAAAAAAAAACGCTCACAGCCGCGTGCCTTTTTTTTTTCTTAAATATTGTGTTTTGTACTATACATAATTTGAAAAACGTTAAATTTTGAGGAGAATAGCCATTATTTTCTTATAAATTTATTATTCGAAATAATAAAACAAACCAATGATCTTTTTTTTTTCGGAATCCAACTTCTTTGAACTCTCTGGCTCTCTCATTGGTTCCTTCTATAAATTTAAAAACTTTCTTTATATTGATCTAAGTCAGGATACGAAATGTGGGCTACTTCATATGGAAGGGAAGCATTTATTAGGCACTTGAAAGATAAAATTATTGAAGTGAACTTAATTAATCAGGGTCTCAATAGTCAGCATTTTGCCTGAGCTTGTTTACCTCCTAATTGGAAGGTATTCGTTATATAATATTTATTGGAGCGGAATATGGTTACAAAACTGATTTCTGAAAAAAAAAGGAATATTGCAGGGGTTAGACAGTTTTTTCCCTCAAAGCTGGAATATATAAAATGTGTTTCAGCTGTGAAAGCTAATGGTGGTCAGAACGGTATTTTCGATAAAGGTAGCAGGACCTTTTTAGATCTGAAACTTTTAAAATTAATAACAGGGAAACATTTTCCAGAAATGTTTCTATTTACATTTAAAAATATATTTTGAGTAATGTAAGTACATTTAAACTTAAAATTAGTTACTACGTTTTATAATTGTTTTACTATAAATCTTAAGTTTGATTTACTTATATAGATTATATACTATATCATGTGGTTGATGAATAAAGACCACTGTAAAGCTATTTAAATTTCACTAAATATCAGTAAGTTATTGGATATTTTTTTATATCAAAATCTTATCGAACATATGAAAATTCTAAAAAATTACTTACATAAAAAAAATACAATATTTTTAGTCATAAAGCTTCATGGCTAACAAAAAATCTAAAAAAAGAAAAGTTCTCTTGAAAATAAATTATAATGTCCTAGTACAGAAGTACATGGTTCATGAATAGACTTCTATTCCGTGGTACAGACCCCTTTTTATCAAATCTGCCTAAAACTTTGCGAACAGCTTCATCTTCAATCAAAACTTTCAGCAATGGGAAGTTTTCTCATTAAATTAAATAATTTAGTGATTAAAAAAATTCTCTTTTCACTTGAATCGTAAGATAATTTTATCATGTGATCGAAAAAATAGGTGGCCGACAAAAATATTAGACCGTTTGGCCTATGAAACTCGTTATTTTGACATGGGGTGTGGAAATCATGCCAAACGGCTCAATATGTATTTCTAGATTTTGTGATCAAATTATCTTATGATTTAATTGGAAAGCACATGAGTGTTTCCATGTGTTTTTATTAAATTGAATCAATTAATTAAATATACTAAGTTTGCCAATCTCCACATTGAAAATTCCCTAATTCCGAGAATTTTCGTAAATAAAAAAGTTAAACGATGAGACGAAGCTATTCCCTGAGTTTTAGGCGGATGTTAACAATTTTATTGAAAGGTCACCACGGACTATACTCTATAGCTCATGTTAGGGATAATATAAGACATAAAAAGATACTTAAATGACTTAATGTTTCTCCTGTTTTTCTTCCAAACATGGGTATAAGTCATGGTTTAGTTTTCCTTGTATAAAATTATCAAAGTCCTTTTGAACTTACGAATCAAATATATGTGTGTATATATATATATATATATATATATATATATATATATATATATATATATATATATATATATATATTATATAAATGGCCAATAATTCAAGACTATAATAAAATACTCAGGAGTAAATAATTATCGGCCGCAGCTAAATTTGAATCGGTTCCGATGCCTTATATTTATTTATGACCTGTATTTAAGCTGTGAGGTAGATAAAAGAATAAATGAAGAAAACATCAAGCTAATGGTAAGCTCTGATTGATTAACACAAAATATTTATAAGACTAAAAAAATTAACTTAATGAACGATAATAGTTACTGTAATTACTGTCTGAATGCTGGACCTATTAGAAAATTACAAGTATGAAGTAAAACTGTATTATAAAAATGTATAAACCAATGATTCACAAGCCTCTAGCCTTCAACAAGGTGCAGAAGATTGGACCAATGATACAGGTCGGAAATTTTAAATAAATGGAAAGATTCTTGAAGAAGCATTGGGGGAAATCAAATCAAAGATGGAAGAGGAGCGAAAGAAAATGAAGGCGAGAAGAAGTTATTTTATGCCTTCTCCAATGCGAATTTTCACATGAATGCCTTCAACGAAAATCAGATCCACCCATGTTCAGACAGTGCTCGGTGAACGTGGAACCCTTAATAATAGATTGCCTTCAGCTTAAAACCACGCGATCTTCTATGACTTTATCAGGAAAGCACAAACACCAAAAAGGTTATGACATTTTTTAGCACAACGCCAATGATCCTTAAGTGTAAGAGGCGATAATGAAATACTAAATGGAGCAAATTCGTTGTGATCAGTATTAATAGTAATTATAAAACTTTGTTTATAAAATCTGAAAGATATAGGAACTCTTAAATTTCTTCTTAAAGTGACTTATGTTGCTAAGAGGTAGACATGGTTGGCTCCGAGACAGATTCACAGAGAGTAAAACTAATTTTCATTCATCAGTTTCCTTCTGCTTTAATCCTCTCGGAAGACAAATTAAACGAATACCTTTTGCATATCACACTTCAGGGTACCATTATCAGGTAATAGTCCGTGGTACAGACGCCCTTTTATTAAATTATTAACATCGGCCTAAAACTTGGTGAATAGCTTCAGCTCATCGTTACCTACAGCTTATTTATTTACGTAAAATCACGGAATGGGGCCTTTTCAATTTGTTGATCGGCACACTTTGTTTATTTAATTAGAAACTAAAAGCTCATGAACACCCATTTGCATCCGAATTGAATCGTAAGATACTTTTATCACGAAATCGAGAAAAAAGTTGGCCTACAAAAATACTGTACCCTTCGGCCTATAACCTCGTTATTTTGATATGTTGGTGGTGGGGGGCCATCTTTTCCTTCGATTTTGTGATCAAATTATCTTACGATTCAAGTGGAAAGAAAATAAGTGTCCATGAGTTTTTATTACATAATTAAATAGACAAAGACGAAACGCCCCAATGCGATGAGATGAAAATATTCAACAGGTTTTAAGCGGAAGTTAAGAATTTGATAAAAAGTGATTTGTACCAGGAACTGAAACTATTAAGCCAAGCGTGTTTTATAGTTTAAATAGCGAGTTTAATGATTAAAACAGGAGTGCCCAAAAGGCGGTTTCGCAGCGCAAGTTGCGCCATCAAACGTTTTGAGGGGACCTATTTTGATGGTTTTTGGAATTTTTGAAGGTGGCGAATCTCGAAGTTGTTATGAATTTTCGGAATGAAAAGTTTCAGTCTATGAGACCGCAGCAAGTGTAATTGTATTTGATCTATGATTTTTCTAATTCTACCTTAGCTTTCTCTGTTTTAAAAAAAGTTAAGCTATAAAATATTTTGGTATAGAGTTGAGGCAGGTTCTTGTGCCATCGACCTTGGGAGGGAAGGGCACTCCTGAATAGAAAAGTCATATTCTTTTGCATTTATGATTTAACTATTATTATCAGACTAGAAGTTTGCAGCATTTTATTATCAATAAAATAAATTATTTATGATTAAGCACATGAGATAAACTAAAATTATTTATTGGTGTTATAAAAAAGATTTTCCTGCTGTGAATAATTATGTAATGAAGAATAAATAATAATAATTTTATATTTTATTATTAAACATAAGTAAATTCGATGTTTTAATTGTATAAATAGTATATATATATGTATATATATATATATATATGTATATATATATATATATATATATATATATATATATATATATATATATATATATATATATATATATATGTGTATATTCGATGGTTTTATCTATTTATTTGGATCAGTCAAGCATGTTTCAGCAACAATGCCAATTTCGAGCGGGTTCATTTTAATTCAAAAGTTTATGCCAATAAAAAAGAAAATCATTTCAGTGTTAAAATTATTTGTTATGATGAATGATTGTGGTGCTCTTTAAAATATCTAAAAGATAATTTAAAACGATGTGTTTACTACTGAATTTTAAAGTCCTTTTAACGCGTGCATTTAGCATCTTGTTTGGGACTGAATGTAAAATTGTTTAAAAGAATAACGATGATAAAGAAAAATTTGTAAGTTACAAATAAAAAAATACTATATAAGTTTTCTGCATAGCTATGAGTTTCCAATATAAATAAATTTCGAATGCCAAAGTCTCCTTAGTTTTTGCTAATTTTAAGAATATTAGTAAGTTATACGTTATGTGCATTATCGCATATTCCATATGACATCTATGGTCTTTAATTTTTCGTTGTATAATGATTATAGTTGATTTTTTTTTCAATAAAATTCAAACTAATATAAATCAGCCAACTAATATAAATAATTTCAAGTGAAATCCACTATTATTACCTGCTTAGGTCTACCTTTATTATTAAGATAATTAGATAAGATATTTTATCTTATAATCTAAAGATTTTTCAACTTTATACAGGTGTGAACTTTATTAAACTATAATGGGTCCAAAAAATTGACGTTTGTTTTTTTCGTCTAGTTTTTATTTAATTCTTTAATATCGATTTTATTTTCATTACTTAATCGTGACCATTGAATATAGTATTTATTTTATTATTATGAACTAGTGGACCGTTTTTATCTGTGTATTTTAAGTGGGTGTGTGTTTTTTTAAAATAAATAAATACGCTGAAAAATTGGTGGACGATCATAGTTTAGTTTTGTTGTTAGATGTATTGTTATTGTTTAATTTTATTTAAACTATTTTTAAATCCATTTTGTTATTTTTACTTTTTTACTTTTACTACTTAATCAAATAATTCGGCGGACGGAGGTATAAATGTATCATTGGGAATTCGGTTTTTTTTTTTATTTTTATAATTCATAATTTTTAATAATATTTAAATTTCTATTTCAGATGTTCTATAATCGGCAAGGTCTCTAGAATATCATTGATAACTGCCTGGGTTTTTTACTTATCTTTAACAGGCCCAAACGTTACTTAGAAGTTCATTGGATAAAGTCCCAGTGATTACAGAGGATTAGGTCTGTTATTTCCTTTGCTTTGAAAGATAAAGGAATATTGCACCGTCCTGTAATCTTATAGCAAGAGATAAAGAACAGAAAATTATATGACGCTCAAAGTGCCACTTTCAAGGCTAAACACTTACTTCCGGGTTAAAAATAGGTAGATAAAATTTATATTTATAAATGATATTATTTTATTTTTTAAACAAATCAAGAATATAATTACTCCGGTATTATTCCGAGTATTTGAAATCTGTTAAGTTAAAATTTAATCTGGACACTCAACTTTGGTATTATATGCCGATTAAAACATGCCTTTTATGTGAGTGTTTCTAATACCCATCGCTAAAGGAAAACGCAAGAAAAACTCTGAAGATAACAATAAAAAAAAAGCGCATTATAATATAAACTAGTTTCATTGTAGTTTGACTAGTACATACCTTTGTAAGGTAGATTTATAATATGAGGTGATGCCTTATATTAATTTTTTCATAAATCTCACATCTTTAACCTGAAATATTTAAATGTTATTTTTCCATTATTGAAACCAAAATTATCACCCTTGAATAAAATGATGGTCAGTCATACAAAGAGGTTTATTTAATTATATTTAAAATTTTAATTTTAATTTAACATTTTTTTAAATATTACTCAAATTAGTTATACCAGTTGAAAGACCAGATCAAATTAATGATAACAAAAATGAACCTAATAATTCAGACAAAAACATTTAATAATAGTGAAAAAAGGGATTTGTAATGTTAGTTTAAAATGTCTTTAAAATTTTAATTATTTTAATATCCTACATCATTTAAAAATTGATCAATTTTCCTGTTAAATTTACATATTATCGTGAATTACACAAGTTATGGTCCCATAAACATTTGTTCGGTAACTAAAAGTTGTCTAATTCGTTTATCTCTTTGAATTAAACTCTGTAACTAAGATATTCACCAAAAAAACAACTATAAATTGAATAATTACAAAAGCCGCTAATGAGCGAAACGAGAGGGAGTTATACCATGCGTTTAATAGAACGTTTTGGTCGAAAATTCTATTTAGAATTGCTGTATTTTTTTTTTTTTTGTCGTGTAGTTTTAACAAAAACTTGTATATAAATAAGGAAATGAGGATAAGGGATATCTTCTAAATGCAAGTAGGGATGTACTAAATGTAAGTACTAAAAGCAGGCAGTGAGTTGGAGTCCGGTTGTGGTTGGTAATAATTTATTCTGTTTCATTAACCGTGGATCGACTGGATCGTCTAGAGACCCCTCTAGCGGCACACCAATCCTATAGAAAGTGTGTACTTTTAATTAAATAATTAATAGAGAGGAAAATCTGGCGGTTTGGTTCTGAACTAGGTCAAATCTCTTCCAACGTTGAAAAAGAAACAGTATTTACATAGGAACTACTGAATTCAAGACCCTCCGTGGATTATTTTCAAAATTTGTTTGTATAAATATTTATTATTATGTATGGAAATATTAAATTAAATGATTTTAATAAATCACACCCCCTTCGAACTATAATACAAATTTTCTAAAGCTTTCGATATCCTCGTATAAATTTAAATTTATATCAGTTGATGAAGTAATTTCATAGCAAAACTATCTTGGGAAGTGGTAGGCAGTCCTCCTCCCTTGAGTATACCAGTTGGCTGCTCTAGTACCACTTACTGCCCACACGCGGGCAACTTCGATTGTTTGCAAAATATGTTTTACCGAGAAAAGAGAATTTTAATTCAGATTGTTCCAGCATATGATTTTCTTAGTATTTTCCCTACTTCATTTCCCTTATACATTTTAATTACATTTATTGCCTTATTTTTCACTACCGCATATGAATATTATAACCACAATATAAAGACAGAGATCTTCTTTTCTGGAATATACTAATTTCAAAAACTATTTGAACTATCAATACGATTGAGAAAATTTTTTTTTTATTTATTTTTTTATCCATTGATATTTACAACTGTATTATAAAAAAAAATACAACTACTAAATGTGTATACAGTAATAATACAATCACATGAAAACGCTTGTTGAGAAACTACCTAATGGTAGCACTCTAATAATATATTTACATAAGTAGATCACGAGACCATCTTCTTTTCAGATGCCTCGGAGGGTTATCAGGGATCGAGGAAGAAGTAAGGTTTGAAACGAGAGGGTTCGGATGATTCTAGAGTTTGTTATGGAAGGATAGGTATCTGGATTGGACCAAATCGGAAACATATGGAACATTGAGGTCTTTATGGATGATTTTATTTATGACAAAGTAAGGAGCACTGAGGATTTTACGAAGGATTTTGTATTGTAAGGATTGGATACGAGAGGAATTCGATGGTTTAGTGGAGCCCCAAAGCTCAATTCCGTAAGTCCAAATAGGTCTTATTATTGTCATTTATATGAGTCGTTTGTAATTAATTGAAAGCTTAGAGTGTTTGTCTAGTAAATGTTGGAGTAGTCAGAAACGTCGAGTGGTTTCTTGTCGTTTCAGTCTTGTATAAGGATTCTATGTGAGTCGTTTGTCCAGGTGGAGTCCTAGGTAATGGATTTGTTCAATTGGGTTAAGTGGGGGATTGAGAAACAAAATAGACTTCAAATTGTTTAAAACATACAGTGTATGTACTCTCTCAAGCCTCCAGCTTCAGCAATATCTCCAATGTCTGTTGTTATTCTCCCAGCAGTACATACACTGTATTTTTTAGACAATTTGGTGTCAATTTTTTTCTCAATAGTATTGATAGTTCAAATGGTTTTTGGAATTAGTGCATTCCAGAAAAGGAGATCTCTAGCTTTATATTGTGGTGTAAATATACATACACGGTAGTAAAAAATAAGCCAATAAATGTAACTTAATTTTTAGGTAATCTCTGAATTAAAACTGTGCGTCTCTGGACATAAGGAAATCAGAGATAATAGGAAAGCTGAAATACTCTCTAGAAATGGATCTGAGACCACTAGTATGGTCTAAGCACAGTAGTGGTCTATTGGCTAGAGTTCCCGACTCATACAGCTAAGCCCATCTTTTCAAGACTTATAACGAGGGATGGCTAAGAGTGACAACCTGATAAAAAAGGATTACAAGTTCGAATTTAACTCTGGCATTCATCTCTTACGACCTCCAGTGGTTCGTTAAAAACTGCGTGTCACCGAAAAAGTTAGGAAAGGAGAAAAAAAAAAAAAAAGATCCTTAATATGGGACTAGAACCTACAATTGAAATATTTAAGAAACATCAGAGGAAAGAGGTCCTGGATTGGACATGAAGAAAGCAGGTAAGAAGTGGAAGTAATGTACTGAACTTAGACGAGCTAAGCAGTTAATATAAACCCCCTTCTTGTAAAACTTAGAGGATGCTTATCTTAAAGATAAATTAAATCCAGTTAATTATTGGAGTATTAACAGATTACTGCATACTAAAAAGACATTTTTATAGTCGACGATTAACTCTGCCATCTGTGCTGACAAGCACTAGAAAACTGGCCTTCACAATATAACAGAATATGACCGATTCGCGTCGCTTGTATACAGGTTTTTGGTCTCGTAAAGAAATTTTTAACAGAATGCTGCCTCCAAGAAATGACCATTCATTTTGAACTTGAGCCGAAGAACGAACAAGTTTGATACAGAGATGGAGATGATATAAATCATGATTGGCATGACTTTCATTATTTTTTTATTATTTTTATTTTTTCCAAACCCCTTATTTGAAAGTTTTGCTCTTTTAATTTTCTGACGTTTCTCCTTCTACTGTAGTAAGACTACATTTTAAGGAGTTTTTGATTTTCATATTCTTATTAGTTTATTTTATTTTTAATGTTATTTCTGAGCACTGGGGCGTGCTTTAAATTTTTGATTTGGTTTTCACTTAATATTACTATCTAAATCTATTTCTTAAAACTAATCTATTCTAATTTATTTCTATCACCGCTTGCTGCCATCTAACAGGGGCTGGTGCTGGGGTTAATGTCTTGAAGAGAGGGTTGGTAGTTAGTTGAAGTGATTCGAAGAATTTGATGTGCCTACGTCTGATGAATTCTGGAACTGTGGGAAGTTCAAAGAATTCGTGTAGTTTTTCCATCTTAGCATATCGTAATAGCAATATCGTCCGCATAGGCAGCAATTGTCGCTTTTTTGTAGTTGTGGCCTACTATCTCTGCTGTGTAGATGGAGAACAACACAGGGGATAGGACAGCCCCTTGTGGTACTCCGCATGTCAGGTGGATTGTTCTGGATAGGTTGTTACGAACTCTTACAACTAGGCTGCTATTGTTTAGAAACGAGACTATGATGCCATAGAGTTGCTCGGGGCACCCGAGATCCGCGAGTTGGCGACATAACATGCCGTGGGAGACGGAGTCGAAAGCCTTCGTGCAATCTATGGAGATCATAGCAGTCGCTGTATTCTTGTTGAGGTCTCTACACACCTCAGATTGGAGTTTCATGAGATGATGTTCAGTACTAAGGTGTGCCTGAAATCCAGTTTGTTCGTAGAGAATTATCGCGTTTTCTTCACAAAAGTCTTTCAGATAATTAAGGATAATTTTTTCATAGACCTTTGCGAGATGTGGTATAAGGCTGATTGGTCTGTAGTGTTCTTCTTTATCCCCTTTCTTGGCTGGTTTTAACAATGGAGACAGTATTGCATGTTTCCATTTCTTCGGGAAATATCTAATTCGTAAGCAAGAATTGAACAGGTTTGTAAGATGTGCGATGTGCTAAGGCTTTTTTGGGTAGCTGTTTTAGGAGAATTGTCTGGACTCCGTCGTGGCCAGGGACACGATTTCCAGTACCAGTACATTTATGTAAAAATAATTAAAGGTATCAAATTGATAAAATGAAGCTTAAAGTATCAAATCTTTTTTTAGTAATGATTTGTCCATTTTCTTTTGCATGACTTATATGAAAAATCTAACAAGGGGAGAAAATATTAGGATTGTACCCGATTTATACCTTTATTTTGTAATATATTACCTATATTTTATAATATTTTATACATACTGTCTTATGTATAAAAATATATTAAGTTGAAATGCTTATAATTAATTTTATTCAAGATACTTAACAAAATGAAGAGTTAAAAGTTATTTATGCCAAGAGTAATAATTAGATTTTGACTTTAAACATTTTAAAAGTTGTTATATTATTTACAATTTATTTATTTTTTTGAAGCTGGTGGTGAGTTGTATGAAAGTAATTAGCCAATATAATTTTCCCTGCCATGTTAGACAGTTTGTCCATTAGCCAAATGTAATTACGCTAAAAAATTAACTTTCTTCTTTAGAAGTTGTGGATTTTAATAAATCTTCTCGAAATCATGCCCGAGGGGTGAGATAATGTAGCACGCAAAGGTTTCTTCTTAAGTAGCAATGTTTAGTTAATGTATTACTTAAGTCTCAAGTTTTTGTAAGTATCGAATAAATAAAATTTAATTTACAGTAAATTGCCAAAATTAAGTATTATCATTAACAATCAAGGGAGTTAGAATGACAGTATTGCTTGTTTTTTTTTTAAAAAGCAAGTGTTTTATAAATGTATGTTAATGATATATGTATTATCATAAATATATCATTTTCTATATATTATTGAAGAAGTGTGTACTTTAACGATGTATGTATAGATAATATACTCATATATTTTTTTTTATCTCCTCTTCCTCGTCTTTTATTCTATACGAAGGGTTCCCCAGACCAGGGGGTGTGGGCGGGGGCAAGAGTTAGAAGCTTCCCCTGGCATCGTGACGCTGACTCCTTACTATTTTTTCCTCGAAAGTTCGGTTATCAGTTTGCCGGGCAACGCGCGGTGCAGTGCACACGCGCTAGCCCTCTCGGCCACCTCGCCCCTGAAAATATCCTTATATCAATTAGTAATTATTTATTATAATAAATAACAACATAAATTGTTATGTAATTTATATTGGAAAAAACTTAATTTTTTTTTTTATATTCAATAATTTTTTTTCCCCACCCCAATTTTCTTCGACTTTTTAAATCATGAGTTGAGTCTTCTTCAGCAGCTTTCCTGAGGTATTCAGATCTTTTTCGAGATATCCAGGGAGAACGTGGTTTATACTTACCGGACGCGACCACATTTCATTCTCTCTTCACCAGGAACTTTCATGCAGGATGGTTGCTAATCTTTTCTTTCGATCCTCCATCCAGTTCGTTTATGGAATAGGGGATTTTCAGCCGTATACCCACAGGGGTCACTCATTTCCCTATAAATCTGAGGATGGTTACGTTACCGTCTCCGTGCGGGAATCGAGCCCGCACAGTAGTGGTCTAAGTAGTCGAGTAGGGGGCCTGCACTACATTATTTTTATTTATTATAAATTGTTTTATTTTATATTTTTGTTTATGTTATTAATTCCTGCGAACGGGATTTGAACACTTGATATAAAATTTCTGCAGGCGCCTTAACTCGCTTGATCACCGCGGTCCCAAATATTCAATACAATTTTATAACTCAATCCATTTTTTATATTTATTAAACGAATAATAATTTTTAATTAATTATTTAAATGTAATTAATTTTAATTAAAAATAAAATAAAAATAATCATGTTTTTATACGGAATTGTTTTATATCATATTCATCTTCTTTATAAATACGAAAATAAAAGAAAAGTTTCATATTCGTTAGGGAAATACAATGAAACTAATATTAGATTCAATGATTATCGTAATATCGGTAATATATAAATAACACTTTTTTATCTAATAAAAATTTTACTTATATTATCTACGTCAACTATTCACTCTCTTACACACAAGATCTCAACCTATTAATTTGTGTTTTCTCTCTTCTAAAACTCTTCAGCAAATGTTTCGTTATTCATGCTACCTCCTTTTCGTATAACATATCCACTTCTATTCGACAGTCCTCATCCTCAAATATCTTCAAACACAAATTATTTCTTCATAATATTACCAAACTAATAAAGCCAATATTAATTTCTATAAAAGTTGCTATAAATTATTTCATACGTAAAGACTAAGGTAGGCAATGTGCCTAAAATCAAAAATCGTAATTATCATTGGATGACATTTATTTAAAAAAAAGAAACGATACAGTTGTGTAAAAACAAATGATACTAATTATTATAAAATGTATTTGCCACGCAAATAATCATTTGTTATGAGATCAATGAATCTAGCAAGATTGCTTTTTAATCTGGTTCAAATAAATTCATTAATTTGGCTGATCTTATATGATTGTTTTAAATTATTTAACCGCTCCCTTCTTTCCCCATCATCTAAATTACGACGGTCAATTACAAGATAAAGGACAGTTAGTTTGACCAAATACCTCCACCCGGCGTGCTTGGAAATATTGCGTGCCAGCTTGTGTGTAGTGTAGTGCAGAGTCCTACAAGATACACAGTAACTGATAGGCAAACAATTATGAAGACTGGGCTTTGACGAACATTAATTTCCAGTTCATATTTTACCAACGGACGTGCTTTGCGCTGCTCATCGCAATAATTATTTGTTTTACAGAAACAGATCGCGAATCAACAAATGAGCCTCATAGTCGTATAAAGCAACTAACTGACATAAGCATATAACGCAATTAAACAGAAAAAGTAAATGGTCTTTTGGACTGTTCAGATCAAACTATAATTCTACTAAACTTAGATTAAATATTTAGGTCCTTTTGTTTCAATATTGTATTATTTGTTTCTATTTTTATTTATTCCGTCAATTAATTAATTTTTCAAATTTTCATTAGTACTCTGGATTACCTAATGGCGGTTTTTATAATATAGTTTTAAATTTCGTATTTTAATTTAATTATTAGAAATCCCATCAAATTACCGTCGTAAACCAATGACTTCCTGTCCTTCAGTATCCTTTAACAAAATCTCACTTATTCCTGTTGAATAAATCCGTTACCTAGGACTCCATCTGGACAAACGTCTAACTTGGAATCCTCATGCCAGACTGAAACGACAAGAAACAGCTCGACGTTTCCGACTACTTCAACACTTACTAGACAAACGCTCTAACCTTCCAATTAACTACAAAAGACTAATTTACATGACTATAATAAAGCCTATTTGGACTTACGGAGTTGAGCTATGGGGCTCCACCAAACCTTCAAATTCCTCTGGCATCCAATCCTTACAATCCAAAATCCTTCGTAAAATCCTTAATGCTCCTTACTTTGTTTCAAATAAAATCATCCATAATGACCTTAATGTTCCTTATGTATCAGATTTGGCCCAATCCAGATTTCTGTCCTTCCATAATAAACATCATAACCATCCCAACCCTCTTGTTTCTAACCTGGCTTCCTATTCAATTCCTGTTAATCCTCCGAGGCGTCTGAAAAGAAGATGGCTCCTAATATAGACGTGATCTCCTAATATAGACATATTATTAGAGTACTACCAATGGGTAGTTTCTCAACATGTGTTTCATGTCTTTATATCCATGTGCGAATTTACCAGATGTATTTTTTGTATACAGTCTTAAATATCATATAAATAAATTTAAAAAAATTAATTATTAGCAGATTTATGTCTATAAAATATGTGTAAAACATCAAAACTTTTTTTTTCCTAGTTAGTGCCATTTAAAAAAAAAAACTGATAGGTAATAAATATGAAACTGATAGGAAATGGTTGTTGTATTACGCTGTTATTAATAAAAATATTCAATATAAGTATGGATAAATTGGGGAAAAACATCGAAATCGAAAGATCGATCAATTAATTATTGATGAAGTCAATAAGAAAAAAAGGTTTCCAAAACATCGATGTCTGTTTTTCACCACTAGTCTTGTCTCACTGCTATTTTATATTGCATCACTAGCGGATTAAAGGGAGAGCTATAGTTCTAAAGAAGTAGAAAATCATTGGTCCATAATTTTTCTATGATTGTAATGATAATTTCTTTCAATGTGATGATGATTTCTTTTTTGAGACAAATACAACAGAAATCCCAATATCTTATATTTTTAAAATTATTATGATATAAATTTATTTTTCTAACTTCTAATTTTTTTTTTACACCACATATCATCACACGAGAGACATGAGAGAGAGGAGTACCAAGCGGCAGCTCCTCCTGGCTTGAAATCTACATTAATTGTTAGGCAAGGAGGTCCCTCATCCAGTTCCTCTTCAGCCTTCTACTGAAGTTACCTACTGTGTGTGATATGGCTTTCATTAGTAATTTATGAGTATGTTGGTGTGTTCTTGTAATTTGTCATAGAATTGTTGATTCGTAAGTGTTCGTTAACAGTCGGCTTAGGAAAGTAAACCTGTAAGGTTATGTTGCTAACGTATCAAGTTGCTTTTGTAATTGTCCTAAATGTTTTTGTTTGACAGATTTGAGATTTCTTTATGTGATTTTTTTTAGCCGTTCCAAATATCTGTGATTTATACGTCCTATGTACGTTTTTTTTGTTTTACTAAATAGTTGTATTTGTTCAATTTCTGTCTAAATTTAAGTTTTGACTATTTCCGGATAAGTGAATTTTAGTTTTTTTTTCGTTCTATGTAGGCCCCGTGTCATTTTTCCTTCAGACAATATAAAAATACTATCCATAAAATGAATATTTTTTCTTAGTTTATATTTATTCTTTAAAAAAAGAAGTTAACCCCCAAAATTAAATTCCGAACCGGCCATTGACTTTCATAATGCTATTTAATTTACTCTTATAAGTTTATATTGTATTGTATTACTTTCTTTCGATAAATTACACTATTATTAAATTAATAAGATATTAATATGAGTGTGTGGCTAATGCCAAATGAGCAAGATTTAACTATTCATCTAAATGCTATGGACTCACGGATTTATAGTTTGGATTTTCCATTTGTATCCTCTTTACTTAAACTTTATTTTCGCAGCATTTGTACCGTTAATCAAGATAATAAATTTAATCATTTTTTTTCCAGATTTCTTTCTTTTCCTTTTATCTCAAGCTATTTGCTATTAGACAGATGTTATATTTAATTTTAAGTATTGTACTGAGGCAGATTGTAATGTTTCTCAATAAGCAATCTAAGATATAGAAAAACTTTGTTATTTCAAATTTCGGATGCTTAATTAAATAATTTCATCGATATTTAATAACGTGAAGCAATATACATATATATCTATATTAATATCCACTACATCGCTTATGAAAAAAAAAAATCTGAGCAAAATAAATTTTCTGAACTTTCAAAAAGGTAATGGTAGCCGTAGTCCTTTCACTGATTGTCGGCGTAGAGCTCGCCCCGCCTGGTTAAACCAATTCTTCTATTTATCTTTATCACCAAAAAAACAAAATTAATTTAATTTCTATCCCTAATAATCTAATTTAATTTTATATCATGTGGTCAATCGGAACTACTTTCAATTGAGCAACAATATAAACTATTCAAATTTGTCTCTAACCCGTTTAACACTGTCCTAGAAAAGTTATACCAGCCATAGTCTGAACAATGCATGGTTTGGTGGAGTTGGCAACCGTCCAGGTTTCCCATGTGTATTATGTTCAATCTTTTATTTGATTATTATTTTCCTCAATGCAAGGCGCCCTATTGCTCTGTCGAAGAGAGGAATTTCTCCGGCACGTGTGATCTAATTCGACGCTTCCTGGGAGGGTGTAATTGATGAATTTGTGGGGAATGATGATGCGGTGACTAATTGATGGAATTGGGTCATGGATATTGCGACCAAGCTGTCTAGGAAGTATATTAGTCGGAACCTGTCTGATTGAGGGAATCGCAACTCAATTAAATCCAAACAGTCATAATTTTATGTCTCAGGGTTAGGCATTGAGCAGGCTTCAAAAATCTATTCTATGCATTTCATAATTATTCATTGGATTTTGATATTTTCGAAATTTAGAAAATCAAATAAAATGTACTTCTACAACATATAGGTCTTGGATTCCGGAAAAGAAAGTATAGTTTCTAGGCCATCGGTCTCAACAAAACAAACAACAATTTGTAGAGGTTTGCTCCAGTTTCGATCCAATGCCAAATATAATAGAATAGATAATCTGCCATACCAAGTCTTCTAGGACCCAGGCCCTGTAGATTGCAACACTGTGCCTTTCTCACTGAGATTCACTCAGTAACTATACCATTGTATAATTTAAGAAAATAATTAGCTATTTTTGAAAGTAATAGTATTTACAGTACAAAAAATGTTATTCAAACGTATATATTTGGAACAAAATGTATTTTCTTTCAATACTAATGGCCATTCTGTATTACGATAGCCAACTCATGTTTATATTTTTATGTAACTCGTATGGAGAACTAAAATACTGTAATCTTGTGTTCTTACAACTATCTCCTCCATTGTTGAAAACTGTGGCGATTCTGGGACTGGATTTTTGTCCAAATGACGGAAGTCAATATATACTTAATACTAATTCCAAACATGATGGTAATACAATACAATTTAAAATATAATAAATTAGGATATCTAATGCCGTGGTATATATTCCTATTAAATTATATATTGATGATTGCTGTATGCTTGATGAGGAATGAACGTATGGTATTAAAGAAAATATAAAATAATTATAACTATTTAGTATATATTCAACGTTTCGATCCAAATAGTGTCTTCATTAGGACTGAAACCAAAAATTGAAAGACATCAACGCTATTATTATAGTAAACGAATATTTCTTAAATTGACATCTACCTTTAATTTAATTAGTTAAAAATAAAACTTATAATATAAGTACTTTATAATTCCCAAACTGTTTCAATTATGGACAAGATTAAAATGATATTCTAGTTCCAATAATAGATATCTTAGCACAACAACAGGTTTTTATTAATTCTTTAATTCAAAATTAAAAAATAATTAAAAAAAAATCTTTTCTCGATATTACTGTCAATTATTGTGCAATGCAGTCGTTTTCTGATCTCTGGTTTTAAACTTTTCCCCAAAATTTGGTCACCTCAGAAAATTCATTGCTCCGCAATAACATGCCTCCTTAACTATTTTTATGACGCAACTTACATCTCCCATTCTCCTGATACTATGAATTTTCACTTTATCTGTGACGATGAAAAAACATTTAAAATATTTTTCAATGATTCCTGAATATTGCAACCAATATATGTTGTTTCCTATCAGTCTTGGATTGATTTTGTAGTCGAGTTTCCTTTTGGGGCACACTTTCATAAAATGAGACTTATCGATCTAGGGATTCTCTCTATATATATTATTCTATTATATTGTACTATGTTATTCTATATTCTATATTCATGAAGGGCAACAGAATATAGCGGTTCACCTCACCTCTCTGTATGGTGGTCATAAACAGTATTTCTTGTAAATTATTTAACCCCAAACTCTTTATAGATTGTTTTAGTTTATTTTTTTAAAAACGTTGTTTACAAGTTGTTTAATAATAAGCTTGAACCTTTTAAAATTTAATTTTGATATTTTTATAGCCTCAGTGGAATCAGTGTTTTATCTTGGTGAAATCGATTAAAGGGTGTTAATAATACTTTATATACTATTAAGCAACCTAAAACTTGTTAAGCTCCTAAAATTGCTTGGTATTAGGGTCTCCTTTTTTCTACCCGGGCCGGGAGGTCTGTTACAATCCAGTTTAATAATAAAAGGGATCACCCATGGCTTAATACTGACCCTAAACCTGTTTCTATCAGACACTGATATTATAAAAAGAATATTAATTTAAATGGAATTATTATTTTCAAGCAACCTAACATTTAATTATTGCAACTGCATGAAGTTTGTTTTTTAATGTGAAATTTTACATTTTTAAGTTGTGCTGCCTAAAAATATTTTCTCGCTTTAAAGCTTTTGACAAAAAAGGGTGTGCTACGCGGAGGACGAAAGTTTGGGATTCGGCCAACCTTCCATAGAGTAACTTCATTGAAATTAATTAGCAAAGGACCTACAAACTTTTGAATGCTCTCTGATTGCTGGGCACATGGTATTACTGCGGGGGCGCATGGGGCATATCTGTCGTTTATTGAATCTAAAGCTAATTTTAGCTTAACATATTCCCTTTAAAATGACATTATATCGATATCATAGAATATTTCGATAAAACTGTTAATCCAAGAAATAAATGGAAGTAGAGGGCCGGAGAGCCGGTTAAACGGGGTTCTACTGTAGATATTTTACAGAAAATTTAGTTGTGATTATGATGGTATGAAAACTATTTTTCTGTAACTAACTTCGGTATTGCCAGTTTTTTTTTCTTCCGAAAAAGGTCGATTTTCAACCACTGTCGCGTTAAGATACAATTTGGAGTCATACATAACCCATTACAGAGAGGATGAAATGCTGAACAATTCTCTCGCTTACAGTATGCAGGTCCGATTTTTGGTTTCTGAGATATTTTAATCCATGTCTTGGATTATAATATCGAGAATAGAATAGAACTCGTTATCATTTGGTTTCCGACACTATATTTTCCTTTTTCGCCTCTCTTGCACGGTATAGCTCTTAGATACAATTTTGAATAATAGCCCATTACAGATAGGATGAAATGCTGAAAAATTCCATTGCTTACAGTATACAGATCCAATTTATAGTTTTTGAGATATTTTAATCTAAATGCAAAAACACTTCAATTAGTCGACTCCAGCCGACTTTACTCGAGCGTTACACATCGGAGATCTGACGGCTCAATCTAATTTACTCTCCACCAAATAAGTGTAAAATGCGCCTAAAGAAGTTTTCACTTTAAAAATAAATAAATAATATAAAATAAGAATAATTTAAAGCTTTAGAGAATCCTATTATTCTATACTGATGCTTTTAATTTTTTTATTGAGTAGTAATTCAGTCTGCCACACAAAAGGGCATTGGCACTAGGGCTATAGTATTCATTCACACAATATGTAAGAAAGGAAAATAAATAAAAATAACCAAGTAAAAAGAGAAAAAAAATAATATATATAAATAAAAAGATAAAGCAATAATATACAAGATTAGTAAAATAAAAGATTAAAGCCGAATGATAATAAAATAAATAAAACACATTCACACCTATATACAATATTTACATTGGCCCAGGGGACTCTGAATCAAGCTTTGTCCCCCAATTGTGGAAGCCAAAGCGAGACTCCAGGAGATCCCAGTGTTTCTCTCCCAGCCCCATCATGGGTATTGTAAGCCAGGAGAGACTGATGGAGGGCATAAGAACAACAGACGCTCAGGACAATACCGATACCAATACTAATTAAAATTCTTGCATTCATATCTACTCAAAACCAACTATTTTTCCGTCAATCCTGAGTCAGTTACTTAATTTAGGAATTTAGTAATTATTAAAAATAAAAAATTGCACCATTCCTAGTTTTCTGGACACTGTGGAATCAAAGAGTCACCTTATGCTCAGTCCAAGTGCATGGTGCCCAGAGGGGGGTTTCAGGCGCAAGTTGCACCATCGACATATTTCGACGAGATTATTAATACTTGAATTTAAATGTTTCCAGCTAAAAGACGAGGGGAAGCATGGAACAGTCTGCATGATGTGTAATTATATATAATCCACAATTTTCTATAATCTACATATTATTATCAATGTGGAAATCCTTAATAACTTTTGAAGTGTAATTAAAATTGCTTTAAGTCTTTTTTTGGTTTTTGAAAGAAATGCGAGAGTAAATATTAGTCTTTGTAAATTATGTTTTTGGAATTAATTTATCTATTACTGATTTCTTTTGTTACGAAACGATTGTATTCTCTCTATATAATGCATTTGTGGTTATACTGAGCACTGTAGGACACGTGTGTTGGTTGTGCCTCCACGATTAAAGTTTCAGTAGCTGTGTGATTGTGTTCAGACATAAATAGGGAACACATTGAACTGCTGAGTTAGAACAAAGTTCTCCCAGCCATGTTAATTAGAAGCGTTCAATGGACCGAGTTCATAGTAAATCTATGCACATTGGTTATCTTGTTTGGCTCAAACTTTCGAGGCTATACGAGCATATCACAGCACCAGTTTAATCGATATGTTTCTCTTTAAGTCTTTCACTTTATCTAGGAAAAGGGGGCAAAACACAGAATTATGTAGGGTAATCTTACGTAAATATTTTAATTGGATAAGTCGTTTAATAATTGAATTTGAATCATGTACTACCTGCACTTGCGCTCACTAACCCTGTGTACCAAGGACGTGTCAAATTATATAAGTAAATATATAACTTATAACTTATATATATGTATATATATATATATATATATATATATATATATATATATATATATATATATATATATATATTGATATATATATATTGATATATAATAGTTGTAAAGATATATATATATTGATATATATATATTGATATATAATAGTTGTAAAGATATATATATATATATATAATATATATATATATTGATATATAATAGTTGTAAAGATATATATATATATATATATATATATATATATATATAACTTATATACATTTCCAATAATTTCTTTTTAGAATTACGTTATGAAATAATATGACAGTTCTAAATTTTTTTTAAACTAGTCGTTAGGTAACCCTTGTCCTAACGACGGACCATCCCCCTTTTTATAAAGTATACAACGGTTCATTTAATTGTACTCGTTGCTCAAATTTAATAACCGTTATTTAAACGTATTCTGTAGTTCAGGTTATATTATTTTTTATCAACATAAAATAAACGGAACGAAACCACAGTTTGGAAAAAAATTTGATTTCTTAAAAAAAACACTTTATATCTGCGCCTTAATGCCAATTAATATGGTTATATAATTATAATTATTCTTATTGCGAATTTGTAATCATAATAAGGGAGAAATAATTCTAGGTATAAGAAGAGTGGTTTCTTCGTCATGGTCAATTCCGTTTTTTATATGCGAAATAAATTATTATATTGTAATGTATAGAATTATATTGTAATGTTGTTATATGTATAAGTATTGTTAAAGTAATATCAAAGAATACGGGAAATATGTTGTGGGCGAGCTATATATAATGTAGTCTCTAAAAAAAAAATTATAATCAGTTATAGATTAGTCTTACTTCACTAAACCTAGCAGCTCATTTCAATAAATATCTATGTAGAGATCATTAGCCTTTTTATTTTTAATGTTGGAATATCTTTTAACTATCAACAGATATTTTTTTTAATGTACTCATTAATTTCTGGGGAATGAATAGGTCAGTAAGTTTTGAATAATTAGTTGATAAAATTTTGTAAACTGTTAGTTTTTTATTCAAATATTAGGTTTACGAAAATGATATGATGACAATTATGGTAAGATCTTTAAACAATAAAAAACTCCATTTACAGAGTGATTTTTTCCTGAGACTAGCTAAATCCCCACTCAAGACTATATTGAACCTTAAAGAAATTGGATTCTTCTCAAAAGGGCTGTGTGTTTTATCAGGTTTACTCTACCTCAATTATATTCTTTCTGTGAGCTGAGGGATTTAATAATAATGTTGAGATATCTTATAAATTGTGGTAGGATCTGGATTATTAAAAAATATTAAAGAAATGTAATTTGTTTATTCTATGAATCATTATTAAAAATTAGGTACTGGCATTAACGATCAGTAATAAATATCCTACTCGCTATAATTATATTATGCTGCCTGTACATTGTGATTTCATTGACTTTGGATTAAATATACATATGGCCACATATGTAACCCTTAGCTATCCCAATCCTCGGGCAGTGGAAGGAATTTGTTACATGTATATATTGTATTATTCTATGCTATATATGTAAATTGTTTCAATAAAGATTTTGGAGGGTAAGAAAAAAAAAAAGAAAAAAAAAATGGATTAAATATGCCCATATCGTACACATGTGTAAATAACCAAGTACATCTGATTAAGTGAATAACATCCGAAAAACTAAACGTATAGAATATTAAAAAAAAAAGTAGTAAAAAAAAATAAAATTCCCTTACCTTGCGCAGTCGTCATAGTACAATATTCTTGGTATAATAAATATGGATAAACGTCAAAATATATTGTTTTATCAATGTGCCTAGGCCAGAATATTAATTGATTATTTATATTCTTAGGGTCCTACGCCCTTTCTTACAGACAAAAGTAAAGTTAGTTATGTTTTTAGCTTAACAATTTGCATTACAATTCACAATATGCTCTGTTTATATTATAATTTACAATTAGATTTTAATATTAGTAATTAAAGTAGAATAAATGTTAGTGTGCCTATGAAGAAGTAATAAAATAAGATAGGAAGAAGAAAGAAAAAGGAGAGAATATGGGTTTGGGATAGTATCAATTCGAGAAGACTAAAAACTTGGGATGTTCTAGCTCGCTGGTGATAGTTGTTCTGGGTCATTTAGGAAAATGCATGCATAGTAGACCACTATAGCATGGTAGACCATCAAGGCTTGCTTCATAGCTACGATACCTGCACTACTTCCTAAGCTTGTTGGGTAGAATTCTTCGTCTTTGACAGAAGAATCCTCAAACATATACATAGAGGAGGTCTGATTGAAGTACTCGTAAAGTAGAGGAGGAGAACAAAACAGAAGATGTAAGCAATCTTCAAGGAGTCCAATATGAAGGATGAGGATTGCAAGACAGACGGATTAGAAACGTCGTCAGGATAGGCAAGGAGGATCTACCATTGATTTTGTCACTCCATGATACCAAGTAAAGAAAAGGAACGCCTAAACTACGTTGGGCAGGCTGAAGTTGCTGCTTCGGACCTGAAGTTTAACTGCAAAGACCAGTCAGATGGTGAAAGCTGATGGAAGAGACTAAGACTTTGGATTGGTGGGGCTACGTTAATAATTATTGTACATCATTACATTCATAGTAATTTTATATAATTATTTTGGTTGAGCTGTTAAATGTATATTTATTTATGCCATTTAAACACTTTATAATTAAATATAAACGAATAGTTGCTTTTCCTAGGATCTAATTTAAAATTATCTTTACAATGTCTGCTGCGCATTTGATTCTACCCAAAAATCCCTCAAACTATTCGTAGAGGGAATGCAATTGTGAACTGCCATTTTACAGCTCCCTGACATCCACGAGCTGGGCTGGTGTTATTTCGCTCCGCCCATAGAGTACTAGTGGTGGATCTCATTACATGGAGTTATTTATAACAACTCCGCCCGAAAACAGTTTGATGTTGATTCTAGTTCTCATTCATTTCAACTTGAGTATCCAATTGTTTGAGCTTACATGGAAATAGTGTTAATAATACCAGGGGCTTAATTAGATATGCATTTTCATGCCTCCATGAAACAGTTGTTTAGAATCTAGAACAAAAGAAGCTCGGAAACATATAATTCACTGCAGTCTAATTAATGAAGTTTCATTTCAAAGCCAGATGAATTAATAATTTAAATTACAGTTTTTATAATATAAAATAATAAAAAAAATATTGCAATATATAGAAAAAATATCTATACGTGTAAGAAGTTGTTAAAGAAAGATTAATGAGATAATTTTCTAATTTAATATTACATTCAGATATTCATTTTTACTCTCACTTACCTGTTTATGCAATATATAGTAAGGGTAAGTATTGCGATCGTGAAAATTTTTGAATCTGTGTTTTCAACGAAAATATATGTTTTGAGGTCTCCTGAGTCCAAATGACCAAGTCCCGCAAAATGGTCTGTGTGCGTGTGCGTGTGTGTATTTATGTGTTCAGTCTAGCTCAAAAACGAAAAGTTGTATGATAGTGAAATTTCATATTTAAGGTTTGTATATACCTTGGATGTTACAGCAACTTTTTCGTCAAAATCGACTTAACCAAAAGTGCCATTTTATACAATCGATTTAACACAGTTTTCACACGATTTTCTCGTAAACGGCTCTAACGATTTTGATTCAACTCACTATATCAGTGTATTATTAAGCATTTTTTAAAAAATCTAGGTTTTATTCTCATTGATGTTCTCTAACAGGGCTTAAATGGCAAATTTACAATATAAGCTTCCTTTAATTTTTTTTTAATTTGAAATAATTAACCATTTCCCATTAATCTTAAATATAACAAATAGTTCAATATAAAATATGGAAGAATTTGATAATTAACTAAAGGAGAAATAACATTTTTTATACACATTAATACATTTTGTTTTAAATATTCGAGAGGTATAAGACAAATGACAATATAAATAAGCATTAATATATGTTATATGATTAACTATACCACTTAACGGTTCAATGAACAGCCCTGTATGAAATAATACAGTTGGTTTATTTTTTTCATAGTGTCTATTTTCAGTATCTCCTCCACACTAGCATCTTCTCTGGATTCAGTGATAAATGTCTTCAAGTACTTAATTCTTGGCTCGTTGAACTTGATACATTGGATCAGAAAACGATTTACCGGGTCAGTTACAAGGCAGTTGCATGCACCAGATACCTCACTGGATTTAATAGTCAAAGTAGCATCTTTTAAGTATATCTTCATAAAATCTTTACTTGCTACTCTGAGACGACTAACGGCTCTTAATTTGTTTAAATTCAGAGCACTGAACTGAAGATAATCCTCCGGTCTGGTAACATTAAAGGAGCAGATTTTTCTATATCTTGGGTTTGATTTAGAGTTTAACACTCTGTCGATGTCCTTGGATGCGTGATGGTTTCTTATCTTTTCCATGATTTCATCTTTGAACCTCATCAGATATTGGGTGAAAATACAAGAAAACAGCCCCTGACATCCCAGTTCCGCCACAATCATCTTTACTTGGGTACCCAGTTATAAGTTGGATCAGGTTTTTCAATGGATGAGTCAAGAGCTCTAAGCCTATTAAAGCATTGTCTAGGTAGTCTTTCGTCACTCATTAAGCTTAGCTTTGTCCAATAGTTGATCACTTTTTTCAATACTTCAACACTTAATGGAGATCTCCCACTTTCAAGGCGAGCCACATAGTTCGGTGTATTTCTTGGCCAATGGAGCAATGATTTGATAAATTGCTTCCTCTCCAAAATCTTCAGGTATCTCGTCCCCCAGATCTCTACAGCATAGAGCAGTGTTGACGAGACCACCGAGTCATAGAGGCTGGTTTTTCCCTCCCAAGAGTCGCTTTTTCCATTTCTTAGGATTGCCATCACTTTGGTCGCTGCAACAGATGATCTATGTAAGAAATGCTCCGCTGCTCTCTCAAATTTTCCAGAAGAAGAAAAGGGTACACCCAGATATTTGTAGTTTCTGATATACTCCAAACTTGTGTCTCGCCAAGCCAAAGTCTTAAGTTTCTTCATCTTACCCACAATGAAATATAAATAGGTATAGCGTCTATAATTTTTTCTTTCACTTCCTCTTTGTCTGAAAATACTTATTTCTGCTAAGAAGAGGAAGATAAGTGAAAGTCGTGTGATGCACACACCAGATTTTTTAAAATATCTTTAACCGCTATAACCAATAAGCGATTACCAATTTCGCCTTATTTTATCCAAAATCAAATATATAATCTCAACAGTATTATATCTTATCTAGGTATTGATTACGTAGATAATTAATTAATAAAGGATTGATTACGCTTCACTTTACGTATTGATTACTTTATTATGATACTTTTTTTTACCTCAACCTCTTTACATGTACGTTCAAAAAAGCAAGAATATTGATGTTTATCGTCTAGCGTAATCACACCTCTTAGTTAAGACAAGCAGTAATTTCCTGAATTCCTAAGTAAGTTCCTAAACTCGAACAAGAACTTGAGGAATCCTGATGCTGGTTATGGGGGTTTTTATTTTTATTCATATATATACATATATATATATATTTCTGAAGTTCTTTATTTCCCGATCCACAGCCTTCTGGAATTCCTTGCCATCTGAAATCCGCCATGCCTCTTCCTTGTCCTCATTTAAATATCATCTGTACTAATTCCTTCTCACATCCCAAAATGACGTTATACAATAAAATAAATATTGTGAAACAGATTTTGACTGAGGTGAATGGTTGATAAAATTTATTGAGTCTTAATTTTAAAAATCAACCCACGCTTATTTTATTTTATTTTTATTTTCATTTAAATAATGTTTTGTTTTTTTTCGTTTTCTCTCAAAATTTTATTTTATTTTTACTTGTTTTAATTTAATTTCACTGAAGATACTGTATATATTCTTTAATATTGATTAATGTAATTTTTGACCAGATGTAGTTTTTATTTTTTTGTTCATATCTGTTATTCATAAGGGACCCAGAATAAAGTTTACTTTCTATCTATCTATTCTATCTATCTATCTATATATATATATATATATGATGATATGTTGTGTGATATTTTTAAACACATTTCGGTTGTTTATCCGTTGTACTTAATTTCCTACCTTAATAACGTTCTCTTGAGCTATCTCCCTGTTCTACATTTCCTGTTTTTTTGCTGTCTCATCTCTCTGAAAGCATTTCGTCAGAGATAAGAATGCTTTTAAACCAGCAGTAAACTGAGGTTAACTATAGCACCTATCATTTGATATTTCCTTTCAATCAGACATATGACTCAGTCTATGTATTTGTAAATATGATTCCGTATTCGTAGGAAAGTACTGAATATTTTTTTAATAATTAATTAAAAATATAAGTATCGCTGCTTTTAAGGACTTTATTTTTCTTCTCGATCTGTTTTTTTTTTTTAGATATAGTTGATACTTCGATATACTTATATGCTTAGAAAGTATTTCTCCATACTTGAGGCAACTACTTATCGCTCATCCGGTCGAACGATAAAGTAATTGCAAATCATAAATCTTATTGTATCATAAAGTATTGTAGAAAGGCTGTTCGTTTCCAAAAATTCTCCTGCGTAAAAATCGAAATATTTTAAGGTCGATTATGTTAAATTTGTAGTTCGATTATTTTAGGCCATGCACAACTCTAGTGTCTTATCATGAAAAAAGTAGAAGAGCATATTTAGTTAAATAAAGATGCAGCGACAGATGTTTAGTTGAAAGAAAACACATAATTTTTTATTTAATATCGTTTTCAAGCACTTTTCAGGAAAAAAAGAAAAGGAAGAAATCAAATGAGATTAATATCATCAAATTGAGGCAAATATAATATAATCAAAAGAGGAAAATAAAATAGAATAGCCCGTTCAGTCACTCCGTCCACGTCCCTGATGAAAACTTTTTTTTTTTTGCGTCCTCCCCTTCCTCGCCCTTAAGGATATACGGGGTTTTCCCGGGCCAGGGGGTGTGGGCAGGGATTTTAAAAGACACCTTAGCACTGGGACGCGAACTCGTGACTATTTTTATATCATTTGATTGATATATCAGGTTGCCGGGCACGGTGGTGCTATGCACAACGCGTTAGCCCATTCGGCCACCCCGCCCACGCCCTGATGAAGACCTACAAAGTGGGTCAAAACGTCGGTGAAACTAATAACATACTATTTTAGAATAGAGTATTTACTTGACCGCACCCTTAACCAACTCCCTCTCATATTATAACCACGGTCAACCATTTCTGCACCGTTGTATATTATAAATTGTTTAGAAATAGTATTAATTGAACAAAATTATGTATTGCCACTTTTTTATTGTATATCCGCTTTCTTCTATTCTCATATCTCTTTTTTTTCGCAAAAAAGGACTTCTTTTATAACTTTCCCTGCATTTTGAAAACACAGATGAATTCGTATTTAAAATAATTTATTTTAAAATTAAAATGCTGTTTTGTCTAGGTCTATGCATAGCTCATAAATATGACGTTGGTTAGATTAAACACATTTTTCTGAAAATTTAACTTGATAAAACATGTTCCCAAAAGTTCACAGTTGCGTCGTTGTTATATCAGATGTGGAATATGTTTACTTCATTCATGTAATCCACATTTCACGTCTGAATTGACTAATCGATTCATCACTGCCACTCTCGATTGACATTTAATTATCATGATATCCAAACATGTTGAACATTAATTTGGCCCTCAATCCTGACTGATTGAGGTTCAAGCTTTAGTTGTATCTCGAAATTGGTTCTGTCGTGTTTACATCTGTTTCCATTATTGAGCAGCCAGTTGTATACGGATAGATAAGTACGATGCATTTAAGCTTTATCATTTACTGGTTCACTTGATTCGAATGCAATCTACGACTGATTTGTTGAAAATCCGCTCAATACCTGTATTCAGGAAAATTGGACAACAACGAATTGGGAAAGTGGTGAATTATAATTGGAACGGTCTAGGTAAGCACGCTCCCATGACTCCATTATACGGAAGATGTTGAATAAACCACTCCAGAATAACGAATCAAATAGTTTTAATTGGACACCATTAAATAGCGTTGAGTGTTCCTGTATTCGAAGCTTATATTCTTCATGAATCGTAATAAATTAGTGGCTTGGTTTTAATGGGGCTTAAAACGATTCCGCTATTGTTGACCAGGACTTAAAAAAAAGAAAAAAGCAAACATTTTTTACCATCTCAGCTCAAAGGTATTTCATACATTAACCCAACCTTATACGGTTATTTGAGTTTTTTAATGGATTTATTGCCAATATAATATTGTCGTTGAAACAATAATTGCAGTATTACTTTACCTATTCAGAATTATTTTTCCTCCAAAATTCATGTAAAAACATCATCGATATATTCATATAATAATATGTTTATTTACAGCTGAATTTACTATTACTTCCTGTAGCTGTAAAGAAATGATGAACATCATTAACTTTTCTCCCTAATTTTCTCAAAATATTACACTAGCCCTTGTGATTGTTTCGATGTTTCTGTAATTGATAGTAATATTCATAATATGAACATTTCCTTTCAAAGAGGAATTATTTAGATAAGACTCTTTATCTGGAATGGAACCTCTTTGTGTTGAATACAACGTGTGGAATGTCTCTTTGTCCTTTACAATCTGATATTGAACCGCAAGCACTGCTTGGTTCCAAACCTATTTTAGGCTACAATAAACCAATAGCCGTAGAGAACATCGAGTTAATGGAATACGGTTTGTTCATTAAACCTATCTCAAATAGGATCACCATTTTGAAAAATATAATATTGCAATAGCACCTCTGGTAATATAGAGTTTAGTTTTTCTTGTTTGTCTTTTCTATTTTGAACATTAAAAAAAAAGAGATCCAATATTTTCTAAAAATATGAAGGCCTTTGAACTTAAAGGTGAGTGAAATATATAGTGAAAATAGCTAACATTTTTAAATTGATTTGTTTTTTGTGTATTCAATGGACAATAATTTGATTTAAAAAATGTGTCATAGAAAAATACCAGTTGGTAAATTTTTTTAATCTTAATTCTTTTGGAAATAAATGAATTTTAGAAAATTACAATACATTAGAGCCCCATTTATTCGGCATGTCTGAAATATCGATTATAACGGAACATTTTTTAATTATTTATTATTTAGTATTGTTTGTCAATAATAAACAGGTGCGAAATCATACCAGATAATGTTACCACATATATTTTTTTATTTATCTTTGGTCTTTTAGATGCATCCTTAAAAATAATCAATATGAATTTTTTTTAAATTTATGTATTTGAACTTTAATCAAAACTATTAATAAAAAACAACCTAGCATCGACAACTAAACTTCGAATATTTGTGAACGGACAATTTGACTGGAATCTTTGGTTTTGAAAAGAATAAAACAATTTATTCCTTAAATGAATAAAACAGTGTCAACGCTAGGCTATTCCCGACATCATTATGACAGAGAAGAAAACAAACCCAAGATCACATCAATCTATGACTTCCAACCACGTATAGGGTAAGCGCACCAGTGATGGATACAGCTAAGGAAATTTTTTTTTTACTTATACCGCTGTATTTATTATAATTATAAACTTGTCCGTTGGACATTATATAACCTCTATTATATATATTATATAACCTCTAGGGTCTCCCTTTTCTATTTGACACTTTGAAATTGAAAACATAATCTTCATTTGAAAAAAACACGTTTTTGCACTAGTGATGGTCTCTCCGAACTTCAATTGTTCTAGTAAGGACAGGGGATCGATACAAGTAATAAACATACCTCGGACAAATTTTATACTCTTTATAAAACTATACAGATAAGATAAAATAAATCTTCAACTTACTCTTAGCAAAACTGTTATTAGGAAGGCATGAAACCCACTGTCTTCAAAGGAACAATAGAAACAACAATGATAGGCATTTTAAAATTTTCTTTTGGGAACTTTATTAACAGTTGTCAATAAAGGGCATTGTTCTTCAACCTAGAAAAAAAATGTAACCTTCAGATCAAAAAGGAAGTTTTTATTTAAAGTAAGTTACATTTAAAGTCCAACCTGTCCATCACTGGGCTCGCTGTCCATAACTGGTGCATTCATCCTCAATTGAGTGTATATATATATATATATATATATATATATATATATATATATATATATATATATATATATATATATATTATATATATATATATATATATATATATATATATATATATACTGATGATGCCTGAATAGGAGAAATATCGACAGGTTGTTTTATTCTTTACCTACAGTTCAGAGACTTGAAGCTGTGTGGTTGGAATTCTTTCACCTTACGTTGAATTTCTGTCTCATGGTGAGGTTATACTCGTTGACATCAATATATTTATAGTATAGTCGGCTTTATCCAGTTTTTCGGCAGCAATATCTCCTAGGTGTTTTCCTTTTCCGAACCTTTACAACCAAAAAATCTGCTTACCTTCTTGATCTGTTTACACCTTGCTCCTCTGTCCATTCGTTCAACACGAGATCCCAGCCCACAAACCTTTTTATTCCTTCTCATAGAACTGTTTCTCATACGTGCTACCTCATTCTGGAATTCCCTACCTACTTCCGTATGCGTATCCTATTCCTCTACCTCATTTAAACACCATTTATTGTTCCAGCTCCTCAGCAACCAATCTTCCGAATAAATTTAATAATAACATATTTGTGTTTTGGGAATGTCAATCTCATTATGCCGTCATCTTATTGATACCTATATGTTAACTATTGCTTATATGTGGACAAACCCATATATATATAGCTATCTATAATTCAAATGTTAACTTATGCCTTTCTATCATTTAAATTTCAAGGCTCGATAACAATGTAGTTAAATTAATTCTTAATCATTTTTTTATGTTAGACAAATGTCACCATATTCTAATTATTCTTAGGAAACTGAATGTCCCAGAATAAAATTTATTTTTCTTCTTTCTTCTTCTTCATGTGTATGTAAAAAATGTAATGCATTTTTTGTTAATAGGTTTTTCATACCTTATATAAACTTGAAAATTTATCTTTAAGAAAATGAATTTGCTATTTATGAACCTCCCGAAGATATATATTTTTAATTAACTTTTCAACTATTTAATATTCTCCTGTAACTTGTATCCTCAGCTAAGCCGCAGCACCCAAACCCTTTACAATTCAGTTAATAATTCGGACGGTTGAGTAGAACTTGAGCAAGCTCAGACCCTTAAACTCTCAACTCCCCTGAGAGCTGGATCAAGGGTTCACATAAATATCCAGTTGCCCAACGGAGCGGAAATAAGATGCCTCATACAGTTCAATTGCGCTTCCATTCCCTCGGTTGATTTCTGTCCCCTCGCACGTGTCGTTGAGTCCCTTCCTCTGGCTCCTTCGCTTTCAGGGTTTAAATTGCATTATTCCAACCGAATTTCACAATATGGCGGCTGGATGTAGTGGAATACCTGGACTGGAATATTGGTCCGAGGTGGCCTTATTTTAGAGGCTTTTTATTTTTTTATATAACTAATAAATCGAATTTTTAAAATATAAAAGAAAGTCTTTATTGATTTTTTAAAACTTAATTTCTTAACCCACATCTGTCAGAAAAACTGACCATCAGTGAGTCTGCTGTCGGTAAGAAAACTAGTAGTAGCAGTGATCCGCTTGAGGGAGAGGAGTGCCAAGGCATACCTTACTATTTGATTGTGGTATACTTTTTATGCAAGAAGATCTCTCATCCATATTCTTTTAAACGTGTTATCGGGGATGTTAATAGTAGTCATACCTTGTATTAGTGTGTTAGTATGTCCATGTAAGATTTCGTGAAATCTTTAGTAATGTGTCCGTATACTGTTAGAATGTGAAGGTCTTTCTGTAAAGTAATGTTTCTGACTTACTATGGAGCTTTTTTTATAGTCCTAAAAGATTTTGACTGAAAAGTTTGTAGTTTTCGTTTATGGGATTGTTTTGGATGGCTCGTATATAAGTGTCTAGTTTCTGTTGTAGGTTTAATTCTGAGCGTATTGAAAAACAAATAGTAGTCCAACGCTTTTTTTGTTGATTTGCATTGCAAAAAAAAAAACGAACATTGATTTCGATATATATATATATATATATATATATATATATATATATATATATATATATATATATATATATGTATATATTTTTTTTTTTCGGTTGACTCTACAGACCTTGTAGATCTCCACCTCTGCCTATCTTGGGATACTGCTTTCCAGTTTGTGGCATGAAGAACAGCCGTATCTATGTTTATCCTATCTATCCATCTGGGTTTTGGCTTCCCACGTGGTCTCTTGCCTACTACTCTGGCATTCATTGTCGTGTAGAGGCGACGTGATGGATTACTACGAGCTACCCCTGCCCATCTTAACCTCCTTGCCTTCATATCATGCTATATTGACTAGCATTTTATTTCAGCAGTTCTTTGTTTTTATTTCAGTGGATTATTGTTCCTTCTCCTCCATGTGTCACGGTTCTGGTCCCTTATAGGTCCTGTTATCCTACGTAGAACTTTCGAATCTCTCAATTCGGGCTTCTAATGTACCTGTTAGAGTCCAGGTTTCAGAACCGTACAGCAGAACTGGCTTAATAATGGTTTTGCACACTCTTATTTTGAGATTTCAGGAGATTTTTCTGGATTTCAGTACCTTTGAAAGAGAGAAGACAGATCTGTTCGCATTTGTTATTCCCTGGTCTATCTCTGTTAGTTGATCATTTATTGAGGTTATTGTTGAGCCGAGGTATTTGAATCAGTCTACTTTAGGGAATGACTTAGAATTCACGCAGATCATGTTGTTAGGGTGGATGTTTCGGCTAACAATCATGTATTTTGTTTTATCTACATTGACCTGTAGTCCGATTAGCTCTGCTTCTATTAATAGAGTCCGAGAGAGTCTCTCAATATCCTCTTCATGACTTCCGAGGACTTTGATTACTTTCTCTAGTGCTAAGTTGAACAGCATCGGCGAGAGTCCATCTCCCTGCCTCAAACCCGTTCGAACTTTAAAGGCTTCAGATACGTCTCCTTGTATTAGTACCCTGCATTTAGGATCATTTGTACACGCCTCCGTCAGCCTCACTAATTTCTCTGGAACACCCAGCTCAGTCCTTTTTTTTTTTTTTTTTTGTTCTTCCCTTCGTCGCCTTTAAGGCTATACGGAGATTTTCCCGGGCCAGGGAGTGTGGGCGGGGATTTAAAAACGGCACCGGGACGCGAACTCGTGACTATTATTTTATCAAACTCATATATCAGGTTGCCGGGCAACGGCGGTGCAGTGCACACGCGTTAGCCCATTCGGCCACCCCGCCCATAGCCCAGCTCACCTGATCGTCCAGAAACAGTTTCTGTCAATAGAGTCATAGACTGATTTGAAGTCGACAAATAATACGTGTACGTACTGATCTACTTCCCATCGTTTTTCAAGTACTTGTTTCAGGATGAATATCTGATCTAGCGTACTCCTCCCTCTCCTGAATCCTGTTTGATGGTCACCTATTATGTTTTCATAATACGGATATATCGGATTTAGCAGAATGTTAGTCATTATTTTATAGGCGACCGGAAGAAGTGCTATGTCTATGTAATTGCCACATTCATACATGGAGCCCTTCTTAAGGATAGGAAAGATCAACCCTGTGTTCCATGCTTCTGTATATATATGTATATGTGTGTGTGAGTGTATGTGTGTGTGTGTGTATTTGTGTGTGTGTGTATGTGTGTGTAACGATACACTGTAGTGAATGTTTTTAAGTGAGTAAAAGCAAATGGATGCAGTTGGTAAAATTGTATTTATTTATGAAGCTTTGATCTTTTATTGTAATTAGTTTTCCCGAACACCCTCTGTAATCCCCCTCTTCCGCTGTAGCAATTCGTTCGGATTACTCATATTGTACAATACTTCGACATTACATTTAGTATTTTATAAAGATTATTTTTCATTATAAATTCTTAGGTAGTGATTTTAATTTATTCTATACCTGAATCTCTTTTCCAATATAAACACATTTAAAGGTCTAGTATTATTCCTTTCACTTGATCAAATTTAAAAAGTTTTAAAAAATGAAAAGTAAAATGGTTGCTATGGTAACCAGTTTAACTCCGTACTACTATCTTCATAATATAAAAAAAATGTGGTGCGCGCAATATACAACTTTCACTACCCTCTACTTTGAACAGAAATGATTTTCTGGCAATGCTAGGATATTTTAAAATTTTTGAAGTGCATTTTAAATGGAGGTCAAGCATAAAGCTCACAGATAACAAAGCTGTAAGAGCATTCAAATTATAAAAAGTCTATTTATTATAGTGACAGTAGGCAATAAAAATTTAGTTTTATAAATTACATAAGTTCAGTCTCTCTGCCTTTCAGCTGACAGAATGACTAACTCCAATTTCAACATTTTTGAGTAATGTGATTTTAGTGATATTTCTAGTTGGAAAAATTATATTTATACAGACAGTGAGTAAGTTGACTTCAGAGTAGGTGATTGCAGTGTTTAAATATAGAAATGTAAATAAATGTATAATTTTTGGAATTATAAACATCGCTAAAATTAGTAATAAAGAATATTAAAATTGGAGTTAGTCATTCTGTCATCCGAAAGACTCATATATGGCCAGAGAGATTTGATATACATCTGAATATTTAACCTATAAATGATTATGGATTGTAGGACTATTAGTTATTAAACTATTATTTTCCATTGAAAAGATTACTAAAATGAAATTACGAGATTTTCATTGTCCGCCATGGATAGGTCAAAAGTTGTGACACTAATTGTAAGTGGATAATGTTGGGGTTTCACAGAGGTAAAATTATTCAAATGTTCTAAAATGTTCGTTGATTAGTTTTTGTAATAAACGGCCCATATATAACTAATTGTTTAAATATAATATCATATCTGTCGTTATTAAATTACAGCAAATGTATTTAAGGTTATAAATCATGTCCATGAAATATTTTTATATTTCACTTCTCCTTTCACACAATTACAATTAAATAGTATTTTAAGCAAAGGCATTGGCATGTTTCGGTGGATTTTAAATACTTTTTTTTCAAACTTTACATTTTAAAAAATTAAAAATTTACATTTAGCAGGAAAATTCATTTAATTTCATTGGAAACATGTGATCTACGTTAAATAATGTTAGTTTTCTGAAAATATTGTTTATATTTTTTTCGTCACTCTCCGTTACCTTCTACAACTTTATTTATTTGATATTATTTTTGTAAAACTCTCCGCTTTCCAACGATATATTATACGTATATCTTGTGAGTGTTATTTCCGGCGATTGTTTTTCGACCTGGATAATCATTTTTCTTTTTTTCTCCACTTTCCAATTATCATATTCTTTTAAACTTCATATTCATACATTTTTTATAGTTACTGTCAATAAAACAGAGTTAATTTTTTAAATAAATTACGTGCTTTAGAGGAAGACGTATATGAACATTGGGCATTTAAGCCCTGTAAAGTGACATCAATGGGAACAATTCCTAAATGATATAAAAGACCACTTAATTATACACTGATACACAAACACATACACTTACACCATTTTGCGGGACTTGGTTATTTGAACTCAGGAGACCTAAAAACATGTATTTCCATTGAAATCACAGATTCAAAAATTTTCACGATCGCAATACTTACCATTACTATATATTTCATATATAGGTAAGTGAAAGTAAAAACACGTTTGAGGAATAATATATATCAATATTAATGATTGAGCCCTCTATTTGAACACCTTCATCTCCTTTAGATTGGAAAAATTGTTACATACCCAATTGTACAAAATTGTTAAATTTCGAGAAAAAAGTTATGAAGGGAAAGAAACTTTATTGAAGAATAACTCAAGAAGCGTACATTTTGTTTTTCTAATTGTACAAATGATTATTTGAAAAATTAACAAATTCCCTACAAAAAAAAAATACCCATCAAATTCAGACCATTATTAGCTGAGGTTACTATTTAATATTCGGGTTATTGTAATTATTTAACATTTTAGTTTAAACATGACTGAAGTCATCTGGTAATTTTCTTTTCTTTAGTCGATAACAATCATCGAAAACATAGGAAATGATTCGTTTATCTTGTGATACGTTGAATTATTTAATTTACTTATTATTTAGTCGTTTGTTCACTGAGAAATATTCTTAGAATGTGAATTATTCGAACGTGCCTGCTAGTTTTAGTATAACGTTTTACTCTCAATAGCGCAACCAAGTTTGTTTATTTAAATAAAGTTCTACTCAATGGCTCATTTAATTTTTATACTACGTTATATAAGAAGCTATAATTTACCTCTACTATTCCAAAGAAAAAAAAGAATTCTAACTTTACACTATAATCTACCTTAATAATTACACAGCTTTATATTAGCATTTGTGAACCGAAGGGGCTAATTATATCCAACATTTGTGTAAATAATCAAAAGTGCGATCGAATAGTGTTTAGAAAGAACACATTACAGACGGAACATATCGATTTATATGATTAAAATACAGTTTTTAATTTTATTTATTTAATCATTCTTTTTTTATTTTGTTTTAAAATAAAAATTATAAATTTTACTTAATTGTTTTATGAAAATTATATCATAAATAATTTATTAGTATATCAGTTGAGAGCTTTCCAAACGATCATATTCAGCCTCAAGAATCCTACAAATCGTTATTATATTTTTTTACAAATATTTTTTATTTTAATTTTTCATAAATAAAAACATCTAAAAACTGGATGTTTCGCCTTTAACGAGCTATGTGAAAAAAAAAATGTTTCATACATACAGAAGCGTCTAAAAAACGTTTTAGACATACAAATTGTTATTTATTAATACAATAATTCATTGTGTTGTTTTTTAATGAGTTACAATTTAATTTTTATTAAAATATAAAATTTAAATCTTTTCTTACTTTTAAAGAATAGCTAAAATGTTCCGCGAAATGCTAGACAGTTTACTTATCGTTCAGATAAAAAAATTAAGATTATCAATTTTAAGGCAATGAACCACATCAATCAATTCTATTGAAAATCTGGAATCTGACCAAGACGTTATACACTAGTGTTGCCCAAAATAGGTCATTGTCTTACGCTTTGCACCAACACCGCCTAATTGTTGCAAGACCAAGACCTATTTAATTACAATTATAATAATTAATGCAAGTAAAAAAAATATATTTTTTTGAATAAAAGTTAAAGCAAAATAGTTACTAATACTTGACAATTTTAGTTGTAAAGAATTGGTATAACCAATATACTTTTGCATTTAACTCTTCTAATTTTTCATTCATGCTTAGTTAAGTTTCTCCTATCTAAAAAATTACTATAATATCTGTATAGCAATAACCTAACAAGGAACTGCAAGACTTACGAGACTTGCGCAAGACCAAGGCCTAGACAAATACTGAGTTTGCAAGAACAAGACTCGTCTCGGTCTCGCAATCGGGCACCACTAATATACACAGTAACCTATTTAAAATAGTTTTATGTCTTACGTGTTATTTTTATCTATTTCAAGAGGAATGTATTTGAATATTTGTTATATATGGTGGTTAGTAAAGAAGATTGACCTACCTCTAGGCTAACGTTCCAGTAAGGCTGTAATTATATTGATCCTAAAATATTTTATAATTTTTTTAATATGTCAACAACTATATCTGTCAACTCTTGTTGAAACTAGCTTAGTATTGTGTTTGCTATTGCACTGTGAATATAGAAAAAAATATTCATTACCGGCATACGGTTGAGAGAGTAGCGCAGGGATTTGGGTTCCCCGCCTGATTGTATATATTGTATATAGGTATGATTGTATTTTTATGTTTTTAATTTACTTATATTTAGGTTATTTTATTTTTTTATTGTATATAGTTTTTATTTATTATTATTTAGTTATTGTTTTACTTTGTTAATTTTTTTTTTTGTATATACGGTGTGAATGTGTTCATTTATCAATATAATTATTGTCCCTGTGACAGAATATTGTATGTCTAAATAAATAAAAAAAAAAAAATTTAAATATTTTTGATAATTTAAAAACAGAGTAGTTTTTAAACTATCAAAAAAAAAAAAAAAAATTAAATTTAGGCCTAAGCACGAACTCTTGATTATGGAACCCTCACGTTATCTTATAAACTAAAATGTAATATAAAATTAAATCTTTTATTGAAATTATTCGAATATGTGAAATATATTTGTTTAACTTACTTTATTATAAAACACTTTTATTTTATCTGTTAGTAGATTTTCTATCCATCTTATTTTTTACACAGCGTGTTCGAATCATTTGTCCTTACATAACCGATCCGTTGCCTTTAAATCTCGTTTGAATGTTGGAACAACAGCAATTATTAAGTAAGAATATTTACAAATTATGTAATTCATTGTAATATTTCAAAGCAAAAATTAATTTTCTTATGCAACGTTAAAAACAAAATACTGTAAATAACCTAATAATTTTGACAATGGAAACCATACATCTTATAAAAATGTATATATTTATTTTAAATTTAATTAAAAATAAGAACAAATGTTTCTAACATGCTGTTTAAAAAAAAAAAGATGGATGGAAAACCTATTAACAGGCACGACAAATATTTCTTATAATAAAGTACGTTGAACAAATATAGTTTCACATATTTAAATAATTGTTGTGTTGGTTTAAAAGTTTGGTTTAAAAGTTGGTTTAAGATGCAGATGATCATTGAAAAAAAAACTTAACAAAACTGACAGAGGTTTACACTATAATGGATTACAACTAATTTAAATTTAATCTGAGAAAACATTATTTCGGGCTTGATTAAACCTGCTTTTATAACAAGAAGGACAGTTAATTTAACATTTGTTGGGTCCAATGTTAATTGAATTGGGCAGCTAATCACGGTGACCTTTAACAGTTTACTGAGGCTTGATAAGTTTTGACTTAGCTGTCCATGATTAAATTTGGTATCTTTAACAACAATTTTTAATATTTATGAACACTTAATAAAAATAAATAATAAGAATGCATTAAACATAAATGTCATTTCACCGACAAAGAAAAAAAAAATAGGAATTACCCTTAGTTGAAATGTGTCTGCATTATGCAGTAAAATGGTATTTGTATGATTTTTTTTCAGGCTTTAATGACACTTTTAAATGAACATATAAAACATTAATAGGCTTTAATTTTATTTTTATTAGGTAATCTTTGGAATATTTATAAGTAAATAAGTACTGCTTATTATTAAAGAATACTCTGAATGTTCATAAACCGCCTTAAAATAAAACGCTCATTCAAGTCATGGCAGTATGATAAACATAGAAAATTCTATGAAGAAATAGATAATACAACAGGTAGTGTCCCAGGAGTATCTCTGTACAACAAACGCGATGATGTAAAGAAGTAAAAATGATTTTAATTTTTTTTTTTTAATTTGAACTAGTTTTTTTTTTATTCATTTACTATTATTATTTGAGAACGAGTTGATCGAGGGGTACGGTCAAACAAATACTAAATTATAGAAATAGTATTATTTAATTTTTTTCCGACGTTTGATATAGTAAGGCTAAAATAAGAACTTATACTTATTTAATTTTTAATCTCTTTATTCGTTAATATTCATTTTCTTTATCTGTTAACCTACAGTTATCAAATATAATCTTTATTAGTTTGTTATACACTCATTCCTTATCTTTTATCGCAATCTGTTTACTTTTAACTTACATGCTATATTCTTCTTCTTCTTGTTTTCAATTTTTATTCATACTCATTTTCTATTTTTGTTTGTATCTTCTATATATATAATCCTTGATATTTTAGCTACATTGTCACTCACTATATCTCTAATATCATCTTTTTATTTCTTTATCAGACAACTTCTTCTTATTTTATATATACTTATATTCATTTATTTTATTTTCATCATGTACCTTTTATGTTTTGTATCATTTGTAGCCCTGATGAAGAACTGCAAACTGGGTCGAAACGACGGCAAAAAAAATTAAATAAAACTATTTCTATAATTTAGTATTTATTTGACCGCACCCCTCCCCCCCCCTACTCTCCTCCCCTCCCCCGATCAACTCCTTCTCATATTATATCACGGTCAACACCATCTCTACATCATTACTATTATTATAAGAGGAAAGTAATACATATTCTGAAAAATAATAAAGAAATCTGTCTAGGGGCCCAAATGATCTAGTTACAGCACTGCTTTGAAGTTATAGAAAGTAAATGGTTAATATTAGTAGGTTAATTGTGGACAGAAAGCCTAATAAAGAACCATATCATAGATATGGTTCGTGCACAGAGTCGTCAATGAACAAAAATAATTTAGCATTAATAAGAAAACAAATCTGGAAGTTAGATTTCCCTTTTTTTAACACACTACATTATAGACTGTGTGGAGATTTTTTAATGAATTATTCATATAATCAATGTCAATGCTAATTATCACACTTTCAAAGACAATGTAACTAACCACGTTGGCCTGGTGTAAGTTGCTAACTATTGAATCATTCTTCATTTTTTATTTTATTTTAATATGAGTTACCAATATAGAGTGAAGACAAAATAACTGAGAAGTTACAGATGACTATCCTCTGATGAACTTTTCCAAAAATAGCCAAAACATTTCTATTGAGAAATCATCATTTATTCCCAACTAAATCTCGCGATGAACGATAAGTTTATTTTGGCAAAAAAAAAATTGGTTTTTGACAAGGGATTACAGATATTTACACTCATACTTACCGTAACGCGATACTTAGCAAACCGTAATTTCAATTTGATGTCACATTCTTGACAAATAAATCGAATCATTTTTCAAAATTTCAATTATAATTAAATTAATGTTTAATTTTCGTTTTTTAAAAATGGTTCTTCCCAAACATTTGCCTATTGGCATTGAAATGGGTTGCTTTTTCTAAATTAAAAACAAAACTTGCAATCACTCCTGTAAAATTAAAAATCGATGGTACAGTAAATTGTGGAAACCAATCGGGTCCCACTAAATCGATACCATCTCTAACAAAAAAACTAAATAAATAGACTATTCAGAACCATGCCGTAATTAAGCTTGGGCCATGAAAAGTGAACTTTTTAGAAAGAAACAAAAAAACAAATCGTAAACGAGGTTGGAACAAATAAGCTAAAAGAGGAAGCTAAAAAAATACGAAAAGGACGTTTTTTGAAGTCAGTAACAAAAACTTAAATTAATATTTTTTTAATTAATGATTTTTCAAATATTTTTCAGATAAAGCGGTTATGAAATTGGGGTTTTCACCCATATCTCTATCATATGAATTAGTCCTCTTTTATAAATCCTTACAATTACAAACTAAACGTTACTAGTTCTAAAATTTGCTTTTAGAATAACGAAATCCGCTGATTGTTTCAATTATTATTATGAAAAGGTAGATAGCACGTCTAGAAAAATTAAGTTTGTCACTTATAAATAAGGTTCAATTCCTATAATAGAGATGTGGGTGAAAAAAACAATTTCATAACCACTTTACAAGAAAAATCTTTAACATTATTTAAAAAAACAAATTATAAATAAAAAGTAAATTTAGGCAATTGTATCTATTATAATACATCCCAAATCATGGAAAAACCAAAATTGAAAGGTTTGCAGCAATCAATTGTAGTTATCTTTTCCAGAAAACCGAGTAATTTTAGGTGACAGGATAAAAAATCACATTATTTTTTAACACAACTTGAGGTGAATATCAAGTATTTGTCCAAAATAAACCTCAACTTAATTAATATGGACTTAAAGAATTTTAAACGAGAATGTTTTTCTAAAAGTTGGGTATCTGTAGTATTGTTGGATGATACTAAAAAATAGTCGCAACTAATTTATAATTTTTCCATTATATTTTAATATAACAATAGGCGCAGTATAGAACTTCTGAGAGAGTCTTGGGCCGACGAAATAAAAAAATAAAAATTATAATTGTTTTAAAAGAACATAGCTTAGTTTAATCACTCAAAAGTTCTTTTTAAATGGTTTTCATCATAAAAAACTCTATATGCCTCTAAAGTAAATTTTGTCTAGTTTACAGTGAAGCAATTTTTTAAAACTTAATTAAATATTTCTTTAGTTATCGCTCTCTACTTAGCAAAAAACATAACTTACTTGAAAATACACAAAATTTGGATTTTCTACTTTTCTGCAGAATATTATCCGATTTTTTATTTGAATTTTTTGTAGCTCTTTAGGTCTTCTATGACTAGTATTAAAACATCCCTCTACTTACGGGACAACCTGTACACAAGATTTAAAATCTGACTAAGTTAATACGAACCAAACTTCATGTCGTTTTAACAATTTTCCTCTATTTTGGTAGACTTTCTTTTTGAAATTTTTTTTTTTACTTCTGTTATTTGTTTCGGATATCCTGATGTCTTTTTCAGATTCATCCCTTTGGCAAATATTAGCTTGCTCATCCAATTCTGATTCATTCTCTTCACATCCCCAAAAAATTTCAGTCAACTTTTTCCTCGTCAATATTTCATAGCGATTATTTTGAGTTTTCAATTTATTATATCATTTTCATAAATATATACCTCATATATTAATCTTAGCAACGATTTCGAATAGGTAAATTCGACAGTATCCGCTCCAAAGAGTATCGGCGGCAGTAAAACTATTTCGCTATATCTAATTTTGGCTACCCTGGAGAGATTATTTTTGTTATACAATCTCCTGACTAAGAACCTTAATTTATCCAATTTTATTTTCATACTCTGTGATACTTTTATGTTCTCCCCATCGTAATTCACGAGTTCACTTATTTAAACTGTTTCACTGACACAATTTATCCGTATTTAGTGTTGGTTTATTTCCTTTATCATTAGCCGTTAAGTCAGACTTTTCAAACAATATTTTTAACCTGGCTCTTTTTATTTCTTTTAGTTCGTTAATCTGATTAACCGCCTTTTGTTCACTATACGCCATAATCCGCGAAAGCTAAGCATCTGTTTTTTTAATATTTTTCTTCCCCACCCACAGCCTTTCTCAGACTTATTGGATTCTCAAAATGTTCTCATAAGTTTTTTTAACACTATAAAAGTTGAATAAAATAGGTAAGATATAATTGTACGTTTTCTTGTCTTAATTTTAAAACCCTGTTTTAATTTCGAACGTTTCAGTAATTTTCTCCCTGAATTGAATTGAAGACTATGTCCCAGTTAAAGTTAGTTTAATTAAATTTATAGTTTTCTGATCCCTCCGTATTCCCTTAGTATTCCAACAAGTTGTCTCGGACCCGGTCCACGTTTTCTAAATCTTCTTTGGTATTTCTTTATCTAATGATAGATTTATTGTTCTAATCTATTTAACCGAACTCTCGGCAAAATGGCGTACGTCACTGGTTGTAACCACATGCAAAATACATAGTAGTAATTACATTACATAATTAAAAACTCTAATTTTAATAATAATAATAATATTAGTACTTCTCAGGGCTATTAGCTCCTCTTCGTGAATAATGATAATAATAATTATTACCTAAAAATTATTCAAAATTGAAAGCCTCAAAGTTATAAATTTAAATATTTAAATTAACGTTTCTTTAGTGGAATAGCTATTGTGTTATCATTTATTTACTTGTATGATATTCCTTGGCCCATTAGATTCACAGAATGAAAACAAAAAAGTTTTGAAACATTACTCGAATCCACGAAATTATACTTCCTATTGATAAGTGCAGAGTACTATTTTTTTGTTAATCAACTCTATATTGTTATCATTGTTTCCACATTTTTCTTTTCTGAATTATTTGAAATTTTTTTTTATTAATTCAAATTGATTTAGTGCGTTTCTGTATTAGTTATGTATAACTATTGTTATATTAAATTTATGTTTATTATTCTTCATATGTTATAAACCTTCGTCAATAAGTTTTGAGCTGTGTACAGTCCGTGGTAGATACTAATTTTTATCAAGTTATCGACATCCTTCTTAAACTCCGTGAGTGGCTTCATGTGATAGTAACATACCTGTTTATTATCAACGAGAATTCTCTGAAATGCAGCGTTTTTTCATTAAATTAATCAGGTACCAAAGACTCATGAAGACCTAATTGCTTTCTAAGAGGATTGTAAAATAATTGGACCACAAAATCTAGAAAAAGAGTGACCTACACAAATATGGGGCCGTTTGATGGGGCTACAAAATAACGTCCGAATGGTACATTTTTGTAGGCTAAACTACAACTTTTTCTTGATTTTGTGATCAAATTATCTTAGGATTCAAATGGAAAGTAAATGTATGTTTTTGTTCCTCATTAAATGGACAAAGTTTACCAATCTACAGATTGAAAACGTCCCATTTTCAGAAACTACCGTAAATAAAAACCTCAAACAAAAATGTTGAAATTGGGGCTAGTCATTCTGTCAACTGAAATGCTAAATTAATAACTTATTGCAACTTTTACAGCGATTAATTGTTGTGTTTTTTACTTTTTTGTTGTTGTTGTTTAATATATATGTATATATACTTTACTATTTACTGTCAACTTCAAGAGCCGTTGTATAAAACCTAGGAAGCTGAACGCATCTTTGAAAGTCGTTGTACTATTGGGATTGTTCGGTTTTGATGGTAATTTAAAAAAAAAAAAAACCACTTGTGTCACTACAATCCATGAAGGGTCTTGGGTTCAGTACTAGTTAGAGAAAACTCTGTTTCTTGGTGTACGGTTGTGCAAGGAGGCGATTTGACCGAGATCACTCTCAAACGCCAGGTTTTACCCATTAATTAATTATTTTAATAGAGGCTTTATAGCCTGAGTCGATGGATGAGTCGAAATTTGAAGTGTTTGATTACGGAAGGAGACAGTATTTTTGAGAAAATCTGGAGTGGAATTTTGGGATGAATGTTTGCAACCAACAATAAAACACGAAAATGACGTCGTTATGGTTTGAAGGTATGTTTCTAGATTTGGAGTCTGAGCCCTCTAGTAAATAGGTGGAAAACTAGGTACAAAAAGGTACCAGATCATCGATGCACTACCATCTGGGTGGGCTTAAGCTGATCAAGCAGAACTTATCAAATATATGATTTTTTGTCATATGCACTGAAATAAAAGTAACATTCAATAGAAAATAAAAAATAATATTGAATGTTAAATTTAAATACCTAAAAATTCAAAGAATTCCAATATTATAACGATTTCCACAGATAGCTTCCTAGAGTTTACCAATAAAGAGTAAACTGCAGTATAACGGATTAAATAAGTTTAAACATTATGGTAGCATTATTATATGTTCGAAAAATCTCAACACAATGGATTGAGTCCGTTGGTTCATTCGTTATTGAAAATATTAGCAATTTAAATATATATATTACATCTACAATTCAACCGCCAGGTTTTTCTCCTTAATCAATTATGTAATTAAAGGTACCCAATTTATAGAGGCTCGGTCGACCCGGGAGGGTCTCATTACCCCACGGCCTATGAAACCGAAAATGATTTTTCTGGCATGAACCGAGATTTGAACCTGGGACCCTGAGCATCGGAAGCATAGTAGTCTACCACTGAGCTACCCAGCTCCCCCCTTTCTGATTATTATGGTAATGCTTTATTATTGTACTTTTTTTTTTTTAGCTGGTATCTGTTTCAATCAAATGAGTAATTTTAATTTCATTATCTTGAAACTTCGGTTCACTAGTAGAAATATCCTCAATAATCCAAATAATTATAGGAATATTCTTAACTATACATTACATTGGAGATATTTAATTAGCAGTTAGTAGAATATTTTTTTTAGATTACTTGTTGTTTCATTGATGAATATTACAATCTGTCTCATTTAAGGACATTTATAATAGAATTCAGTGAGGACATTCACATCATATTTACAAAATCAAAAAATAAATAATTTCAAAATAATATATAGCGACATAAGAACAAAATAAAATATCATTATGAGGGAAGAAAATAATAATAATAATAGTAGTAATAAATTAAAAATAAATAAATAAAATAGAAATAAAATGTTAAAAAAAAAAAATAAACATCTTAGACGCAGTAGATATGTCTAAGATGTTTATTTTTTTTTTTAACATTTTATTTCTATTTTATTTATTTATTTTTATTTTATTACTACTCTTCTTATTATTATTATTTTCTTCCCTCATAATGATATTTTATTTTGTTCTTATTTCGCTGTATATTATTTTGAAATTATCTATTTTTTTGATTTTGTAAATATGACGTGAATCTCCTCACTGAATTCTATTATAAATGTCCTTAAATGAGTCAGATTATAATATTCATCAATGAAACAACAAGTAATCTAAAAAAAATATTCTACTAACTGCTAATTAAATATTTCCAATGTAATGTATAGTTAAGAATATTCCTATAATTATTTGGATTATTGAGGATATTCATACTAGTGAACCGAAGTTTCAAGATAATGAAATTAAAATTACTCATTTTATTGAAACAATACCAGCTAAAAAAAAAGTGTAATAATAAAGCATTACCATAATAATCAGAAAGGGGGAGCGAAATAAGAACAAAATAAAATATCATTATGAGGGAAGAAAATAATAATAAGAAGAAGAGTAGTAATAAAATAAAAATTAATAAATAAAATAGAAATAAAATGTTAAAAAAAAATAAACATCTTAGACGCAGGCATATCTATTTATACTATTTAAACCGGTCATGGGAACTCCGAACCAGACTCGTCCCCCCATTTGTGAAGGGAAAAGCCAGAGGCCAATTTATGGAAATTTGGCAAGTTATTACATTTTACATAAAAAATTTCCATAGAGGATTAGCTCTTAAAATCGAGTGAAATGAGTGGAATAACTTAAAACTTATCGTTAACATAGTTTTGTTTTGTTCTATTTGGTATCAAGACGAATTGTGAAGAATTTAGTTTATTCATTACGTATAAGTATTTAAACTTGACCTACGTACCAACTGGTTTACTGAAGGTTGTAGATGTTCTGCTACAATTCAAACTTCAAGTTACATTGTAGAACTATTGTACAAGAAAATTGATAAACAGAGGACTGCCCCCTGCAGCCTGTTGCTGACAGAAGTTTCCATGCCACCGGACAAGAGCCTCAACTCCAAAACTGAGTCACCTAATTTAATATGAATAAACATCTCTCTCCAGTCTTAGTTGTTAACTTCTCAAGTAAATCCAATTTATTGGTATTGAGTTTATTCTCCTATCTTACTAATTAAGCATTTAACTTCCTGATTAGATAGCATTTAAAAAATTGGTTTTGTTATGTAAATTAACAGACTGGTGTTAAAAAAGACAATTAAGTTAATTAACAATTAAGTTTAATTTTGGATTTAACTTAACCTAAATTACTCCTGGACTAAAATTAATATGAAATAAAAAAGAATGTATCTGTTTAAATTAGTTTTAGATACAATTTATTCAGGAGTTTACTTTATTCCGAGAATAAGAAATAGAACATTGTCGGATAAATCTAGAAGTAATCCTTGATTACATCTCAAAAATAAACCAACGCTTCACCATGCCGTTGAGCCTTGCCAGGCGCCGATATAGTAGGGGGCGCCCGCTGCCTATTAACAATAAAAAAAATCTGGTGCGCGCAACACACAACTTTCACTTACCGCTTAACTTTGAATAGAAATTATTTTTGGCCATATCGGGCTATTATAAAATTTTTGAATTGCATTTCTAACTGAGCTGAAGCTAAAAAATTACAGCTAACAAATCATATATATCATGTATTGCCCGATCAATTGATTATGGATTGTAATAAAATTATTAAACTACAGTAAATATATTTAAGGTTATAAACATATGCATGAAATGATTTTATATTTTACTTCTTCTTTCACACAAGTACAATGAAATAGTTATTTAAACAATGTCATTGCCTTTATTAGGTGGATTTTAAATATTCCTTTCAAACTTAAAAATCTTTTAAAATGTTGCATTTAGTTAGTAAATTTCATTTTATTTCCTTGGAAACATGTGATTTACGTTAAATATTATTAGTTTCCAAAAAATATTATTTATATTTTCTTTGCCAATCTTCGCTTCCTTTTACAACTTTCTATATTCGGTATTGTTTTTTTCTAAAATTCTGCGCTTTCCAACGATATATTATAGGTATACCTTCGGACTGGTAATTCCAGAGATTCATTTTCGACCTTGATAAGCATTTTTTTTTTCTCCTTTATTCAATTATCAAATTCTTTCAAAAGTTATATTTAGCTTTTTTTCATAACTTTTAATAATGAGAACTAATTGATTATTTAAAACAAACCATATTTAAGGTACTTTAGAGGAAGACGCATATGAACATTGGGCATTCAAGCCCTTTAAAGTGACATCAACGGGGATAAGGCCTAAATGTTATTAAAGACCACTTGATTATACAATGATACACCGAGTTTAATCAAAATCGTTAGAACCGTTTTTAAGAAAATTGTAAAACTGTGTTTCATATAAGCGTTCATATAAAGTGGCACTTCCGGTTAGCCAATTTTAACGAAAAAGTTGCTGTCACATCCGGCCCATATACAAACCTTAAATACTTAATATCAGTTTCGTACTACTTTTCGTTTATGAGCTAGACTGTTAATACATACACACAGACCCACACACACACACACACACAAACACACACACACACACACAGACCATTTTGCGACACTTGGTTATTTGGACTCAGGGGACCTCAAAACACGTATTTCCCTTGAAAACTGAGATTCAAAAATTTTCACGATCGCAATACTTATACTTACTATATATTTCATATATACGTAAGTGAAAGTAAAAAAGTTACAAAGCTTATGGGCCTAATGAATTATGAATAATTATAGTCTATTAATAAAGTAACTGAATCAGAGCCATATTGAATGAAAACAGTTCAAGTATTAATAAATAAAAAATGTATGAAATGAATTAAATATTTTTTGGCGACTTTTCTTCATTTCTAAAATACTTATATAATGGCTAGTTATTGAACAAAATATTGCTTGGATCATAAAAACAAAAGTGTAATAAAATATTAAAATTAGAAAATATAGATATGTAATTTAAAATATATTGAAATAAAATATTGCGGAAAAAAATCATTGAAAAATTTAATAGACATTCTCAAAATAACCGAATTATTCAATACAATTTAAAAAAAATAATAAAACATATAGAAATTGAGATGAACATAAAAAAACATTAATACAAATTTACGTGATAGGTAGCTTAGTGGCAAGTGGCACTGGCGGCTTTGTGATTATATATACAGTGGCTCAAATTTAAGAAAATCTGGGGTAAAAAACAAATTTAGTTTTTATCAGGATAATGATGGCTCAAACACTCTGCCATAATAATTAGGAATGAATACTTTATAATTGCCCTAAAGTTATAAAAAGTTCACTGCAGTCACCAGTTCTTAATGTGATAGAAAACCTGCGGGAAAAATTGGAGGTAGAAATTAGAAAATGTCTAGCACAGTTATATTTATATTTGTCATGAACCTGGACCAATACAATGCTATCACGCTATACTATACATATATAAATATATATTCCAGGATGTTTTAATTCTTATTTCATAGTTTCATTTTAATTAATTTGATTTCAATAAGTAGCAGTGTGTTAAAAAAATAACCGCGGAATTTATTTGTGGAACAGATTTGATTTGATTTAATTTATTTCATGAAGAAACAAACCCGTGGGTTTTCTAGGTCACAGCCATCACATCAGTTTCCCTTCAAATCCCTGAGACAGCTTTCATAAGGTCACGTTTCAAACAAAGTGTCGGGCTTTATATTATTTTTAAAACACATTTACTGTTTTCAAGTTTGAGCGAAATTTTTATTATAACACAAAGTTGAATGTTAAAATTAATAATGACATGTGACGAATCATTTATGAGATTTGTTCTGAAATGACAAATATATAAAATGTAGAATAATATCAATAACTTCTTTCGTACATTAACTCATTCGTCACTTCCTCTGCAGGATTAACATGAATGCTTGATTGAGAACTCCCAGCGAAGGCACTCCTAACATGACTCTTCTTAATGTAGCAGGTCCCTGCTCCAGAGATGTTTGAGTCTTCTTGTTGGATTCTGTGGTAGTGCGTTCGTTAGTAATGTCTGTAAGAGGGGATTAGGATGTCCAATAGATGAATAAAATGTATGACTTAATTTTGGAGGATTTTTTTTTTTTTTCATGCAGTTGACTAAATTATTCATAACCCCTCAGAATTGTCTCGTAAATGAACGTTACTTCAACCTCTGAAAAGCTCTCTTCTTATCTCTCTTCAAAACCACATCAACAACTTTTAGATTTTAGATCATTATAAGGAATAAATAAAAAAAAAATTCCCAAAAGTTTTTATTTTCTAACTTCAAGCCTAATTTATTTTCGGGCCTCTGCTTGCGCCATTCTTGGTGTGTTATAGGCCCCTAAATTCACACTAATTTTCGTGCGCTATGTAGAACCAAGTCGAAGTTATCACAAAGTTTGTGAATGGCTTCATGTTATCGCTATTTACAAATTTTCATCTTAGAAAATTCGCAGAAATAGGGCGCTTTCTCATGAATCAATATAATCTTTTATTAATTCTCCGGTTCATAGTTAAATTGTAAGACGATTTAATCATGAAATCGAAAAAAAAAAAATAGCTAGCCGACAAAATATTTGACTACTTGGCCTTTATAATCTCGTTATTTTGATATGCGGGGGTGGAGGTCACGCCAACCGGTCCAATATTTTTGTAGGCCACCTTTGTTCTCAATTTTGTTAGCAAATTATCTTACAATGCAAGAGGAAAGCAATTGGGTGTTCATGAGTTTTTAATAACTAATTAAATAGACAAAGTTTGCCAATCTCCAAATTGAAAATCTCTCCAATTCCGAGGATTTTCGTAAACAAAAACGTTGTATGTCACGATGACATGAAACTATTCACGATGCAGATGTTAATACTTTGATAAAAAGGGATACTACGTAATATTTATAATTAATAATTTGTAAAAGTTGTGTTTTTTTATTTAAAAAAAAATCCTTCTAGTAATATTTTTTACGAGTCCGACTGACATAAACCTGGGGTGTCGGCTGCAGGCTATGTTTAAAATAGTTGAACAGCTATATGTCATATGTTCTGGCAATTATTTGCAGCAGACGAACTTTGACGAATCTGAATAAAGATCTTATTGAATACTGACAGTTATAAAAAATACATAACATTTCATTGTGATCGGGAACAATGGCTCCCTCTACACACCGATTGAAAAGCCACAACAAAGGAGGACTTGTTGCCATTTTAATGATCCATCCCCAGACGATTCGACCGTCCACGTGCTATCAGATATTTTTTTACAAAGGCGCTTATAGTTATCAATGAAGCGTCTAAATATAGAATAATCTTTTTGACGCATTTTGGTGTCCTGAAGCTCCTCTTACTGAACAATTTTTTTCACGAACATTTTTTATAGGTTTTTGTGATAAAAACCTATGTTCAAGGAGTACTTGAACATGATTTTATACAGTTCCTTTATTCTTCTACAGTAATTACAGTTTAATATATATGAAAATAAATAAATTAAAAAATACAATAAAAAAAAGGCTCTCCTCTCCCCCTCCCCCCGCAAAAATACTAAATAAGTAAAAAATACTAGTTCCATGTAATTTATCTATGATGTGGCTCACCTGTTTAATGTAAACTCCAACATTTTAGCCCAAGATAATTAAATAATTGATGAATAAATATTTGTCGATATTTTTGGAATGTCTGCTACCTATAGACGTACATAGGTTTAGGTTCAATTAAAAAAAGCTCTCCTCCTCTCCCCTCTCCCAAACAATATTACTTCCGCAAGTGGTTTTCATGTAATTTATCTATGATACGGCTCACCTATTGTGTTTATCATTAACTCCAAAATTTATAAATAATTGATGAGTAAATATTTTTTTTTGGAATGTCTGCTATCTTCAGTCGAACATAGGTTTCGGTTTCTAGCTTTAGCCTAAAATTGAAAAAAAAATCATGCTTACTAGTCAGCAATGAGGCAGAACACGTTGGGGCTTGGATCTCTGAGTGCCCGGTTCTGAATGTTATGGGTTTGATTCCCACCTCGTTCGGTTAATTTTCCCCCGAGAAATGGATCTTGACACTCCCATTCTGGTATGTAAGCGACGGCAACCTCAAGGTAGCTTTCAGAAATTGTCAAGAAGGACCACTATTCCCACTTACCGGAGTATTTTCCCCCACCTGTACCAGTACCATTACGAGCAAGCAATTCTCTGATTTTTGGTTAGCGTTGTAGTTTCAAGCCACTCTATTGTTTTTATTCTTTCTAGTGAAGCCTCTTTTACTATTTCCTAATCAATCCATTTGAAATTAAGATTTTTTTTTGTTACTTATTGGAAATCCTATTCCACTATCTATATTAATTCTGGATGCTTTGTTGTGGACTCAGCGGACAAAATTGAGAGGGAGAAAAATGAGAAGAAAGTTGTAGTCGTGAATGAATGAATAACAGTTGGTACGTTGGATGATGGTCCCGGAATGATTTATCTTAGGTGTTCTCTTTTGTTAAATGGTACCGATTAGTATGCTGAGGGATTTAGCAACTCAACACAGCTGAGCCGCCGTACAATTGTATTGTGCTTTTCTCTTTAAGGTTATACTATGTTCTTTCAAGAATGTAAACTGAGCTACGATCGACAACCATTTCGGTTAGTATCATTGGTTTGTTTTAATTATTTAATCGGTTTCTTGATTTTATTCAAATCCAAAAAAAGTTATAGTGTCTGGAAGCCATTGGCAATGAATGATATATTTGTGGAACACATTATTATTCCTGATTTTATTTTATTTATGGGATTTTTTTTTTAGTGCAACTTCTCTGTTATGTAAATTTCTTTGGGTAATGCAAAGTTAGAATGGAATTTCAGTTGCTTAATTCCAACAGGTCAGAAAGGTGTCCTGGTATAGATAAGGATAAAACGGGAAAAGGGTACGATCAGGAAAGGAAATGGTGAACGGATGTCCTGTGCAAAACGACCACGGGACTCTTGTACTCCGAGTACTACTGATAGGGCTCTGTGATATCCCCCACCTTCCACGGAGCAGATGAGACGGAATGAGGTAGATATGGCAAGCGGCGCGAAGATGTTCTAAAGCTAAATCTATAAAGCCATAAGGCGAGAAAAAGGACTAACCTTCGACAGGGTAAGAAAGAAAAGAAAGAAAAAAAAAGTGAACCTTTATTTGGAATATCAGGGTGTATGTAATAGAGTATTTATTAATATCTTGGTTTTTATATGGACTCAGTCTCATGTTCATTTTTATACAGTCTGTTTACAACAGAAAAAATAAATGAGTGATAGTTATTTATTTCGCTTACATGTACAAGTAAACATAAACTAATCAGGATGTTATTAGGTTATACCTTATTCAACTTTAAATATTAACATATATTATGGTAAGTGGAGAACTCAAAATTCATAAGATTCATAAAATAATAAATCTACTTTTCACTATGCTTTTAATTTACTGTATAAATACCATCTCACTATTCAAAAGAATAAATAATTTAATTAAGTAATAAATTTTAGAATTCTATACTTGAGGTTTCATAGATAGATAGAAAATAAACTTTATTCCGAGACAAGGTCTCTTAAGAATAACAATTATGAACAAAAAACAAAATATCAAATTTATTAAACATATTAACTGAATTATTTGTTTATTGATAAATATTACAATCTGTCTCAATAAAGGACATTTATGTTAGAGTTATGAGAGCACATTCACATCATATTTACAAATTAAAAAAAAAAAAAAAAGATAATTTAAAAATAATATAAAGCTAAATAAGAACAAAATAAAATATCATAGTGAAGGAAGAAAATATAAATAATAGTAATAATAGAATAAAAATAAATGAATAAAATACAATTAAAATTATATTTTAAAAAAAGAAGTAATGAAAATAAACATCTTAGACGCAGGCATACCTTTTTACACTATTTACAGTCGGCCATGGGAACTCCGAACCATACTTGTCCACCCACATGTGGAGGGAAAGCGAAGCTTCAGGAGATCCCTGCTCTTCTTCCTTAACCACTTCACTGGTATTAAAAGCCAGCGGAGATTGATTAAACTCATTAGGTGCATCAAAATAACACGATCTCTATTAGATGTCAAAAACAGCTCCCACAAGTACATCATATTTTTATTTCACTGAGGTAAAATTTATAAAATTACTTGGTGATTTAAAAAAAAATGAAATATTCCAGTTTTTGAAAAAAAAAAAAATCACTCGATTTATGTCCCGTGCTTGTCTGAAATATTGAGTGTATTTTTCAATCCAGGTCTTGCTAATGAAAAAAAAAAGATCATTACTAATAAAATTGGATTTTTTTGTATTATATTATCAGGGCCCAAATTAATCTTATTTGTCATTTGTTCTGTTGAATTATTAGGCCAGTAGAGTAACTATGGTGGACTAGTTCCCATTTTATTCCTCAAAATATTTCTCTATAAAATATAAATCGCTAACTATACCATGTATAATATTATGATAATTATATTGGAAGGAAAAAATAATGCAATTTTGATTAAGAAAATTAATTAAAATGAATTTATTACAGTCGGAAAGCGAAATCCCCCAAGTCTTTATTTCCGCCCTAAACAAGCCTTAACCTTTAGCATTTTTAAACAGTTATGTCTAAAATTAACTTTTGTGCTCTTAAAAACTCAAATTGTTAAGTCTGGAGGAACCTATAATACTTTATCAATATTATTTTATAACTTAAGTATTAAAAATTAAGTTTCTTTATAAGTGACAGATAGAGGTATTGGATTGACAAATAGCTGTACGAATGATTGGGAACTATTAGAAAGATATTACTATCCGATTTTCATTCCCCTCTTGAGATGATCGGGTAACTAAAACAGACTTCAAACCTTTTAAAGATAAATAATGATTTAGTGTTACTCTCAATTTATATTACTAAAAGGGTTACTAGCATTTAGGCCCTCACGATAGAAAAATTGCTTCAATACTTTACCCTTAGCCTTAACTTAATGTTGAGTCATTTAACTTTAGCCTATTTCATTCCAGTCCTTGATTTAAACTTATGCCTCAACCAATCACTGCTTTTATTTTTTTTTCACTAACCAATTCGCAACATAGCAACCATAAAGTACCGCATTGTTTATTATGAATTATGATTCCTTTTATCATCAATAGTGATATGAATATTTGTTCTTAAAATAAATTAATTATGTTACAATCATCGTCCAATGTTTCACAAATAAGCAGATTGTATATTATACTTCATACCCTTTGCATTATTCTTTGATATAAAACTGTTCATCAAAATATCTTCACTTTTAAGCCAATTCGTTATTTGACAGAGTTTGCTTGATTTGACAGTTGGGATTAAGACTTGTAATGAATTTTATATGAGTATATGAGTCTAAAATTTTAATAAAGTTTTTCGATGCCACTAAGGGCGTTAAGTATACCATACCACAATAAAATCTATGCTATGCAACAATTATACCGAATTATGTTATAAAAATATTATTTATTCAGATTTTTAATTATACAAAATCCATTGTAGCCCTGGTCCACATCAAACCGTTTTAATCGCAGGGAAGATATCGCCTTGATCAGCTTGAGAATAGGTCATACAAATTTGAGTCATTTATACTTTGTCAACAAACAACCACCTCCAACATGCCAATATTGCAATAGCCCTCTCACTGTCAGCCATATTTTTCTGAAATTTCCCTATTACACCACAAGCTTAAATAGATTATCTGTTAGACAGGATATTTCAGCTGTATTAAATAATGACGAATCAAATATGAAAACAGTTTTGAATTTCCTTAAAACTCATCGATTATTTAACAGAATATATAAATGTATATAAATGTATATATATATATATATATATATATATATATATATATATATATATATATATATATATAAAATAAATGCTTAGTCAAGGTTTTGTTTTGTTCAATGCTATATGATCCATTTTTTTTTATTATATATTTTTCATATTTGTTAGTTAAGCTTCATTATACGTTTTTACGATAAACATTAACAATAGATTTTGTTTGTTTATTTGGGTCAAGAACGTCTGCTTGTTCTTTATTTTTGTTCTCTGGAGCTCATAAACTACTTATAAGAAAAAAAAAAAAAAAAAAAAAAAAAAAAAAAAAAAAAAATATATATATATATATATATATATATATACATTTATATACATTTCTATATTCTGTTAAATAATCGATGAGTTTTAAGGAAATTTAAAACTATATATATATATATATATATATATATATATATATATATTTTTTTTTTTTTTTTTTTTCTTTTTTCTTATAAGTAGTTTATGAGCTCCAGAGAACAAAAATAAAGAACAAGCAGGCGTTCAAGACTCAAATAAACAAACACAAAATCTATTGTTAATGTTTAACGTAAAACCTTATAATACAGCTTAACTAACAAATGTGAAAAATATATAATAAAAAAAAAATGGATCGTATAACATTGAACAAAACAAAACCTTGACTAAGCATTTATTTTTTACACAAAACAAATAATAGAGAAAAAAAATAATTAAATCAATTTTACACTTGATTGATGATAAAATGAAGTAAGAACGGCTGATAAATAAAATTCAAGATAAGTCCTCTGAATAAGAATAAAAATTCTAGAAAAACATACATTAATATAATTGAAGTAGAAGCTATATTAAATTTAAAAAAATTTAATAACTTGTTTACATAGGCGTAGATGAACGCGAACAGTAAGTCTGCAGTGGAAGGACTGTATTAGAACTCATGCAAACTGCAAGTGGGCAGCATTTGGCAACTCAGACTCCAGTCAACTGAGGCAGACTTCACATGTTGACGACGTCGACGGGCTTAAAATTTAAAACACAGCACTTTTGTATACTCGTATGTAAGGCTATAATACACTCTATAACAATTGAGCCTATGAACTATACTAAACTGTGCATGTACCAGTTAACATCTGATTTCATTTTTTTTTTGTATTATTTAATAGTTAATATAAAACAAAGCAAAGTTATTAATTAATAGAATAAATAAAATAAATTAATGCTGTGAGCGTCAACAACCATACTTTAAAAAATCTGATTTATACTTTGTGAGATTTATAGCGATACTTAGCTATTGATTCAGCTATCAGAGCCACAACAATCAGTCCAGTTGGCAAGGTGCCACGTTCGTCTTACCCAAGTATTCCAAATATCATAGATTTTGAAACATTTTTTTTTTCTATTATCATTTGCTTGTGAGTTAGAAGGTGAAGATTACTTTACCGATGACATAGTTTTTATTCGTAACTGCTGAAATTTAATAAAAATCGGGCATCTGCTTGTGACGTTGGATATTTCTTCAGCGGAATGTAAAAACCTAAAAGAAATATCACCCACAGTATAAGTTTAATGCAAACATTAAAAAAATCAAATAAAATCACAATTTACTTCATCTAAACATATTTTATGGTACTAAATCTATATTAATATTTTGATTAATATTAGCTTGCATCTTCTGCATTCTCAATTAACTCAAGTAAAACTTAAAATATTTTTTACATCTATAGGTTTACAGTTTGTAGTATATTCAGGGACATTGCCACAAAGGAAAAGAAGATAGGCGCTAAATCTCTAATCACCACTCTCTCACAATAATTTAGAAATGTAAATTTCTGTGAAATTTTAAATTCCAAAACCTGCTGCAAATTGAGAGTATTTTACTCAAAGATTTTCTAAAATTAAAGCCAGTAATCGTACAGTACATGATCGAGACTACTTGAATTTTTGTTATAATTTACATTCGACATGAATGTATAGTAATTTGTTATAATTGAGTCCCGAATGTCTCATTTTCAGTATGAAAAATACATGTGGGAAAAAATATACCTAACCCGTAAAGATTTTCGAGAAACATTTATGAAAATTGTAATGTTAATAAGTTTTCACCATAGAAAGTTTAAAAAGTTGAAAAAAAGGAAATATAAATGTTTATTTATACAACTAAGCTATGATTCCATCAGAGTATGAATTGCTTTGTTGAATCATCTATCCAGTATCAACATTGTTTGAAATAGCAATTATATCGAATGTTGTTTCTAGTTGTGGACTTTATCATCGGTGCGCTGGATTTCAGACGGTTGATTCAATTTTATTTATTTTTTAAATATTCAATTTGGGTATTGGATTTCAATCCAGTAGTTTGGAGGGTCCCACTTCCGTTATTAGTTTATATAGTTCCTTGTGTAAATAAAAGCATTTATAGATGGATTGGTCACTCAATAGCTGTGACATTTAGTTTCTTTGCGGCGTATTTAGGATAATAAAATCAATGGCCACTTGCTGACAAATTATATATATATATATATATATATATATATATATATATATATATATATATATATTTTTGTTTAATTGGTAAATAAACGTGAATGAATTATTTTGGATAGCCTGTTATTATTATAAGGAATTTAAGAAAAATATTTAAAAAAAAAACAATATTTTTTTATTATTTCGCCTTTAGGAAACTTAAAAAAAAGAACATTAATATTTTAAAGCTGATATTTTATTTTATCCATTTTCATTTTTTTTAATTAATACTTTAAAAAGAAATTGGTCCTTTTTCCGATTGAAATTTCCATTTTGAAATCAATGACTAAACATTATTTGCTTTTTTCAGTAGTTCTTTTAATCTGATAAAATTTTAGTAATTTTGATATTAACTTTTATTCAAGAGTGAATAAAAACATTTCATATAAACATGTTGTCATTTCCTTAGTAGTATCAATTTTCAACCGGTTAATGCCCAACCCTGAATGTGGCTGGTTTCGGTAATTTTTATAAATTAAACTTTTTATGAATAATCCAAATGTAACGATAGTAAATGTAATTTGTTTCCTTCTAAGATTTTCCATCGTAAACTCCTTTAACCGAAATTACAATGTATCATAGAATCTATTCAATACTTAATGGTTGACCGTAGTCGTTGTTTAATATATTATATTGTTGTATATTATATTATTGAGTAAGAAGATGGTCCGAGATGGTGGTCATAAAAAGACTAAAATAGTGTTAAACTATTTCGTTAAAAGGTCTTCTTCAGGGGGTTGTATGCAGTTGAAACAGAGTCAATCGTCATTTTCTATGCAATAGTCAGTATCAACTAAAACTCCTTACTGCATACAACACCCTGAAGAAGACCTGCAAAGTCGGGTCGAAACGTTGGCTTTTAATTAAATAATTTGTTACTATTTTAGTCTTTTTATGACCGCTAGTCTTACCTAGATAATCTATTATTTTAACACCATTCTGAATAATATGTAACTGCTTTTTTTAAATGTGTTAAACTACAATTGCCTAGCAAAATTGTTGGGCTCCCATCTTTTGTTTTGTTTCCCCGATCATCCTTTTTGCATTGAAAAACTTTACCAGTTTATCCAATCCTAAATTAAACATAATTAGTAAAGAGAAAAACAATGGGTTAGTACACGTTTGCTTTGTTACTAAAAATTTATTAAAGTCTAAACTATAATATAATATGAGAAATTTTAAGATTATGGTTTCTTAATAATATGTTTAGATATTCCATAATGGATTTCTTCTTCCCCAAAACAAATAAAATATTTAATAATATTAATAGGTGCAACCCTCTATATAATTCATAATTCGTTAGACTAAATTCGATTATAAATAGTTTCATTTGAATTACATTACGAAGTCTATACATTTTTGATGATGAGTCTGGGGAATGGTATTATTTATGGTAATTCTTGTTTACGTTCTAGTAAAACCTCTCTTGAAGGGGCTTAGTTGGACACATTGCAAATCCCAACCAAAATTTATCTATCCATATACCTCAGAAAATAATTTTGTGTGAAGAAATGATCTGATAAATCGTTAGCCAGTGCTCATATTTTAGTGTTGGCCCTGAAGGGAGGTTCGCTCTTCTGTCATTCCGAGGAGTCGAATGATTTGTGTGGGCGGCTTGAAGCAGATTTAATCTCCAATAGCCCCGTCCAGGTGGATTATTGCTTTTAGAACCCATTTTTTGGCAAGGATTAAATTTTCTTTTCACATCGGGTTAGAAGGTGAACCCTGTGAGAAACCATAGTTGGCGTTTCTTCTGATATCGATAATTAAATATTAATATCTTAGGAAGAAATGCAATGATTAACGGTGCCTACTGAAAGCCTCTGTTGAAAATTGATCATCAATACTGTTCCAGTTTTTATCTATTTCATATCTAGCGACATGTTTACAAATTTTATTTTAAAAAATCTGGTATATCCACTCACACGACTTTCCTATCTATTTCAGAAAAGTTTTTATATCTTTACATATGTTCATGAAGAAACAAAAAAAAAAAAAAAAAAAATTGAATTAGATTTATTTTCCTGAAAGTTGATCAAAGAAAAGATTTGAGTACGATTTATTTGATAAACTAAAGCAATGTAAACCGGCTTAAGGCAGATCAGTGTAAAAATTTCAATACCATTAATATTGCTGATCAAAAACTTTTTGCCATAGCTTAATTTTGTTCAGCAATAATTTCTGTTAAAAGTAGAGGAAATAGTGAAGCTTGTGTTATGCGGGCAACAGATTTTCTTATAGATCCGTCGAAAACCGCATTTCGGAACTTTGACCCGATCGCAATACTTTTCTTACCTAGTATTGGTAGAAAAGTAAAAATAGTGATTAAAAAAAAAAAGATATTTTACTGTGAAATAAAGAGGAGGCTATTGATTTAAGCATTATATGCTATAAATAATACTCCTAATTCCTACATCCTAATATGAGCTCAGTAAGGACAAAAATTCATATATATAGTGGTGTGAACATATCTTCGAAATAAACCAAATTAAAAAAAAATAATGACTGTTTCAATCCAAAAGTTTTTTTATCTTCATAATTGTAATCTGATTTAAACTTGCATATATTGCAGATATAATATTACATTAAAATCAGCATTATTTTCAATTAACCACAAATCTTTATGTTGATGATTTTTATCATCTGAATTATGATACTTTATTATTCAAATTTCTCAACTTTGTTATTCACTTGTCTTTCCTCTTTATAGTTGATGTTAAAAGCAGTTGTATAAACTCTAGAAAGTATCTGTAAAAATTGTTTTAATAATTGAATTTTTCGGTAACTTACTTTTATATTACATATTTCATAATTTCTTTTTGTTTTCTATTGATTGTTACTTTTATTTCAGAAAAGGCAAAATAGCAAATAATAAGGAAAATTCCAAAAAGAAGTTGAAGGTTCTATTTGTGAAATTCTCTCTTTTTTTTAAAACCAAACAAACTGGATACTTGGAACGTTCAAACAATGAACAACGAAGTTGTTAAATTTAAGACGATAAGGTAATATAATTCAGAGGATAAAACTTTCAACACAATGGATTGGTCCTTTGGCTTGTTGTTAATTGCAATTAATGATAATTTTAATATATATTACATCTGCAACATCAGTTTAAAATCAAGAAGAAAAAAAAAACTTTAAATTAAAAAAAAATATCATTTTTATAAAAATTTTGTTTGTTTGAAGGTTTTTTTTTTGTCCACCTCCTTATTTCCTACCTTTGCCTCTCTACTAAAAGAAATTTCTTTGCATCTTCTATCTTCCTAAAGTTCTCTCCGTCGTTGTAGTCCTTTTCTCTGATCACTAGTCTATTTGTTTCTTTAATCTAGTCAGCTTATCCTTTAATGCTATGTTATTTTAGGACATCCTCGTTGAAGTCGCATCCCGCCGATGCCCGTTCTTCAGGACGTGAGATAGAAAATTAACAAATACGTTAGCTGCGGTTACGGTTCCAATATTCGCCTCGGCTGTCAAGCGGCCGGGATTGTGTCGATTTTTGCCTATCTGACGAATTCATTAAAATGGCCATTTTTAAAAATATTTGAATGGGAGTTGGATAGATGTAAAGATACAAACGTAAATAATCATTATATCTGAAATAAAGCTGTAGGACGCCGGGGACCGACACGGTTCCTGACTGATAAAAAATTATTTCCCTATGGTATCATCCTCCCGTGTCCGATACATATTCTTGTCGTGACAGGACAGTGCACATGAATGGTGATTGAGATAATGTTTGGAATGTCGGGGGTCAATTATTTAACCATATTTAACATAAACAAAGAAAAACCCAGATAAAGGTATGGTTCATAACTCAGCGCCGACCAGCATCACCACGTCTGATGCGTCGTATAAATACTTTTATTAAGCCTAAAGGTGAGGGATGAAAACAGCAAAAGCAGTGCAGACAATGCTACAGAGAACTGAGAAAGAGGAAGAAAGGAGGCAAATATGAAAACACGGAAAGTCACTAGTTTCTGTGAGGACTGTGATGGTATGCCCGGATTCTGTTTCAAATCCTACTTCAACCAGTACCACAAGCAGCTAGTAACTTAATACTTCACTTTCATTATTCCTTTTGTTGAAATAAATTCAAATGTAATAGTGAATACCCAAATACCTATATTTTTCTTGCATTGCCACGTTAAACATTGTAAATATTATGTAACTTAGATTTTTTATCTTCACATTGAAAAGGTATTACACAAATAATGTATAAATTATATCATGAAAATTATAAAAATATAATAACATATAATAAATAAACATTTCTCATTTAATTTTCAATATTTAAGATTTACACCTCGGACGTCGGAGTCCATTCCGATTGCTGGCCATTAATGAGGGCACAATCAACAGATAGAACCACTGAATTTTATTTCACCTTTGTTGTCAAATGATAGCGGTATACCTCGAAACTGATGAATGTTTCTTAGGAACTTCATAACTAGTGTCGGTCAACGGGGACCGATATTGTCGGTAAAGACATTTAAGAGATATCATGTTCATCAGGTACCGTGTTAAGGAAAGTTCTAGGATTCATGTACGAATATATTTCTATTCTACTCTGTGGTTAAGACACCCTTCTCTTCGCCGCGAGTCCGGCGGCCTCTAGAATAAATGAAGTATAAATACCGACAGTACCATCTCCTTGTATATGGTATGGTATATTACCTTACTGATACAGTCATTTTTTATTTGTTAGATACATGAGACGGGCAGTCTTCTGTGTATTGCGTGTTTTACTGACATTCAAGTGAGCGTTGGTTGGATTTATGACCATTAAACTTTTTCAGAATAATCGATTGCGAAGTATGCCATTCTTTTTGGTTTTCATTGAATGGTAGATTCTGACGTTTCCTCCAACTAAATCAACTTTTTAACAGATGAAAACTTTTGGCATTCAGAGCAGTATTGGTATTTAGAGAGTAATTGAAAAAAAGCTCTGAAGCATAAAAAAGGGAATGATAAGTGGGAAGAGTAGAAACGATAAATTTCCCAAGTGCTGGGGGATAATGAATATGCGTAGTTGGTGGGGAAAGGGCGGCTATCCCTTGCATGCTAAACACCTAGGATATGGCCTGGGTTCTCTTCTTATACTAAGATCATATATTATTATGAAATAACTATAATATAAGATTATATATATATATATATATATAATATATATATATATATATATATATATATATATATATATATATATATATAATATATATTAAAAATAACTGAGACATTTTTACATCTTATCATATAAATTATGCTTACATTTTTATTTATTGGATGGTTTTTACTAATACCTTTTAAATATATATTTACAATTTTTTTTAATCGACCATTGAGTATTATATTTTAACGTAATTTAATTGGGAATAAGGTCACTTAATAATTATTTAATAAAGTACTAAATGCTCCTGCTGTTTATTCGACGTTTCGATCCCGTTTTTTTAAAGTTAACAATGGGATCCTCTTCAAAGCTAGAGCAACAAATAGCTCAATTGGTACACAATTATGCTTCCATATGTTTCAAATAACAATTATTTCAAGTGATTATAACCTTTCTACATAAATATTATATTAAACTCTAACCATCTGTTCAGTTTCATCAGTCGCAGTAGTCAAATCTGAAATATTATAAATTTAAATATAATAATAAGAAACAACCCTTTTTATAGCTTTTATTTATAATTCGTTTATGAGTATATTTATATAGATTAATAATAATTTTTTTCTTTATTTTTTGCTGGTATTCGTTTTATTTCTTAGGAGTATATATATTTCTTGACAAGTATCCAGACCTAGGTTCGGCGGGTTAAAAATAAAACCTACTTTTATTTTATTCTGTTTTCGGACAGTAAAGCTTTTGGTCATAGTCCACAAGAGTATACTATATTCCCTAGTGCTACGTCGGTTGATATTTGTTTTATTTTGTTTTGGAAATACATTTTATCCATGACCAGGAAAAGAGATACTTTCATATTCCTTAATGTTTAAATTTTATTTGAAAAAAGATATATGGAGTATAAATATTATTTTTAGTTTTACTAGAAACATTAAATATTTTTATATCTTTATATGGATTTATATCCATATTCTGTCAAAATTCAATAAATTTACTAGAAATTGAAACTTAGATAGATTTTATTCGATTTTTATTTAATATTACAAAACTCAGGTTAAAATGTTTTGAATATCTATATATAATTATTTTTTCAATTTATTTATTTTTTACCATTAGACAGTAATTTATTTTTATTTCAGTAATATTTTAAAAATCATCGCGATTTTCGTAATTGTAAAAAATTTACGTATTAGTCTATTTGAAAAAAAAAAACAGTATTAATTGTATTATTATAAAATTAAATTAATTGTATATTTTTAAATGTGTTATTTTTTTGTTTACTCATCTTTAAGTTATTTTATTTTTATTTATTGTAAATACTTTTTCATTATTATTTATTCGTTATTTTGCTCTTGTTTATTTTATTTTTCTACACCTGTATAGTTTGAATGTGGTCTTACCGCACTATAACTATTGTCCAATAGAAAGAGAGAGAGAAAAAAAAAAGAGTCGCTTTGAAGGCAGATTTTTGTTTGCACATTCCATTCATTGACATATCAATTACAAAGTTTTTCCGTGTTTAGTTTTCCTCATGTAAGTCATCTGAATGTTTAATTATATACTTCAGCCCTGTGATAAGATATCCATAAAATATTGTCTGTTAGGGCTGCTTGTGCCTCTTTATCATCATATTTTTTCTGGAAAGAAGGATAAAATTCTCAGTTTATGTTTTGTAATTTTATTCGCAGACTCCATCATATTTTTGTTAAGTCCTTCTTGAGGTATTTAAAATTTAATTCCTGACGTTCTCTCTGTCCATTTTTTTTCTTTATTTTAATTTTTTTGATCAAAATACCTTTTAATAAGGAAATATCGGTAATTAACTGAAACAAAAAATAATTTTGAATTAATAGCTTATTTAAGATGAGTTTCGGATAAGATGTACGATATTTAAAAAAAAAAAAAAAGAAGAATTCTCGAGTTGCAGTATTTATTTACGTACATTTAACAAGTCGCTTGACAAGTGTGATGGAGTGAAAAGGATCAATTTTCTAAAACAGTTGGTGCTGTTGAAAGCGCCTGCTTCTGGTGAATAAGTGTTTAGCATTAGTTTAACATCAGGTACTCCAATTGTAAATGTTACTAATTTTTCAAGACAACACAAAGGTATTAGTCTTTGTATCCACGTTTTTATTTGTTTTTTATGTATTTCAATTAATTAATAATTATTATACGGATTAAGGAAACGGAAAAATATCAATTAATTAATTATTGGCTGAGGTTCAGTTCAGGTTGCTAAGTTTATAAATAATAAAAATAAATAAATAATAAGGCTTAGCGAACCCGAAGGTTCGATGCCGACACCACCAATCGCTTGTTACACACCTCCCTCCACCGTTCGCCGTCCAAACCCAGTCCCTTCAGATCGGCTTTAATGCAATCTTCCCACCTTCGCTTCGGTCTACCCCTCGGACGCTTACCATTCGGCATAGCAAATATTAACCTTTTAGGAATTCTCTCGTTACTAAGCCCAACAACTTTACAAGCCCATTTGATTCGCCGCGATGAAATTACCTCAACTATATTACGCGGATACAGCTCACGCAATTCGGCGTTGTGTAACCGTCTGAACTCTCCGGTTAACTCATCCTTCTTCGGTCCGAATATTCTACGCAATACTTTATTTGGTTGCTAAGTTTACATAAGTTAAATTGAAGAGGAAAGAAAATACTAATAAATATATATTATATGTTAGGTTGTCCCATAAGTTCTTTTCGTTTTCTGTATTTTTTGTTTAAGTTTTTTTACTGTGTTATATATGAATCTTTCTGCTATATCACCTTCTTCCATCTCTCAGGAAGCATTTTTTTTTTTTCAAAATTGTTCAATTGTTTCAAGTCTCATAGTTTGATTGGGACTTTCTACCTCATCCCTCGTACTCCTCAGACCTTGCCCCAAACGATTGTACCGACTATAAATTAAAAAAAAAAACAAAAGCGAAATAAAGACGTACTTCGATGAATATTTTACAAGAAAATCTCAATAATTTTAAAAAAAGGTTACAAGAGTCGTCCTGAGAGGTGGAAGAAGGTAAAATAATAGAACGGTCCACATACAACCGAGTAAATCAACCTTAGACAACAATTAAAGGAAAGGGAAAGAACTTATGGGACAGCCTAATATTTCTATTGATTGAATAAGCATACAGTCCACTATATCCAAGGGCAATAAGCATTAGAGCTAAAGTTATTCGTTCATAGAATATATACATACAAGAAAAATAAACATAAATAATTAAGAACGAAGAAAATAAAATAATAAACAAATAAAGTAAAGTAATAATAATGATAAGTAGTAATAAAGAACTTAAAATGATAAAAGTATAACAATATATAAACAAATAAAAGGGTTTATATAAAGTAGTAATAATAACAAAATTTGTAGATTACAAAAAGTAAATTAAAGTTAATGTAAATAAAAAAAATTAAAACAATGTTATGAGTCATAATGATATACTTAAATCATAATGGTGTGCAACAGAATAAAAGTCATCTAAAATTCGTTTATACCTATATACATTAAAAAGACTTCCTCCTAGAATAAAATTATTTTCTACTAAAAATATAAAGAACAAAAAAAAATATATATATATATTTTTTCGGTTGGCACTACAGACCATGAAGATCTTTGGCCGCGAGATGTAGTCTCTTTACAGACGTATGCTGCATGCGGGAGCTCAGATAGCCTGCAGGGGTTCACCCAACCTCACGTTGCTACGAACCATGGTGCCGCGGCAGGCCACCCGTAGCTTCATAGCTGATCCCCATGGGGCAGTGTCCTTCCCCCGACTCACTCGGGTTCAAGCACAGTGACAAATTGGTCTAGATTCATGGATTTTGACTGCTCGGAGTCAGCAGGCGCACGAGGACCTTTATTTCTGTTCCCGAAACAGGCTGTCCATGTACCGAACCTCAGGGGGACTACTAACATCCTGGTAGACCACATCCCGATTCTCGATTAAGTACACGGTGTGAGTTGCCTCCAGTAGGCTGACGGGTCTCACATACCCGGGAGGAGGGGAAGAGGCTCCGGCAGCGTGGTTTTTCCTGGCGGGCGGTCACCCATCCAAGTACTATCCACGCTCGACGTTGCTTAACTTTGATTATCTATTGCAAGCGCCTTAGCCCGTACGGCTACCCGAGCTCCCAGTATATATGTATATATGTGTATATAGTATATATATATATATATATATATATATGACGCCTGTCTGCATAATGTCTATAATATCGTCTGCACCATGTAGTAAAGTGGTGCTATAATAATAAACTATAATAATAAAGTCACGTTTGTGCAACATTGGGCAGGTTAACATTCGTTACTTTAACATGGTGCCGACGATATGTCAAGTCATTTTTTTGACAAAATTCTATCAAATTATATAAGTGGCCTCATATCAAAAAAACGGTCATCTGTCATTTTTAATAAGTCGAGAAAAGGCCAATGTTTGTAACAGAGTTCCATTTTAAACCATTTCTAATGTTTTTTTTCTATGAATCAACTTGAACATTCTTAAATTAAATCATCAAAAAAACATTTAATTGAACATATAAAACAAAAATTTACTTTTTCTCCACTTTCTGAAAATGACACATGTCCGTCTTTGATATGAAGCCTCTCCTAAGATAATAATAAATTTCTTAATATTTTTTTTTTGCCGTTTTCTTAAATACTTCTTCTAATATTTTCTTTTTATTATTTTCCAGATCATGTATTGATAAGAGGACTGGTCCAGGCCGCCATCAAGATGAACGACTCAGAGTTTACGACTGACCTTCCTGAAAACGGAACGACAGAGACCTTCTACGATTACTACACTTATGATATTGATGAATCCATTAACACATTCTTTTGGGATGAGCTGATGCCTACCCTCATCGTGTACTCCATCACTTTGCTCATCGGGATCGCCGGCAACAGCCTCATCATCTTCACTATCACCGTGTACAGGAGGATGAAGAGTACCACCAACATGTTTCTGGCCAGTCTTGCTTCGGCGGATCTGCTCCTCATCCTGATTTGCATTCCTGTTAAGGTAGGACATATTAATATCGCATGTTTTGCTTAATTGTAATCTAATTATAACATGTGCATGTGAGATTATGAAATAATTCCAAACAATTAATTACATTTTTACAATCGCTATATAGAAGTATAAAGGGAGTGGGGTAGCTCAGTGGTAGGGTATTAAGCTTCCAATGCTCAAAGTCCCAGGTTCCAATCCCGGCTCATGGCAGAAAAAATATCTGATTCATTGCCCGTGGGGCGACCCTGGGGTAGGAAAATCTTCCTGGGGCACACCCAGCTTCTACAAAGTACCCTTACTTATATGATTAATTAAGAAAAAAAACCTGGCGGTTAAGCATGATCCTAGACCGATCCCTTCCCTGCACAGCCGTTGGTCTTGAAACTGTACTTTCTCTAAATAGGCCTGAACCCAAGACACTTTATGGGTTGTAGTGGTGCAGGGAAAAATATGAACAGTAAGAAATATTGTACAAGTGGTAATTGTACAAGTTAGTGAGACTGTAATAGGGATAGTCAGTTTTTATTTCATTAGGATTTATACGTCCAAAAGAGTATGCAAATATTTTTTTTCCCATTGATGATATTTAAAGCTGTATTACAAATAAAAATACATTCAGTTAATGTGAACTAAAGAATATAATAACATGAAACCACTTGTTGAGAAACTAATCACTGGTAGCACTCTAAAAATTTATTTACAAAAGGAGATCTCAAGGCCATCTTCCTTTCAGATGCCTCGGAGGGATTTCAGGGATCGAAGAGGAAGCAAGGCGGCTAGAAAGGAGAGGGTTTGGATGGTTCTGAAGTTTGTTGTGGAAGGATGAGTAACTGGATTGGGCCAGGTCGGAAACATAATGCTCATTAAGGTCGTTATGGATGATTTTATTTGTGACAAAGTACTGAGCAGTGAGGATTTTACGATGGATTTTGGATTGTCAGGATATGGGTAGATTTGTAGTTAAAATAATTAGAAGGAGAGGGGGGGATACCTGAACCTCAGATGATATCATGCCACAATAGCCGGTTGGTAGTTAGTTGTTAATGGAGCTTGGCTGGACCTTTATTTCAGCGAGTTTTCCCTAACACTTATTTCAAGAGATAAGTTTGAAATTTCGATTCATTCGTGTGTTGTGCAGTTTTAAACAGAGATGGGAAAATGCTACTCTGAGTACCGAGTACCATGTACTTTACTCAAATCGAATCACTGTTAGGAATTCAATCACTACTTCAGTGAATCCTATAACATCAACTGAATTAAATTCTTTGGTACTCGAAAAAGGTCAGGTATTTGAGTAAAATACTTGGTACTCAGCTCTTAGATTAGCGTTTGCCCATCACTGGTTTACCATTCATTGGTTTAAAATTATGCTGAATTTATTTTAGGTTCCTCTAATTATATAAAAAACTTATGGACTCTAATCTCTGAATACTGGTGTAATATAGATAGTAAGAATTCAGAAGTTTGTATGAAAAATTACTGATTGATTATAAAGAATTAAACCCATACACTAACCACCAGAATTAAAGCTATAGTTTATATTGATGTAGAACATTTCTCTTTTGTTTTATTACTGGTATATTAAGGGAAAGTAATGCGATTTTGATGGGAAAAATTTGTATAAGATTTTTCAACAGAAATACATGTTTCATTACATCTAAAGTGATGCTTTACTGTAAGTTTATGCCAGGAATGTTACAGCATATTGTCCACTAAAATCGATTTTACATATTTAACTTTTTGATCAAAAATGTCTCTTAAGATTTATAACAAACTCGTTACAGTCAGCGCTACAGACCGCATTTTATCAAATTATTAACATCAATATAAAACTTCGTCAATGGCTTTATCTTATCGTATTCCTTCTGATTAGTATTTCCGGAGATTCATTTTCGACCTCGATAAGCATTTTTATTTTTTTCTCCTTTATTCAATTATCAAATTCTCTCAAAAATTATATTTAGCATTTTTTTTGTAACTTTTAATAATGAGACACACAGACAGACATACACACACACACACAGACCATTTTGCTGGACTTATTTGGTTATTAGGACTCAATGGACCTCAAAACGTGTGTTTTCGTTGAAAACTCATATTCAAAAACTTTCACGATCGGAATACTTACTCTTTTACCTACAGCTTTTTTATTTACGAAAATTCTCGGAAATTAGTTGTTTGCAATCTGAGGATCGGTAAACTTTGTCTATTTACATAGGTACTAAAAACTCACGAACACCCATTTGCTTTTGACTTGAATCGCAAGATAATCGGGCCATTAAATCCCGGAAAATAGTGACCTAAAAAATACTAGGCCGTATGACGTGTCCTCCACCTCCAACTTCTCAAAATAACGAGGTGATGGAGGCCAAATAGCCTAACATTTTTGTAGAACACTTTTTTCTTGACGTTTTGATCAAATTATGTTACGATTCAAGTGGAAAGCTGAGGAGTATTCCTGAGTTATATAAGTAAGAATTTTCGTTAACAGTATTTATTCTCCCAAAACAATTTTTCTCCATTACATCATGACGTTTTGAGATCTATTGTCATATCCCATCTTCAGACAGTATCTTCATCCTATATCCTCTTATTTTTTGTGAGGTTTGTCATATTATTTCTTTTAATTTTTTAATCAGGCTCTTCCAAGAGAAGACAACATTATAATTTCAAGGAATGGAATATTATTATAAACAATTAAAATAAATAAAATGACAAATCTTACAAAAAAATAAGCGGAAATAGGATGAAGATGGGATATGAAAGTAGATCCCGAAACGTCATTATGTAATGGAGAAAAATGGTTTTGGGAGAATAAACACTTTTAACAAAAATTCTTACTTATATACCTAAGAAAATAAGTATCTCCCTTAGGACTATTAAAGAAGATATTCCGGAGTTTTTAGTATCTTATTAAATTAATTAGTTTAATGATAAAACTAATTAAGTTTTTCTTAGATTTCTGAGAATTCTCGTAGATGAATGGTCGTGGTTAAAAATAAGATATTTAAGGAGAATGTATCAGATCAATGTATTAGATGAATACATTTACCTTTAAAAGGATTTTATGTTCTCAGACTTTATTTGAAAAATTCTATTTAATAAACTTTAACATAATAAACTATACCATTTTTCCTTTTTTGGTTGAAAGGACAGTCATGAAATTACTTATTACTGTATAATGCAATCATGCACTGGAAAGAATTTTTAACTTTTTGAGTTCCAAAATAAACAGAAAAAAAAAACGGCGGTTGGGCTACGAATTCCACTGCTGTTATCCTCATACGCATTCCGTTTTCACATCACTGCACAGAAAAAAAAATCGTTTAAGTAAAATGCATGGCTTGCAATAGATTTAATTTACGTCACAATGTGTTTTTTTTTCTTTCTATTTGCATTCTTATAGAACATATTTGCAAAGCGTCTAGCAAATTTAGTTTTGTTTTATAATACTTGTATGGTAGTGAGAATCTGAATTTGAATTATGACTTATTACTGAAGCCAAACATTCTGACTTATTTTAGATTTATCAAGGCATTAACGCGTCAACTAACCAAGTTATTTTGACCCAAAATCTGGGCAACTTCGAAAGCTTTTTCTTTCATGAGAAGACCAGGATAGAGGAATTTTACTTGATTCAAGTTCTCAGAATAAGTCCCTAAATGGTTTCCTACTGTTTGATAGAGAGAAGCTTTTCTATCAAAATCCCTGTATTGAAGGAGATTAAAAATTTTTCTTCTATAAGGAGTGAAATTTTCTCTTAGAGAAGTTTGATGTATATGCGTATATGTAATCAAATTAAATAGAAAATGAAAGTTAAATGTTCCATTAAGGCCGGTAATTTCTTTCAAGGATAAAATTATATCTTAAGCCAGGATGGAAACATTGCAGAGAAACCGTTCAAATTTTGTGACCAGCAGTCTATCAGAAGAGTAGCTTTTCATTATTTATATTTGAATAAAATTTCGAGTTGTCAATATTCACATCAGTTAGTAAAGTTTTAGTTGTATTAATTTTTAAGGGGCGGAGACACTCCGATATAGAAGGCATTTCGCAGATATAAAATATAGGATACCGTCTCCAATATTTCGAACCCTGGCTTACACCTTGTTATCCTCTGATGTAAGACAGGACAGTGATGAGTTTTGTCTATCTGTCCCAGGCGAAAGAAATATCGCAGGACAGGAAACATTTGTCTTACCTTATTGGCTACATTTTTATCTTTCCTGCCTCTCCATTATCTGAATTCGTATCACTGAAAAAAGCATTAAAAAAAAGTGTCTAGTGTTGAATGCTAGTAAAGTAGTTAGAGCCGTCAATTAAAATCCTTCTGTTTCATCTTAGCATGTTGACCACATGACATCCTTCTGTCAAAGTTCGATTGTTCGTTAACTTTAATATTTATTACCTTGAAACTTTAAACTTTTAAATTTAATTTTCCATTAATTTTAAGTTTTGATTCTTTCAACCATCGGTGGTGAACCCTTTATCATTAGGGGTAGTAAGGTTAGACAGTGTTAATAGAGATAATGTTTTATATTTTACTGTTGCTACTTTTATTTATCACTAAATTCACACACCTATATACATATAATCAACTTAATCTATTAGTTTCAAAACTAATTAAATATTGAGTAATTCTAGGGTTAGATTAATAAATATCGCTCAAAAACGTTTGGAGGCCACAGCTACGTCATGGAGGTAACTTGCGGCCTACCTATGTTTTAAACTATTTAAAAAAAATTACATTAATTCATGAATCAAATAGATTTCTTGTGATAGTGCTACGTTTCTGGTGGTTCGCTTTTCAAGGGGGAATAGGAGTTTCCATAAACAGTATTTATGCGGTTCCAATACATACCTCGGAACATACATACTACAGAAAGAAAGGATACATACCTCAGAGTTCCCTGCTGTTGTGTTATAAGTTTTTGTCAGATATATTATGTTGAGGATGCTGATTTGAGTATAATTGATCACCTTAATATTTTATAAATTGCCAATACAGAATTACATGAGTAGACAATCTAAATGAATATTATGATTTGTATGTTTGATGGAATCGCTAGCTCCTTTGTTCTGGCTTGGTGCCACTGTTATCTCAATGTCTCAATCTTGTCTCCTTCCTCTGTCCTCACAGCAGCCAATTCTTTTTTCTTTCCTAGGTCCTACTTTCAAGTTCTGTCACATTCGCCTTCATCTGACTTCTCCACTGGACAACCATTTCCAATCAATACTTCTCCCAGACTCCACGTTCCCATCCAAAAATATTTTCATTTAATCTTTCTCTCGTTTCTTTTCTAAGTTTTCTTATTGCTTAAAATTTGTACCGGGCGTTACCACTTATCTTGCGGAACGTAAAAGAGTGTTATGATTTCTGAAATAGCCTATATTTTTGTTTTTATGACTATAAAAATATTTGAGAATCGATTCTCAGCAGATTACAAGAGGTACCCATACTCTGTACCAACTTTACCTGCTATATTCTGGTGGCAATATTTAAATTTTTCTCTACGAGACTGATGCTATTCATCGTTTTTTTCATAAATATATTCCACTTTTATGAAATGCATTGCAATCCACACATAATCCACACCCTCGGATCACAGTAATATAAAGAAGATGCTAGACTCCGGTCAAGTTATAATTTACAGAACATCTCAGTTTACACTCATGACGGCTTAGTACTTGAGAGCGGGTGATGGACTGTCCGTGTTTACTGTCTAAGCCAGCGGTTGGTTCATGTCAGGCGGATAATACTTGGGGGAGTATTGCATAACATCCTTTCGTAATTCGAGTTAGCCTCTAATATACTAAGTCAACTTCTATGGGCCATTAACAGAGGTATTTAATAAAATCCAGCGGTGATCATTTAATTTCAAATTAAACTTTTCACAACTACATGCAATAGGAAATTTCAGTTTTCGAGCAAATACTTGCCTCTTCTGAATTTCTGTATTACTACTCGAGCTATTACAACTATACTTACGCCTTGTTCTATGCTGGTAGCTGTCAACCCGACAGGACTCATGGTATGAAGTGGCCATGCTAGATCTGTTCTTTCGGATAGCTACCTCATTATTAATCCAACATCTTATAAATTAGCAAATTATTCCAATATTTATAAGTTATGTTATAAACAGTGGATAATCTAAATATAAAAAAAAACATCACAGGAATTAAATAATGTCGATAACAGTTTACGGTAAGCATTATATTTTGAGATTGCTGTAAGCGGAAAATATTTTCGGATATCTAGAGTCCTTGAGTGTGCAGACAATATGTTCACCATGAAGTGAGTTGTCACATCAAACATATGTTATTTTGATCTCGCAAGATAACATATATACAAGCCTTTTGCTGTCAAAAAATAAAGTATCTATATATTAGGGTAAATAAACCATTAATAGACAATGTTCCAGTAATAGACAGTTTGAACTCATTAATAGATAATATGCTTTATACAACACCCAAAATAGAGTTCAAATACTAGTAGAATTCAAGCTAGGACAATTAGATTTAAGGTGATACCTTAAGTAAAATCACGCCACAGTAGCCAATTGGTTAATTTTTTAATGGCGCTAGTTTGGATTTTTGTTACACAGATGTTCCTTTATCACTTTTTTTAGGATATAGGTTTGAAATTTTAATTTATTCATCAGTAGTATGCCATTCTCTTGTTTTAAAACTGTGAAAAAGTTATTTTGGGTTTTTTTAATTATATAAAAAAATATAACGACCCCAAACCCTGGATGTCTATTACCTGTACAAAATACGCTGTTAGAATTTCATAAGTTTTTCATGAATAATAAACTAATTTAATGCATAGAAAAAAATAAAATTGGTAAAAGGCTAAATTCTGTATCAATTAAACCCATTTGCAAACATCCACCGTCAGAACTGAAGCTGTGGTTTACATTAACGTTGAAAATTTCTCATAACGTTTTTATTATCGGTACATTTACCTTAAACATTAATTAAATTATTACCAATTTTCCACCTCAGTGAAATAAGGCCTTTAGCAATGATAAAAGTAATTTACTATTTTTTTTAAGAAAAGTCCTAAGAAGAATTTTAGCTTTTTAAAAAAACATTTATATCAATTTCAAAGGAACTTAAATTTGTTTGTTAAACGACTAAGCTATACTGACACTATGCATTGTTATCATTAATTAAATCTATAAATGTCTACGATGGTATCGTAATTTTTAATCCGATTTCTTCCTACGTCAAAATTACACTTATGCCTTGAATAATTGATAAAACGCTAAGCCGTGACAGGTTGCTCAGTGTTGGATCAGTAGTTCCCTTTGTGACCCAGCTCATCATCCCAGCACGGATCTGGCCCGGCGATATGTAATAACAAACATATTCTCAGTTGATACAGGTAGGTCTCTTTGATCATACGACACGATCGGCTAATATTGAGGGAGATTTGTTTGATATTCCCTACTATACGCTTCTGATATATTCTGCAACGTAGTAGGCAGCCCAGTATATTATATGTGTACATTTATATTGTCATCTAGTTTTAGTTTTAGTTTTTAGTAACAATAAGTTCGTTATAAGGAATGATAATCTAATTGTGGATTGATGGTTGATTGTAGTGAATAATTGAAGATAAGAATGGTTAGGGTGATCAGTAAAAAAATATTTTCCGATGCTTCGGCCCAAAATTCAGGTCTTCATCAGGGGTAAGAAAAAAACCCAGATAACAATAGCTATGACAAATTATAAACATTCAATAATAAAGAATTAAAATTAAAAAAGTTGAACGGTATCGACTAAAAACTGTAGTTAGAATACACTTAAAATAAAATAAAGTAGACAGAGTGAACATTAAAGTAAAATAAAGTAGGTAGAATAATAACAGTAACAGCAAACTAAGAAATAAATGATAACGGCTACAAATATAGGGACTAATTAAATAAACATAATGAAAATAAGGTAACATTACAAATGATTTTTTATTGGGCCGAAACGTCGACAAATATTAAAATAAACATAATTATTTATTATTAATGATCACCCCAACCATTCTTATCTAAATAATTAAATTATAATTCATTCTTTGAAATATTTTTTTTTATTAAAGGCGATATTATATATATATATATATATATATATATATATATATATATATATATATATATATATATATATATATATATTGAGAGAGAGAGCGAACTTTAAATTTACTAAAAAAATATAATTAAGAAATTGCTTTTAAATGTTGAGCTTTACTCCTAATTTTATACTCTTTATTAGCATAAAAAGTGGATCATAATACCATTCAAAAAGTCAAATCGCATGTTTGGTGACTATAATTGCAGGCCACTACCGAGTATTGTAAATAAATAGTAAATGTGATACAAACGTATTGTAGTTTTGACAATAAAATATATTCCAAAGAAATAATATTAAAAAAAAAAATCATATCTCGTAATCGAAATTTGTTTTTATTCTTTGCGGAGTGAAAAATCCTGCAAAATATAAAAATTCCCTGTAAAATGTAGCAGTGTAGGAATTAGGATGGTCCACTACTGATTGGCATGAAATAACTTTTTCCCTGACTTTCTGAAACTTGTAGCCCACTTTGTCCAATCTTTTTATTACTGACTTCCTCCAACTTTATTCTCTCCATTAATCCTCCTATTCTTTGTGGAATCTGGGATTTCAAGTTCCTCTCGAGATTTTCCACATCTAATAGAGTCAACTAACTACAACTGAAGTTAAGAGACCTTCCGGTAGTAGGTTTTCTTTTCCTATACATAATATAATATATATATATATATATATATATATATAGATATATATATATATATATAGAGAGAGAGAGAGAGAGAGAGAGATATGTGTGTATGTGTGTGTGTGTGTGTGTGTGTGTGAGAGAGAGAGAGAGAGTGATATATTAATTGATGAACTCAATATAATTATTGATGGTTTACTATATACTGTAATGTTGGTGGTTATGGTGCTTAGCTCTAATCTTTATTTTATAAGGTAATAAATTCAATCGGAGCTAGAAAATTTTGTCTTGAAACTTTTTTAGTAAAGGTTTTGCAGAACTTTATTTTTTATGGAACTTTTATATAAAAGTGCTGTTGATTGAAACAAAAATTCGAAATAAATTTTTTTCTTGAAAGGAAAAAAAAAATACTCGAATCCATTGGCAAGTTCCTACCCCCATCCTTGCGAATGTTGGAGATCCCTTTACGCTGACCAGTTGTCACCAGGGCTTGTTATCAGCTTACTGTGGTTCCTTTGAACAAGTGATATTTCGGCGGTCCTTCAGTGAAACCCAACACGACGCTGGTGTCTTGTATTCGAGTTCGGTCATCACGGGTGTTGCCCCTTTCCGGCCAAAAATATCTTTAAAACCTATAAAATATGGTCATAACATTCAATTTTAATTTCTTAACCAAGCGAATATTAATTTATTAAAATTTTTAAGTAAGAAAAACATATATTTCTCACATCTTTTTAGGATAGCACTGCCTTCTCAAAATCAGAGGAATAGAAGTGAAAACAAATGTGATAATATCCACTCGTTTTTATATTTTAGACACGAAGAAACGATTTTGGTTCCGTGTCTGTAGTAGAAGCTCTATGAGGGACATTATTCGTAGTCCCGTTAAAACTCTTTTGATTCATTTTCAAGGGATTATGTGGATTCAGAACAACCCAGGTGATCTCATAAGAATTTTATAGAATTGTGTCCACTACACATCATCTAATGTATTTTCCTTGACAAACCTTTAATAAAAAAAGGTACCTCCCATAGGTATTATTTTAAAAACAAATGTTATTGTCTTACGTGAAGAAATCATATTCATATTTCAAAGTATCTTCAGTTGTAAATAACTTAAAAAATCCTGGAGGATGCTATTTTTTTATTAACAATATCACTGATTGGAGACGGCGTAGTTCAGTGAGTAGACACTAAGTCCGTTCACTGGATCCCGTCTTTGAGTACCACTGTGACAGATGATAATTTATTCTGTTACACCAATCGCTGATCGACCCTAGGGTCTGAGGACCCTCCAAAACATTTGAATTTAGGTGTATAACGTAGATGAATGAATAAATGAAATAATATAAAAAAAAAAGCATAAGCTGTTAATGATTTTATCATGTAAATTGTGAACTACGTTTTTAAATAATTTTTTCCATATTTCATTAACTTTAAAGAAACTGTACGACATGAAGACGTTGATGAATTGAAGTTATATTTTAACACTATTCTTGTGATCCTAATATATGACAATGTAACCTATTCCATTCGGATATTGGCAAATTCAATGTGCTGTAACATAAGCGGTCTGACGATATGAATCGAATAGCCACTTTAGATTCATAGACAAGATACGTCGAGTATGATCTCTACTACCACTCCGATGCTCGATCAGAATGCCTCAAATAGATTTAGGGACATCCTGAACATCCAAAAGAATCTTGTTTTCTACTGAGGGCTCTCACTTGTCCAAGTAGGGGAAAGCGGGGCTATAAGTTTTTGGGATAGATTGTTTCGAGTGAGATTGTTCTAAAACGAAAAGAGATAAATATTAGTCTTATATAACTTAATTTTTCGAGGGTGGAATGGCCGAGTGAGATAACGCGTGCGTTGCCCGGCTTTAAGAACCGAAGTTTTAGATAGAAAAACCTTAATATTTATATATAATAATTTAAATATAATAAACTTAATATATAATAATGATGTAGAGATGGTTGGCCGTGATATAAAATGAGAACAAGTTGGTCGGGAGGTGCGGTCAAATAAATACTAAATTTTAAAAATTAGTATTTTTAATTATTACTCCGACGTTTCGACCTATCTTACAGGTCTTCATCAGGGCGTGGCATGTGGCACTGCAGGAGGCAGTTGATAGACTATTTAATATATATAACGAATTCAACTTAATACATAATAACGAATTAAATTCCGCTAATTATAATATGAAGTATGTTATATGTTCCTAATCATAAAGACTGATTACCTACATCAGTTATGAATTGCAAAGTGAGATATTACTACAAGTTTTCTTGATCTTATGTCCCACAATTTTCCTTTATTTTATATACGTTTCGGCGCTTCGCCATCATAAGCATATCTAATCTCTATTTATCTTTTTAAAAAATTCTATTTATATAATGAATGAATAATTGAATATTGAAGGACTTTAGTAGACTATTCTACTTATCATACATCCACAACCTCAGAGTTCCTCACTCACCGACCCTTTTCTATATATATATTATTGCCTTCCTGACGCCATTCAACACTCCTGTTACCACCTACATGCCGATGATTTCAAAATTTACCAATCATTTCAACCTTCTGAGATGCCTGAGACTGCTCGGAAGCTACAAGAGGATATCGACTGCATCAACAGGTGGAAATAAATAAATGAATTAAAGCTAAATGCAGAAAAAACTAAGGCAATCTCCTCATCGGGTCCAGACATCTCATTAGATCCCTTCTTTACTTTCCTCTACTTTACCTCAATAACCCTCCCATCCATTTTTTCCCTACAGTCAAAAACCTAACAGTTACCCTTGACCAGAACCTCGCCTAGAATAACCATATCTCCCAGAATACCCGAAAATCCATAACTGTCCTTAAACAACTCCAAAGACTCCGTGATTGTATTCCTCTCAAAACCAGTCAGCTCCTTGGAACTTCCACTGAGAGTACGGCTGTTTGGTATATGGAGGACTATCTGCCATGCTAGAAATGAGACTGAAGAAACTCATGAACTGTTTCATAGGAAACATCTTCGGTAACCATAGGCGTTCGCTACACCGAGTTGAAGTGGCTTTAATCTACTTCCCGACGAAAATTCCTCCTTGGTGTTTTCCTTTTCCAAGTCCTCAGAACCAAAAACCCTCTTTACATCCTGGAACTCCTTACTCTACGCTCCTCTATCCACTCTCTTAAAACTACTTTCTTCAGCAAATCCCTCGTCATTTGTGCTACCTCCTTTTGGAACTCTCTTCCTACCTCCACATTTAAATCCTCGTCCACAAATTCTTTCAAACAACTACCGTTCTACCATCTACCCCATATTCAAACTTCCGCAAACATGTAAAATTACTTGCATATTGTTTAATTTCAATTACTGCGCAATTGCAATAACAATAAGCCAGACTAATACCCATAAATTTATAACACTTATTATTCTAAGGGGGCTGTTGTCCCACAATAAAATTATTTTTTCATTCATTTATTTTCATTCATTCATACCATGGGAAAATAAATATTCAGGACGCAGTCATTATAAATGAACTAACGCCATGCCTAATTAATCTTGAATATCGACGATAGTAATAATGTGAAAAGTATTGAGCTCGCACCCTTTTAACCTGTCACTTCTCATTGCTCATCGATAATTAACAATAACTGAGTTTCAATACGACCTGGGAAAACTTGTAAGTTAGTTATGAGATTATGCAATGAATCGATAGAAAACAACTAAACATTTTCTACTTTTTTGTCAGGCTCGTTTACAGTATCACTGAATTCCGCTTGTGGTAACTGGATCCTCACTTTTTTTGTAAACTTTTCCATCCCTGATGAGTCACGGGGTCATGGCACTCTGAAGGACTAAATGAATTATGTTGTATGGCGTGACAAGGTTAGGTCAAATGGAACTTTTACAGCTACGGTACACTCGATGAAAAAATATTAACCCAGACGATACATATAATAGTGTCTGTATTAATCAAAGCAATACAAATATAGAATTCGTTTCATACTCTCGCCTCTTACAAGGTTAATTAATACTAAATGCCTGTACTTGAAAATTTAATTCCATCTCGTGAATTAAATAAACTTAGTTTAGAATACTTTCATTCACTAATGGAATAATAATTAAGTGAACTAAAATAAAAAACTATTATTTTTTAGACTTGGTTTATATACATGAACTATGAAATGTTTGTTCAATTATATCTATTTTCTTTAATTTCTTAAATTTTATTTATTTATTTGTTTGCCTCTATCCGCTAGGGTAATTGGCAATCTTACGCTCACTCACACTTCTCATGTTCTATTGTAAAAAAAAATTATTTTCAAGAAATCCAGTAAGATTTCTACTTCTCTCTCCATTTCATAAATGTATTTAACTGTAAATTATTTTTCACAACTAGATTGTCTAAAATATTTTATATTAGGAGGCACCGGGGGTAATACCGGGATAATTCGTTGAATATTCCTGGAGAATTTTAGTCATCATCTATTCCACATCTTTTGCTTCTAAAGCAATTAGTACCTCGTCGTCAGCAAACTGAAAATTAATCATAATAAATTAAAATGAATAAGTGCAGGCCTTACTTGATTGCTTTAGACTACGGCGCAGGTTCGATTCCGACGTTACCTTCCCCATCCAGAGATTCACAGGGAGGTGAGCAATCCCTGTGTCTTACGCCATAGCTCCTGGTCCTCAAGATTTGGGGTAGGACTTAGGGCTAATAATCCCCTGTCCCATACAACAACAAGATGGAGATTTTTGCAAATGATTTTTAACCATCCTTCAGGAAAGAGCCTGTTTAAGAGGGAGTGACTGTTATCGCCTCGGGTTATTATAATTCACGTGGTCTTTGGATATCTTCAAAAGAACTAAACGATCACAACTGTCGCCTATAACAGCCCCTTAGTTGCTAGATGACTTATGGCGAAAGTGATAGAAGTTAAGAGGCGTAAGAAAAAAAACAACTAAGGTGTGTGCTTTTGAACGCACGATAGGAGTGAAAATATCAACAAAGCGGAATTATTAATATAAAATATATATTATAAATAATAGATCATTATACAGTGAATGAATAGATAGCGATAAAGCTTACCGCCAGTGATCCTGTAGGGTAGAAGCGATTACAAAAAAAAAAAAAAAAGAAAGGGAATATAATGCTAAACATTTCTCTCGCTAATATCGTAATCCATATCTTTAATAAAACTCCTTATCTGACTGACGCTAGAGTAGGAAGGCTGAGGTTCTATGGTCATATGATAAGGATGAATCCTGAAAGACTTAACCATAAAATCTTTCAGCGCATCCACAGTCATAAGAATGTAAGCGGGTATTTTAAACAGATTAAGGATGATATGGACCAAGTTTGGCTAAGAGACCAAGATTGTTTAGACATAGATGAGTACAGGAAGGCGCTCAAGAGAATAACGGTTCTTGCGGGCAAGAAGCGCTCCAAAAAGGGTGTTGCGTAGTCTGAGGAGAGAAAACGTAAGCACGCGGAGCTCATGAGGGGCATATGAGAGAAGAGGAGGCAGATGAAGAGGAAGCATTAACTTCATGGTATTCGGGTGGTCTTTAAGGCCTGTTCGTGAAAAAAAAAATCCTTATCTTTAGGTTTTCGACACTACTAAACGGCGTCGCATTTAAATACCACTTTGAATAATAGCTCGTTACAAAGAGGATAGAATGATGAACATTTCACTCGTTTATAATATGCAGGTCCGATTTTTAGTTTTTGAGATGCTTAATCCATATGCAAAAACACTTCCATTAATCGAATCCAGCCGACTTTACCCGAGCGTTATAATTTGGAATCTGAAGGCTCAGTCTAATTCACACTCCAACAAAAAAGTGCAAAACGCGACCCAAGAAGTTTTCCCTTTAAACATTTAGAAATTACGGCGGCTCTGTGATTTCATATTTTGCTACCCGCGGATTTTTTTCAGACTGGTAGACTTTTTTTTATCAGCCTGAAATTCGTAATGTCATAAAGAATATTTTTGCAAAGTTATTGGATTTATTTTAAGAACTTGTGGCATTCCTTATGCTACCTATATGATTTATGATCTGTTGTATTTATTATAGGAAGGTTAGAGGATTATACATTATTACATTATTTATATCAGTTTATAAAGAGTATATATTATATATTTTAATACTCTTGTATTGGGACTGAATGTTAGAGTTGTTTGATTAAGTTCAATAAAAGACGTTATCTTCCTGTACATAGTTTTTTTTTCTACCAATTTTAGTCCTTTATCAGACCTTCATCAGGCTAAATATTATACAAACAATTAACATAACAAAATAAAATTAACAACAATAAAAACATGTAAAAAATAAACAATTAAATAGAATTAATATAAACTAATTATGAACTAATTTATGTCAGTCCACCTCTCCTCCTTATCAGTTAAGGACTAAAAACCAAACTATTGTCTTGGTGGGCCTTTCTAATCCAATACGTCTTGTTTTCATTAACCGCTACTAATGTATACGCTCGTTATTTTTCGTTGTTTTCTTCGTGTTCTGTAGTTTTTTAAGAAAATCCACCCTTTTCCCTCTAAGTATACCTGGGTACGAACAATTTTCAAAATGATCCTTGAAGTGATATGCCTGACCTTACTCAGTGAGATGTTCTCACATTCGGTTTTTGCGTTTTCTTCCATAGCACTCTATCGAGTAAACACCACTCTTACATAGAGAGTCAACTCGGTCGTGGAAAACGATACGTTTAAGGACCAAAATGTTATTGTCGTTTTTAGAAATGATGTCTACCTTGTCCTATCCTGAATTGGGCAATGAGTTTGTTCCCTATGATCTGAGGTAGTGGTCGAGTGTCACCATAAATTTTCTTAATTTTGTTACTCTTAGAAACTTTATTCCAAAATTAGTGTCATCATTTTTTGCATTGATTTAACACGGCTATATTGAAATATATTAGCACCAGATAAAGTTCAGGTACTGAATGTAAGTTACATGCTTCTTTAGCACATATCTCAGTGAATTCCGTACTCACTTAAATGTATAAACTTATAACTTAATACATTATACATATTAGAAGATGTAAAAGATAAACATTGTAGAAACTAGATAAAGATCAGTAGAAACTAATTCGTGACATCTCCTTGCGCCTTGAAGCGGATTTAGCCCCGTTGCAGCAGATATGCTCGTGGGAGATAATGCCCTAGTACTGCGGAGACTTATGGGACCAATCTCTGCGGTAATCCGGCTCCAGAAAGGGAATCTGCACCGAGATAGAAATTACAGTTGAGATTGCCCGGGTTGAGGGGCCCTTTGCCGCCTTTCAGTTATATTAAGGAGAGCTCATAGCAGTAATTGTTAGCTAAAAGGGGCTCTGGTCTAGCTGTTCTTGTCCGCAAAGCGGATTAGTAACCGGCGAAACATAACATCAACCATCCGCTTTGTTCCAGAGGAAATTCATTTTATGGAACACTTTTTGGAAGATTTTTCAGTGTGTAAACATTCATAATAAGATCATTCTCATCAAAGGATAGTACTTAACACGCTTTAGGCGATAGCGAATTAACTTACTTTATTGCAGCTGGCCGTTGGTACTTAATTACAACTCTGCTGTATAATATTTTGATAACATTTTAAACCTTTATGATATTGGTTTGCAGTAGGTCTGAAACGAGTTTTATTTTACATCAGCAGGATAAGTTTTCTCGAACAATAAAATTACGGTTTTGGATAATGGTGATTAGTGAAGGGTGTTACAAAAATACACGTTTATTTATAGTGACTATTGAATTAACATAATTCAATTGAACTGAATTTTTATTTGTGTGAATTGAACTATTTTTTATGGTGTTTTCAAATCTTTGACTACAAGAGTGCTTTGTTTAACATTTGATAAAGAATAGTGGAAAAGATGAAAGATTTAAAAAAAGGACGTTAAAGAATGTTGATTGATTGCAGAGACAGTTATATCACGAATGAGTGAATATTGATTTTATAAAATTAAAATTACAACAGGCCGCTTAGGGATTCGAATTTTTGCTATCATTGCGGTGGTTTCATAATGGATATTTCTAACATTGGAAGAAATACAAAAGTGTAATTTCTCCAAACATAAAAAAATAGACTATTGGTCTATTGGTCTATGAAAAGGGTGAAATTAAATTTCGTAGTAAATTATCTAGTAAATCTCGCACATGAAGTATCTAAATCATACGACGGGTCTACGTTTTTAATATATTGTACAGCTCTATTATCGGTGACAAGACGGCCGAGTGGACTAAGAAGTTACGATATTTCCTTTTTTTCAATCAACTTTGAGCGTGGTAGATACTCGGATAGTTGACTACTAGAATTGGTTGACTATTCACCGAGAAAAGTAACGCCTACTAAAGATTCTCTCCCATCCAGGTGTGTGAGACCCGTCAACCTACTGGAGGTAACTAACACCGACTGTGTGTGAGAGTGCACCAAAGGCGTATACTTCAATTGGGAAGCACGATGTCATTAACCTTTTTTTTGTAATAAATGGCCTGTTTCAAAGAAAAAAAAAATATAAGTCCTCGTACGGCTGCTGAGACTCTGACCAGCCACGATGCATAGATCTATGGGTACCAGATTAATCAATGACCTTGAACTTGAGTGAATCGATGAAAAAGACATTGCCAGATTAGCTCCAATGGGGAACGATGAGTGGCCTGCCGCTACGTGAGGTTGTGTGACTACCTCCAGGCTTACAAATATGTGCTCCAGCATGCAGTGTACATATGTAAGAAGGCGATATTTCGTCGCCAAAGATCTACGTGGTCTATAGCGCCAAGCAGAAATAGAAAAAAAAAAAAGTTAGATCTTGTCTTTGTTGAAACAGGAATGATCAATTCTTGGAGTCGTAAAATAATAAAATAACCAGTTTCAGGTTTCAAATGTGTACCCCTTCATAGACAAACTGACTCATACTTATCACACACAACACAGAATAAAATTGTTTTTAAATAATTTTATTATTTTAATTAAAAAATGGCTTTCCCTCTCTCTTCCTTCATATTACGAAAAACGCCACATTTTGGTCTCTATCCCCCTTCACGCAGTTTTTTATTTAACAAAGCGACTTGCATTGTGACTATCCTCTTTGGAAATCTCTGTATAAAACCTCAAATAGTAAATGAGAATACCCGAAACAGATAATGATAGTGGCATGTGACCAGAACCGTGTGGGTGCTGTCTTTGTTCTCTTGGATTCGTTAATTTGAGACCTTGTTCTCTTTGTCATTTGGGCTGACCAAGTGAGTCGCCTAGTCGGTCTTATAGCAGTTAAAACCAGTTCAGGTCTTGGATGTTAGACAAAAATTCGAATTATATATATATATATGTGGAATTTTAATTTTATTACCTTAGTCGTCAATTTATTATCACATTTCATATTCTAGGGTCCCCTGATATGTTACAAATATTAATATTAATAAAAGAGGCATTATAGATAATAAAATAGAGCATTAAATTTCCTTGAAAGCACTGGTAATATATTTACCCTCTGTTCCATGTGGCACTCCACTGGATATAGAATTATGTTACCAGTCCACAGGCGCTGCACAGTGGGGCCTAGCCGATGACCTATCTAAGAGGACAAAATTTATTAACCATCATTTTCGACTGGAAATCGTGTATTTGTCACGAATAAATATAAATAAGACTTTTGTGGTTAACATTTATTTAATGTAATATCAATTTATGTTAAAAATAAAATAAAAATTAGATTTTTTTTTCTAAATTCTGAAAAAACCAATTTACTATATATAATGACCATAATTTTTGATTGGAAATCATTTATTCGTCACAAATAAATTTAAAAAAAGATTTAATGGTGTAAATTTCTTAATATGACATTAATTTATGGTAAAAATATATCTATTTCCTAGAACTTTAAAAAATAGTATTATATATAATAATCATAATTTTCGATTGAAATCATGTATTAGTCAGAGATAAATAAAAAATAAGACTTTTATGGTTTAAACTACTTATATATAATATATTAATATAACATTAATTTATGGTAGAAAATATATGTATTTCGAGAGAAAAAATTATCATTAACATAAAAAAAAAGGAAAAATATTGTGTACAAATTAATCTAATTTATTTCCTCATCCTCAGTATTGACACCCTCATCATAGGAAAGATACTCTCTGACTGAAGTCCGTCAAAGTCATAAAGCGATAAGTCAGATAGTGATGGAACTAAATGCTTCTGGTTCTCAAAAAACAGAAAAAACTTCAACGCTCCGAGACGAAGAATTTTTTTGAGAAGTAGTTCTAAAACCGTTAATTAGATGGTCAGAACTAACTAAAAGCATGTTAAGAAGCCCTCTATTTGAGACTTCGCGGGATTTCTTTTTTGTGTTATGTTCTCGATATTTGTGGCAATATTTATTTCCAGCATCTTTAGATTCTATTGTTAATTACCAGATGGGCAAAATATGAAATCTCGAAATCTCTGAACTATGCACTCAAAAATCCATAACTCAAAATTTGGTTGACGCAACTTGCGCCATACAGACCCATTCTCTGCACTCCTACTATATTATATCCTCCACTTTCCACCCATTAATTTTCGAAGCAACCAAAAAAAAAAAAATTATTCATATCTCCCTGATCCCTTGAAACCTCGAGAAGAATGGTAGTTGTTATCAGGTCTAAAAAATAAGCTTCAGCTAAGACACATTTCATATAACAAAAATATTTTCCGAGCATTTTTCCGAAGCTCATTTATTTTTTACGTAAATCTGGTTACATTGTCTTTCTAACGTGTATAAATTATATTACATAATTCATAATGTTTTGATAAGATTAAAATATTTGATTCCAAAGCTTTATGTTTATGTTTTCTGAAATATTAAAAAAAAAAAAACTTTACTTAACACAAAACTGCGTAAAAGTTTGACCTATATTACTTTAAAGAATATAAACAATGCTACAAAATGAAAAAAAAAATTGTAGCGGCTGGATACCGGGAAGAGTATTTCACAGACCATAGAATTAATGTTTTTCAAAGAATTGATTTAAGCCATTCTTTAAATGCCATTCTAACCAACTTCAAACTGGTTGAATCTAAATTAATTCAGTGAAAAAGAAATATAATTAACTGAATGATCAAAAGTAGTATTAAGCAATAATGCACACAGGCTATGATTAATCCATAAATGAAGTAATGCTGGAACTTTATAAGAGTTTAAACGAACTTTGAAATTTTACTAGGCCACTTTTTAGGTTTAGGTTTTTAGGTTAACTATTTATAAAAAGGTTGATATATTGCATTTCTCATATTTTGAAAGTTGTTTTTGTCTTCCTAGATCGGTGATCGGCCCCACTTTGCGCTGGGAGCACTCAATTCCAAGCTACTATTGCTTCTGGAAGCTCTACTTCAAGCTCTATTCCGGGGCTGACGTTGACATGGAAGCCTTTCTAGGCTTTCAATTGGGATAGATATATATATAGATGGGATAGATTTGGAATAGATGGGTAATTCTTTTTCCTGTTACCTGGATATTGGCATATCCTTACATCTTCCAAACTCTTTAGCAAGGATTCAAAAATAATATTGGCTATATTATTTTGTCTGTTTCTACTTAATTCATCGATAGTCAAGCATAATATTTTTTTGCTAGCTTCCATTTTATTACCATGTTGTTGGTTTTTCGGTACTGCTTTTACTATATGCTTCTTTCTGCTTCTTTTTATCAGAAACCTACAAAACGCGCATACAACACAAACACAATGGTTAATTATTAAAAATAAAATAACGAAATATTTTATTAAGTTCCTGCATTTTATTGAACACCGTAGACACCTCATTAGAAAATTCGAATTAATGATTTAAAAAAATGAAATATTAATTATAAAAGTAATAAAACATTTTTCTTCTGTTAGAAAATTGTAAAATAATTGATTATAAATATTAAATGATTAAATATTCAGGTACATGAAATTTAAAAAATCATGCCGTATAATTATGTACATCGACTAAGAAAGCATTTTGAAATATATAGTATAGTTTTTTAATATGGCTTGAATACAATATCTTTAGCTGCATTCTGAATAATTAATTTTAAGAGACATACATATCAGATCTTCGGGGTTTCACCAAACATGTCTACATAAACCAAATTCGAACCACACAATCTGAAATACTTCGTAAAATCTTCAGTGCTCCTTGGTTTATTTCAAATCACACCATACACAAAGATATGAAAATACCGAAAGTAAAATTCTATATACACAACATTTCATTCTTGTACTCTCAATCATCCAAACACACTCGTTCTGTCTCTTTCTTCCTTCCTGTTACCAGGTGAGCATCAATGACGACTAAAAAGACTGTGGCCTAGAGATCTCCTTCTCACAGGTTTAAACTGTGAGTATTGTGATACTTGTTTAAAAAGTATCAAGAACAAACGGAGCGATGATAAGCGGTAACACATTTGCTTGACGCGTACTACACAGTGGCAAATATAACGCAAAACTAAAATAGTGCATCATTATTTTTTTATTGTGAATTATATTTCTACACATGGTGTTTTTCTTTTTTATTGAGGCTTTTCTATATTTTCTGAGTGATTTGTTCTCAATTATTTGCTTAAAATCGTTATTTTACTCTTTTTTTTTTAATTTATATTTATTCTGAAAAGTAAAACTATTAACATTTTGCAGGTAAATATTTATAGTAATTATGATTGTGTTGAATAGTCGAGGTGGTAGTTATGGATTATACAATTCAACAGATTCAATAGTGTATAATAATAAAATCGGGTTGGCATCATAAGAATGTATTGTTTTAATAACAATAATTATATATTGTAATTATCATCCTAATAAATTACTTCATTATTACAAATAATAATCAATCAATTTAATAACACTATCAAAAAATGTAGAAGTATTAGTAGTCGTCAATAATAATATATGTGTGTGTTTATATATATATAGATGATCAATCAATTATTTATTGCCAAACAACTAAATTATTTATATTTTTCTACCCTAAGAATCTGTTTTAAATTCATTTCTAAGCTAATTCAATAATTCAATGATTTTATTATTTCATCTTAGAAGATACGATCTTTTTCCAAATATTTTTCATCTTCCATATTTTATCTTTTGTTCATCGTAAGTTTCGTTCTTTGTACAAAATTAGATTGTATATTACCAACGATTTCTCATCAAATAGTTACTTTTCTACGGTTTTAACACATATATTTATTTTTCATAATTATTTTTTGGCCATTTTTTAAATGATGAACATGTTTTTAGGCAGGTTCGACTGCTTAGTCAACATTAGCCTACAGACTATAGACTTTGTTTTTTGAATGCTTCCTAAAAGCTACGATAGGATATTCTGGTACTTTAATATATTTAGGGTTAGATATTTTCTTGTTTTTTAATCCAGTATGTAATATTTTAATCGACAGTATTTTAAAAACCAACGCTTTCTATAAAAATGATTAATAATTTACTCTTAAATAGCAAAACTCCAAAACATTGCAATGGATCTAAGTAGGTAGTAATTTAAAAATCGATTGCATTTTCAAAAACTAAGCGTTTGAATATACAAAACTGGACTTTTATTTTTTTTAAAATCTAAGTAGTTACTATATTGAAAGGAAATCGTGTAATATTAAAATCGATTGTAGCAACATAAGTATACCCACATATCGAAAAATAAAGACACGTTAAAATATATCGAAAGTTTGCTTTGAAAAAGGTAACAAGCAATTTCTCTTTGAAATTGTTGAATTTGAATTTTAAAAAATGATTTTAATTTAAATAAAATTGATTTTCCTTGGAAAAATATGAATATGGCTTGTTATAGTCTTGGAAGTTTCCAAACACATATCAATATCCCCCTAAAATATCGGCAATAAACCAAAAACTCATCACATTATAGTAAAAGAAGATTCAACTTTTTTATTTTTTTAAAACCCTGCCGTGCATTGTAGGCAATACGGGTGTCTGCAATAGTAAGATATTAGGCAGGTCAGCTTAACATCTCACTGCTTTAAGTAGATCTTGGTCTTCTACTCTTTCTTTATTTCATTGGTTTGCTTGAATGAATTTGTTATAAGTCTTTGAGCATCTAAGAAAAACCTTTATATAGCAGTACTTACCTTATGACTACCAAGCACCGCAGGACAAATGAAGACTTAGTTGCTTTGCACAATAAAACACAAGTTCAACCTAACCTACAAAGTTCAAGTCTATTTACACTTTAAAATAAAAAACACAAAAACTAAAAATGTACATAAAAGCAACAAAAGGAACGAAACTAATGAACATGAACAGAAAGCTGGTAAGTCACAATCTCACATACACTGGTCACCAGTCAATCAACCTCTGGTAAACTACCAAGAAGATTCCACGTATTGGACAACAAATGCAGCTCATCCCACGTTAGCTGTGAATACAAATTTACTTAATATGTATGTAAAGAATCTTAATCAGCCACCCATCTGATTGAAAGCTTATTGTGAAAGGAGGAGGCCGTTGTATACCATTAACTAATCCGTAGCTGGAAGCGGACTGACTGAATTAGGGCAGTGATAGAAGGCTTCCAAAATAAACAGAGCCTTTATTAAGGCCCTCCCTGACAGGGACTCCCTTTCCTCCTCGCTAGCTTATTCCCAAAGGTTGCCTCGGGGAACAGCTCCTTGCTTCTTCTTTCTATCCAACGCCTTTCTTATTACCTGTCGCAAAAACACACTTCGTAGGAGACTGGTTCAAACTTTAAGCTCTGCAAAGTGGTTTCATTATCATATATTACTATTTAAATATAACAGGCTTGTATACACCAGTGAGAACTCTCATCATAGATAGCTACTCTTCTCCCTAATGCATCCGATTAGTGTTGCCCAAAATCGGTCTTGCACTTTGCTAGACCAAGACCAAGGCCGCTTAACTGTTGCAAGACCAAGACCAGGACTGGTAAAAAAAATCAATTTTTTAAATAAAAATTAATTTAAAAAATTACTAATACTTGGCAATCTTAGTTACTGTATGTTAATAATTGATATAACTAATATACTTTTGCATTCAACTGTTCTAATTTTTCATTTGGGCTTAGTTAGGTTTGTCCTATCTAAAAAAAATACAGTAATATCTCTATAGTAATAAGGTAATAAGTAACTGCAAGACTCTAGCGCAAGACCAAGACCATGACCAAGACTGAGTTTGCAAGACCAAGATTCGTCTCGGTCTCGCATTTGGGCAACACTAAGCGAGATCAGTGAAACATGCTTATTCGTAAATAAAATATATTGTCTAGACAGTCGATACAAAGTACTCTACAAGATAAAATTATGTAAGATCTAATAGGAAATGGTTAACTAGGATATGTCTTTAACTTAAAAGTTAAATTTTCTTATTGAATACATATTTCATATTTATACATATTCAGCATATTTATTCAGTAATGTTTTACTTGTTTGGTAATAAAAGTATATGCCATCTTCTTAAATGGACCAGATTGAACACTTTATTAATTTTAAACATTATTTTCATGTTTTACTTAAGCTAGAATTGTAATATTGTTAATATTTTTTCCTCGAGAAACGTATCCAGTAAACGCACAGTGATTTTTCATTGGATGGATAATTTATTAATTGTATTATATTACACTATTTATTATTCTTGCTTTATTTAGACTGGTCTAGTTCTTCTTCTGAATGTAGCGTTGCGTTTATCAGAAACTAACAATTATCCATACTCAAAAAAGCAACAACATAAGTTTTTTTCTGTTAATTTCTCCTAGAATCGGTGTCTTAAGGTTGTATTTGTTATATAAATTAGGCCTTTATACACTAATATATTTGCTATTTTTTTACGACGTTTCGACCATCCCTAGGGCCATTTTCAAGTCTTATTGTGTCTTCCAATAAATATCCATTATTAATGTCATATTAATTTTTCAGAGAAAAATTAAATTGTCCTGTTATTTAAGAGTTTCCCCTACGTCCTTTATGTAGGTTTTCCCCTCTTAAATATCAGGACAATTTAATTTTTATCTGAAAAATTAATATGACATTAATAATGGATATTTAATAGAGGACTCAATAAGACTTGAAAATGGCCCTAGTGATGGTCGAAACGTCGTAATAAATCAGCTAATAAATTAAATGCTGGTGTATAATATAATGTATAAATTTATATAGCAAATAAAACAACATAAGCTTGCCTCAATTATTTATCATGTGTAATAAATTATTAAAAATTACCATTATTTATTCCTTGATTTAAAATTTATTTAAAGATTTTATTCTTTTTAATTTTCAAATAATTGGTTTCAGATATCTTCTCCGACCTTCCTAAAGGTTATGTTTTTACAAAAACTTTAATATTTAAAAAAATTTGACCATTTTAGGGAGCAAAAAATTTCCTGTTGTAATTTAAAATAAGAACATTTATTTGATGTTATTGGTGCCCAATATTATAAATGCTCTAGCTACTACATTCATAATACATATGTCTATAATTATATAATGTAATACTCAATTTTCGTTTATCTATTCTCATGGACGCAAGTTCTTTTGTCAGTCGATTTTTTTAAAATATTAAGACGCTGAAATTAGTTTTTTGCAAAATCCGAAAACTTCGATTGCATATGCCCTTAAACGAACTACTGTGCTGGTATACATCATGTAATCATAAAAAAAATATATATATCAAGTATGATAAAAACAAGACAAATAACAAATAATATACCTATCAGTAATTTTAATATAGCAAAGTATTACTATTTTACATATTTTTTTGTGCATCATATTCGTATTTACTGGTACAGATCGTTCGTTGGCAAGGGCAAATAACCCAGAAACTTAGTCAACAGGTCCCTGTTTGTGTTTGCCAAACCGGACTAGAATAGGTTCCCTGTCCTAATCGAATGGAAAGGTCTAAATTTATTCCACGAGAACATCGTAATAAATATTAAGTGACATACGTGGGAATCGAAATTACACCACAAGTAACCTTAATCATTACAGAAACGCGCTATGTCATCTCGGTTTAAATCTGTTCAAATAAACAGAATAATAGTTGCTATTGAATGAATAAACTTGTCAATTAATATGACTAACGTAAATAATTTTTTGAACGGTTACTTATTATTTAAACTTTAACGGACAAGTTTAAATAATAAGTAACCGTACTCTGTTTATTTATTGGTAATGTTTTTGTATTCTGTATTTAAGTTAATGTTCCGTGCGTACCTCATCGCACAGGTACTCGCAAAACGTATATATTTTTTTCCTCTCTTCCTGGCATGTTCGCTATACGTGGTTTCGGTATCAGTGGGTTAATGCGTTGAGAAGTGGGTTACCTACGTCTACTGTTGCCAATAAGACTCTTTTTAAACTTTTGCATAATGTATCATCCATCATCAAGGAGACTTGTTTAAAATTTTTCATCATAGAAAATATTTAACATTAATGAACCTATGAGTAGTAATAAGGATTTAACAGTTTAAATAAAATGATATTTTCACTGTTATTGATCCAACGTTACTTGATGTTTTCCAATTATTTTTTGATTCCTTGTTGAGAGGACGAGAGCGTGCAGGCAGCATACAACTACTAAGTTTAAACCAACATGTCTCCGGCGAGGTTTAGTTCAAAAGGGTAGTCCAATTCAAAAGGAAACTCCCATCAGAAATATGGGCACATCTCTTAAGCTCCTGCAATTACTTTCTCTGGATCCACTTCCTAGATTGCTGAAATATAAAACCTTTTTAAAATAAAATTTTTAGTAAATATAAATTTTCTAATTTTCAATCAAACAATTATTAAAAATATATTCTTGGCTCTGTAGTTTAGTTAAATAATTTAATTTTAATTTTATTAAATATAGAGCACAAAGAGAGACAAAGTAATTAGGATACACGTGAACGGTTAATCTTCCAACATTACACCAATGCAGTACAGAAAACGCAAGATCATGAATATGCAAAAATTAAAAATATATATATATATATATATATATATATATATATATATATATATATATATATATATATATATATATATATATATATATATATATATATATATATATATATATATATTTACAAGCAATATCTCACCAAGCCATCCCAATACATCCTGAGGGCAACAAAAGGTTACATAAAAGGCGTAGAGGAAGGTTATATTAAACAACTGATTAGAAGGGATAACAAAAAAAAATACGCATATCTAAAAACTAAATAATATAAAAATGTGTTACATAAATTAGATAAAACAATAAAATAACAAATTAATAAATACAAAAGGGAATATTCCAAGATGTACATAATATTCATATTCAATAAAACCCAAAGGATACACGTCTACTCCACTAGTAATATTACTATTAATTAACATATAGCTCAAAAACAGTAAAAGTACTAAGGATATAAATGGAAAGCAATCAAACCATTAAGCCATTATTTCTTTAGTATTTATTATTTTTTTATTTAATTTAACAAATTTTTACATTATTTAATATTTGAGTTTTTTTCGTAAGCAAATATTGTTACTTTCCTACCTTCTAATCAGCTGTTTAATATAACCTTCCTCTACTGCGTTAATGAAACCTACCATTTCTTTCACTCAGAATTTGGATGGATCGATGAGACGTCTCTAGTAAACGTATTTTTTTCCCTTCTTTCCTTTTTTTTTTGTGTGTGCGATTGAATATATGTATGAGTTCTTGTTGTTTTTTTTTTTGTTCTGAAGATGCCTGAGTTGGCAGGTTAAATGTTCACCTTTATGTTGGAGACTCGTTGCTGTGTACTTGTAGTTTGGATTTTTTCTTTTTTAGAACTAATGAATAAGTTACTGATGTATTATTGAAATTTATTAATAGGATTTTTGTATTAGATTGAGGAAACTTGATTACTCTCTAATTTCGTAAACGTAGCTCATGCGAAGCGGCAATAGGCGTGCGTAAGCCCCGCGAGCAGACGCGTTGGACATAATGAAGACAGATTACTGTTATAGTCTTCAACCGTCAATATCAATTAGCTTGGATGGCAACCACAACAAGAGAAGTAATTGTTTCCCAGTCAGGCCAATTAACTTTTTATAGTCTCTTTTTATTTTACTTTGCCCTTGAATCAGATTACAACCGCACGTTTCTTTTCCAATACATGAAAGGAATACGCGTTTTTCATTTATTATATTTTCTCTTGCATAACATATAACTTTTTAATTTTAAACAAAAAAATAACATCAATAATTATTTATTAGACCTAACGCAATGCAGTTTTTACTTTCAATTATCAATATATGAAATAAAAAATAAAAAACCCTGTACCATTACAAGGATCGTGAGTTCAATCCTTGGTGAAGAAGTACTATTTCAAGGTAACGGTTGTGGAGGGAGGTGATCGGGACGGGATCACGCTAAACTACAAAGCTTTCCTCCTTAATTAATTATTTGACTAAGCATACCCATTTTATAGAGGCTAGGTGTGTCGCAGGACGGGAGATCCCCAGGGTTCATGACCCACGGCTAATGAAAAATTACTTGTCATTAAAGGAACTCGAACCCGAGACCTCGAGCATAGGAAGTCAGTGTTTTCCAACTAAGCCACCCCGATCCCCTGATATATAATTTTTTTAAGCTAAATATAATATAATAATAATAATTATTTATTTATTCTGGGACGAGTCCCTTTAGAATAATACAGAAAGACATAAATATGGGCTACGGAGCCTTAGAGATACATAAATAAAAATACAGAGTAATTAAACAGTCATAGTAAAAAAATGAAAAATTATAAGTTACTTTCTAATTTTAATCAGTTAATAATAAAAAATAAAAAAAAAAAAAGGATGAAGTAAAAATAATGAAGAACGAACTAATAATTTATATACATATTTACATTAGTATCTATTTACAATTTCATGGGGACTGGATGGATAAGAAATGATTGAACAGGCGGGATTTAAAGGTAGGAAGGGTATTGGATTGACGAATGTGAGAGGGGATGGAGTTCCAAAGGGATGAGGATCGGATAATGAAAGATCTGTCGAAAGCAGCGGTTCGGTGGGCCCTTATGTATAAGTCAGAAGACCGGGAACGAGTATTACGGGAACGAACAGAGGATTTGAATTGAAGGAGCTCAAAGATGTATGAAAGACGGTGGGATTGGATGCCTTGATAGAGGAAGGATGCTAGGAAATATTTACGACGGTAGGAAGGATAAAGCCACTTCAACTATGCATAAAAATGGGAAAAGAGGCGTCCCTTGGCATCCCGAAGATGAATCGTACAAAGCAATTTATCAAACGTTTTAGTTTCTCCTCGAGATCCTCAGAGACGCCCCCATATACCGTACAGCAATAGTCAAAGTGGGGGAAAATTAAGGAGGTGACTAGAAGCCTACGGGTTTCAAATGGAAATAGATGACGAAAATAATTTAGATGTTTTAGAGTGGAAATGGTACGGCGGGAAATATTAGATACGTGTTTTTTTTTCAGGAAAGCGTTTGATCGAAGATTATTCCAAGGTTTTTGACGGTGGGGTAAAATTTGATGGGATTATTGAGTAGGAACAGAGTTGGAATATTAGGAACAGTTTTAAGGAGGTGATTGGAGCCTATTAAGATTGCCTTTGTCACAAATTCTATCCAAGTCTTCTTGAAGTTTTTCTGTGGCAGATAATAGATCGGAGGGCGGGAAGGACAGGTATATTTGGAAATCATCTGCATAGATATGGTATTAGGAGTGATGGATCATGAGGGGAAGGTCATTAATATAAATAGTAAACAGAGTAGGAGATAGAGAGGAACCTTGAGGGACACCACAGAAGAGGGGAAGGGTCTTAGATGAAGGTAGATGAATATAGTGTTATATATTCATTTTTTTGATCTTTGGAGCGATGGATTTTGATGAATGAGGTATTAACTGAAAGTCGATTTCATCAAGAAGTGAAGAATATCAATTTAAATCCTAAAATAACATTAAATTAATATAATGAAAGGTTTCAAAAGTCGACGGTTCTAGAAGGGATGATGTTTTAAAGATTCGGACGTGGATATCAAGATCCGATATAGTTCCATACCGTACCGGTTTTAAAAACATTAATATGTAGCGATTTCGAAAAAAAAATCCAACTCTCGCCTGAGCTTCTTAGGTGCTACAGTTGTAATTGACTAGTTGGCACATGCTTAGGTTTTAAAAATGAATATATTGCTGTTTACATGGTCTTCGACGAACTAAGAATCTATCGTAAGGGTAAAGGGAGGAACAGGGTTTTCACGATAATTAAAAAGTTCCCGTAATTTCAAGATTGGGGTATGAAAAAAAAAGGAAACAGTTATTATCAAATCAGATATAAAACGAGTAGTTACATAAAATGTCATGCATTATTTTGTGTATATTGGGGTCGAAGGGACTTTTAAATCGTTCTAGGGGAAGAAAAGGGAAAATCTGACTTGTCAAAAGGGAAATTAAAAAAAAGGGGGGTGGTATGGAATAGTTCAATAATTCTTTGGAATCTTCGGATAATATAGAAAGAAACTTGTACTATTTGGGGTCTTAATGCTAGATTAGTAATATTTATTTATTGGATGTTTTAAAGAACCCCGCAATTTCAGATTAGATCAACTGTAATGAAAATAGCTCCTTGTTGGCTCAGTAGCCATTTGACCTAAAGCAATCAACTTTATCAGAGATACTCAGAATTTTTTACTGACTTTATGAACATTTAATAAAATGTGGTTGCAGTCTAGTTTATAAGTTTTTCACTAGAAAACTTTATTTATGTTAAATAGTAATTTTTTTTTAAATATTCTTGATTTGATCAATTTAATGCCGTCTATAAATTCACTTGACCTATATAAACAGTGAAAGACAATAAAATTCCCATTAAGAAATAAAACTAATTGAGTCGCTTATTTCTAAAGTGAACCTTAATCGATTTCCTTTTTTCTGAACTATTCTGATCTAAAAAAATCCTTATAATCGTTTATAACCGTTTTATTCAAATAAAAAAAAAATCGATTGTAATAAATAATAATAATAATCTATTCTATAAATCTAATTTATAGCTCTCCTCATTCCTCATTCCCTCCCTCCCTTTCCCCCCAAATCAAATCCCGCATGTCTCAATCTCAATCGCAAAACAAATACCAATTAATCTTCGTCAATCTTTATTTTGGTTCAAAATCGGGCCTTGAAATTTAAGTCTTTCCAAATGAGACTCTATGTAAATTTCAATTATTTTTAGTTATTACTGAAATAACCAGTGATTTTCGGAAATGTGTTCTAAAAATACATAATTTATTTATTAATAAATATTAGTTTTTATATTACTATACTATATTAGAAAATATAGTTTTTCGCTTTTTTTTTTTAAATTTAATGAGAAAAAAATACATTATACCTCAATAAAAGGCATTGAGTATTAGGGATGTATGAAACACAATAATACTACATGTACAATAAACAAAAACAATAGAAAATTATAACAAAGGAAACATGAAAATTATAACAGAATAAATGAAACATGAGACAACATTAAATAAAAACATATTCATACTTATTTACAATATCTACTGTCAACCGAGGGAGCTCTGAGTCGGACCCTTTCCCCCACGTGTGGAGCATAAGGCAAGACCCCAAGAGATCCCAGCGCTTCTCTCTCAGCTGCATCACTGGGATGGGAATCCAGTGGAGAGTGAGAAAGGTTACAAACGCCACAAACGGTCATGCCTTGAGTGGAGAAGCTGGCCATTGCCAGGACTCCAGTGACGTATTTACAAAAGATCTAGAGGCCACTGTCGTTTCAACCTTCTAGTAGGATTGTAAGGATGACTGGAACTGGATAAGGATTGTACTAAGGAATTAGGATGATGGATTAGGTTCTGATGAATATTTGAGAATCGGGATGGAATAACGTCAAGGACATAAGAGATGTTAAGGTCATGATGTAAGGTTTTGTTCGTAACATAATAAGGGGCATTGGCTATTATACAGAGAACTTTAGACTGGTAGGATTGGATGCGTTCGATGTTCGAAAATTTAGTTAACCCCACAATTAAAGCTCGCAGGTCTAGATTAATAATTATTAGGGTCCACTTTGGAAAAAAACAAAGGATATTAAATAAAAAAATAATTAACAACAGTTGTAATAAATAAGCATAAAAGTCTATTAAAAACTTAAGAGGCCTTTTATTTATTAGCTGATTAAACAATAAATATTTACACTGAAAGCGGCCTTGAGAATAACATTATATGGCAATGGGCCTCCTCTCACCCAAGCACACAAACTTGTAATACCGAAGGCATAAAGAATTGTTTGCTATTATTTGCCAAACATCATATTTCCGGGCAAACATGCAAGCGAACGATGCTTTGTCACGCAGAAATATTTAATTATATATACTTACTTATATTTACATTTGAGGCCATTGAAGCTGAAAGAACCGGAAAGGCTTGAGATAAAAGATCTCTGACGGAATTGGGTAAAGAATTCCAAAAAGAAGATAGAATAAAGGAAGAAGGTTCAAAATCGGGCCTAGAAATTTAAGTCTTTCTAAATGAGACTCTATGTAAATTTCAATTCTTTTTAGTTATCACTGAAATAACCAGTGATTTTCGGAAATGTGTTCTAAAAATACATAATCTATTTATTAATAAATATTGGTTTTTATATTACTATACTATATTAAAAAATATAGTTTTTCGCTTTTTTTTTAAATTTTATTGACAAAAAAATACATTATACCTCAATAAAAGGCATTGAGTATTAGGGATGTATGAAACACAATAATACTACATGTACAATAAACAAAAACAATAGAAAATTATAACAAAAGAAACATGAAAATTATAAAAGAATAAATGAAACATGAGGCAACATTAAATAAAACATATTCATACTTATTTAGAATATCTACTGTCAACCGAGGGAGCTCTGAGTCGGACCCTTTCCCCCACGTGTTGAGCATAAGGCAAGACCCCAAGAGATCCCAGCGCTTCTCTCTCAGCTGCATCACTGGGATGGGAATCCAGTGGAGAGTGAGAAAGGTTACAAACGCCACAAACGGTCATGCCTTGAGTGGAGAAGCTGGCCATTGCCAGGACTCCAGTGACGTATTTACAAAAGATCTAGAGGCCACTGTCGTTTCAACCTTCTAGTAGGATTGTAAGGATGACTGGAACTGGATAAGGATTGTACTAAGGAATTAGGATGATGGATTAGGTTCTGATGAATATTTGAGAATCGGGATGGAATAACGTCAAGGACATAAGAGATGTTAAGGTCATGATGTAAGGTTTTGTTCGTAACATAATAAGGGGCATTGGCTATTATACAGAGAACTTTAGACTGGTAGGATTGGATGCGTTCGATGTTCGAAAATTTAGTTAACCCCACAATTAAAGCTCGCAGGTCTAGATTAATAATTATTAGGGTCCACTTTGGAAAAAAACAAAGGATATTAAATAAAAAAATAATTAACAACAGTTGTAATAAATAAGCATAAAAGTCTATTAAAAACTTAAGAGGCCTTTTATTTATTAGCTGATTAAACAATAAATATTTACACTGAAAGCGGCCTTGAGAATAACATTATATGGCAATGGGCCTCCTCTCACCCAAGCACACAAACTTGTAATACCGAAGGCATAAAGAATTGTTTGCTATTATTTGCCAAACATCATATTTCCGGGCAAACATGCAAGCGAACGATGCTTTGTCACGCAGAAATATTTAATTATATATACTTATATTTACATTTGAGGCCATTGAAGCTGAAAGAACCGGAAAGGCTTGAGATAAAAGATCTCAGTAAAGAATTCCAAAAAGAAGGTAGAATAAAGGATGTATCAAAGGAAGGTATTCTAGTAAAAGAATAATGGAGGGTTAATGGGTGGAAAACGTACAATAGAATATTCAACTAATTATGTTATAGCCGCGTTGCTTTTCCTGGTTGCATAGATAGAAGAACGCTAGTCAGTTAAAAAAAATAATATTATGATATTCATATAAGTTATGAATGAATATGAAATGTCAATAATATTTCTGATCTTTTTAATAATGTAAGGATTTTGTTATTGTCCTAAGAGATTGGTAGAATCATTCCCTTCTAACCGCAAAAAAAAATGTATTGATAGACTGATTTTATTGACATCTTGTAATTAAAAAATTAAATTAAGGAGGCCATTATTCTATAATTAGAAAAATAAATATTCCTACTGAAAATAAATAAACTGCTGAACTGAAAATTCGTAGTATCATTTTTAATAATTGATTTTTATAATTTTTAAATCATTAAATAATATGGATATATAGATGAAATACGCATTTTCGATTGAAGTAAATATATATGCTTCATTCTCAACACGCTGGCTCAAAGCATTTTTCAATTATATTTTTTATTTATTTATTTAAAAAATAATAAGATGTCAATAACAATAATTATAGAGAGATATAAACAAAAGTAAAATAATATCTAAATAATAATCAAAAACTATATACAATAAAAAATAAAAAAACCTTAAGATAAGTAAATTAAAAACAGTCATACCTATATACAATCCCTCAAACTATAGAAGGGAAAGCATAAATCCAAGAGATCCCTACTCTACTCTCTCAACCGCGTCACTGGTGCTAAAGCCAGTGGAGATTGATAGAAAGCGCTTTAGCCACTTACACTCATGTCTTGAGTGAAGAATCTGACCATTGCCAGAACTCCAAGATATATACTACAAAAGATCTCTGGGCCACTGCCGCTTCAACATTCGAGGAGGATTGTAGGGATGAGTGGAGCTAGATAGGGATTGTGAATGGCGATTTGGATGATTTTTAAGGTTCTGAAGAAATTTAGAAAAATTTTCAAGGATAAGATCTAGGGATATTAAGGTCATGGTGTAAGGTTTTGTTGGCTACATAGAACGGAGTATCGACTATTGTTTGGAGGAAATTGGACTAAAAAGATTGGATGTGTTTGATGTTGAAAAATTTTGTTGTCCTCCAAAGTTCAAGCGGGTAGGTCCAAATAGGTCAGGATTGTCTTGATGATCAGTAATTTTTAGTGATTGAAAGTTAAGATTTTCTAGTCAGTAGTTTGTATAGTTGGCCGTATCGTCTGTTAAGTTCTTGTCTTTTAAGTCTAGTATGTGGATTCCACGTCAGCCTTCAGTCTAAGAGAAAGCCAAGTTACCGAACTATATCTGAAAAGGAAGCTGGATGGAATTAAAGTGGACTGGTGTATAGGATCAGCGCAGGAGCTTGAAGGTCATAGTGTTTGCATTAGGATTTGTTTACTTTAATGCACTATTTATTACACATGTGATCCATCAGGAAGAGGTTTCTTTGCTGATTTAAGGCAGCTATTTCGGGATCTGAGTCGGGTGATAGAATGGCGGAGTCTTCTGCAAATGTAAAGGAAGTTATTGGGATGGACAGGGATATCAGCGGTAAAAAGAAAATAAAAGACGGGGCCCAAGACGCTACCTTGAGGAACACCGGCTTCAACTGGGTTGGAATTGGAAAATTCTGTATCACAGTAAACTCGAAAGGTGCGATCAGAGAGGTAGGAGCGTAGGGCTAGAGTACAAGGACTGGGGTAGATGGATTTTCAGCTTGGAAAGAAACCCACATTGGGTCAAATTTTACGTGTGATATGTCTTCTTATCTTATATATTAAATATGTATATTGTTTATAAACTTTACATAATATGTTTATGAACATATTAAACAAGTATCGCGTCTAAAGTATTATTACACTAATTGTTATTCCATATTCAAAGAGTTCAGCAATTACGAGACATACAACTTTATTTCTTTCTCTAAAATCATAATTTCCAAAGAGAGTACCGGATTGATTGTTCTGAAATTCATTCTATCCTTGAAACACTGAAGCAGTAAATTTATTGGGAGACTTGATTTAAGCGATTCTTCAAAAACTTCTATAATTGAAACCTTAAATCTTATCCAATTAGGTTTTGAGATTAACGTGATATTTTAAGCTCTCTTTTATTTTGATTTATTACGGTTCTAGTAAATTTATTAGGGAAAATATTTTAAATTCATAATAATCCTAATATTTCTTCTTAACTGTTCAGTCTTGAATAATGTCAGGAAACCATGCATTCAGTTTTTTCTTTTTAGTAAGGTTTATTCTTATTTTTAGGAACGTCTAGAAAATGCTCTCATGGTTGTATAATTGAACTTATCAGAAAATATCAATTATCACACTACATTATAATACATTTGTGTGTTAAAGGATTGTTGTGAGTGTTGTTTCATTTCCATATATTTTTATGTATATATATATATATATATATATATTAGTTTAATGTTTTTGGAGGACAATAACTGGTAGTCTTATATATCAGTAAAATGGTAGTTTATAGGTCAGAAAGGAATAGATTAGGTCCGAGAATAACATTTTAGATGTCGTTCGTTAAGGTTGGCCATTCCTTATTCTTTTTTTTTTACCCACTAACTTGAAGATCATATAAACTTGTATTGTTGTTCCTAAAAATTATTAATAATTTTGGAACACTTAAAGCATTTAATTGAAGTCCGTCTATTTATCTCAACAGTGTCAAAATTTCTCGGACAGATAAACTTCAATGTCTTGGACTGACATTTCATAAAAGAGTGACATGGGACCCATATATCAGGAACAAAACAAATACTCTTAACCTAAGACTACGACTGCTATATTCAATCCTTTCAAGACGTTCGAAATTAAAACAGTCTAAAATTTAATACATACTCTTACTTACTTAAGCTCATTTGTATCTATGATTCACAGATGTATTGGACAGCCAAAAGACTCACATAAGTAAACTACAGACTTTTCAATCAAAAACTTTCAGGACTCTAACAAAAGCTCCCTAATACGTTATTAACATAAATTTACATAAAGATTTACAGATACCAACAGTTAATAAACATTTACTAACAGATTTCACAATAACTTACATAGGCATACCAACTCACTGATTTAAGACATGGCCACAACTAACATGCCCCATGTCACCTGTAGGAGACTCAAAAGAAAATGGATGAGGGATCTCCTCCACTAACTAGATATATTAAATCAAGTTAGGAAGGGACACCGTGGGGCACTCCTCTCTCACACGTCTACTAAATGTAGTACACGTCTTACTCAATGCTCATCTTCCCGACAGCACACTCCCTCGTTGGTATTCCCAACAAGTGTGAGTTTAAAAATGAAGTTAAAAAAAAAATTAAAAAATGACGCCGTTGCAATTATATTGTAAAAATAATGAATAAATAAAATCGTTTTTAGACAAAAAAATTTTCTGTGGCAAAAAATATTGAAATTTTGACTAAAAGATACGGCATGGAATATTTTTGCTTAAACTTTTTCAACAGATTTGATGAAAATTTTGAAACATTTAATGTATTTTTTATAAGGGTTCGATTAAAAAAGAATATCAAAATAATTAATCATTGAATTCAACAGGGCATTAAATATGCATCTTTTTAATCTGTACATTGAGCTCTGAAATCTGTAAAATAATAATGTGTTAGTATCATGATAATGAAAAATTTAAACCAGTTATTCACTAATGTATTTTCCCAATCTTCGTGAGAACACATCCCTGATGAAGGCCTGGAAGGAACTTAGGCGAAAACTTTGGCAAAAATAAATATAATTTATTTATTTTAACTTTTTTAATTGTGCTTGCTCAACCCAACCAACTCCTCTTCATCATTTTCCCAATCTTTGTTCATCGGTGTTAGAATTCTTCTCCCACAGAACATCTTAGGTATTATTTAAGTGATTTCGTTGTACAGCAAATGCTTCACTCCTTTTGGAACAACTCTTAAGTTGGCATAGAGCCATATTTGGAAAAGTAAACTTTATAATTATTCACTAACCATGAGAGAGCGCCAGCCAACACCAAATGACAATTCTTTTTTTCTCTTCAGTTACTTGATCTGACGATTTTTTAATTCCATACTTTTTATTAATTAAGTTGCATAATTTTAAGATTTTTTTTTAATTTTATTTAACAGGATTCTATTTTTTTTAAAGTTTGGATTGTACACGTGTCATGTAGGTTGTGAAGCAACATCAGTCATTCATATTCTATTCAGTCACTACAAAGATGAAACGGTAATGCAATACTTGCTTTATTATTAATGATTTTTACTAGTGTGTGGCCTGGTTTTGGAATGTTTATAGCATGTTTGTTGAGGAATTCGACAGCATGGTTGATTAGTCGTAGTTTGCCAGTTTAATAATGGAGAAGGGCTTCCTAAATTACGAATGCCTGCGTAGTAATGACGAACCGGGCACCAGCCTGTTTTAATATTATCTATATATATGTGTGCTTGTTTTAGATGAAAATTTTTAAATATTATAAAATAGGGCCGTGTTTTATTCCTTCACCATATTTATTTCAATTTACATAGCTACGTTTCGGCCGGTAAGCCATCTGTAGGATAAACACCATTAATTTTATATTCTGATGCAACTCTAAACTCTATGATGGTGCTATTGGTCCAATTTAATTTAATATTCTATGAATTATAACCCTAATTAGGTTTAGTCAATTTTTTAATTTGTAACTAACACTACCAGTTAATTTGTAAATTTACAGTACCACTAGATAGAATGAGGTTGCTTTTTTAAAATTTAAATTCAGATATATCAAGGTAAGATCAACAGACATAAACTATTTTAAATCTTAAGACTTCCTTTCTTTATCCAACCATGCTTGTTGCATGTAGTCCAAAGTCAGATTAAATTATAAGTGTGATTAGGAGGTTGCATATTGTTAACAGCACAAATGTCAATATAATTACAAAATTCAAATTTCAACTAAGCAAATGTTTTAATAATATCCCTTAATAAGTGAACAGTATAAACAAAGATATAACAATATGCAACCTCCTAACCACACTTTTAATTCAATCTGACTTTGGACTACATGCAACAAGCATGGTTGGATATAGTAAGAAAGTCTTAAAATTTAAAATAATTTATATCTGTTGACCTTACATTGATATATCTGAATTTGAATAAAAAAAGCAACCTCATTCTATCTAGTGGTACTGTTAATTTACAAATTAACTGGTAGTGTAAGTTAAAAATTAAAAAAATGACTTAATCTAATTAGGATTATAATTCATAGAATATTAAATTAAATTGGACCAATAGAGTGTAGAATTGCATCAGAATATAAAATTAATGGTGTTTATCTTATAGATGGCTTACCGGCCGAAACGTAGCTATGTAAATTAAAATAAATATGGCGAAGGAATAAAACACAGCCTTATTTTATTATACTACCTTTATTTATAATTTATGTATGTGTGTGCGTATGGGATTGTATTTACTTATTAATAAACATAGCAAAAGTCAAATATGATAAATTATTGCGGCATCCATTGTAACTGCCTAACCTTAATACGGCCTTTAATGACAAAAACGTTCTCCGCTTATGATCTATTATATTGTATCTGTTAACAATCTCTTGCATTTTATCTAATTTAATTTGAATCATCTATTTAATCCAGAATCATCAAATGCCAATGTTACTTCAGTTCTGGGAAATATGACCATTCCTTCAAAATGTGTATTAATTATTGCAAATAAATCTTACTTATCTTTAAATTAATTATTACTTATATAAATAAGTTTTTCACTCAGTAATGTTTATTGCAACTTTACACAGTGATTCAGAGACTAAAAAAACTCTTAAAATGAAAGTATCCAAATCATACTTTTTGTACAATGTTATCATTCCTTAACATTCTCAGAGTGTAGCCCAATAACTATTTTCTCCAATTTCCTCCGATTTCGCCATTAAAAATACAAATTAATAAGCTATTTTCAGTGATTTTACAAAAAATATACAGATATTTTGAATACATATTTTTACATGTTAATAAGAGATAAGTTATTGATTTTTTCTTTGAAATGTCATACTTACGAAAAAATAAGCATAAAAAAAAATTGTGTAGTCTTACAGTTCTTTGGTTTTCATTGTTATAACTATGAACTAAATCGAAGCATGATGTAAGTATAAACGCAAAATAAACTACTACCTAAACTAAGCTACACGCTGGGACTTATTTTTTTCGATAATTGGAATAAAAAAATACTTACCGTCAAAAAAACATTTCTTGCTCTTAATTTCTTTCTTGAAAGTACGAGTGATTGTTCAGTGTATAAATATTAAGTAACATTAACACATTGTTAACTGTGTAATTAAATCAATGATCTTTTAATCTGAATTAACGATATTTATTTACTTTTTTCTTGACAGTTAGTATTTTAATCACATTAATATCAATAAGATAAGATCTATTACAATCATTGTTAGGCGTTGTTAGGCGTACTCGATTGGAATATTATGAGTTCGTTCAACATTTCTGACGTATGTATACGTATATGGTGGTTATGATGAACTAGAAATGTTTTCTCATATAATTTCAAAGAAAATATAGGATGTTTCATTCTGTAACAAATAGAAATATTTAATTATTTAATCAATCATAGAGTGTCTATTTTTTTATTATTAATAGATTTTTTTATACCCTTATATCTTTCATGAAAGTATGTTTTAATCAAATGTTTTCTAATTATGATGTACTTCAACGTGTCCATTCATTTTTTTTTTAAATCACAATTGCTTTGAGTTTTTAATACCAAAAAAATAGTTACATGGTATTGCCTATAGTTTAAAAGTTAGTAAACTAGTAATGAAAGAAAGTAAATAAAAAAATATGTCGAGTTAATGAAGTTAAACAAAGAAATTAATCTAGTTCAAATAATTTATTAACTGAAAACATATATAATAATAAATCAACTTTGTTTCCATTTATTTTATTTTTTTTACTTCCTCTTTCAAAAACGGTTTTATCGGCGATATATATATTTTTTTAACCATTGGTTTTTACCAAAGTATTTTTTTTTTAATACTGATCAAAAGCTCTATTTTATCCCTTAGTAACGTAGCCGCCAAAAGACACCTGTATAAACATCCTATTTCCCAGATCAATGCTGAAATAACATTCAACTTCTAAGGAAATGTTTTTCTTGATAAAAATACATCGTATATTCGTTTTTCTGCTTGAATAATTATTTATAATTATGAACTGTTAAAAATATTCATTTGAAATGATTAGAAATTGGATTCATATAAATTTACTATAAATAATATGTATCATGCGTAGATAATAAATCAGGTTAACAGAAAAAATATACATAATAGCACTATTTTCGTATAACTCTGTTTACACAGATCGGTAATGTCATTATTCATTGCCAATGGAAGACATCAATCTTCAACATTGCCTGATTTAATAAAACTTGTTGAGGAAATATTTCAACAACATTGTTCAGTTTCGGCTTTTATATGTACCTATTTTTTTTTTTTTAATGCATTTTTCTTTTCTATTTTTCCATCTCAACTATAATCAGGCTTGAGCCGATTTTTGTTTAACTGTTAACATATTATTATTTAAATAAATACACATTTTGTTGGAATTTTTTATTTTTTTTATTTTATTATCTATTGTATATACTTTTGATTATTATTTTGTTCTATTTATTTTATTTTTTTGTACATATAGTGTGAATGTCATCCTACCTCACTATAACCAATGTCCAAGAGACAGATTGTTATAATACTCAATAAAGAAATAAGAAAAAAAAAATATATATATATATATAAGAATTTTTTCAGTATATATATATATATATATATATATATATATATATATATATATATATATATATATATATATTTAAAATGAGCATTGAAATTGGTCTATGCCTTACTGAATATTTTTTCCTTTTAAGGATGATTTTAACTTTTTGTTATATATTATTTTTGATCTATCCGCTATCGTCACATCACGCAATACTTATTGATTTATATTCGTGTTTGTATGCATTGACTGCGCAATTGTTTTTTGCGTGTCAAAATGGCATGTTTCATGCGATAAAATACCCAAGCACTGTTTACTATATTTGATCAAAAACAGATGGCTCATGTTAATGCCATTGATGGATTCCATCCTGCTCGTTCTGTTTTTCATATCTAATGCATGCCTTCCCAGTTTGATTTATGTGCAAAGAATTTCTATTTTTGAAGAAAACTCAAGAAAATAAGATCGGGTTTTAATCCATTTGTCCCACGTACAGTCTTACACCTGCAGTTGGTTGGTTGTTTTGACGTTAGAGGTGCAAAACATATCAGCGCCTTAACCATAAAAATACTACATCAAAATATTTAGTTAGTAGATTAATTGGAATAAAAATAAAATAAATAAATAAATAAAAATAATATATTAAAAAAATATACATATAAAAATAAATAAATAAAAGAGTAATAATAATAAAAATAAATAAAAGATTAATTATAATAATAAATAAAAGAGTAATTATAATAAAAATAAATATGAGAAAAGGATAAATAGAATTTATTATTATAACCTTCATTAAATTTACCCTTGTTAGAAATATTATTTTGTCGCTTCTATTGATGTCGTTTCCTAAGGCTAGTGATATATTTTGTGGTATTTTTAAGTCATTCAATTTATGACTATAAAACGGACAATCTTGGAAAATATGAGTTACGGACAGGACACTATTGCAATACTGGCATCTAGGTGGTGCAACTTTAGTGATGAGGTGAAGGTGGGTCAATATTGAGTGTCCGATCCTAAGCCGAACAAGGACGACATACTCTCTGTGAATGCTGGGACTTAAGAACTCCAAGGTCTGACATCTTTCTTTATTAGTTTCAGTTTGCTTGGAACACTCTTATCCCATACGTTCTGCCATTCCTTTTGGATACTCTCTTTAAGCGGCCGTGGGAGATCTAATGCTGCTAGCTGGGTCCTACCACGGACCTACCTACCTGGGTCCTACCAAGGAGCGAGAGTGCTTCTTTTGCTGCTTTATCGGCCATTTCATTGCCTTTTATACAAGCATGTCCAGGTAGATAACTGATTTCCCGTTATCAGTCACAAATGTTCCTATTTCAAGTATGCGTTGAATTCCTGGATGATCGAAATACATGTTTGCTAAAATCTTTAGAGCACTTAATGAATCTGAAGCAATTACTATAGTTTTGTCAGGCAATGTAAACGAATACTACGGGGTCATAGTCATGGCATTTACCTTTGCAGAATAAATACTACTGAATGGATGGAACTTCATTGTATGGGTGGTATCTTTATTCACAAAAGCTGATGACTTTGCTAAGTCAGATTTGGATCCGTCAATGATAATTAAATGATGTTCCGGTAATACCTGAATATTTTGAAATTTATCTCTGAGATCATTTACTCAGTCTGCCGGTGTTCCTCAAGGTAGTATCCTAGGTCCTATCCTATACACAGTTTATACAGCTGACATCCCAACCCAATCCAACACTGTCATCACCACCTATGCCGATGACACGTGTATCCTATCAGTTAATAACGATCCTTTAATTGCATCCCAAACTCTTCAATCACATATCACAAGCCTTGAAGAATGGTGTAAAAATTGGAGAATAAAAATAAATCCCATCAAATCACCTTTACCCTCCGTCGTAAACCTATGACTTCTTGTCCTACAGTATCCTTCAATAATACTCCACTTATTCCTGTTGAGCAAATCCGCTACTTAGGACTCCACCTTGACAAACGACTCACTTGGAACCCCCATACCAGACTGAAACGACTAGAAACCGCCCGACGTTTTCGACTACTGCAGCACTTACTAGACAAACGATCTAAGCTTTCAATCAATTATAAACGACTCGTATATATGACAATAATAAGACCTATTTGGACTTACGGAATTGAGCTTTGGGGCTCCACTAAACCATCGAATTCCTCTCGTATCCAATCCTTACAATCCAAAATCCTTCGTAAAATCCTCAACGCTCCTTACTTTGTCACAAATAAAATCATCCATAAAGACCTTAATGTTCCATATGTTTCCGATTTGGCCCAATCCAGATACCTGTCCTTCCATAACAAACTGCAGAACCATCCGAATCCTCTCGTTTCAAACCTTGCTTCCTCCTCGATCCCTGATAACCCTCCGAGGCGTCTGAAAAGAAGATGGCCTCGGGATCTTCTAATATAGAACTTTAATTTGAGTTCTACCAATGGGTAGTTTCTCTTCATGTTGTACATACCATGTTACCAATTTCACTTTTACTTATTGTATTCTCTATGTAATACAGTTGTAAATTCCATTGAAATAATAAAAAAATGAAAAAAAATCGATGAGATCTGATGCTACTGTTTTTTCTTTGTTAAATTTGGTAGCTTGTAGATTTATTTGAGGTTGTATATATGTCCAGGGAGGTGGTTAATTTTCTGTTGAACTATCGAGAATACTCTCTCTGCTAACGGTAGTGTAGCATTGGGCTTCTGTTGGAATGTTGAGAAAATTTGAATATGTATCTCTGGTAAGAGTGAGCAGTTTGCAGGTATAGATTTGTACAGTAATTAATGGCTAATTTGTCAAGACGGAATGATAGCGGAGGTATTCCTGATTCGATGCAGAGGCTTAGTGACGGACTAGTTCTGAAGGCTCTGGTTGCGATTCTTGTACTAGTATGGTATACTGTATCGAGCTGTTTAAGTATACTTTTTCGGGTGGAAGCATAAATAAAAATACCATAGTTCATCTCGGAGCATATTAGAACTTGGTATATCCTGAGCATAGCCGCACGGTCTGCTCTACCACTGGTTCCTCTAAGGACTTTAGTATGTTGAGCTTCTCAGGCATTTTTCTTTCAGCGACTTTTAGTGATGTTCCCACGTCAGAGACTTGTCAAACATTAATCCTAAGAATCTGCAGTTATTGACATAGAGCAGTGAGATATTGTTTTGTAGAAGCTCAGGTGGTTGCGAAATAGTTCTTTTTCTGCTGAAACGGACGCATTTTGTTTTTTTCTGCTGAGAATCGTAGTACTGTTGATTGTGACCAATGGTTAATGCGATTCACTGCCTCTTGTTTTCGCTTTATCGATAAGATGTCCATTAATATCTGAATTAGTTTTTTTTTTTAAATCGTGGAATAGTTATTTAAGATAGCAAACAAATAATTATTTTCATTTTGTTTATATTATAATTTAAAATACTTCTAATGAATGCCGTTTTTTCTTGAAACATTTATTGTTTACTTTGACTCCGGGACGGTAAATTTTTATTAGAATCATGGGGTAGGAACAGGTACCGTTAAATGATTGAGGATATATGTTTAATGAAATATATAGTGTAGGAAGATTTTATTATTTTACTAATATATCCTAATTACATTAATTAATTATTTAATTATAACAGTTTTATGATTTTGTCATTCAAAATTAAGATAAATGTTTTGCATTTTTACTTATAGATGTCACAGAATTTTTAGTTTTCATGAAATAATGAATGTGGGCAATCGCCTAAAATGTGCGAAATATACTTTAAATTAGATTAAAGTTTACGAACCCGACTGGATTTTGCAGTTATATGTAAAATATGCCCCGTATATTTCAAATATATTGTCCTGCAAGATTTTCATTTCCAGGGTTTAGTAGTATTCTCAGAGGAGAAGAAAATCCACGTTGGAGCCATCAATTTCTTCTGATTTATTTTTCCAAATGATTTATGAGTCTACTTTAAATATATATTTATTTAAAATAAATTTTAGTTTCATTTGTTCCCTTCTAATAATATTTAGGATAGACGTTCTTTTTTTTTATCCCTTATAATATCTTCTCAGATGATTTTTAAACTAAACAATCATTACTTAACCTTTATTAATCCTCAATTCAGAAATGTTAAAAATACATTATTTTTAAAATGACACAAGAATATTAATCAACAAAAAAAAAAGTGTGTGTCTCTTAAGAATGCTTTTTCATATCCATGATACATAATATCTAAATATTTCCCTCATAAAATAATGTTGAATCAAACCTTGAAATAAACTTAATTATAACTAGGTTTGTTTAAAAAGTTTATTACGAGATTTCGAGACACAAAAAGGTGGCAATGAATATATGATTTTAAACTCAGACAATTAAACATGGCGGTCCCTTTGTCGCCTTCCAACTTGGAATGCGATGTGTTCCGCTCGATTCATGCCATATCAACTGTCCTTTTGTTAGATGGAATAGTTAATAATAGGTTTCATTTATACAAACTTTTAAATGTTCAACCACCATATTATGGTTTTAATAAGATCAAACCGTTTCTCTTTATGATTATAAAAAATCCGTCAAAAGAGCTACTGTTCACTCACTGATCAAAGCAAAGTTATTCATATTAAATTATAATGAATGGATAATATAACATTCATTGATAAGAAAATTATTGTTCTATTAATACTTTTTTTTTTAATTTTACAACGAATAACTATTGTATAGCCTAAAAAAATAATTTTTAAGGAAAAAAAAATCAAAATGGAATTTCATGGTGTTGAGGATTTATTGTTGTCTGCGAAATTACGAAATTATTTTTTTAACTATCGGTAATTACTATCTCTGTCATAACTTTATTTACTTATGTTTTGGATCGGTTTTCTTTCTCATTTTTTAACATTAAAAAAGTAGAATAAACAAATAGAAATTATGTGTTTTATTTCATTACGGTGAAAAAAAACCGTCCTTAGGACTTCTTATTGTAATAAAAAAGAAAGTATATGAATAAAAAATATAAGTAACATTTATAAATTTTTGATTTTCTAAACTGTTTACTCTCGTTTATTTTTCGTTTGTGAAGTCTTTTCTATAATGAAAAATTTATAATTAGAGAAATGTTTTTTACATTTGTATTTTATTATTTTCTGTGTTGAAATATATATTATTCGTGCTAATATTTTTAATCAGTTCCTATAATCCTATAGATCTCGTCTATTGTCTAGAATCGTCTATTGCTCCATACATGGTAATAAAAAAAACTTTTATATTATAAAATAAATTTATAATTGCAGCGATGTAGTTCATGCAATAGTTTTGTCGAATAAGCGTCTATGACATTAGTGAAGCTTACATTTATTATTCGTAAATTCATTATAATTTAAAAATGAAATATATGCCTATTGTTTCAGAGTTTATCTTAGAACACTCAGCACAAACGGACCAATGGATTTTTTTTTTAATTTTGGGGGAAGAGGATTCAGCCCGACAGTCTTCTCCCTTCAATTTTTTTTTTTTTGTGGAGGGGGGAGGCCTGAGCCTCCCACAAAAATATTATTTCATTTTTTGTAGAGCTTTAGACCAAAAGCTTCCTCCTCCCTCCACATATCTCTCATCCCCATAGATTCGCCAATGCCTCCCAATATTTGTTCCTATTTTCAAGCCAATGTAAGGAAATATGGAGTATTGTGCCGTAGGTGTTTTTTTTAAATTTCAATCATCTCCAAATTCATTGCCTTGAGTTTGAGCAATGGCATTCAAACACGTTCTCATTCCATATCCAAACTACAGTTATTTCTAATTCTGAATGTTTTCCTTCTAGGAATAATAATTTTTTGACTGACACAATCATTATGATGTCCGTTATTGTAAAAAACATTCACTTAATATTACATAGTTAAACTGTTTTTAATATTTTTATATTACAAGTGAACTTAGATTTTTACTAAATAGCCCAAGAAACTATTTGTGAAATCATATGATTTGTGCTATTAACCATCTTTATGAAACAGTATAACTTGTTCTTTTAACTTTAATTTTATAGTTTTGTACTATGCTATCATGACCCGGATGCAAACTACTCCAACGATAGTATTACTTTTTACTGGTAAGTATATCTACTGATGACTAATAGTCCGGATAGATTTTTCTTTCTTACGGTGGTAGAGAACATACATTTTTTCAATGGATTAAGCCTGTTTTTAAATTAATCTTCTCAAAACTAACCTCTCTAAAAATAAACTAACCACTTATTGCCTTGTGCTTTTTTTCTTATCAATCCATAAAATTAAAAGTATTAGTACTTGTACTTTGTATACATTTGTACTTTATACTAATACTATTAGCTCGATTATGAAACAGGCCCCAGTTTGTTTATCGTTTCGTTTTTCGAAGTTCTAACAGTGCCGCTAATACCAGTATTGCACGTCTGAATTTGATACGCGTTTAACGTTGGAAGCTGGAATATAAATCTATACAATAACTTAAGAAAGGGTCTATGAACCTTTCGAGTAAACGATAAATCATCTATCAAGGAGAATAGATGGAACTTTCGAGGAATGGTTTTCACAGGCCACTGTGCAAATGCCAAAACTATTTGTATTTTATCGCGTATTTTTCTTCGTCTTTCTGCACTGAGGAATGTAAAGAAAGACAATTTAGAAATACATTGTGTATAGAGTTTATTTTTATATTAAACATTAAAATCACTTTTAACAAATATATATATATATATGCTCACCTATTTTTTGAAACCCACTTAATCACTTTTTTCACTGATTATCTCCATGCTCATTTTCGACATTAAAAAGGTTGTTTAATTACTATAGATAAGTAATCATTATAAGGCCTCTCGCTATTTTTTGAAAATGAATAAAACAATGAAATTGTTTTAATTTTATAATTTAAATAGCAAGACAAAGTTTAATTGTTTTTTAAACTTGAAAGGTGCGCCTAGTAGAAGAATGGTGAGAGAGGAAGAAATTTAAGATGACCGCCGCCAAGACTCAGGCAATCCTCTTGAAAGGCACGACAGATAGAGCTCACTCTATAACAATGGTTATAGAAGGATCAAGAATACTTCTAAGTGAGGTAGAGGAGTGAAACAGACGGTGGTTGGCGATTCCGAAAGGAGCTACCTTTTCTCACTGTCAGTTCGCGACTAGAAGCGAATTGGAGCCTCTCGAACTATTGGATCTCATAGATTCTCACGGGGTATGGGGGTTTCCGAGCAAAGCCCGTTTAGAATTGAATAAATATCGATCCCTTGTGCCCACATTGTGGGGTACCGGAGACCACTGAGCATTTTGTACTCACCTGTACCGTATATGAGTCACTGAGGGCGAAACTGTTGAGAGAGACATGTCTCTTTGTCCTAACAGAGAGAGATATTTCTCAATTTATGGCCACAGACAAATATGTGCACTTCAAAGATTTAATATATGGATGGAAATAAGTTGTACTACCAATCCTCTTCTCCCTGGAAGAGAAGCTCCACCAGGAAGGCCGCCAGAATAAATAGAAGAAAAGTAGACGAGACGCAGATGAAGGGAAGAGCAAGCAGTGTACACACCTGAGAAACATAATGTAATAGTTTAAAAATGCAGCAGTTCGTTGTTATAAAACACCCCACTGCTGCAAATACCCGTATGCCCTTGAGGCAGGGGAGGGTCGAAAAATAAATAAATGTCCGTTTTTTAACTAAATAATTCAGTAAATAAGAAACAAATTTTAATATATCAAATTTATGGAAACTAGCCACTCCCAACGAATACAAAAACGTGACATGTACTATTCCTCCGAGGTATAATTCAATAGCTAAGAAACAAATTTTCATTGCTCAAAGTTGTGGACTATTAAAGTTGGCTCCCTTGAACAAATAAAAAAATGGGCATGATGTCGTTTAATTTCGGAGTACAGATTTGCTGTGCTGTTTCTGTTTCTATTTTATTTTGTCTTTCTTTTCGATTTCTGTTAGAAGTATTTTAGCGATGTCTAATATTTTGTTGAATTGGTCGAATTTCTCACAAAATTTATTTATAGTTCCAACAAAGTTGCAAAATTAAGATTAATCATTATTATGATTAAAAAAACCTCTAGAGACGATTAAAATTTTAAAAGATGAAACGTTAGATTGGTCCTAACCTTGAAACCTCCAAGAAAGGGCATACCCGGCTACCCGGAAAGGGTAATACGAAACATTTTTTTACGGGAAGATCTTATATTATTCAATTTATATATGAAATACAATATATCCGTATTACTCAAATTTTTATAATTAATTTTTCCGAATTTTCAAGCAAAACTTTTGTATTATACTATGTTATATTTTGTTTCACAATATTTAGGAGGAAGGCAACGCCCTATTTTTTTCTTGTTTATCTTAAGATCAAGTACTGTGACTAATTAAATTTAATATTTTTAGATACGATTTGGTTTGTTCGTGTATATTACTGGCGCTGTAAATTTAATTTTGTGTTAACTATTTGTCTTAAATTAAGTGAAAATACAAATCTGAAAAAAAGCCTAATAATAATTATTGTTGGTGAAACGCGAATCCAGCAAGATTTAATTAGATTTTAACAGTTAAGCAATAAAAACTAAACGAATTCGTGAAACTGGCAGCCTTTCACGCTAAAGTTTCCCATTTATTTTGTGTTCTTTTTCTTTTCTTTCTTGTCTATTGTCCCTTTTAATTTTTCCCTTCTTTTTGGTGAATGCAAAACCAATTAACTACCATTTCATTCCTACAGTTATTAAATTTTAGTGTAGTAAATTGGGTTTTTTTGGATGTTTATTCTCTCTCTTTTAAAGTATCTTGATTTAATTTAGTTTTGAATGGATCAGTATCCCTGATGAGTATGTATATACAAAATTTGGTTTAGAAAATTAATTTTTATTCAGGAGCTTTTAACAGTAATAAATCAATTCTAAAAATATTGTATAAAGTTAATAATGAAAAAAAAAATCAAGGTCTTCAAACTTTTTTATTTCTGTATTAACTTTGAAAATGTAGTCTATGTGATAAAAATTATTACAAATTCTTAACGTCTTAACATTTTTAAGAACATCAGACAGTATTATTCTAGTGACCATATATGAAAAAATGAAGTTGGCTTTACATCTATTTTAAGAAGTAGAATTATCAAAATTGCATACTATAAAATCAAAGAAACAAATAAAATTCATATTTTTGCATAATTATGTACTAACTAGTAACTAAACACAAAAGATCAAAATCGAATCCATATGTGCTTATTTGTTTTAGGTGAAGTATTTATAATAATATAAAATAAGGCTGTCTACGTTTCGGCTAGTAAGCCATTTTCAAACCATCTGTAACATAAACACTGTGTTCAAATATTACATAATATACAGCAGGTTAAGAAATAAATTTTATTTTATTTTTTTTTTTAGGGGGGGGAAGGAAATGACGTCATTGCCTGAGTTCGTCGAACGTCTAATGCCGGTACTGATTATGCAGAAATATCAAAAAGAAGTCTTTTAAAGTTAATGTACCTTAGGAATAATAAAATTTAATTATTAAAATATATGTAGACCCGATATATTTTTTTGTTTTATTTTCAAAATTTATTTTATGTTTTGAAATTCCTACTATATTTAATTCAGTTAAATTCTAACCTTTATCAACGGTGTATTTGGTCTTCTATTCGTACTGCTGTAGTTGAGTTTGGAAACATGAATAGACTTATTCAAAAGGCCCTAATAAAAGAAAACTCTTAAGGGGCAGTTCTCCTATCTCATATTCTAAGCTTCCATTCTCCCCAGTTATATTGCCTTCCTTCCACATTATGCTCACGCTTTTATAAAATTCCTTTTTCCCTTGTTAACCTACATTTTTATTAACTATTCGAATAAATAAGGAAAATACCAAATGATGCAAGATTTTATTTTAGGTTAAAGGTATTAATAAAGGAAAAAAAAAAGAAGTTTAATTTTTAACTGTGTACTTGAAATAACAGTGAGCCTGTGAGATGTAGTTATGGCTTAAGCCTACTGTGTGTCGTATACGGCTGCCAACAAGACACTCTTAAACCTCTCTGTGATTAACTTTATAAACATACATTTATAAAAACTATCGAAATACAGTCCCCATTCGACAAGCAGGAGAGGAGGATCACTATCATTTTGCCTGATGAAGGTCTGATAAGAGACCTAAACCAGCTGCGAAAAAATGAAAAAATAAATGGAATATACAGGAAGACAACGTCTTTTTTTGCAAAATTAAATTTCAATCCTGTAATATCAAGCCACAATTAAATAAATGATTTTATTCAAACAGGATGATAAAAAGAACTCAAAGATATTTCTTGGATGCTAAGAAAGTTTTGAAGCTAGAAACACTACAGTAAGATGGAGCAACTTTGGGACTAGGCGGGTAACTTTGGAACAGTGGGTAAAATTTAGTTTGTAGTGATTGAGTGATGGATACACTGTGTTGTTTTTAGTCTCTAAAAACGCATTTTGTGTGGGCATGTACTGCGATACCGTCTTGCGGTAGTTTGTGAACCCTAATTCACTATACTTGTTGTGCAGTTAGGTTTTATTTATTTCCATTGCCTTTTTCAATATTTTTATTTTCATGAAACTTCCGCTTGTGCCTTAAGAGTAGTGTGCCGCAAGGTAGTAGCGCAGTTCATGCCTACACAAAGCACATTTCTGCAGACTAAACCAACTCAGTGTATCCACCACGGAATCACCACAAACTAAATTTTACCCGCTGTCCCAAAGTTATCCCATCTTACGGTATTCCATTCAACGTCATGAGCTTGGGGCTAACAGGTCATGGCGTAGCTTTTTCTCCACTCTCGTTACGTAGCTTTGTCTCCATCACGTTTCTTAGATGTTTACACAATGTAGAATTGAGTGAACTGTATACGGTTAATTTAATTTATGTTATTACACTGCGGTAGGTGTGTAAAGTAACGAAAGAATCCCTCAATGTTGTTAGTTATTAGTTAATGTCTGCTGTACCGACTGGTAAACATTCGAGTGGTAGACCAAAGCGAAGGCGGGAAGATTGCATGAGGGCTGATCTGCCTGGGCTGAGTTTATACGGCGATCGGTGGAGGGAGGTATGTAGACAGAAGTTAGGTGGTGTTAGCATCAACTTCGGGTTCGCTAACCTTTTATTATTATAATCTACATCTTTGAATACAAATATAATGTTCTTTTGTTTCTGTCACGAGCACGAAGCTGAGTCAGTATAAGTTGTTCTGGTAGTTTTTAAATCTTGGTTTTTTGGACAAAGGCGGGTCACTTACGCTCAAATATTTACGGGAGTGTCCACCGAGGGTAGGAAGGTCCTCTCTCCTACTGAATTTTGAAGTGACTTCTGTTTCTTTAACACGGCGGGCTTTATTTCCCCCCAAGTAACTTTTATTCTTGATTATAGTTAAAATCACCCAACCTCGTGCCTTCATACAGTAACGACTTTTTATTATTTAATGCCTTCAGTCTTCTAAAGTGACCACTTCTAATTATATCCGTGATTACTATGGATTTTTTAAAAAGGAAAATAGTTGTTTTCTATTTATTGTTCAAGCTTTTACTTATTTAAAGTGAAAATTACAAACAAAATTGAAGTTACATGATAAACAAAACACTTTAAGCTCACTCAACCTTTTACATGAAAACTTAGAGTGAAACTTAACTAACAGATGTAAAAATATAGAAAAGAATTATACAATAAAATAATAATGGACTGCATGATGTTAAACAAAAGCAAATATGGACTAAGAGGTAATTTTTACATAATAATAAAGAAAACAAAATTTAAAAATTTTATATTTTATTGATACAAAAATAAAACAATGATTGGTTGGTAAATAAAGAAAAAGATTAATAGAAACAATAATTAAATATTTCTTTATTTAACTGTCCTAAAATTAATTAATCTATTACCAATAATAATAATAATAATAATAAAAGGCTTAGCGAACCCGAAGGTTCGATGCCGACACCACCAATCGCTTGTTACACACCTCCCTCCACCGTTCGCCGTCCATACCCAGTCCCTTCAGATCGGCTTTAATGCAATCTTCCCACCTTCGCTTCGGTCTACCCCTCGGACGCTTACCATTCGGCACAGCAAATATTAACCTTTTAGGAATTCTCTCGTTACTAAGCCCAACAACTTTACAAGCCCATTTGATTCGCCGCGATGAAATTACCTCAATTATATTACCCGGATACAGCTCACGCAATTCGGCGTTGTGTAACCGTCTGAACTCTCCGGTTAACTCATCCTTCTTCGGTCCGAATATTCTACGCAATACTTTATTTTCAAAAACCTTAAGACGCTGCTCATCCCTTAATGTAAGCGGCCAAGTTTCGCATCCATAAAGAACTGTAGGCAAGATAATTGTTTTATAGATTCTAATTTTTAAGTTCCGGGACAAGAGGCGCGAACTAAGTAGTTTTGTCACAGAAAAATAACAAGCATTTCCCGCCTTCAGTCTAACCTTAATCTCTTCTTCAATTTCGTTTTTTCTAGTTATCGTAGAACCTAGATACCTAAATTTATCTACCTGTTCAAACATATTACCATCTATATCGATATCACCAGTAGTATCGCCATTTTTGCAGCTAACCATATATTTTGTTTTATCCACGTTTATTTCGAGTCCTAGTTCTTTACCGGCTTTCATTAACGTTGTCGTATTTAGTTTTATAGTTTCAACGTCTTCGCTTAACAGTACCAGATCATCAGCATAGCCCAGCACGGATGTTGTCCTGCCCAGATCCAACCCTTTCTCGGTTCGCATTACCTCCCTAATGGCATGTTATAAATTACCAATAATAGAAAAATGAAATAAACAAATATATATTACTCATATTAAAATAGAATTTATATGAAAAAGAAATGGTTGAATAACTTTACGTGACCGCCCATTGGTTATTTAGTGAGATTATTATGGCTCCCAAGCAGTATTGCTCAAAATCGGTCTTGGTCTTGCATTTTCCAAGACCAAGACCAGGATAGGTAAAAAAAATCGTTTTTGTGAATAAAAATTAAGGCGAAATACTAGACAATTTTAGTTAGTATATGTAAAGAAATGGTAGAATCAATATACTTTAGCATTTAACTGTTCTAATTTTTCATTCGGGGTTAGTTAGGTTTCCCCGTTCTGTAAAATTACAGTAACATCTATATATTAATAAGCTAATAGGCAACTGCAAGACTGTTGCTAGATTCTAGACCAAGACCAAGACTTAGTACGCAATACTGACTCGCATTTAGACAACACTAGTCCAAAGTTTTTGACTTTATCTAATCTCGGAAACGATTTCCCTTTTACACAGATCCTGTTTTTGGGATGGAATTTTCGAACTATTGTACCTATGCTAGTGATATTTATTTATTTATAAATATTATCTTAGTCGATTAGGTTCCATCAAACTGAATAGTGCCTCCATTTTGATTGTTAAAGAAATTTTGTAATGACGTATTGTTTTCAAGTCGTTGGAAATTATTAATTAACCCGCCATTCACGTGGCAGAACGGTGAATTAGAACTGTCACTTTCAGAGCCTCAAATTTTTAACAAATATTTTGCCCGGTTTCTTTTTAGTTGTAAATTTCTTTGAAGTGCTTTAAGAAATTGAATTTATTATAAAATAAATATAGATACTTTTTTTTTGTGTGTGTGTGCTATACTCTCGTAAGTGTTTGTATATGTTGAATAAATTTCTTGTTTTTTGTTTTAGGTAAGTTTCCAACAGTTTCCAGTTTTTTTCAGTAAGTTATGAATTTGACATATATATATTTTTTATTTTCAATTCATACGCGTTATGGTGACATTATTTAAATGGAATGCTGTATTCGTTCTACCGAACATTTTCACATTTCACTACCGAACACATGTTCGAGACAGACACCATCATACTTGTCATATTTTATATTATATTCATTATATTATCGTGACAGCTTTTTTATGACAGTATATAATATGATATAATCAAGCTATGCTAAATTCATATCATACGTTTGACACTTTTTGTTTTTTATTTTATTTTTTCTCTTCATACCTCTTTATCTGCACCTGTCATGAGAGCAGATATTTTTTATTAAATTCTTAGATATAAACATTTTTTTTTATTTAATTCATCTTTTTTTTAATAATTTGATCATCTCTGATATATACATTTCTGTACCTCAGAGGTAAACACACCATGTCCATTTTTGTATTTGTTTAAGGGAGCCAATACTCCATAACTTTGAACTAGAAAAATTTGTTTTTTTTTATACTGAATTTGTATGCCGGTGGTTAAGGACACCATGTCACACTTTTCTATTGTTCAGTGGAGTCAATTTTCCATAACTTTGAGCTATTAAAATTGATTTCTTAGTCAATAAATTATTTAATAAAAAAATGGACTCGGTACCCATAATCTCCGGGGTATAGTTCCAAATATTTCCAAATCAAAAAATATAGTTCCAATTAAATGGCAACGTCTCGGCAGTTACTGTCTTCTTCATCTTCAATCCGATTGATTTATTTTATCACTAGTGTATAATTCAATCTAATCTGACAAATTAAAATTAGATTGAATTATACAGCATTGAGTGATAAAATAAGTCAACTGACTTAAAGACGGCGTAACGCCCGAAACGATGCCATATGGCTGGAGATAGTTGAATCAATAAATATATATTGGAATAATAAAAGCACAAATTATTTCAATCCTTGAAAAGATTATTCACCTTAAACCTAATTAAATTAAATTACAACAAAATAAATAAATGAGGTAGGTAGATAACTAACAACTAAAAAAATGTATTTCAATATTGTTAATATTACCTTAATATAGGTTAATTTTGCTGACCTTACTTAAAAGTTTTTATTCGTTATTACATAATGTATGCAAAGAAAAAAGTACACCCCTTAGTTAAGGAAGGCCTACTACGAAAACATTAGGGATAATGTAGCATTTTAGTATCTCCATTGAGTAAACCCCAACATTTTTGTAGAGAAACAGCAGATGCGGAAAAAGCAGATTATAAAAAGGGGCAAGATAATACTTTTCTTATTCCCAGACCGCGGCCTTCCAGATGAGCTATATTTTTACAGTCATGTTCTTTTTTTCTCCAGTGGAGGCTTAGTACAAGTAAAATATGAATACAAATATTTATAAATTAATATAAATATTTATCTGTGTTTTGTTTATATATTTTTTGTCTGCATTGTAGTACCATAGTTATATGAGTACTTAACACAACCTCACATACAATGTTTTTTTTTTTTTTGTTTATTGATAAATATTACAATCTGTCTCAATAAAGGACATTTATAATAGAGTTCTAAGAGCACATTCACACCATATTTACAAATAAAAAAAAAAAATAAGCTAACTTCAAATAATATAAAGCTACAAAAGAACAAAATAAAATATCATAGTGAGAAAAAAAAAAAAGTAATGAAAATAAACATCTTAGACGCAGGCATACCTATTTACACTATTTACAGTCGGCCATAGGAACTCCGAACCATACTTATCCCCCCACACGTGGAGGGAAAGCAAGGCTTCAGGAGATCCCTGCGCTTCTTCCTCAACCATTTCACTGGCATTGAAAGCCAGCGGAGATTGAGTAAGGGCGACATACAATGTTGAATTGCATATTCAGACCAAAGCGGCTCACAGTGAAATTGATGCTCCCCGTAGAAAAATAGAAAGAATACTTAAATGATTAAAGTAAACAAATGAAACCAGAAACTCTTCAAAAGATTTATTTATAATCTCATTTTAAATATGTGAGAACTCAATAAAATTAAAATATTCATCACTGATTTTTAAAAAAATTAGATAATTTTACATCACAGTCAAAATGATATCTACACTTTTTATTAACTTTTAAATCCTAATAGTTTAGTTCAATACCTTGTAGGCAAGACATTATTTTTTACCACTCCTTTCAGTCTGTTTGCAATGGAGTCGACCAATTTGTTGGTGATTTCGGGCTTAGACTGTTACAATCTTCAGGGGATATTTTTTCTTCATTGCTAGTAATTTCGTGTTTTCTGATTTCTATCTCCAATTTTGTCCACAATTTGCGTTCTATCACATCAAGATTTGATGACTGTGGTGGTGTTTTTATATATTTAAGAGTGTTTGGATTCAATATACTGATAAAAACAAAATATGTTTTTGGTTTATTATTTTCAATAATGATCGATCAAAAAATTCAAAAACATAACCCCCTCTCAAAATTTGAGGTTTCACGTTTCAAGACGCGTAGTATTCGAAAAACGAATAAAATTTTTTTTCTCCGTCCGCCGTCCGCGCATTTTCTCCGAAACTACTGGAACGATTTTTTTTCAAATTTTGATATAAAATCAGAGATCATCCGAGGATGACCCTCCTTCATCGACATTACTCTCCGCCGTTAACTTTCAAAATGGCGGCCGAAAAACCTATAGACTGTAGCTCCTAAACGAATGTACAGATTTCAATGAAACTTGGCTAAAGTCATTTTCTCGACGCCCTTTAAATTTATCTGTATAACATACTTCAACGAAAAGAAGCTGGAAAAAAAGTTACGAGGGATGGTAAAATTAAATTCCGAATAACACGAAAAGTTTTTACTTTTTTGTTGATATTGTATTAGTTTTTTAAAAGTTTTTCCTAAAATTTCCTAAAATTTCCTAAAATACAAAAAAAAAAAAAAAAATCGTTAAAATCGGACAATTAGGAGCACAGATATGGTCTCCGGTTTTTTTTTATGTGTTCTGCTCCAAATGTTATATCCTTGGTTTGGTTTTTAAATTTTAAATGTGTTACTGAACTAATGCTATTTATTTAGCATATTACCAATGATTAAAGAAAAACAGTTTAGTCCAATAATTGGAATCACCTTTTGTTTTTTTTTCTTTGTAACTCGGAAGGTAATGTTACTTTAGATGTATAATTGTTTGGAGATAATAAACTATTGTGAAATAATTTGCAGCGTTTTAGTTCTAATATTGCACGGTTTCTTTCAAATTTCTTCTCAAAATGTCTATGGAAACATGCTTATTCACTATACCATGTGAATATTTTCACTACGTAGTAAAGATTTGCTACCACTGAAGCCGCCATACAACCCAACACCAAGAAACATAATATAAGAAAATAACATGAAAACAATGGAAAGAACACTTTACTGGGATGTTTATTAGTTGCAATATATTATTGTTTTTAATGTAATATAAATTGAACTATTTATTTATTAAATAATTTCTATAATCAAGGTGTATCATTTCTACTGTGAGCCACTGTATGTTAAAATGTATAAATATCATATATTTAATATTTTGTAAAATATCTATGAAGATCAAAAATAAACAGTTGAGAAAAAATATTATTGAGTTACAAAAACCAAAAGGAAAATTAGATATGATTCTGTAATACTGTGTCAAAATATCTTCACTAATTTTTCTGCCTTAAAAATTTAATTTTTTAATCTTTATTTTCTTTTGTTTTTATTTTGAGTATGTGATTTTTAAAAACTTGTTTTTCTCGTACTCTTCTCTCAGAACAATATTGTTCATCGTACGATATCTCTCATGTCGACGAAATCGGCATTAGTTCAGTCCGTGGATAATTTAATCTGTAACCTTTTGTTTTGGAGTACGTATCTGAAAGCAGAAAATTATTTAAATCAGAGGCTGCAACTTTTTAAAAAAACTTCCACTTCAAAAGTTTCTGTGAAACTCAATGGAAACAATATATAAAAAAATATAAAATATTTTTAAGGTATTCTAAGGAACTTTCTTATAATTAAGTTCTAGGATTTTGGTAAAAGTTTAACTTGTATTATTAAAGCTCTTAAAAAAATTCAGTCTAATGAAAATAAATAGCAATTGGTCCTAAATTAGATTTAGGATTTGTAATAATATCTACTATTTATTATTATTAGTAAATAATTAAATGATTTACGTATCATTCTAATGTATAATTTTTTTTTAGAAACTATGAATAAAAGTAATTTTTTAATAGATATTTTAGCGAAATCGAAAGAACTTTTAAATAAAAAGTAATTAAATACAAATTTATTGGTTTAACTGGTGATACCGTCATTTTTTTTTAATCTTGAAAGTCTTTGTCCGCAATTCAGACAGATTCTTATTGAATTATTAAATACAAGACTCGTTTAAACCTTCGTGAATGGCTTCATTTTGTTCTACGCTACGATTTTTATGTTTAAGAAAAATTTCCTTTTTCAATCTGGAGATCGTTAAACTTTGTCCGTTTAAATAGTTACTAAAAATTCATATACTTTCCACTTGAATATACTTTGGTCACAAAATCGAGAAAAACTTTGGCCTTCAGAAATATTAGCTATATCCTCACATATTATGAGTTCACTACAGAAGATCAATACATTTATATTTTAACATTTTTTTTGTTCTATTTTGTAATAAAATTATATGACGGTTCAAGTGGAAACCGAATGCGTGTTCATAAATCTCTGGTATCTCTATAAATTAATAAAGTTTACCACTCTCCAAATTGAAGACCAGATTTCCAGAGAATTTTTGTTAATGAAATGTCGTAAGTAAGGATAACATGTCGAATTCACGAAGTTTTATACGATTGTTAGATTGTTAATAATCTGATAAAAAAATATGTTTACCGTTGACCACTACTTTTTAGTTAGTGATCGTTAGTAGTTCTTTGTTCAAGTTAATCGTGACCTTTATACTTCTTGGGTATTTGTCCACATTTAACTTATAAATTTATAATCATCTGACATAAACGTGTCATGTGTTTGAAGATTTTCATAGTTTGTAGTACAAAACTTTTTTATTTAATGTTTCTGAATTCCAAATCTATTAACCAAAGGAGATCACTCCCTATCTAGACTTTAAATTGCGACTTAAGTCCCGTACCATTTTAAGTAATTGAAGCTTAACTTTTATTCCATTCCGTCGAAACTTTCCGTATCATCTTATAATTACCTTAGCCATCCCCTTGGGTCGATTAATTGTATATTGGAGATTGAGAACATTTTGCTTTTAATAGAAAAACTTTCTCAGTTCTATAAGTAATACCGCAATTGTGTTACCAAACACTGTTATAAGTTTATTAATTTTATCATAGCCTTACCTCTTGAAAACTTTGCTTGATGACGTCCATTCCAAATGTCATATCAGGCGAAAAATGAAATTTCCTAAAAATAAGTAATCGATCTACGCAATCGAAACTTTTTCTTGACATTGAGGTATTGGAAAACTTTAAAGATAGGAATTTTAAAATTTGGTGTTGTAATAAGGGATCCGTAAGAGCTTTTGTGAGAACCACAGCCCTGATGAAGGCCTGAACTTAAGGCCTTTAACGTCGACAAAAATAAAAGTAACTATAATTTATTTGTTTTTACTTTGTTACTCGTGACCGAACACAGCAACTATCTATTCAATATATCTACGACAGTCAATTCTTAATCCACTATCTTGTATAATTTAGTATGTAGATTTAATTATTAAATTACTATCGATAGATTCGATAATCGATTAAAAATGTTTTTTATAATTCTATCCAATTTTATAATAATCGTTTGAGATGCTGTAGTAATTTTCCTGGAATAACGTGCTAAAGCTCAAACGTTTCCAGCTAAAAACAATTAAGCCGAAGGGAGTAAAATTAATACGACGAAGGGAATAAAATCAATATATCAAGAAAATCAGAAGATAATAATGCATATTCTTTTTATTATTAACTAATGTAAATTAGAAAGTAACTTATAATTTCTCTAAATATTTTTTTATTTTATTTTATTTTATTTTTTTACTATTTAATCAAACTATACTCTTGTTTATGTATCTCTGAGGCTCCTTAGCCCACATTTTTGTTTCTCTGTATTATTCTAGAGGGACTTGTCCCAGAATAAATAAAGCATTATTATTATTATTATTATTATTATTAGAATTATTACAGACAATATGACAGTACTTGAAAATATTGTGATAAATCATACAGTATGAATAATAAAAAATTGAAATAATATATTAGAGCTTAAATACCACCTTACTTCTGCGATAGATAAGCTATAAAGGTCTGGACATTTTTATAATCTTTGGTCGAAATAACTCTCAATTTGGGAAGGGTTGGTTGTAATGTTGGCCATTCTCCTATAGAGATGTTCGATTGGGTTTGGATCTGGGGCAGATGATTGCCACTCCAAACATCCGATTGAAGCATTTTCCAGGTATCGAAAAGGGTGCCCACTTTTATTTTTTTTTCCACTCAATGTGTATTGCTTTATCTGAAGCCATGTTGGTGGAAACCGAACAGCAATATACCTGACAATAAAAACACTTTGTTGTCAATAAGTATTAAAGTGATAGGCTTCTCTCGTACCTCACTGTCAATATTAGACCGATTTATGTCAACCTTCTTACCAAATTACGACGAACAGGCTTCTTGTATTTTGCTTTCAGTAATTTTGAACTGCATAAGAGCTTCTTACTATCTCTGATTGGTCAATCTGTTCCAGGCTATTGAAAGGAGACCTACTTGGCTTTTGTTAAAGTGATTCTATTTCTTGATAGTCCTTGATTTGGCAAAATTCTTCCTACTTAACTTTTGTTGATTTTCCAAAGATTGATTATTTTGTTTTATCCGTACATATATTATTACAGTAAGGCTCGAAATCGGTTTTGTACCAAATATAAGCTCCTGTCATGCTCAAATACCACGAATGGGGTACCATTGGATTCAGAATTTCACGAGGGGTTAGCGAATCGTATTCTTCACTTTTGTTTTTCTTTCTAAAATAAAAAAAAGTTGATACAAACATTTTGCTAGGCTTCGATACGGGAACGGTGGTAGGTCTGTAGATCGATACGGGACAAATTGGATCTTAAAGATTTTGATGTGTACAGCAAGAACCGGATAGTTCCCTCGGAACTATCGGATCCTGCGTTTTTAAGCCGAAAAACGTACTATTTTCGAGATAACGCAAGGCATAGGGTTCGCATCCACGCAACCTTACATTAATTGTAGTACTGTCATTGAATACATGTCTCATTTCGTCGACTTGAGGTCTCTATGATCGAGAGAGGGGGAGTTTATATTATTCATCGATGGTGTTTTTGATCGGCAAGCCATATCATCGTTAATTTTTCACCAAATCTCAAGATTGAGCCACCAATTTCGAAGGCTTCCTTCTCCTTCAGGCTGGCAAAATAGTCCAATCACCCAGAAAATTCAGGCTAACAAGTTATGAAAGAAAATAAACTTTATTTGCGAATAACTGAAAAATTACACACTTTTCCCTTGGTTATGCCCATAATTATATAAAAGATTACTAAATTCCCTACAAAAGGAAAAAAAATCACCGCAATCGGACAAAGTTTAGCAAATTTACAGCTTTCTTAAATTTGTATACATGTTGGTTCCAAACAAAAATGAAGATTTAAATTAATTTGGTTTGCTTTGTGGATTATATTTATCGATAAAGTAACATTTGATGTCTTAATCTTTTGATAAGTTGCATTTTCTTATTAATTTGGCATTTGATAACAATATGCTGTGCGAATTTTTCGCACGGGTCTACTAGTTACATGTATTTCTTTAATACAGTTGTAAATATCATAAATACATTATTTTTTTTTAATATCCTGTGACCTTTCAAAATTAAATAATTTGATTAAATTCGAAATAAAATTCAAGTTGCTTGATAGCCCTCTACTGTTCTCAGTCTGTACTCTACTGTTATAGACTTGGGTGTTTGTGACTCACTTTCAGTTAGCTCCCGATAACCGTTTAGAAGTTTATTGATATTGATATGATTATTCATATTATTATTCATCGAAATAATATGTTAGGATTGGCATAAAAGACCTCTTATTGAGGTTTTTGAATAAATAAGTTACCCTAGTTTTAGTTGCAGCCCAAACGGGAAAAGAGCTATTGTGTGAAGAAAAATGAAACTGTGGGTGGAAAATAAAGAAAAGTGTTTTTGACAAAATGACGCAGAAAAAAAAGCTAAAGTTTTTTTTTAAAGAATAAGAAACAACTCAAAATTTAATTATTTATTTTGTCTTGCTTAATTTATTTTCGCCCTTTTGGACATACGGTATTGAGCTTTCAGGCTCTACAAAAACATCAAATTCTTCCCATATCCAATCCTTACAATCCAAAATCCTCCGTAAAATCCTCAATGCTCTTTATTATGTAACAAATAAAATTATCCATAAAGACTTCAACATTCCTCTTGTAGAAGACTTGGCCCGAACTAGATATACCTCTTTTCATTCCAAACTCTTTGGATACCCCAATCCTCTAGTTTGTAACCTTTCATCCAACACAATTCCTGGCAACCCTCCGAGGCGTCTAAAAATTAAAAGAAGATTAAAAAGAAGATTAAAAAGAAGATGGCCAAGGGACCTCCTAAATTAATTTATCGTTGAAGTGTTACCAATGGGTAGCTTCTTCACAAATACCTTCATGTAGTATATTCCTATAGCAAATTTACTGGTTGTATATACGTTTACAGTTGTAAATTTCAATAAAAATATTTTAAAAAAAAAATTCACATGTCAACTGCATTATAACAATCGGCAAATGAGGTGAAAAAACAAGAAATTATGACATATCAAGCTGGATAAGGTGAGTATCTCTTTCCTGACTTATCCAATTACTCAGGTTGATTAAGGAAGACCTCTCACCCTGCGCCTTTTTGGTCTCCTCCTCATATTCATTGGTATGTCAGCTGTAATCACGTCTCTTATTAAACTGTTGTAATGTCTGTATATGTTGGTTATAAGTCTGAATATGTTATATGTTGGTAGGTGGGGGGTCGGTATATATTATTTTGCTAGTCACATACCAAAGTACTTTTGTTATCACATAAAAAAATTCAAACCTTCGAATAGAAGAAAATTATAATTTGAATTAAACAATGTTGCCATAAAGTAGTTAACAATATTGTCAAATGACTATTTTAGAATGTTTTGAAATTCGATCCTAAAACGAAAAGTGAAATAACGAAAAAATAAAAAATCTTCTTAAAAAGATTTATTATCATTTATTTTTTAAATAATAAATGTGGGATTAAATGAGGTATTTTGTAAAAATGTTAATAGTATACTGATTAAATATAATAAACATATTGATCCCAGAAAGGCTGCTTATCATGAATAACATATTATTTATGGAAATCCAGTACAATTTGTAATTTTATTTTTATTCTAGTTTTGTTGCTTTTAATTTTTACTTTTTGTTAAGATTTTGTTTAATCTACATATTTTATTAAGCAATGACATTATTAAAAATGTAATGAATGTTGAGTTTACATGTTGTATGTAATGTACATATCATTTGCGAATATGTATGGAGAATGGTTAATAAACTAGTTGGTTAATATGCAATAGTAAAACAAATAAGCAAAATCTATGTAGTTAGTAACCCATTGCAATTGTATTATCGACGAATAAATTTAACTCTGGTGCTAAATATATTTATCAGGGTACCACCTTACAGGATAATGAATATATAAGATAAAGGGTTATCCCTTAATTCCTTCTGTATCTTAATATGAGAATACATCCACATGAGAGGGATTGAACATATTCCAAGATTACGGCTGTATATTGTCAGGGACATTATAACCTTCTAGGGCATTTGCTATAGGCTTTCGAGAGAAATTAAACCATAATCCTTGCCTTTGAAATCAAGAAGCTATGATGTAATGCGGGGGTAATGTCGACTGTAAATGGAAGGATAATGCATTAGCTAGAAAGTTATTATGTTCCGTATTCATGAACTCAAGATTTATAACAAAGAACATAAGCTTTTTGCAATCCGTCACGGTCCAGGAATAGTCTTGTTTTCCCGGGTCTTGTTGATACTTGGCAATGTTTAATGCAAACTTCTGGTTTAATAATAAACAATGTTTACGTATTTTTTATGCATGTATCTTAATTATTCCTGTATTTGTTGTTCTAATTTTTGTTTATCCGATAGGTGTCGGTATATTATAAAACACAGATTTGTATATACTTCATGTACCGTTTCCATTAGTAAATTTTAATGTATATGTTTTAACAAACTAAAAGTGTGTTAATTTGATTTAACAACTGAGGAACATTGAAAATAAATCAAACATTAAAAATAAAAAAAAAAGTGTATACTATAAAAGTAGTTTTGTCCAAAATCGGTCTTGGTCTTCCACTTTGCAAGACCAAGACCAAGGACGCCTTACTGTTACAAGACCAAGACCAGGACTGGTAGAAAAAATTGATTTTTTAAATAACAATTAAGGCAAAATAGTTACTAATACTCGACAATCTTAGTTACTATATGTTACCAATTGGTATAACCAATATACTTTTGCATTTAACTCCTCTAACCTTTCATTCGGGCTTAGTTAGGTCTCTCCTATCTAAAAAATGAATGTAATATCTTTATAGTAATGAGCTAATATATAATTACAATACTCTTGCGCAAAACCAAGACCATGACTAAGACTGATTTTGCAAGACTACGACTCGTCTCGGTCTCGCATTTGGGCAACACTATATAAAAGAGAAATATTTAGTCTCTGTTAAGGAACAGCGTTTAGATTTTCAGTTGAAACTGTTATTTGTAGAATGTAGATACAATATAAATATAAATGCAAACAGTTTAATCACTGTCTTATTATCGATTCAAGACATTAGCGTAAAAATTTCGCTTCGTTAGTCAATAAGATATAAAAAAAAAATAAAAGAGTTTTTTTGAAACGGCTTTACAAGCGTTTCTCGCGGTTACCATATAATATAACTATAACTATTGAGCCAATTCATTAAATTGGAAAAAGATGTAATTTTCTAATATCAAGTTTTTATTATCATTAATAATTATTTATTTAATTTTTTTTTTTAAATTTTCTTAAGAATTTTCTGTATTATTTCACTACAAGCTATATTTCTCTGTTTTCATTACAGTTTTTATCGTTGTTATATATACATTATCACTTTTTATATATCTATTTTTATGTATTTCATGATTTTAATTTAATTTTATTATATTGTGAATATGACATGAATGTGACTTACAGCTTTAATACTCAGTACCCTTAGGTGTGGTAAAATGTATTATATCTTAATAAAAAGATTTAGTTTCTTTCTCAATATCAAGAAAGGCAAGGAGGAATGCCATTTCCACTATTTTATTACAAAGATAATTCAATTGTGATATTTTTATATGCTATGGAATGATTAGTGTGTTTTATAGTAATTAGTATTTGGATTTATATTGAATAATGATAATTCTATAAGTAAAGAGTCAAGAAGACCAAAGATTCTAATACGGCAGTTATTATATATGTTTTATTTTATTTTCGTTAGTCCATTAATAATTTCATGTTTGTATTTTATTATGTTTTTAATTAAGAAAATTTTAACATTTCGATATTTCAAAATTTCTTAATTATTCTATTTTATTTTTTGTTGCTTAATATTGTCTCATCAATTTATTTAATAGCAATCAAAATTTAATTTATAACTAGGCATTTATAATTGAAAAGCATCTCTTCTATGGCAATTTTTTATTTTTATTCCTTCAGTCTGAATAAGCGATTATCATAAGGTAATTTATAGCTTTTATAAAAGTCATGTACTATAACTATAGGTCGATTCGTCAATTCTTTATACATGAAGCATGTACAAAATAACATATACATGGACCTCGTCCTGAGTTACTATATGTGGTGCAGGAAAAAGCGATGTGTTCTATTGTAGGCGACCTTGTTTAAATTCTGAAATACTGAATGTTTTTTAGACTAAAAAATAGCTTATTGAATATTGGAGGTTTGATGCAGACATCTAGGGGAAGCTGCGTTTCAGCCCAGGACATGGGTATGACCTTTAAGCAGTAAAGTATAGATAACACCACATATGTTATATAATAATCATGTCATATCTTCGCATACTGTTAATAAAAGGTTTCGGTTGGTTTTTGGTGGTAAGTTTAACGTTTGATGGGAGGGCTCTTGGTTTTTCTGGAACTGTCGAAGATAAATCGATCTTATTTAGACAACTATTCAGGGTATCTCGATTCTCAATGGCCTAAATCTGGAGGAGGGGACGATTCTAGACAAAATTTCCTACAAAAAACTTTATTACCGATTCTGAACGGAAAGCAGTTTTGTGGTTTTTTTAAGATGGTCACGGTTTTTATTGTCTAAGAAAAAAATGCTCAAAAACTTTTCAAGATGGTTGAATTTTAAGCAAACTATCGTAAATTATACAACATTTTCTTTAAGAAAACATTATTTGAATTTCCTAGGATCAATGATGAAAGGGACGTTCGAGATGTCTAATACGACCGTACTGTTACGTACGGATGCGGAATAAAAAGATAAGCTGCTCGTGGATGGGTACTGTAAGATCAGTACAGTAGTACAGCGGCCATATTGGACATCCTGAAAGTTCCCTTATTAATGACTTTAGTAAATTTAATGTTTTCTACTTTACGATGATGTGCTTAGAATTTAATTATCTTGAATAGTTATTAAGCAATATCTTATTATTCGATAAAAAACTTGACCACCTTAAGGAAGATACAAAATTGATCTCAGCTTCTTTTCTGTTCGGAATTCGTCCCTGCATGAAATGGACGTTTTATTGGAAATTTTGTCTAGAATCATACTCAGTTATTAATACATTAATAACTGAGACATCTTTTATATAAGATCAAATTTAATACAATATTCCTATTTAAGTTCTCTCTGACACGTAATCGTTTCCCAATCAGTTCAGCAGTGATTTATTATTATTATTTCATTTCTAATAAAGAACTTGTGGCTGTAGCGCTCTTACTCATCCTCCGCTGGTTTTAAATACCAGTGAAGTGGCTAAGGGAGAAGCGTAGGGATCTCCTAAGCCTCCCTTTTCCCTCCACATATGGAGGGGACAGGATTGGTTCGGAGATCACCTGGAAAATTGTAAATAATGTATATAGATATGTTTTATATAAGATGTTTGTTTTACTTTTATTTCTATTTTTATTTACTTATGTGTATATATATTTTTTTTTTCTTTTCTCTTTTGTTCTTTTTTCTTATTCTTTTGTTATTACTTTATTTATTTATATTTTTGTATATACGGTATGAATGTACTCTCTGAACTCTATTATAAGTGTCCTTTACTGTGACAAATTGTAATATTTCTGAATAAAGTGTTTAAAAAAAAATAAAGAACTTAAACACAGATATGTATCATGAGATATGTATTGCTCTCATTTCGATACAAACCAAAACCATTAAATAAAATAATACATTTTAATTTAAACCTATTTCAAACTAGGATGCTCAATGGAAGGGATTTAGTTGCGACGGTGAGCAATTTCAGCGAATTAGACAAGCATTAAAGGTTGACAGTATAGAATGGCGGTGACGGCCGTGGGTAGTACCACCGAACTAGTACCTTTACAACGGAATGAACACAAGATCCTTCATGGTTTGTTATGTTACAGGTTTTTTTTGTTTTTTTATTTTTTATATTAAACATGAATCTTAGAATGATCCTTCTACAAAAATGATCCTTGTAACTGTTATTTTAAAACATTTTTTTCCATAAATGTTCATAGAAAATATTGAAATTTAACTTTTTAAAAACATCCTATTTTTATTTTGTAAAATTTCAACCTCTGTGTTTTATTAAAAAGAAAGACCATGAACAATGAAAGGAAGGAAAAAGAAAGAAAAAATAAATAAAGAAAATGAAAAAAATAATAAAAATGTATATATATATTTTACTAATATTAACTAATACTTCTGTATATTTATAAATAAGTTCATATATTGTCCTAAGGATAGAAGAGTATGCTGTGTATATAGCAACCCAATATAATTGGGCAGCAATCTTTTATGTTTTTATGAAAATTTTTTACATTTTCTATTTTATGAAAATAAAGTGTTTATCTCTCAATATAATATACAACACTCAAGGGGTATTGGTTTTAAGGTTGATTATTTAATTATGGAGTTTGTATAAGTTGATTTTCGGGCATTGCTTTTTGCAGTATGGTATAATAATTAGCTATTTTGGTAAAATGAGTTGTTTTGATGAGGACAATAGTGATGAGGAGCTAATGGGTTTACAGGTCACCTGACTCAGGTATATTAATTACATCGACAGCCTTCACCCTTCGCTCCATCCCTTAAGGGCTTTTCATAAAGCATGGAGTGCTTTGTCTTTATCACGGGTCTTTACTGAAAGACTTCATTGTCTGTTGGTCAATGCGTATATCTTTGATGAAGAATACACAATTGTTTATTTTATGCGTAATAATAAGTTTAGCTATGTAGCTTCATTGAGTTACAATCGAACCATCTAGTATCGGAATATTACTAATCAGAGGTTGACATATGTTGAAGAATGTGATGAACAAATTTTGTAAGACGGTTGGGTGTGGGGCGTGCGCCTAGGTGACACTGTTGTAGGATAGGATGCGTCATGCTTATTTAGTCCACTTCTTGAGATCCTTAAATTTTGTTGTTTAATACCAGAGACCTCTGAAAATATCATCCTTGTCTGTATGCTCATGAGGCAATAAGGGCCATGTTGCTGAGGGAGACAGGACTCTACGTTCTGACGGGGTAAGAGTTCCTCAACTAACGACCAAGAAAAACTAGCCGTACTACAAGGCCTTTATGTACGAGTGGAAGCAACTAGTTGGTTCAACCCACTTCTCTTTGGATAGGCGAAATAAGGCTACCATATGAAGACCTCCAAAAAGTGTAGAAGAGGATGATGACTGAAAAATAAAAACAAATACCTGTATAGCTAAATAAAATGTTATTCGTTTGATTGCTCCAGTGGTTTGTAACGAAAGCACCAATACAAACAACAGTATTGTCTAACCTGCAGGTTAGGGTTATAAATAAAAAATAATTTGACTGAATTTTGTATATCACCCAGGAAGTAGCAGGTCAGTTGAAGTGCTGCCTCTGAAGTTTTGTTTTCGGACTTACACCGCTTCACTACTTGATGAGTAATCATTGATGAAGAGCGAAGTTTGTGGGAGACCTCTGATTTTATTGGTCATAGTCAAAATTTTCTTTGACTTGATTTTATAACTTAGATTGGGTTTTGTATTATTGGTTAATCATATCTTCTAGGCCAAGGTAACTGCTTAACAGTAATTGTCTTGTAAATTATTTTAAATCCACGGAATGATTTTGTTCAGCTATTATTCATTTATTTAATTTTATATATTACGAGGTCTTGCATTTGTGTCAATAAGATCTCCTTACCAACTTCGATCCAATGTCAATCTAATGAAAAAGCAATGCATTTTTAATAAAAATTCTGAAAATACTGAAGCCATACTATAGTTAAACACCCAATATTTGTTCACAGATATGTAGATTTAAATGAAAATTAATTATAAATCTTTCGTAAAGTATAGGTTAACCAGGAATAGTGGTCGAAATTCGACAAGAATTGTTATATTATTTGTTTTTGTTTTTTATTAATTAATAGATTAAAATAAGCTCTGTCGGTTATAAAGCTTCATTATTGAAAATAATAAATCAAAATATCTATTTCGATAACTTGTTATTCATTTGAAGATAATTTAATTATTTATACACATGTGACGTCAACTACTAAATTAGTAGACATTAAATGTCTACAGCGACTAATTTAATACCATTGTAATAATATAATTATTTGCCATGTTTATTAATTTGCAAAGTTATGCTATTACTCTGCAATATGATGTAAATTTGCAGTTAACAGAATCTGCAATGAGCTATTAATAGCTTAAATTATTAAACTATTAAGCCTATTACCTCTAATTATTGACTCTCCTATTAATTAGTGTATGTGGGTGTTTGCCGTCGAGATAATTACGTTGGGTTATTGTTTGACAATTTAAGGTTCGAATTTGATCTAACGCTTGTGGAGTTAGGCATCATATCTCGTAAGCTCGTCAAAGGCGATATCTATTGAATATTCATTGAATACACTGGATAGCCTTAATCTGCTGGTTATTTAAATAGAACGAACTATTAATCGATGCAATTAACAATTTGTCAATGTAATATTAATTTTATAGAGTTTGAATACACTTTGTGGTTGATGTTTCCAGATGTTGGTGTAAACATAGGAAAGGCTTTGGGTTGTTTGTTTTCTAAATCTATTTCTTAATTTCGTGAGGACTACTCTTGATTTTAATTTTGAAGAGGATCTCGTTTCGCCACGAATCAACAATAAAACCACAGGTTAAATAACTGAAAGTCTAGCCAATATTTTTATGTATGCATGGAATCGTTTTTAAGAACATCTCGACGTGATCTGAGATTATACTAATAACCTTTACTGTCAAAAATGGGACAATCATGGAGCAAGTATGTACTTCCGTACACAAGTGTAAGTTCTGAAACAAATTTATGAAAGGGTCGTTCTTTGTTACTTGTTGTCATTGTCTGTTCAAATTATTTGCTATGTTATTCAAAAAGTATTTTTAATGTAGGATGTAGGGACCATAGGGTGACTGTTTCGCGAAGCACATTTTGCCAAGCTTCGTTTCTAGCGATCCCACAGTGTCCCTTATCACATCTCATTCAAGTTTAACTCTTACGGTAAAATCGTGAACGTTTGAAATATTTTGCATACAATCGTCAATTTAAGATATTAAACCGGCCGGCTACAGTTTTCGGTTATTCTTCATTTACAGAAATATCTTGAGCACTTAATCCATCCATCATGATAAGTGATATTTATTTTTCTTTTAAGTTTTTTATTAAGGCGATCCTAATATGAATAATGACCTACCTGTTGCATTGTAGACTCTACAGTCGTAGATCATAACGATGAGATCATGACGTATCAGAATTAAATGTGACATAAGTGGACAAATAAAATAATTTATGAATCACTAAATAGTTGTTAATATAATAAAAAGAGATTATGAAATTACTTAATAGATAATAAACAAATTGGATGAGTTTTATTGCATTCAGAATTCTGTCAACCGTCATTGATTTTCTCGTATAAAATATAAAATGGACACCCTAAGGGTACCAACATTTGTTATTTTAGGATCTGAGTGGTGGAACACCTTCGTGTTGATCTTTCTGATCAGATTCATCTTCGCTTCCAGGTTTATTTGTCTTAGTTTAACACCCACTACCGATATTCCAGAGAGCACTCTGTTTCAATTCTTACTTTCCTTACTCTTACACTACGAATGGATATCATTATGATATTTGTATAATTTCATATTCCTGAAATTCGTAAAATTAACAATGCAGTTGTTGGTGTTAATCTGCGATATGGTGGAGAGTAATTATTGCAGCTTTAGAATTAAATATATCCCCATACCAGACTGAAACGACTAGAAACCGCCCGACGTTTTCGACTACTGCAGCACTTACTAGACAAACGCTCTAAGCCTTCAATCAATTACAAACGACACATATGTATGACAATAATATGACCTATTTGGACTTCCGGAATTGAACTTTAGGGCTCCACTAAAAATCCTTCGTAAAATCCTCAATGCTCCTTACTTTGTCACAAATAAAATCAACCATAAAGACCTTAACGTTCCATATGTTTCCAATTTGGCCCAATCCAGATACCTATCCTTCCATAACAAACTGCAGAATCATCCGAACCCTCTCGTTTCAAACCTTCCTTCCTCCTCGATCCCTGATAAACCTCCGAGGCGTCTGAAAAGAAGATGGCCTCGGGACCTTCTAATATAGAACTTTAATTTGAGTTCTACCATTGGGTAGTTTCTCTTCATGTTGTACATTTCATGTTACCAATGTCACATTTACTTGTAATATAGTTGTAAATTTCATTAAAATAAAAAAAATAAAATAAAAAAAGAATTAAATATATATAAATTTATACTTAGTGCTGCTATATAGTACATTTTGGAGAAATAGTTGGTGAAGAGTCTCAGGAATGGATTTGTTTCTAATTTTTTTTTGTTATTATTTTTTTTTTCATTTGGCTTTACAGGCCTTGTATATCTTCCAAATTATCCGTTCTTTTCTATCTGCGATTAATAGCCTATCTTGTGCTGTTGTTGTTTTGAGGGCTAAGAGGCGTAAAACTCCGATCTAATCTAACAGCACCTATCTAATCTTTGTTTCAATTAGCTCAATACTAAATTATTTTTGAGGGAAAAACAATAACAAAATAAATGAATAAATAAAAAACAACTCAAATTTAAATGTTGTATAACAAATCATTAACTTTATGAAAATTTATCACCGACCTTACTTTAACTTCGTCATTATTTAGATTATCTGACAGTTTTGGTTATGAGTCCTAATTTGGTTAAAATTGATACGTGATAGAAGATGAAACTCTCGAAGGATGTGGCTGGTTGTGAGAATACCGTAGCAATGTTGGCACTTTGGTGTAGTCTTTTTACTTATCAGATGATAATGTGTTAGATTTAAGAGGGCGGGGTGGCCGAATGGGCTAACGCGTGTGCACTGCACCGCCGTTGCCCGGCAACCGGATATATGATTCTATGATATGAGAATAGTCACGAGTTCGCGTCCCGGCCCCAGAGGGGATTTTAAATTCCCCGCCCTCACCCTCTGGTCCGGGAAAATCCCGTATAGCCTAAAAGGCGAGGTAGGGAAGAACAGGAAAAAAATGTGTTAGATTTGTATATCCTATCCTTAGTTAAGGCAACCTTCTCTCTACGAATAACGCGATTCGAGGTGGACGATGGTTTTAATGTTTTTTATTTTTTTATTTCCTTCAATTTACTCGGAGGGCTCTCGTTTCACATGGCAAGCCAGCCAAGAGTATCTTCTGCTGTTTCTTTTAAGTAGCATATCTCTATTGCATTTTTGTTCATTCGATCTATCAATGTAGTTCTTCACTTGTCTACCATCCGATGCATTTATTGTTGTGTAGAGCCTTCCTGATTGCTCCAAGCTACTTATTCTGTCCATTTTTAAATCATTGCCTTAATATCATGAGATCTTAGTTGATTAGTTTCTGCAAGCATTAATTTTTATAGGGCTTTCTGGAGAATTATGAATGCGGAGGATTTTTCTCTGAAAGTCTAATATTTGTAATTTAAGGTGCTCTGGTTAGTGTTGCTAAACATGGTCTATCAATTAAGTTCAAATTAGGGAAACACGTTTGTGGTGGAGATCCTAATAGGACTATCTATCCATTGTGGCTATCATTCATTACTGACCAATAGCTGTCGCCGAGAAAATAATGAATTGACCAATCAGCGGTCTCCACGTAATTGAATGGACCTGTTTTAATATAATGCTCTGTTTTCTAGCCAATGATTGGTGCAATGTCCTTCCACTTCATCACTCCAACAGTGCCGCTTAAAGTAGTGTTTGAAAAAATATTTTAACTAATTTTAAATGAACTTATGAATTTAAAACCGTTCTATATTTATCAAATCAGGCACGTAAAAGGATAATGAATCGCAAACCAGCCCGTCCAATAATAATAATAATACTTATCTTTAATGTAACTTAATCCAAGATTGGACGACCGCCATGGTCATGTTTCTTTTATTTTTGCTTGGCAAAAAGATGAATAGAAAAACTTTAGGAAATCAATTAAACTACTAAATTACTTTATCAGGTTTTACATTTGAAAACTTTATAATTAGTTCCCAAATTATAATTTTCAAAATGGTAGGTGTGAAAGGACGTAGATGAGTCTTGCAACAGGCCGTTTTCTAATATCAACTCAAATTATCAACCCTCTAACTCAATTTGGGCCTCTCAAAATGACTAGTCCCCAGTGGAATAGCACAGTGAGTAAGTCACTGGGCCTTCATGCTCAATGCTCTTTGTTTGAATCCGGCCGATAATTATTTATTCTATTACATCACTTGTGGATCGACCTCGGTGTGCGATGATCTTTCTGGGGCATATACAAAGTGATTACTGTTATTTAAATAATAAATAAATTAAAAAGAAAATTCTGAAGTTGACGTAAAAACATTGGCGATGATGATTTGAAAAATTCTGAGACCCTCCTTTGTAACGCCAACTCAATTTGCATATAAATTTTAGGAACCTCTATCTAAATTTAGAAGAGCTATCGAGAAGCTCGGAGATTTAAAAACTGCTTGGCGATGCCGGAATTTTAACTGAACTTTATTCCCATTTCTATTGAATTGTTTAACCTTTAAAACTACATTTGTCGCATTTGTATGATTAAAGAATTTAATTATACAAAGTGACAAACATAATGATGTGGCATTTATAACACACAAAAGAATTCGAAAAAGTTTTTACTAAATTGGTGTATTCGTGGTTAAAATTCATGATTAAAATTTGTTCATACTATCATTTTTACTTTATTTCGTTAGTTTCGAAAAAAAAATCTTTAGGATCTAGCTATTATGAGTAGCGGTTGCTACCCTACTTAAGACTTCTAACTATCCAGCCTCGAGGGCTTATCTTCAACTTCAAGAGGTGAAGCACCAGGCCTGGCGCTCAGGTACTTAACAAAAGTTGCCGTCTACTTGGGTAGTTTCTTCAATAAATCGACCAGCTACATCAGTTTACTAAGCCTAACAGTCTTTTAGTGTGAAAATAGTTAATAAGTTCATTTATTATATGTTAATTTTACTTGCATGAATTTCGAATTATCAACTAATTTAAAACCACATAATCGACCCCGCGAATAATAAAAAAAAAGATCGAGTTCGTAATCCCTGTAAAAAAAAAAGGATAATTTTACAATAAATCATTTTCTTAAATCAGACTATAGTAATTGTGTGATGGTAGTTGTAGTACTGTAATGATAAGTTGTTACGGTCTTTAATTTCGAAGAATCGTTTCCGCAACAAAGTTTGCCGGATGCTCAGTGGAGAGGGCAGGGTTCGCAAAAAAAAAAATAAAAAAATAAATAAATAAAATTAAAGAAGGGTCAATTAAATATTAATAATTTTTCAACGAGCGCCACGCTATTTAATTGGTTGAATTTGAAAAATAGCGAAAACCAGAAAAAATAAATAAATTTAATTAAAAAAAAAGATTAGGACGCGGAGTGAGCTACGAACTCGGAACCTTTGGGTTTTAAAACATATGTTAATTAACCTTCCTACTTGGTTAACCTATCGAACCTTCTTACTTGGTTAATTATGACTTTTCCTAATCCCTTGAATAGGGTTTTACAATGCCTTATTAAACCTTAAAAAAAACAATATAATATATACATAAAACATGAAAACAAATAGAAGAAAAATAAGAAAATAAAACTGGCTATTATTAATACTAATGATGGATTTACTTATTTCTATTAATTTAAATAACTGTTAAAGGAAATGAAAATTATGAACAAGAAATTAGATTTATAAGAAAACAAAGAAAAGAAAATTAACTTTAATTATCAAAGAAAATATTATAAAATTATTATAGGACTAAACATTAACTTACAACTGTACAATATACCAATTACAAACATTTGGAAATAAAAATAGATAGAAAAAAAAATTATATGTACATATTTACAATATCCCACTGGTTGAACTCTATCCAATGGACACATTGGGTTATCTGAAGAAGCGGTAACTTATTCGAACTAGCGTCTTCAATGTCTCCACAATTTATCTTCTCAAGTTGTGAAAATGTTCATTCGCCAAGTTGTAAGATCAAGCGGCACTCGTCGCTGATGATCACAGGTCCATGAATAGTAAAGAAAATCCGGTGTACACCGTAAAACTAAAATATTTCACGACTGAAAATCCTTAGCGTGGCTCTACACTCGCGAGGTCCGCCATCTCTCTCTCAACTCGACTGTCTTTTGTTTTTTCTCCCAATCAGCTGTTTCCTATTCCACTGACTTAAAAATAATATCTACAATTAATACTTAAAACTAGATTATTAAAAACAATTGCTTATTATTAAAACTAATACTTAATTATATATTAAACCCTCTTCGAGATAATAAAAAACATATATTTTTCACGGAACGGCCATAGAGACCACGCGAATATCATGACATTTGGCTTCTTTCTTGTTTTTCCTTTCTTTCCACTTCTCTCTCATTACCTCCAAGTGCCGCCGCTTTCTTTCCTCCGTCCACGCGACTCCCTTTCTCGAACTTTTCTTCTTAGCAAGAACCGTGATCTCCTTTAGTCTCTTACCTTACCCCTCTCTGTCCAGACAGTCCCGGTCCGTTATTCCAAGTCTTTCCGTTTCTTCCTTCATCTGCCTGATGTATCCTCCCAAGCTTTTGTATCTACGGATTTTTTGGAATATTTCCTTGTTAAGTCTTTCTGGGGCCATTCTTACCATATGTCCGTGGAATTTCAGTCTCCTGATCCTAATTTCCGTTTCTAGATCTCTTTTGTCCTTGTATATTTCCTGATTGGATCTTAGCCTGTATCCTTCTTTTGTCTTTTTGGGGCCGTAAATCCTTCTTAGAATTCTTCGCTCTATTCTCAACAATTTTTCCAGACTGGGGAGGAATGTGGTTTCCGTCCCGTATAGTATCACAGGTTTAACAACTGTATTGTAGTGTCGTATTTTCGCTTCCTTGGACAGGTTTCTCTTGTTGTATATGTTACTGGTTGCAAAAGTTAGTTTTTCCAATTTGGCTATTCTTTCCTTGATACTTTCTTTTTCGGAACCATTATTACATATAGTCTCACCCAGGTATTTAAATTTATTTGTTACATTTATTGACCTGTATTTGGTTTCCACTGTTTTTGCTTGAAGTCTGCGTCTGTGGTCATTAATTTTGTTTTTTCGTAGGAGATTTGGAGACCCGCTTTTTTGGCTATTTCCGCCAGTGTATTTATTTGGTCGATTGCCTCTTCTTCCGTTTCCGCTAAAAGTGCAAGATCGTCTGCGTAGGCAAGACACCTTACCTTGACGTGGTTGTTTTTGGTCCATTATTAATATTATAAACCTAATTATTATTATTAAAAACATATTATTATTTATAAACCTAAAAATTATTTATGAACTAATTTTTTTTTGTATTTTATTTTTCGTTACAAAGTAGTAATAAGTTATTATATTAATCTTAGTAGCGATAATTAAGAATATTTTTCTAACCAGAGTACATACTACATTATATTCAGAGCCATGCATGGGGAATCGAGATAAAAAAATGATAAAGTTATATTTCTTTTAAGCAGTTATAGTTGTATCAGAGTGCGCAATTTGTGGGCTTCATGTTCCTTTATACTTCCTTTTATTTCTTTTGTTAAAAAATGGTGGAAGTAAGATCCTATCTTGCTGGTTCAATTGGTTCGTCTATTGCCTGCGAGCTCTATATGCTTAAAATAATGGATTTTTTATTGGTTTTGCAAACTGAATCTCCTTTATGGGATGTTGTCTTTTCTCGAATCGCCATCTTCCTCTTGTGACCTACATGCAATGGACAATCTATTTTTTTTAAATTTTAAATTACGCATTATACAATAGCTTTATTACAACAGTTTTTCTCGGAATAAAAAAAAAATCCTTGATGTAAATCCTTTCATAGTTTCTAATTTGCTAATAACAATGCATTAATCGTATTTTAGTTATTAACAATTGTTCAACGATGGGTTATGATATATTCAAGGATATTATTTGTTAATTCAATAAAAAAGACGTTGTCTCCCTGTTTATTTTTTTTTTCCCTTTTGAGCAACCGGTTTCGGTCTTAATCAGATCTTCGTCAGGCTAGATAATATAAAACAATAAAATTAACAACAACAACAAAAATTTACAAAACAATCTAATAATAATAACAATTAATTCAAAGAATTAAATACCCAAATTTAGTAAATTATTATATAATAATTGCCAATCACGTTGATTATGGTGGTCTTCCTCTCCAGCTTGTCAAATGAGGGATAAATGTTAATAAAAATACACTATATTCACTATCAAAACTGCTGGGTTTACTTTAAACATCTTAATAGAATGTTAGATTTTCATGTTTTTTTCTGCTTTGGCAGTACCTTTTTGTTTTGTTTTTTATTGAAAATATTACAATCTGCCTCAAAGGACATTTATAATAGTGTTCAGAGATCACATTCACACTCTATGTAAAATAATAATAATATATATACAATAAATAAGTATAAAATAACCTAAATAAATAAAAAGGTAGTATAAAATAGATAAAAAGAAAACACATACATACCTATATACACTATTTACAATGAGGCGAGAGAACTCCGAGCCAGACTTGTCCCTCCAATTGCAGAGGGAACAGTGACTCCAGGAGATCCCTGCACTTCTCTCTCTACCGCGTCACTGGGGCCAGTGGATTGAGTGAGAAGGCAGTACCTTAAAAAAAATGTCGGAAAAACTTATTCATTATGTCGTTTGCTGTTAGGATATCGTTATTCACAGTAGTTTAGATGAATAAAAAAAATAGAAACTATTTAAACATAACTTTGCATTTGAATTATTTCTACGAGCAATCGATGTGTTAGGCCATATATCATATTTAAAAAAATAATATTTTTTTTTCGTAATAATTCTTAAATAATTTCTTCTTATAATTTTGTTTTTAGTTTCACTGTAAAATATACCTCTACCACTGTAATCTTTTTTATTTATGTAATTGACGAAAATAATAAAGACTTCAGTTCAATATAATGCTGAAGTCGTAAAAATTATTCCGGAATCAGAGCTTCCTTTCTTTTCAATTACCGCCTCATTAAATCTTGAATCAGGTTAAACCGAATTATTTCCTCTCAATAGCCTCTTCACTTCACAGAATTCAATTCAAGAATGAATGAATGAAAAGAAAATGTTCAAGATAAAAAATTTAAAAAAAGTGAAATGTCTAACTCTCTTCTTATTTTGCTAGTACAATAAATATCATACGAAGGAGAATAACAATCGAAACATGCGTTGTTAATGTACTTTGGATATTTCCCTAATGTCCCCTTTTCTCAAAAACACATATCAACATTGATTGAGAACCATCTTCCATTTTTAACTAGTTGGTGATTTGTTTTAGATTCAAGACTGAATAATATAATATTACCTGGACGGAAAACAAAGCTAAAAAATTGGAAAAATTAGAAAATATTCGGTCGAATTGGCTCTTTGTGTCTTTTTTATTTATTAAATTGGTCAAAGTTTCTTTTATAAAGAGATGAAATTATGTATCTGAAATATCATTAATATAATCATTTTCTATGAAAAATTCGAAATATTGCAGTAATTATATTTATGTTTTATTTTAATTTAAGACTTTGATTGGCTATTAGTTTCAGATAAAAAAATAAAATTAAATATATTAAAACATTACAATAGCATTATAATAAAATCAATATTATTATTTATTATTATTTTAACATGTTTTTTTTCTTGGTAAACTTTATATGTTTGCTTCTAATTGAGTGAATGACTTTTCATAGAAATCAAGAATTTTTTTTAACATTCCCCACAAATCTTTCTCATCTTCTATAGTGAGGAAGCAAAAAAAAAAAAAGAACAGAATATTATTTTTTGGAAGAATATGTTTAATTGGGACTAACTCGTATATAAAAACTTATTACTACTTATCATTACATGTATAAATGATGCTATGAATAATTGGAAAACAACATGGCTCCGAGTAAGATTTCCAGTACCAAGAGACCTGTTGTACTTGAGGGTTTGGAAGTCCTGACATTTCTGAATCGGGCTATCGATCTAACGAGGTCTAAGATGAGGCCAATTTATGTCACTTAGGTTCGGAGAAGGATCCCAGCAATTGAGAAATTCTTTTATTTTAACGGATCATCGGGTCCATGAATTGGAAGCAGTCGTGCCGTAAATAGCAATCGAGTCTATTCAGTTTTGGGTGATTTTTTATCTTAAAAAAAAAAAGGAAAAGTGTAATAATGTTTACAAATTTAAATGGTAACAAAATTACATGATTATACGGATATAAAAAATATGAAGTTTCATGTAAATAAGAATATATATATATATATATATATATATATATATATATATATATATATATATGTGTGTTTTTTTTTTCGATTGTCGCTACAGACCATGCAGATCTTTGACCGCGTAATGGGTCTCTCCTAGACCACATCCCAATTCCTGATTTAAGTACAAGGGGGTTGGGTCATCAGTCCTACGCCCGGTAGGTATGAGTTGCCTCCAGTAGCCTGACGGGCCTCACATACCCGGGGAGGATCTCGGGGAGCGTGGCTTCCCTGGTGGACGGCCATCCAAATCATGGTGGGCTCACCCATCCAAGTGCTAACCACACTCGGCGATGCTTAACTTGGTTACCTATTGCAAGCGCCTTAGCCCGCACGGCTACCTGATATGTATAATTAATAATAATGATATGTATAATTAATGTATGTATAATTAATAATTGCAAAGTCCGTAATTGCAAAGTAATGATACCGATATTGTACTGCTGATATTTGATAATCAATATCTACACTCTCTTGAGCCTAAACAATAAAGAATATTTTATAATTAAATATATTATACTATATATTGTAGTTATAGAGCTATATCTAATAACTATAATCTAAAATCCTAATAATGAATGTTTATATATACATGGCAACGAATGGCAATGACTTGAGGTAATAACTAAGAGATTAATAATAATTAGTCGACAATATGGTAATCAATAAGTAATATAGTAATCAGTATAGCAATATAAAAATCAATAATACTCTATATTAATCAATAATCCTTCAATCATATAATAATAACCTACTAATCAAAATATATACACAAAATGTTAAACTAAACTCATTCGATATAATAACCAAAAACTAAAATCAATCAAAACACAACTCAATAACCTAACACAAATAATAATCTAATAAACAAAATATGTACACAAAATCTTAAACTAAACCCATTCGATATTATATTAACCAAAAACTAAAATCAATCAAAACACAACTTAATAACTTAACACAAATAATAACCTAACAAACAAAATATGTACACAAAATCCTTAAACTAAACTCAATCAGTATATAATAACAAAACTAAAATCAATCAAAACACAGCTTAATAACCTAACACAAATAATAATCTAATAAACAAATACACATCATATATAATCCACATCATATATATAATCCACATCATATATAATACACATCATATATATATATATCAAATACACATCATTCGAAATCAGCGACAGACTACTTGAACCATTTTATACAAAGCGAAGACATAGACATTACTCTTATTCAAGAACTGTACATACGAAATAACAAAATAACAGGATATTCAAAAAGATATCAAATTTACCAAATATATGACACCAAACCCTGAACTGCTATCATACTCAAAAACAAACTTGCTGCTGCAATATTACTATCCCATCATAGTGACTCCGACTTTTGCGCCATAGAAATTACTATCATAAAATCAAAATTAATTTTTATAAGCTCATATTTTGACGAACAGATAGACATTAACAAAGACTTCGCGAAGATTGATGCAATTATAAAATAATACAAAAATTACCAAATAATTCTATGTATCGATTCGAACTGTCGATCACCTTTTTGGCACGACTCTAAGGTTACCCCAAGAGGCCGAGCTTTAGAATCATACATTATGTCTAATCACCTAATATTAATTAATAGACCTTCTACGATGACTACTTTTGAAGGATCAAGGGGAAGAAGCAATATAGACATAACTATATACACACCTAATGCAACCAAATGCATACAGCAATGGAAAATACTTGACGACCGTAACTTTTCTGACCATAACTCAATTTATTTTGAAATAACGACAAAGCGGAACCACGGAAAGTACACATACAATAAAAGTTGCTACTTGACTAAATCTGGTGACTGGAAAAAATTTGAAAACACTTTAACATTTCAATTACAAAAACACTTTAAAACCGACCAAACATACCCGATTTCTCAGATTGAACACAAAATTATGGAAAACATTTTAAATTGCAACTTGAAGGATGCTGTCGACCTATTAAACTCCGCAATAAAAAAAGCGTGCAACGCGACGTTTAAAATATCCAATAAGAACAGCTATAATAAAAACAAACAACATCGGACGGTACCTTGGTGGAATCACGAATTAACAAGTCTCAGAAAAACGACTAACAAACTTAGAAAATCATACCAGAAGACCAAAACAGATATCCTCATAAGAGAACAACGTAAACAAGAATATCTCACCTGCCGTCACAAATACCAAGCACTGATCAAACAATCGAAAATCACATCCTGGGAAAAATATTGCACCGAAGAAACAAATCCATGGAATTGGGCTTACAAGTACGCATCTAACACTATTAAAAGTCAAGAAGTCCTCAGAACTATATTCAATGATGAAAACAACCATACTTTAAACATGAAGCAAACACTACAACATGTGCTTAACACCCTTGTTAAACAAGATACATCTACAAACGATACACTAGAACAAACAAACTTAAGAAGGAGACTCAAAATACCCCCCAAATACTGACAATGACAGCTCAAGGCTGTGGTTCTACACATCATAAATGATTTAAACAAGAATAAAACACCAGGACACGACAAAATCAATACTGAAATCTTACAGCACATGACAGAATCATATCCTAACTTAATCACATATATTTACCAACTTAAATGGCAACAGTCAATCATACCGGAAAAAAGGACAACCTGGAAATCAACCTGGAAAAAAGGGTTAGTACACATAATACCCAAACGAGATTCTAACAAATTACGACCTATAACGATCCTACCAATCATGAGCAAAGTCCTAGACAAATTAATCAATAATAGACTGACACACTACTTAACAGTTAACCAAATATTGCATACTAATCAGTTTGGGTTTAGATCACAAAAAAGTACAATAGATGCTCTGTACAATGCAAAAACTTACATTGATAGTGCCCTGGAAACAAAATCTAATTGAATTATGCTCAAATTAGACATTGTTGGAGCTTTTGATAATGCATGGACACCAATTATATTAGAAAACCTGAGAAAATACAATTGCCCAAAAAATATCTTTTTATTGATTTCCAGTTTTTTCGATGACAGGACGATTGAAATCAGGACAAATAACTACATATTTAAAAAACACCTAACAACTTTTATACCACAAGGCTCATGTCTTTCTCCTACACTCTGAAACGTCCTTCTCAATACAATTTTCGATTTACAATTGCCTGACGGAGCACACATCTTAGCTTATGCCGACGATATCCTTCTACTAGTAAAAGACAAGCAATTACCAAAATTACAAGTGCTGACCAACCAATCTCTTATCATCTTAGAAAAATGGGCTACAGCTAACAAACTAGAATTTAATACAGACAAGACAAAATACAAGCTCTTTACACGAAAGCAGAAACTTCCTAATTTGAACATAAGACTCTACTGCAAGACACTAGAACAGACCGATACAATGAATTATCTAGGATTGATATTCGACCGGAGACTGAATTTGAAAACCCACACAGATATGGTAGTTAATAGATCTCTGAAGACGATAAATGCCCTTACTATAGCAGCAAGATTAACTTGGGGACTAGGGACCCAGGTATTAAAGCTTATCTACGAAGGTGCTATAGTACCAAAAATCTTGTACGCTATACCAGTGTGGAAATCAGGTGCCAAGAAGCATAACAACCTCACCAAACTGCAACGGGTACAGCGGTTTATGGCTATCAGGATAAGCAAAGCATTTAACACCGTATCATATGATGCAGCTTGTGTCTTAGCTGGTATACTTCCAATACGTTTCAAAATCACAGAACTGACTACAATATACAAAATTAAAAAACACACAATGGGATACAAAGACATAGTACGCGACAACATCGAACAAGAGCAACCCTTAGAACAACGGTTACACCCAGCAATACAAGCCAAACTAGTACAGTACTTGGAAGAAACAGTAGAACTACAAACAAACATTGTGGACATTTACACGGACGGAAGTAAACAAGAACACAAAACAGGCTGCGTATTTATTACAGAAGGAGACGGCAACTATTATGAAGAACTACACAGACTCTGACAGAATTGTTCCAATAAACAGGCAGAAAAACTGGCAGTTCTAAAGGCTACGGACTACATTTTACGACAAAAAGACAAAACTGAATCTATTTACAACATCTATACTGACAATAAAATAGCCATTTACTCAATAAAAAACAATAAAATACAAGAGCCACTAACAGCTCAACTTAGAAACAATTTTATCGAACTGATGAACTTGGACATAAAAACACAACTGATTTGGGTAAAGGGACACAGCAGCGTCCGTGGAAACGAAATAGCTGACGCAATGGCAAAAGTAGCTGCTTGTGATATTCACCTGCCTTATAAATATAATTTAGCCCCCTTCACTTACGTTAAAAAACTCTTATGGACTGATTTAATCGAAGAGTGGAACAGACATTGGCAACAATCTACCAAAGGACGACCATTACATAAATACATTCCAAACATCACCCCACAAAACTGCAACACAACAAAAAGCACCCATTATAAACTAACCCAATTCCTTACTGAACACGGCCCGACTAACCAATATCTAAACAGATTCCACTTAAAAGCGACAGACGCATGCAATTGTGACGGACTGACTCCACAAACTTTCATACACATTTTAAACGACTGCCAGTTATACGAACACAAAAGAGCCACTTTCCTGAAATTTTCTTTGACGCAAAGAGACACATGGCTGGCCTCCTCCCGAACCCATACTATACAAAAAATACAAGAAGGAATTGAAGGAATTCATTAATAGCATAAAATTATAAGACATTCCAGCATATCTCTTTTATTTACTATACTTTTAAAGTTAGACTTATGTATTTTATTTCTTATTTTGTTGATACTCAATTGTAAATTTGTAACATTTGTTTATTCTCCGCATAATTTTTGTATTTGATTCTGCCTCTGTTTTAGAGTATTTTGTCTTAGTATATTTTGGTACTGTTCATTCATCTGATACTGTTATTTACTTTATTTAATCGTTTTTTGTTATTTATTTTATTTAAACATCTATAAATATTCTCCTTGTAATACATATTAAGTACCATTCTTTTTAAATATCTTTAGCCAACACATATTGTAATAAGTTATATTTATAGTTTTATACTAAATAACACTGTAATGCATATAATATGCTTTTGCATGGTGTATGCACACTTCTAAAAAATATACACCTCTTCTGTAGGGTTACTACAGCAGAGAAAAAAAAAAGTATATATACAAGCTATGACCAGTGATAACGAAAAAATCGTTGTCAAAATTTGATGTTTCCGATGTGCCGTTATTAAAACGTTCATGATTTTTCTCATTATTTCATTTAAATTAATTTTAAGCTATTTTTTTAATTAAATAATTTACTCACATCTTGACCACCTAGGCAGTCTAATGTTTTATAAAATTCAACAGTTTTTCTTATAATATCTTAACCTTTATTTCGAATTTAAACAAATCAAATCTTTTTAATTAATTAACTAGAAAGCATGTATGGTTGTAATACAAAATAGCAATATCTCTGTCTGATGTACCAGTATGTGACACAAAGTTAGATTTTAAGTATCTGATTTGCAAGAAACGAGTAAGTATAAAGAAATTTCTTCCTCTGTAACTTGATGAAAATCTAATTTAAAAGTTGAAAAACTTCTTAAACTGTAATAATGTGAAGTTTGTTATTGTACATTTTAATAGACCTGTTACTTGTCGGTACCTGTGAAAAAGTAGCAAAATTATATATTCAGGCATATCGCTTATATTAATCGAATCTGATGTGCCATTTTTTATTTATTTATGATTAGAGACCTGATATCGGTGCAGAGAAAATCACGTGCAGAAAACAACTCCAAAATATTTAAAATTGTATAATTAACGCCTAAAACGTAAAGAAATTATCTATTTTGTTTAACTTATTACATTAATGTATTGAAATATGATCAAACATTTTGTTAAGCTGATACTGATCGGATGAGGATACTGATGAAAGAATGAGGATTCAAGTCAAAACAATAACAATAAATGTCATTCTATCAAAACAGCTTATTTCAGGCAGACTTTTTTTTTTTTATTATAGGATAATATTTTAGGCAAGTTTTATTACAAGAATATTTTCCAGTTGGGTTTAATCCTTCCTTTTGTAGTATTGAATTCGAACCGGTTTTAGTGCACAAAAGTATTTTAGTGTACATAAATATTTACCTTCCTCGTATATTTATAAGATCAATAAATCATCTAATCCTACCGAAAAATCTGAAATTGGATACAATTAAAATGAAAATCATACAATTAGGTGCAATATGAAATTTAAGTTTTTATTCTACTTCTCGTGAAGCGGTTTTAAGTTTTTACACGTAAACTAATAATGTATGCAGGAACATATAAATCTTTATGATCTTACAAAAAAATAATACATCCGCCTTTAAAAAATTTTACTGAACGAGTTCACTATGTATCAATAACTTCAATAAATTATTATAGCAATATTTCAATATAAGATCAATCCGAAAGCAATAATGTCTAACCATGATCATTACGGAAATTTTATGATGGTTATTGTTTAGCTTACGTGAGGTGCATTCTAAATGCATAAATAAACTTAGAATGTATGATTTATTTTTCCGCAGATAGCTTCAAGAAAGAAACGAGAATCAATCATATATAATAAACTGCGCATTGTCTAGAAAATCCAAGTCACGTTTATAAAATCTGGTCTTTCTCCCACAATAGAGTAGGATTCTTATATCATAAGAATTCGTGATTCAACAAACAAGTTTCCGAATTATTTCTACGAATTGCTTATATCTGCGTTTTTTTTTTATAAAGTTAACAAATTTTGTTTGTTTAATTTTTATTATTGAAATTTACAACTGTATTAGATGATAAATACAACAAATAAATATGAAACAAGTAACAGAAGGTCCCGAGGCCATATTCTTTTCAGACGCCTCGGAGGTTTATCAGGAATAGAAGAGGAAGCAAGGTTGGAAACAACAGGGTTCGGATGGTTCAGTTTATTATGGAAGGATAGGTATCTGGATTGAGCTAAATCGAAAACATATAGTACATTAAGGTGGTTATGGATGATTTTATTTTTGACAAAGTAGGGAGCATTGAGGACTTTACGAAGGATTTTGGATTGTAGGTACTGGATACGATAGTAATTTGATGGTTTAGTAGAGCCCCATAGCTCAACTCCATAAGTCCAAATAGGTCTTATTATAGTCATGTATATGAGTATTTTTTAAATAGGTGGAAGTTTAGAGTGTTTGTTTAGTAAGTGCTTCAGTAGTCGAAAACGTCGGACGGTTTCTAGTCCTTTCAGTCTGGTATGAGGAGTTCCCAGTTGGAGTCCTAGGTATCGGATTTGTTCAACAGAGATAAGTGGGTTATTGGTAAAGGATACTGTAGGACAGGAAGTCATAGATTTACGACATGTAAAACCAAAACATATAAAATATAAAACTTCCCTATAATTATTCTCCAAGAGACAGAATATTATATTATTCAATAAATAAATAAAAATAAAATTATATAAAATGTTCGCTATAAAGATATCAGTAGAAAAATAATTTATATAAAATAATAATAACAACATAATATAATAATAAAATAATTCATAGAAAAATAAACGACCCTTATTCAGGGTTACATATCAAAAATACAAAAAGGTATTTCTTATAAAAGAAGTTGATTAGAATCTCCTAATGAATGACGATTTAACTGTATCAGCAAAGAACGGAAAAATTCATTTTAAATAATTAATATTACTTGTTAAATTAATCGAATCTTAGTGTACTCACTAATTATATTCTTTATAGTCATAAATTATATTTCTCTAAAATAGTACTCGGTGAAATTATTTTACTTCCATGTAAACCTATTACTTTGAACTTTGGACCCTGCCTGACAGTGCATGTTCGAACATTGTCCTCAGTTTGTCCCAGCTCCGTACCGATGCACTTCGCAACAATTATTTAAATCGTTTCTTACAACGTGAGTTTATTTCATCTCCAAATGAATTACAATTTTGAATATCTAAGAAAAGAAACGATTAGAAGTTTCTTTTCAATAAAGTACTGCAATAAAGTACTGAAGTGATTTTTAAATAAATGATACTTCCTGTTAAATGAATCTTATTAATGTGCGTACACTATAGATAAGCATAATAATATTCAACTATTACGATTACGTCAATACAAGGTTATAACCATAAACAGATTCTTGCTCAAGAGAACGTTGAACGAATTTTAGAGACAAAATGATGGGGTTGCATTAATAAAATAATTTAAGCAATTAGTTCAGCTGGCGGAGGGAGAGTAATTTATAAGCGGGGGAGGAGATTGCCGTTTGGGCGGCTGGTTCAAATTGAGTTGCCCGCTCTTCTAAAGCAATTTGGTTTCGGCCGCCAGTCACCTGCCGCAGTATAGGAGAGCTATGACCGATAAATTGCCAAGTCGGAAGGTGTATGGTGGGTATGCAGGTGTATACATGTATCACAAATGAATGTTCTTAGAGCAGAAATTGACATATAGAACGTTCGATGGATAGTAAGATTACAATTTCCAATCATTGCCATTGTAAAAGCAATAAAGATATACGTTTCCAATCTTTATACAGTACTCCGGAAATAATGGGAAATGTTTGAAGGAATGATAGCATACCTCAAGAGCAAAGACAATTTTAATACAAACAATGGTCCAATTTTCCGCAGGAAACTAGAAATTGTAAGTTATTTGTATTTTCAGATATCACGTACAACTTTTAGGCTATACGGGGTTTTCCCGGACCTCGGAGTGATGGCGGGGAGTTTAAAATACCCTCCGGAACCGGGACACGAACTCGGACTTTTTTTTTTATCTTTCATAACTTCACTGTGCTTCCTGTATCACGTACAACTGTATTGATACAAATAAATCTAGTAAATGTGAACAAATAAAAATACTTGTTGAGGAACTACCCACTGCTTCCCTAAGTCGAATTCACAGAGGGAGATAACCTTTATCTCATTGTTTTCTTGATTTTTTAAAAACATTAATGATAATTTCTTAGTGTGTTACTACAGTTGAAAATATTTTTCACAGTTACTGAATTAGAAATATTCTGAATTTGTTAGTTATAAAATAAAAAGAACAAAAAGTATATTTAATCAAAATCGTTTTATATTTTTTTAAAAATCCGTTTGAGTCCCAAGGGAAATTTATGTTTTAGATTAAAAAAAAATTCCTCTGGTGTGAACCCCCTTAGTAAATGGGATCCGGAGTGGGTTTATTTTTGAAAGCCTTTAAAAAAATATATATTTAAAATTCAAAAAGTATTATTTCCCTATGTATATTATTTCTAATCTTCTGTTAAATAATAATTGGATTGGATATAAATATAAAATGAATGAATGAAAAAATAATTTTATTCTGGGACTAAATTCCCCTAAGAATAATAATAACATGGTACAAAACATTGGTCCTTTAGTTTGCTTTGACAGAATACTAAGAAGGCATTTGAATGTTAATTTCAATTGTTATCGCAATCATACCTGAATAACAGTAGTAAACACTTTAATACTAGTACATTTATATGGTTTACATGTATAAAAAGAAAAAATAAATACATAAATGAAACTTGTCGATTAATTGTCAGTGAGAAGTTGTAATTACAGAAACCGATAAGTTTTACATAGGTGTGGAAGTTTGAAAATGAAGTAGGTGGTGGAATAAGAGTTGTTTGAAGTAATTTAAGGTTTAAGATTGCCGTATGGAGATCGGTAGAGAATTCCAGTTGGAGGTAGCACGAATGACGAAGGATTTGTTGAAGGATGTAGTTTTATGGGAGGGGATCTATAAATCAGTAGGTTCAGATCTGGTATTAATAGAGTGGATAGAGAAACATAGAGTGAGGAGTTCCATGATGTAGGGAGGATTTTTGGTTCTTAGGACCTCAAACTGGAAAACGCCAAGAATTAATTGTCGTCAGGAAGTAGGATAAAGCCACTTCAACCAGTGGGAAACATGAGAAAGCCTGGGAATTCCAAAGATGAATCTTATAAAACGTCTCTTCAATTTCACATCCAGTCTTTCAGGCAGCCCTCCATACACCAAGCAACTGTAGTCAAAGTGGGGGAAAGTGAGAGAGGTTATAAGGAGCTGTCTGGTTTTTTGAGGAATTGAATCACGGGATCGCAGGGATTGTTTAAGGACAGTTATGGATTTTCGGGTTATCTGGGAAATATGTTTTTTTCCAGGAAAGGTTCTGATCAAAGATAATTCCTAGGTTTTTAACTGTTGGGAAAAACCGAATGGGGTATTTATTGAGGTATAGTAGCGAAGAGTAAGAAAGGGAACTAATGAGATGGATGAACCCGATGAGATTATCCTTAGTTTTATTTATGTTCAGCTTTAACTTATTTATTTCTGCCCATCTGTTTATGCAGTTAATATCCCCTTGTAGCTTTTGGATAGCGTCAGGCATCACAAATGGGTGGAAAGATTAGCAAATTTGGAAATCATCGGTATATAAATATATGTGGCATTACTAAAAAAAGTTAATTAAATAAAATATATTCTTCTATTACCTATGTTTTGGTGCATTGATGAATTTGTATTTTTCAAGTTGAGATGTATTCATACGAATTATTAAATATATCACCAGTGGTAACATAATCTCTATTTACAAAAAAAAGTTCTCATTCGACTAAAGACATTTTTTTTTAAATTTTTTGCAATGAAGTTATAATAATATTTTTTTTTTTCAAAAATCACGGATTACCACTGAGGCGGATATCTCTCAGTCCTTCTTTTTCCGCTTTACAGCACTTTAAATTAAAGTGCTCTATTTATAGCATTTATCCACCAGCTTGTTCAAAGAGTAAAATGACGGTGTGTAAAAACACAATTCTAATTAGGAAATAATATAATACTTGTTATAATTTATGCTAAAACTGACCGTTCTTTGATTCTTTGGTCAACTATAGTGAACTTCGATTATTTTCTTTAATTCAATCTATCATTGTGAATGGATTATAATTTGACAGTTTAATTATCTCTGAAGATTTTCCCCAAATATTTGCGTCATTGATGTATATAAACGGACTTATATGTAAACATTGATTTTTATTAATACGGGTTCAGACTTTTTTAATAAAATGGTCTATCAAGTTATAGTTAACTATATCGAAAGAGGATGGAAAAGGAATTTTTTAGGAATCACCTTTAAATCGAAGTATCATAAAATTATTAAATTGAATGGTATCTTGGATTTTTATCCAGTTACTAAATAACCAATAAATTAATTAATGTAAACTACTTTATGTATTTACATTAATGCAATCAACTATAATAATGCCTTAACCACTACAAATATCCTAGAAAAACTGTCAGTGCTTGTATTCATCAAGAACTTCGCTGTCTCCGAAGTTACTGTCAAGCCTTAAGAAAATCAGAAGAACTTATTCCATAAACATGATATAATGCAAATAATACACGGTGTCTCTAGCCTATGATGTACATGGCACCTTAAATTGTAATCAAATATATAAATTAATGCCGTTTAATTATTTAAACATAAAAAGATTTTCATTATTATTTTTCTTCAATTAAATATTAAAAACGTTTTCGTTTAAACAGTGCCTTTTCTAAATCCCTTGGTATCAGTGGCTGTAGAGCTCGACCCTGAGGAATCCAATTGGAGCCCGGTGGCACGTAGTGAACTGAGGGAGATACCAGCAGCTAGCTCTGCAATTGCTCAATAACAACTGTTTTACTACCTCCAACTTTATTGCTGCTTCATAGGGATTCTTTATATCTTTGGTGACTTTTACCTGAAATAAATAAAGTTTAAAGTTTAATTGGCAGAGCTGAATGATCCCTGGCTACGAAATCGATCGTATAATAAATAATAGCATCGTTAGTTTTATCAAAAAGTTAATTGGGTTGCTTTGATGATTAGGACGTAATGGTTTACCTGTTCAGGAAGTCGAAATGGGTGGTATTCCTAAGTAGGGGAAGCACTGGCCTCTTAACTCCTTGGTACGAACTGGCTGTTGGGAACTCTGAGGTCCGAACACATTTGCAATAAAAAAATTATTGTATAAGTTGAACATGGACATACCCTTTGCTTTTTTTTAATAGTTTGACAAAAGAAAAACACACCTATATTTTTCGGCAATAAAAAACCTAAAACATTACATGGGTTATAAGTTATGTCTGAAGGACGATTTTTACAAATTATTTAGTGTATATCTCAGCTTTACTTTAGATATTTCTTCAAGATAGTTAGAACTTACCAACGGGCTCTACAGTCCGAGGTGGACCTTGGTCTCCTTTACGATCTTTTTTCAATCCTCTCTATCCCACCCTCTTTAAATTCTTTTCCAAAATTTCCTCGGTTGTCCTCTTTTCCTTTTTCCGGGAAATTCCTAACTAAGTATCTTTTTCGTTTCTCTGCATCAGGCAGTCTTTCCACGTGTCCTAGCCTGCCAATTCCCCTAGCCTTAATAAACCTTACAATATCGTCAATGCTTTAACGGTTCGTCTAGCTCCTGATTTGTCCGTATCCTCTATTCTTCTAGCATGCATAGGGGACCATGGTCAGGGATTCTGATCAGGTACTTTCAGCGTTCAGGCTTCGGCTCCATAGCACTCAACTGGTCGGGCCAAGGATTTATACACTTTGAGTTTTATAACTCTGGACAAGAGTGTCGATTTAAAAAGCTTCAGCATATCATTCTTTCTCTTATTTCCGGGCCATTGACTTGCCCCACCCCCCAAGATACGTGATACTCTCCACTGCTTTAAAAATGTATCTCTGCTTTCTTCTTGATATCCTTAGTTTTTAATGCATTTTTGAAGATATCTCTGTAAAAACAAGCTTCTCAATCACTAATGTGAATATTATATATTCCACTTTAAATCCAAGGAGTATGTTCTTGTATTACATTAATGTAATACCTATAGTCTAGGGTCTTCAAGTATTACATTTATGATGTAATATTTGAAAGTAAGAGACTGAGAAAATGATTACTCTCTGAGCATATTAGCGAAACTATAAGGATTAGCCTATAGGTTTATAGGGAAGAGAGAAGTGTTCTGCCTGATTGATCGTATTTAAAAGCATTACTAATGAGGCTGCGTTGGGTACGGCTGTAACTATTTTTTTTTTTTTTTGCTATATATTCAGAAATGCCCGAGGAAAACGGAAAGCTGATATTTGCACAATTTTTATGCCATATTAGTTATAAGCGATTACAACTATAATGTTATATAATGCAATAAAAGGGGATTTAGACCATTTTGGTGTATTTTCAAACCTACCACTGCCAATTCCAACTACGTTCACAACCGTCCTTGGGGTGATGTAGGTTTTGGCATTTTCCTTTTTTTTTTTTTTCTAATTTGCTTCTACGAGATAACAATTGTATTTACTGTCAAGATTTTAGTATTTATATGTAGTCAATTCTACACTTTACTACAGAAAACACATTTCTTCTATTTAATACACTAACGAAATTGAGGGCAATTACATGGAAATAGTCACAACTGTACCCAGTCTCTCATACTCAAGAAATTATTAATCCCACAAGAGCCTAGTCATACTTTGAAAGTTAACATCGACAGACTGGCAAGTTAAATACAAAATGAATAATTTAATAGCCCGAATGTCAGTTCTATACCGATCCACTGATCAATTCCCTGTTTATTGTTAAGAACTTAATATTAAAGTGGACATTGCAAGGATCCAAGGGTCCTTCACATTTTGATAATTTTTTTCAATATTTGGCTTTGAACTAGTGTCTCGTGCCGATACTTTATTTTAAGAAGTGATCCCTTTAAAATATTAGAAATCTACACCCACTACACTAGTAAAATATATATATATATTTTTTTTAAATACGCTCGGTTAGTAAAAATATAATAAATAACTTATTTGTAATTGGTTTCAGATTTTCTGTGCTTACTACTAGTGGCAAATTACTGTTGAAAATTAATTAATTGCTGTCGCCTGCTCTTCCTTAAATAAATATTTATGAAAATTATTTTATTTTGTTTAGAGCCTTAGTTATTGCAACCAGGGTGGTCAATATAATCCAGTCATATTAAGAAAGAGGAAACTAATCTCATGAGTCCATCTCGATATAAAAGTAACTTCGACGTAATCGAACTAAAATATATATATACGGGATAAGAAATATAGAGAAACTTTATTTTATTGCCTGACTCAGATATTTTGCCTTCTTATAAATATAGTAGTCAATCTCAATGAAACCCGTTCAATTTGATCAACCCAAAGGCAATTTCACCCAATGGTCAGCAACTTCATTCACTCACCATTGGATAAACCTAATAGTGTTCTGCCTAGAGCAGCCATGTTCTCCTGTTTATTATACACAGCATATTTTTGAAGATGCCGGGCAAATTTGGCTAGAGTCAACTAATTAAATATTTTTACATATGGATTAAAATATCTCAGAAACTTTAAATCTGGCCTAAGTACTGTAAGCGAGGAAATTGTTAAGAATTTCATCCTCTCTGTAATTCAAAATTGTATCTTAAAGCGACGCCGCGGCGTTTTTTCTTTTCGCCCTACCTTAGTGGGGAGCTATTGGAAAATGTAGTATTGGAAACTAAATGATAAGGTTAGTTGAATATATGGATTAAAATACTAAAAATTGGATCTATATACTGTAAGCGATGGAAATGTTCAGTATTTCATCTTCTTTGTAGTGAGCTATTATTTATAATTTATATTTCATATTATTAATCTCGCATTGTTGATTTTTTCAATTCTGTCGTCTGGTCTAAAGCTTACACTTTAGTTTCTTTTTCTCTCTATATATATATCTATACAGAATATGTTTTTCTTTAGATTTCTGATTTTCATTTTTATTTATTAGGAAAAAAATTATAAAACAATTTCTATATTTTTCTAAATATTACCTTAGTCTAAGTTGGCGATGATCTAAGCTGCTTAGGCCATGATACAATTATTAAATGTGATAGTAACTATTCCCAAATATATTTTTGATATTTAAGCACCATTATTTCATTTGATTTCTGCCATTATTTCGATTTAATGAAATTTTCAGGGATTAATATAATATAAATGGCGAAGAGATTGTGCTGAATTATGTTATAAAGAACTACAAAATATGTAGTTTATTATATACTAATTACTGACTAAATTCAACGATATTTTTACCAGAATACGTAAAATTCAACTGAGAGATACATCAATATCTCATAGGAAGAAGAGAGCTGCAATACGAATTTTCCTATTTTTTTCGATTGATTCTTCTATTCATCTATATAAATTTAGGAATAAAATTTAGATTTTTAATTTTAATATGTACCGTGATTATAATTTATTTTAGATTTTTATGAGACCAATTTAATTCCAAGGTTCATATTGAAATGATCAAAAAATGAGAATTAGGGGCAGCGAGAAACCTGGGTGCGCAATCTTTAATCGCTTTTTTTTTTTCCCCCTACCCCCCAAGAATTTCTTGATTACAAAATATATATAAATGTATATATACATAAATTTTCAATTTTCTTTTATTGCCCAAGGGCATTTTAAGGTAAGAGGGCTATGCACGCTGTATGCGTTCTTTGCATCTGTGGCCTTCGCTAATAAATGGTAATCGCTTCTCCAATAAAATTTTATTGGTTTGTATTGTGTCATTCTTCTTCAACGCGAGCAGTATGATCGTAAGTAGATTATAAATTAAATTATAAAGAAATAGCTATTTCTGCAATTTTTTGTTTTCAATTTCAATTTTTGTTTTCAATATTCGAATATCAAAATTAAAATAAAGTTATCGGGCTGATATTACTTTCGTTAAAACGTCCATTGTGAATACATAGTTAAATGAATTATATCAAATAAATGAATAAAATGATCATTTATTTAATATATATAATTTATTTAATCATTTATTTAATATATAACACTTCTAAAAAGGTTTATTCACCTGATTATTCATACTTTTTACCAATAGTTTTCCATAATGAGCACATAAAAATGCCCATTGTAGGCTGCATTATTCGACCATAAAATATAACATATTTTTATCTTAAGACTTAGAAGGAAATAATAATGATAATTATTAAAATAAGATAATTAATTAGTATCGATGATCACTGAAGGGCATTAATGTGTAGGAGTGAGTAAACCCATCTCCATACACCGATAACCTAATTTCTAAACCCGTTTCAGTTTCTAACTTCCCCACAATTGCTATTAGTTCTCCCTCTATGTCCTGTAACCAATTTCAGTCAAATCATATAATAGAATATTTTAATCGTAAATCCATTAATTACTGGAGACTTTTCTGTAGAAATCCTCTTCGTATTGATATTTTATTACTTTAGAATAAATCTGTCAAATGTAAATATAGCTTTAGTGTATCGAAGTGATCGTTAATAGTTTAGTGATGACAATTATGGAGTATACTACTATAAAATATAGGCGTATATAGACTATAAAAAATATTTGAAATTCGTCCCCACCAGTATTTTGAATAGTCCCGTATATTTATGGTCCCGTGATATCATAAAATAACTTACCTTAAACAAAAATAGTATTAACAAATGCACATAACCACTGCTCGATATTGCGTTAATTATTTACTTTTCTGTTGTTGTTTTTAAATTTAAAATGAAAGTAGTTTAAACCTAATTTGAAATTAAAACATTTCTCTACAACACGAGCACATCTTCCCCACTGTGATTGAAGCAACGGTAGTGACTAGGAGTACTCTGCAACGTTGCAATGATTTAGTAATTTTATTTAACTAAAACTAAAATTTAAAGTATAAGTGAAGGAAAACTTACACATAATATTATAAGCTCCTCCTCCTTGCTCCTCTGTTCATTCGTTCAACATTAGATCCCAGCCCACAGATCTGTTTATTCCTTCTCATAGAACTGTCTTCTTTAAAAAATCCTTTCTCATGCGTGCTACCTTGTTTTAGAATTCCCTGACTGCTTTTGTAGGCAAATCCTCATCCTTAACCCCATTTAAAAACCATTTATTTTTCTATCTCCTCAACAATAAATCTTCCGAATATATGTAAGAATAATGTATTTTTTTTTTAAACTTTTATTATGATATTTACAACTGTATTAGTATGAATACATCAAGTAAATGTGTACATAGGAATATTTTAGTTTTTTAAAGCTATCATCTCACTTTACTGTTATCTTACAGATATCTATATATTACCTATTGTTTATATATTAACACACTCTTATACATCTACCTATAATTCAAATGTTAACTATTGCTTTTCTTTATTTTAATTTAAAGACTCAATAGGAATGTAATTTAATTAACAACAAGCAGATGATTAACTTGGCAGATAACTGTAACTAAATTATTCTGTATGACTATTCTTAGGGGCTAAATGACCAAAAATAAAATTTACTTTTCTTTCCTTCTTGAAAGAATAAGGCCTCTTTTAATTTTGATACATTTAAATTTTCATTGGGCAGGCAGACAGAGAATTGTTACTGGATCTCTATGGCGAAGTGTAAAATTAAAAAAAAAAGTTTCTTTCTTGAAAATGTTTCATAACATTTTTTAAGACATTTTTGTAAAGCAAATAATTCGCAAGTACTGTATTTCGCCTGATGCTAAATTAAATGAATGCGAATTCACATAATGCCAAAGTTAACGTATCGGAAGCAGTGAAGACTTTATAAGTCTTGCTTTTATTTATAATGGCTGTTACGAATGGCTACTTAAAATACAGAGTAATACTATAAATATATGGGTTGACTAGAGTTCACTCCAGATCTCCTGGCAGGAGTGTGACTTCAATAATGTAACTACAAGAGTGATTACTCCAAAGGACCATGGGGGTAATATATACAGGAATAGCAAGGGGGTGAAGGGAAGTCGAAATAGGGCTCCAAAGGAATTATTGATATTCTTAAGATAGGGTATGTGAGAAAGGGCTGAAGCTATTAACTAACTATTGAGAATTGATATCTTTATTCCTTATTTAGTATTGATATGAGACCTATGAGAAAGAGTTCCCTAAGTTTTGATAATGGGTCTTGTTGTGTCCAGTCGGTACCTTATATATAACTATTTCTAAGCTATCAGAGATAGCTTACCCTAGCTATCTAGGGATAGCTTTGTCCCTTTATTCTTTGAGTTATGAGAATTGTGAATACAATACATGATTTACCAATTGGCAGATTTAATAAACTCAATTATTAAAATAAAAGTTAAATTAATATTATTATTATTTGTTACGGATTAAGTCCATTCCGTAACTAATGAATTTTGTAGCAGAAATAACAACAACATATTCTAATTATAATCCCTACAACCAAAACGAATTCCTAGTATACATATCATTACTATTATAAATAGGATTGATGTTCCCTGAATATGTGCTTCAATGGTTTCCCGTTCTCCATTACGGAGAAACTTATCGATCAAAGACTTGCATTGATTCCGTCCGCGTCCGTTATAGAGAGCGTCCAGTATTCGGAAGACCTTAGTAGTGTTAAATTATTTAATATTAGTTTAAATTTAAATTAAGTTACCATTGTTCCCATTTACTAAAATTTATTTTTATTTACTATGTTGGTAGTACTGTATGGTCCAATCGATTTTGGGAGATCATTACCTGCTGTTGCTGATCGCAGCAGCTCGGTGATGCCAAAACATGTCTGTTCCAGTCTCCGCAACTGTCCAGCTCAAATCCTTATCTCTTCTAATGGATCGAAGGAGTTATCCTGTCTATTTTTCCCACTTACTCTCTTCAGCCTGGACATCCATCCTTCCTCCTATTACATGCTTCAGAGGTAATGCTCATCCTTCCCTCCGAAGATATTTATGTATGAAAATATTTCTAATAATTATTTATACTATTTCGGCGTGCCTAACCTCTATTTTAGATGTCCTATGTCACGTGATAATGATTCTCAAATGCCCGATAGAGGCACTTGCGTCGGTTTCAATAAATTTGATGTTGCGTCGGTTAAAATAAATTTAATACAGTTTTTATTTTTTTCAGTAACTTTGATAGAGATATTGTTGAAATAAGCACAATTAAAGTAAAAAGTAAAAAGTATGTCAGTACCATAATCTGTGAAGACCCTGAAGCTGTATAATGGAGGTTTGTGTATAAGTCTGTTTTGGTCCTATGAAATATTGCCTCCCGAAACAGTCAAATTAAAAAAAAGTTATACCGATAATCTACGAGGCGCTCTAAATTAATTTAGACAATTGCCCTTATAAGACGATCAATAGGTAAACTTGTCTGACTTTTATTCATTTATTTTTCGTTTTGGCAACCGTTGTGCATTTTAAATCTTGTTTAGATTTTTTGATGGTTGAGCGGGTTTCCTACTCAAATCATTCTTTCTATAAGAAAAAACACGTTATATTCATTAATTTAGAGAATACTTTTATGCATTATTTTTCTTCTGATATCTTTATAGTGGACTTTTTAAATATTTTATTTTTATTTATTTATTGAATAATATAATATTCTGTCTCTTGGACAGTAATTATAATAATATTATAATTGTAGGGAGGTACAGAACATTAGAAAGTACGCTACAAAAGCCTTATTGATTTATTTGGAAACGCAGTGTTTAGGTCCATCTTGGATTCACGTGTTTATAAAAAAAAATAAACATAAACATTATTTAATATATTACATATTTTTCATAAGCGCGTAACATGAATTAAACGGAAAATATAAGTCTTCAATAAATAATACGCAGTTTATTTCAATCCATGAATAATTTTCGTTTTTTCACAAACAGAAAGCACCCATTCTCATGGACGCAAATTTTTTATGATATTTATCTTTTAATTTAATTTTTGTAACAAATCTTTAGATATTTTATTCGTTATAGAGGAAATATTTTTCTGATAAAATTCAAATTACCTAAAAACAGTTTCATGTATCCTTATGCAAATTTTCGATAAGTTTAATAAATAATATTAATATGATAACTTTAATCACACGTCACAAGTCTTGAAAAATAGTGTCAAAACTGGAGGTTGAAATAAATTCAAATAAATCACATCAATTAACTCTTTGTCGTAAACCTATGACTTCCTGTCCTACAATATCCTTTAATCAATATCCCACTTATCCCTGTTGAACAAATCCGATAACTAGGACTCTACCTGGACAAAAGATTCACTTGAAACCCCCGTACCAGACTGAAACGACTAGAAACCACCCGACGTTTTCGACTACTGCAGCACTTACTAGACAAACGCTCTAAACTTCCAACTTTTTACAAAAGACTCATATTATTACTATAAGACCTATTTGGACTTACGGGATCGAGCTTTGGGGCTCTACTAAACATTAAAATTCTTCTCGTATCCAATCCCTACAATCCAAAACCCTTCGTAAAATCCTTGATGCTCCCTACTTTGTGACAAATAAAATCATCCATAACGACCTTCATATACCATATGTTTCCGATTTAGCTCAATCCAGATACCTTCCATAATAAACTTCTGAACCATCCGATCTCCCTTGTTTCCAATCTTCCTCCTCTATTCCTGATAACCCTCCGAGGCGTCTGAAAATAAGATGGCCTCGGGACCTTCTAATATATAAATATAATTGGAGTGCTACCAGTGGGTAGTTTATCTTCATGTTATGCATGCCATATTACTTGTTTCATATTTACTTGTTGTATTTATCATTTAATAAAGTTATAAATTTCAATAATTAAAAAAAAAAAATTATATTCGGACATGGCCTCTATCAATCTTTCCGTTTGCTCTGATGATGAAGTCTGAAGTTACTATATAAAATATTGTGTAGAGTTTCAGTCGCAGTTTCTTTTATTGTGAATTAGATAGTTTTAAAATTGTTAAGACTTTTCGTGATTAATCGGAATTTTTAGGATGTTATTTATTTTATCTACATCATTATATAAAAAGAGAAAAGATAAAACAGTCCGGTACCTGTTTAATCTATTAAGCCAATCCCTTCCACAGCTGTCTGAGATATTGCTCTAATAATTATGCTATTGAGCTTATTATATTTGACTGCTATGGAATGTAAGTAAGGCTATTTCATTATAAGTAAACTACGGGGTTGAACAGATTGTTGTATTTTATATAAATTATATTATGAGTTATCACGGCCGAATCTATTACAATAAAGGTTAGTAGGTTAATAAATTTTATTTTCATATTATAAAATATTGTTGGTGAGGGGGATTAGGTGGGTGGTGGTTGGAAATTAATTGCTATACTTGCTGCATTCTGCTCCGTTTTCTCTCATTATCTCTCTTCCCTGTTGTGTTCAGGCCCCCTGCTGAGCCGTTTGAGTTTCTACTACATTTTATATATATATATATATATATATATATATATATATATATATATATATATATATATATATATAAATGTTGTACAGATGTTATGATGGCTAGTCTTAAGTAGACATGAATCTAGCAGGTACTCTTGCTTCTTCATTTAATTTAATTTAAATTAAATTGAAACTTTGCTTTGTTCCATTAACAGTACCTTTTAAATAACAGATATTTATTTTTCTGTTACTGTTCTCACCTAGCGTTTTCACCATTGTAGTGATTCTTACCAAATGTAAATAAATAAATAAAGTTAAATTTTCTTTCTGTTAAATAGTTCTATCTCATTTGTAAAAAATGTATCTACGTTGAAACAGATTTTACTATAAAGTATGTAATTAATTCCAATAATGCTGGAATTCATCAAAGCTTTCGAATTGAAACTGGAAAACAACTCCTCAATTTCAGACAATGTAAACATCCCATTTCCAAATGACTAATGAGTTATCGTCCTTATTTGGAACGAAATACCGCCCTTGTTATTGATTTATCGTTTTATACAAAATCGAACCATTACTAACTTAATGACAGGACGGATGGCATTTGTTTAAAACCGTTATTGTTGTATCTATCTGCTTAACTATTTTGCTATACATAGATAGATATTATATATGTACATTAATTGTATTTTTCCCAGATATTAAAAATTAAGCAATGATTGGTAAGATTTATATTTATATTTTTTATTAAAAAACACATATCCTATCCACCTGTTATATTGACGACTAACAATTTTTTCAAATGGAAACAGTACTTACATGGAGCATAGAATGATGTCACGAGGGTCCGTGTATTAAAATGAAACGAAAGATTCTTAACGAACGACTGAAATTATTTAACCGACTTTTCTCCTTTTCTTCGAAACTGAAACTGTGACAAAAACTGAATTTCTAAAAAGATCCATCTACAAAAACTTCAAACCTTCTAATCTAAATCATTAAAAATCATAACAAAACTACATACTTACCTATTCTTGTCAAAAGTTGACAAACACGTAATGATTCTTTACAAACGATCAAACGGACATACAAACAGAATTATAAGAGACATGGGTCCAGTTGACATACGCATAAATATGAGGCAGAGACTGAAAATGCGGTGGATGAGATATCTCCTTACTTAAAGAACCAAAGTAATTGAATCAAGACAAACCTAAAATAGATATTCGGTTGTCATTATCTATTGTATAGTCATCTCATTTGATGATTGTTAACATACGATAGTTGACAGGTGACAGTAATTGTCGAAAGAAAAAAAATTGTTTTGTTATATATATTTACTTCTAGGCATTGCATAAAAGTATAATCTGAATATTTATGAGTATCACTTAAAAATAACAGGTTAGTTGGCGTCGTTTATCAGTACATTGTGCCGATAGGAAAATTAATTTGTGTCTTAATTAACTGAATCACAGCAGTAACATTATTTACAAGGTTAAAAGGAACAGGAAACCACAATGATCATTAAATAATGTAAAAATATCAAACACAGGTTGTGCGAGTGAATGAATTACCACCAGATTGCTGTAAATTATAACATATCCTAAGGATGTAAAGCCGATATTATTTAAATCAAAATGTGGTCGTCACACGATGAATTAGTGCAAATTACAGACTCGGATTGATAACGACCAATAAATAGCCCCTGTGCTAAATGCTCTCTGTAATATCAGGCTGGGACGTGGATAATGGAATGTGCCAAATTGGTCGGAAATCGGACGTATCGGAGTGCCATTGCTTGTGTCAAGGTCGAGAAATATTCAACTCCTTACAAAGATTCTTTTTGCAGTTAATAGATGGAGAGTTGAAGTAGAATAAATATACACAACCAGTAAATTATAAAGTTCAGCAAACCTTCAACTGTTCATTTATATTTTGTTTTAAACACGTCATACCAATGTAGTCCTCAACTGCCTTTAAGGTTCAATGATGATATAGGTTGATTTTATTTTTTTCTTATCAACAATTTAAAATTATTGCCTCATGGTGGACACCTGACTCTTCAAAGGATCGGAGAAAAAACCTGTTGATTAAGTCACCTCGTATAGGCAGGCTTATATAAAAGTGTCAGTTTTTAGTCAAAATAACTTCCGTTAGATTTCTATCTACACTTAAGCGTTAGTTGTTTAAACTTTGTTAACAAACCTTTTTATTTGTTATTCAAATACACACACATACCTATTTAAACTCATTCGGACATAAGCATCACAGATATACGATTCAGCAAAAAAGGCTCACTTACAAAAACTACAATTTTTCCAGTCCAAAATTTTACTACTAATAACAGCAGCTCGCTGGTATGTTAAAAACAAAACTTTACACAGTGACTTACGACAACCAACTTTCGACCAACACTTACGTGCTCATTACTCACGGTTTCATATAAAACTACAAGGACACAACAACAGACTCATAACCCACATAACCACTGTTGACTTCCGCATTAGGAAGAGATTGAAGAGGAGCTGGATGAAAGATCTCCTTTCCTGATTTACTGAAGCAGACAAAGACCAGGAAGAGGAGCCGCTGGGTACTAACCAACCTCATGGCTGTCATGCCATTAGCACCTACATTTCCATCAAATCTGCTGATTGTCTCTCTGATGACAAGTGCAGATGAAAATTATTGTTCAAAATAACGTTTTGAGTTCGTGTATCAACATACTCAAGAAATAAAAATAAAACGAAGTATTCAATCGATTGGGACGTATTTTTTATGATCCAATCTGTATATATTTCAACTTTTTCGTTTGTTTTCTTAAATTGATTGATATGTGTGGGATTTTGTAAATACAATATTGGATTATATTTTTATTTATTTAGATTTTTTTTTTGTATCTGATTTTATAAAATTAAAGTGATTTTTCGAGTCTTGCTGTTAGCTAAAGAACGGAATACGCAAGGCGCATGTGGGTTTTATTGTGTGAGCTGCTTTATAGACGAGTTGACGGGTCGACTGTATGTTAATGAATAGAAAGGACAGTCAGTTTTTGAAAGTTTGTATAAAAAAATGGATGTCAAAGTGGATTGAATTAGATAAACCTAAGGATACAATATTGTTAGTACCCATCACCCCATCACCCATATCCATCACCATGAATCTGATTTTTTATGTTAATCTCGATGAGCAGTGCAAGGAGTTCCACCTACAGTCCGCAGATGGCAGCACCTTGCATTCTTTTAAGTGAATGATGTATCTTAAAGATGTCCATGGATATCCCCTTAACGATGAATTTACTGAGGAGGGAAATGTGAGATCGTGAATAAGTTGACCGAGTGATAAAAAAGTAAATACACAGATTAATGAGATGACCAAAAGTAGCATAAGTAAGAAAGAAAAGTGAAGAGAAAAAAGAATAAAAAAAATGTAATATCGCAATCCTATATAGTAAAGCAGCATAATTTAAAAAAAAAACTATGTGTATAGAATATTTTGTTTAAAGGAACAAAATATAACAAATAACCAATTATGATTATTTCTGTAGATATTCTAGAAATTGAATTCTCATAGCACTACTTTTTTTTTTTTTAATTAACTAAGGAAAGTGGTATATTACGTCACAAATGAATATTGGAGTTGAAGCCCTTAAGGCATCATCGAAAAAAAAGAACTAGTTTATTTTTCTATTATTTTCCTCTTTCCTAAAACTGTCATTTATAGGCTAAAATCCAAGATTTGACCGTTTATAGGATAATAGTGGTTCAGTTATTTATTTAAAAAATTATAATTATTTATTAATTCATTGATCGATAAAGTTTCATTTCATTGCTATTTTATGAATGTCGTCACAAAGAGTATATTTTAATATGATACGTACATAATTCATCTAGGTTATATATAATATCCAAAATCTCAGCGTACTTTATTTTTTAAATCCCTTGGAAAACAATGAAGATTTGATGGAATCCATTTAAAAGAGCCAGAGAAACTTTGAAAAGTTTTTTCTTCTAAAGGGCCCTTCTACCTTTCCTTTCTTCCTCATATCCTAAAAGGTTGACTCACTAATACTTTCTGGAAAAAGATTCGAGTTCACTATACGATCCAGTTGCAGGTAGCTATAGTATTTTTCGAAAAGTAAAATACTCATAAGTAATTACGGTTCATTCAATGGTTATTTTGAGATGAAGGATTATGTGAGGAAGAAAATGGTAGGTAGGAAGTGCAGTTAAAAAATTATGTTTATTGAATTTTCTGACGTTTCGACCCAACTTCGTCGACGTTTCTGACGTCAGCAACTTCGTAATGTTTGGCTGCACTTCCTGACCATTTTCTTCTTAAAAATTCAGGAGAATGTGAGATCGTGTATGAGGTGACCGAGTGATAATAAAGTAACTACACAGATTATTCAGATTAAGAAACGAACTGAATTGTAGTTTTCACCCTGATCATCTTCTTCTTAAAAATTCAAAAATCGACTATATATCCATCTCCAAAGTATTAAATATTTATATTGAACATTTAATAGTTGACCGTTGCATTATAAAGGAAGAAGATGGTCCGGGGTTTGTGTTAATTGTGGTCATAAATAGGCTAAATAGTGGTAAAACTATTTTATTGAAAGCCGACGTTTCGACCCGACTTTGCAGGTCTTCATCAGGGAGGTGTGTTTATCTAGGAGTTTCACTTAAAACTGTTCTATTCAGTTCTGTTTGATTCAGTTCTAAGTGAAACTCCTAGATGAACACACCTCCCTGATGAAGACCTGCAAAGTCGGGTCGAAACGTCGGCTTTCATTAAAATAGTTTTACCACTATTTAGCCTATTTATGACCACAACCCCGGACCATCTTCTTCCTTTATTAAATATTTACCTTAATTTTTGCTTTTGATATTTTAATTATCGTATAAGTGTTTTTCAAAGACAAAAAAATATTTTTTATGATAGGCCTTTTCAATACAGTCCGGACGCATATATATACATATATATATATGCATAAATTTATATACATTAACTATTATTATTCAGTATTTAAACAATTAGCAATATGATTTAAGTATTTAGGAATTCGGCTAAGGAAAATATAATAGTGAAAAAATTATAAATAAAAGAAATTGTAATATATCATAATAAAAGAAATTTATTAAATTAAAATAGTTTTTAATTTTTAGATGGAATGATGAAATGAGAGGAAAATTATAATATAACTGATTATATTTATTATATAAACAGAAGTATTTACCTCGGGTTCTGAATTAAATAAATACATTGCATAATAAAATAATTCATACATACCTCAACTGACAATCACTTAGTATTTATCAATATTGAAATTAAACAAAAAAAATAAATAAAGATTTTTTTAAGCTATAATTATGTCTCTTTTCCTCCTGTTTATTAATGTTGTGTTTCTCTGAATTAAAACAGTTCTCTTTGGTGGCTAAAAAAAATTGCAATTCATTCTTTTCATATTTACATTTTAATTTTGCATGTGGGTGTTTATAAAAGCTTCTTTTTTCATTAGTTTCTATTTTTAGAATATGTATGAAATGATTTGTACAATTTAGACCATTACGTCTGTCGAGCGATGTACATTAATATTATAACAAGAATAATAACTTTTAATAACTTGACATCACTTATTTGATTACCGAGTCCTTTGATCACGTTTTCTAAAATTGTAGATTTTTAATTAAATAAAATTTGTTATCTATGTCTAGTAAGATATTTAAGAGCAGTTATATTCCTTATATATTCAATTTTTTAATACGATATGATGTAGAAGACAGATTGTCAACCACACACATGCAAGCGCAATAATTGGTGTCTGGGCTAAAAAAATATAATCCAATTGATCTCACTCTGCAATGACGTATTTATTAATTCTTGTAACCGTATAAATATTTGATGTTCACTTCAAATATTATTAACAACCAAGATTAGACATTTCCCAACTCTATTTTAATTTTTTTTTCTGATTAGGGAAAGGGAACAAATCACGTTATTATAAAAGTCCTTTAATTGAGACAAATTATAATATTTCTCAATTAATAACTTTTGAAATTTGAGAATAAAATCGAATATTTACGAAAAAAATAAACGGCTTAAAAATTTCAAGATTAATAAGAACAGTTCGTTGGTATTTAAATAACATAACTTTATATACCGCTTTATAACCGATTTCCAACCAACATATGCGTAATATTTATTCCTGTTTTTATGATAATATATTTATAGACGACATGGCAATGTCTGATATGAACATTAGGGCGCCACTAATAAGGAAACGGATGAGAGATCTGTTTTATTTAAGTAAGGGATTAGGAAGTCCCCTAATCAAGATTAGGAAGAAATGCTGCTGACTATTCAATTCCTAATTCATTTTCTGATTATCTATTATGTATTTTTAAATTGAACATCTATATGGAGCATACAATTTTCAATTCTTTTATTTACAACATCTACAGTTCTTATTATACTTCCTCCCTCATCCAATTATTTAAGTAAGTTAGGGAATCTTTGTCGGACAATGACAAACGAGGATCTGATGAACTTTTGTGGAGAGCTAGAAATTATATCCATCATAAAGCTTGACAGATCCATCATAAATGATCCATCATAAAGAAGATTGCAGGCACTCAGTTCTTTTCCTGTCTTCTCTTCTCTATCCTCTTGTCCAAAGATCTACCTCCTCATCCTCTAGTTAACGAGGTTTTCGTCTACTTACCTGCATTTACCTATCATCATTGGGTGCCTTCCCCTATTTCCAGTGTTTGTACAGGTTCCAACCATCTTCTTTTGCCCTACTTTACGATGGATATGATGTCTGGTGCTCCTTTTAAGTTCTCAAATTCTTCGTTTATCATAACCACCCACAAACCCTATTTTTTTCGAAGGCATTGTTTGCACCTTTTTATTCCTAGCCTGGTCTTACAAGTATTTTGGAACCTACAGGCTTCCCCGGGACTGCAGCCGTTGTGGGACTCTATATATATAAAAATATATATATACGTAGAATTCTTTGTAGTGAGAGCCCGTCAAGCGCATTAAAATATATTTTTAAAAAACAGTAAAGCCATGGTCAACATCAAATCTTTCTAAGAATAGGCCACACCAATTTGATCTATTTACATCTCATTAGCAAACATCCACAACCAAAATGCCAACACTGTAATAGTACACTTACAGTTAGCCACATTTTGCAGGAATGTTCTTGCTATATTTCGAATATAATTTTTTTTTTTAAGTTTTTTTATTGAAAAATATTACAATCTGTCTCAAGGACATTTATAATAATGTTCACAGATCACATTCACACTCTATGTACAGTAAATAAAATAAATCATACAGAAAAATAATATATATACAATAAATAAGAATAAAATAACCTAAAAATAACCCCAAATATACCTCCAAACAAGACTTGTCCCTCCACCTGTGGAGGGAAAAGCATGACTCCAGGAGATCTCTGCACTTCTCTCTCAACCGTGTCACTGGGGCTAAACCCAGTGGAGATTGAGCAAGAGTGCTTAAGCCACATACACTCATGTCGTGAGTGGAGAATCTGGCCATTGCCAGAACTCCAATATTTATAAACTATAAAAGGTCGCGAGGCCACTGGCGTTTCAATCTCCTTGGAGGATTATATGGATGGGTGGTGTTGGATAGAAATTGTGCAAAGGGATTTGGATGATGGGTAAGGTTCTGGTGGAATTTGGAGAATTTTTATGGGATAAGGTCTAGGACAAATGGGATATTAAGGTTTTTTTGGTTACATAGAAAGGAGCATCGACTATTGTTCGAAGGACTTTGGGTTGGAAGGATTGGATGCGTTTGATGCTAGAAAATTTTGCTGTTCCCCAACTAACAACAACAACGTATAATTTATAATAAAAACTACTATGTTTATTATTTTGAAATCTTAGTATTATACTTCTGGTAACTTAGTATTATCCTTAGTTAACCTTAGTATTATCTTAGTTACTTTAGCAGAAGGGTTTTCAAGGGCACTTAGTGTACTTACAAATGGTTTCTCCAAGGATATATAAGCCCTTATGATTTTCTATTTATTCAATTTTTAACAACGTTTCGGGCAGTTTGTTCATTCTCAAGTTATCGAAATCCAAAAACAATTCAATAAATTGTAAAAAAATTTTATTGAACATCAACATGTTCCTCGCATTTTGTAAAATGCTTGTCAATTCGAACTCGGCTCTACCTTCTTCTACAATTCTTTTATTCAAATAACTTGAGAATGAGCAAACTGCTCGAAACGTTGTTAAAAATTCAATAATTAGTAAAATTATAAGTGCTTATAAATCCCCACGCACACATATATGTGTGTGTGTGTGTGTCTCCTAGAGACACCATTTTTAAATACTTCTGGTTCATTTATGCAGAGTTCATTAATGTTTTAAAAAATGTATGAAAATTATTTTAACATATTATTTAAAAGATTTGACCAATTTTTTTTTAATACAACATCCTTATTTCCCATTTTAGCGAGCCCTCCATTCAGATACTTCCTTCAAACTCTGCAACACAAGTTGAGCCAATAAGTAAAAGTTATAAGTGGGAACGGGCTGACAGATTGCTGGAATTAATATCTCATTAGTGGAGCTAATCTCATTCATGCATCTCTCAACTTCTCTGCCATCTGTAGCCCTGGCGAAAGTGGGCTAAGCGATAGATTACCTTTTCGGAACATTTCCAAATCAGCCATCCCTAACCATACATCGTAATGTCCACCATTAGGGCGATCCTTTTTCGTACATGCTTTTCGCATTCGTGTGAATTGACAATATAAGTCACTGATAAGTTACATTCTCCAGATTTGTAACTTCAATATATACTTAGGGAGTTAGGTCCCATAACATTTTTCTTTTCTTTATAACTGTTTTCCCTGAATTTTTTCGGGAATTTAGTCTATATACGAAAATTTAAAGGACAATGATTAGAACATTATAGGAAAGTTTCATCAAAATCGTTAAAGCCGTTTTTGCGCTACAGTCTATGGAAAAACATGTGCAAGCTATTGCGCATGGAGCACCGAATTTCTGTCACAGGCATCAGTAGTCAAAACCCTACAAAATAAAAAAAGAACCAACAAAATCGGTTTAGAAGTTAGACAGACATACCAATGGCTAAAAATGTGTTTTTTGGACTCAGGGAGCTCTGAAACGTATATCCGTCGAAAACCGCATATCGGAAATTTGATCCGATTGCAATACTTTCCTCACATAGTATAGGTAATAAAGCTATAAAATATCCGGAATTAAATGATCTATGGGTGGTATTTAAATATGTCAACAAATGATAGGGGTAGGATCGGAATTTTATAATGTCCATGGCACAGGGAAGATGAATCGAATACAACTGTACTATGAGCTGAAGTAAATTAAAAATGAAAAGTTCGGACATGTACAATAAACGGTGAACTTTGAGGAATAAAAATTGTAGAAAATACATACTAGAATAGAACTAACTAATTTCAAATTAACGTGAAAAATTGGTAAACCATGCCCGAACCACATTTAACCATTATAACTGGCCCTAAATTAAAATTCCATACAATCATGAAGAACTAGAAAAATAAAATAATGAAGAGTGGACGTTGACAACAGTGGATATACGCATAAATCAGCGTGTTGACCTACAACAGTCTGAAACTCCGTACCCCGGAATTGGTGGGAACTGGGGGAAAAAACAATTGTAGGCACATTAAGAGAGAACAAAATAACCAGTGTTTTGGCAAAGTGATTAGGCCCCAGAACGAAGCATTCTCTCTCAACATTAGTTGAGGCAGTTACCTTGTGTGCTGTCATCATTTATCTGTTTTTAAACAGTTCTTTCTAGAGAGTGAATTTTGATCGCGTCCGGTTAGTGAACCACGTAACAGTCACAAAAGGTAAGTCAACTTTTATCTGCTAATAATTGAACTAAACATTTTGACAGCTTGTCTAAGGCCTCCAATTTATTTGCTATTACCAATATTTCATCTTCTATTCATATAACATTAATGATTTTTTTTAATTTATGATATTGACAACTGTATTACAAATAAAAATACATTCAGTAAATGTATGAACACAAGAATATAATAACATGAAACCACTTATTGATAAACTACCCACTGGTAGCACTTAAATATATTTACAAAAGTAGCAAATATATTTACAAAAGTAGCAAATATATTTACAAAAGGAGATCTCGAAGCCATCTTCTTTTCAGACGCCTCGGAGGGTTATCAGTAATAGAAGAGGAATCAAGGTTAGAAAGGAGAGGGTTTGGATGGTTCTGAAGTTTGTTATGGAAGAATAGGTATCTGGATTGGGCCAGAAACATGAGGAACATAAATTTATAGCGATAAAATTAATGTTATATCCCTTTATCAATAATCTGATTATTTTTCTATTAAGTGAACTTCCTTACCTCATAGAAAGAAGGCATGAATTTTAGAAATTATCGGCTTCTTGAAATTGAAAATCCTTTCCTCTAACAATCTCAAGGCTTCTTTTTTTTGCCTTCACAGACCTGCAATTGCCAAGTGTTTGGATCCCACAAATTGGATCCAGTAAAACATTGATTTCCTATTACTGATAGCAATTATTTTAATGATGGCTTATTGTACTGGAGTATTTTATTGTATATCTAATTATTGTTGTAAAGAAGGGGTACTGTTTTCCTGTAAAACTTGACTTTTCGCGTTTGCAGTTTAGGGTAATCAAATAACTTTTTATTATTTTTTTTGCTAATTGATATTGATGACTAAATTAAAATAAGATGTTGTTATGTAAACAATTTGACTGTCCGAAACCACTAGTTAATGAAAACGCGGATATATAACTTCGTTTCTAATTCTTCGTTCTTCAATGAAATCATCTTTAGGTTTCTTGTAGTTGCTTCTCGCGTAACCCGCTAACTTCCACCACCACAGCTCTATTGTTGGGTGGATGTGTTTGGTCAGCACTTTCTTCACGTTTAACCCAAAAATCTCCTGACCATGTTTCTTGTTGTATAATTAAAATAGAATTAAGCTCATTTAATAGTAAGTTTCCTGGTTTTTACTTTTCCATATAGTTATATATTTTTCTTTATATATGGAGAATGCGTTACTCAATAGAACAGACTCAGTTAATTTTGGAAAGAATTTTCTGAGAGACGCCAAAAGAGTCTCTCAGAAAATTCTTTCCAAAATTACTTGAGTCTGTTCTATTGAATTACACATTCTCCACATATAAGGAAAAATCTTTTTGGGGTCCCATAGAGAACTTCAACGAATTCCTTTCCTTGATTTCATCTTTTAATTCTTTACCAAATGTCACTAAACCGATGAATTATACCTTCTCTTTTTAACTTTAAAAAGAAAAATCGTATATATGATATTTCTGGTGGATGTCAAGTCTTTCTTCTTAAATAGCGAAAACCAACAAATTAAAATATTCAAAAATAAAAGTAAACAAAAATCTAACTTATGAGCTTGACGTTATATCACCAGAAATGGGCCAATTTTAATAATGGTTTTTTTATACGTGACGTAACGTATAAATATTAAATTGAAACAAATTTGAAAAAAAAGAATAAGCTTCGTTATTAGTAACAAGGCGATTATCCATAAAATTGCTTTATTAAAATTTCTCAACATGTGTAAGAGATCAAGGCTAAAATATGACAAATACATTTTTTTCTTGTTTGGTTCACACCATACTTCGTCATTTCTATCATACGAGAAAGTTGTTCTATGGGTTAAATTAATACAGCTATTCTAATTGAGAGTGGCAAGGTCGAAGTTCATTCCGTGGATCCGCCGCGAAATAAAGTTGGACTCACTATATTAAAGTGGGAAACCCTTTAACAAGCTCAGAGTAAAATAGAATAGGGATAGAAAAAAACAACAATATATATCGGCTAAAATCTCTTAAACTAACTTCTTATTTCCCCTTCATATGTTTATATATGTATAATTTATTTTTAAAGTAATGTGTCCATAAAATAAAGCCAATTGTTTCCTATATTCAACATCAAGGGATAGACTTTTTCCATCGAGGGATAGGCTTTTTGAGCAAGGTCAGACTATCAGCACCCACCATAGCACGCCAGGACGTAAAAGAGACGATAAAGTTAATGCCATGCACCACCTAGCTTTTACAGTCTAGGCTTTTCTTACCGTTCACTTACATCACCCCACAACTCTAGTGCGGCTGAGAAAAAAAATAGTAATGTCCCTCTTCTTACTAGTAATATGTTATGATATTAAGTTACAGATCGTATTTAATGGTTACAGGTTTGTGGCGAAGAAGCTTCATTAAATCATTATGTTTTTATGAGCAATATTAATAAATTTTATCTTTATTAACTTCTAAAATTAGGTTTGTATTTAACCGAATTTTTATTCAACAAAATACTGTAGACTTATAATGCATGCATTGATTTATCTTTCGAGATGTATGTTGACGATTAGCAAATCAGCTGGCTAATGGAAATAATGACATATCTGGATATCGCATAGTAACTGGATGTCAGTATGTAGAGTTTTTGTTAGTCAAGTACCAAGATGCTTTTGTTATGAGTCTTAATAATTGTGTTTTGTACGTGAATGTTTTTGACAATATGGCATATTTGTGACGCGTATATCCATATGGGCTTAAGTAAGTTTGTATATGTACTCACTTTCTGTCTCAGTTTCAGTTTTAAAAATTTGGGAAAAAAGAAGTGCATTTAACGTTCATGTTGTTTGTAAAGGGTTTTTCGTTTCAATTTTACATGTAGGCTTCATGTCGTCCTTCTGTCGAATTGGGGTCGTCAGTATAATTTGGAAATAAATATAATACATTTGGATATGTCTCATCATATCATTGCCCATAGTTTGAACCAGTCTTATAATTTAAGTTAGATCTTAAAAAAAATATATTTAAAAATCTAGCCTAAGACAAAAAATAATAAATTTATCTCAAGAAAATTTGCTTGGAATTCATTTTTTGTTTCGATGTTGACGCTAACGTGTTGGGTGACCTGATACCATCGCACCGTGAGGGAAGATCGAACAAAATCCGAGCGAGTAGAGAGAACAGATATAGCGCCTCCGACCTTTAGGCTCGCTCCACGATTTATAATCCTTTCTCACGCAGGCTGTCTTCTAATGAATAAAAATCGCATTTCGCAGTTAGGGTGAAGTCAATGCGGCTTCTCTTCCGCTAAGAAGACAAACCCATTAATTATCATCCAAATATAACTTCATCGGATATGAGTAACAAAAGAATATTTTTGTCAGTATTATGAATAAGACCCGGTTTTGTATTCTACAAAAACATTTAACCCGCAAAAGGTACCGCTATTGGACTCTAAGTTATCCATTACTTCCTTAAATAGACGAGGTCGCATCTTAATCATTCGTTGCGATGGTTTTTTTTTTTTTTTTTTTTCCTTCTTTCTGATAATATAATTCTTATACAAATGTGTATTAACCTTTTTATGATATATTTAGCTAAACAATAACTATAACCGGAACAACATAATTTAAAAAAAAAATAGAAATCAGTTTGCCGAAAAACATTCAGAAAAGAACTTTTTAAATGGAGGTGTGGGGGTACAGAGATTGTTTAATTAAAAAAAACATTTATTTATTTAATATTATATTAAAAACAAAATAAATATATGTAATAAAATATCATTATTTCAAGAAACATTAGTAGATGCACTCTCTAGATGACTAGAATCATTCCATAAACTATAAAATTATTATTCTAAGGAAAATTAGTAAGACTTGGAACATCACAAAATATGAACAGATCATATTCTAAAAAAAAAAAAAAAATTGTAAATATAAAACAGCAAAAACCATAATTTATTTCATCTCACATTTATTTTATCAACAAGATATTTGTGATCTATTACATCTTGGCACTAAGTTCGCAATGGTATATTATCAAAAAGATTTGTCTCAAAAATAAATGAAAGAATTACTATTAACGGTACAGTTTTTCGCTACAACGAGGTAAAATTAACGCCAAAGCGTATCGATTCGTCATTTTGGCGATGTTATCTCTATTAGATAATGAAAATAATCAGACTTACCACTTGTGAGATGTTTCAACCATCGAGGATCATTTGTCAAAAGTTGCTGATAGCACGGCTAAGATGAGGGAGTCTCAGAAGAAGGTAATACCGGGAAACAAATTGGATCCAGCAGAAACTTCGCCATTTTGACGAGGGTACCTTGACCCGGGTTAAACAAGACTTAAAAAGTTTGAGAGTATTCATTTTAACATAATCCGAGGAACAACTCCAGTTATAATAATTAACAATGTTCAGAAAACTTCGTATAACATATAAATATGGAAGTGTGGAGGATGTGGCAGAACCGATGTCAACAAAAAAGAATCCACATTCAAAGAAATAAGAAGCCTATTTTCCAAATGGAAAACAAGAATCAGTCCTCTGAAAGTTGAAGATTGAGCATTGTGATCAAGCATTCTCACATGCTTATCTCCTTAGAGGTCTGGACCCTCCAACCTCTCAGAACTGTAATGTCGAAAGAACGATAAAACACATTATTCAAGACTGCCCTAGATTTAATATTATATATATATATATATATATATATATATATATATATATATATATATATATATATAAAGCACTGGATATGGCAGCACCTTAACGAAACTTGAATTACTACAAAACATCTGTGGGAAAAACCCTTTGAATTTCTAAAAACAGTCAAATTATATACAAGAATGTAAGAAAAACATGTTGTCGATGATTATGCATGATAGAGGCTTGAAAAAAAACTTGATCAACTTTAGTGCTTGAAACAACCCCTGATGCATGGGTTGAAACGTCGGCACCAATAGACATTAAATATATATATATAAACATGTGAATTTATTTAAAAAGAGAAAATAAATCTGTATTCATAATATCGGTTAATCGTAGTAAATAGAGTTATGAGACATAGAACGCTAGAATTGATTTTTTTATGAATGATACAACGTTGATGGGATTATAACATAACTTTATAAACCATTTCTCTAACATATTATTAGTCTTCTTTTCAACGGGAAATCATCCTTTTCTTTATATAGGATTGGGTATCCTATCTCAAGTACAGGATATGACTAAAGTTTAGTGCAATAATAAAAATGAATAAAATATGTGTTGGAGTACGGCGAAATGTAAATTATTGAGAGCGGCTTTTTCTGAAAGAGTTGTATTATGGAAATTCTATCTACTTTATATTCTCGGGACGCTTAACATATATATTATTTTTTTAATACTTTTCGTTAAAATCACGCTTGAATAAATAAATAGTAGTCATAATTTCGATGATGATTTCTTTTCACATCCAAAAATGAAGTACTAATTTCGTCAAAAGAAAAATCTCAAATCATCTTCTAATCCCGATTGAAACTTCGCCAGTAAAGTTTTTTTTTATCGCTAAGGTTATTAAACGAAGCGTTCCTTCACTGTTTCAGGTTATAAAATTATACACGTTCATTGTATACCCTAATATTTTGCAGAAATTATGTTTTACAAAGTCTCGAATACTTTAACATTTAAACATTTATTTAAAAAACGTAACCAATTTCCAATTACTGTAATATTAATAGCATTTAAATTAATTTTAAATATATTTACCCGTTAAACTTTGCTATCAAATCACCATTTAAAAGTGTCTCGTTGTCACTTACAGGAGTACCTTAATAACCAATCATAGTTTGATGATGTGAATAGTTCAAATATCGGGCATGTTCGAATGAGATGGAAAAAAGATAATTAATTCATCCCCTAAGAGTTGTAAGAGAGTAAAGAATAGAAGACATTGTGAAATTGAAACCTATAAAAAGAATTTATATTTTCAATATGAATTAAAAAGAAAATACTTATTACTTACATACATATATATATATATATATATATATATATATATATAATATATATATATATATATATATATATATAAACAAAATAAACCTAAATTTCTCAGGATTGATTTTTTTTTAAATGTCATTTTTATGTGACGACCAGTAACACTGCTAGCCTAGTGGATATTTTACAAATTTTCTTTTCTTTGGTCTTCGGTGATCAATTTCAATATCGATATATATATATATATAAATTGATTAATATATTGATATATCAAAATTATGGATATATAAAATATTGATGGTACGATATTAACATTTAACTATAGAAAACCTAGATTTTTATAATAAAAAAAGGAAGACAATAACAACCTTGACACGCCTAAAGAATAAACATATTTGTTACTTATTTCCGATTGAGCTCCTAATAATTATTTTTTAATGTTTTTGTGGTAATTTGAACAAAATCAGGATGGTTATAATCACATTTTATAATTTAAGAATAAATTACACGGAGTTTCCAACATCATATAGATCCATTAGCCGTCTTCCATTATGTCCTAAAATCTTTGAGAAACTTCTCTAGAAGCGACTATTTGACATACTGACAAACGGAAACATAATACCTGAACATCAATTGAGATTCCGCAGACACCATTCAACCAGTCATCAATTACACCGAGTGACGCACTACATTGCGACAGCCCTAGAGCACAAATTATATGCAACAGGAGTATTTCTGGATGTTGCTCAAGCGTTCAACAGAGTTGAACATCAGGGGCTTCTTTGCTAACTTAAGAACTACCTCCAATCTATTATCTGATTCTTCCATCCTTTCTTTGTGACAGATTTTTCTTTGTCTACCAAGGTACAGAAATTTCTACTATCAAACAATCCTTTGCTGGAATGTCTCAAGTGTCAGTACTCGCTCCTATGTAACTTGTACGGTATTCCAGACAGGGTCGATACTCTGACGACAACATACGCAGACGATACATCAATCATGACATGACATCAAAATTCAATATAAGCCTCACAGACTCTACAATATCACCTATACAAATTCCAAAACTGCTGTAAACCCTGTAAAAATTCTACTCAACCAGGACAAATCACTACATTTCACTTTTACCCTTCGACGTGAAACTTGCCCTGCTATTTACCTTGACAATGTCCGAATTCCTCATCCAGACAAAGTTCAATATCTGGGGCTGACATTTGAACTTGACAGAAAATGACATAGAGCCCACATATCAAGAACAAAACAAAAACTCTAAACTTAAGATTAACAACGACTATTATACTCACTCATTTGAAGACATTCCAAATTGAAACTCAGACAGAAGCTAAAAATATATACTTACCTACTTAAACCCATTTGGGTCGACGCTTCACAGGAATACGGGGCAGCCAAAAAGACTCTCATACACAAACTACAGACTTTTTAACCAAAAACGTTCAGGACTATCACCAAGGTTCCCTGGTTCGGCAGTAACATTACTTTACATAAAGACCTAGAGCTACCAACAGTTAACAACCACATAAGAACATACTACAAAAGATTTCACAATAACTTACACGGACAAACCAACTCACTGATTCGAGGCATGGCCACAACTAACAATCCCGATAGCACCCGTGAAAGACTCAAAACAAGCTAGATGAGAGATCTCCTCCACTAACTACAAAAATTAAAATCATGACAGGAAGGAAGCCTATTCCAATCTTCTACACCTCGACATCACACTCGCTGGTTGTCGGAACTTCTGATAGGTGTCAGTAAAAAAGAATAAAGTTAATAAATAAAAGAAATAAACATAGTCTAAATAATTTTCCGATTATAATGTAGTATCTCTTACTTTGTTTCATTAAATCTATTCTCATTTTTTCTTCATATTTTTTTTTTTTTTTGTAAAGAAACTTATAAAGGCAACTTAAACATTGCTTGTAAAACTTTCTTCGATAAATAAGTAATGTAATCGTTTAGTAAGAAAATGTCATTGACAAAGAAATACTGTCGCAAATGGCAGTAAACAAATAAAGAACTGGTATTTGAAAGGAAGAAAAGGAGTTTCCGACCGCATGAGGCTTCCCGGTACAAACAAGATTCCAGTGAAGCATCGCTAACGAGTCCCATAGCAGCCTAACAAACTCACATTTCACATGCCCTTCGGTTTGGCAAACATCGGTCTACATTCTCCGTTCGGATTTTACATATATGTATTTTAATAAATCATAAGAATAAACGCTGAAGAATGTTAGCTAATTTAAAAAATATTTTGTATGAATTATTTGTTAAATATATCCCGTAAGTAAAAGGAAATATCTAAAAGGTTGATAGTAAACATCAAGATCTACAAAAAAACAATTGTCAAATTTGCAGCGGATAAGTAGTTAATTTAAGACTTGTGTTTTTTTTTTTGTTTTTTTTTTATGCGAGTCACGTTTTTTGTTGAATTGGAAGCGATAAATTAAAAAATATTTTATTTAAGTTATGAAGCATTACCCCATAGGAAATTAAAAACAAAATTTTTCAAACGAAAGTAGAGTTTGTCATTGCTAAAACTATTTAAAGAGGACTATATTGAGCTGTATTGAGCGGACAAATACTGCTAAGTCCCGGTTTTTAAAAAAAGTCATAAATTATTTGTGATTTTTTGTTTGTCTCACTTCAACTGTACATTTGCCCCACTCTTACAAAAATTTCCTTGTTTAATAAGCTGTAAGTTCATTTTAATTAATTTCAGGTTTATGAGGAAAATTTTCGAGATTCAGCTCAAGTTGTGTAAAGAAATTATGCGATTTTCTATTCAATCACCTAAACGTCCCGTGTTTTCAGCAAAAATGACTATAATTAACTGTTGCAGAGCTTTTATTTCTTGTTTTAGGAAGTATTGCAACAAACATAATTGTCTGAAACACATTTTATTCATAAAAATAATGATTTTCAAATATTTGTCATGTAAGGTGGTTATGAAATTCTGTTTTTCCCATATTTCAGTCATAGGAATTGCTGCTTAGTTATAAATGACAAACTTAATTTTAGAAGCAATCAATCTTTTTGTTTTTTTTATTTTAAACGTAAATATTAGTAAGAAACATTAAGTTTATCAGTTTATCATAAGTGATAAGTACTTGTCAATTCTTACGACGGAGATATATTAATATATATTAATTATTTAACTTATCGTCAACTGACATCTATGCACTCCATTGCAGTGTAGAAACTTAAGTAATTTAATATCGTAACATGTTTGAGTTTTACAGTTTCGTTTGTCTTCTCTCTATCACAACCAGCCATACTTTTATTTCCTTAATTCTATGCCTGATTTCTTCCCTGAACTCTCTCATCATCATTTATTTTTAAATTTAAATATAAAAATTATCCATTTATTTTTCTTTCAATGTAACAAAAATAAATTATAAATACTGTATGCGTAAGAATACATGTGTTAATTAATATAATTATTTCCCTAAGCCTCAGTTCCAGCTTAAGCCAACTTTGCCCTGTATGTCCACCCCCGAGACAGCTGTTCCTCCCCCCTCCCCTCCACATACCTCTGAAAAACATCACGGATCCCAGTCGAGGTTCTTTCTCTAACTCCCTTTTTGTATCCTTCGACAAGATGACAAAACTGTTTTATTTGTAGTGCATGAGGATATTATTCTATTTTGCTGCGACCACACAACCAGTTACAAACGATCCTCGAATCCTCTTAAGTACATTTAGATTCTTGAGTACCGTCTTTGCCTGTTTCAGTTCAATCCTAATTGAATATTTATATTCCCACAAAAAAATTCTGGTATTCAATCCGATTGAATGTAATTAGAAGGAAAACATTCATTGTTTGACGAAACACCACAGAGTGGTCCTAAATGATACATATTTGCGTAATATTAATTATTCATGGGCATATCACCTAACATAGACCAAAATAGGTAAGATACATATTCGGCACTTTAGAAATCACCTTCATCTGAAGAACGCCTAGGGGTCCACACGTCAGAGTGAAATTAAAGACATTAAAGGAACGACTGAAATTACATTATTATCATATATCCAAATCGTTCAGAAATAACATGAGAAGTACTGTCGTACATCGTATTCTGGGTTTCCGACATGTTGATATTGATAGACGTGAGAGAGAGGATTGCTCAGTGGTGCAATGTTCATCTTATCTCAATTTTTATATTTATAGTTAACCGAGGAGACTCTTCAACTAGCTTCTTTTAAATATGTATTAACAGGCATGTTGTTTGAGACCATGTCAATCAGTCAGTTTGTATGTCTGTGTAAGTTGTTGTGATATCTCCTGTAGTATATTCGTATGCGGTCGTTACCTGTTGCCATCTTTAATTCTTTATGTAAACTAACGTTACTGAGATCTTTGGTTATAGTCATGAATGATTTTGGCTGAAGAATTAGTAGTTTTCGTAAGTGGGTCGTTTTTGTGTTCCGTATAACAGTGAAGTGTAAATCCAAATGAGCAAGTGTTCAGTTTCTGTTCAAGCTTTAATTTTGAAGTTGTTGGAAGAAGTAAGTATAACAGTTGCAGCGTAATGTCTAACGATTTTCTTTTTTTGTTGATATGTCATTCTTCTGACAAATGTTAGTACAAGATTATGCACGTTATCTGTTTGAAGAATTTAGTTATTGTCGAAATAAGGGTATTTTGCATGTCGAAGTGTGAAAGTAGTGCGTTGGGATTTGGCTTGGTTGAGTCGAATTTCCAAAAGATAGCGCCAATCTACCAAGTTGGCATGCGCAGGATTTTTTTTCATGTTAGGAATGTTGTACCGTTAGTGGCTGTAATGACTCATGGTATAATTGGTATAACACCGGAACGAGTACTAATCCCTAAAGAACTCCTGCTAGGTGCTAAGGATGATTTAATAGATAAAAGTTCTGAGCTTTTGCGGATTAAAAGAAATGGCTGAATCAGCCATATAAAATAAAATTATTACAAAATTCATTCATTCTTATTCCTTTTAATTATTCTAAAATCGAGAAGGGAAGAAATAATTTTGTGCCTAATCCGAATTGGACACCGTATTTTTAAACACGGATACCTTCTTAGAGGTCTAGAAGAGCCTACTTGCCAAAAGTGTGACAACACACCTCAGGCAGTTAATCACTTAATACTAGAGTGTCCCCAGTACGAAAAAAAATAGGTAAAAATTAAAGTTGTCTCCGACATTGAATAGAAACGAGGAAGATATCGTCATTCTCTTTCAATATTTAATTGAAACAAAATATTACAGAAGAACATAAAAATTAAGAATGACCGCCAAGCACCCTCTAGGGTAGAGGCAAACACAAATTTTAAAAAATCTGGTGGGTCCACTCACACGACTTTCCTACCTATTTCAGAAAAGTTTTTATATCTTTACATATGTCCATCAAGAAAAAAAAAAAAAAAATGAATTAGATTTATTTCCCTTAAAATTGATCAAAGAAAAGATTTGAGTACAATTTTTTTGATAAACTAAAGCAATGTAAACCGGCTTGTGGCAGATTAGTGTAAAAATTGCAATACCCTCTAATGTTGCTGATAGAAAACTTTTGCCATAGCCTAATTTTGTCAAACAATAATTTATGTTAAAAGTAGAGGAAATATTGAAGCTTGTGTGATGCGGGCAACAGAATTTCTTATTTTCACTTAGTTATCTTTTTTTTCTCATTCGTCCCATTCTGACACCAGGATATGAACACGTAATCTTGGAAATTGAATAGCTGTAACATCTTTAATAGCTGTATAAAATGAACGATTTTTATATAGTTTCGTTGGTAATTTAATTGTCTTTCAAAAGTTTTATTGTAAATTTTACCATAGAATGTATACTTAGCGAGTTAGACCTCAAAACATTTTTCTCTTCTTTATAGCTTTTTTTCCTGAATTTTCTCGGGAATTTATTTCATGTACGAAAATTGGAAGGACAATTATTAGAACATTATGGGAAAGTTTCATCAAAATCGTTAGAACCGTTTTCGTGGTACAGTCTGTAGAATAACATGTTTTAAATTTATTGCGCAGCATCTATTGCGCATCCAGCACCCAATTTGTGTCACAGGTATCAGAAGTCAAAACCCTACAAAATAAAAAAAAGAAGCAACAAAATCATTTCCCTGGTTCTCGAGAAAAACGTGGAACAGGCAGGCGGACAGACCAATGGATAAACATATGTTTTTCTCAGGGTGCCCTGAAACGTATAGATCCGTCGAAAACCGCATATCGGAAATTTGTCCTGATCGCAATATTTTCCTTAACTAGTATAGGTAGGAAATAAAAAAAAGTATATTCTTATCTAAGCTCCTGGATAAGTAATTAATGTAAAAACCTACCTACACCAACCAGATATGTATTAATATATATATTTTTTCAAAGTTATGTTGAATTTAAAATAAAATTAAAGTAATAATTTCAAAATAGAATACAACTCGTAAAGCACCACCAACATTTTACAAAGAGAAAAAGTACAGTTTATTATTTTTTATTTGTTTTTTTTTTGTTTTTGCGTTGGTATTTACTTTCCTAATACAAATTCCCTTCGCTGTTCGGCTTAATAAATTTAGAGAGGTTTATTTAGCGATTCCTCGGACAAGATAAGACAAGACGGAGGAGCGCTACAAGTGACTGCTATAATGAATGCGCATGTCGTCCTATTTCCAGGACCGCCCTCAGTGTTCTCATCCGACTTGCTGATGCCCCTGAATCTCCTTCGCCAAATGTATGCTCCATTTCGGGCGAGGCCTGTAGGAGCTCTAGTCAATATCCATGATTAGGCGGAATATCTCATCTAAGATAGAGCACTTCCAGGAATTAAACTTTACTTAAAGGGCATAAGGCCGTCATTTTGGAATAATATGTATGTTTCTATAAATAGATGGACCATTTTTATATTTAAACTACGTTTTATTTGTTATTATTTCTTGTATTTATTGAGGATTCATGAACTGCAATATTAATTAACTCTGATAATCATATAGCACGAACCAAAACAAGTAAGTTGATTATATTCGGCAGGTGTCATCTTCCGATGGATGATTAGCGTCATTCTGTTGCTGTAAAAAAGAAAAAAAATACAATTATTTTGATTTGGCATTGTAGGGCTGAAAGTGAAGTAATTGTGCTTCAGACGAAAATTGTATCATGCTGAATGTTGACTCATTTGGGATTTAAAAAATGATCTTGAATTCTTGGCTGGAGTTCTCTTCTTTCCCAAACTTATCGAAGCAGAAAAATTGCTTTCAAATGGAGGCCAATAAAATTTTAGTGAAACCCAGAACCATATATATTTTTTTTTTTTTAGTGTTCATGGTTGTGGTAGTGTTGATCACCGAACAAGTGCAAAAGATCGTATGTAACAATTTTCTATGTTTATTCTATTTTTCGCTAAATGTGACGTTTTGTAGTCTACGAATGCAATAAGTAGTCTTCTACTAAGCAAAATAACAGAGGGAAATAAAATATGAAATTATACTAATAAATCATAAAGAAATAATCATTTTTCAAACTCTTCCGAACAAAAACTCTATTTTTAAATACGATCTTTTGGATGAACATTGGCGATATAAGACTATAAAGGAACAACTGAAATTACTTTACCGTAATTTTCCCCAATATTTAAATACAATTAATAATAATACATTAAATAAATATACTTATACATACAAAAAGCATTCTTTTATATTTAAATTAAATTTAAATTAAGAACCGAAGCGCCTTGTAACTGAATAATGCACACATTCGTCACGCAGGAAATGACATTCATCGGAATCCAGACCTTTCATTATTCTTTATGGAACTCCATTCCCTTTCAACATCCGTCACTCCAATAACCTCCCCACCTTTAAATCCCATCTATTCAATCACTTCCTATCCATCCGGTTTCCGAAAAATTATAAGTAAGTGTTTCTAATAAATATATATATCAATTATTAGTTTATTTATAATTATTATTAGTTTATGTTTCTTTCGTTTATTTTAAATTGATAATTGTTCGATAATATAATTAAATAATAATGTTTTATTTGTTATTCTTCTTTATATAGCTCCGAGGCTCTAAAGCCCACAATTCTATTAATGTATATTTATTCAAAAGTTATATTTAGCCTTTTTTCATAACTCCTAACAATGTGAGATAGTTAATTATATAAAATAAAACATCTGCCATTTAATCTCTGTTGAGCGACATCAATAGGGATAAGACCTAAATGATATTAATGACCACTTAATTATACAATGATACACCGAGTTTAATCAAAATCGTTAGAGTCGTTTTTGAGAAAATCCTAAATATGTGTTAGATCGATGATATAAAAAGCCGCTTCCGGTTTTCCGATTTGAATGAAAAAATTACAGTAACATCCCAAGAATATATAAACCTTAAATACGTAATTTCAGTTTTTGTAAGTTTCTAATTTCAGTAAGACTTATCGATTTTGAGCTAAACTGTTCACACACACATACACATACACTCACACACACACACATTTTGTAATTACTATTTTGTAACATTTATTTATTTGGACTCTTGCCGTAAATATAATTATTTTATATAAACATTAAAGGAAAGCCATACCGATAACTGTAGAAGCTTAGTAATTAATATAAAATCTTATGTCTTAATTTTACTGTACACACAAACAATTTTGGTATGATGTAAGCGAAAAAGTAATGGATGTTGACTTAATAAACCATAAACGAATATTTATCATCTTAGAAGCATCGATATTTAATGATATAATTAAATATATTTCGAACAAATGTTAACACTCGTCCGTTTTTAAGTTGTTTATTAATTCCGAAACAACTTATAAATATGATTCCGATAAATGCAGGCACGTGGCTTCAAGAATAGAAGCTAACTTTTTATGGAGGGTATATTTCATTCTGGATTAAAGGATAAGTTGGTTAAATATTCATGGATTTAACACTGCCTCAGGAATTTAGTTAACAGAAAAATTCTCAAGTTCGTTAATCCTTTAAAGTAGTGAAATTCTGGTGAATAAAGAAAATTCAAATTGGAAAAAGAAACCGACCAGGATTTATCGGATACAGAATAATTAATCTTTATAAAATTATGATAATTTTCGAATCGTTTTATTCTTTCGAATATTAATGATGAATCTGATTATTCAATCTGACTCGTCTGAAAGAAAAAATATTATGATTAAATAACAAAAAAAAAACTAGATAATTTCTGAATTATGGAAGACTTTTATGTAATTTTAAGAACCCAACATTAGAGCCAGGACAGTAACATAGTGGAGAATGGAGAAGAGGTATTGTGTGATGGCCACTTACCTCGATTGTGGAGTGTGTTAGTTGATGAGGTTAACCTCTTCACAATAGTTGCTCGCCAAGAGCTGAATCAACTCAATATATAGGGCGTAGAAAATGGATCTCCTCATATTGTGAAAGCCTTCCTTCTCCAGGCTTTCCGAGTTTATTCATAATTAAGAAAAATTTCATTCAAGAGATAATATATGTCGATGATTTACTTCAAACATTTTTTGTGTGTCAATTTATAAAAGAATTTAATACAAATATTTTATCGAAGCTTCAAATGCAACATATACAAATAAAACAACGTTAAAAGAAACAATGTTAATTAATAAATAAGAAATTACAGGGTGCAGTGGAATTATAATTTGTTACTTCAAGCCATAAAATGATATTAACAATCAGTGAAATAAATAAACAGTACTCAGTTGAATATCCACCTGGCGTGATATTTACATTAATTGCTCTTCTTCGAACTTCGATGAAGGTTACCTGAAAAGGGTGTTTTGGCCATGTCCTTTATGGGTACATCAGATTGTCATTTATGGGGTCATTTTTTTCATTGAATCATTTCTCACTCAAGTTTATATGTGTCTGTTATCAGTCGACAAAGGTAATATTATGTTAACAACACTGACGAAGTTAACCATCGGCGTTTATTACATTATAAGTTTACATGACAAAGATAGAGGAATGATAATACTTTGCTAATATTATTATTGTTATTAACCAAACAAAAATGTTGAAAACTAAATTAAATTTGCAATCTGCAAATTTCTTTGCAATGACCAAATTCTTTGGCTACTTCACAGCTTTCCTACGTTGAAGTATTTCTGTCAGAGGATTCATGTTGTACGTCAGTCTTTGGTGAAAGTTATTGCAGTTTTCTTTTGGAGTGTTTAAAACTGTTGGTATGTTTAAGTCTTTATGCGACATAAAATGGTAGTCAACTATCCTTCGCAACACCTTTGACTGGAAGGGCTGAATTTCCTGATGTTGGAAGTTTTAGCAGAACCCAACAGTTCTATGCCGTAAGTCCAAATTATTTTAAGTGAAACTTTATAAAGGGTTAATTTGCTAGTAAAAGATAATTTTGAACGTCTGTCAAGAAATCTGGATAAAAGACCGTATCGTCTGTTTAATTCTATTCGTTTTGTCTAATGTGAGTCCTCCAAGTAAGCCATATCTCTGATTAGTATGTCTGTGTAAATTATTGTAAAACCGTTTGTAAAGAGTTCTTAAGTGTTGATCAATGGTAGACAGGAGGAAGTCTGTATGTAATGTTTTATTTGTCACCTACCAAGGTGCTTTATTTGTAAGTCGTAATATTTTTGTTTGGAAAGTTTGAAGTTTGTGTGAGTCTTTTTAGCTATACTGTATATCTGTGAGAAGTAAGTCCATACGAGTGATATTTTTTATGGTGGTAAATGTTTGGTATATATTCATTTTTGAATTATTTTTGTGAACTTATCAAATAATAATATGTATGTTTTCTTCTGATATTTTTTTTTTGTTTTTCTTTTTTACTTACGGCATGTGTACATTTCTGCCGGTGGCAAGCTTGATAAGGCTTCTGAGAAGTCAAAGAATATGGGTCTTGTTCTCCAGAAGAAAAACAAGAATATGGTCCTGATCAGCCTTAGGGCAGGGGTCTACAACGTTGTTTTTCTACAAACTCTGTTTTTCCGTTGTATCGTATTTGTTTTTGTAATCATTTTTTGAATACATTATAATAAAAGATGGGCATTCCTCTCCCTTTAGCCTATAGATGTTATATTGTTCCATTATATGGTACTCACTGGTTGTCCGTATTTCTGCCAGGTATGAGTGAACAAAAATAAACAAACGTGTTGTTGAGTTTGCTTTCCTTATTTCGAATAAATTCGAAAATTAACAATAACTCGATGCGCTATCGCGCTATTTTTAATCCGGTCGTATTTTCATTAAAAGCGGCTCTGTCAGGATAATAATGAACTATTATACTGAAGGATTCCGAAAAGTTTCAAAATATCGCTAATAAAATAAATCGACATGCGGTTGTGATATTTCCATACCGATTTTTTTTAAATAAATAAAATAAAGCTCCTTCTTATTTTGATAAGGATCATTATTTTGAAAAAAAAACGAAAATTTAAATTAATTTTTGTAATTTGTAGAAAAATCTCCACGTACCAACAAGTAATTGATTAAAGTCAAGGAAGAGTACTCAAGGAAGTCAATACTCTGTACTCTATTTCTCTTTGCCTCATATTCTAAACCTTTCTGTAATACCATCTCATTTGGTGATTGTCAACAGACTGTAGTTGGTAGGTGCGTAATTGTAAAAAGTAAAAAAAAATGTATATATTTTTTTAAAAATTATTAATGCTTGAATAAATGTTTATTCGGAGAATATTTTCATTGAATACATTTTTATTTAGTATTTTCTTTGAATAAATCTTCCTTTAGAGAAGAATTTTATTGAATAAATTTTATTTTTCATATGAGAAAACTGAATAATTCAAAACATAAGTCAGAACTGAGGTTATTGCAAGAATCGTTTGAAATGGATGATTGGAAATGTATTAAAAAGATAAGTCGAATATAAATTCATTCAACAATGCCTAACACTTGCAAAGAGAGTACGTAATAGTAAAATATTAATTTAAAACTTGAATTAAAAAAATAGAAAAAATCCTGTACCTCTATAACCAATGAAGGGCCATTATTTAGAGAAAGTACTGTTTCAAGGCCCACGGTTGTGCAGGAAGGGGATCGGGCCAGGATCACACTCAACCGCCAGGTTCTCCCCTTAATCAATTATTTAATTAAGGGTACCCACTTTAAAAAAGCTGGGTGTGCCCCAGGAGGATCACCCTGCCCCCAGAGTCACCCCACGGCCAATGAAACAGAATAAATATTTTTCTGGCATGAGCCGGGATTCGAACCTGGGACCATAATAAGCACCGGAAGCTTTGCGCCCTACCACTGAGCTACCCCGCTCCCAATTTAAGACTCGGGACAAGCGTAATAACTAAAATTTAATGACACTTTAAGAATATTTATTATTTATTTCAGAACATAGTTCCAGTTTATAGTCCGTCGTATAGATCACTTATTATGAAATTATTAATATTCGCCTAAATCTATGGAAATTCTCAGAAATGGAGCGTTATCTAATTTAATTAGGTACTAAATAAACATATGCTTCCCACTCGAATCGTAAGATAATTGGATTCCAAAATTCCAAAAAAACAGTAGCATACAAAAATAATAGGTGATGGGGCTATATAACTAGTTAGTTTGACATGTTGGGGATTAAGGTAACCTAACAACCCAATATTTTTGTAGGCCTCCTTTATTCTCTATTTTGTTATCAAATCATCTTACGATTCAAGTGGAAGCAGATAGTACACTATAGAATATAGTCCGAGGTACAGGTACCCTTTTTATGAAATTATTAACATCGGACTGAAACTTCGTAAAAAGCTTCATCTCATCCTAACCTACAAATATTTTATTTACGAATATTCTCGGAATTGGGGCGTTTTAAATCTAGAGGGAAGCAAACTTTGTCTATTTAATAATAAAAACTCGTAAATACGCATTTCCTTTTCTCATGGATGGTAAGATAATTAATCATAAAATCGATAAGAAAGGTGGCCTACAAAAATATTTGGCCGTTTAGCTTATACAACCCCGTTATTTTGGGGTGTAGGTCACGCCAAACGGCTCAATATTTTTGTCGACCACCTTTCTTATCGATTTAGTGATCTAATTATCTTACCATCCAAGTGAAAAGGAAATGTGTATTTACGAGTTTTCATTACCTACTTAAATAGACGAAGTTTGCCGGCCTCCAAATTGAAAATACCCCCAATTCCGAGAATTTTCTTAAATAAAAAATTATTGCGGTTACGAAGAGATGAAACTATTCGTGATTTTTTATACCAGTTTTAATAATTTGATGATAAGCGGTCTGTACCACGGACTGTTATTTATTTTGAAAAAATAACATTGATTTAACTTGAATTAAAGGAAGATATTATGTTTAGAACTTGCCTTAACTAGCATGGACAAAAACATAAATTATTTCAAGTACGGAAGAGTGATATTTTTTACACTGGTGACCGAATTCCTAAATTTCTACTTAATTAACGTGTCTTAGGACAGGACGTAATGGAGTGGGGTTAGATTGGGATTAAAGCGCCGTTTTTGTCTCGTACCGCCAGGCACGCCAGGCCTTTCAGTTATGCGGGTTTAGCTTCTCTCCTATAATGCAGGCTCCCCCTCAACTGTCTCTTTTCTCAGATTTATTTCCACCTCCGATCAAACACAATGAGAAACATTTTCTCAGCCTTCAACACATTAAAAAATCTATTAACCCTATCAAAAATAAAAAAAACGTAAGTCTATCTTATAATTTTATTCAGTCATGGTTATATTTTTTTTTTCTACTGTACTATATATATATATATATATATATATATATATATATATATATATATATATATATATATATATATATATTTTTTTTTTTTTCATAGCCCTTTTTTTATTTATCTTTGTATTGAATCCTTGGATTTTCGTTGTTTTCTCAATAGTCCTTTCACTGCTAAAAAGCATTCTTTTCTTTTTTATTTATTTTTTTTCATATCTCCTTTTTATTTTATTTTTTCACTTGGATCCTCTTCATTGTTTTCATAGTAGCCCTTTTACTGCTTAAAAGCATTGTAAGGTGTATTTTTTTGTCGTTCATATGAATATTTTGTTCTTCAACTGTAATATAATCGGTGATGGGGCTCACCTCAGGCTTGAGTTGACCTTATCCTCTAGAGCTTACAACTAAATTAATAAAACATCTATCTCATGTGAGTTGTTGCCAACGTTTTGGAATTTTGGCCGGTAATAAGTTGTTGAAAAGAGGGTTTGTTAATTGTTGGACTTTTCGAAAAATGATTTTTTTTCGTTTTGCGAGAAATTCTTTTATTGTTGATAAATTTAGTGTTGCTTGTATATCCAATGTGTTCATTCTCTGCATCGTGGTTCCTCTTACTATTTTTCTAATTTTTCCATTTTGGAAATATTGTAATCTTTTCCCAGTTGTTTTGCTGACGTAATCGAACAGAGGTGCACCATACAACAGAGCCGGCCGTATTATACTTGTATAGATAGAAGCTTTAGGCGTAAAGATAGGTTTGTTGTCCTAATTAAATTAATTTTTATTTTATTTTTTTCATTTACTTCAGATAAAGGTTTTGTTACTCAGCAGGCATATGTTTTTGAAGTGAAAACTTCTTTAGGCTCATTTGTACTGTTTTGTAGAAAGTGAATTAGATTGATCCGTCATATTTCGTTCGGCATTAACGCTCGGGTAAAGTCGGCTAGAATCGGCTAATTAAATATTGTTAGAAACTCCTCGAATAATATAGAATCTCTCTCCCTCGTGCCATTATGTTTTTCAACTATCATCACATTCACTGATTCTCATTAACATTATGGCAGGTGGGAATAAAAACAAAAAAAAAAAAATATGTTTACATATGAATTAACATATATCAGAAACTATAAATCGGGCCTGCATACTGTAAGGAAATTGTTCAGCATTTTATCCTCTCTGTAATGGTTATAATTCAAAATTGTGTCTTAACGCGACGCCGTGTTTGGGACGCTAAAAAGAAAAAATATTCTTGAAAACCAAATGATAATATTAGTTGAACATACGTATTAAAATATTTCAGATACTAAAAATCGGATCTGTATACTGTAAGCGAGGGAAATGTTCAGTATTTCACCTTCTTTGTGATGAGCTATTATTTATAATTTACATCTCATATTATTAATTTCGCTTTGTTGATGTTTTCACTTATTTCGTGTAGTCTAAAGCACACAGCTTTTTTTTTTATTTACGATTTAAATACCTCATTTTGGATTTTTATAAGCAAAACTAAAAATTTAAAAAAATATTTTTAAGGAATTGATTTATTTTTAAAAACACATAAGTTTATCTCATAATTTTATTCGGCCATGATTACCTTTATTTCTACTACATTCTGACTTTATTTTTAATTAACTACTTCAGATAAAGGAAGCATTATCATATTTATAGATGCATCATATATATCATAGAGATGCAATATATTTATATATTGCATTGAGCTTAAAGTTTTCCTTATACAGTTTCTTTTCTTTCGTAAAATTCGTAAATTTTACCGAGCTTTATAATCGGACCTGAAAAGTTTGACTGGATAGTAGCTAATGCCTAAAGTCATTAGGTGCATCTGCCTTTCCCTATTTCCTTAAACAGCGAGCTCTCCTGTGGATCAAGTCGCTACTTATGGCAGGAGTTTCTTAACATGGACGAGAAAACTGTAATCAGTTAAACTTTAAATATGAACATTAAAGAAATGATATATTTGTATTATTTAAGGATAAATTTGGATTTTTATTCTTCAAACCATAGCCTTTGTAATACTTATTAATTATAAAAAATCCATAGTGAGTCCGTAACCAAACACAAGAATAGGCCTCACCCAAATCACGATCACTAAATCATATTAAATAAATCATAGAATGCATTAGTCGATCGAACAGTTTCAGTCAATTAGAACAGACAAAAACAAATATGCATGATGGCTCACATATATCAAATATATAGATCGTAAATTTATCGGCACTAAAACTATCTCCACACATTTTGACAAATATGAACGGCTATTTTAGTAACTGCATCAAAATGTAAAACATAATTTATCCATTTGAGTTACATGGTTTGTAACCCATGCACTAGGCTGCTAATGCGTCCTTGTACATTATCGTGTAAATGGTTTGTGAATATTAGTTTATGTTTGGTAATTAATCTTATCTGACATTTCAAGGTAAATATCTATTATTTTGCGTTTTTGTTAGTATGCATATTATCAATTCGTGATGTACACATTGTTTCAGTTAATATTCCTTCATTTGGTATTGAAACTTCTTACGGTAAGAATAACCACTTTTCATTAGATCAAAAGCCCTTAATATTTCATGAATATTGACTATATGTTCTAAGAAAAATATTCGGTATTATTGATTTCTTAAGTTAATATTCAAATAATCTTTAAATCGTATTTATCACATTTCCTCAACCAAGAAAAGACAGATAACTATTGAGTACAACGTTTTTGTTTTCTCTTCATAACTATATCCGTACCTTTCATCAAATTGACAATTAATTAGACCAGCTGTTGGGAATGCGATTAAAAAATAATTTAACACAATTAATTTAAAAACTGTATACTGTATAAAATGTATTCATTTATAAATTTTAAAATAATAATTAATCAAAGTGAATATCTTCAATGGAAGACTCCCTGAAATTATTAACAGATTCCTAGCTCCTGAATCCCCAATAAGTTTGGCTGGCTACTTGCGGTTTCAGTATTCATGAAGCATTGAACCCTTACCTAGATCCTGGCTACCTTGCTAATCCAATTGGAATATATTCTCATAAAAGTAAAGTAATAATTTATTAATAATATTCACAACCAGTAATAAATATTATGCAAATTTTCTGTCTAGAATTCAATTATACATTGTAGTTCAATATGACTTTTTGACATCTAATTATAACATTTAAAGCTCTCTTACTCAGTCTCCACTGGCTTTAACACCAGTGACGCTGTTGAGAGAGTAGCGCAGGGATCTCCTGGAGTTCTACAGATGGGGGAACAAGCCAGGCTTTGAGTTCCTTTGCCTGATTGTAAATAGATATATCTGTATTTCTTTTTTTAAATTTGCTTATCTTTATGTAATTTTATTTTATTTTATTGTATATACTTTTTGATTATTGTTTATTGGTTATTTTTCTTCTATTTATTTTTTATTTTCTGTATATATAGTCTGAATGTAATCTTACCTCATTATAACCATTGCCCTTGTGGATGTTATATAACTCAATAAATAAAAGAATCATAACATTTAATAGAAGAAATATTTATATAACCGTTAACGGACTTAAGGAAAAATATTGTTGAATGATATGTTTATACTACGTATATAACTATGTTACGTGCCATATTATTTATAATAATAATTTACAGCACTTAAATATTTTGAATAATTTTTTTTACTAAAATAGTAAATGATTTGGTTGGATATTAATGAACCAAACAACGGACCGACATTTACTTAAATAGACAGGACGTTAATTGTGATAAGTTTATTATTTGCTCCTGCATATTTGTTTCGTATGTTAACCGTTGTATTAGTTACTAAATACGATTTTATTTTAAATTTAGATCATAATAGTCTATATAACTACATTCGAAGTGAGAATTTCTATTTTATTGTGTCGGAAATAAAGTGGTGGGCCAAGCGTTGGTGTGCAATAAACTTGGCAAAACTTTATTTTAAAATACTTTATTTTATTATTAAAATACAAAGTATTCTGTGAAACTAAAATACAATTTTAATCACCAAATATTTAAATTGTTTTCGTAAACAAGTAATTTGTACCTGAAATTTAAATACATATTAAATTAAATTTTATTTATTTAATATTATGGTATCTTGTACCGGTACATTAGCCTAGATACACCATTCCTTTGGTACATTTACAATTCTTCACGATATTTGGAACTAAGTTTACTACAACGTGGTATTGTAAACGAGAAAAAATATATTTAAGTTCTGTATAAGATTTTTATATCTTAGCAATATATAAACACCTATAACAACACAATCTTTACACACATATTGTAATGAACTTACAATAAGATGTTTCTAACCTGCGTAATTGCATAGAGCACCTAAAATACAACTAAACAGAGAAAATTCATGTATTGCATATCAAAAAGAAAATTAATAATGTATTAACATCTTTCAATAAACAAAAATTTATTTCTATATTAAAAAAATCTAAAAAAAAAATCAAATAATTAACTTCATGCATAATAAAATTTAATAAAAAGGATGGAAGTAAATAAACTTTAAATTAATTATTAGAAACTTCCAAGTATTACCATTTGTTGCTAACAAGTTTTATGTCTATGGAATAGAAAATAATAATGAAATTAAATTGATAATGACTGAAATTTCCAAAAAAAAATAATTTACATTTCATTATAAACACTAAAGAAAAAATATTATTAATATTTAAAATAAAGCATTATTGAAGCAAGTTTATCAACTGTTCTATACGATAAATATTCAGGTACCAACCTGAAATACTTGAATTCTTGGAGTACTTGAATACCTTCAGTGCTCGAAACATGCCATGATGATGACCACATATTTAGGTTAAAACGTCGGCACCAATAAAAACTTTATAATGACTGCATCCTGAATATTTATCACCTATTAAAGCAAGCATAATTAACATAGACCAATATTTCTCAACTATTTTCAATTTTCAAATTGAAGTATAAATATACTGAAATAAAAAGCATTGGTGAAAATATTGATATTTTTTCAACAATTCTATATGAAACCAGTCTAGATTTAATAGTGGCTAGGAACCAGCATAGAAAAAGAAGGTAAAATGTTCTTAAATATATGCAGATTTAAGGGGTCTAGTGGATTAATTGAGAAAAACATTAAATCATTATCAGTAAGTCTGTATACCTTACCAGGAGTAATGTATAGGGTCTTTGAACATAAATCCGTACATATATTATTACAGTAAGGCTCGAAATATTTGTACCAAATATAAGCTCCTATCATGCTCAAATACCATGAATGGGGTACCGTTGGATTCAGAATTTCACGGGGGTTAGCGAATCGTATTCTCCACTTTTGTTTTTCTTTCTAAAATAAATAAAGTCGATACAAACATTTTGCTAGGCTTCAATACTGGAACGGTGGTAGGTCTGTAGATCGATGCGGGACAAATTGGACCTTGAAGATTTTGATGCGTACAGCAAGACCCGGATAGTTCCTCCGGAACTATCGGATCCTGCGTTTTTAAGCCCAAAAACGTACTATCTTCGAGATTAAGCAAGGCATAGGGTTCGCATCCACACAACCTGACGTTAATTGTAGTACTGGCGTTAGATAAATGTCTCAGTTCATCGACTTGAGGTCTCTATGGTCGAGACAGGAGCAGTTTCTATTATTTATCGATGGTGTTTTTGATCGGCAAGCCATATCATCGTTAATTCTTCACCAAATCTCAAGATTGAGCCACCAATTTCGAAGGCTTCCTTCTCCTTCAGGCGGGCAAAATAGTCCAATCATCCCGAAAATTCAGGCAAACAAGTTATGAAAGAAAAGAAACTTTATTTGCGAATAACTAAAAAATTACACACTTTTCCCTGGTTATTCCTACGATTATATAAAACATTACTAAATTGTCTATAAAAGGAAAAAAAATCATTGAAATCGGTCAACTTTTCGCAAAGATACAGCTTATTGAAATTTGTAAATATGTTGGTTCCAAACAAAAATGTAGATTTAAATTAATTTTGTTTCCTTTGTCGATTATATTTCTTGATAAAGTAACAATTGATTACTTTATCTTTTGATACGTTGCATTATTTTATTTTCTTATTAATTTGGCATTTGATAACAATATGCTGTGCGAATTTTTCGCACGGGCCTACTAGTCTTACTAATTAATTCATTTATATTTATATGTATCTCGTATTTAATGAATTTGAGTAATTTATTAACATTTTACGAACTATATCGTTCGTCAATAATTTAATAAACTGATATATGAAAGATATTGGAAGGCTATTTGGGTTCAAAGACAGGCCTATCTTTCATCAGTAAATAGCGCCTTCTATTCAGGGCCTCTTGTGCTGAAGAAAAGTGAGATTTATGTTGGAGTGACATTCGCCATTGACTTGGTTTGAGAAAAGCTCCTAAAAGCGGGTGACAGTGTCCGTGAAAAATGTGGCAACGAGCGGAAAGAAGGCCATTTCCCTTCAATCATCCAGTAACTGGTTTATCGACCCCAGGACATGCAGTTCTTCTACGGTCGGGCGGTCCGTGGTCTGTGGGCCTCTGATGGTTTTCTGCGGCCTGCGCGGCCTCTGCGGGCCGGGCCAAGAGGAAATTCGAGAGCGATTGACAGCGGATCGCGATGAACTCGAAGGTGGAAAAAGATTATTCCACTAGTTTTCTTTTTCTTATATTTGCTATGACCCATTAATGATTGATATTCTTATATTTTTAAAAAAACTTTCTCAATTAGCGATAATAGCACAAGGAAGGTAATCGGCCAGCAAACAGATTTATAGACTAACCTTTATCATTTTCCAGTTTTGACTTTTTTTGTCTAATTCATGTTTTCATTATTCTTTTTACCTATAGTTCAGTATAATAAATAATCACATTTAGTTGTGGTTATTATTTATTTGTGAACGTTTCTATCTCATCTCACAATTGAAAACAAATTATTAATCTACAAGACCGTACTGAAACTTATCTGGACCTAAGGACTTGAACTGTGGAGGACAGCTATGTAAAATTTCTAATATCAAACGTATCCAAAGTACTCAGAAAAATAGTCAATTCTCCTTATTATGCCACAAACAAGACTTTACACCATGACCTTATGATCCCATATGTCCTTGACGATATCCCATGCGGATTTGCAAACTTTCACCAGAATCTTATTCATCATCCTAATCCTCTAGCTCAATCCCTTCCCAGCTCTGATTATCTCTATAATCCTCCTCGAAGGTTAAAGCGGCAGTGACCCCGAGACCTTTTGTAAATATGCTTTTGTGTCCTGGCAATGGCCGGCTTCTCCACTCCAGCCCTGAGGGTCTGTGGTTCCAGTACCCTCTTTCAGTTTCAATTGGCTTCTAGTACCAGCGACGCGGCTGGAAAAGAAGCAATAGGAACTTCTGAGTCTCCTTACTTTTTTTTCTACATGTGAAGGACAAAACTTGGCTCAGTGTCCCCTGGGCGAATGTAGATATTGTATATAGGTATTAATGTGTATAAGAAAATTGTTTTTATGTATTTATATTTATATTTATTTCCTGTTTTTTGTATATATTGTATAAACGGACTCTTGTAGCCCTAGTACTTGTTGCTCTTCTTCTGATTCAAAGGCAGATTGTATTATCATTCAATAAACATTTTTTTTTTTTTTGCATAAATTTGTTTAAAATGCTATTTTGATTCACTCTGCAAGATCTTAGCTTTCAAAATTCCATTTTAACGGTTTTATTTAACTTTTAAAAAACGGGATACATACCTTCCCGGCCGCACAAAGCAATTAAAAATTAGAGCAGCAATCCCTCAACACTTCGCTTTCTTGCATATTTGCTAATTTCTGAAAAGCGACATAATTGAAAATAATCACAAAAATAACTGTAAATGATCATAACAATTAAATTATATTATTTCTAAAAAAAAGGACACCGATGGCAACATTCGAATCACATATTTCTTTGTATTTACAATTTTTTCCTATCCAAAAAAGTTCCATATTAAAAATAGCGCAGTTATACATTTTATTATTGCACTTACATTTATTTTGAGTTTTAAACACTTTTATATTATATATATAAATTATAAGAATATATAAGAATATTTCTCTTGCTAAGGACTAGAAAAAATATGAGACATATTATTTCTCATTTGTCAGTAGTTACAAAGTTATGAGGTGTGACAGAATAAAATCAAGAAAATTTTGCTTTACTATCGCTTTATCGAAGATGAACTTCGTAGGAATCATTGAAATTCAAGAACGATGGTTTTTGACGGAGATATAAGGAAAAACATAAAATAACACAGAAAGTGCTAGGTGGCCATCTTTGATCCTTCATTTTAGAAGGACGTGGGATTTTAGGGGGCTTTTCATGGTTTATTCTTAATTCGATAAGGAACTGATTCCCACATTTACAGCCAATTATGAATTTTATTGAAATGAAATCCTAAATTTACTGGGCTAAATTTTGTCATAACATAACCAAATTATCAACACCTACAATCCACTTCACATGCTAAGATTCAAATTCTGATCCACAGCCAACAAGATCTCGCCTTTTGACCTTTGCAACCAACCCCACAGGACAAAAGCATTGCAACATTCCTTTTCTTCACCGCGCCAACCTCTCTGGAATTCTCTTTCCTCGAATACCTCATGATTCTTTTCTGTTTCAAGCTCTTTTCCAACATCTTCCCACAATCCAGACAGACCACGCTAACCAGCGAATTTTCGGTAATGGACCTTCTTTGTAGCTTTACGTTTTTTGTTTTCACAAACAAGAGGAGGTAATTCTAAATTGAAAAATACTAAACACATGTCTTAGCGTTTTAATTCAATATAATTAAAAAGTTAAATGGCGCAAATAATTTTTTTATAGCAAAAAAAATATATTACTAAAAAAAAATTATGTTTTTTTTTCTTATTAGCTTAGTTCGGATTTCAAAGTTACCATAAACAATCAATCAATCGATTTTTTTTTTGTGTATATAAAAAGATTTGTTATCATTACTAATAACAGGAAAAAGTAAGTCAGTTTTTTCATCAGAAAATTATTCACTATTAAAATCATCTGCAATCTTAAGGTATAATTCAAATTTAATTCGCTATTGTATAGGATTTCCTGTATTGTGTAAAAAGTAGTTCTTTGTACTTAGCTAAAGAGATTTAGTATGGAATATGAAATGCTAATATCTAATAATGCTAAAATATAATATCGTATACATTAGTAATAATAATAAATCACAAAAACTCATAGACGCTTCTATTAAAGTTTTTTTTTTAATCTTATTTTATCTAAAAAAAATATATTGGGCCTCAATTGAGGGCTTTGAGTATTTGAGATGTAAGAGACTCATTCATACCATATATAAAATAATAAAAACAATAGAAATTATAACAAAAGAAAGAAAAACAAAACTTAGTAAAACAATAGTAATAAAACATGAGACAACATAAAAAAATATTTAAAAAAACATTCATAATTTAATGTAAATATTTATTACGAAAAAAAAACAAGTTATATTCGTTTCTTAGGGTTCAAATTTAAAATTTTAAATATAAATTTTCGTATAAATCGAATTTTCATTTTCATTCACAATTACAATTTTCATTATGATTTTGTTGTTTCCGGCCGTTTACTAAAGCATTCATAACTCCTCAGGATTTTCTGCAATTTCAATGTTATTACAACCCTTGGAAAACTGAATCACTAGTCTCTCAACTCATACCAACAACCTTCAGATTTAATTTCTTTATAAGATAAACATAAAAGAAAAATTCTCAAAAGATTTTGTTTTATATGTCTAATTCTAATTTGTTCACGTAGTTCATCTTTTTGTTATTTCGTGATTGGGTATAGGAATTTCATTATAATTTCGTATGGCTTAGAGCTATCCTCTTAGGTATCACAATATTTATTATGAAATCTATGCAAAGTTTTTGAGTAAAAAAATATACATTTCGATTACCCCTCTGCCGCAAATGTGGCCTACAGTCAGAAACTCCAGCTCATGTGTTCCTTGAAATAAAGAACTATAAATGCTTCCTCGAAGTTTATTGCCTGGATACAGAAGGCTCAATAAGGTCCATTGACATCTTGGCGCTCAATACGACTGAAAAGGATGCACTCATAGTGGATCCCACGTTCAGATTTGAAACCAACGATCAGGATCAGCACTTTAAGGTACAGGGCAGAGAAAGAGGAAATTTATACGAAATGCATACTTTACCTGAAGGAAAAGTACATAGATGAATTCGGCGAGAGAGAATGCTCAGTTAAAGGGCTACGGTTCGGAAGCAGGGGAAGCATCCCTCATAATACAAGAAATTTCTTGCAGAGGCTCGGTGTTGGAAAGGAGTAGGTGCAGACCATGACCGAAAAAATTATTTTAGACTCATTAGGAATTCTCCATCACCACATATATTGATCTAGGCCTTCACCTATTTGATTCTATGAACCGTTCTTGGCATGTCTGATATGTATTTCAATGATCAGACCTAACTCTCTCTTATCTTTGTATACAGTATTATCTTTTGATTGATGAGCATGCTGTGTTATTTAGCGACTCAACATAGTTGAGGAGCCGTGCAATGTTGTTGTATTTATCTCTAGTACTTAAGGATTATGTGAGATGAAAAGAAGGAACATTTACTTTCTTTCTTTTCAAAAATATATTTCCTCCCTCAGTGTTGCGTCGATAGACGCAATGCTTATGAAACAAATTGTACCAATCGACGTATCAGTATTGAAAATAGTTATTTATTTAAAGAGGCAAATATTTCTGAAATTAAATATATATACTATTGTTAACGCCGCATACACTCATATCTTTATTTTTTTATTGTTATTTCGTCACATCATTTTTACCCCTTTTTAAATGTTAATGATAAAATGTTTATTTTTTATTTATTTTATTTTTTTTTTGTAAAAGGCCAAGGGACAATTGTCCCAGAAATGTATATTCGGCATTTTGCGATGTATTATTGCGTTTGTATATACACACCAGCCTGGCAGTAATAATAAATCTTAAGGATTAAGACACCAATACTTGCGATAAAATTCAGGGAGTCAGTCAGGAGCGAGCTTTCATAGACACAGGGTCTATGTATTTGGTCATCAGGCCCTCGCCCCCACCACCCCGCCGGTCGCTTCTGTCTCACCTCACTTAGCGCCAGCCTATCACAGCCTTTCTGATTACAGCTGTTCGGCGCATCGGCAGTCATCGATCGAGACCGATAGGCCTATCGACTCAATACTCCCATCATCGACTGCTTGACATCTTGCAAGGTAACCTGCTTGGAAATAGAATCTCCAACTTGGCTCGTTTTTTATTCTTCACCATCACCGAAATACATTTAAACATTAATTTGGTTTTGTTATCTTCGAAGTTATTTTTTTCTCTTGGTTTTAATCATTATTATAGAAGTTGATTTTATTTATATTTTATTCCTAATGGGTATTTTTTTTTTATTTTCACCGAATAATGTATTTATATATTTAGTTTTATTCCAGTTCATTTTAATAATCTTTTTTCACTTGTTTGTTTTAAGTTTTTTATATATCTTTTTCACACCATAATAAATTGTAAACGTTCAAAAAGGGGATTACTGATTTTCCATTATCGATTTAATGAAAATTTTGATTTGCATGGGTTTTTATCTTGTTTTACAGGTCTAATTCTCATCAACTTCTCCCCCTTCTTTCCCATAGTTGAATTTTCCTCGTATTTTCCCCACCTTTGAGGAAACTCACCAGGGAAAGGTTCGTATTTTAATTTTGAAATACCCCTGGCCCCCAACAACTATTTTTTCTGATTGTTTCCTTGTATGTTATTTTTAATTGAAAATTTGTGTTCAAATGCATCATGACCTTTAGAACGTTTATTACATCAATACATTATCTATCCATCTAGAGTTTCCAAGCAGTCTTTCTTCTTATTAATGAATGAGGCAAAGAACCTAAAAGGCTAAAGAACCTTTTATAGGTACCCTTTCATCTACCCTTCCTTCCTTGTAATGTGATTCCATTTACCACTGGGGATATTCCCCGTTTCTAGACAAAGGCTCTGAAGTTCATGTAACCCAGTAACAGTTATTTTGTTGAAGAACGTTATATGTTCAGCTTCAAGAGCAAACAAGGACTAATCAATGGAGTGCCATTTCCAGTATTTCTGTAAAGGCGTTCTTTCAATCCCTTTGAGACCTCTCGTGTGCCTCAATCTCAATTCAATTCATTTACTCATTCCAATGAAGAATACCCAACCTTATAAAGTTCACCACGATCAAAAAGTCCATTTATCATCAATTTCTATATTAATAGATATTTTATGAAATGTCATGATGAAAGAACATCCGAAATTAAAAACTCGAGAAGCATTGATTTTTTCAATGAAATTATTTCTCTCTGGCCGTTAATCATACTATAATTCCTGCCAAAGAAATAAACTAATAAAGACGTACATAAAAAATAACGTGTTTACGTGAATGTCATCTATTCATTTCTGTACATGCGTCAAAATCAAAATCCCCCTCCGTTTCATTTCATTAGAAATCACAAAATTTCTTAACCTACTTGTCTCGGATATATATAGTCATTACAATTATTACCAATTAAATACAAAGCAAACATATTTCTTTCATTTTTTTTTTACTTGCATAGTTTTCTAAATATTGAGTGTTGAAAATTGTAGAAATAGTCGATTTTAACAATACTTTGGATCACTAAAAAAATAAAAAAAAATAAAAGTGTTTTATATTTTGTCAAAATTCTAAATTTAAAAAAATTGTATAACATCATCTTAGCTTTTTGTTTTATTTTATATGTATATTTCTAAATATATAGGTTTAATTCATGTCGCATTTCAAGGTGCAGGAATTACGGTATCGTGAACAATATTAGGTGAACTGTTCCTAGTTATGTGATAAATTGTAGTAACTACTTCACTCCTTGTTTTTCCTTATTTTTCCCTCAAGAAATTTTGACCTTTAACTTATATATTGTATTTCAAAATTGCTGTTTATAAAATAAATTTTAGATGGTGTTTTTGAGATTTTTGAAATTCAAAATTTTCATATAACTATAACGGCAGTCCATACTGCGAGTTATAAAGTATCGGCCTAATACCATCGGTTGTAGAGCTTCAAAATATGGTACATTCATCACCATTGTGAAAATTACTTCAGAAACAAATTGATTCACAATTAATTAGTTTGTTAAACTAATTAAAAAACATTAAATCTGAAATTTATTTTTTAATAAGTGTTTTTGTATGTAATGATCCACTACGAACAATTGCAAACGAAGAAATCCTGAATTATAATAAATTCTTTAAAGAATTAAAATTATGAAAAATTAAAAACCATTATATCCTTAAACTTCAGAAGCTACCATAATTGTAAATAAAAAATCGTGATATTATCATTAATCTAGGAGTATTGGAGTTAATCCGTTAGGAAAGTCTTTTTTTTTTTTTTTTTTTGTAAAAATAATAAGAAAAGGCAAACTTCAAATAAAAAGCTCCTTTAGAAATCTGAGTGTAAGAAGTGGCGGAAAATGCCAAGAAAGGGAAGTTTGAATGGAATGAATGAAAGTAAAAGAAAATATAAACGAATTCGCTTAGAAATAGCGGTATTGATAAAATAAAACGAAATTAGATTAAAGATTATAAGCAGGCGTAATCTGCTTGAATGAAATTAAACTAATTATTAATGTCACTAAACCAAACATTGTTGTAACAACGTATTAAGTTATATATACACACATATATATATATATATATATATATATATATATATATATATATATATATAATTTAAGATTTGAAATATATTGTGACTTATATGTTTTCTCATACAATAAATGTTAATCGAATTTTATACCATAGATAATAGTGAAAACATTTAATGACTTATAAAAAATGAATGAATATACACCGTGAAATTAAAAAAAAAAAGTATTTATGTAATACGAAAAGAATAAATTATTTTTCGCCTCTTCATTCTCAATTAGAACGTTCGAGAGTGACAATCAGCAAAACTGGCGTGCGAATGATAGGTATGGCATGAACCTCCTACCTGCCTTGAATCAGAAGAAGAGATCTCTAATCCAGCTCATTTTTATTTCCATCTTAATGGGTATATCGGCAATGCTTTATAAATCAGTGGTTATGTCTGTGAAATTTCGAATAAAAGAAATAATAAACGGTACTTTTGTGTAGATCGTTGTTAGTCGCTATTTAAATGTTTTTTTTTATTGAACTACTACTTTTTGTTAAAACGTCTTTTTTCCTGTATTGGAAATCAGTAAGACGCCTAATTCAATTTTGATTTTGAAGATGATAAGGAAAACAAAATGAGTAAAGTAATTACAATCATTCTTTTAATGTCTTGATTTTCATTTTGGCTACTGAGTCATTCTTTGCAAGAATGTTAATCTAAGGTTACGAACTGTGCACGTCCGAAGAATTTGGTTTTTCGAATTGTGATGGTATTGTGATTTTTCTTGATTGAGTCATTTTTTTTTTTTTTTTAAGTGAGTGCCATTTTTAAATGTTCTATGTGTTTTTGTGCTTCTGTGACTCCAGTCTGGAGTTGTGAGGTTTTGAAATTGTTTTATCGAGTTGGTAGTTATTTCGTGTGAATATATATTTAAGGAGTCAATATTGATCCTTGCAGTAATCCTGCCAATACTAGTCTAACTGCAGGAATTTCTCAGCCTTCTTGATTAGAGAAAAATCGATGGAAGAAAAAGGAAAAATAAGTTCATAAATTTGTAAAAACAAGGGTTGAAAAAGGGTAATACCCGCGTAGAATCGACAATTCTACTCAACTCAAATCATCATAATTTGAGATGATAGTTAAGTTAACTGCAGCTTAGAATCTGCCATTCTATGTAACTCAACTTTACATAATTATGATATATTTTAGTTAATTTAACTGCACCAAAATTTCAGATTCCATAGTTTGAAATAACATAGTTTTACTGCAGACGGGATTGCTTTCGGGTGAGTGTGGAAAGGGTTGGAGAGAGTTGTTATAGCCGGGCATTACCAACCCATACCTGCCTGGATTCTCAGCCTTTATATACACAAAGATATCTCCCACTCTATAAAATTAGCATACAATTTTCTGAAAAAGTAAGTTTTTTCAGTAATAGACAATAAGTATGTGACAAGGGCAAATTAACCCTAATTATTTCACTTTTATATTAAAGTCAGGTTTCGTTTCTTGAAAATGGATTAAAGGTTGAAACATTGAGCATATAGTACTATATTATTTATTTTTATTTTTCGTTTACCCTCTTCCAGTTGTAAATTTTAAGTCATAAAAAACATTGGCCGTTATGACCATAATGGCATAATGACCGTGCTTTACGGTCTGAAACCTGATGAAATAAACGAAATTGGATTTTTTTTTTTTAGATTTAGCATGAAAAATGACTGAAACTACTTGGATTTGAAATTATTTTTGAAAATATAGCTCCCCGTTAAGTTTATAATGACGGCTTTTATAAGTAATACCTTTATTCTTGAAAATGTTTAATGAATGTTTCAGTATAGCGAATAATAGTGTGATGAAACATGAAATTTCACTTTGGCTATAATGCAACGGAGATTAATAGGGCATCTGGTTCTTAAGGTGGGTGTGATAATAAGACTTTACCGCCAAAGTTATTTTTATTGAAGAAGCAAGGTTTCCATCATATGCCTGTGGTAATTACAGGGAAGATTTACGATATTTTGTCAGATAAACACATCGAACGACATAAAAATTCAAATAAACGTGGAAGAAAATTACAAATCAATTTCTTAACATCTACTAATATTAGGTGGACTTTACCAGATTTAAATAAAATATAGACTTACCGACTTCGGCGGCCGAACTTACTTGTGCAGCCATCACCCTCGGTCATATTTCAGAAATTGCGCAACAATAAATCCCAGCCTTACGATCGGATAAGGATAGATTGGGAACCTTTAGGCCAATTCACCTTTTCTGGTATATTCAAGAAACGGATTATTAAAATTTAACAGAAAAAATTAACAAAATAACAGTATTATTTTGGAGTAACCTTTGACCAGAGCCTCTCCTGGAGCAACCGTTTCTCCCAGATTACTTTAAAATCCATTACTGTCCTTAAACAACTCCTTGTCCTTGAGACAGATTGTAATATTTTTCAATAAATAAGCTTAAAAAAAAAAATCAATACCTAAGATTCCGTGATTTTATTTCTCTAAAAACCAGACAGCTCCTTGTAACCTCCCTTATATTTTCCCACTTCTACTACAGTTGCTTGATGTGTGGGGAACTATCTGCCAGGATAGAAATAAGGGGGAAGAATCTCATGAATTGTTCCATAAGATAGATCATTGGGATCCCCAGGCGTTCTCATGTTTCATTCTGGTACACAGAGTTGAAGTGGCTTTATCCTATTTCTCCACGACAATTCATCCTTCATGTTTTCCTTTTCCAAGTCCTCATAACCAAAAACCCTCTCTACATCCTGGAACTCCTTACTCTACGTTCATCTATCCACTTTCTCAACACCAGGTCTCAACCTAAAGATTTATATATCCCTTCCCATAAAACTGTTTTCTTCATCCAATCCTTTGTCATTCGTGCTACCCCCATTTGAAACGCCTTGAAGCACTCCTTACGTCAATCTTCGTCGACAAATTCCTATAAACTCCAGTTCCACCACATACTCCATATTCAAACTTACGCAAACATGTAAAATTTACTTGCGTCTGTACACTGTGTAATTCAATCAACTGCGCTATTGCAATAACAATCAAGAGTTAATTAGTTTGTATTTTGTATTCTTCTAAGCCAGGCTAAGACTTATAAATGGGTAACTCTGTCATTATTCTTAGGAGCTTGTAGTCTCAGAATAAAATTTTTTTTCATTCATTTTATAACTCGAGGAGCTGTGAAAAGCACACTAACCAGGATCATTAATTTAACGATACAACTGATTAATAAAATATCATTTGTGATTAACATAACATAATAGTATCAGAGCATTACCAGTTTATTCCAGCGAGAACTCTGAAATCTACCTAAAAAAAAAAAACGACTTCACCGAATCATATATGCCTAATAAATCGTACATAATAAATATATTATTATATGATTATTATGTATATAATAAATCATAGGAATTCATACAGGAAAATCAGATATGATTGTTGAACAATATAACACAGCTATCCTGCAATTATATTAATCGGTTATTTTAGTGGCTTAGGGCCTATTATTTGTTCAGTGAACAAGTGCTTTGGTTTGTTGTTCTCTCTCTTATTAAGATTATAAAAGATTTTTTTTTTATTTATTTGAAATGCCAGAAAGGTTCTTTCTATGTCCAAGAGCCGTTCTTTTTATCTCAAAGCTCTCCGAAATGTCCAAGAGATAGCAGAGCTAAACCCTACCAATTATATTTTCAATAGATATTTAGTTTTTATAAATTTGTCTGATTTTCTAAAGCGATGAAGGCCAGACAGAAACAGTCAGCGGTCAGCGCTATAAGCGGATCATAACCGATTATTTTCGACATGAAATAAGGATATTAATGTAGAAGACATGGGTTTCAGTCTAACGATGCCACATATCGTAGCAACGTTAGATGTTATCAGTTCCGTGGTTCAGAGGTCGCATTATTTCAAATTACGGTGAAGTCAACTATCTACCACGATCATGTAATTTAACACCAATAAATTTCTTTTTGTGAGGTTTTCTTAAGAATCGCATCTATATTAACAAACGTGCAACGTTGGGCATGTTAAAATCGCAATGTTATAGCCGATATAGCCCCGAAACTGACGAAAAAATCACCTGAAAAAAATCAACTGCTGCAGACTATACACAGGCTGCCATTTGGCTATCAGCGTTTTTCATATTTAATGATTTATACTGAATATTCCATTGATGATAAAAGTTGACCATTTTTTTAGAGTTAGACCATGATTAAATGATAGATTCTGTAATCTTAATAGATATGTCATGTTATAAAAAATGACTTCAATATATTTTTTTCTCAATCAATTTTTACATCTATATCTTATATATGTTATGTTCGAAAACAATTATTATTATTAATGCATTTCAATCCGCAGGTTGCTAAACTGTTCTCATATACGTGGACTATGGGTGAATTCCTGTGCAAGATGGTTCATTACATGCAGGGAGTTTCTGCCATTTGTTCTGTCCTCACGCTTACTGCTATGAGTATTGAGAGGTAAGATTTATAAATAATTTATTGATTGATAAGTCAGGGAAATGTTAAATTGTAAGTTATTAAACATTTTTATAACTTAAATGATTGATTTACTTTTTGATATGAAATTCAAATTGTATATTTGGTATTAAAAAAAAAATTTTTTTTATTTATTTAGACATATAATATTCTGTCACAGGGACAATAATTATATTGATAAATGAACACATTCACACCGTATATACAAAAAAAAATAAAATTAACAAAAGTAAAATAATAAATAATAATAAATAAAAACTATATACAATAAAAAAATAAAATAACCTAAATATAAGTAAATTAAAAACATAAAAATACAGTCATACCTATATACAATATATACAATCAGGCGAGGGAACCCAAATCCCTGCGCTACTCTCTCAACCGCCTCACGGTGCTAAAGCCGGTGGAGTTTGAGCGAGAGCGCTTTAGCCACATACACTCATGTCTTGAGTGGAGAATCTGGCCATTGCCAGAACTCCAAAATAAATACTATAAAAGATCTCTGGGCCACTGCCGCTTCAACCTTCGAGGAGGGTTGTAGGGATGAGTGGAACTAGATAGGGATTGGGCTAGGGGATTTGGATGATTGATAAGGTTCTGATGGAATTTTGAAAAATTTTCAGGGATAAGGTCAAGGACAAATGGGATATTAAGGTCATGATGTAGGGTTTTGTTGGTTACATAGAACGGAGCATCGACTATTGTTCGGAGGACTTTGGATTGAAAGGATTGGATGCGTTTGATGTTAGAGAATTTTGCTGTCCCCCAAAGTTCAAGTCCGTAGGTCCAAATAGGTTTCAGGATTGTCTTGTAGATCAGTAATTTGTTGTCAATTGAAAGTTGAGATTTTCTGGTCAGTAGTCTGTATAATTGGCCGTATCGTCGGTTAAGTTCTTGTCTTTTAAGTCTAGTATGTGGGTTCCACGTTAGTCTTCGGTCTAAGATAAAGCCAAGATACCGGACTGTGTCTGAAAAAGGAAGCTGGATGGAATTAAAGTGGACTGATGGACAGGATCTGCGGCGGAGTGTGAAGGTAATGTGTTTGCATTTGGATTCGTTTACTTTGATGCGCCATTTATTACACCAGTGCTCAATCAGGGAGAGGTGCCTTTGCAGATTTAAAGATGCTATTTCGGGATCATAGGATGGCGGTGTCATCAGCAAATGTTGCCAGGAAGGTATTGGGATGGACAGGGATATCGGCGGTAAAAAGGATATAAAGGACGGGGCCCAAGACGCTACCTTGAGGAACACCGGCTTCAACTGGGTAGGAATTGGAAAATTCTGAACCACAGCGAACCCGAAAGGTTAATTAAAAAAATTAAGCAAAATAAAAAAAGGAGAAACTCGTTACTACAGCTTGTGAGTTTATCATTGCTTAATAATACGTGTGTTTTTCTTTCTTTCTGGCCTCTATCCTAAAGGGTAATTGCCGTTTTACTATAGTTTGTTTTCTATTGTAGTACTTCATAAACTTTAAAAATTTAAACACATTAGAGACCCGCTCTTGTATATCTAACAAAACTTATCTTAACGTTTTTGCTAGGCTGTTTTTTTTTATAAGTTAGGGCATTCTTCCATTTGGTGTTTCACTATTTGCGATATATTGTTGAATTTTTTATACGTAAGTGCTACGAAACCTCTTAGAAGGTAGCCGTGTTTAAACTCACCAATGGCACAGTATAACTATTTCTCTCCTTGAAATATTAAAGCTTGTGAGTCATTTGCTATAGTGAGGCTTCACTTCTGTCAGTTTACACTCGTAGCTTCGTTTACTACCTTGGTCTTACATTTGACCGAAAAATGACATGAAGCCAACACATTACGAAAAATATCGAAAATCACTAAATCAAAGATTAAGACTTATAAATACACTTCTCGGGAAACACTCAAAACTAAAACTTAAGCAAAAACTGAACACTTATACTTACTTAATAAAAGCTATTTGTGCATACGCAACACAGATATTTGGAACAACTAAAAAGAGTCATATTGTCAAACTTCAAATCTTTCAAGCTAAAACAATCAAATTCAAAATCACCTTGGCACTATATCACCATAATCTTACTAACTGACATGCCGACTGTTAACAATCACTTACAAACCCATTACAAAAAATGTCATGAAAAATTACCAGCAACCCTTAACATAATCATAAACGACATGGCCGCAACAGATATGGCAGGCAACGTCCGTAAAAGGTTGAAAAGGAGCTGGATGAGGATCTCCTCGCCTAACAATTAATATAAATATCACGCTGGGAGGAGGTGCCGCTGGGTACGGTTCCTCCTTTCATGGATATGAAATTCACTGTTGAAAATTTCTTTGACAGGTGTAAATAAAAATAACCTAAAAAAAAGATTAAGGAAATCATAGAACTATTATCGTTTTATTTTTGTATTTAAAGACATTATAACACTATTATTGTTTAATTAATTTTTTTAAATAAATGCATTTAGTTATATATAGTAATTATTGATTATAGTAAATTAAATTTTCTATTTACTTTTACATCCATCTTCAGCTACAGTGACATTAAATTCTTTCCGTTCCGTTTATAAGAATTCAATTTATGAAACTGCATTCAGCAATCAACACAAAAATGAAATATTTAATTTATACATTTGGCAGTGACAAAATATTTGAAACAAAAAACCTTTTCATCGAAAGCGTATCCAATACAGAGTTATTATTTATGGATTGTCGTAATTGTTCATTTAAAGAATTGTATGCGGGGACAATATCCGGCCATTTTTCACAGAGAAGCTGTGGAACCCCAAATCATGAATATTGACGAGCACTATTGTGGTATTGGCTAACCGAGCCAACAAAGGAACTATAGAGGTCATTCATTATTGAAAGTGGAGGGCTCAGAAAATATGTTGCCACTTTTTCTGAAATTTAAAAGCGACAATTCTTTCGCTTTGTTTCAGTTTTATACAGACCCATTTATATGAATAAATTTAAAAAAATGATGTAATAATGAAAGATAAGTACTTATGAATATCATAGAATAGAAAATGGGTAATTCCGAACGTATAAAAGCGATTTTCTGCCTTACATGGATTGTGAAACCACCCATTAAAAGCAAATTGCATTTAACTACGTGGATTACATATTTAACAGTGATTTGTTTGTTTTTTTAGCAAAGCAACAAGCTCAGATCTTGTTAATTTTTACCGTCTTTACCAACCTTCTGGATCTCTACATGTCTTCCTGAACAGTTAGAAGGGCTAGTAGTTCTTTCTAGTTACCTGCATAAAGCTCTATTACATTGATGTATCCATATGCTTTTTGTCCTTTCGAGTGTTTTTTTGTTTTTCCTATTTTTGAGGCATTCATTGACATGTAGCGGCTTCCAGATGGACTTCGCGGAGCTGTATGCTCCACTCATCTTAACCTCTTTGTCTTCATATCATGAGATATTGATTGACCAGTTTCTATAAGGAGCTCTTTATTGATTTTTCTCTTCCATGTGTTAGTACTCTGATCTGAGATTCACTCCGCTTATTCAGCGTATTTTCATTGGGTAATACAACATTCTGTCGCAATGGGGATAATGTTTATAGTGAGGAAAGATTATATTTACACCATAATTAAATAAACTTAAAGATGATTAAAGTAAGGAAGAAAACACAGACATAGCTATATGTACTCCTCGTATTTACAATTACGCGAAAGAACTCCGATCCATTCTTATCCCCCCGCCTATGGAGAGGAAAGAAGGACTCTAGTAGATCCCTATCAAGTTACTGGCACTAAAGCCAGTGGATATTGAATAGGTACTGTTAATTATATAAAAAAAAAATTAAATGATTTTCAAGTTTTTAAAAGTCATTATTTGATTAATTCTTTTAGTCCTATCAATAATACATTTTTAAAAAGTTTAAAGCATTGAATCTAAAGTTAATTAAAGTCTTAGCTTGGTTTCGATCTCTGAAATATTATGTTAGTGGAGTCGATAATTGCTGAATATGATTGGAAACATTGCGTTGGACTAATTATATGAAATATATAAAAGGTTAACAGTTGAAGCGAATGTACTGCAAATAGATTTATCAATGATTTCACTCTTGAATTTCCCCCAATTCCCTCAATTTAATTTTGATGAATCATGTGAATATTTATGAATGGAGGAGGGTCCCCTAAGCCACTCTTCGAATTCCTACTGAATCGGATTAGGGTCTCCTCCTCCAATCCTGTTTCACCCATTCATATTTTAAGAGATTGGATTTCGAGCCATAGCCCACAAATGTCATGGAAGAATTGGCCTCTTCATTGCCACAATTTATGATCAATTCATCATAAATTTAAAAAAAATTAATATGAGATATTTAAATATATTATGAAAGATCTAAATAGGTCTCTGCTGCTAATTAAATATGGAGTTATTAAAATTGTCAAGTGCCCTCATATCAAGGACATCTGTAATTTTCAGAAAGAGAAGAATTAGTCAATTTTTGTTTTATAGCTACAACTCAAACCGTGTCTGGTGATTTTACTTAAGAATGTTAAAGTCGATACTTAAAAACAAATCATTAGAACTAGTTTAAATTGAAGTGATGTTACTAAAATTGACTTGTTCTCAACTTGTTAAAAATGGCTTGCGTTGGTTTACTCGAAACCTTAAACCTTTTTTGATAAAGTGGCATCACTTTGCCATAATTGAGTATTAAAATAATTTCTTCAATCCCAAATATACAAGAATAGTTTAATATATATTTTTTATTTGACCTTACGATTTATTTTATGATACAGAAAATTAATTTGTCTTCGTCATAATCAATAATCAGAAAATGAATTATCAATTTTTTATTGTTCATGATCATTGATTAAATGAAGTTTTTTTAAAAATTATTATCTTAGAATTACGCCTAGTTAGGCATTCCTCATATTCCGTGGCCGAGTCTTTTTTCTTCGATTCAACATAAACATAGACTTTAGCTTCAATATGTCCTAAATATATTATTCCATAACTTTACCAGGTTCGGATCCAGAACAAACTAAGCTAGACTAACTCAGTCATGTTGAAAGTTTTTATTTAATATATTTTACGTGATGTAAATCTTTGAGTGCGTTGGTTCAATTCCCTAGAGTTCTTTTTTCGAGCAGGTCACATCGTATATACTAAACTCTTTTTCTTTTTAACTCCGATTGGAATCGATTGATAACTTGCCTTTTTGCAATATTTAGGGATATACATATATATATATATATATATATATATATATATATATATATATATATATATATATATATATATATATATACTGAAGGTAAAGAACAACATATCCATTTTTGTATTTGTTCAGGTGAACCAAGTTTCCATAAATGAGCTATTAAATTTTGTTCTTAGTTACTAAATCTGTACCCCGGAGATTAAGGACACCATGTTAAATAAAAATAAAAACCCTGACCGAACAAAGCTTAAAATTATTTAATTAGTAAGGATGAAAAATATATAATAGTTAAATATTTACATTCTTACGATGTATTTATTAATTTTTCGTTTGACAATATCTTGGCATTGTATATATAATAATCTTACAACTCAGTTATAATACATGTTCAGGCGTAAATTAATTATTAATCCCTTATATTAATAATTAAATCTAATTAAGTCTCATATAAAATGAAAATGAACAATAAGAGACATTTATATTTGCCTGACACGTAATGGGAGGCAAACAATAATTAAATTACAAATTTCTGTAACATTAAAATGAAAATAAAAAATGAGCATAAGTAAACAACTGAGATTATAGATAAATATATGTACGTATGTTTACATTTTTTTTTCCTACCCCCAGGAATTTCTTGATTATAAAATACAATATATATATATATATATAATATATATATATAATATATATATACATAAATTTTCAATTTCCTTTTATTGCCCAGGGGCATTTTAAGGTAAGAGCACGCTGTATGCGTTCTTTGCATCTGTGGCCAGAGGCCTTTTATTATACTACTGGGCGTGGAGGGACCGCCCTGTGTTTACATATTTACACGGGTAAGCAATATAAATAATAATTGAGAAATATCAGTAAATAATGTTGGCAACACTAAAATACGAATATTTAATTCTTAAATATATTCGGAAGATTTATAGCTGAGGAGATGAATGAAGTTAAAGATAAGGTTTTGCGTATGAAGGTGAGTTTGAAATTACTAAACAATCTAGCGTGCATGAAAAAGATTTTTTAATGGAACGGGTTCTACTAGAAGAAATATGCAGGTCTAGGGAGGGAAAGGGGGAGGAATGCCGTGTTTCAAGAATAGACGGTAAAACAAGGAGTACACAAATCAAGAAAGTAAGAAGGTATTTTGGTTATAAATGGTCGGAAAAGGAAAAATTGGCGTCGAAAAACTTGATATAGTTACATAAACTCAAAATGCCAAATTAATAATTTAAAATTAATATTAATTGAGGAATAAATTTAAAGTAATATGTTAAAATATTAATTAATCAGTTTCTATCCAGCTTGTATTCATTAAGCTAGGTATTTCTCGAATTCATACAATTTCTTTGTCTCCAGTAATAAAATTATATGGATCAAAGAATTATACTTGATAACCAGAGCGAAATGAATTGCAAGCCCGACAGAGCACTTATAAAAAGAAAACTAATAACCACCCCACGGCTTACCCTTATCCTTAATTTAACCGAGAGGCTGGGAAATAAAAAATAAAATATCTAAAGTGAATTAACTGATTCCAAGGGAAACAATTTGAATTCAAAGGGCGGCTCTTTGAGCGCCGGTTCGGTAAATAATTCATGAATGGGCCAATTAAAATTAAAAAAGACAGAAACAAGATGAACCTTATTCGAGAAACATCTGCATTGTAAATGCCCTCAACTCTCCTCCTCCCTCCAATACCCACTCATCTATTGTAATCCCTTTTTATCCAGTAGCTCGTCAAAGCCAATTATTGCAGGTGCATGTTATCAATTCGCTAAACGGAAAGGGAATCTGGTGCATAATCTCACTAATTGCTTCTTCAACAAATAAGATACAATTACAGGGTACATGAGAATTATTCACATTGTAAATTGGTCGGTGAGCGAATAGCAATACAATCGATTTTAAAAAAAAATATTAAAATTGACCACTGTATTAAATAAAATACTACGGGAAAATATGAGAAGAGCCAGAATAATGCCATGAACAGACTTTTCGTGATGCTACTCCATGGTAAGACTCCCTAAATACTTTCAAGTATGAAAATTCCGAGGCCACCTTCTTTTCAGACGCCTAAGAGGATTATCAGGAATCCTAGGAGGAAGGAGGTTGGAAACAAATGGGTTCGGATGGGTCTGGAGTATCATTTATTATGAGATGGAGAAATTAATTATATTTTACTCGGTTCATTTAAATAGTTCATTAAAAATAATATACCAAAACATGTGCGCAAATTAGTGTGCGTGGTGGCCGAATGGGCTAACGTGTGTGCACAGCAACACTGTTGCTCGGCAACTTGATCTAAGAGACAATGGATTTAAAATAATCACGAGTTCGCGTCCCGGTGCCGGGGAGTTTTTTAAATCCCCGCCCACACCCTCTGGCCCGGAAAACCCCCGTATAGCCTTCAAGGCGAGGACCCAAAAAAACCAAAAAAAAAAACCTATAACTAACTTTTTTAATCGTCCGGTATTAAGGATAAATATACGGTATAAATTTTTATTTTCGTTTTGCAGGAAATTTAGGATCCTTTCAAATCACGATTTATTTGTTTTGTATCTGTCAGCTGGGTGTTTACAGACCTTATAAGTCTTTTGCCGTCTTCTTCTCCTCTACCTATCTTTCCAGGTATCTTCCTTCATGCTCTATTGAATATTTGTTAATTCGATCTAGCCATCTGATTTTTGGCTTTCTATGTGGTCTGTTGCCTGATATTAATACATTCATTAGTTGAGGCTTCCTAATGGATCGCTACGAGTAAAATGATCCACCCATCTTAACCTCCTTGTCTCCATATCATGAGATATTGATTGACAAGTTTCTGTAAGCAATTCTTTATTGATCCTTCTACTACTCTGATCCCAGATCCCTCCGATTACCATGTAGACGATTTTTCTCTCAAATTTCTCAATACTTCTTTCTAGGGGACTGGTTAGTATCTAAATCTCGCAGCCGAATATCAAAACTTGCTTCATCATCGCATAGTACATCCTCAATTTGTAATATATAGATATTTTTCGGTATTTCAATACCTTTAAAAGAGAGAAGTAAGCTCTGCTTGCGAACGTTATACAACAGTCTATTTCCGACCACTGAAATTCTATTCATGGTATTGTGGAGCCGATCGAAATTAAAACAAAAACAGAAACTGAAAACTCAAATTTACTTACTTATTTGGACCTAAACTTAACCTACTTACAGGACAGCTGAAAAGGCTAGTAAGGTAACCTTAAGCTACCTGGTACCTCGCCAACATTACTTTACATAAAGACGATCGCATATCAACATTTAGGATATTGATTTTATTAGTTATTATTAAAGGATATTTGACATTAATTAGTTAATTGATAGTGTGGTCACTCTATAAAATATTTCGCGATGATTTGCACGGATTAATCATTCAAAGCATGGCAACAATTTTTTGTCCAGCCCTTCTTCCCATTTTAAGCTGTACGAGATTTTTCCCAGTCCAGGGGAAAGGCAGGGGATTAATTAACCCAGTATGTCCGATAACACCCCTAAGAACTCAAAAAATATTACCTGAGAGATCTAAAAATCTAAATATCTGGACACTCCTCTCCCTCAAGCCTATCAATGTCAGTAAAAATGTACTTTAAAAAAATATGTTTATACATATTTATATACGAGTATATATGTATTTAGGTTTGCAATACTTATTGGTAAACACTTTTTTCCCTGAAATTTTAAAATCTGTTTAGCCATAACTGAGAGAGATAATTATTAATAATTTTCTGGTTTGTAATAACGTTTTTCGCAGTAGAAAATCTAGTAAGTGCCCTTAGAGAATAATGTTTAATATTTTCTCCTCTAAACAGTCCAAAGCCTCTGTCATCCTACCAATTATTATTTAATATCTCCTTCAGACTTCAAAGCTACCCAGAGATGACATTCGCAATCAAAATCTATTTTTACATCCACTAAAATTATGAAAGTGTGCTCAAAAGATGCTATGCAATATTCTAGACAAAGGATGCATCTGTGACATTCTTAGTTATTTGAAAAAGAAAAATGAATAATTTTATTATTAAAAAGGATAATAATAACAATGGCATTTTATAAGTATCTGCTTTGAAACAATCTTCTTTAAAACATTTCACACTCCGATCCATAAACCAAAATAAACGTCAGATATATTCATATTTAATAAATTATTAGTCATTGAAAAAAAAGTTTCTTAAAAAAAAAGGATATAAAAAAGTTAATTAAAAGACGTAGACTAAAATTTTAAAATGTTAGTTTAAAACCAGGTGATAAAACTTTTAGATAACATATTTAAAGAGTTTCATTTTAACATTTCCCGTGAAACTATTAAGAAAAAAGTTTTTAAATGAAAATTCTAGGAAACTTTTTTGAAATTAAGTTCTATATTTACGGTCAGAGTTTAACTTTTATTTATGTAAGTTCTTAAAATAATTTACATAATTTAAAAATAAATATTTCTACGACTTAGATTTTAGACTTCCACTATGATAAATAGAACTTGTTACTTTATATAATAAAAGTAGCTTTGGACTTATTAGTTGAAGTTTCATTTTGATCTGTTTTCATATTCGTTTTAATAATGGAATGAATAAAGAGTTGAATTTATGGAAATCAAACATTATTATTATTTTTTTTAGTAATGAAGCAATTGTCATCATTCAACATTAATATTTTTTCTCATGATTTACTACAACAGATATGTACTTTCAGAGAAAATTAAAATTTTAAATTAGATCTTGAATAAAAAAAAATCATATATTAAGTTATTCTTGGTTTTATATTGCAGGAAAGAGTATTTGAAATGTTGTAAAATGACACCAATACCAGACCTCTAGCTAAATTATGAAAGGTTTTAATGCAATTTTTAATCTTGATATTTTCTGTTTTCTGTTTAAAAACGAATTGACTTATCTCTGTAAAATTACATATTTTCCAAGCCAAATATGTGAGAAGTTTTGGTTCAAATGTTGTGTTGAATTGAATGACCCTTATGTATATTCGTTAAAAATATATCTGCAGAAATTAATCCTAGGGTTGCCGTTGCTGAGAAGTTTCGCTTCCTGACGCAAATGTGGAGAAAACTCTTCAATAGGTATATTATAAAACGGCTTTATAAAAAATCCTATACAGTCAGTCTTAATATAAGCACCGCAAACCAGGATTCTATCAAAGAACCCTGACGAAAAGGATTTATCTTTATCTTTGAGAGAAAGGTCCAGTGCACAATTTTCAGTCCTGTAAAAGATGGAGAGGTTCATAGAAAGAGAAAGAATAGGGAGCTTTGTAAAGTTTTTAATGAAGCTGGCTGGCGTCGTCGTAGTCATAAAAAAAGTCATCTGAAGTTGGGGAATCGCATTGTGAAAATAACAAGTAATGGAAGTATGGTCAGGAGAGCTACACTGCACCACGATAATAGGGCGTCCATGCTTCGCCCGATGGGGTTGCAGTCAATGGAAAAAGAACTTTACACATTAATGGAAAGTAGCGTCAGAAAACAATGATGTGAGGTATTGATGACCGAGTGTGTTAAATCGTAAATTTTAACATTCTCGATTATAGCAACGTCGGTTCGTGTCCGGCCTGGGTGATTTGAAATTTATTTTGACCACGGACCTTAACGCTCTGGTTGGAATAACTTTGGTTGTTCTTCTAGAACAATAACAAATATGAAATTTCTTCTTTCAGCTTCTTTCAGTATTTTATAAATTACAATAAGTGAAAGTACCAATTAGAATATATTAATTTATTGTTCCTAAGTCATAAGGGAGGTTTTATGTTTTAAGGTATATGAATTTTACAGCCTTTGTTTCCCAAATTTTTATCTATTTATATATATGTTTCGAGATTAAACATACCGTCTTCAAGCTGTAAATAGGAAAAGTGTTTATGTTTAAATAATAAATATATATGTTTACTAAATTACCATTAAGTTGCTAACCTTACCTATATTTTTTATCATCTTTCAATTTATGAGATTTGTCATTATGCTTCTAATTAAATGTGTAATTAGTTAATGGGTAAATGTAAATGGATTAAGGTTAAATGCTGCCAAAACTCAGGCCATTGTCATTGCTTCCAAGCCCCTTCTTAGATCCCCTACCGACTTTCCCACCCATCACCTTAAAGACCAGCCAATCTCCTTCTACTCCTCTGTTAAAAATTTATGATTTTTCATTGATCAAAACATCTTCTGGTATCACCATATTTCTAATATCTCTCGACGGACAAATTCCACCCTCAAACTATTCCATCGCTTCCGCCATCTCCTACCTCAACATTAGACTCCTAGTTTTCTCCCTCATTTTCCTCCACTTTGACTATAGCTGTATGGTATAGGATGGCCTCTCTGTGGAGCTCCGCGATAGACTGAAAAGACTAATGAACAGCTGCGTAAGATTTGTGATCGGGGCCCCAAGATACTCCCATGTCTCTCACCACTACGCTGAGTTAAAGTGGCTTTTCTCCTCCTTCCGAAGACAATATTTCCTAGGTACGTTCCTCTACCAAATCATCAACAACCATCGTCCTTCTTACGCCTACAACCTTCTCCAGTTCAAATCCTCAGTCCATTCCCTGTCCACAAGATCTCGACCTTCTAACCTTTACATGCCTTCTCACAGATCTGCTTCATTCCAAAACTCCTTTATTGCTCGCTCTGTCAATTTCTGGAATTCCCTCCCTATCAAAATTCGACATTCCTCATCCATATCCACATTCAAAACCCTCCTATTCCAATTCCTATCCCAAAAACAGTCAGATAGTTGCTAACCATTCGACAACATACATTTATTTCATGCCATTCATTGTCAAATATCAATGCTAAATGATAATGTATTTATATATTAATCAGGCACTTTATATTGTCAGATTCAGCTTTCTGTTTTCTCAACAGAAACACAAAGCTTATTTTAATGAAGAATTTAATATATTTTTATTTTTAATTCTTTATTGTTTTCTTAAAAGTGTATACTGGTCTATCAGTGCAAATAGCTTAAAGTGTCTTGTCATAGTGTTAATTGTTTTGTATATAGTTTCGTTTGTTTTGTATATAGAATGTTTACCTTATATTTTCTTTACATTATTTCTTTTTTCAATTGATTTTATTTTGGCCAGATGTAATCTTTTAATTTTGTTCTTTTTTGTTATTCTCAAGGGACTGTCTCCCAGAATAAAGTTATTTTCTATCTGTCTATATATCTATAATAATTCATAAAAAAATCAATTTATTCTATCTTATTGTGTATAATTGTATTAATTATGTTTTAAAATTAATTATTAAATTATCTAATTTTTAGAATTGACCACCTACTCTTGGAAAGAGCCCAGTTGGCACTTATGTGTTTAAGGATAAATAAAATTTTGGAAAATAAAGGCTTTAAAATTAATATACCATATTATTTTTATGAAATAATATAACCGTTTGAAGTAATAACGATGCTATCAGGATCTACTATCGTTATCAGTAAAAATATACATTAAAAAAATATGTTTATGTATATTTATATACAAGTATATGGTTTGCACTGGTTACTGGTTAACTCTTTTGCTCTAAAATTTTCAAATCTGTTAAGCCGTAAATGAGAGAGATAATGAGTAATCATTTTCTAGTTGGTAATAATATTTTTCCCAATAGGGAATCTATTAAGTGCTCTTAGAGAAGAAAGTTTAATAACGTAACGAGTATTTTTTTTTATTACACCCTTCGTTTAGATTTATAAATAGTTCTATAAATGGAATTGATGACTAGCGGATTATTGCAATTGACGAATTTATAAAAAATGAACTGAACTTTGAAATAATAATGATGCTATAGTCCTACTGAAAATGTCGAATGCTCTGTTGAATTCCAACTACATATCTATTATCTATGGCCATTACTAGTTAAGTTGACGTATCCTCAAACTAGGATAAAGCGTTTAACTCTTGGGCTCTTACACCATTGGTAAAATTCGGAAACTCGATCCCAGTATTTTTTTTTTTATTACGATTTCAATTTTTTCTATAACAAGAAAAGATATTCGAATTGCTTTAAGTATAATTCATTTATTTTCTAACCAGATTTCGATTCGACTAGTTATGACCAAAGACTATAGATGGCAATTTTTTGCCATTTTTTGCCAACTACAGTTCATCCTAACCTTAGTAACTCAGCCAGTAAATGTCCTGCTGCTTACATTTCCACGCTCATTTCACTGGCCGCAATGCATTACATACTTCAATATTTACCGGATTTAGGTCACGCAACACCGCCTCTTCCAGTCGTTTGAGTTCTCCAGCCAGCTTTTATTTCCTCTTAAATCTCACTTATTTCAGATACTATTTACCACGCAGATACCTAAATTCCTTGTAGGAAATTATTCCTTCTAATATGTACATCACTAAAACCCTCATCATTTTTTCTTCTGACAGAATATTTTGTTTTTATCGCATTTATTTCGAACATTATTAACATGATTAGTTTTTCAAATAATGTAATCCTGAATTTAATTTTTCTACTCGCTTCAACAGTATATATGCTAAAAAAAATTATTTATTTGTTCAATCAAATAGACGACCGTATCCATATTAATGATTATAGTTATAATTAATTCAAAAGTATATCAGTATTAATTATTTAGGAAAGTTGTGTAATCGGGTCAAATTTTCGATCTGAGAATTTCTTTCTTTCACTAAAATGTGCCCATGTCTTGATTGTCACTTGAATGTATGGAAGCCTATGTATCCATCCGGGTCTTCTGTGTGCAATAATGGGTGTGCAATGCCATCAAACCTTTTTCATTTTTTTTTTTTATTTTACCACCAGAACTCAATTTGGTTTCATAGAAATATTGTTTCGCTGCACAATTATACCAATAATAGTAATTATTAATCACTCTCCACAACGTTCTATGCATATACAATACGAGATATTATATATTCTAAAATCCTCTGACGTCTAACGATATATTATACATATATTTTACTACTCTGAACTAAATTTCTGAAAATCCATTTTCAACCTGAAATATACTCCTTTTTCTGCTATAATCAATTATTATTTTTTAAAATAATTTATATTTAGCCATTTTAAAAACACTTGATAAATAAAAAAATAATTTTAAACAAATATTTAATATATTTTATTCAGGATAAGACCATGCTGAGATCTACCACCGTTTAATTATTCATCGATATAAAAAATTAAATCAAAATTGATTGTGCTTTTTCAAGAAAATTATTAAATCTATTATATAAGTGGTACCTAAAACAAGTTGATTATAACGAAAAAGATTAAACACCTCAGGTATGTATTTACCTTAAATACGCAATTTCAGTGTTTTGCGTATTTTAATTTTTGAGCTAGGATGCTCACATTTTTTTGTGAGATTTGATTGTTTATTTGAACCTTAAATAGTATATTTTCGTTGAAAACTCTGAGTGTTTTTTATTATTTCTCTTACCAAGTATTTCATACAAAGGTAAATGATAGTCAATTTATTTATTGGACCAACATTAATGAACATTTTCGTGTTGAATTAATATGAGTTGGCACAGAAAATATTTTGTCTATTATGTTTTTTTTTTGTTTTTGTTTTTTAATTTACATAACAAGATAATTCATCGCTTGTTTTTTATTTTAAAATATTGTTATTTTCAAGCTTCATTTTAAAGAAATATATGTATTTTGGATAGAAGGAATACGTTTATGTTACTTTCAAATTAGATTAGTAGATAATAGATAATAGTCCAAATAATAGATGGAAAGGAGTGTCAGACAACAATGACGTGAGGTATTGATGGCCGAGCGTGTTAAATCGTAAATTTTAACAATCTCGAGTCTAGCAACGCCAGTTTGTGTTCGGCCTGGATGATTTGAAGTTTTTTTCGTGGCGGACCACAGAACATAACACTCTGGTTGGAATAACTTTATTTGTTCTTCTAGAACAATAATAAATATGAAATTTAAGCTGCTATCAGTATTTTATAAATTACAATAAGTAAAAGGATCAATTAGAATATATTAATTTATTGTTACTAAGTCATAAGGGAGATTATTATGTTATAAGGTATATGAATTTTACAGCTTTTGTCTCTAAAAATTTATCCATAATCCATAATAATTTATACATAATATAAACATCAATGATTTTCGTGTTTAATCAGTGTGAGTTGGCAAATATTTTGTTTGTCTGTTACGTTGTTTTATTTTTAAATATACGTATCCAGATAATTTATCTCTTGTTTTTTATTTTAAAATATTGTTATTTTCAATCTCGATTTTAATGACATATTTTTATTTTGGATAGAAGGATCCTATGTAACTTTCAAATTAGATTAATCTAGATATTGGAAATTTTAATTATAATAATTGTTTGTTTTTTTGTTTTTTCATTAACATACAATAAAGTCAAGTAAAAAGTTTACATAAGCTAAGGATATTATTGCTGCCAAAACAAAGTAAAATTAATATATAAATTAAATAAATTGAAAACTCATCAAGTTCGAAAACTCTCGGCTCTTTGAATACAGACCTTACAGGTCCTTACACATGCGTTAATTAGTTAACTTTAGGCATATCATATTAATTTTCGGAATGTTAATTATCTGAGCTTGAGAAATGAAAGATGTAACCAACATATTCGAGAGGTGATTAAAACTTGCTACGGCTTGAGCAGGACTTTCTGACATTTCATGGTTGACAGTTGATAACTCGTATCATTAACCTGCTTAAAACAAACGAATTCAATCTAACTTACCAAAGGTCTCTCCTTAGTCCTCGACTAATTTAACTTGTCCACTGCCAGGCTGTCGTCTCATGGAAATCTTCTGGGTCCTTGGTGTTTTATTTTGTATAAATAACCTGCGGTATATTTTTCTAGGCAAAGGAAAATATAGTTTTTATGTAGAGAAACTATCGGCCTCAGACCGAGGATCGTAGAATTCCCAAACTAAAAGGAGTTTTAAAGGAAAATTGTAATAGGAACATAGCGTGTCATACATAACCTCTTAATATCATGATGTTAGGGGATAATTGGTTGACAGAATCTGTCCTATTTTGTAGCTACGTATTTCCTAGCTTACGCTACGGCGTTTTCATTTAGTGAAGTTATTTTTTTGGGGGGGAGGGGGGGAGGGTGAAGGGGAGATGAAATTATAAATAATTCCAGCAATCAGCAGTTTTCTTTATTTTAAACGAAGTTGGTTTTTGTTGCGTTGGTTTATTGCGATAAGTCACTGAGTGCATTTTTGAATTAGGTTAACTTTTAAAAATGTTTACAGGAATTTCGACTTTATATATCAAAAACAAACAAAAACACGGTAAGAGTATGATAATGAACCAAACCCGTTTATACAATTTTATGATTTCATTAAGGAAGGTTATGAAATACCACTTAATGACTTTTTGCAATAAACCGATGATATTATGATTAGAAACATTTAGTTATAAATTTCAATTTTTGTAATAGAAATTTGAGTGAAACTACAATTCCATTATCACTTTAGATAATAAATATTCGAAAAATCATCATTTTTAATTTTTTTTATGTATATAAAAATAAAATAAAAAAAAAGCTTTGCAATAATTTATTGTGTGTCATATTAACTTATTGACTTATTGATACTTACTATATTTTACATTATTATAGGTGACATGATATCAAATAATCTCATTTTTTCCTCAACTCGAGGAGAATCTCAACGTATGTCGTGATGAACACCCAACTTAATATGAACTTTTTTTTTGTATTCATAATATTTACAACTGTTTTACAAAAAAAATTCTAGTAAATGTGCCCTCAGGAATATAATAGTATAAAAACGCTTGTTGAGAAACTACCCACTGGTAGCATTGAAATAATAAATTTACACACGATCTCTAGGCCACCTTCTAATATGAACTTACAGCTTAGTAAACAAGAAAGTTTTTCTAATGGTGGTGTATCTATAGTATAGCTAGAGGGTCAAAAAAAACGTTAAGAGTTCGTAATTTTTCTTCAACAACATTTTCAAATTTTTCATTTTTTTACTTTAAAAATACAGCTAAAGAGATAGTTATAAATTTTTAATATATGCAAGTTGTACTTTAGAACAGAGTTTCTTCCAGAGCAGATGGCTAGATTCAGAAACGGGGAACCCAACTTAGGGTTAGAAAGTTCTGGATGCACTTTCGATGTAAAGCCGCTTCGATTTCAAGCTTTAAAATTGAAAGCTTTAGTATCGAACAATTTCTTTGCAAATGGTTCAAAACATTCAGCAGATCTATGTGTATCCAGATGATATTTGTTTTTTTTTCAACACTGCAATTATTTAAATAAATCAAATTAGTTGATGTATGAAATAAAAAAATACATTATATACTTTACTATATAAATTTAACAGTCTAACAATTCCGGGCAATGATCAAATTCAGAGTGAAAATTTGCTCGCGATGATTCGCGTTGAGCTGTATCAGAAGAATTCAGTTGATTTTTAACCTTCTTTTTTTTTGTGATTTATACCTTTGATTGGCTCAACCAATTTAATTAGGATGTTAAAAATGGAACAACTGATGGCCCCTGATGAATGATAAATAAAACAATAAAGACCGAAATAATTTAACGAAATTCGTCAAGAAAATTAACATGTTTTTTAAGAAGTTTAAAATGGAAGAGAAAAAATTGAGAAATTTCCTAAATCTCCTTTTTTTATTTATTATGGTATTTTGTTATTGATAATCATACATTGTTAAGTTTATTTTCTATTATTAGATATATGCCTATCTAATGTGTATGAAATAACAATAATAAAAACTACCGTAAACATTTCCGAGGACGCAAAAGAGCTGCAAGAGGTTTCGCAATAAGGCCAGTGATGTGAGTAAAGAAAGTTGAATTAGATCCAAAAAGCTTTGCCCTAGCCCTAGTTGGCCCGACTGTAAACTTAGTCGTAAAAAGGGAATACTTCTTTTAAAGGCTGCTATCAGTTTAATTTATTCCTTAAAGTCCTTTCTATTTCCGCATTCTACTAGTTATTTATTGCTTCATTAATCATAACAACATGAGAATACACAATGTAAATATATTTAACTTAGTTGGAAGAAGGTTATAATTAAAATTTTACTGAGATTGAATAAACATTTTTGTAGCTGATTCATATGAATCATGTCATAGGAAGCGTCATAGTTCAGGTCCAAAACCAGCTAGTTTTATTATCTTCACTTTCGCAGGAATGCTCATAAAAAAAAAAATGAATATATATATAAAAAATGGTGCAATGAAACTATAGCTAGTCCCATAAAAAATATTCTATTGGCCTATCCTTTTGGCAATGGCCAGATTCTCCACTCAAGACATTAGTGTATGTACCACCAGTGACGCGGTTGAGAGAGTAGTGCAGGGATCTCTTGGAGTCCTGCTTTTCCATCTATAGTTGGAGGGAGAAACCTGGCTTGGGGTTCCCTGCCTGTATATAGGTATAACTGTGTTTTTAATTTACTTATCTTTAGGTTATTTTATTTCTTATTGTACATAGTTTTTGATTACTATTTAGTTATTATTTTAGTTTTGTTAATTTTATATTTTCTCTATATATGGTGTAAATGTGTTCATATATCACTAAATTATTGTCCACGCGACAAATTATTATATTTGATGTAAAAAAAAAAATCTGTAAGCATATGTTCATTATAAGTACATGACGCTTTCTTTTATTTTGTTTTTTAAACATAAATCAATTATTATCCTACTCTTTTTATTTATTTCTTTTTTTTCCTAATTACAATCAATAAATTTATTACATAATTATATAATTGTTTTTAATATGCAACTATTGTAAATTATAAATACTGTATCAGTAATGTACTGTACGAAATTATTGGCAGATGAATTTCCATGCCATAAAATGTGTTGTATTTTTTCATAGTTCATTTTTGTAATATATATTCTATAAAGCATTATTTATTATTATAAGTACATGACGGAAGGTTTTTTTTATTTATTTTTAGCATCCGAAAATTGTATCTGGCTATTATTAAGAGGCATAATTAGCAATAACCTAGTACTATTATTATTATTTATTTTTTTAATACTTTTTTAACAAAAAAGGTTTTCTCTTCGGGTTGGGAAAAATCAACTTCAACCACTACACTTACGATTATTGCACTGTTGAGCGGCCCAACTTCTCGGTAGCTTCTACAGTGGGTTTTGGACTCAGCACATTGCTAGAGATCACTAAAGCCCTTACTGCTACTTTGTCCAATCTGTACAAATCTTTTACCTCGTTTGCAAGAGTTTGGTATTTCCATATCTTTTTTTTCGGCGCAGACTAAGTTGGTGTTCCTATCATTCAACACAGCGATATCTATTATCACAGCTGTCTTTATATTACTATCGATCAACACTATATCAGGTTTGTCGTGGATTGGAACACGATGTATGGTCTGTTATAAAAAATTGATTCCCGTGCAATTTTATTTCTTCCTTCAGGATAAGTTCTTTAGGGTTGTTATTATTATTTTTGTTTTTGTTCATTTAAGTAAAATTTTGAAATGTTCATTTAAAATACGTATGTACAAATAAGAAAAAATGAGCCATAACTATTTCACTTAGCCTGAAATCGGGGACATACTTTTCGATTTGAGTAACATATAAATAACTCCACATGAACGTTCCCTCAAAATTAATACTTTTATGATATTCAATGAAAAAAGGTTCCTTTTATCCAATATGATTATAGAGACAATTCTATTAAATAATAATGCTTATTGATAACTGAAACAGTCCCGTTATCCCTCGTACTTACTCAATGCTTAATAGGTACTTTAATGGGTTTTTTCACATTTCTTTAAGAGGAGAAGAAACATTGAAATCGGTCTGGAATCAAATCGGCTGAAAGGAGTCCTTTTTTCATTAAGTTTCACAAAAGTATTCCTTTTTGACGGAGCTTTCAAATGGAGTTAGTACAACGACTATGCATACAAGCTCAAGTTATACTACTTTCATACTTTGCCTTTTCCATCTCGTTGGTATGCCGGTAAGTGTAATATATTCATTAACTCTATGTTCATCAATATGCTAAATTTATTATTTTTTGTTTCAACAGAAAATATTTATAATTAAATTATGTTGTTGCAAAATTTACTTCAATTTCGATTTTTTGTCAGGACTATTTTTTTTTTAACAAACATTGAATAATTATAACAACAGAAATAATTCAAATCGAATTTAACATGATGTGTCCAATTTAAATAAGGAGATAAGCGAATTTTACCACAATTAAAATTGAAATACAGTTATCTCAATTCGACAAAGTTTCAGATATTCTCCTTTGAAATTTCACCGATGAAATAATATCATAAAATAAAAATGCAGAAATATTTGACAGATGTTTCAGCCATCATCTCCTAAGTTGGACTAAGTACTTTCAGGGCTTCAGCGGAAGGCGATTTCTGAACCCACTTAGGCGAGTTCAAACTTCTCAGTTCCAGGAGCTTTGCCAACAGACTTACAAACACCCGATTCTGCGCTGGTTGTTCTTGAGTAGCATTGCACCCATAATAATTTGTATTATTTACCTTGTTATATTCACGAAATAGAATAGTAATTTTTCGAAACCACAGAAGAGCATCGTTGATGTAATTATTCATTTCCCTGTTAAAGAAAACTTATTAGGAATTTATTATTTATTTCTCTATATTTATTATTAGATATTATTCCTAATCGCATGAAAACAAAATACCACGTCTTTGGTTCGTATTACTTTTATGAGGCACGATTCGACTTTTATTTATCACATATGAATTTACTGACACGTATCCGTTTACAAAAAATTAGCTTAATGTAGTGTAACTAGTTTAAAAAAAAATTAAAACGTGAGCAGAAGATCCAAAGTCAATAAAAAAATAAATAAAATATATATATATATATATATATATATATATATATATAGTATATTGAATTAGATTCCTTTCTCAACCGAATTTCGGTAGTGTAAAAATAAATTCAAGTCCCTGAAAAGGTACTTTTCTGGTACCAGATAAATTAACATACAAATTTTCAGCCAAATAAGGTGATTAAGAGAGATTGTGGAGTTCCAAAAACCTTCCAAACCGACAAAATTTACAGGGGAAAAAACAGGGATAGGCAACGAAGTAAGACACCCACATCTCTAAATCCAACTCAACTAAATACGATATATCATTCTTTTAACTTTAATTGGGTGTACTGCCAAGTAAAACCAGTATAGCTTCCTCGCCGTTTTCATTGGATAAACAATATCTGTAAATACAAGGTTTATAATTATAATTATTGTATATTAATTATACATGAATAAAATTTATTCATGAAGAAGCCGAAAGATCCCGTCTTCGGAAATACAATATACAATAGTCGCTCAACATTCGCGGGTTTGTTATCCACAAATTTTGGTCACCTGCGAATATTAAATCAGGAAGAATTCCACATTTTCAAATTGAGAATTTGATGATTCGCGATTAAATAAAAAATCGCAGAAGAATATAGAAAACAGTAGAATATAAACGGCAAAAATACATACGATCTTTTACACTAACAATAGCGTTATATTTTATAGGGTATGCACTCAAACGTAAAATGGACGAAACAAAACATCCATAGGAAAAATTCAAGTTTTTTTAGAGTTAAGGAGACCAATACGTTTTATTACTCAACTCAAATATGTTACTACTCAAACATAAATTATTACGGATATATATATATATATATATATATATATATATATATATATATATATATATATATATATATATATATATATACATACACATTTATATAGATAGATAGATAGATATAGATATATTCATCTTATCTGATGAATTATTCTCAAAGGTGGATTGTTTATCATTTTTGTAATATGTACTATACCTGTTAACTTTTGTTGAAACAAGCTTAGTATTGTGTTTGCTATTGCACTGTGAATATGAATACAAATATCATTATCAGCATATTTTGATGTAGAATTTTAAAAAAAGGTACGCGTGCTGCAAAATCTCATAGAAAAATTTGCATGGGGATGATGACTAACCGAACGCACCTTGGTCAAAATTGGTTTACCAAATTTCATTCAGGAAATTTTGACGTTCTGGTCGCCCACATGAAATTGGAACTAGCAATGTTAAGGCCTTTGTTCTTCTGTCAGTACAAATCTAATTAAGCTGAAATATAAAAATATGCGTGAAGTCCATACAACTTTGATATTCAATAAGGAAATCGAGCTGGATGTACAATAAAAATAAGCACAATCACAAATAAGAAGTTTTTTTTTAACAAACTTTAAAAAAAAATATTTAAATTTAAGAAAAATTAAACGAAATTTAAGTAATGGCAGTAATTGTAATGCCAGTAACGTTTGGAATCGGCTAAACATTACAGTATAAATTAACCTTTTGAATAAAACCTAAGATTTTAAAACCCCATAAAAATATTGTCTTAAAATAACTCCCACTCCGTATGATCAATGCCTTCCATATTCCGCAGCCATTACATCGTTAGCAATTATTTATGCTAATTTTAATTATTACATGGAATTCATTTAAATTGATATCAGGTAATTCATATACTATTCTCCAATTTTGGATCAAATTGAATAGCAGTTTTTAAACTGTGGGCGTGTCAAATAATACATTTACTGATCTAAAAGCGAAAGATTTTTTTTTTTTTTTGGAGTAGTGGATAGAATTTGATAAAATTCATACGTACTTGATTTTCTGTATACCAATCCCTAACTTCTCTCCGAATTCGAATGTGCGTTTTAGAGATATAGACATATCTAGAAATACACGTTCCTCATATATAAGAAAAAGTAGAAGACATAACTCAATAAAATTGACGCTACATTAATTTTTTACCAATATCTACCTTTTATCCAACAAATTGGTACAAATTTAACAAATTTGACCAATTACCAAGTATTAACAGCGTTGTATCAATTTAATTTACTATCTGTAATGGGGTTAATACACGTAGGTACTTTTGGTGAGGTACATTTACACATTTTCAAATCCCTACATTCTCGTTTCAAGATCAAATTTAATGCAAAAACAACTTCCAACTTTCATTCAGGTCATATTTATAAACCACGATGCATAGATATATGCTTTAATGTGTGGGAATAAATTACTACGTTTTTCATGAAAATTATCGTTACCACTTCTCGTCAATTAAAACTATATCGAAACTAATTTTTCCTCCTCCAATATTTGGAATAGTCCTTACTGAACTTTTTAAGATTAATTCTTCATCGTTTTTTGAAAATTGGAATGCAGTATTAAAGAAAGAATATAATTAAAATGAAAATGTATACATAATAATTAAAATGAATTATACTTCCCCTTAAGAAACGGTTATGTAATAAGGTCAGAATGTAACAAGCAGAGTTACTTTAAAATTGAGTCATCTTCATGAAGTGTGGATTTAGGCTTGTGCTTGAGTTAGCTGAAAATCCTTATAAGTCACCTAGGTCCTTCCTGCTTGACAATATGTTCACGTATGCCTCCACGCTAACCTTAAACATATTTTTAGGGACCCGCATGGCATTTCCAAAGTGCTCCTTATTGCTTCCCTTCCTGCGACCTATTGATGTTTTATTCAGGCTGGTGTGCGTGGTTCTGTGGTCTTTTCCACAACCGCCTGCACCAAACCCATAAAAAAGAAGTCGAATTTTATCATGGAAAAACATTGAATTATGTAAACATATATGTTTATTTTAAAGTTGTGTCGTTTTGTAAGTCTGAATCCATTTTAATTTGAATTCAGTTGAAAAAAAAAAATATGGGTGCATACTTAACAATGCTGTATCTACAGGTGGGAGTTTGTTTGTTTTATACTACAAGATACGACCAAATTCAGTACAGTTCAGGGAACAAGAGATTAAATTTTTATTAGAGCTTAAAGTATTTATATTTATACTATTTAAAATTTATTGTAAAACTTAAGACACGGAAGAGTTAATATTGTACATTAAATGTTGTACGGAAAATCCCGTATGAAGATGATGGGAAATCATGTTTCGGAAACTAGAACAATACCTTAATATAATATTTAATATAATAATATAATAATAAATATTATGTATTATATATAAATATTAAATATAATATTTAACATCATGTAAGAAATCATTTTAAAAGCACTATTAAAGAAACGTATCCATAATGCTGCCTTGAGGATATGCTCAGGAGCTTATAGAACATCGCCGATTGAGTGTATATGCAGAATGCGCCGAACCATCCCTGGAGACAAGGAGAGCATTTATGATTGCAAAATATGGCGCCAAAATAATGTCACTTCCACAACATCCCTTACGAGACATCATATTTGATCCACAAACAGTTTCAATCAATAGCAGTTTCAAGCGAAATATAATCCAAACAACGTTAGCATTCAATATGAACCTAAATTGCATCCAAAAGCTCCCAGATAAAAACTTTCCAAGGTGGAGTCCTCCGAATATTCCTACAGAAAAATATATGTCCCACATCTCAAAAAAAAACTCTAGTTTCGGATGAAAAAAAATCTTATTTTTTAGAATTATTAAATAAATACTGCAATTACAAAATATTGTACACAGATGCATCAAAAGCCGAAAACCAAGTGGGATTTTCAGTCGTTACAGACAGTGAAGAATTCCTGTACAAACTTTCAGGAGAATGTTCTATTTTTACGGGAGAAGCCACGGCCATAAAAGAAGCACTCTTGCACATCCGCACCAACCACTTCAAAAACCATGCTATCGGAACCGATTCAATGTCCGTAATAGAAGCCATAGAACAATCAACGAACCAGCATCCTGTTATAACAGACATTTTTAACATATATGGTGAACTAAAGGAAGAAAATAAAAACATAGTCCTTATCTGGGCCCGATCACATTGTGGTATCCCGGGTAACGAGCCGGTGCTGCTGCCAACTCTGCCCGGCGTGAAGGAACTGCACGAACCACAATAATTGAAGCTATTCCTCGAGAAGATTGGACACACCAACTTGCCTGCTCCTTTCAAAATAAATGGAACGTTGAATGGGAAATGAGTTCGGCAAAACTCCAGGAAATAAAAACAAAATGTATTAAATGGAACACATCAAACAGAAAGTCTAGACGAGAAGAAGTGATACTATGTCGCCACTATGAGAATTGGCCACTGTGAGTTTTCCCATGGATACCTCCTGCGAGGATTAGAAGCTCCAACTTGCACACATTGCCTAGTACCCAGAACAGTAAAACATATACTATTAGAATGTAGAAGGTACACTAATATAAGGAAAAAATTTCAAATGGGAACGGAAATGAAAACAATTCTGCAAGATGGGGAGAATGAAATAGAAAAACTGTTCAAATATTTAAAGAATATTCACTATTATCAACGAGTATAAAATGGAAACATTAAGCCAATGACCCTTAGGGGTAGAGGCTAAATAAAAAAATTAAAAAAAATATATTAAAAAAACGAATAAAAAACTACAAAAATATAAAAACCGTACAGTAAACAAAAATCGTATGTCCAAATTCTAAATTCCTTCAATTCTAATTCCGTCAACTTGTATGAACAAGCATCAATAGCACATGAAGATTATAATATAAGGCTAAGCAAATCCGAAGGTTCGATGCCAACATCACCAATCGCTGAATACACACCTCCCTTTACAAGTCCCCGCGCAGTGGGACGAAAGACGGGTTTTCGTGACCATGGGCATAGAACTTGGATAAACTTAATATTTAGTACAATTATGTTTTCAATGCCAAGGAACACGAATATGACGTCAACATTAGAAAACTTCCACGAAGGTTATAAAACGACAATAAATTAACTTCGGAAATGATAGAGACCTTACAAAACGCATAATTTTAGATTCTTATTTATAACTACTGTCTATATTACTACATTTAACTGTTATTTTAATTTTTTTCAATACACAATAAATCACAATATATAATTCTAATGCACCTATGTATATGTAATAACTTAAGAAGTGTATCGTTAATTAATTATAAATATTCATTTTACAATAGTTCTTATGAAATAATAAACATTTTATTTTATTTTTATTACAAAAAAATTGAAAACCGTCGGTAAAGATATTTTGAACACCATCGGTACTTCCTCACATTTTTCGATGAAAAAAGTTTGTAATTTTTTCATTAACTTTTAACATTATATTGACAATAACTGATGTAAATCAAGTCATAAAGATTTAACCAAACACTCTCAGATTCAATTAACCGTCGTGAAATTATAAAGAATTTAAATATAATAAGAGTTACAGATTGAAAACAATTATATTTTCAATTACAATTACTTACAGACAGTAATCTTAGTGAAAAAACTAAATAAAATTACCCCACCGTTCTGTTTAATTTTGAACTTCAGTTCATTTAATGTTTATTTATTTAGATTAGAGCGAAAATAAAAGTTGGTTATATACAGTTAAAAGTTTAAATCTTATCTAGGTAAACAAAATTAAAATTTTAAAACAATTAAAACGAGAATTTAATATTTAATGTAAATTTTTTTATTGTTTTATTTCGAGATATTTTTCGAAACAAATAACTACACACCCTTATTTTCTTTATGTTTAATACAATTCTTAAAATAGAAATTGGAGAGCATGTTATTTACTTTTTTCACTAAGATTACTGTCTGTTAATAATAAAATACTAGTAGGCCGGTGCGAAAAATTCGCACAGCATATTGTTATCAAATGCCAAATTAATAAAAAAGTAAGAAAATGCAACTTATCAAAAGATTAAGACATCAAATGTTACTTTATCGATAAATATAATCCACAAAGCAAACAAAAATTAATTTAAATCTTCATTTTTGTTTGGAACCAACATGTATACAAATTTCAGTAAGCTGTATATTTGCTAAAAATTGTCCGATTGCGATCAATTTTTTTTTTCCTTTTGTATTGAATTTAGTTATGTTTTATATAATCATGGGAATAACCAAGGGAAAAGTGTGTAATTTTTCAATTATTCGCAAATAAAGTGTATTTTCTTTCATAACTTGTTTGCCTGAATTTTCTGGGTGATTGGAATATTTTGCCAGCCTGAAGGAGAAGGAAGCCTTCGAAATTGGTGGCTCAATCTTGAGATTTGGCGAAAAATTAACGATGATATGGCTTGCCGATCAAAAACACCATCGATGAATAATATAAACTCCCCTCTCTCGATCATAGAGACCTCAAGTCGACGAAATGAGACATGTATTCAATGACAGTACTACAATTAATGTAAGGTTGTGTGGATGCGAACCCTATGCCTTGCGTTATCTCGAAAATAGTACGCTTTTCGGCTTAAAAACGCAGGATCCGATAGTTCCGAAGGAACTATCCGGGTCTTGCTGTACGCATCAAAATCTTTATATCCAATTAGTCCCGTATCGATCTACAGACCTACCACCATTCCATTATCTCGAAGCCTAGCAAAATGTTTGTATCGACTTTATTTATTTTAGAAAGAAAAACAAAAATGGAGAATACGATTCGCTAACCCCCCCGTGAAATTCTGAATAAAACGGTACCCCATTCGTGGTATTTGAGCATGACAGGAGCTTATATTTGGTACAAAACCGATTTCGAGGCTTACTGTAATAATATATGTACGGAATGTACGGATAATTGTTTTCAATCTGTAACTCTTGTTATTTTTAAATTCTTTGTAATTTAACGACGGTAAATTGAATCTATAAGAGGTATTAATTAGTAGAACATACCTAGAAATTGTTCGAACATTTATACATAGATAAACAAGATTAAATATACATTGACTACCTTTGGGCCCACCATATCGATTTAAATTAATACGAATTTATCTTTAGCAATGATTGCTAAAAAGTTGTAAGAAATCAATTCTCCAGAGAATATCAGAGTTTTTTTAAATCGCAGTATTTGGAAAATTTTGATTTAAAAACATCTATTTTTGTTAACAAAAAAGATAAACGATTCAAAATAAAACAAGTTTTAGAAATTATCATATTTTTTTTAACTAAGCGGAATGACAGTAAAAAGTGTATAAAGTTTCAAGAAAAAAAATCTAAAAAAAAAAAAAAGAAAAAACACCTTTTTAGTCTTCTCCTAATATTCAGGGGTATGTCTCTTATTAATCTGTTATGTCCGTTTAAATTTGTATAAAATCGTTGGTAATTGGTCGTTATATGTTGGGTAACTGTTTTATTAGTTACGTACCAAGGTGTTTTTGTCATAATTCGCAATAATTTTGATTGGAAGGTTTGAAGTTTTTGTAGGTTTGTAGGTTGGGTATATCTGCGATGTGTAAGTCCATATAAATTTAAGTAAGTATATATAAGTACTCAGTTTCTGTCTCAGTTTTAGTTTTCAAGATAGTAAAAACTGGCACAATATAATTATATAATCATATAAATAATTTGATTTATCTCTTATAAAATTTATAAAAACTTTAACTTTACCATCACCTATGTAAATTATGTTTGCCGAAAGGGCATTGGTCTAACCAAAGTATCGTTCTTGTTCCGTTCACTGTGAGAGGAGTAGCTTTTAGTTTCACCAATTCTCGAGAGAATTTTTAAAGGTTATTCAGATCCCTCTGGGTGTTGTGGAAAAACAGGTGGGTTATTCATCCCCTCACCCTTCCACGTATATTCTGTCAGTTAAAAGTAAAACTTTTTGTACTAACAGCTATATGTTTGAATATTCTTATTTTTTTTTTTTTTTCGTTTATTCATGTTATTCTGTCAAATATTTTAGACATGTTAATTACATTACGATTTTTTAGATCAGCTACAAAACTGTAATAATAACACAAGTAAAGGGTTAGAGTTTATCTCAGGCCAAAAAAAAAAAAAAATACTACACTTAGGGAAGAATAAAATGCGAAAATATTTTCAAAGTTATTGTGGCATATTATTGTCAAAAGACTCTGAAAATGTTTTCAGTATGACTGTTCATAATCAAAGATAACTTTACATCTCCTACTGACTGACTGCCAATGAAGAGGGAATAACAGGTTGGTAAAAATAAAAGCATTTAATTGCGTTTAATAAAGTGAGTGAGATTGAGATTGAGAGAGGTTGAGGAAGTAAAACAAAAGAAATTTCATAATGAATATTAGAATAGCACATTACAAGAAAGTTGCTGACATTAAGGGAGAAGTGGAATTAAGCAGAGCTACTTGATAAGCCTTTGTTTTGTTCTGAGAAAAATAAGAGCTATTCTTCAAGACTAACTGGAAGGCATGCTTCAGATAGTGAGATTATTTAAGGGGTAATAACTTGAAGGGGAGTAACTAAGTACACCCATTTCAAAAATGAGTTCGCTGAGCTTTCATAAAAAGAAAAGAATAAATTATTTTCTTAATTGTATTGCTTCTGTAATAAAATCATGTCACCGATATCTTCTGTATATCTAAGGGTTAATCCACAAGTGTCGTTTTGCATCTTAAACTTAAATCAGAGAAACTTTAATATCAACATTAAATGTTGTTTCAAAATAGAATTATTCAGTATTCTCGGAATATTTAATATAATTGTTTATTTTTAATAGTTTTTTTTCTATTTATTCTTACCAGTTAAATATTAAAAAGTAAATTTAAGCCAGTATTATATAGATTATTATTTATTGGTTTAATCCTGCCTTCTTTGCCTTTCGACTACAGCAGGGATGACATTCCATGCATGTGTTTGCCATCCCTGCTATTAATAAAAAAAATATATTAAAACTTTCCTTAATACTCTTGAAGTTTAATATTGAAGGATAGGTATCTGGAATGGGTCAAATCGGAAACATGGAACATTATGGATTATTTTATTTGTTATAAAGTAAGGAGCATTGATGATTTTACGAAGATTTTGGATTGTAAGGATTGGATACGAGAGGGATTCGATGACTTAATGGAGCCCCAAAGTTCAATTCCGTAAATCCAAATTGGCTTTATTATAGCCATGTATATCAGGTCGTGAGTCTTTTGTAATATATTAAAAGTTTAGAGCGTTTGTCTAGTAGGTACTGGAGTAGTCGAAAACGTCGAGCAGTTTCTTGTCGTTTCAGTCTTATAATTCTACCAATTGAATTCGAATTCTGCTATCAACACAATTCTTGCCTTCTGTGGAGACATTGGACTTAGTCATATTGGGGGCGCCTTCTAGGACCTCATATACCCGGCAACGGTAACTACCTTCAATGGAGTAGTGCTGTCCCCAGCTTGAATTCGATACCTCTCTCAACTACAGAAAAGAAGATTGATGGCAAACCAAACAACAGGTTTGCTGCGAGTAACGAAATCCTACAGAACTGTTGCACATGAAGCGGTGCAGGTCTTAATACCTCTCGACCTTTTCCTGCAAGAGGATAAGATTAATATGAGCAACGTAGAACCCATAAGCTCAATCCGTTTCACTTCAAACTTATAAAAAAATGGTTAGCGGTATGTAGAAGTTTTCCTTCAAACTAAGGATAACATTATTTACATATAACTTTTTCAAGTCGAAAAAATATTGAACGCGTGTTTAGAATTATTTGCTAGGAATTGTAGGTAATAAATTGTCCAATCGTTCAGAAATCCAGAAAAAATCATGTTATAAAAAGTGTTTATGTTCTTCACGGTTACATCAGGAAAACAGAAGGTATTCAATTTAACATTCCTCTAAGGAAAATTTCACTAATGGAGTCGCAGCTTTAACTTTTCAAACCCTTGAATAATACTTGCTTAATCCTCTGCTAATTAAGTAAGAAATAATTAATAACAACTTCACCACTTCCTTCCTTGGCAATAACACTAAATAGAAAGTTCAGCTTCAGATTAAGAAGTCTATAATAAGTAATGATGTATTTTAATACGAAATTGGAACAAACCTGTAGTTAAATATAATAGAATAAATACTATAAAACGTAAATTAAATTTATTTTTTTCTGATAATATTGTTTCCTTAAATCAGATTATCTAAAAGATTTAAATTTATTATCGACTACATTTCTATATTATATTAAATTAGGTCGTTTAATTTGTGTCTTAATAAGTGCATAGTTTTCAATTAATTAAAATATTTTGTCTATATTTTTCATTATTACGTTTTTAAATAAATTGGAATGAAATATGAATATACCGACATATGAATAGTCGGAAGGAAAGGAACAAGTCACAACTGTTATTTTGCTCAACATTTAACAATAGTAATGAGTTTGGCGAAATTATTGGATAATTTTTATATTTAGTTCAACATTAAATCCTTATTCTTTGATTAAATTGTGAATGTATTCACTATCAAAACTCACGAATAGCACTTACAATGATCACAATTCTTCAACTCCACCCACCAACTTTATGTTGGACGACTGACGAACGACTTACCTACCGAGTTGTCAGATTGGAAGAATACGATTAGCGTACGTAGCCTCTAAGAAGTGACCTAGTCGTATTTACTGTGACCCACTGACCTATTTCCTAGCTACGCTAATTACCGAAATGTAAATGGGGCCTTTCAACCCCATTGTTAAATCATCAGATGCGTTTTAGCAGAAAATACCTTCATGACCTACTTTTTTCAGAATAGTCGTTAGTAGGGTTACTAATGGATGGTTCCGCGAGGTTTTTATCCTGAATTTATTTTAGAATCCTTATTTATGTTTGAATCTGGCAGTAGCAAATATTTTGTTCGTTTTGTGATATCAGACCTTCAGCAACGAAACTGCGCATAAATCTGGTGGTTGTTACTGACTACATCACTTACTTGTAAACCGTTGGTCAATAAATAGTAATTACTAATAATCATACGAAGCTCCTTACATCGACTAATAAAAGGTTAATCGAACCGGAAGGTTCAATGCCGAAGTAATTAATCGGTATAATAATGTAATTAAAAAATCAAAGAATACTGTACTTTTTTTTCTCTTCAAATATGTATCCGCACCTGTCATAGTATTGACAATAAGCAGATGTGTTGTGATAAATAAGGATCGACATTAGAGGCATGAGGCAGGATAGCACCCATCAGCACCTCTTCCTGATCATTATTTACTTCCTTGACTTAGATGAAAGACCTCTCATCCAGCTCCTTCTTAGTCTTCTTCTGATGGTCATGTCAGTCGTGTTTGTGTGTCCGTGTAGTTTGAGATGAAAACAAGAGTAGAGAATACCTATGTGTTGTTCTATAGTTCAGGGTGTCGTAAGCCGTTATGTAATGTTTTGTTGTTGAAGTAGCAGATAGCTCCTGTTATAATTCGTAAAATTATGGATTGAAATGACTGTAGTTTTTGTAAGTGAGTCATTTTTGCCGAATCGTAAATCTGAGAGGCGTATTTCCAGATGGGTTTGAGCAGGTAAGTGTATGTATCTATTTTTGTCGAACTATCAATTTCGATTTAGAAAAAAGTGAGTACAGTATTTTCAGTCGCTTGTTCAAAGTCTGTCGTTTCATTTTGTCGTGAGGGCCCCAGGTCATCCTTCCGTCGAATACTAGCCCAATGTAACGTACTGTGTTCGGTTTTTTTTAATTTAGTAAATTATTTTGTAAGTTAAGTGAGACCACTGTGAGGTTACAGTGTTTTGTTAAAATTCTCCTATCGTCAGCATAATTAGCAGTCAATGCTTCGGAATCCTAGATATGTCATACGTATATGTAATGTAGAGGTATAGGAGCCAATATTGATCCTTGAAGTACTCCTGCCAATACTGGTCAATCGAGGAAATTTTTATACCATCGAAAATTAATACTGAAGGTTAGTGGAGAATGAGATAGTATGTGTAAGGTAGTACATTTTTGAGATTACAGGGAAACATTTTTTTTTTTTTTACAAAAGTATATAAATAAATTACATGACTGGTTTAAACTCTGCGAAACCCGACTAAATCAAGACAAACCACGTTAACTCTCGACATAAAACAGGTCCTCCACTTTTTATTGACAATAGACAGATTCCACTAACAAATGCCGTTCACTTTCTTGGTCTGAGATTTGTTCGAAAAAATGCCATGGGGCCAATATATTACGAAAAAAAAAGAAAACAATACTAGTAATTCTAAATTCACTTCTCTGTAAACAACACTCAAAATTAAAAATGAGATAAAAATTGAACACATATACTTTATAAACCTATTTAGAACTGGAAACATCACAGACATTTGGAACAGCTGAAAAGACTTAACTCAATTAACAAACTTCAAACATTCACACGGCGACTGTTAAGGAATATATACGAATCTATTATAAACCATTGCATGACGAATTACAGGCACATCCTAACGTATTCATAAATGACACGACCACAACACACATGCAAGGCAAGTCCGTAGAAGGTTGAAGAGGAACTGTAGGAGGGATCTCCTCGCCAAACAATCAATATAAATATCAAGCCAGGAGGATGTGCCGCTGGGTGCTACTGTCCCTTATGCCTCTCATTGTATTTACAGAAACGAACATAAAATTCACTTATTGTTGATGTTTTCGTGTGAATAAAAATATTAAGTTAAAAAAGAAGTTTTTATATAATTCCTAACATGTTAGTGCGGCAGTTAATTAGCGACACTAGGTTTTTTTTTTTCTTTTTTTGGATAACATTAAGATATAAATGAGATTTGTCATGTATTGATTTTGCAATTTAAATGAAAGAGAGTTAATTGGAGGGCATTGAATTAAAATATTATTTTAGTAAATTGACCTGAAGATATTGGCACCGCAGTTTTAAACTCGAAACCTTTAAACGAAAAATACGAATACGTAGTCTCATTAAAACGTGGATAAAGAAGAATATTAAATATTCATACAAACAAAATTAATTTTAAACGAATATAGCGAATACCTTCATTACTTTCATATAAATCAGTGAATCACTTCAAAGCATTATAATCATTATATTTATGTTATATTCTAACGGATTTACACTAATTCTTATTAATGCTAATATCGAGTATTCTGATATCCCATATGCCTATATAGGAATATGCTCTTTCTTACTATTTTATTCTTAATACAATAAGAAAAAAGTTCTTAATACAATAAGAAATATGTTTACTATATTGGATATGCACCAGGAGTCTCTTGAAACTAAGCTGCTTATGAAGATTTTTGTAGAGTTGAGAGCGATTTACACGACCACTAGAGAAAACACGAGTGTACCGAATGGTTTCAAATTTTAAACAGAGATCTTCAGGGTACAGATTATTGGTACTGGCGATTTTTTTTTTCGCTTTTCTTTTTCCACTTTCGACAACACATACGATCACCAGATAATGATTCAGTAAAGTGTAGGTACCAAACAGGATTTCTATTACTAAACTGTCAAGTTCAAGATCTTAAGACGGAAAACATTCTCGAAATTAATAGTGCCGATTTCGTCTTTTTGTAAGCTAAATACAACTGGTTTTAAACCCGAATAAGATCAATTAATCTCCAGGAATCTTGGAGTAGACAAGCCCTTGTAAGATTATTTGTTACTGTCTTATTAATCTGGGAAGGCAGTGATGGATGATGTGCCATCCTTGGCAAACTCCTATATCGCCTTCACCTTTTCCACTTTTATTGTTCCTTTTAATTTACACTTTTTATATATTTTTATTATTAAATATCAATATTTATATGAAAAAGCAAAACTGTGAGGAAGTTATGGTCTAGTTAGGATGGAGAGCAACAAGATGTTTTCTGGATTTTTTTCATACTTGAGGCTATTGTAAGAATACATTTTTTTTTTTTTGAAAACAACAAAAACGGTAGAGAGACGAGTGTGCATTTTATATCCGTTTCATAATCCGTAGAACAAGGCTTTAGGATTTTCGACAATATTTGATACATGTACATACGCTATATATGTAAAAAACTGTGGCCTGAAATTAACGATAATACGACCTCTGCTTCTCAGTCGTATTTTTTATCCATATTTCATTTAATTTTTAATTTTTATTATAATTATAAATTAAAATAACATTTTAAATCTTCCTAATTAATTGTAAATAAAAGTGATTATTATTATGATTACTTTAGTTTTTAAATCTTCATTTATTTTTCATATATTTATTAATTAATTATTCCTACTTGAACTTGTGATTTGGGGCTCCACTAAGCTTTCGAATTCTTCTCGTATCCAATCTTTATAATTCAAAATCCTTCATAAAATCCTTAATGTTCCTTACTTTGTTACGAATAAAATTATCCATAACAACCTGAATGTTCCTTATGTTTTCAGATACCTATCGTTCCATAATAAACTTCAGAACCATCTGAAACCTCTCGTTTCTAGCTTTGCTCTCTCTTCGATCCCTGATAATTCTCAGAGGCGTCTGAAAAGAAGATGGTCTCGAGATCTCCTATTGTATAAACATTTTTAGAGTGCTACCAGTGGGTAGTTTCTCAACCAGTGTTTTGATGTTATTATTTCTTGTTATCATATTTACTGAATGTATTTTTATTTTTAATACAGTTGTAAATATCATAAATAAAAAAATCTTCATTTACTAATTTCTGGCTATTCACTTGGGGTCCAGGGGTTTCCAGTGTGTATACTCTAGGCATGTGTGTATACTCTTCATTCACTAAATATATTTCTATTGGTTCCAGCAGGAAACTGATGTATTTAAAAATATACTAATTAATTATTTAATATTAATAAGTAAAGCTAGTACCACAGATCCCTCTGATATGATATACTAGATTGATTTCTTTCTAAATCTTTAGAATTTAATTAGTGCAATGTCAGTAATTTAATTATTACAATTTGTATATCTAAATGCAAAAAAAAATATAAACATCAAGTTCCAATCAGAAAAGAATATATTTGTGATTTTGAACATCACAATACATTGAGGGTGCTAATGTGGGCATGACTATTCACTCCATTTCTTCTTTTCGATATCACTTCTTCCAAGTTCTCTTACCAGCGCCTTCATCTGACACTTTGCTGGACAAACATCTCCAAGCGATTCCTCTCCATACTCCCCAGTTCCATCCGAAATTATTTTCATCTAAATTTCTTCCCCTGTTCTTTTTTCTCTTGTCGTTAGGAGGAACAATGCGTTTTGAACTTCTAAAATAACCCAAATTTATTTTACCTATCATATGCATCTTTATTTTTATTTATGTTTCAGAGTTTGTTCTGTAATGTTAATTATCGAAAAGTAAATAAATATAATAGTTTTTAGAAATACCAATACTTACGTTATTTTTGGTTAAATAGTTGTGATAAACTAAGAGCTGAAAAAATAAAAAATAATTGTTTAAAACAGCTGATCGTTTATGGGTTTTCCATTTTAAACAGGAGGCAGTCGTAAGAAAGAGTGCTTAGGAACTGGAATAGGGAGCCAATGGCAGCTTTAATTGCTACTTAAACGGAACGGGTTCCCGATACTGCTCCTGTTAAAAACAATGAAATGTAATCTGACTACCAGCGCAATAATTGTATCCGTTATTTATTGTCTAATTCTCTTCATTACCCAGCAGTTTGGATGCATCTGATAGCGAGGGGTGAATTAGAAATGGCGTCCTCTTCTCTCTAGCATAATAGTCTAGTTTTTTTGGATTCAAGCCTGTAGCAGGAGCGTTTCAATCCACAATTTGCTCTTTGGATTATTTTAATAGATTATGTTATTGTTAATTAAAATATAACGGTACTGTATCTGTTCTGGTATTATTTTTACGGTCGTAATCATATGTTTTCAATATTTAAGTTTCACATGAGTACCCTAGAGGTAAAGGCAAAAAATTCCTTTTTTTTTTTTGTTTACTACATTATATATTATATATAGCTTAAATCTGGGCTTAGACACATCAAAAATAGTAGATCATAAACAAGAAAAAACAAAAAGCACAAGAAACCGGGTGCTTAAACATTTCTGTATTACCAGAGAAACAAAAATAGCGTACGGATGAAACGAAATTATCAGGAATTTCAGTCACGATAATATTTGTTGGGCTAGCCGACGATTCGACCCAAACATGTGGGTCATCATCAGGTATATGGTATTGATGTCAAGACAAGAATCCTAAATAGCGTACGTTACGAATCGCATTTGCCTTAATCTATCATTTAAAAATTAAACCAAAGGAGACAAAACAAAATAAAAAAATCCGTAGCATTCGTCAAAGGAGAAGGTAGATGTAGAAAATTAATTTAAATCACAAACAGTAAACAAATGTCTAACAACGAAATTTTACTTACAATCTTGTGAAATGTCTAAACATATGTGACTGATCTGGAATTTCGTTAATCTGGTTTGTAGTTAAAACTTCACTTGTTCTTTTCACCAAGTTCTGCCTTATAATGCTCAATCACATGAACAGATATAAGCAACAATTGAGCAAATTTTGTTCGAATTACAACAAATAAATGTATCGGATAATAAATAACTCCTTAACTATATTTTATTTTTCCTTATTATGAAATAATGCCTAGTTTTTAAAAATATTGCCGATAAGACCTGGTTACGATTTATCTTAATAAATACGGGTTATTCTATACTCATGTTCAACTTTGGGTTAACAGCAGCGTAGGTTTTAGATCGTTAAAGGAGCCCCTGACAATATGATAATCAACCCATATTTTTTTTAAAAAATCCGAAAAGTTGCGAATTCTTTTTTTGCGGATTTCTAAAGAAATCCGAAAAATTAGTAATTCTTTTTAACTACTATGAATATATTAGTTGGTTCTAAAAGATTATTAGAACAACGCATCATTCTAAAACTTAATTAAAAACATTTTCAAATATTGTAAGCATTCGTTTTAACAATCAGTGTGGATTTAGAAATACTGAAAGATCTGTAAAAAAAGAAAATCTTTGAGTTTAAAAAAATCATAATACTTTCAGAAATAGTAATTATTAATCTTAAGCATCAATCACTGAAAACTTTTTTTTTTACTTATATCCATCTGCTTGTTGAGGCCTCATATAACGTTCAAATTCTACATTTGAATTTTTTTTAAAGCATCAATTTTTATTTTTTTAAATTATTCAGCATTCCGAATAAAATTCATAGATATGGAAAAAAGTTCTATTTTAAAAATATAAAACAAAATTAATAGAAAGAGTTCTTAGTTTACGTTTAAATTGAGTAACAATTAAACAAGAAAAAAACATTAACGAATACTTCTGAACACGAAAAACGCTTTTCCAAGGGAAGTAGTCGCTTTGGTAAAGAGAAAGGCTCTTGAGAAATGGCAGGGTATCTGGCATGTTTTAATAGACAAGTTGGGAGTGATCGAGCCTTTTGTAGTTCCAAGTCGAGCGGACTTGAGCAGTTGAACAGAAGAAAACAAATAATCCTGACAAGGCTTCGAATCGGGCACTGACGGCTAACTCATGAGTAACTGATGACAAAGGGGACAATTTAACAGATAGGCACATTTTGACTGAATGTGATTTGAAATGAATGCCTATGAAGCACAACGAAGTGAAGTTGAATTGGAGAATGATATAACTGAAATTTTGAAAAACATCTCCAAATTGGCAAATAATAATAATAAATAAGGAGGTCGGAAACGAATTAAGTCTCTAAAGTTTAAAAAATTGCAGAAATGTAAAATTCCCCACGTATCTTCTTATCGCTGAGACTTCCTCGAAAAAAATGCAGTCGCATCAATTCCGTCCGTGAAAGATCAACGCCAGCCCCAGCGATGACTGCAATTTATCTTCTACTGAAAATAAATGGAGGCAAAAAAAGTACGGATTGAATGAACTTTTGGTGAATGAATGAGTACAGGACATATCTCACTGAGCCACGCCACGGGTGACGATAAAAGACAAAAACGACGATTGTTCCTAGTTTTCATTGATTGTAATTGTCCGCCGGTTCCCTTTTATCGCCATTCTGGAAATAATAGGCAGTTTTTGGGAATTGGCCCAGGCCTCTCTCTCTCTCTGCAACAGGCCGTTTGGAACGGTGAAGCTGGTCGGACCTTTGCGGGCCACATTGACAACCGAGGGGAAGATATATCTGTCTTCTTTTCACAACTTTCTTTCTTCTGCTATTGTTTTATTCAAAATGATGCTAGAATAATTAATGAGAGGCATTTTTCAATTCCACGTAGTTTTATAGACTCCGTTGTATTATAAATTTTGTTTGATTTATTATGCCAATCCCTTCCACGACTGCCAGTGATATTGACATAATAATTCTGCTCTTGATGCTGGTACATTTATTTTACTGCTGTGGACTGTATATGAGATGTCTGGTCAATATATAATTATGCTATTGGAGGAAAATATTTGTTACTATATTTACATTATAATTTGCTTTATTAAGCCAGATCTAAATAAAGTCGATACAAACATTTTGCTAGGATTCAATACTGGAACGGTGGTAGGTCTGTAGATCGTCTTCTTTTCACAACTTTCTTTCTTCTGCTATTGTTTTATTCAAAATGATGCTAGAATAATTAATGAGAGACATTTTTCAATTCCACGTAGTTTTATAGACTCCGTTGTATTATAAATTTTGTTTGATTTATTATGCCAATCCCTTCCACGAATGCCAGTGATATTGACATAATAATTCTGCTCTTGATGCTGGTACATTTATTTTACTGCTGTGGAATGTATATGAGATATCTGGTTAATATATAATTAAGCTATTGGGGGAAAATATTGTTATATTTACATTATAATTTGCTTTTTTTAAACCAGATCTAAATAAAGTCGATACAAACATTTTGCTAGGATTCAATACTGGAACGGTGGTAGGTCTGTAGATCGTCTTCTTTTCACAACTTTCTTTCTTCTGCTATTGTTTTATTCAAAATGATGCTAGAATAATTAATGAGAGACATTTTTCAATTCCACGTAGTTTTATAGAATCCGTTGTATTATAAATTTTGTTTGATTTATTATGATTAGTGATATTGACATAATAATTCTGCTCTTGATGCTGGTACATTTATTTTACTGCTGTGGAATGTATATGAGATATCTGGTTAATATATAATTAAGCTATTGGGGGGAAAATATTGCTATATTTACATTATAATTTGTTTTTTTAAACCAGATCTAAATAAAGTCGATACAAACATTTTGCTAGGATTCAATACCGGAACGGTGGTAGGTCTGTAGATCGATACGGAAAAAATTGGATCTTGAAGATTTTGATGCGTACAGTAAGACCCGGATCTTGTGTTTTTAAGCCCAAAAACGTAGTATTTTCGAGATAACGCAAGGCATACGGTTCGCATCCACAAAACCTCAAGTTAATTGTAGTACTGTTATTGAATACATGTCTCATTTCGTCGACTTGAGGCCTCTTTGATCGAGAGAGGAGTTTTTATTATTTATCGATGGTGTTTTTGATCGGCAAGCCATATCATCGTTGATTCTTCACCAAATCTCAAGATCGAGTCACCAATTTCGAAGGCTTCCTTCTCCTTCTGGCGGACAAAATAGTCCAATCACCCCGAAAATTCAGGCAAACAAGTTATGAAAAAAAATACAGCTTTATTTGCGAATAACTAACAAATTACACTTTACAAATTACACACTTTTCCTTTGGTTATGCCCATGATTATATAAAATATTACTAAATTCGCTACAAAAGGGGAAAAAAAAGTCATCGAAATCGAACAATTTTTAGTATATTATTGAATTTACAGATATAGATTATTGAAATTTGTAAACATGTTGGTTCCAAACATTAATGGAGATTTAAATTAATTTTTGTTTACTTTGTCGATTATATTTATCGATAAAGTAACAATTGATTTCTTTATCTTTTGATATGTTGCATTATTTTATTTTATTATTTGGCATTTGACAACAATACGCTGTGCAAATTTTTCGCACGGGCCATACTAGTTGCAAGTCTTTTAACTATGAATTAGATGGGTGGTGGCTGTAAATGAATTAATGTACTTGCTGCATTCTTCTATTCTGCATTCCTCCCCCTCTCATCTTCCTCTCTTCTCCCTGCTAAACCGCTTCAGTTTCTACTCCATCTCTTCTATGAAGGCTGTAAGATATAATCTTCTTGCTGGTCAGCTATGCTCCAGTCTTAAAATTAGATGCATGTCTATTCAGTTTTTTTTTTTGCTTCTCAAGCCTGCTAAGAGATGGCAGCTTTGATGCTTACTTCCCAACTAGATTCAAAATTAAAGCATGTTCAAAGCTGGAACATGGCTGTGTTCCCTTAACAATTTTAGTATTTAATTCTTTAATTGGTTTTATTTACTTATTTTATTTTTGTTGATTATGTAGAACGGAGCATCTCTTTGAATTTGAGAGGACTGACCTTTGATAGTAGATAAATTAGGAGGCCATCCTTCAACGGCCCAGGTTCCTGCCCGAAGACATTTGTTCCTCAATTATTGTTTATAACTGAAAACTAACTGTCCCGTGAGAATTCGACCATCTATTATGAATTCTGGAAATACATTCCTTCTCTTCCTAAAACGGGATGAGCCCTCTCTTAATCATTTCGTACATTAAACCATCCCAAAATTCAATACACAATTCCAAGGTTAGAAGTCAGACCTGTGACATAAGTTTTAGGTCCGTACAAGGCTACTTTGTTGAAAGTGTCAATATAAATGTTTATTTTACAATAAACGTAAATCTTGCAGTCTTTACTGTTGTGAGAGTTCCTTAATTTGTACAGTTAATGATGTAACAACCTAGTTAATTATTTTAAGGAAAACGGTTGTGTAAGGAGGAGGAGGAGGAGCTATGATATAATAACGACGACCCGTGAGGCGGAACTCCTTCAAAACTCCTTTTCTATAAAACGGCTACAAGAGGCTCTCGACTGCAGAGCTCGTTACCGGGAGGTGGGAGCTAACAACTCCTACTTGCTCCTGCAATCGCTTCCTCTAACTGAGATAATTATCGGGAGATGGTTGCATCGCAGTCAGTTATGTATCCTCTTTATTCTCCCTCGTTAGCGGGGTCTTAGGAGACACTTCAGGGCTCACGGTTAGCTAGAAGGTTGTATATAAACATAATTGCATTCTTAGAACAGGATTCAAGACTTAAGAAAGTATGATTCCAATTTTCACAATACCATTGAAGTAAGTTGATGTCCTCATAAAAAAACTTAAATAGTTTTATGGCGTTTAAAATTTCATATATATACATGGGAACCACTCAGAGCCTATCAAATAAATTCTTAACCTCATTGTTATCATGTTCTCAATATAAATAGGTACTTATGTGTTCCGACTAGTGTCACGTTCTGACTATATCTTGACTCAGTACCTAAGTCTTAAAAAATCTTTCCTGCGTATGATCAACCTTTCAAGTATACTAGATCAGATACTTTCTCGGTTAAAATATTTATTTTTTGTATTTTTCGAATATATGAGTAATATGGTATTCTAGGCCTTTTGATCTTCATACATTATTATTATTATATTATGTTGCAAACCACAGTTATATTTCGATTTTCTATATACTCTGCTTTTTTTTTTAACTTTATTCTTCACTCACGCCTCTAAAAAAAAATATATCCAACGAGTATGCTGTGGAAATGTATAATAGTACAACGTATTTATACCTTTCTGTAGGAGAGATTCCTTTCTATATTGAATTTATAATTTATAGTTTAGTGAGCAGATCCATATGTCAAGTCTTTTGTATGATATATCCATGTCAGTTATCGTTAAATCTTTTGTATTGTGTCGTCCTTACAATGAGGATTTTGGATTGTAAGGATTAGATATGAGAAGAATTTGATGGTGTAGTGGAGCCCCAAAGCTCAACTCCATAAGTCCAAAAGGGCTTTATTATAGCCACCTGAATGAGTATTTTATAGTTAATTAAATGTTTGGACCGTTTGTATAGTAAGTGTTGATGTACTATGATATGTCCAGCAGTTTCTTATCGTTTCAGTCTTGTTTGAGGATTCCAAGTTAGTAGTTGTGAATACTAGGTAGCGGGTCCGTTCAACAGTGATAATTGGAACATTATTAAAGGATACTATTGGCAGTTCAATAGTGTTATATGTTCTGAATTTGGTATTAGCATAATATTACGATATTATAATAGTTAGTAACTTTTATTGAGATTAATACAGTCTGCCACACTGAAGGGCATTGGTACTAGGGCTATAGTATTCATTCACACAATATGTACATAAAAAAGGAAAAAAAAAAAAAAATAAAAAAAAATATATATATATATATATATATATATATATTTATTTTTTATTTTTATATATGTATGTATATATATATATATAAAGATAAAGTAATATACATGATAATTAAAACAAAAGATCAGCCGAAAAATAACAAAACAAATAAAACACATTCACACCTATGTACAATATTTACATTCGCCCAGGGGACTCCGAATCAAGCTTTGTCCCCCAACTGCGGAAGCCATAGCAGGAGTCCAGGAGATTCCAGTGCTTCTCTCCCAGCCGCGTCACTGGTGCAGTAAGCCAGTGGAGGCTGATGGAGGGCACTAGAGCAACAGACGCTCAGGACATGAGTGAAGAATCTGGCCAGTGCCAGTACTCCAATATATACATTTTTACAAAAGGTCGCGGGGCCACTGCCGTTTTAACCTCGGAGGAGGATTGTAGGGATGACTGGAGGTAGATAGAGACTGTTCTACAGGATTAGGATGATGAGTGAGATTCTGGTGAAATTTGGAAAATTTGTCTAGGATTAGGTCAAGTACAAATGGGATATTAAGGTCATTGTGTAGGATTTTATTGGTTACATAAAAGGGAGCATCGACTATTGTTCGGAGAACTTTAGACTGAAAGGATTGAATGCGTTTGATGTTGAAAAGTTTTGCTGTCCCCCACAGTTCGAGTCCGTAGGTCCGGATAGGTTTCAGGATTGTCTTGTAGATTAATAGTTTGTTCTCAACTGAAAGTTGAGATTTTTATAATAGTTAGTAAAATAAAACACACATCTGGAGAGTTAAACCTAAGGTGGATTGTTTTATTGTAATTAGAGACCAGATCTTCGTGCAGTAAAACATACGTGTTTTTTTTTTTTTTTTTTTTGTAATTTCAATGAATCAAGTGTTAGATTTATGACGGATCGATTTCTTGTAATTTGGAAAAATCTTTTATCTTGCTTATGAGGTAATTTAATATAAAAAAAATGTAGTAAATGGTCTAAATGTAATCGTACATCACCTAGCCATTTCTTAGCTCGTTTTTGACAGTTGAACAAGTCCATGAGGGCATATCTTTCTAGAAATAAAGGAGTGGGAGATACTGTTAATGTCGCCGGGGCGAAGCTGTCAAAGCGACCGCCACTCTGCCTAACTCTCGCTTATACTGCCACTTACCTTTCCAATTATAACTGCCACCAGATTGGATTACAATCCAACGAAGCTCATCGCAAAGTTTAGTAATTTCTCTCTGTAAAGTACTTACTGTAATTAGTGGTCTTCAGTCTACTCGCATGAGGATTTAGGTCTTTTAACTTAAGTGGTTTCCACAAAACATCAAATATTGTAATGATGGTGTAGATTTCTATATAAAACAATAGAAAAGTTGAGAAAGACTATCCATTGTCATTTAGCGAGAATTGCAATATCGGAAATCTGAATCGTCAAAAAAGTCCATTCGGCTTTCCCGTTTATTTTTATATCACAACCATACTCTTACTTATCGTTAAAGTTAAACCCTATGGTGGATTACGTACTGTTAGCAAAAAAACTTAAAATATGCGTAATTTACAGTAAAAACCCAAAATATGTAAACTTGTATAATTAACACATAAAAACTTGTACAAATCATTTATTTTATTAAATTTATTATATCAATACATCTAAATTTAATCAAACCTTGTTTCAAAGATTCTGAAGTAACACAATATGTAACGAGAAAAGCTAAAATAAAATGCTACATTGAAAATGAAACTTGTAAAAATTTTTAGGAGAATTTAGAAACACAAGTCTTAAAAAAATAAATCAATAAAAATATTTGTTATTACCTGGCCTAAAATGAGCTTCATTCTGTGATTTCCTTTAACCGCCTTGACTTTTCACAGGGCATACTAAAAACAACTTTTTCATCTACTTTCAGCTCGGGGAAATTTGATATTCATATTTTAATTTTTGACCTGTATATCCTATTTTCGGCATAATTTGATTTTTTTAATTTTTAATAATATGAGATTGCTAAAATTCACTTAAAACCAGAAGGGGTACTAAAGGGCTGAAGAAATGAGTGAGAATCCAAGTTAAAACAATAACAATAAATATCTTATCAAAAAAACAGCTTAATCTAGAAAAGGCGATTTTTACTATTATGCAATACTTTAATCAAGTTATATTCCAAGGATATTCTCAACTTTATTATAACTTATTTTTCTCTTTTCTAACGTTAAATTAGAACCGTTGCTAGTCACAGAATTATTTACCTTCCTCATATGTTTCATATATTGAATTATAAATTCAATATGAACAAGAGACTAAAATAAAATCTAAATACTTACACCCACATATTTACAAATCATCTAATTAATCTAGCACAAAGAGTTGGAAAATATGCAATTTGATGTAACAAAAAACAAAATTATGCAATTTAGGCTATAAGCAGCAAAACGTGCAATATTTATTCTACAGTTCGTGAAACGGATAGATAGGTTTTTACACTCAAAAGAACAAAATTTGCAAAAACATGGCAATTCGGTTTCTACTTATAAAATGTCAAAAACCATTTATGGAAACTCATGCGAAAATTAGGTTAATGTGTTTGCTATATGGCACTGTGAATATGGAAGAAAATATAATTTATTATTCTCATGTTTTGTTCTATTATTAAAAGAAGAATAAGCGTGTTGTACAAGCTCTTAAAAAAAAATGAAATTTTAATGGAGATATGGCCTTAATTTGAACTCACGTGTCAAAATCGATTTGTGAAACTTGATTCAGGCAATTTTGACATCAGTGACGCTCTATAGATTTCAAAGAAGTTATTTTCTATGAGCTATTACCATCAGGAGTAACAATTGATTCAGCACTATATTGTTCACAATTAATGGATTTGGATCAATCGATTTGAAAAAAAAATGCCGAAAAGTAACGTCCAAAAAACACTAAATAATGGGAAGTGTTTTCCATCTAGATAACCCTAGACTTCATTGGTTACTCCCAATAAATAATTAATGTTTGAATTAGGCCTTTTGCCACACCCTCCCTATTTATCAGACTTAGCTCCGACCGACTACTACTGATCCTGGTCTCTGCAGAACTCCATAAATCGGAAACAATTCCAGAACGAATAGAACATCAAAACATTTAGATCGAGAGTAGGTGACACTAAATAATGACCAATACATGGTAGTTTGAAAGTAATTGTATGTCTTTAATTCAACGATTTTATTTCATCCTGGAATATCCTGGACTTATTTGCCAATACAATATGTAGAAAATCTAAGAGGGTGAATATGATATGTTGTATGACTTTTAAAGAACAATTGGAATTTCTCCTTATAATAATATTTATAATTCTCGTTTCTAAAAAACAACGGGTTTATTTTTTTCAACACCATATATATATTGGTTTTAGTTTCAGAAATTCTGAGTTTTCCAAGCTAAGGTATGAATAAGATGTCATAAGCCTTAATGTTTCCGAAATTAAAATATGTGAAACATAACATGTTATTCAACTTAGCTCTTCAATCCATCTCCTACTTCAGTACTTTATATTTTATGATCGAGACGGATTTCTAGATGAGTTGTGTAACCCGTATAAGCAAGTTTTGTTTTGTCTGAATGACAAGTCTCTCATTGCATAAATAATAGAAGTATGCATTTCAGCTATTAATTAATAATAAATAAAATAAATAGTTCGATAAAAATTGACTTAGTACAGTAATGTGTGTAATAAAAACATAAGAAGATATTTTTCTGTTCTAAGAAAGTAATCAAGCAAAAAATGTTTGATGAAAATGATTAAAATTTTATGAATAACTACAAAAAAACTATTTAAGTCTATCATACTTTTATTGTTAGGCTATTTTGAATTTGATAATTCACTTTTCAGAATTTCCTAATATCTAAATATTTTATTTGAGACTTAGTTAATTACATCACCCAAATATCTTATTCCTCAAAATAGCTGTATCTTCATCATCAGTTAATTTATTTTAGAAAAAATATTCTTAGTTTTTATCTTTTTATTTGATACCTTTAGATTCTTTACCTGACTCTTATATATCTTCTCTTAAAACTGTCGTGCATTATTATTCTTTGTATTAAATTCAGAAAAAATTTAGTAAGCATTCATTATTTAAATGAAATTACTTCTTTATTTATTTTTGATAAAATATGTATCAATAATAATTGTTAAATATTGTGATGAAAAACTTCATTCATTATATTTATATATAATCATTTCATGTTCTGGTCCTCACATTACATATTACATATCATACATAATAAATCCCGATTCGTAAGAGCCCATGGTTGTTTTTACCAATCACTTTCAGGTTCAACTATTTGTGGTTAAATCCATGCTCGTTTTTCGAAGTAACGTCTGTATTCATATTTCTTCAAAGGTCAATATTTAATCTTTTCCTGCTCGGTAAAAACCGTATGAATGGTTGGAGATTGAAATCATTTGTTTTGGTGAAATATTTGATATTGTGGAATAGTCTATTGACAGCTAGATAAAGTATAAAAGCTACAGAACCTACTGTGATTGATAGTTCACAGAGTAATAAAAATTCTTCATATTTTGTTTGAAGAAACTGGCTGTTTTTCGAAGTATTTTATTTTTTTAGTTTGCAACTTGAATTTTTCGAAAAATATTTGTTGCATAAAATTCTTGTATATTGGACAATAAATTCAGTCCTTTGTTCCAGTTTTAACATTCCCGAGGCATTCTTTACGTTTTTGATTTTTAATTTCCTTATTTTTTTTTTTAATAATGTAGTAAACCAGTGTCTCGTTTGATCCAATATTTCTATACAATTTTATCCTGCGAATCTTCGAGAATCTCGCAACCATTTCTTGACAATTTTTACCGTGGCAGCACATAAATGTAAAAAGAAGAAACTTTTATAAAAGAGGAAAAATAAACCCAAGGACATGTTTGAGGAAGGTTTCTTTGTAACCTACTGACCACAAATGCCGACCCCTATTTCAACAGAGGCATCGACTTACCGGAAGCTTTCTCGCCCTCGTAATATTTGTATAGCAGGGTTTCTCTGTTGGTTATTCTACTTCCGGTGTGTGCCTTCAGCCCCTTCTACACCTGTGTCGTGAACTAAGCCCCGTTAACTACATGATGGCATTCTTGGCCTCAAGTAAGTTTGTTTGTTTTAATTAATCAAACATAGATTAAAATTATTTAGATTAAAATATATACTGCGAAGCTCATCCCCTTTTCAAAAAAATAAATATACAAGAGTCTTGTATATAGTGAAATGTTACTAAACTATTTTATAAATTTTCGAAAAGTTCCAACAATCGGCAAACCCTCTTTTCAACAACTTATTACCGGCCAAAATTCCAAAACGTTGGTAACAAATCACATGAGATAGATGTTTTATTAATTTAGTCGTAAGCTCTAGAGGATAAGGTCAACTCAAGCCTGAGGTGAGCCCCATCACCTTTTATATTACAGATGTACAACAAAATATTCAGAAACGACAAAAAAAATCAAAAAATACACCTCACAATGCTTTTAAGCAGTAAAAGGACTATCATGAAGACAATGAAAATCCAAGGATTCAAGACAAAATAAATAACCACCTGACGAGGTGGGGAACATCCTGAAAAAGGTGGTAATCCAAAGATTACGAAATGCAGGAAGATCATAAGAGAGGCCCAGATTCTTGCAGGACCATAGCGTCAATAATAAATAAATAAATTAACATAATGATTTTTAAAAATATGTGCCACAAATAAAGAATTTCTTGATTTAGTGTTAAAAAAATATTGGTTTTGATATTACATTTAAAATAGATAATAGAGTTTTTTGCTTTTCGGTCCACTTTGGAAATAAACGACTCATATATGCTACGTGATATATCGTAAGGAGTAAACGGTAATTTCAAAGAATTTTCAAATAGTATATCAAGAGATAAAGTGTTTTATGGGTCATTAATTTTTAAAAGAGTGGCCATAATGGACAAGACCCTTATCATTTTTTTTGTTCCAGGTTCGCAACCTGGCCGGTGGCATTAAAATTCAGTCGTTCCGGAATTAAGTTTTGGTCGGGACTGCTCCCTCAGGAACGGTCTCTCGAAGGGAAGAGTTTTTTAATGAGGTTATATCCTGGAACACTCAGCACCCCTCCATCTACCGGAACCTGTTCCAACTTCCAAAGATTCATTTCCATCGGGTATAATACCTAATAAAAAGTTTAAAATATTTAAATATTTAAGTTATTCTGGTTTTCAACGACTAAAATTATTTATTAATAGGGTTTTCGATTCGATTCCAGATATGCAAGTGCATAAAAAAAATTAACTGAAGAGGTACTTGCCTGGAGTAAAAATAAGAAAAATTAAGAATTTTGAAAAAAAAAAAAAAAACCGATACATGTATCCAATAGTTCAAAAAAATTGTATTATGTTCATTACTCATCTTGATAAATTTATTTTAATGATTCTTTTTTTTTAATTGAAACTATCTTATTGAGTAATGTAACAATTTATCATAATTCAGAATCTGGTTATAGTTCATTCAAACATTATTTACAGAAAATATAAAAACAGAAAAATCATGAATCATGATTTCATAACCAGTTATAAATAAAAAATAAAAATAAAATGAAATTTAAGTTTAATAGAATAACACTGACATATCTATGTACTACATTTACTATCAATCAAGGAAACTCCGGACTTAGCTTGTCCATCTGTGTAGGAAAAATCAGGACTCCATTAGATCCCTGCGATTTTCCCTCAACAACTAAAACCAGAGATTATTGAGCGAGAATTAAGCTTCTAGTTTGGTAATTAACATTCAACAATATTTTATATAAAAAGAAGCAAAAACATTTAGCTTCTTAGTTGTTGTTTTTTTGTATCCAAAAATACGCACAATATTTTGTAACCGATTGCACTTAACAAACTCCCACAGTTTTCTTCTGGACTATTTTCACGAATACGTTTTTTTAGACATATTTCAATAAATATTTTGGAAATTCTGTAGCATTTTATTTTAACTTATGATATTTTATATTGTGTTATCACATACATACCTTCTTTGACTTAACACGTTGACACATAAGAAATTCGTCCATACATAAGAAAACTTTTTGTGGTTTATAATTTCACTTTGAGATAATGTCAACAAGTAACATTTTATTCTTTAACATTTTTTGAGAGAGTCTTGTCATTTTTAAACTTTAATCTTAAATCATTTAACTGAACTGTACTTAAACCGTTTAACTGATACTATTGATTCGATCCAAAATATGATGTCATTTATGTTTGAGATAATTTTTTCCTGAATTTGAGACAGAGCATAGTTTTATATCTATTTCAAATTTTTGTCGTAAAATTCTTTAAAAATCCATACTAAAAATATTAAATCTATTAGTCGTATATTTAACTAAATGTATAGGAATAATATCTATGAAACATTTGTTTTTATTTTTTGTTTTTTAGGATAACATTCTGTTGTAGATATATTTTTAAAAAAATATGTTTAATTAAAAAAATCAAATCTAAATGGATCAATACAGGATATAAATTTAATTATTTTAAGAAGAACGTAAACATTTGTGAAATCTTTTCATTGGTTTGGGAGATAAATCAATCGATTTAACGCGGAAGCTGACCAAATTACTTATGTGTATAACTGTAGGTAAGTAACCAATTGGTAAATAAAAATTAAACCGCTAAATATAAACATAGCCGCAGATTATGGGTAGGTGAGGAAGACGAATTTTTAAATTAAAATCAATAATAAATAAGCTAAATGAATAAATAAAACGTGGGAACTAAAACGGATTAAGAAAAGTCGACTAGAGCCTAGTGGTGGGAACGTAACGATTTTATTGATTTATGGTAATAAATAAAAACTGTAGTTAAGAATTTATTTTTATATAATATATTCCAGGTAAAAGAAAAATAAATTAAACCTTCGCAATAATTTATTGTGGTCATTTTTGCTGAATACAGGGGTACTTTAAAGTGACAGGATATCAAATCACATAATTTTTTTTACAGAACTTGAGGCGGATTTCAACTTATTTCATAATAAACCCTTAACTTAATTAATATGCACTTAAAGCTTACTAAACATGAAAGTTTTTCTAAAAGTTGTACACACTATGAAAAATCAAAAATATTTGTTTTCTTTTTTACATCATTAATTTTTACCAGAAAAAATTTTAGAAATGTACCAATGTTATGAAGGCTGTATCTCTCCCCCCACTCCTCTTGTATTTAATCTAAACATAATGTTAAATATTCAATTGTATTTTTTCAATAGATATTTTCAAGTATATATAATAAGCAATAAAAAAATTCCTTATAACTATACAAAGATATAAACAAATTAATTTTAAATATTAAATACTATATTTGTTCGTTTTACAATAATTATGTTGGATTTTTACAAACATAATAAAAACTTCCACCATTTTTTTATATTCCATCGTCCCCCAATCAAAATCGAAACCCATGCGTGTAAACATCTTGTCACACTGCGCACACATATTTTTTTTTAGTACCTTATTTTTATTATTATCCAAATTATTTATTTATTTATTACTCACTGATTTAATAATAATTATTAGTTTCTGTTATCAATTCGTCTCTCAAGAAGTGATTTTGTATTATTGATTTTCACTATTTTTATGACCACCATTTATAAGAAAACTATTTACATCATCAGCTAATTTCGAAGCGATGCCGGCCAACATGTAGATATGTATACTTATATTAGTAAATTTTTGCTCTGTGGATTTATGCATAAATTAAAAAAAAAAAAGGTCTATTAAGGAGTTGGAACTACCCTTGCCTAAGCCAGCTGAGTAAGTCTGTTAAATTTTAATTCGGAGGCGGCGAGATCCAAGCATTAATTTTGCAAAACCTATTAGGTAGGGGCCAAACCTACCATAATTGCTGCCCTGTCAGAAGCAATCTCCAAATCAGATTTCTATCATTTCCAGGAGGCAGCTCTGATGTCTAGTCACCGTTTCTCGGAATATCGGCCCCGATATCCTTCAAATCCTGCGTAGTTAGTAAATTTCAGTTTTCCAAAATACAAAAAGAAATTATCATTAAAAACTGTATTTTTTTAAATGTAATTAAACTAATTGTGAATTAAATACTCGGTGTAATAATGGCTCTTAATTTCAAACCATTACTTTCTTAGTATTATATTCAGCTTTACTAACCAAACGGAAATATCAAAATAGTGTTCGATAGCCTTTTGATCGAGTCTGGCCTGCAGGTTTCCTGTACAAACTCCGTCGATTCCTGCCCCCTACATATTTCCTATTAATTCGCTCTTACTTCACAGATATAACCTTTAAAGCAAATTGTAACTCTGCTTATCATCTCTCTTTTTCCAGTCCGCTGGTGTTCCTCAAGGGATCATCTTAGGTCCCATCCTTTACTCGGCATATACAGCTGATATCCCTACCTAACCTTCAACCGTCCTCAGTACCTATGCTGATGACACGTGTGTGTTGTCTGTCAATAATGAACCAACTATCAGAAATTCTGCAGTCACACATTTCGGGCTCTACAACAACATCAAATTCTTTCCGTATCCTATCCTTACAATCCAAAATCCTCCGTAAAATCCTAAATGCTCCTTATTATGTAACAAATAAAATTATCCACAAAGACCTCAACATTCCTCTTGTGGAAGACTTGGCCCGAACTCTTTTCATTCCAAATTCTTTGGTCACCCCAATCCTCTAGTTTGTAACCTTTCATCCAAAACAATTCCTGACAACCGTCCGAGGCGTCTGAAAAGAAGATAGCCAAGGGACCTCCTCAATTAATTTATCTTTGAAGTGTTACCAATGGGTAGCTTCTTCACAAGTACCTTCATGTAATATATTCCTATAGCAAATTTACTGGTTGTATATATGTTTACAGTTGTAAATTTCAATAGAATAATAATAATAAAAAAGTGTTCTATAAGTCAAAACAATATATCGATATATCAAGAGTCGAAATTTATAATCTTAGGGAAAAGATTGTGGATGTAAATATCGAACAATCATTTCTCAAAATTTTTATAATGAACTTCATGGACACAAAAACAGAATGATTAAAGATATGACTTCGCGTGACATTTCTATGAAAAGGCGACTCGGTGAGAAATCTCAGCAAGCATCAAATCAATGATTGAACCCTCATTTTAAAGATCATCTTCACCTTCAGGTATAGATAATATTACTAAATTATCTACGATACGAAAAAAAAACACGTAAATTCGGACAATTATTAAAAAAGATACAGTCTATCTGTTTTCATATACATAATAACTTCTTCCTATTTAAACATACTGCATTTACTATTCCAATACCCTTTTTTTCCTGTCTGATATATGCTTTATTATTTCTTAAATCCAATTATTTGTTTGTACATTTTATATTTTTTAATAATTTAGGAAATCCCATGATCAAGGCTTTATTTTGAATGATACATTTCCAGTCAGCGTTTAAAAGTTGGCCCTAGGGCTAGCAAAGCAATTCGTACAAATATTTTGGTATATTATGTTAAATGGAATATTTTAATCAACCAAGGAAAAACAATTAATTCCTCTCTCATATAATACATAGGATCTACTTATTTCCACATTGTTTTGATATTTCATCACTAAAAAAAAAATTGTCTGCGAATTATTGGCACGAGCCAATTAGTGTCTTCATATTTTGGACATACGGTTTTTAATTTATTGCACGAATCTAATATTTTTAATGGTAATCTTTTATGTTAATTATTGTGTGTAAAGTTATTATTTTGAAAGGAATAAAATTTAAATGTGTTATGTAATTGTACCCTATATAATTATTTTATGATTTTTTAAATTCAGTTTTGCGTGAGTATGGCCACAATATCGTCGTTCCCCGTATTTTTACTAATAATTTCATATTTCACCAACTTCACTTAAACAGATTGCTTTATTGTGGTCACGATTTCATAGCTGTTTATTTAGATATCAAGGAGATTGGATGACGCGATTCCACTGTAATGAGAGGAGATAAGGGTGTTATCTAGGAAGCAGTGCATCCATTCTTAACTCACGTTAACATCGCCGTTCGTTAATAGCTTTAATAACTAACTTTAGCATTTTTCTGATAAGTCTCGCGGTTATCTCGAAATTGAATGTTATAACTCAGTTCTATAATTATTATGCAATAATTGTTGAAAACCGACCGCAGTTATAAACTTATTTGTAATTTTTTTGTGACTATAATTTTTCGAAATATAATCTTTGACTTTGGCAAACACATAAAATATATAACGAATTAATTAACAAAGCAATAAACGGCTGAGAAACATGGACTTGATGGTGCTATGTTCCTGGCCTCGCGTTTCTACGGCGAGTAAGGGGTTCCAGGAATCGCATTTATTCGTATTAAAATGTATTTAATACTTATATTTGTATTGAAATGTTAGATACCACAGACCCCCTACTGTAGTATCCTAGATTGAACCATATACTCTTTATTGGATTTCCTTTCTAAAGGTATCATGTTTATAAATTTACTATTTGTTTCTATTACTAATTGGTGGCATGCAAGGTAGAATGTAAAAGTACTACGTTGGTTTACTAACTATTATATTTACAAGCTTAAATAAAACCAAAAACATCTATATACAAAATAATAACTAAACCTATATACATAATGAATAGTTGAGAATCATACTAGAGGAGAATGCTTGATTGTTAAAGTTACATGTTATATTGATTATATTAATTAATGATGTATGGTTGCCAACACAAATTTACATTAGTATAACTAAATGCTTGTTACCACTTAGCTGGTCCTTCATAGTGTTTCTAGCCGTCATATCTGGATTCCCTGTCTCTGCTCTCCTTCAGCGTCTAGTCCGTCCATCTGCTCTCTCCGGCTGTCTTCGTCTTCCTCCCTCGACTCCCCGCTTGAAGTCCCAAGAGCAAGTCCTCTCAGCTCCGAGTTCCAAGAAGAAGTGTCCAGTCCAAATTCTCTATTTCCCACCTTTTTTCATCCCCCTCTCTTTTGGTAGTCTTTTTCCTGATTGGCTGAATATTCTCAGCCTAAGGGATGACCACGCCCTCTCCCCCAGGCCAAGGTAAAGCAGCAGGTACAGATTTCCATATTTCTGGTGGAAGGTGTGAAAAGGTCTTTCGGGATCCTTTTTAAACACTTAGTTGTCGGTCTTTGTCGGTGGTCCTTAAAGGTTTTTATTACCACTTACAAAAGGTTGTGCTAATGGGTTACCTCAGTCAGGTACCGCCAGATGTGAACACTTATGATGTTTATTTATACATTTAAAATAATTATTCCACCGGCGGTCTTTACAATACATAGCAATGGCAAAACTTGATATGAACTTTAAGAGAATGATTCTGTGTAAAATGTTGTGGCCAAGTGTGGATAGCTGGAAGAAACCAGTGGCTTAAAGATCTATTCAAGGAACCAGACGTATTCCGATGTATAAGGCTTCCTACATTGAATTGAGCACAGCATCTCAGGGAAAAGGAACGTCTCGGGTTCGATAGAATGGCCTAGTGGCTGGTGACGCATAAGATAACGCCAATTAGTGGAGGCCAGGGGTCTATATAGAGTTGTAGTGCCAATTTAATAATAATAAATCAACTACATGACCTGCCATTTTAGTTTATAGTTTTAGAATCAATGTTGTGATCTGCAAAACATTCATATATATCGAAGAGGAGGTTGGCTTGGATGATCAGTCAAAAAAATAAAAATATATATTTATTTTTATTTTTGCCGACGGTACGGCCCAAAGTTCAGAGCTGAAAATTCATTAAGGCAAAACATTTATTATCCCGATTGCTACAAAAATTAACATTGAAGGGTTTTTTGAGGTGCAAATAACGTATATCGACTTAGGTCCACATTGTTCTTGTACTGTAACTATCTGCCAAATATAATATTTTTTTCCATTCCAGTCTTATATCTGGAGTAATGAATTTTTTTGGGAAACCAAAGTTAATATACGTTTATCACACCTCATAAAAACCATAAATTAGATTTTTTATAGCAATCGAAAAGCAACAGTTTTTGCAAGAAATTTTTGCCTGGAATGAACATTTCAATTTTTTTGGTCCAGTAGAACGACCACCGGATCATGAGTCTAATATATTTCGATCCAGTATCACCGAAAAAAATTGGTTTATATCGATAACCCTCTGACTGTTGACTCCCGTTGTAAGACTCTAAATATCGGACTGTTTCTGGGAAGGGAAGCTGTATGGAGATTAAAACGTGGTGGATAGGAACTGTGGCGAAAGGAAACTGGTTTGCATTTATACTTGTTTAATTTGATCTGTCAATTATTAAAATTGTTTTGGTTGCTACTGACTTTGTGAACTTATATTGAGTTTATGTTTCTGTGTTACGAGCAAACATGGCTATTTGAGCAAACATATCCATGTTTCTTTTCTCTTTTATTGTTATTACCTTAATTAGTGTTGTATTTAATTTTAATTTTTTTCGGACAAGTCGATACTTTCAGTTTGAAGTGCTAATTATTTATTAACTTACACGAATCCTCTAAATACTTCAATAACTGAGGAGCTTGGGAGGAATCTTCGATGGAATGTCGCATATTTGGTCCGATGCCCTTGACTCGAGGCTTATATTAGCCAAATATCTTTCAAATTATAATACATTTAAAATTAGTTTAAATATTTTTTATATAGATAAAACATCGTAGAGTAGTGAGAAAGTTAAGTTTCTTAAATAAAATCTAAAAAATCACAAATAAATTACTTTTAAATTATACATTGCATAATTTCTCGCGTTTAATAAAAGTATTCATATCAATAATTAAGGTACCTGACCAGTGATAATTTATGTTAGTTTCAGGATCTTGAAAATGGCACTATAAAATAAATTATCTAATTTAAAGAAATATTTTCACAGAAGTTATCAGTTTTCAGAACGAATTCCCAATGAATTAAAAGAGTAAATCAAATCCTCGATTTCCATATGAATGATCCTGATCATGTGCATTTTTAAATTTCTATTTTGATGAAAAAGCGTGGAAATGATCTCCATTGTGAAATAATGGCGCTCATTATAAGGAAAAGTTGAATAAATGAAACACTTCTCAGCAAATTGATGAAATATAGGAAAGTATTGCATTATAAGAAGAAAAAACATTTCGCTATCGACTTAGCAAAAAGGTACGACCTTCTTATTTTAAGGGAAGGCTCTGCACTTTCAATATATATATATATATAATTTCCACTGGAGAAGTTCTATACGCTCCTGTACATATCCTCAGTGCAGAGTTGTGTACAACATCCAGCAAGAATTTAATTGAATTTGATGAGTTTGATAGGTTTTCGGAAGTTTTCGTAAATCTGAATAAATAAATAGAAAGTGGTTCCACAATAGGACATTAATTGATTTTTTCCTTTAAAATTACCCCATTTATATTATGGTTTATACAAATATGTTTATTTTAAGATCTCCAAACATGGTCTCATTGTATTATAAATGCAGATTGTACTCATATCCAAGCTAATTTCTATCTATTTTAAACCATCCCTTAGTGATAACGGGGCAAATTTATAACTGAGTTCATAAAGAGCATCGGCCATAAAGTGAATTTATTACTCGGCTCCCACTAACCTTTAATAAATGAGACTGTTAATGTCGCTATAATTGAGTACTATTTTATTACCCTCGCTAATTGCCTTTTATTTATACTCTCTTCGCTTCTTTGTCACTGTCATTTTATAACCGAATTATTTTATGATCCTTATTTTCCTCTTGCATTATTGAACGAAATACCAAAAAGGATACCTATCAGTTTTATTTGTTAATATATTCCAACACTCTTGCACTTTGTATATCTTCGGTAAAACGTTGTATTCAGAATTATTTACACCTGTCAAAAAATATTAATTAATTTAATGTTCCTGATAAAGTACATGCCATGGTATGAGAGGGAGCAGTAATTCCTCCTGGCGTCATATCTGTATTAATTGTTAAGCAACGAGGTCCCTCAACCAGCTCTTCTTCAATCCTCAACGGACGTTATGTAGCATATGTGTTGCGGCCATGTCATTTATGAGTATGTCAGTGTGTTCTAGTAATTTGTTATGGAATAGTTTAATGCGTTCGTATGTGTTCATTAAAAGGTCGGCATATGAAGGTGAGTGCGTAAGAATTATTGAGAGTAGTTATTTGACAGTTCTACATAGGTGATAAATATTCTGGACGCAGTAATTTTCAAGGTTTTATTGCTGGCGACGTTTCAACCCAAGCATGTGGGTATTCATCAGGGCATGTTTCGAGCACTGAGTATTTGAACACCTTCAGTAGTCGAAACACAATCTAATGATGGCTGGCAGGCATTGGTTGAAACGTCGGCACCAATAAAAATCTTTAAAATAACTGAGTCCTGACTATTTATCACCTTTGTCAGTGTGTACCAAGGTGCTTTTGTAATTTTCCAGAATGTTTGTCAATATGAATTTTTTTAGCAATTCTAAATATAAGTAAATCTATGAATAAATATCTGTGATGCGTAAATATTATAACTCGCATACATTTTTGGCACAACATATATATGTAATGAGAATTTGATCGGCTAAAATGCTTGTAAAGTAGTAAAACCGTAGCAACGGTGGTGCTGTGCACAACGCGTTAGAACATTCGGCCACCCCGCCCAATTGTTACAACTTTATTCTCATTTTCTTCTCTCTCACTTCTGTCCGCTGAGTCCACAACAAAGTACCCAGAATTAATACAGGGGCTTTTGAACTGATTCCCAATGGGTCTAAAATAATAAATTCTGCCATACTCTGCAGATGGCTCCTTTCCACACACAGCTCTTTCAAAAAATCAGCAGGTGAAGGTTGAATCGCTCCTCTACTCCCGAACCTCAGTCCTCGAACCGAATATGCTCTCTCACCTAATTCCTTTCTATATTTTCTCCTGTAGGTACTGTGTGCATTTTTTATACATCTCCTCCTTCTCTTTTCGCACTTTTGTGCTGCTTGATCCTCATTGTTTGTTTCAAATCTAATAGTAGAATCAACTATCAGAGCCCTTTTTTCTTTCGCATTAAAGTCTAAGATATCTACGAATCTCACTGAGCCTTCCATATCAAGGTAATATACTTCCAGGAAGCATCTATAATTTTCCTTCTCTAGGAATTTGGCAATTCGATGCTTTAAATAATTACGCCAGCGGGTGACAAGGAGCATCAGTCTACGATCAGCATACTGGATAGGGCTTCTGACTCTTTGCCACATTTGGGTTAGAGGCGTCCTATTTATGAATTGCATATGTAAATTTATAAAATATAGCTAATGGTATAAGTGCCTAATTTTACTTTATTATATTGGTATTTTGCTTTTCGATATTTTAATGGTTCTATTAATTTAAATTCTGATCCACCTACTAGCGTCAAATGATATATCGTTTCGTTAGTTATGCGGTATGGTTTACATAACGCTCCTGCCAGAGTAAAGATAAAGTCATAGTCACAGAAATAGATCAATGTTCTAACGAAGTAACCGTTTATTTTGAATTTGTTGAAAAGATTTTTTCTTTCTCTGGTTAACATTAATTCTATCCAACTCCAGCCAATCAGGTGACATGGAATAGACTGGAGTACACGGCGGTGGCAGAGTAATAAAATTTCCAGTTTACAGTGACCGTGACCATGTTCCCTCTCTGACAAAGGCTAATTAAGAACCAGATCCAAGCGACCTTATTCCGTCCGAATTGGCCATCGTTTATTAACTTATTAGCATCCGTCTCATTTGTCTGCTGAAAATCCAATTAACGACCTATCGAACAGATTATTACTCATTGCAGTTGATTGGATTTCCGGTTAGAAATCTGTAATAAATAATTTTCGCCTATCGAAACTAAAATCTCTGTGCTTAGAGTAGCACAATGTGGTACCACATAAGCTTCGTGAAAAGCTTCATATCATTTCAACTTTTTTATCTTCGAAAATTCTCGTAACTGAGGCGTTTTCAATCTGGAGATTGGCAAACTTTATTTATCTAATTAGGTACTAAAAACTCATGAACACCCATTTGCTATCCACTTGAATCGTTAAAGATAATTTAGTCACAAAATGGATAATAAATAAAAGAAGCAACAGTTAATATATATACTGCGAATTTCGTTTTCACTGCCTATTATTACGCGGGCTCTAATCATAAAAAGGTACTCCACCTATGTGCTACATCATAGGTAAGAACTGCGATGATCCCGATAGTTTAATTGTTGTGGCTGTCATGAATTATACATTTTTTTATAATCTACAAATCTCCATCTGCGCTTGTCATGAAAGTGACAATAAGCAGATTTATTATTATGTTTTGAAAATTGCAATTTAATAAAGAAGAATAGCACCCATCAGTACCTCTTTTATTGTCTTTGTTTACTTTCTTGAATCGGGCAAAGAAATCTTTCATCCAGCTCCTTTTTAGTCGCCTCCTGATGAGCATGTCAGCCTTGGTCGTTGATAAGTCTGTTGTTTCCGTGTACTTAAATATGAAATCGGGAGTAAGGAGTACCCATGTAATGGTTACATTTAACTATACGAACCTAGAGCAATAAGAAAATTAAAATTGTATATATACCTTCTAAAAACATCTATAATGATAAGAAAAAGTTCACCGCTTATGTGCTATATAATAGACCAGTTGGTCTTTAACCTTTTTTTTTCATGGCACTCTTATAGGACTAAAAAAAAGTACGTGGCACATTTATGAATATATTGTATCTTCTATATCTTTTACTTTCTATTAACTTTAGTAAAAGTTAACTTTCATTTCATTTTAGGTGAATATATATATATATATAACACTTATTAGGTCACCCTAGTCCTACTTTATTTTTACTTTTATACTAACGTTTCCGCCTTTAGGCAATTTTCTAGTATCATTAGCCCAAACATTATAGGATGTTCGCAATATTTATTAATTAGCGTTCCCACTATTTTTTCGTCTATGTATTCATATTTATTAAGTTTTTCTACAAAGTTCTTTATTTTTTTTATTTATATCTGGTAATTAGCCTGTTTTCAATTTTCTATATTCATTTAGTATTAGCACCATTTATTTATCATATTCCTGCCTTGTCACATTATAGCTACTTTTTATCCAATTTTACTATCAATATAATTGGATTCATCTTCTTAAATTTTAATAACGCTTCCAAGTCAATTTTCCACATTTCAAATATTTTATGTTTTTTTATATGTTTCATTTCTGTGTATGATTTCTATAATATATCTATATATATATATATATATATATATATATATATATATATATATATATATATATATCTATACCGTTCCCAATTTTTCTAACTTAATATAAATAATAATTATAGTTTCTAATAACAAAATTAAAAATAGATTGGATTAATAATAGGGCTGTGAACAAAATGTTATTATTTATCATGGAGCAAAATCAATAATATAATTTTTATTTTTTGACATTAATAAAAATTACTTGTAGAGAGGGTTAGATAAACATAACCTTATGAGTTTTAATAATAGACTATTGTGATTATGACAAGGACAACTCAGTCCATGTGACTTTAATTTTATTTAAAAATAGGTATGTAAAGATAAATCGGAAAATGATTAATGAGCAAACGTAATTAGCTTGTGATAATTATTTCTTTTGTTAAAGGTTTCTTCGCTTGAATATGGCCTAAGGGGTGAAACATTGATGTAAAATAAAAATAAAGTAGAATTGGGATGATGTTAAAATAGGAAGTGTTCGATGATGATCACACGTCATGGGATCTAATAAGTGTTTTTATTATTATATATTATATTACCAATTATTTATTATATATAGAGGTTATTGGCTTTCGGTACCTCCTGAATCGGGAACAAACCTACATACCGTAAGTAATCCGAGAGAGATATAACTAACCGATATCGCAGACCGCTAATTATTGAGATAGCACAATGAGATATGGACAATAGATCACGGAGGCTGTGGCTGGGGTCAGTATTTGTGGCGGGGATGGTGACCATAGGGACCATCGCACCTGTGCTCTATTTACTGTTTTCTCAATGATGGGTTGTTCTCTTGTTCACCTCTCCATGGGTTATATCTGACTTATCGCTACCCGTAAGTTACCGCTACCATGCGAACTATCATTTTTTCTACAGCAAGAAACTTATATCTTACAAATACCTGTAATCTATAATCCAGCCACATTGGGAGAAGGTCGTTAATTTATAGGGGTTTCCTTGGAAGAAATGATCTTCATAGGTCGAAATAGAAACCGCGCTTCCTAGACCGAGTATGACAACAAAAGTTTAATATCAAAATTCTGTCAATAGTCCAACAACTTTCGATAAATACTAAAGTGGCAGCTGATAGACATTTTTCTCAGAACTCAATTTTTAACAGTTATTAATATGACAAAACTAAACATGGAGAAATAATTTAATAAAAACAAAAGAATTTGTCAAATTAAAAATTAAATTAAAATATTGCTTATTTATTTTTTATTTTATCAGAGACCCATTCGAAAATAAATTAAATCGAACTTCCAGTACCCACCTTAGATCCAGAGATATACGCAGATAAATGGAAAGAAATATTCCAAGATTAGGAACTATACATCGACTGTTAGTAACATTCGAAGAGCCCGACAATTTCTGACGAAGCGGTTGAGTAAACAGTCCTCTGGTATAATTAACTCTAAGCTAGGGGACAAATATTTATTCGGAATGGAAAAAAGATGACTAATGACTTTGGGGCGGGGTGGCCGAACGGGCTAACGCGTGGGCAAACCACGGCAACCAGATAATTAATAACAAAAGTTTACAAGATATAAATAATTACGAGTTCACATCCCGGTACTTTTAACTCTAGCATTAATGTTCCGCCCTCTCTCCTGGTCCGAGAAAATCCCCGTATACTCTAAAAGGCGAAGTAGGAGCGTACAAAAAAAAAAAAAGGTAGAGATTGATAAGATAGGTTCAGTTGGTCAAAGAAAGATGAACTAGGCTGTAATGCAGTCAGAAAAAACAATGAACTTGATAGCTATCTATAGACCCAGACAATACTGTAACATTTTCTATATATTTCTATTGTAATTTATTATTAAATATCAGGAAATATATATATGCCTGTACAAATTAATTCATATGACATTCATGCTTGACCTTTCTTTTTTTTTTTGTTATCGATTTACAATATAAATGCTAGTCCAATTTAAAATATAATTTTCAGTTCTGTTGTCAATTTGAATATAATACAAATCAGCGATGACCAATCGATGTCGGATGTTTGGCAGTTTTTTAAAAGAGGAATTTCTATTTGTGTCTATAATGTGTTTTAAAATATCCTTTGAAACTCATTAAATTTGCTAGATAATTTTATCAAGTCCTTTTATTGATCTAATTGATGATTCGAAGAAAAGGTAGTATAAAAGAAAAGTTCATGGCAAGAACTTGATAGCTATCTATAGACCCAGACAATACTGTAACATTTTCTGTATATTTCTATATCTATATCTATATCTATATATATATATATATATATATATATAGATATATATATATATTAATGAATGTATTAAAAAAAAAGGTCATTTGAGTGTTAATAATATCAATAACCTATGAACTGTAGAAGACTCTTTTCAATTATCTTAATTAAACCATCATTCTTCTTAATGAGATTGCCATTTTCTATTGTATGAGTTAGTCGATATTTCTATTTCACCTTTCATAATTAATACATTAACAAAAGTTATTTAATTTTTTTCTAAGAAGGAATTCATTTAGCCTTTTCTCATAAATATATCTATTCTCTTTCACTGTATTGAAATTTTGAAATATATTAACTGTGAAATATATTTATCAAGAAATGAACCTTAATAAGTAAGGAATGGTAAATAATTGGAATTAAGTTCTTGAATGTCAGGTTGAAAATCCAAATATTCCAGGTCCTGGATTTTCTGTTTCGGTATTCATCTTGGAGAGCCTGGGGCCAATCCAATACTTTCCGGTAGGCTGTCATATTGTGTCTTATTTGTTTCTGTCAAGAGCCCTTTCTTCCGGTTCGAAATCAGGGAATGTGAAAACAGCTTCTTGTTTGGGTCCTGCGATGCGTTTAGTGAAGAATCAGAAGAATGAGAATTTCGTTCATGTCTTAAACACTTTCCTCAAACATTAAAATAGTAGACCGTCTCTAATTGTGTTTTATTTTCTAATAGTTTCCTATGATCATATTTACTGAATGCCCAAACTTTAACTGCTTACCTTCCATTACTGAACTGATCAAGTCTATGAGTTATGAGATCCAAATCCATAATAAAATTTATACCAAAAAAGGGTATATAATTTTTTTTTTGACATATTTTTATGTAACATGGCTAATTATTATAATTGATCAAAAACGTCCTCCAATAAAATTATACTGATTCTAATTCTCGTTACAATATTTAATATTACAATATTCAAAGGATCAGTTTCATATATTTTTACTAGAACATTATGCTGAAACTATGATTATTTCGATCGATTGTTCAAAGGGCTTTGACTCTGTCAGAAATGCTTACAAAGTCCGGAGGAATGGTACTCTAGTCTGCAATCATTTCTCGATAATCATAGTCATGCCGTATTTTCCGCGGTACAAACCCATTTTTTCGTAAATATCGTGAATGACTTCATTTTACCGTAACCTACACCCCATTTCTGAGAATCTTCGTAGATACAAAAGTTGTAGTCCTCAGATGAAGTCATTCATGAAGTTTTAGACGAATGCTAATACCATATATTAATAAAAAGTCTGTACCGCGGACTAGTAGTTGGTACTAGTTTCTCGATGACGATACCTTTAACTTTTAAAGGATTGGGAGTTCTGATTCTTCTATCAACTATATTTAAATTTAAAATACAGAAAGTATTGGTGAAAAATATGTTAAGGCATTTGTACTGCCTGTATTTATTTATTACCGTTCCAAACTGCTACCTCCATATAAATATAAAATTATCACTAAACCCACCAAGCGAAACAGATACGTTATATTATTTAAAATGAAATAAAACTATTAAATTAAATAAATAAAACTATTTACAACTGATTTTATAGTATTTTATTTTTTAATGTACCTAAAAGGTTTCGAGTAGCTAATTTGTACAACGAAATATCAATAAATTTGCTCTATCAGGGAGGAAAACATGACAAACATCTTGAGATTGATCAAATTTCTTGATATTTTTCTGTACGAATTATCTACTTGAATTATCTTTTAGTTTTTTTTTTTTTTTTTTTACTATATATAACCAGTTCCAGATAGTTTCGTCGTATGTGGAAGTGGAATGGAGGGAATGAATTAAAATTCCCTGCTCTTTCCACTTCCATTTTTAAAAACTGTTAAAGATCAGACAAAAATCTTACTGGTTTCCCTGTTAATTGCTTTACATCTCAGTTTCTGACCAGAGCTTATTTATAAAAGAATTCTTCTTCCATCTCTTCTGTGAGGTGCTCCATTCCTATGTCAACTATTAGAGAACATAAGAAGAAAAAGTACAGAAATTCCATAATGGTATTTTAAAAAGAATAAAAGGCATAGCAAAAGTCTCGGTATAAAACGGATAGAATCTTAGGATCCATTAAAATAGTCTATACTAACGTTATTGTCCAAGAAATCTGTTTATTATATTTAATCATAGCTAAGAGTTCATGCAGAAAATAAGGTCAATTTGTTGGTAAAATCGGTTTTTTGAAATATGTAGTATATTTATTTACGAAACTTCAAGGTATTGATTGCAAAGTTGAAACCGCAGGAACTACTTTCAGCTTTCTTGGGTTGAATTTAAACAGAAGTTTCCGCGGTTTGAACATTTTATTTATGGATGAAAGGCGGTGTTGAAGCCAGCTCACATTAACCTAGAAGCCAAAAGGAGGAGAGGAAGTGGACTAGATTTAGAGGATTAACTGCGCTGTTGGGAAGCTTCAGGATTGAAGTTATTTGATCCCAAGACTGAAAGTACAAACAACTTGTTGGCACTGCTCCTACATTCTGTTTTACTATAATACTATATGTATATATATATATATATATATATATATATATATATATAAATGAACAGCTGTCAGATAATGTACCTGCCTTTTCAAGTTTCAAGTATAGCCTGCAAGTTTCAAGTTGAGCTCAATACCATTCAACCTCATACATACATTCTATTTCCTCCAATCCTTCCTATTTGATAGAGCTTAGAATTTTTTTCAGTGCGACCAGAATTAGGAGAAGTAAGGCGTACCAGAAGTATCAATACTGGCTTACTTACTTAACACTCAGTACACACGGCATACTTGACTCGATACAATTTTAATAATACACTATGAAAACTTGCTTGTCTATGACTCTATATACAAAATCACTCACTTCATTTAAATAAATTTTATTCAGTTTGAAGGATGAGATTGTCGCGGCAAATATAATATAAAATACAATAGATAACGTTCAGTCTTTTACGAGAAATACATCAACCAGTTTATACCGGCGATAAAAATATTCCTCAGACGGACATAATAAAGTTTTGAGTACATTGCACTAAAATCAGACAAATAACACTGGTAAGTAAATAATAAAACTCTAAATTTCTTAATAAACTTCTATTATATTCTTCTAGTTCAGAGATATAACAACTGATCCACAAACGATACGGATGCGGCCGACATGCCCATAAATAAAATAATAAAAGGCTTAGCGAACCCGAAGGTTCGATGTCGAAACCACCAATCGCACATTGTTATTACACACCTCCCTTCATTGTTCACTGTCCAAACCCAGTCCCTTCAGATCGGCTTTAACGCAATCTTCCACCTTCGCTTCCGTCTACTCCTCGGACGTTCATCGTTCGGTACAGCGAATATTAATCTTTTAGGAAATCTTTCGTTACTGAACCCAACAATTTTACAAGCCCATTCGATTCGCAGCGATGTAATCACCTCAATTATATTAACCGGATACCGTGTAACCGTCTGAACTCTCCTTCTTCGGTCCAAATATTGTACGCAATACTTTATTTTCAAAAACCATAAGTTGCTGCTCATCTCTAAATGTAAACGACCACGTTTCACATTCATAAAGAACTGTAGGTAAGATAATGGTTTTATAGATTCTTGTTTTTTAGTTCCGGGACAAGATCTGCGTGTTAAGTAGTTTCGTCATAGAAAAATAACAAGCATTTCTCGTCTTCAGCCTAACCTTATAGTTCATGGTACAGACCCCGTTTTATCAAATTATTAACATCCGCCTGAAACTTCGTAAAAAGCTTCACCTCATCGTAACCTACAAATATTTTATTTGCGAAAATTCTCGGAATTGGGACGTTTTCAATCTGGAGGTCGGCAAACTTGGTCTATTTACTTAGGTACTAAAAACTCGTAAATTCCCATTTGCTTTTCACTTGAATCGTAAGATAACTTGAGCACAAACTCGAGAAAAAAGTTGGCCTCCAAAAATATTCAGCTGTTTGGCGTGACTTACACCTCCAAAATGTCAAAATAACGAGGTTATAAATACTAAACGGCTCAATATTTTTGAAGGCCACCTTTTTTCTCGACTTATTGCCCAAGTTATCTTGCGATTCAAGTGGTTATTTACGAGTTTTTATCGCCTAATTAAATAGACCAAGTTTGCCGACCTCCAGATTGAAAACGCTCTGATTCCGAAAATTTTCGTAAATAAAATATTTGTAGGTTACGATGAGATTAAGCTATTTACGAAGTTTCAGGTGGATGTTAATGACTCTATAAAATTCTGTCCACTGTACCACAGACTAAAACTATAAGTAGATTAATTAAATTTATTTAAAATTAAAAAAAATATTATTAAAGATTAAATAATATTGAGCTAATTTAATCATACTCATTTACTATTCCATTCTATTTTTTAAAACAATATTTATCTACTATTATTGTTTTTCCTTCTTCCTTTTGTTATTTGTAAATTATAATAACATCGGGTATTGATAACTTGATGTTTAACTCCCTTAAACGCTATAAACCTGTATGTTAATAATTTCATAAAAAGAGGTCTGTACCACGAACTATTAATCTTCTCTTCAATTCCGTTTTTTCTAGTTATCGTAGATCTAAATACCTAAACTGTCACCAGCAATATCGCCAATTTTGCAGCTAACCATATATTTCAACATGCTCATAACATGATAGAAAATAAGCTGGATAAGGGATCTCCTCACCTGAATTAAAAGATCGAATCTAGAATACGAGGTGCTATTGGGTACTATTCCTTCCCTAAGGATAGAATGCCATAATTTCCACCATCACATTTGCTAATTGCTACTCAGATGCGAATAAAGAAATAAAGTTGAAAAAAGAAAGAAAAGTAGTAGAAGATTCTAGCAACCGAAAAATTTCGCACTATTTTTCGAGATATATTTATTTAAATAATCGCTGACTGTATGGGTATTTTATAATTAAACATTGCTTTATTTCATAGCTTAAAATTAAATAATTAATATTACTTTTAAGATTCATTGAAAAAAACAAAAGATAATTAAAAAAGATTAAAAAATGTTATATGCTTGAAAAATTCCAAAAACAAAACCTTAAGTCTCTAAAAAACAGGCATACTTTATTCAAAGTAGTGCTGTCCTACTAAATAGAGTTTATTGATACACAGCTTACAGATTAATTCAGGAGTTATCAGTGGAATTACATTATTTTATTATTACATACGGATATATTTCTCTGGTTTTATACCACTATTAATATAAAATATTATCAATATACTACATTAAATTATAACTATTACACAATTACAATTTTTTTTTTAAATCGAATGCTAAAAGTACGTTTAATACGCACATACAGAATTTCGAATTCGAAACAGAATTTCGATCACCTCCCACTAAGCAGTGTGAGTAGGTATGATTTTTGTTACCTTTTATCTTTGCTATTCATAAGAGTGTATTTTTTTTTAAGTGTATTTTATTTTATTTAAAAGTATTTTATTTTTTACTTATCTTCTGCACTCTCCTCTCTATGTGGGTATGTATATATATATATATATATATATATATATATATATATATATATATATATATATATGTATGTGTTTGTTTTGTTTTTTTCTGCTCGTAATCTATTGCGTCATAGCTATTTCACAATACTTGTCTACTTTTTCGCAATATCTTCACATGTTGTCACTTAAACGTCTTAAGGAACATATATAAATCATTTATTTACTCTAGTTATTTTCTTTTCTTTTATTTTTATTATATTGTAGCACTAAAATTGGTTATCTATAAAATTGATTTAGCTTTTCTTTCCAATTTTATTTAGTATACGTATGTTGTTTTTTGTACCAATATTATAATATTGTAATTGTTGTACCCATCTGATTTCCTTAATATACCCTCCAAAACTATGTATATACTCATTTTATTACTTTTTATTTTATTTACTGTACATAGAGTGTGAATGTGATCTGTGAACACTATTATAAATGTCCTTGAGACAGATTGTAATATTTTCCAATAAATAAGCTAAAAAAAAAAAAAAAATATTACTTAGATTGTAGTTACTCTTTATTATAATAGGCCATCTGGCCAGATTTATTGTCAATTGATTTAAACAATATTGTTATTCTCAAGGGACCTAGTCCCAGAATAAATATGATTTTCTATTTCTATTTCTATTACATATATGAACCAAAATAAATTTATGAATATACAAAAAAAGATATTGTTAGAATAATGTTCTTCGACTGTTCTACATATAATAGGTGATGACGTCATATCAAACGTCAGGCCGAATTCATTTTTAAGATTTTTATTTATGCGGACGTTTCAAACAATTTACGGTCAGTTACCTTGTAAGTGATAGTGGATGATCTCCAGGGAGTCCAGTATGATGTCCTCTGGAATAATTATTAATAAATTATCTTTACTTATTTCCTTAGAAGCAGGGTTCGATGCACCGACCCCCTCCCCTTTCTCGGATCACCTTCGGGACCCGGAACAGAGGCCGGAGGACGGGATGAGCGGATATAAGACAGAGCAGCCAATAAATCTCGGAGCGGACACAGGCTGATTTAGGAGCGGCGCTGCCCGAGTAGTCTCCTCGGTCATTAATTCACTGCTTTTTCTATTGCCTTCTCAGCGACCCTTGGATCCTTGTCTATGTCACGTCTGAGGGGCTAACACTTAAGTACTCCCTGCAACAAAAAAATAGATGAACCGAGAGAAACGGAGGCAATAGACTGCTTCTGGAGATCAAAGACGGTTCGATGTACGACAGGAACGAAAGGAATATGTCAAAAAAAAAAGTTTTTGTAGTGAAATCTTCTTTAGGCACGCTTAGCTCTTTATTTTGCGAGTATTGAATGAGACTGCGCAGTCAAGCGGCTATATAACACTCATTCGGGTAAAGTCGGTTTGAGTAGACTGATTTTTACATTTGGATTAAAATACTTCAGAAACTAAAAATCGGCCCTTCATACTGTAAACAACAGAAACGTTCAGCATTTCATCTTCTCTGAAATGAGCTATTATTCGAAATAATATCTTGACTTGACGCCGAGTTATCGAGGAAAAAAGTTATTTTTTTCTAACATTTCGATTAGAATATCTATAAAACTAAAATTCAGACCTGTACGTTATAAGCGAGAGAAACTTTTAGTGTTTCATCTTCTCTGTAATAAGCAATAATTGCAGACTACATAGATACATGTTCTAGAAATAAAACATTTGAAAATGAATATTTGAAAAAATCTATTTTATACTGGGCAGCAAGATGTAGAATGGTCGAATGACCATCGACTTTGGCATAAGAAAAAAAAAATTGAATTGGCCAGGCGAGCAGAACGAATTAGGAATAACTCATCAAATGCGGTGTTGTGAACAAGATTATATAAATCTGATAGGCAGAAATGTTTATGGAATACTTTTATTTCCAGCTTAAATCGCAGGGAATGGCACAACCAACTTAAAATAACTGACACCTGCCCTCCATTAGGTGATGAAACGGACCTGAGGAGAAACTGATCATGTTACCTCCTTTAAGTGTTAGTATAGAAACGGGCCTTAAACAAAATTGACTCTTCCTTGATTCAATGATTGAATTCGTGCCTCCCTCATTTGAAGATAGCTATTCTATCGACACAATGATAACATAAAAAAATATAATCACTCGTATTATTATTAAAAATATTGGGTTATCCGAAAATTATTGTAAGTACACGGTTGTAAAGTAAAAAAAAAATAAAATAAATTATATTAACCTATTTTTATATATTAAAATACGGCCCATTACTCTCAATATATTTTTTTCAATACGTTGGTTACCTTTTCATTTCCTCTCCTGAGTACCATTTGCTCAGCCAATTAATAAATATAGAAGGAAATGGCGGCGACACAATTTTTGACTTTAGGAAATTGTTTGGACTAGTAAAGAGGTAAACATACTAAAAGTCCCCGCTCCTAGGTGGTGATCCAAATCTGGGAAGAGGCGCCTAGAAAGTTACTTTTTTCGAGTTCTCGCTTATATCAAGAAAACTATCCATCGCATCGACAAAGATGTTCTATTCCAAATTAAAGTTGATAAAATTTCCAATATGAATGATTATTAACTGTTTTTTTGTCTTTTTACCTTATTGATTATCTCACATAGTTTTCGAGATATCCGTCTTCAACTGTCGCTAATATGGTAAAAAAAATTTTACCCCTTGTTTTTCCCTATTTTTGACTAGCTAACTCTTGATTGCTTCGTTTTACGATTAAGTCGTGGGAAAGAAAGTTTTTAATAATTAAATTTTCTTCAAGAATATATTTTACTTTACTAGTTTACCTTTAACGGTCCAAAAGTTAATCAATCATAACTTTACATATCAATTCCGAGACTTTGCAGTAAAAAATATTTTGTTATAATAAAGGTTATTCTATGTATGTATATGTATATGTATACATAGATATTTTGATGTATAGAGAATCAGAGCAATATCACAATAGCGAATATTATAAAAATTAACTATTCCACAAATTCTCGGAGTTGATATTAGCGATAGTTAATAAGGTAAAAAGACAAAAAAAAAAAAAAAAAACAGTATATAATCAATCAGACTGAAAATTTTATATAGAATGTCTTTGTTTATGCGATTGATAGTTTTCCTGATATAAGCGGGGAATATATATATATATATATATATATATATATATATATATATATATGGACTTTAATTTTATATGTGTAAGACAGTTGATATAAAGTGCCACTTTCGGTTAGTAGATTTTAATGAAAAAGTTACTGTCACATTCGAGGCATATACCTATCATAAATACATAACTTTCTTATGACTTTTTGTTTTTGAGCTAGACTGATCACATACAGACCATTTTACGGGTGTTGATTGTTTAGACCCAGAGAACCTCAAAACGTGTATTTCCGTTGAAAACTCTGATTCGAAAATTTTCACGATCGCAATACCTTCCCTTACTATATATTACTATATATAGGTAACTGAAAGTAAAAACAATTGGATTTATTCTTGGTAAATTTTTTTATCAAGTTCCAAAAGAATCGTCTTTATTGATTCTATCGGAATCTTCAATAATTTCAAGCTTACGACCAGCATTAAGAAAGAAGCCGGATAACGACACCATTAAGTCATAGTTTTGGAATGAAGCGTTGAGATGTTTAATCTTATTGTTCTGTGAAATCAATTTATCTGCTGTTCTAAAAGTTAACTCTGACTCCTTCAACACTATCTTGATCTCGAAGAACTGAAGAATCAATTAAAACTAGCTAATTAGAAGCGTTTGGCCTGATTAGCTTTCGAATTTCTCGATTAATGTGAAATCGTGTGCTAGAAACACCAATTCGAGGCACGAATCGAAGTTGGAGATAATCTGATATTTGTCGCCATAAAGTAAAAGTATCGACTCCTCCATCTCGGCAAGAACATTAATTATGTCAACTGTACTTAATTCCTTTCAATCTTAATTTAATTCAAACAAATTTATCGGTTCTTTCATGTAACTAATAAGAGTTGGAAAATTGTTCGTGTTGGGGTCAGGGGTATTTCGAAATTAAAATACAAACCTTTCTCTGGTGAGTTTCCTCAAAGGTGGGAAAAATACGAGTAAAATTAAACGACGAAAAAACAAAGGGAACGAAGATAAAAAATGAGACCTGTAAATATTAAAAAAAAAAAACATGCACAACCAAATATTAAATATAAATATTGACTTAATCAAAATGTAAAATACATAAATAATCCCTGAGTCTCTGTTGAATGTTTACACTATTTATTATATTGAATAAAAACATATATATATACACAAGTTACAGAAATATTATTCATGTAAACTGTTTTTTTCACCCAGTTCTCTCTTATAGGAATTGATCTATATTATATCCTGTTTCTAATATTTACGTTTTCATGAAAATAATTGTAGCAATTAGCAGTTTTCTTTATTTCAAACTTAAATTTTAGAACTGGAAACATTTAGTTTCGCTCTTATAAACACGGATAAATTCCTGTAGTAGATATCTAAATTATTTACAAAGTCGCAAAACCATTTATATGAAAACTATTTGCAAATTCATTTTTTTTATACATAAAAAGTGTGTTTATCATAGAGCATCTCAGGACATAAAAAAACATGATATTAAACCTTTGCAACCACTAGTAGTAGTCATTTTTGCTTAAACACTGGAACATTCTGGTGATGGGATAAGAAATTACATCATTTTTTTACGAAACCTAATATGAATCTCAAGTTTTTTCCTGAACTTAATTAATAAGTACATAAATCTTATTAAATGAGGAAGTTTATATAAAAGTGATCTGTAGTATTGTTGGATGATGGAAAAAAAAATGGGAAGACAACGATTTTCTTAAAAACAGAACTTAGCCAGTCATGTTACGTCTATTTTGACATTACTGTTTCTTCAAACGACAATTAATATCTGTTACAGTTCCATCAATAAGTATAAAAGTATACGAAATTTCCTAGATGACGCCAAAACTTTACTAATTAATATCAATCGACATATATTAATTGATATTAACTCCACAGCACCTCCCCCCCCTCCAAATAAAATACAACGCTTCTCTACTTTCGGTAGTGAGGAAACAAAAAAAATGTAAAAATTGTCGTGCTCAACTTTAAAATACTTCTTTTGGAACGATCGCAGAATGTTTTTTTATTGAACGTAAACAAAAACTGCTAACTGGTTATTCTCTATAGGTGATACTTTACCCGCTCAAAAGTCTTTAAATAGTTTTAACAATGATAAATGCTATTTTCATGTAAAGCAAATCTGGTCTAGTTTACAGTGAAGCAATTTTTAATAACATATATTAAATATTTATTCAGTTATCGCTTCCTATTCAATCAAAAACACAAGCCCATTGTTTTATAACTCTTAAAGTTTTCTCTCACTCCTATAAAATCGCTCACTTACAATCACTTTACGTATAGGACAATCTGTATATTCTAATAATAATAATAAAATAATTATTATAATATATAATATAAGTATATCTAGAAACTTAAGGTTTGACACGGCAAGCAGCTTATAACCTGAACTTTCTCTTGTATACCGGAGCTGGAACTGAATTAATAATGGGAAGAAGGTAGTGTCTTCCGACGATCTCTTGTTAATAACCTACCTGAAGATCGTTTGTCACAAATTAAATTCCCTCGCCACTCAGCACATCCAGGCTTCTACAATATCAAAGCCTTTGTGATGACTGTAATCTGTACTGAACCGTTCCTTACATCTGAAAACTGTTGGAGTACAACATCACAAGCTGATCTCGTTAAGTCGAGCGGAATTGAATCCCTTGAGAATTTCTGCACAGATGTTGCCTCGTATATGATTGCTCTAGTCGTAGAGAAGCACTATGGAACTTGTTCCATTCCTTCACATCGTCACACGATAAGAGTTTCACACTAGCTTTGCAATCCAAGGATAACTTTACTTAAACTATTTCCTCTCTAGGAGAACCAGAAAGGATACTAAGTTAAAAACGGAATCGATCCCTACATATTCTTTACCTTTAGTCTACTTAATAATGTCTATTTATTAAAACTTTCAGGTGCTATGTATTCTAAAGACCGCCGCTGGAATTTATTTAATTATTTTTTTAGGTATAAATAAATAAATATCATAAATCCTCACATCTAGCGGTACCTGAGCGAGGATAACGACCCACGAGGGCAACCTTTTATAAGTGGAAATAAAAACCCTTAAGAACCCCAAAAGACCGACAACAGTCTCACGGCTGAGTGTTTAAACAGGATCCAAATTACCATTAACAGTTTCCAGAAAGACCTTTCACACCTTCCACCAGAAATACCTAAAATATACCTGCTGGAATATCTTGGCCTGGGGGAGAGGGCGTGGTCATCCCTTAGGCTAGAAATATTCAACCAATCAGGAAAGATTACAAAAAGAGAGGGGGATGAAGAAAGGTGGAAAATATAGGACTGGTAGCTGGGACTCAGGCGAGGACACTTCAAGTTGGGACTCAAGCGAGGCCGGACTTCAAGCTGGGAATCAGGCTAGGACAGTTGATACTTGGAGGAAGACAGAGGTCCAGGGAAGCAGCCAGAAGAGAGACAGTTCAACCCCCGCTCCCCACTCACCATGAAGAACCAGCTGGGTAATAACCCTCATTTAATAATAAAGATGTAAACTCGTGTTGGCAACCAATAATCAGGCATAATTTTGTAAATAGCGTTCTCCTCTGGTATGATTTTCTAATATCATTGTATATATGTTTTGATTATTATTTGGGGAATATATGGTTTGGTTTTATTTAAGCTTGTAAATATAATAGTTTGTAAACCATCTTGTTAATTTTACATTCTACCTTGCAAGCCACCAATTAGTAATAGAAACAAATATTAAATTTAAAAACACGATACCTCTAGAAAAGAAATCCAATAAAAATGGTTCAATCTAGGACACTACAGTAGGGGGTCTGTGGTATCTAACCTTTTAATACAGAATTCATATCCCTTCTGGGATCGATGTAAATACAAATATAAGTAATAAATACATATTATTACAAATAAATACGGTTCCTGGAACACCCTACTCGCCGTAGAAACGCGAGGCCAGGAACATAGTAGAGGTATGAAAGTACTCCATCCCAGAACAATCAGAAAATTAAACATATTTCACTTAATACAAGATAAAGAAGATCAAATCATTGTTTAAATTCGTAGGAGAATTGGTTATTTCAAGGGAACAGATTTATATGTTGATATAGAATAATATATTAATTATATTATGTTAATCATATAAATATATTCTCATATTATTTTGTAAGCCTTGTACACAGTTCGTCAATATATAACTATATCCATATATCCATTACAAACATATATGCTTCCTGTTTTTTTTTTTGTTGTTTTGTTTTTGTATATATTATATGTATGAAATAGTTCAAGATTGTACAAGATGTAGCACTAATACTTGTTGGCCATCATGAGACTGATTGTATTATCATTCCATAAAACATATAAATAAATAAAAAAATTATATACAGGTAGGAAAGCGCCCCACGTGCCTAACTTCAATCTAATTATATTTACTTATGGGTCATCGACAGGGCTGAAAAAAGTATTTTATCAAAGATAAAAAATGGTATAAGAGATAATAGATAATTAAAATATAATAGATAGAGTAAAACTGGATAATATCAAATATTTTAATAGAAATAATAGATAGTAGCGGATAGTTGATAATACTTAGATTAGACTAATGCTGAGTATGATTTTTACATTGGGACGAGTGAGGCAAAACTCCCGACATTGAAATCGAAAAATAAAAATTCTATAATGAGTTTAAAATGGGTAAAAACACTTTCTTTAGACATCGATAAGATTATAAAACAAAAACTAATAAAATAATTAAATTTATTTGATTGACTATTTGAGACCTTTCATTTTTCTTTTCCTGTTCAGTTTTCTCATTCTGCCTATACGCCATCTTGTTTTTGCTGTCCTGATGATGGCTGAATTGGAAAAACGGTGGAAGGTTAACTCTTCACCTGTATTTTACAGACTCATGACTTTATAGTTTGGACTTTTTTCCATTTATAAAATATATAGAATATTGTTGAAAAAAGAATTTCGAAAAATTCTAGTGAGCTATACTATACTATACAATATTCCCAACAATTACGTCCCACGTTGGTCCACTTTAGAGGTTATTAATATTTGAATATAATTATTCATGTGTTTGTAAAAAATAAGATAATTGTTTTTGCCTTTAGTTGTATTAATATGTTGAGTTAATAAAAAAATGTATAATTATTATTAAAATAAACATATAATTATGAAAAAATTATTTGCATTATTTGTTTATTGAAACAATACCTATATTGTCATATAAAAACATAACATTTCTTTTTTACTAAACCGATATATTGGTTTAATAATATATTATTTTTTACTAAAAAATATCGCTTAATTGATCATTTTATTATAATTCTATACTTTCTTACAAGAATTTAAGATCTATCTCTTCATTTATAAATCTAATTTCAATTTTTCTTAATTTATCAATTATGATAAGTTTTGACTAAATATATCTATGCAAGAATAAGATGACCTTAAATTTAATAGATAAGTACAGTATTTCTATTTCAATTTATTTTTTAAAAAACATTGCGGTTGCAGGGAATTCTCGTCTAAAGCTAATAAATGTTTTTTTTATTTATTTAGACTCGATTGATTTAAGATTAGTTTTTTAATTTCGAAACTATCCCAATTCTCTTGTGTCAAACCTCACTTCCTCTGCAATACCTGATAACCGTCCAAGGCGTCCTGAAAGAAGATGGCCTCGTGATCTACTTAAGTAAATATATTATCAGAGTGCTACCAATGGGTAGCGTCAACAAGCGTTTTCATGTGATTATATTATTCCTGTGACAGTTCTAAATATCATGAAAAAATAAATAAATAAATAAAAAAGAATAAAGATTAGTTTTGGTTAGAATAGGATTTAAACAAATTAAAAATAATTTAGGTTACTTCTATCACCAAACATACTTTACCATTTGTCAAATTACATAGAGTATGATCCCCATTATAATTTTTATAAAACCCATGTCCGGAGAATCAAGCATTTCGTCCCATTGTGACATCAAGTGATAATGAATATATGAATGGAGTGATAAGCTAGCTATAAAATGATTTACATGATGTATTTAACTGGCATAATAATAAGCTTCACTAGCATTGCTTTTAGCACAGAAGGCGTTGAAGTAGATGTAGCTAGGTAGGTAGGTAAGAGGGTTGGCGAGGATTTACTAGATTTGTTTCTCAAGATGGTAGGGGTCGGAAAACATAGTCAGAGGATCGGGTAAGATTACGGCTTATGGCTAAAAAAAACGACTGAGTCCTGACTTTCCACCAGCCATGAAATGTATACTGGTTTGTGTGTGTTATTCACACACTCTTTTATTATACAAGAAAATATGGGAGGAGGGGAAGAAGGGATGGAAAATAATATTTAGCTTAGCTTCTCTTCTCGGTCCTCTTTTGAAAGGCGGAAATCTTCTTACAAAAAAAATGTATATTATTTTTAATTAACAACTCATCCTATTCGTAAATCATTTCATTCATATACACACATTTATTTATTTTAAAAAAATGCATACCTTAAGTTTTAAGTGCTATTTTATATATAAACCGGTCCACAATTATTACGTAAATTAAACTATTAATTTCTAAATGTTTTATGACTTTCTAAATATCCATCTTTACTTTACATTATTTTAATTGACTTTTAAAATGAAATTTTGTTATATCTTTGTGATAATATAATTACGTATACGTGGGATCTCCTGGAGTCCTCCTCAGGCTTCCACATTTGGGAGACAAAGCTTGATTCAGAGTCCCCTGGGCCAAAGTAAATATAGTACATAGGTGTGAATGTCTTTTTTTTATTTTATTATCATTCGGCTTTAATCTGTTGCTTTAATTATATTGTATATATATTTGTTTTCTTACTTTGGTTATTTATATTTATTTTCCTTTCCTATGTACATATTATGTCAATGAATACTTAATGAATAATACACCCTAGTACCAATTTCCTTCATTGTGGCAGGCTGTATTAATACTCAATAAAAAAAATAAAAAAAATTACTTATATATTTAGCATTTCATTTTACATAAAAATTTGGTTCCAAATCACTAAAATAAAATTTGAATATTTAAGAATCACTTTTCTACATCTCAATTAAGAATGTCTAACTAAGCAATGATACGAAAAAATTTAATACGAATATTATAGCCTAAAAAATATGCATGATTTTTGTTTTCTATTCCATAACTCTAAAACTGTGGCATCTGCTACTTTAATATTTTTCTGGAGGAGACAATTAATTGCGAAAATTGTGAATAAAATTTGTAGAAGACGAATTTTTATAACTATGGGTCTTCTATGAATAAAAAGAAATCAAATTTTGAAACAAAGTTTTAAATAGAAAAACAGGTTTCATAAAGGGATTTAGACGTCTTTATTAATAGCAGGAGCTTTGACTAAAGTAAGGTGAAATTTCATGTATTCCAACATAACAATTTTTTTTTTCGAAACATATTTATTGAGATATATTACAATCAGTCACAATTAAGGACATTTATAATAGTGTTCAGAGAGCACATCCACACTCTATTTACAATAAATAATACATTAAAATAATAATACTAAAAGTAAATGTATATAAACTAAACTAAACAAAATGAAACTAAACTAATTAAAATAACTACCCTAATACACACATGCTTCTACAGAATATCTAAAAAAATTCGTTCACTCAAGATCTCCGAGCTCAGCCTTTCTACCCACTCGTGGAAGAAAAGACAGGATTCTAGGAGATCCCAGCGACTCTTAATCAGGTGCATTACTGGTATTAAGGACTAGTAGAGGCTAAACAAAGGTGCTATAAACACACATACATGACTTGAGTGGAGAATCTGACCTGGAGAATATATACTTATTCACAAAAGGTCTCTGGGCTACTGCCGCTTCAACCGTCGAGGTGGATTGTAGGGATGAGTGGTGCTGGGTTTGGATGACAGATAAGATTCTGGTGAAATTTGGAGAATTTTTCTGGGATAAGGTATAGGCCATATGGAAAATATTAAAGAAGAAGATTAAAAGAATTTCGATGTCCCCCACAATTCAAGTCCACATAGGTTTCAGGATTGTCTTGTAGATAAGTATTTTATTTTCAATAGAAAGCTTAGGTTTTCCGTTTAGCAGTCTGTATAGTTGGCCGTATCGTCGGTTGAGTTTTTGTCTTTTAAGTCTAGTATGTGGTTTCCATCTTAGTCTTCGGTCTAAAAGAAAGCCAAGATACCGGACTGTGTCCAAGAAAGGAAGCGTGTATTGGTGGACAGATATTGCGTCGGAGTGTAAACGTATTATGTTGGCATTTGAATCCATTCACTTCAATGCGACAGTTATTATACCAGTGCTCGACAAAGGAGAGGTGCCTTTGCAGTTTTGAGGATGCTGTTCGGGATCAGAGTTGGATGAAAGGATTGCGGTGTCAGAAGCGAATGTTGCAAAGAAGGTATCGAGATGAATAGGAATGTCAGCGGTAAAGATGATGTAAAGTATGGGACCCAAGATGCTGCCTTAGGAAAACTGTCTTTGACTGGATAGATATTGGAAAATTCTGTTCCACAGCGAACTCGAAAGCAGCGATCAGAGAGGTAGGTATAAGGAGGACTAGGTACACGGACTGAGGTAAATGGATTTTAAGCTTGAAGAGCAATCCGGTTTGCCATGCCTGGTCAAATGCCTATGCTATGTCCAGAAATGCACCGGAATATTATTTCTTGTTTTCTAGGGTTGATGAAATATGATCAACAACTCGGAGTCCTTGTTTAAAAGTTGAATGTTGAGAGCAGAAAACAAACTGATGGGAAGGAAGATTTTGGGATTCTATAATGGGTAGGATTCGCCTCAAAAGGATCTTTTCAAAGATTTAGGAAAGGATTGGGAGTAGGCTAATTGGTCTACAGATTTATAGGATTTCACCCTAATATTAACAGTGTTTTTTTAATGGGTAATACAATATTTTGTTACAGTATTGAAAAGGCTAATAGTAAGAAAAGTTTTCATTCACACTTTAAAAAATAAAAAATAAAGAAGACAAACTTTTAACGAATGGCTTTCGCCGTCTTACTGAATTTGCTAAAATTTTTATAAGCACTCAAAAACACTCCTCCAGCCATTAGTTAAAGAGAATCCTTTATATATATATTTTTTTTTTATTTAACCATACAATCAAGCATTAAAATTCAGCCATCGTTTCTATTGTATCCCCTGGGCAACTGAGAGCAATATGTCATAAATAATTATCTTTCTATCTCTAAGAGAAATAACATAAATATTCCTAAAAAATAAAACAAATTGTTTTCAAGTGGATATATACGGGTATAAGTTAAAATCTTTTATAAAATGTTTTTCCCTGTATATCTTATTTTTACTTTTAACTTTTAGTTAATTGAAGAAATGTAACATAAACCCTTTAATTATATCATTAAACATAGACACATGAATCTATTTTTTATTACTTCCTAAATAATAAAATCTGATAGGAAAGCAGATCTCCGTTTGTATGATTAGAAAATCTGAACAAACATTTCCATTGAGTACACATTTACTTACAAGAAATTGCTTATAAAATTAATTAGTTTTAAATGATTTATTAATCAATTTAATATAACTATGTTTGCTTTATCGACCTAATTTAATTTCGTTAGTTAAATTTTCCTTACCAGTTTAAAATTGGTTTTCTTCGCGCAAAGGTTAAAATAATTTTTTTTTATCCTATAATTTACAGTATATTTTCAACAAAATCAATAAATTATTCATAAGAACGATAAACAAATACTTATTTAAACTTAAATCTAAGTGAAATAGAGTATTCAGTATTACCTTTAGAAAATTATTTTCCAATAACCAATTAAATAAATAATTAAATTCCCTAAAGATATAGTAACTGTCCTAAAATAACTAATTTTCTGGAAATTTCAGTTTCGAAAATTTTCAGTCCTTGTTATCTATTCAACATTAACTCATTTATTTATGATATACAATAAAGTAACATAATGCATCATAAAATAACGATATGGACTGAAAAATAATTAAACTGCAAGATATATTTTCTAGATGCCTTTATAAAACCGTATTTAATATTTGGAATTTATTTCTAGTGTTCATATTATCTAAGATCTCTGGTGTTATTCGCAAGATTAAAAATATTAACAAAATACTTGACAAACATTGATTTAGATTCAGACTTGAATAAAAATCTATTTTTTTAATATTTTTATTATTGGAATTTAAAACTGTATTAAATGATAAATACAACAACATGATATGTACAACATTACGAGAAACTATTCTGTGGTAGCACTCTAATTAAAAAAATCTAATTTATAACTTAAAAAAGTTTCTCCGTATATCAGTAGCACATTATGACGAAATACTTGATATGTTGTGATAGTAGAAGTCGCTGTTTTTTTTTATATTGTCTGATAGTCTTAAATTCTATTAAAAAAAAAAAATAGAAATTAAAAACAATCAAAAAAATAGATCTATTAATAAAGTACAATTAATTAACAAATGCCAAATTATAAACTATCTTGTTTATTGAAAACTTACTATTTACTCCAACTTTTATTAATTTGACAAAAAACAGACTGACTCTAGGGACTCACAGAAGATTAAAAGCTTCTGATAAATACTGCTTACAGAATAGATTAATGAAAAAATTTTAACTCATAGCATTCACTGATTTTATGTATTTAATCATAAAATGGAGTGATTTTGGTGAAGTATAGATAATAAAGAACCAAACAAGACTAAAACAAAATAAATTATAATAGTGTGATGGTGGTTGACCGTAATTAATGTTTGAGGAGTTGTTTGGTGGTGTGGTCGATATATAGTACTATATATTATTATATTATGTTATTGTATTTTCCGTCTTCATCTGGGCTAAAAAAAATACACACTGTAAATATAATTTGAAATATTTAATGCAATAGTAAATATTAATACAAGGTAAAAAAATATCAACTGATATTTTATTTATAATTTTTTTTACTTTGTACTAATTAATATTTAGAGTTTGTATCTTTTTTAGACCTGATGAAGACCTACAACGTAGATTGACACGTTGGCAAATAAAATAAAATGCTATTATAATATATAGTGTTATATATTGACCGCACCTCCCACCAACTCCTTCTCAAACAAAATAGATTATGATCCAGAAAAGACTCAATTTATTTTATATACTATATAATAATATGAGTGAAAATGATTATATGATATGAAGATTATACTATAATCCAACATGAACTTCACGAAATTAAAATTGTGGTATGTAGCCACATTTAGCATTCCAACCATTCTTCTTTGATAGAAAATTTAACTATAAAAAATACTTATACATTTATATTTTTTTTTTCTCAACCTCCCGCGATTTAATTACCAAATTACATTACATGCATATAAATATATATATATATATATATATATATATATATATATATATATATATATATATATATATATATATATATATATATATGTATATATAAAGACAATCATTAAAATGATTTAATCCCGTTATATTAGTAGAGTTGGCCTCAACTAAAAATTATGCTAAATAAAGTTCAAATAGTTCAATAAAAAATTGATGACACCATAAAATTTATAGTATAAATGAATTTAAGTTAAATATTATCAAATTTAAAATTCAATATTAAAAATACAAATTTAAATTTGTTCAATATTCTATACCTTTACGAATGAGAAAAATGTAATAATAAAATGAAATAATTTTCAAAAAAAAATATCTAGTTCATTTCGTTTCCTGCGTTTACAAAGGTATGGTTCTGTAGTGAACGTAAATATTTGATATTCGGTTACTGAAAAACATGGGAATGAAGATTACTTCAAAAAGTTTTAACTCATAGTTGAATTCATTCAAACATTAATGGAACTAATTTGTGATATTTGCATCATGAGTATTTATTTGTGATGGGTGAATCATTTAGTATTAGTAAAGAAGTTAGAGGTGATGTTGTTAGACCTTGAATAATGTTACAAAAATTTCAGAAATAACCAAATCTTTATTATTTCTTGAATAAAATCCACATAAACATACATAATAGCAGGATGCTTTACATAGGTTAATACTGAATTTCCTTTTAATTAATATTTTTTAGTTTTGGATTACATGAATGAATTTGTTTTTTCTTATGATTAATCTTAAATTTACAAGAACTATACTTTGGAAAATAATTACATCAATCATCTCAATTTTAATAAAACGTAAGTAAATAATAATTTATTAATTAATGAAAATATTTTATATTAAATAAGAAAAATAAATAAGGCTTCATCAGCCCAAAGACGATTGTCACGAGATTCATAATTGATACTACAAATATCTGTTTTATTGAATTATAAGACGAATAGTTCATTTAAAGGTTATTTCAAGTACAGAAATTATTTCATTTGGAGGAAAAGGTGATGATTATTTTGAAACAATTTTACGTTCTATGACACATTTCATTTCTTTCGAAAAGTGAATAAATAATGTATTTATACTCGATCACATTTAATAAATTCATATTTGCAACGTTACATTTCTTTCATTTCTTGGTTAGATTTGTATTTCTAGTCAGATGTTTAAAGAACTATTTATAGCTGTGAAATCACTGTTTATTACTGTGTTAAAAGTAGAAAAGAGGTCTTGTAAAAGTTGATACTCCCGTAAAAACGTTTGGTGATGCCAGGCAATCACCTTCTGCGCACTTCTGACGTTATCTTTTCATTGTCTCCCAACTATCATTATTCAACGGCAGCTAGAAAAAATTATGTGATTTTCAATTTTCACGATTTTTCAGTTTTATTTATGAAAATTGGAAAAAATTGTTTAGTAATCTTAACTCAATATTCTAAACATAAATATTATAGGCAATATTATACATTCTAGACTCTCACTCATACCTTAATAATTCTAGAAAGGCTTATTTTTTCAGATAAATTTGTGCACTTGCCTATAATAATGGTTCAAAACGTACTAGAAACCGAAAATCAAATCAGCTAGTTATTTTCTGAGAAACATCCAAAGGATTTTGAAGTTTTGATTAAAACCCAAACTGAGGTCGCTTTTATTAAAACATAGTTCCATCACTTAAGTGTCTCCTGTCAAGCTTACACCATTTTTAGAAAAACAGCTATAACGCCTGCTTTCATATTGTGGTTGTTATTATTCCAAAAACTAGCAATGCGTTACGGAAAAATATTACTATAATAGCTTTTTTTCTGTAACGTTCTGAAAACAACAATTTAATTGTTAATTTTTTTTCTTGCTAAATAACATAATATGATTTTTTGTAAATCGTAGATTAACTTTAAGCTTTTCGCTTAGTTTAGAAAAAAAAGCTAGGACAGTTCCTTGGACCAGTAAAGATTTAGCAAAGGCGACGTAGAGAGCTTTAGTTAAGCTTTAGGCTAACAGACTCTTCTAGAAAAACGCGGATAAAGGGATTTAAGAAAACCCAGCCAACAAAAAGCTTTGGACAGCTTCACATAAGCAAATGTGTTTGTGGCCCACGGATTTACCATAGTAAAGTGAGATAATAGCCCATAGACAATTTTTTAAAATTTTAATTTGCAAAAGCTACCTTGGTATATATGTATATACACAGTAAATCCTCTATCACTTATGTCAATAAGTCATTACTAATTTGTTTTGGATCGATCAGGTCTCAATTTCCTACCTGGTGAGAAAGTTGCTTTTATATCACAGATATATACGGCTGATGAAACAGAATAAATAATTACTTGCCAAAGCCGGACTCGAATCTGGCACCTTGAGCATTAGTGCTTAACTTACTCACTGAGCTACCACACCCCCTATTTCCCTATTTCCCCCCTAAGTAATTTTTAAAATTAATTTTTAAAAAATGAGAGAGAAGTGCAGGGATCTCTTGGAATCATGCTTTTCCTTCCACAGTTGGAGGGACAAGTCTGGCTCGGAGTTCTCTCACCAGATTGTAAATAGTGTATGTAGGTACGTATGTGTTATTTTTATTTATTTATTTTCAGGTTATTTTATTCTTATTTATTGTATATATATTATTTTTCTGTATAATTTATTTTATTTATTGTACATAGAGTGTGAATGTGATCTCTGAACACTATTATAAATGTCCTTTGAGAAAGTTTGTTTTTTCTCAAACTTATTTATTTATTTTTTATTTACTTATTTATTTATTATATATTTATTTTTAAACTTATTTTTTGAAAAAATATTTTTCAATAAATAAGTTTAAATATATATATATATATATCCATGTTGAAATTTATAAAAATTATATTATCATATAAATACTATCGAATTCCAAAATTATTTACTTTTCGTTTAATCATAATATATTCTTAATATCAAAAACTTTTACTTCCACTGCATGCAACATTTTTTTTTTTTTTTTTTTTTTATTCAGCTAAACTTATAATCTACTTGAAATATTTTCCTAGAATATAATAATAATATTAATGTCTCACCGCAGGTCATAAATAAATAATGAGCTTCAATTTATCATGCTGATTAAACGAGGGGCTATATCATATCATGTTTGCCCAACCCTAGGCCGTCTACTTTAGCTTTGTATTCATTTCATCGCCCTTTTCATAGCTAGCTATATAAACGGATTCCTAAATTATAAATGTTTCTTTTATACATGTTATTAATTTTGACTTGAGGGCAAATTTGCTCAAATTTGGTGGGGAAGAAATTTGTAGTTTATTTCCAAAGTTAATCCTAATTATTATTGACAGATTTCCAAGAAAGCAAAAAACTATAATTTCCGTTCCAGTTGTAATATCAAAACCAATATAAAAAAATTAAGAAAATTTTTATTTGTGCGTATATTTTCGAAAATCTTGATTATCTTAATACTAATTAAAAAACATTGAAGCTTAAATAGGATCGCTTTTGCAACAAAATAAACTTCAAGAACCACTTTTGAAAGAAAGGTTGATTGGGATTCAGTTTGGAGAGAAAAATATACTATGGATAAATTTATTTTAAATCGTGATAAAATGTAAAAGTTTTTTGAGAAATTATTTTATTTTTTAATTCATAAGCAATGCAATATCAAAGAAAAAATGCTAGGTTTCGAAATAAACTTATTTTTTAAAATATCTACTTTCTATTATTTTTAATAATTTCACCATAGGATTCATTGTATGTTTCTACATATAGATCGTATCCAATATCTTTATTAAGAAAGCCCTTTGTTATATTATCATAATCTATAGTAACATTACTTTTGAGATATCGTCTTATGTTTCATTGCGTTCTGCGATTTAATCATTTTATACCAATAGTTATATTTCGACACTTCTTTAGTTTATAATAATTCATCAAGATAATTTTTTTTTATTTATTCAGAAATATAACCATCTGTCATATGGACAATAATTATAGTAAGATATGAAGACATTTACACCATATATAAAGAAAGCATAAAATAAACATGCGCAAAATAACGACTAAATAATAATAAAAAGTTATTTAAAATAAAAAATAAAATAACTTATAGACAAGTAAATTAAAAACACAGTCATAAATATATACAATCAGGCAGGGAACCCCAAGCCAAGCTTGTCCCTCCAACTATAGATGGAAAAGCAAAACTCTAAGAGGTCCCTGCGCTACTTTCTCAACCGCGTCACTGGTGCTAAAGCCAGTGAAGATAGAGTGAGAGCGCTTATGTCACATACATTGCCAGAACTCCAATATGTAAACTACAAAAGGTATGTAAGCCAATGCAGCTTCAACTTTCGAGGAGGATTGTAGGGATGGATGGAGCTAGATAGGGATTGTGCTAGGGAATTCGGATGATTCCTAAGGTTTTGATGGAATCTGGAAGATTTTTCAGGGATAAGGGTCTAGGAAAGGATATTAAGATCATGATATAGGGTTTTGTTGCTTACATAGAACGGAGCATGGTTACATCGAACTACTATTCGAAGGACTTTGGACTGAAAGGATTGGATGCGCTTGATGTTAGAAAATTTTCTGTACCCTTAAGTTCCAGTTCGTACGTCCAAATAGGTTTTAGGATTGTCTTGCAGATCAGTAATTTGTTGCAGATATAATTATATTGTAATCATTGGCAAGATAATTAAAGTTGTTTCCTCTCTCAAATTATATATATATATATTTCCGTTTGTTGTTTTTTTTTTGAGGAACGATGGACGATGAGCTGTTCTTGAAACTCACCAAGAATCTAGGCTGTTATAATATAATGATAAATTGTAGTTGCTCCATGAGAGACCTTATTTATCTAATAATAGAACCCGAGAGGCTCTATTATTAGATAAATAAGGCTCTGATTGGACAAAAAGAGCAGAAACTGATGCTTTGATGATATATATCATTTCGTGGATCACTCAGTGACTAATCGCCTTGTTTCCTGCCCTGACGTCATTTAGTCTGATTGAGGCCGGCCTATAAGTCACTTTCATCGGCTCTAACGTCATCATCCACTGTATTTTTAGACAGCACTTCGGTTGATGACGCCGACAGATTGTACCTTTATACATCTATTTGTTGAATAAATACATGTAACATGTATTTGCACCTATTTATTATACGGCTTTCTTTAAGTGTCAAATCTACGTTTATTTAAATTAAGACCAACTTGAAATAAAGTTAAATGTAAATTTATTTATGCCAGCCATTGCAGCCAGTTTTCCTCAGGACATGAGTTGTGATAATTGATAAGAATTATTTTCCTTTTTCAATTTTAATAAAAAATAGTTATTATCGTTTTATATTGTACATTAATTATATCAATTATATATGATATTATAATTCTTGGAGAATAAGAGACTGACATATAAATAATATCTTGCCCAGGCAGAATTTCAGGAGGATTAGCGTTCCATAAGGATGTAGCTCAGTTAATTAGGGCTTTATCAAATGCTACAGTCTTGTATAAAGATGTGTAGAAATTAGAAGGAGGCGTGTATTAAGTGAATTAATTTTGAATTTGAATATAAGAATCTAAGAAAAGGATGAGATAGGAATAAAAGGTTTATAAGAGATATTTCCTGGAGTAATTAAGATAAAGCCAACATCAACGTGTAATATTGTAAAATGTGGAAAATCCTAAAAACAATGCAATAAAACAATTTATTAGAGTTTTAATATTTAATTTATGTCACCAGTAATTTCGTTGTAAACTAAGAAACCGTATTCTAAGTGAGAAGTTGAGTAAGTTGGCATTTATGTAGGTTTTTTATTTTTATCCTATATTCTCAACTTAGAATCTTATTTCTTTTATATATTTTATAAAATGTCTATTATATTTAAAGTTCAGTAACGATGTATAATTTGTTCGAGTATAAGGATGAGTCATCCGTGTGAAAAATCATTGTAAATAGTAGTTTTCTTTGAAAAAAATATTTTGTGTAGAAAGGAGATTATAGTAGTAAATATAATAATAAGTTAGTCATAAAATAAATTTTAGGTTGATTAATAGTTTCAGTTATATCATTTACAAAAAAATAACAAATACGTTTAGATTTCCAAAGATAATGCACACACTAGATTTTCTGGAACAGCCAACTATTTTCATTGAATCGATCAAATGAAGAGTATAGAAGAAAAATAAAATTACGTTATTTTTTTTTAATTTGCTGAAAATCTATCTTAGAAGTTTTTATGGGTAAAATAAAAAAAAATATAATGCCAAATATCCACTCTGATGCTTAATTAGCAATATGCAAAGAGATCTTGTTACAAAATGCTATCCGAATTCCAAATAGAAAATTAATGAGTAAAATATTCATTATATCTCTACATCCTTCTGTTTACTGATTGAATAAACTATGAAAAGTATATAGTATTAAAAATTATTACTATATTTTTTTAAATAAATTAATAAAGTATTAAAAATAAATACTTTTTTGCAGGTACTATGCTATCGTTCACCCGATGAAGGCTAAATACGTCTGCACCATCAGCCAAGCTAAAAAAATAATTATTGCAACTTGGGGAGCATCTTTCCTCCTTGCAGTTCCAATATTATTTGTACAGGTATGTATTTCTCTTTTGTATGTAATAAAATTTCTTTGTTTCAATGAGAGATGTAAAATTTAAAATTATATGATTCCACTAGTATCCATCCTTACAAGGTTATTGTAAGCGTTTATATATTTTTTTTTTTTTGTCAGGTTTTTTACGTGATATGAGTGTGCATTTTATATCCGTTTCAAAATCCGTAGATCAAGGCTTTAGGATTTCCGAGAATATTTAATACATGTACATACAGTATTTATGTAAAAAACAGTGGCCTGAAATTAACGATAAAACGACCTCATCGGCAGAGATCTGAGCCTTTTTTTAACCATATTTTATTTAATTTTTATTATGATTAGAAATTAAAATAACTTTTTATATCTTTCCTAATCAATTGTAAATAAAAGTGATTATTATTATGATTATATTAGGTTTAAAATCTTCATTTATGAGACTTAGACTTACGGAGTTGTGATTTGGGGCTCCACAAAGCCTTCGAATTCCTCTCGTATCCAATCTTTACAATCCAAAATCCTTCGTAAAATCCTCAATGCTCCTTATTTTGTCACAAATAAAATCATCCATAACGACCTCAATGTTCCTTATGTTTCAGACCTGGCTCAATCCAGATACCTATTCTTCCATAACAAACTTCAGAACCATCCAAATCCTCTTGTTTCTAATCTTGCTACCTTCTCGATTTTTCGAGTGCTACCCGTAGGTAGTTTGTCAACAAGTGGTTTCATGTTATAATATCCTTTTCTTCACATTTACTAAATGTATTTTTATTTAAATGTAATACAGTTGTAAAGATCATAAATAATAAAAAAAATATATATATACATTCAAATACTTATTTTTTTTCTCTCTTCATACTTCTATATATACCTGTCATAGTATTGACAATAAGCAGATGTGATCTCGTTGTAAAGAAAATCGGCATTTAATGCATAAGGAAGACTAGTACCCAGCAGTACCTCTTCCTGATCTTGATCTACTTCATAATTTATGAAAGGAGACCTCTCATCCAGCTCCACTTTAGTCGTCTCCTGATGGACATTTCAGCTGTGGCCTTGTCTTTGATAAGTCCGTTGTGATGTCCGTGTAGTTTAAGATGAAATCGGGAGTAAAGAGTACGTATGTGTTGGTCGATAGTCGGTTGTTGTAAGTCGGTATGTAAAGTTTTGTTGTTTACGTACCAGGGACTTATTATTAAAATATAAAGTTATTACTATATGATTATAAGTAGCAATTAGTATTAATAATGAATTTACTATTTGAATAAAAATTAATTAATTAAAATACTACAAAATCTTTCATTATGGGCATCGAGAAGCAACAGCCAAATTAAATAATTTGTGATAAATAATGATTTACTTCTCAGGTGACCAATGTCACGCAAGTCTCTAAGCTATATGTAATAAAAATGTTTTTTTTTCTTATATAAATAATGAAAATTTATATATTTATATTGAAATAACATAAACAATGTTATCAATATCCCTTGAATTACATCAAGTTAGTAGTTTTACCAAGATATGAATTAATGCGACAAGTTGTGCCCGACACGGCAGCTGTTCAGAGCTAAGTTTCCAACTATTTTACAACTTGCGCTTAGTTATATATCTTGAACCTATAGAACTGTTCAACTACTGCAAGCTGCTGACGATATCAGCTTATATATTATTTCTAAAATGTGTCTTTTTGTCGCAACGCCATAACTTCGTCAATTTTGTACCAAATCCAACGATTCAGCCCTCATTTTAAAGATCTTCTTCGCCTTCAGATGGGTAAAATAGCCACCCTCTCCCCTCCGAATGATCAGGAAAATAAGTTATGAATAAAAAGAAACTTTATTTGAGAAAAACTCAAAAATGCATTGATTGTATTTACTTGATTGTACCAATAATAATCGGAAATATTACTAAATTACCTACAAAACAAAACAAAAAAACCCGTAAAAATCGGACAATTATTAACAAAGATTCAGTCCATTAGTTTTGGTATACATAATAATTTCTTCATCTTTAAAGACACTGCATTTACTATTCTACTACATTTTTTTCCTGGCTGATAAATACTTTATTATTTCTTAAAGGTATTTATTTATTTTTTTGTACACTTCATATTTTTTTTTCATTTAGAAAATCTCATGATGATGCACAAGGCCGCGATGCACTGTTATGTCGGAACAAAAAATCAAAAAAAAATCTCATGATCGAGGCTTTATTTTGAATTTTATCGTTGCAGTCAGTGTTTAAAAATAGGCCCTAGCTAAGCAATTTGTACAAATATTTTTGTCTATTATGTTAAATGGAATACTGTAATTGACCAAGCAAAAACAATTAATTCCTCCCTCGCACATTACATAGAATCCACTTATTGCCATATTGTTTTTCTGTTCCTTTACTTAATAAAATTTACTGCGAATTATTCGCACTGACCAAAAAGTCCTAAATTATTTAGAATTATGGGTCTTAGTTAATTTCTTCTAGAATATTTAATAAAGAAATTTAAAAGGATTGGTATATAACATATATGCAGTAAAGTTTAACCTGAGTTTGCTGGTAGAAGAAAGGGGCTTGCCCAATCTTTTCCTACACCTGCGCCTTAAATTAACTTAAAATGTCTCGTCTTGGGTCAAGTTTTCGATTTTTTATCTTATAACTTTTCTTGCTCGTTTTGTGAGGTTTTAAAAACATTTCCTCGTTTTAGTTCTGACTAGTAAACTTTAAAAATCAATTAATATAAAAAATTAAAAAAACAGTAAACATTAAAACGAGAGATGATTGGCCAGAAATGAAGGGGATCTCTAATATTACCAAAATAAAGATTTAAAAAATATTAAGACTGATTTCTTAAATTATTATTATCATTGGAGAAGTTCAAGCTTTCTCAAATTACCAAAGTTGTTCCTTTATTTTTTCTTAAGATATTACTATTAATTTTTTCAGTAAAAATCAAATTACTAGAAAAACACAAAATAAATAATTGTTTATGTATTAAAGTAAATAATATAATGAATTACTACGAGCCGTTAGTCTGGTTTTATGACATTTTTATTGTAATAAAAACGTGTTTTACGGGAGTAATGAACCATCCAAATCGATATCTGAAGCTCAATAAACCGTATTCCAAAAGTTTTAGCGAAATTACTTAACGAGTTTCGAGATGCAGTTCACTGAAAGGTATGAGCCATATTAGAGTTAAGGATTGTTTTACAATCCTGTATCAATACAACCCATAAAGAGCCAGGGGTTCAGTACTATTTAGGAAATGTACTTTTTCTTATAGTCAACGGTTGTGCAAGAAGGTGATTTGACTGAGATCACGCTCAACCACCAGATTTTCCTCCCTAATTAATTATTTAATTAAGAGTACCAACTTTATAGAGACTGGGTGTGCCCCAGAAGGGTCTTCTGACCGCAGAGTCACCTTTAAGGCTGATGAAACAAAATAAATAATTTTTCTGCCATGAGTTGAGATTCGAACCTGGGAACTTGAGCATTAGCATATCAGTGCCCTACCTCTTAGCTACCCCATTCCATAATCATCACTGAAAATCTAACAATTGTGAAAACGATTTATATCCTAATATTTGTTAACCTCGTGCGCCTGCTGACTCCGAGCAGCCACAATCCATGGATCTAGACTGATTTGTCACTGTCCTTGAACGCGAGAAAGTCGGTGGGAAGGACATTGCCAGATTGGCCCCAAAGGGATCGGCTATGGGGCTACAGGTGGCCTGCCGCTGCACCATGGAAACCATGCTTCCCAAGATTCCCTCTCCCCGAGTATGCGAGACCCGACAGCCAACTGGAGGCAGCTCACACCGACCGGGCGTAGGATTGATGACCCTACTCCCGTGTACTTAAATCAGGAATCGGGATGTAGTATAGGATACCACATCTCCCGGTCAAAGATATATATATATATATATATATACATATATATATATATATATATATATATATATATATACATATATATATATATATATATATATATATATATATATATATATATATATATATATATAATAGCATCTTTACGCGCTGTGATAAATATCAATGTTGGTTACAAAACCGATTTGATTGGCAAAAAACCTAGGTTCCTTTCCCTGATGATTAACGCAGTTGGATTAGGTAGGTACATTACACTAAGTCAGACGCCCGATCGATTTTCATCCGACATCCGTGTGTGAAAGCCCTTACTGCGTGGTTAATTATCCGACTTCATTTGATTATCACGCCCCAGATGACGATGTGAACATACCATGACGTACCGATGACAACTACACTGATGACCCTCTAGCCCAAGGAGGCATGAACTGCTTTGATCACTCATGAGGAGGAGATGATTGCGCTGGGATTGTCTGGCTGTCTGCTTTGAGTTGCTAAACAAATCAACGACTCCTTCATATTCACTTACCCAGCAAACTCCTCTGATACGAATCATCTTTTTTACAATATGCACACATTTTCAGTTCTCTTTGTAAGCAAATTAGTGCTATTGAGATTCCTCGAGTTATTCAGTGAGAATGGATAGATTAGTTAGAACTTCTTGAAGTAAAATTACATAATTAATATTGTCATGATACATCTGACTGTGGATGGAACATCAACTTTGAGCTGTTAATATTACATATTTAAATACCTGTCTTCTTTAAACGAACTGAAAGTCTTGTCTCTGGCTCTTCAAATTTTTAATAATATAACTCGTATTTCTATTTTGTAAAGAAACCACTTCGTTAGTGACAATGTAAAGTAAAAAATAACTCGTATACGAGACTGGAATGAGGCCTAATTGCTTCAATAGAAATGAGCTATTGGTCTTCGTATCAATAAGAGATTGTATAATTTCTTCATTATTTTATAAATCAAACCTATATTTGTTAAAATGAACGGTATAAATGGCACACCACTTCTTCTAAAATCCCTATTACAAAGCAGCAGGGTTGGATGGTATTGAATAAAAAAATGTATAAAAATTTTATTCGATGTATATAATTAATTTTTTGAAAAAAAAAGAAGGTTAGTGAAAAAATTTCGATATATGTAAATTCAATACATAAGTGATTAACTGTAACTGGTTATTACTATTTAAGTAACACCAAACACAAAAAGCTCTAGGATCCTTGGTAAGCAATTTTAATAAAATCGAAAAGTTTGTAAATATATAATTAATTGTGAAAATTATTTTGAAGATTGAAAATTTAGTTAAAATTTAGTTAATGAAAGTGTAGCGCAGACGATTTGTCGTATAATATTCTATTATGAAAATATTAGCTAATAATATATTATAATGGTGTGAATGTGGTCTCTGAACTCTTTTATAAATGTCCTTTATTGAGACGGATTGTAATATTTGTCAATAAATAAGTAGTTCAGTAAATATATATATGTTATATTGAAGTTCTCTTGTTGTACCTAATCGTATTTAGTAAATGTTACACCCAAAAGCTTGATCACATCTGACAGAACGAATTGATTAAAATATTATCACTGTTTCGTTATCAGTGAGAGCTAAAATATCTTGACACTGTCAACAAATTTAATTATTATATATATTTAATATCTACTTAAATCTTGTTGGTTAGGACTTAGCTTTATTAGTAAAAATAAAAAAACTCAATTACGAAGTACGAAAGTTCTATTATATTTCTGTTTCTACGACAACGTTTCAGCCCTAACTTCATTTTTAAGGAAAGAAACCTATTTTATTAAATATAAAATAACCTATTCAGTTATGTTGACAAGGACAATTCAGTTCATGTGGTTATAGTTTTTTAATGGCTTAATGGCTGAAACTTTAGTGTAAAAAAAGAAATAAAGTATGACTCATGTGATCAAATTGAGTGTTTTTTTTTCACGAAACAGTTTTATAAGACCACACGAATACAATTAATTTTCCTTTCTTATTTTTCTTTTTCTCAGTATCTTCTCATCCTTTCTGCGTGACTTTGCCTCCTCTCTTTCGACTACGCAGTACCCTTTCGTTATTCTTTATTTTCCACAAGAAACTTGATTTCTTTTAATTGTATTCCTTATTTCTCTCTATCCAGACGTCTATTTTTTCAATTTTTCTGTTTCCTCTCTCATTTGTTTTACATATCCTCTTACGCTTTTTTATTCACGGATTCTGTCAAAGAATTACTTCTTTAGTCTCGCTCGGTCCATTCTTATCATGTTCCCGTAAAATCTTAAGTCTTCTGATTCTTATTTCGGTTTCTAGGTCTTTGATTTCCCTTTAGATTTCCTGATTGGGTCTTAAAATTTAGCCTTCCTGTGTCTTCTTGAAACCATAGATTCTCCTCAGAATCCTTCTCTCTATTTTCAGTAATTTTACTAGCCTAGGGAGACATGTTATCCCGCACAGAATTACTGGTTTTATTACTGTGTTGTAGTGGTTTTTTTTTTTGCGTTAGAAGATAAGTTCTTCTTATTGCAAATATTGCCTGATGTGAAGTTTAGTTTATGCAACTTTATGACTTTCTGTTTTATATTCTCTTTTTCTAAACCATTATTGAATATCGTCTCCCCTAAATATTTAATTTTTTTGTTACAGGTATTTGTCCATATTTCATCTCTGTTATTTTCATGCCTATTTTTCTCTGTTGTCATAAATTCCATCTTTTCGTAGGAAATTTATAGGCCTGCTTTTTCTTTCTTTGTATGTATTTGACTAATTGCCTCTTTGTTTGTATCCGCCAGGAGGGCTAAATCGTCTGCATTGTTTGTTTTTATTATTATCAATATTTTTTTTTTCATGGTTTCCTTTGTAACTTAAATATTAATTTTACGAGAAAATATGTTAACGTTTACTTCTACTAACATCAGATACAAATGTTGACATTCCGATGGCCCGCCAGATACAGATATTTATACCAAGAAACAGTTTTCACATAGACCTCCACTTTTCCCTGGAGATATTCAAAACAATAGCTATCTAGATTTGATGTAAGAGGGTCAAACTTCATCTACATTTTTATTGCGTTTTCATCCAACCCCTGATCAATACAAGCCCTACTGGACCTTGTAGTCAAGAACATCAAGGAGGTGTCATAAAAAAGATTCCTTGTCAAGTACAGAAGAGAGGTGGAGTTCACATGCTCCAGGTAAAGTAAGTTATGAAAATTCTTCCTAAAAATGAGGTTATTCCTGTCAGTGTAATAATTGTCCTAGAATGAATTCATTATATTTAGTGAATATGATGCAAGTTAAGGCTCTCTCCAAAGATCTTAATATTGTTTTAAATATAATTCAAAGGTCGAATGAATAAAAGACATTTTCGAAAAAAAATTGAATTATTGCAAAGGTTAAAGGTTTTTTTGATCTATTTTTAATATTTCCTTCTTCCATTCACCTCAGTTCAAGAGTTGGCCCCGGACGAAGTTGATTAAGGCGCCAAGTGACGTACAAGTTCTTCTTATACTGAATAAAGGGAATTTTAATTAGGTTTTTTTTCAAAAATCAAAAAAATTAAATTATTACTCAAATAATATCATAAAATAAATTGTATGTACTGTCGGAATTATTATTATTTTATTACTCGGTTCAACCAGACTACAAAAAAAATTTTTAATGATTTAAGTCTGAAACGATAAACAACAATACCTGAATTAATTTAAATATTTTCCTTAAAACGAAAATAAACTGCAATTTGTTCTCAAAAGAGTGGGCAGATTTAAATATAAGATAACCTAAGTATTTTATGCTTTAATATAAAATAAGTTTAAACTTTGATAGCACCTATACAATCTTGCCGATAAAAGATGTCTGAGAGATCCACAGAAGCAGTATATACATATAACAAGAATACAATATATGAAATACATAAAACGAAAATTTTATGTTTTATTTAGTTTCTATTTTTACTTAGAAGAATCTCTTGTCAATGTTTCTTTGGAATGTGACAATTTACCAATAAAGGTTTTTTTTTTTTTTTTTTAAACTCAATATTCAGTTAAATGTTAGCTATATAGAATATTTTTCTTAAGGAACTTTCAAGGTTTAACTTTGGTCATGAAGTGCTTTTATTTATGCTCTTTAAGTGGACAATACCTTGAACAACTTATGGTTTAAAAATTTTAAATTATTTAGCTACACTTATTATTAATATTATTATCCACCTCGTATTTTGACGAGGTTTTAAATTTTATTCAATGAAGTGAAAAGGTGATTTATAAGAACCTAGAATAACTCCAAGCCAAGTTTTTCCTCCCACTAGTAGAGGGCAAAGCTAAGCTCCAGAAGATCCCAACGCTTCTCTCTCAACCACTTCACTGGTAATAAAAGCTAGTGGAGATTGATTAATTGCGATACAGACACATTTAACTTCAGTGGAGAATCTGGCCATTGCCGGAACTCCAATATATGCATATTTACAAAATGTCTTAGGGCCATTGTCGTTTTAACCGATGAAGAGCATTGTAGATCTGTGTGGTGCAAGATACGGATTGTGCTACAGTTTTTGGATAGTGAGGAAGATTCTGGTGAAATTTGTTTGGGATTAGATCAAGAATAAATGTAATACTAAGGTCAATCCGCAGGAGTTTGTTAAATCCCAAAGGGGCATCGACTATTGTCCGGAAGATTTTAGACTGGAAGCATTGAATGCATGTAATATTTGAAAATTTAGCTGTCTCTCACAGTTTTGTCCGTCGGTCCAGATATGTTTAAGGATCACCTTGTAGATCTGTAATTTGTTTATATTTTCTATTAAGTAGTCTATATAGCTGGCCACACAGTCGGTTAACTCCTTGGTAATTTAAGGTAGGTTCGTTTGACTGAAGGTCTACAGCGTCTGTAAGCCCAACCCAAAATGTTTATTTATATTACGAAATTCAGACCTGGTTTCTTGACTTATTGATTAGCAGTAGCTGACTTGCTCCTCACCTCCTTAAACTTACAGGTCCAAAGCTGGCTGTTGCATATGGATGAACTGGCTGTAAGCAGCTAAGCTCCTTTGCGCCTCCGCACTGCCGCATTAAGCCCATATCCATTTTTCACTTGATAGCTTCAAGTCCTCTTCATTATTCTCTTATTGAATTAAAGAAGTGGACTTAATAAAATCTAATAACATCTTATGATTGTTTAAATAACAAGTTCTAATAAAACTCAGATAGTTAAATCTACCGACTACTCTGCATTTCCGTTCATGTGAACATGGATAAAATAACACTAAGAAATAATCTGAATAATAACGATATGAATCCATTGAATACTGGGCTCAAATGGCGCCAAAGAACATCACGCCTCAACTGTATGAAGAAGGTAGAAGAAAAGCGGAAGAAATCCGGAAAAATAAAAGCGAATGTAAGGAGAGCCTAGATTTTTTTTCTGCCATGTTCTATGAAATAACCAATTTTTAAATAAAACAATGTTTTGTATTTTTTTCAGATCCTTTAATAGTACACACATCATAAAATTGAACGAATTAGTTACGTATATACATAAATATTTAGTTATTTTATGCTTTATGCTCTTAAATAGACTTATTTCTAACATCTACTCTTAAAGTTCCCTTTGTCTTTATACGCGTTCATTGTGAGGAAGTCAATTAGAGAAAGTCTTTCGAGACAAAAGGAAAACTTCGATGACATCTTTCCTAGCGACATTAGCTCCACTTTTAGTCTTCATATGCGTTTTCACCTTGTACTAATTGTTCAAGTCTCCAGAGCTAAATGTTAAAGTTTGGCATTGTTATTCTCATATGTACTATTTCATATTTTTTTCTTTACTAAAATCATTCATGATTTTTTTTTAAATGCCTCTTGACTTATTTTACTTCCCTCATTAGTCTTCTAGCAGCATTGGGGCTGTTCTAGGCGAATCTGTGGTCGTTCGGTTCACTTACATAGATATCGAAGGAGCGCGTGGTTTATAATAACCGGACACGATCACAAATCACTCCCACTTCATCAGGATGGTTGTCAACCTTTCGCAGACATCTCTATCATGTTTAATTTTATAGAATAAGGTTATTACCCTGTGTCCAACCCCCAATCTTGAGGACCAAGCAGCTATGTTGTTAGACAGAGGGATCACTCGCTCACGTTCCTGTGATTCATTTACGCTATACTATGCAGTTTATTTTTTTTTAATTTGTCAATGACAAATCAGTTTCAAAATTAAACTAAAAGTCGTACGACACAAGGAACTAATTTCTTACAATGTTTCCTTGAGGCAGAAAACTGTTTCATTAATATTTCTCATTCTATAAAAAAAATGCGAATCTTATTTTATTCCTCGATATTTAACTTTAATATTGTTGTTTTTTATTTACTGAAGTTCACAACTGTGTAAGACAATAATTTGTATAAGCGTAAAGTAAGAATATCAAACATAACAGTAGCTATTGATACTACTTTAATGAAGATTATGAGTTAGGAGATCTCGTGGCCTTTTTCTTTTGGATTGAGGCGAAAAGGTAGAAAAATATATGTTTCGGACCAAACCTGATAAACAAATGGAGTATTGAGGTCTTTATTTATTTTATTTTTTTTATTGAACAGTTTTATAATGCAATCTGCCATATTACATACCATATATACATATAACAAGGAAATAAAAATTAATTAATTAATTAATTAAAATAAATGAGAAACAAAAGAAATATATATATATATATATATATATATATATATATATATATATATATATATATATATATATAATAACGTACATAATTGAAATAAGAAATAAATCAATAAGTAAAATAAAGTAAATCTTCTCAACACATTCATTCTTGCGTACAATATTTGAATTCGCCCAGAGAACTCCGAGCTAAGCTTTGTCCTCCAAAAGTGAAAGGCAAAGCAGGTCTCCAGGAGATCCCAGAGCCTCTCTTCCAGCCGCATCATAGGTAAAACAGTAGAAACTGAAGGAGGGCTCGGGATTGAGTAGAGAAACTGGCCATTGCCAGGACTCCAGAAACATACTTATAAGAGATCTCGGGTCCACTGCCGTTTTAACCTTCGTTGAGGATTGTAGAAATAGTGGGAGCTGAATAAGGATTGAGCTAGAGGATTTGGATGAAGGATAAGGTTCTGATGAAAGTTTAAGAATCTGAATGGGATTATGTCAAGGATGATTTTACATAACCTCCTCCTCCAACATATCAAAATAACGAGGTCATTACCTAAACGGACCAATATTTTTGTAGGCCTCCTTTTTTTTTTGTGATCAAATTGTCCTTTATAGGTATTTATGAGTTTTTTATACCTTATTAAATTAATTAATTTATATATTCTGTACCACGAATTACTGTCTGTGTTTGGAATAACAGAAACAAATATTTAAACATTTAGAAAAGTACTATTAATTTTTAAAGTAATGTCGATTCATACTATTCGTTATGACAATGTTCTCAGGTTCAGATGGGCGTTGGAGAAAGGGTCAAGGGTTTCTGGTGCGTGCGTGACTGGGACAGGCTTGGAGTGTGGCGAGCCCACGAGTTGTACATGTTCCTCCTCATCTTGGTCTTCCCGACGACGGTCATGACCATCACCTACTCCGCGATCTGCTGGGAGATCTGCAGGGTCATACAACGCAGGTCCTACATGACATCTGGAAAAGCGTGAGTATCATAAGCTGATTTATATATAAAAGCTTCATTGATATATCTTTAAAACTATTATTCGTACATATTTTTTTTAGTTTTATATAAAAATATAACTTTCTCTTATGAATATAACTATCTCAATGAATTAATACGGAAATCAAAACAGTATTTGTGGCAAGAAAATAACTAATGCAGAACCTTTCTACTAATGATACTATAGTTTACAATGTTATTTTTCGGTATGTTTATTGGTCTGATAAATACATTACAGATTTCTGGTTCATATCAATGAAGGCATCCTATAGTTAGGGGATCTCATTTAAACGTAATAGCATCAAAACAAACCTTAAAAATCTTTTTTAAAAATTATTTATTGTAATTTACAACTGATTACAAAAATTAAACAATACAATAAGTAAATCTGCCTATTTTTTTGGTGTGGTCAGTGTGTTGTCAGGCATAGTAGGGGGTGTGTTGTTACGAACTACACGATATCAGTGTGCCTAGGAGTCAACAATCAAAGGAGGTATATCTATTTCGGACCAAATCCGCGATAAATGGAATATTAATATCTAGATGGATAATTTTATTTGTGGCGTAAAAAGAAGCGTTAAAGATTTTACGATAGATTTCGGATTGTGAGGATTGGACACAAAAGGAATTCGATAGTTTCGTAGAGCCCAAAACTCAATTCCTTACGAGTATTTCCAAATGGGCCTGATAGTGGTAATGTATACAAGCTTTTTATAGTTTACTGGAAATTTAGATCGTTTTGGTAATCACAATGAGTGAGTAAATGGTGGTTGTTTGAGTCTTGTATAAGGATTCCAGATATGGTAATGGTCTAGAAAAATACATTTAATTATTATTATAAATTCAGTTTATGAATCAAGCGTGGGATCTGAACTTTCTTTCAGCCTTGAAATATGTTGGTCTCAGAAAACTGCTTTATTCCGAGAATGAAAATTTGCAATACATTTTTAAAGTCTACAAATAATTTTAAATCCTCAAGTAATACACCTGTCATAGTAGTAATGACAACCAGTGAATGTGAGGTCGTTGGAAAAAATAATGTCATGAAAGGCATTACGAGGATGAGTGCCCAGCGGCACCTCACTCGGCGTGATATTTACATTAGGCGAGGAGGTCCCTCATCCAGCTCCTCTTCAGTCTCCTACAGACGTTACCTGGTATATTCATAGTGGCCATGTCATTTATAAGTGTATTAGGATGTCCTTGTAAGTTGTCATGGAATCGTTTGTAATGAGTTCGTATGTGTTCGTTAACAGTCGGCATATGGAGGTCAGTATGTAAGGTTATGTTGCTAACGTACCAAGGTGCTTTTGTAATTGTTCTGAATGTTTTTGCTTGAAAGATTTGAAGTTTGTTTAAGTGAGTCTTTTTAGCAGTTCCAAATATCTGTGATGCCTAAGTCCAAATGGGTTTTAGTGAATAATTGTATGTGTTCAATTTCTGTCTCAGTTTTAGTTTAGAATTTTTCGAATGAAATTAACTCAGAATTCTGAACCTTTGATTTAGCGTTTTTCGTTTCTTGATTATATGTGGGCCCCACGTCATTTTTCTGTCAAATGTCAGACCAAGGTAGTGAACGGTGTCTGTCTGTGGAATCTGTGTATTGTCAAGGAAAACTGGAGGGCATGTTTCATGTCGAAGCGTAAATGTGATGTGCTGTGATTTGTCTTGATTTAGTCGGATTTTCCAAATTTTGAACCAGTCATGTAATCTTGTTAAATACTGTTGTAGGGTCTGTGAGGCGTATGTTGGATTTTTGTGTCTTGCTAAAATTGCTGTGTCGTCTGCTTATGTCGCTGTTAAAATGTTGGGACTGTAAGGTATGTCATGGGTGTATGTGATATAGAGTAGTGGAGCGAGTACTGAACCTTGAGGTACTCCTGCTGAGATAGACCTGATGGAAGATAGTTCTGACCCGTGTCGGACCGAAAAAAATTTATCGGAAAGGAAGGATTGTAGAATTAGATAAGTACCCAGCACACATCAGCTGATGCATATATCACACCAACAACTGTTTCAGTTATTAAATGGTCTCAACACTCTCATCCAGCCCCTTTTTAGCCTTCTCCAACAGCTCGCGCAGATGATCAAGGTATATGTCTTCCAAATGGCCACTAATCAGCTGACTGTGGACTCCATGTCTATTATACTATGGAACGAAAACGGACTGACCCAACATAGAACCAAACTAGACATATACTTACACGAGAAACGCATTGATATTGCACTAATAACAGAAACACATCTGACACCACATTCTAAATTTTACATCCGTGGTTACAAAATCTACAGAACTGACCACCCAGACGGAACTTCACATGGAGGCACTGCCATAATTATCAAAACAACTCTAAAACATAATCCTTTACAATTACCCATAACACCAGAGATTCAAGCTACAGCCATTACACTATCAACACAACAACAAAACATTACTCTTGCTTCTGTTTATTGCCCTCCGAGGTATGTGCTAACAGCTTTTTAATGTTAAAAATTTATGTCAAAGTTTTATTTATTTTTTTTTTTGCGTTCTTATATCAGCTTCCATTTACTACAAGTCCTTGAAGTAGATTATAAACTCATTCAAAACATTGTCTTTGTTGAAGCTAAATTCCTGTTGGAAATTTTCCAAAAATCCATTGGCGATACATGGAACTAATGCCAAGTTAGGTTTGAATGACGCTCAAAGCCCTAATGGATGGCATCAGCTACAAAGGTAGTGAAGCGGATTTACGACCGATTGTACGCTCTCTACGTACCGTGAAATGGAAAGTTTACCCTGTCGTGGACAGAACTAAAATGAATTGAAATTAACTGAGGGTGGCCATGCTCATCTTGAAGGCCTAGTAGAAATTCAATTACCATCTATATTTGATTCGTGCCGGAACATTAATGAGCATGTTCCAAATAAATCGGATTGCCATTTGTTATTAATGAGGAACAATCCTAACCTCCATTGCTAAATCTAAACAAGAGTAACATTTATATCCTCTAAACTGAATTTAAATTGATAATTAAATTTACTTTAAAAAAATCATTATTTGGTTAATTTGTGTAGAGTGATTTCCTGTGGTACATTTATTTATTTAAATTAAGGAATATAGTTATTTACAAACATATTTAAATCAAAATGATTCGTCTGTCTAAGTTGGGTTATTTTTACAAAATTATTTTTAATAAAAAGTATAAAAAATAGAAAAAAATCATTTTCCAAGTATATTGAAATTAAATTTAAAAATATTATTAAAATTAGGGTGTACTGTTGATTAACCGATGAATGCTACTTAGAATAGGAAACTGGGCTTGGATCTCCACAAATAACAGATTCTGTTGAAGCTACATATTATAATTCTACGTTACAAGTATTCCTTTCCAATCAACATGCTTCATTCATTGAAAACAAGCCATATCGTCATTACTCAATTAGTTGATATCAGGAACTAATTGGCAATTAGTAATTTTATCATCCACGTTGTCCTTTCATATTGTGTACCCCCATACATTTCTGCATCTTCTATTTCTTCTTTTATATATTTTCTGATGGAAAATTTGCATCCTTTTTAAACTCTTAACAAACCAATTTTAATTTTCTATGTATCTTTTACCATTTTTTGTTCTCTTTTCCATTTTCTTGTAACATCGTAATTTTTTAGTTTACCTCTGGATGTACCTGCTGCTCCTCGTCATATATCCATTTTTGTAGAGATTACATTTTTTTTTATTAGCTCTTTATGTTCTATATTTCTGTTCTGCAGGATGTTTTAGTTCTTAATGGCCAAATCCGGTGGGGGAGAGGTGATTCTAGACTGAATTTCAAACAAAAACGTTCATTTGATGCATTTGTATGTTATTTTTTAAGTTGGTCACAGTTTTTATTGAATAAGCAGAAAATGCTTAAGAACTGTTCAAAATAATTAAATTCTAAGTACACCATTTACAAAAAAAAAAGTTATCTACGCTACAATGGTGTACTTAAATTTTACAGTTTCAAGCATGATATCCCAACACCACATTTGTTTAAGAAATAAGCATCAATATAGTCTTTCTTCCAATTATTATCCTTTATTTTATTTTCCTGTCACAATGAATATTTATCTCAAAGTTATTTAATAAAAGCTTAAAACTCAGATCTTTTTATTTCCTCAACTGAATTCGATTTCATATTTTCAATGAAACATCATATAAACAGCATTGTCAGTATCATCGGAAATGATGATCTAAACTTCTTAAAATGTAAATTTACACACGTTTTCTTCTTTTCTTTCAAACTGATTTCGAGGAGTATGAGGAGGAGTTACCTTGACTCTCAGCAGTCTTCGCACTATACTTCTTACTATCTTTCTCATTGACATCATTCATGCATAAACGGCTTAATACCCCTCATACTCGAGAATCCTCTACCAGACGTGTTGTTGTGAAATCCAGTTACCCAAGTGTGCCCATCCCTCCAAGGTCAATGGCGCAAGATCCTACCACCCTTCACCCAAGATATTTTATAGCTCACCTTTTCTTAAAAAGAAAGCAAGCTAACGTATAATTAGAAAAATCATGCATAAAATACAGTTATACTTGCTGTGATATGTTCCATGTTTTTCTCCTCGTTCTTTAGTCTGAAAATTCACAGCCCCGTCAAAATTTGCCCCCTTAAAAGTTCAAAAATCCGTCAAAATAATCCCCCCTCAATCATTTTGATGACGCCCCCTTTCTGGGCACCCATGCAGTTACCGGTGTCCTGAGACTATTACATCTTCTATCATATCATTTGGCCCTGAACTTACTCTCCTATTTCGATGGAATTTCTTTATCAGTACTGTTCTTCCTTTCTCTTATTTTTTACTTTGTTCTCCCTCACTTAGAGTCCCGAAGATTCATCTCGGCTACTCACATACTTGAGGTATGAGATTTCTCGACGCTTCTGATAAGCAAGCATATAGCTTCCTAGAATCCTGTTTGATTTCAGTACTGATGAAAATAAATCTACTTTTGAAATGCTTAGCCAAACATTGTTTGTTGTGAAGAAGCTCGTGCATAAAGCTCAGTATTCTCCAGCCTGACAAGAAAACACAATGCGACAACAAAAGCTTTTTTTGCGGAACAATATATAACGATGCGATAATAATCTGGAATAGCATTTACTTAACTGACGCTTAGCATATTTAGCCGGAGGTAGGGCCAGTTCGGACGCCCTCCTTCGGCGCTGCAGAATACTAATAGGGCAGAGGGTATCTCGCTCACTATTAGCCTAATCTTTCATCTCCGGCTACCTGGGCGGGGAAATATCGCCCCCGCCTAACCATTTCCCATCCATAACTGCCTTATCTAATTGGATTACACCCTCTTATTGCGCTCTTCTATCTTCTGACGTTACGGTTGTCAATGGCTGGGCAACATAACTTAAAATCATTTCAATATCATGAATGTTAAATTAGGTTTCTAGAACATAACATATCAATATAAGCTAATATTTTTATTGGCAATAAACAAATAAAGGTACGTTATGAAAAATGATAAATGATCATTTTTAAAGTTACAATTAGTTGAAACATCAGCCAATTCCTTCACAACGAACAGTCTTTTGTTTTTGTTTTTTTATGTGTTTTGGGAGGAGATTTTAACAGTTATCGAGAGGCGAGTTATCTATAATAATAATCTCATCTACATGCTTGCCTGGAAAATGATATTCATCTCAATTATGTATTTAAATCATTTTTTTTTCTTATCGTCAAAATCCGAAAAGTCTTATTCACTCATATCTACATATATTCTACGGATTTGAAATATATATCTATTTAAAGTAATAATCATTTTAATGTTTAACATTGGATAGCGTTTTTAATTAAAGCCGGTCTACTTATAAACCATAACAAATGCAAAGATTTCTCTAACCATTAAGGTGATATCTGAAACAGAAGGAAACTATTTCATGTAAAATTTTCAAGCAAATAACACAGATATATACAAAGTGTCTCAGTTCTTATTGGCCAAACGCTGAGTGGAGGGGAATGGTTCTAGACAAAATATAAATCAAAAAAGTTCGTTTGATGCATGGCCGATTCCGAACAGAAAACAAGTTAAGACCAATTTTGTATAGTCTAAGCAAAGTATTTTATTTTCAATCTTGCTATTTCGTTATATTTTTTCAGACAAAAGCTTTTAGAACTATAACCAAAGCACTATGGTACGTCAGCAACATTACTTCACATACGAAAACACTACAATAGATTTCAGAACTTTCGTGGATGTACGAATTCATTAATTCAAGAACTGTCCACAACCTACATTCACCAATATAGATCAAAAGAAGCTGGATGATTTATTACCACAACAAACAATAAATATTTAATTCTTCACAAGAAGAACTATGAGAGGACTGTCATGGCTGTGGCATATTATTCAGGGCCTCACCAGTAAATTCACTGATTGTCAATGATATTGACATGTGTGAATAAACTTTCTGAGACAATTAGAGCCAAACTACTAAGGGAAACTTGATTGTACATCCAACTATTAACTATTCACTGACTAGTCACAAATATATTATGCAATATTGATTAGTGCTGCTACAAAATTAATAATATCGTTTTATGTTAAATTAAATAATTAAATTTAAATACAAAAATCAATTAATAATGACCTAATATCCATTCTTGTTTTACTATGAGTATAACTGAAACCCGCATGCATAATAGCACACAAGACAGTTGAAAAATTGTGTAATACTGAAAAGATAATATCACGTATTTTTAATTCACTGCACGTTCGGAGACATCGTGTATTATTTGTAGAATGTTCTCGACCACTAATGGAAAACACGTTGAACATTGTATCGGATCAGAATGTTATAAATTTTTCATCCGAATCAATTCCAGACACTATTGTTACCTCGGCCTGATCCCCTAGAACGGCCCCTGAATTGATGAAGGTTTACCAGTTGGCTGGTACCCAAAGGGCTGCTCTAATAGAGTGAGCCACTGCTAAAGATAAACCGTCCAAGTTAGCCATTAATTGTTTCAGCCGAATAAGTTTCGAAACAGAATTACCAGTCCGCCAACTGTTAACTGATAGTTTGTGCTTGGCATCAAATTTCCTCGGACCCATCGGAATAATTATACAAACATTAAAATTTAATAGGAACATTTCAACAAAAACAACTTCAAATTTACTATCTATATTATTTATCAAATAAACATTTATTTTTGATAAGTAACTTTTCTTTTTCTACATCGAATGAGGATCGGATTTTTGGTATGTAGTGGGCTGAGAATTCGCCGATATTTGAAGGAGTGATAGCAGACCTCAAGAGCTGCAAAAAAGTTTATTTCTACATTGGTCTGATTTTCTGCAGAAAAGTAAGAAATATGAGTATTGGATTTTTTGTTGAATGAAATGTCATATTTTTTGTTGAATAGGGAGCAATAACTAAAGAAATATTTAGTATATAAATAATGTGGTTGCGGAGATAGTTCAAAATTCCCTCGTTACGGCGAGTGGTGGGGGCAGATCAGAAGATCTAAAAGATAACAATTAATCCGTACGAGCTGCCGGTACAGTAAGCCGCATTCCAGCACAAGTATCCACGGAGACAACACCTCCACTTGAGCCCTCAGGTAACAAATGTCTTCAGTCGGATAAAAAATGGTAAGCTGTTTTTGCACAATTCGTATAACCTACCAATCCATTAAAATACAGTCCACTTCATAAATAAGTAGACTGTTGCCTATTAAGATCTCATGAGAGTTATTTGCCTTGCCGTAATTTAAAATTTTGAAAGTTGCTTCAAAAGTAATTAATAATTGCTTTATTGTAAATCAGATAAAAATTTACTTCATTTGAAAATCAAGTTTGTTATTGTTAGTACCATTTAAATAGGACTGTTTAGCGGCTGAACTAAGCTTAAAAAAAAAAAGCTGAAGTCCTACATTAAAAAAAAATACAAGTTATTCACAATTGTTTTATTTATCATCTTCTAACTATACTACACATATCTTACTTTAAAAAAAAAAATCTTGTTTAATATAATAAGATTAAAGCTAATATTAATTAAGGTCATGGTTTATCACCAAATAAATTGAGCTTTACCTCAAGTAGTGTAAAAAATGAGGGGATTTGATAATCTGCCACCTAAAAGTACCAGTGTTTTTAGCAAAATTTGCCACAATAAATTGTTGCAAAAGTTTTATTTCTTTTTTTTTTCATGATCTCAGATATATAATCCCTAAATATAATCAATTCCTTCTCAATCACTTTTCAGTTTGCGAAATTTTGAAATGTTTCTTGATATCTTTCCGGCTTTATATGCCCGAAAATGTGTTTATGAGGACAAAAAAAATATAACAACTCAATGACAAATATTTTTTTAATGCATAATACCTTCCAATCACAAACTTAAAAATATACAACTCCCTTTTTGTATGGCCCTTTCATTACTTTTAAAAGCCTTTCCACTAATTTGGCAAATATAGAATAGAATAGAATAGAAAAATTAACTTTATTCTGGGACTATGCCTCTTAATAATAACAATAGAAACATAAACGATGACCAATTCAGTCCTTAAGACCTGATTACATAGAGATTACATAAGCAGAAATAAAAATAAATAACTACGTACATTTATATTTATAAAAAAAAAAATGAAAAAACAAATAAGAAAGGCGAAATAAAATCTTCTTTACTTAAATAAAATTGTACAGAAAGGTTAATTAGATTAATCATGTATAATATAATTATTAATTATATAATGATGTAATCACAATATTCCTCACAAAAACAAAACCACAAAAAAAAAAATGTATTAAGACAAATATATTAATATTCCTTGACAAATCTTATAGTTTTTATGAATTAGAAATTCAACATAATTTAGCACCATTATTTTGAAATTTGGAATAAAGACAAATATACTTAAACACTACAAGACCACTGACGGGTCTTAGCTTCCTCCCTCTCCCCCAAAATGGAAAAATAATTTTTTTGTTTTCTGTTGATTCATAATTGTTTTTGTGATTGATCTAAACTAAATACTTAAAGAAACACAATATATTCTCTTTTATCACGTGTCAAGAAAAAATATTTTAAAAATATACCATAAAAGCATGCTTCTATAATTATCTCCATATTTTTACTTTCATTTACTTTTTTTCGGCCTTCAAGGACTTCTTCATTTCATGTAGGTAGTTTTTTCTTCTTTTTTCCAGATTAAATACAGAAGAAAAAAAGCCTCCCCCAAAATTAAATTCTGGATCCACTCGTATACCGTTCTTTGTTTTAATCTCAAAAAACTCAGGTGAATAACCGTAATTGACAGAATAAATGGAAGAAATATACGTGAGAATTTCAGAACCAGTCCAGAGCGAAAAATACAAATATGCCAATTTGGAATTGGTTCGGCAATTTGAACAGTATGAGATGATTAAATGGTTGAAAGCTGATCCGTAACAACTGATTATCCTGCAAACGTGGCGTTCTATAATACACAACTCAGGGATTTCTAGCTCATTAATTGATTCTACGTGCTCATCAATTAGGAGGGGAATAATTATCATAATTCGCGCATTCATGTGTACTTTATTGCTTCGTGGGTGTCGTGTCTGGAATATAATGAGGAAATGTGTACATTTTGTGACCACGTTTATGAATATTTATTATTAAACATACATTACGCTCTTATTATTATTTTAATAGATTATTCTCCTGTAAAATTTCCCATTGAAGCCAGACCGTTTCTGCCTTGAAGTTGATGAGATTGAGGAGGCCTTGGGAGACGGTTCTAATTGTTGGGGAGACTTGTGAGATGTGTGGAGGAGAGAGCTTGTGGCGAGCCAATATCTACTTTAATTAACAATGAATAAGTGTTAGCTGTAACCTCCATGAACAGCTTCTCTCTTGTCCTATATACCGCTCTATCTATGTAGGAAAACTGGGTAGGGTTGTGACAATTTTCATTTAATCGTCCTCGATCCTGTTAGCATACCAATCAGATAGAAAGAGGTGTTTTTCATAGTTAAGTGTACACTTTATGACGTATAAATACTAAAAATTTGTCTGTAAATACAATGGTTATCTCATAGTAGAAAATAAATAAATAAGTTAAATAAAATAAAAAAATGAAAATGTCACAACCGACTCCACCCTAATGACGGTTGTGACAGTGCTTGTATTTTATGTCTGGTTTAAAAAAAAATCACTTCTATTTTATTATATGTTCATGTTAAAAAGTTATTTTTTTATTGAATAGCTTTTTCAAAACTATACACAAGTTAAAAGCGATAAAGTAGTCATCTCCCTTCATGAATCTATTATTTATTCTACTGTATTATTTTAATTTTTTTTTAAATATATTTCAAAACCAATTTCTGCATCATCATTAATGATGCTTCAACTCCATCGAGAACTATAGTGGAAGAAGAGTAAGAAATAGAATTATTTATTAATAAAATTCTATTGGAGTTGTTTTCTATTGATAAAATGCTAATAAAAATTAAAAGCTATTAAATTCTGTTGATTATTTATGCGAATAAACATTGTATTTTATTTTTAAAAATATAATGTTATAAAATATATTCACTTAAATATAAATATAACATATGAAAATGTTTTTGTTTTTTCTGCAGTTCTAATGACTCGCTGAATGTTTTCAGACTATTCTAGGAAAGTGACATGTAATTTCTGCCGCTTAAGTTACAGGAATTTGTCACAGCAGCAATAGAACAATGGGCGCAGATAGTTGTAATTTCTCACATGTCAAAGCCACTTGATCTCGCTTAAATCAACACGATCGGTCGCCCACACTCCTGAATCTCGGTCATCCCCCGTAGAGGGTTCTTGTCGAAATATCAAGTATGGCGATTATATTTTCTTTTGGATCAAACATCAGATAGAGAACTGTAAAAGAAAAGAAAAAATCTGGTTCACAGATCACACAACTTTCTCTTACCTCTCTACTTTGAACGGAAATTATTGTCTAGCCTAATTGGATTAGTAAAAAACCTTTTGAAGTAAATTTTAACGGAGCTATTCCTTTAACCTAAAACCTAACCTGTGAATACTCATCACACCTCTAAAATAACTAAAATTTTATTTATTATATCGGCGGTATACAATTAAAAACTTCGTAACTCCATCTGACTTTTTGAAACACTTATCCCTGAGCTCTATATACAAAGATTGATTTGAAAGTAGAACTATTTATTTTTTCTATAAATGAGGGAAGTTATATTTTACTACATAGTAATGCTTATAAAAACTAAATCTGAACGATATTTATTGAGTTTAATGTAAAATTGACTAAAACTTGATTTCACAGTTATCGTATTACAAAATATAAGTTTTTTCTACACAAAAAAAATTTAAGTAAATTTTAAAAATTTAAACAAACAGAAAAGTTATAGTACAGGTGGTGATGCAGTTTTTAAAGAAATGATTGAAAATTACCACAAAAAGCCGAACGTTATATGTGGGATATAAACAAATAAAAGTTTATTATTGTTGATATAGAAATTTTAAGTATTTTTCGGGGATGAAAATGTAAGTCCTAGATTTATTCCTAATTAATTTGAAGATCTCGACTACGCCGGTGATCTATGTCTTCTTGCTCAGCGATTCAATGATCTGCTAGATATGCTAGATGTATTAAGCCGAATCGCCAACCGATTTGGACTGCGGATCAACGTCGATAAAACATAGGAAATGAGATTAAGTCAGCGATGTCGAAATCCACTTGTTCTGAAGGAAAGTACCGTAGAGCCGGTGGAATCATTCATCTACTTGAGAATCATGATCGCCAAAGAAGAGGGTTCGTTGGAAGGTGCTAAAAGCCGAATGAAAAAAGGAAATGGGTCATTTCTTCAACTTTACTCAATGTGCAAGGACAAGAAATTGTCCAAAAAGAACAACAAAATAAAGCTGTTTAATTCCGATGTAAAATAGATTCTGTTCTTCGGCAATGAAACATGGAAGGTGACTTAAATCGTTACCTTGAAGCTTTAGAACTTCATCAACCATTGCTTGCGAAAAATCCTGGAGATCTGGTGGCCTGAGAGAATCTCTAACGAAAGTGGAGCCACACAGAGCAGCTTCCTATCCACCTCGAATCTCGAAATAAAGAAAAAAATGGAAATGAATAGGACACACTTTGAGGAGAGAGATCTGAAAAGAAGCATTACTACGGAATCTCCAAGGAAGAAGAAGAAAATGGAGATCTAGCGCGGATCTGTTCAAAATGACCTGGGGCAGTCTGTCTAAGAAGTAAAAATGATTGCTACGAAATGAGTGGAATGGAAAACTTGTAAATGCTCTATGCTCCACCAGAACTAATCGGTGATAATAATAATAATAATTAGTTAATTAACTTTATATAACGTAACATTATTATATCCCATTTTTATATTTTATATATAGAAAATGAGTAACCTAATAAATGATGAAAATATTTTTGAAATGAGTTAAAAAGCAAAGCTTCGATCTAATTATTCTTTAAAAAAAAAAAATAACATTCGGCATACAACCCTAAGAATTCTCACGAAACAAGTGTAAGGAGATAATTGAAAGAAATGCAGGATTTGTCAGTTACGAGCAGCAACACTGACCTGTATTACTCCAGCACAGACCCGTCACTATGTTTAGTATCGATGTCCGACTGAATCCAAAGTGTGTGGTGAGTTTTGATATAATTTTCCCGGCCCTGGGAGCTTAACGAATGAGGAACAAAGGGCTGACCTATGAATAAAGGACCCTGTTGAAGTACTCCTGCTGCTCAGACAGTACAAAGACTATAGCGGATAATTTATTTAGCGCTGCCGTAAGTAGAAGGACGCCTTCGCTAATGACTGTTTGAATAAGGCAAAGGATCCCCTCCTCTAGCTTAATTACTTTCTACTCCGTGCCTCCCCAATTAACCTACTCTAACTGATTATTGACACTCCACTGTAAACATTACTCTAATGCTTCTTCGGTTTTGATAAAATGTCGACTTTCTGGTGATCGTTGTGGTATTGAAAGATTTTTTTCTTATTTCTCATAGTTTAAAATTAGATCGCTTATGAAAAAATAAACTGCGTTCTTTTACTGTCGAACCATCAAAAAAACAAACAGACAAACTGAGTCTAGAGAACTTTAAATCAGAGAGAGAACTTTAACTTCTGCAATTGCATTAGAACAGGAGCCTGATTGTAATTAGAGTAACCTCTTCAACATACAATCCAGGATTCTGGCTAAGGGTGCTAGAGAATGAGATTGCAAAAAGTATTGCATATCTCCAGCCCTTTAATGAAATCGTCTGCCAATACACCACTGATGGAACTTCTTTTTCCGTTTCCTGATGCGTCAACCTTAATTAAAATTCTCAAATATGAGGATGGTCATCATAAGACGTTATGAAAACAAGTATTTCTAAACTTTGCAAAGCATCCTATATTATTTTATATAACTCATTTTAAATCGTCTTATTTTACCTTATTATTAAACTTTATTACTATTAAATTTTATGAAGAGAAGAATAGTCAAAAAAGAAGGCAAAAATAAATGATAATATTTATTTTTACATATGCCGACGTTTCGACCTGAAGTTCAGGCCTTCATCAGGGCTAAGAAAATAACCAGATAACAAGGTACGAGAAACATAAGTAGTGATGGTAAAAAAAAAATAATAATAAAATAAATAAAAAATTATTAAAAAAATAAATGAATAAGTAAATAAAAAATAATAAATATAAAAAAAGAAATAAATATAAAGTAAAATGAAATTGTTAGAATAATGACTAAGAACTAAGAGATAAATAATAATAACCGTTACAAAGGGTGGAATGATGAAGTAGGCATAATCAAAAAGGGTGACATAAGTGTTACAATGGGAATCTTAGAATAAAATGTAAAACATAAAAAAGAAATATGAAGTTATATAAGAAATGAAAATAAATAGTAAAATTAAGACATTGAGAATGGAGTAGTTAGATTGAAAATTGAGATATTGTAAAGTCTATCAAGATGTACAGACAATGTATAATATAATAAAGAGTAAAAAACAGAGAAAAGGAATGAAAGGAAGGAGGGAAGAAATTGAGAAAGCTGAAATAAGAAAGAAATAAAAGAAGTACTACCTGCCTCCTTAAGTGTTGCAGGGACTGAGCACCCCAACTATTCTTCTCTTCATTATCCACGACAGTCAACCATTTACCAATTATTACATTTTATTATTATATTTAATTCTTATAGACTTTTTGTGTGTAAGAATTAAAGATTTGTCCTTAACCAAATGTAATCTGTACAATTGAATATTGAATAATATGAACGCTAAAATATAATATATTATAAAGCTAAACCGAACATGCATGTGTATACAGGATATCTCAGTTCTTAATAGCCAAAGTATGAAGGAGGAGAAGGGGGATGTGATTCTAGACAAAATGTTTTACTTGATCATACTTCATTCATTATGTTATATATTATAACCTCTATATATTCATATGTATATATATAATCTTAATCATAGTTCAATCCCATACTATGTTCTTACAATATTTATTATATTATATTTTATTGTATTATTATACTGTATAATATATTGTGACTGAAAAAAAATTAAATTTTGTAAAACTTATAATTTATTAATGGCACCAATAGATAGATATTGCCATCTGGTCTAACCAAACTTTTATTATAGGTTAAATAAACTCTATACTCCAAACTCCAGACTATATATTAACGGTCCACAATGAACGTCTATTACTTGTAACATGTAAAGTTTTTCCACATACTTTATCTTCAAACTCTTTTCTCATTTAATTCAGCTGAGGTATCTGGCAGTAGGATAATTGATTCAGATATTTTCACACCTAATTAGATAGAAAAAATCAACATGTTATGCCCTCCAATATCAAATTTTTGCACTATTGTTAACATGATTGTTTTTTTCATTTCTGCTATAGGACGGAAAAAGTATGTTAATGCGTAACGACAGGATTACCATATTGGATTGGTTGATATAGGCGTATCCTCCTTTCTTTTTAGGAGGAAAGGTCGAAGTACTATTGCTTCCTCCCAATGTTATTCCAACGGGGAACTTCCAGTTACTCTAATTAGAGTAGACCTTTGTTAACTCTGTCAGGAGGCAATTAGTTAAATGTAGTCTTGTCTAAAGCTCTTGCTTAAGAATTTCTGACTGAAGAACTGAGGAAGCACAGTTACCAGAAAAATGGTATGCAGTGAACGAAATACCCATCTTCAAGTTTACCATCTCATTCATATCAAGACCTATTTCTCATGTGAAATTAATGAATTCCTTATAGTCCATGATACACTCCCCTTTTTATTAAATCATTAACATCCGCCTAAAACTTCGTAAATTGCCTTATTTCATCATAACCTACAACTATTTTATTTACGAAAACTCTTAGAGTTGGGGAGTTTTCAATCTGGAGATCGGCAAACTTTGTCTATTTAATTAAGTACTAAAAATTCGTAAATATCTACTTACTTTCCACTTGATCGTAAGATAATTTTATGACAAAATATAAAAATGGCCTGCAAAAATATTTGGCCGTTTGGCCTATATAACCTCGTTATTTTGATATCTTGGAGATGTAGTTCACACAGTCAAACGGCCCTATATTTTTAAAAGACACATTTCTTCTCGATTTTGTGCTCACATTATCTTACGATTCAAGTGGAAAGTAAATGGGTACATACAAGTTTTTAATACCTAATTAAATAGACAAAGTTTGCCAATCTGCAGATTGGAAACGCCTCAATTCCTAGAATTTTCGTAAATAAAATAGTATTAGATACAATGAGATAAAATTTTGCGAAGTTTCAAGCGGATGTTAATAATTTGATAAAAAAGAGTCTGTAACACAGACTATTAACCCCTATAACTATATGAGATAGAATTTTGTTTATTCTGATTTTGTCCTGATAATCATTTGTCTAACTTTCTGTTAAGTATAAAAGTTCTAAACTTTACTGACCTTGATAAAACACTCACTTTTGTACGTATGCAGGGTGTTTCAGGATTAAATGGCTAAACTGCAAAAATGAACGAAGGATCTCAAAACAAGAAAAAAACTCCGCAAACCGTTAGTTACGGAGATATTCACACCTAAAGATTTTTGTTGTCATGAATTATTTTCGTTATATGAAATACATAAAACCTATTTATTTGTTCTAACTACTTTATTAATTAAATGTAAACATTAACATTCATAATAAATGTTGTTCAAAGTGATTTCCTTGAGCATTAAGAGAGGCTCGGCATCTTTCTTCAACAGCAGCTGTGACAAAACGGCACTGGATGTGTGTTATTGTTTTACAAGATTTAATTATCCTTCTTCGCAGGGAATGCAGGTCATTGACCGGACTTGCATAGACTTGTTGTTTAATGTCACCCAAACAAAAAAATGTAGTAGTCTGGAGAGCGTGCAGACCAAGCCACTGGTCCTGCACGGCCAACCCGTTGATTGGGATATGCCATATGGGATATGATTGAACAAGTCCTGTGAATTACTACCAATTGATTACGAAGACCAACTCCACCGTCGTTCTGCCACTGCTGCTGTTGAAGGTGCCAAGCCTGTCTTATTGCTCAAGGAAATCACTTTGAACAACATTTAATATAAATATGAATGATTAAATTTAATAGTTAAAGTAGTTAGAACAAATGAATAGGTTTAATTTATTTCATATAACGTAAATGATCCATAACAACGAAAAATTGTAGGTGTGAATATCTCCTTAACAAAGCGTTTGCGGACATACTTTCAGAGGACATTTTTTTCTTGTTTTGAGGTCCTTAGTTCATTTTTGCAGTTTAGTCACTTCACCCTGAAACACCCTTTATAATAATTTTGTTCAATAATACTGTTTTCCTGTATGTTTTAGAACTCTGAATTGCGAGAGTTACCCGCTAAGCTCAAAACGAACTGGTTTCAAACCGAAAATGCGACTGGAAGAAGACAGCCACACGGTGAGGCAGGTACGTCTGTTTGGAAACCTTGGACTATTAACAACTAGGTCACTTAGGACCTGTTTTGTTTTTTCAATAACTCCTAATCAAAACACCCCCTTCACCCTTCAAAGTAGAAGACCGCTCTGCACTTGAGAAAATACTTGTGGCTTACACATATAGTTGGTAGAGTTGCAATTCCTCACTAAATGTAAATAAGTTTGTAATATAATGCACAGTTTTTTTTTTTCTTTAAAAAGAAATAATCCACTCAAGAATAATCTTTCTACCAAATAGCCAAACAAACATATATACAATCAGGCTTATCCTTTTCAAAAGATAAAATATAGACAAGGAACTCCTGAAGGATACAACGTGGTCTTATTATTCTTTCATAATAGAAAATAAACAGTGTAATGCCGATTTACATCGGTTTACAAAAATACAGTTGTATGACATGAACATATATGATAAACATCCTTCATATAGTATTGTTTCATAAGTGCTTATAAAACAAAAGATTATCTTGTTTTAAATTATAAAAGGGTGTTTTACTCTGTAGGACATTTTCTAATGAATAATTATTGCTTATGTATTTTACGATAATTTTGAATCTTTTTTTTATTGCCATTGTCAATCCTTTCGGTTCAAATGATCTCAGTCACAGTGCATTATTTTTTTATTTATACAAGGAAGTAGGGAAAACCAACCGGATCGCGTAATTAATAGCGAATGGATATAAGCTTGGTACATGGATTATTGACCGCATAGATGCTGAATGCTGAAGCCCCGGGGCATGTAGCGTTCTCATCACAGCAGACTCCTGTCTTGATATTAAAGACTCTCTCTCATATTAAATTAACAAAACTTTGTTTTTAAATAAATAAATCTTCCAAAAATCAGAATAAGTCAATTGTTGGTGGACCTTTCTATTCCAGGTTTTGGGCCTGATTGGTTTTATTTCCACATAAACTTGTGGCATTTCAGCTTAGCGGGCCTGATTGTGTTAGTTCACCAGCGCTGGATGTTTCAGGTCACCGCGCCAGATCCATTAATTTTATGGAATGGAAACATGACATTGACGGCTGTCTCGGTGTTTTCACAACACATTAACCATAGTTTTTTTTTCAATTATTTCTGATTGGTTTTTGTACAATTTTCTAGGAAGTTCAAAAATCCAATGAAAATTAGTAATAACTGGCCGCAAAGTTTTTTATTTAAGTCGCAGTTTTTTAAACAGACAAATTTCTCCGACAGAGTACGCAGTATGTCACCTTAGACTAATGATCGAGAGAAGAATGACCTTGGGCCCATATGTCAAAATGAAAAGATAGACTTTAGACAGGTGGCTGAAAATACGTACTCTCTACTCTCGATTTCAACTCAAATTACACGGTCACAACAGACTTATAAACGAGAAGGCCACGACTGACATGCCCATCTGGAGGCCATTAAAAAGGAGCTGGATGATGTATCTCCTCACCTGAATCAAGGAAATAAACAATAACCAGAAAGAGGTGCTGCTGGGTGCTACCCTTCCTAATGACAGCAATGCCCGTCATTTAATTTAACTCAACAAACCTGCTGATTGTCACCATTTATTTCTTGTCACCAAGTGGAAAAAGTAAATAATAATTCGTAGTATTTTTAAATCAGCGGTTTTGGAATGGCAGACAAGGTTAGTTTAATTTAAAATACCACAGGCCTTCGTAATTCATACTCACACATTCTTCTGAAATGTTTACCCTTTTTAGGCCATGACTATTTTGCCTAAACCTCCATTAAGGTTAACCTTAGCTATGAATTGTTTCTCTTTAACGTTATTTGACAATATCACCAGGCTTAATATTTCTTAACTACCGAAAAGTATCAAAAGTATAAAAATAAATCCAGCTGGGTCGGCTTATATTCTGTACACATATAGACCTTACTTGACACATGATATGCCAGTTAAGGGCCATTTGAACCCTTTTTAGGACTTCGACATCATTCCGTGGGGCACATGTGTTGACTTCATATAGAGAAGTGCATTTTAGATATCTTATCAATCGAGCTGATATTGTAGATCATGTTTGTCGGATATAATTAAAAGAGCAGTCAGCATCTTTCCATAATGTTCTCAGAGAATTCAGTGTGAACCAGCATTATATATATATATATATATATATATATATATATTTACTTATTTCCATATTTTATTATAATTTATTCACTGACCAAAATACTAATTATTCGCACTATCAACTAGTATATATATATATATATATATATATATATATATATATATATATATATATATATATATGTATATATACACTACTGTATTATATACATTATATATATATATATATATAATGTATATATATATATATATATATATATATATATATATATATATATATATATACTAGTTGATAGTGCGAATAATTAGTATTTTGGTCAGTGAATAAATTATAATAAAATATGGAAATAAGTAAATGCAAGAGGAGGAAAACATATTCTATATACCAATTATGGATTAATTGTACATATAAAAATATAACCATAATTAGTACAAGTATTTTCTCAAGTTGAATATCTATAATTTTATTTTAGTTATTTATTTATAATGCAGTATTTAATTTCCTTTTCTTTTGTTTGCTTTTTAACGAGACAAAAAAAAATACCAAAAAACAAAATTGATATTTCCCTTTTGTGTTTTCCTTCTAACGAAAGGTTGTCTTCTTTTCAAGATGTCTAACTACAAGAGCGAAAGACAGGTAAGTGGAGTATCAAATATGTGGATCTATGGGCGGTCTAAACTTTATTTCTTCTCCTTTGGTGTTTGGGGTGTTTGCTGCATGTGTTTGCTGCAAAATCATGACACATTCATTGTCCGTATAACACTGCACAAAATAATTTTTCTTAAGCAACAGGCGAATTCTACATCTCTGGTACCCATTGCTTCGTAATTTTATTTTCTTCTTAAGCTAATTTAACCCTGAAGTGTGACAAATTTGGTGTTTCTAATGGCTGTAGGTTCTATATGGCTCATCAAATACTTTCATTGCCTATTGTAGCATGATAGTCATGATAAGTGTTTATTTATGTTATAAACATGATTTTATTTTCATTTCATTTTTTATAATTCAGGTTTAATGGCACACTCTACTTAGTTTTCTTGTATAAATATCAATAGTAAATGACAAATAAATTCCTAGGAGTTGAAGTTTAATAGATATTTAAATAATAGTAGGTTCGAAATAATGATATTGGATCATATCAGTATGATTATCATTTTGTTTTTTATTGTTTTATTTTTAATTAATGAATACAATAATAATAACTCAGCAGATACTTTATCAAACTATTTAGATAAATTAAAAAAGTTAATAAAAGAAATGCAAGTACAGGATTCATAAATTTAAATTAAATATTTTAGAATTTGAAGTCTTATCTAAATACTATAATATTGTAATATATTACAAAACATAATGATAAAAAAAATTATCTTTCTAAATAAAAATTATTAAAATTTTCATTTTATAAATATATATTTAATTATTATATAAATACCTCCTCACTAGGACGAAAAATAATAATAAAAAGGAACTAGCTAAATTGGGAAAAAAAGTATAAGATAAGCATAAAGAAATCTTAACTAAATGTTTTAAGCAACAGTATAGAATTCACAAAAGATGTAAAGATGAATTGGGTTATAAAAATAGATAAAACAACTTGAAAAATTATTGTTATTTACATTTTCACGCTTTTCTCTAAAGTATAATAGAAGACACCTAAGTAAAAGAATTTAAATATAAAAATCCATATTCATTAAAATGAAAAATAATAAAGCCAAATTAAAGACAATTCTATTTTTACATGAAACTCTATTCTTTTTTACCAAAAGTATTATAAACCTCACATAATCAGAAAATAATTCTTCAGTACAGTAAAGATCACTTCATAATTCCTCGATAGTGCAACTTCCCAAGAGATTTATGGATAATAATCTATATAATGGAACACAAATAATTTAAATGTGCTAGAAAAAAAATGTAATAATAATATATTTTAAATTCCTAGGGTATATGTATACAAACAAAAAAATATTGAATCCAAAAGCCTGTCACAAAAATAAATTTAAATTTTCAAGAAATTTCATACATATGTAGAGTCTTGTATGACGGAAATAAGTATTGGTTTGTATATTCATCATTTTCTTTAAAAGTTATCACAAATAATTGTATTTTATAACCAGATAGCTGTTGAAACTTGTTTTATTTTTTATTTATTTTAAGAATCTCATATCATATTTGTTTTTATATTTAAGGTGACTGACTAATAAATTACATTTATCATAAGCTCCTTCATATGCATAAAATGAATGATGAAGAATTAAACATAAAATTTTCCTCATTAACAGATAGCTATCAACATCTAATTGGTTTCTTGGTCTATTGCTTTTACACTTAGCAAAGCATGTAACTGTAAATAAATCTATAAACATTATATGCTTTTAGATATTGATGTAGATATAATGTTTGATGTTATAAATTACATACATCATTGACTTATTATCTTTTGACAAGACAGTTTGTGTACTATTCTATAATTCAAAATAATTTAAATGAATTGTTCATTTGCTTTGAGGCAAGACTGAAGTACAATATTGTTGTATATAACTTCCGTACCATTATTGTACACAATTATACTACAGAATCTATTCCATGGCTCTTTTAGGGAACAAAATAAATAAAATGGCTTGATTAAATATCTCTACTAAATATTCAAGTACAAGAAACACTATAGCAATTACCAAGTTACTAAGATCTTAAAAACTATGAATTAATAAATCACCCCTTTATAGATTTGTATTGCCTAGAGGACAGTTACTGGTACAACTGTCAGATTTAGGTTATGTATTCGGTTGAGCTCAATGGACAGGAATGTCTATCAAACCATTGCTCTTATCCTATCGAGTCTCATCATAAAATATTTTTATAAGTTACAAACATAAAACTATACAACATGCCCAGAACCTGTAAAAAAATTAGTACTTGGGTTGATTTTATTTCCATAGTTTATTTTCTTTAATACAAAACTATTATCTTAAAAAAATGTTCACTTACTGCTCCATTGGATGAATTTTCAGAGGAAAGGAAACTATTTATTTATTATTATTATCTTTTTTAATAAATCTTTTAAAAGCTGAGAAAAGATAAATTTATATTATATTTATGATGAATGTTTCAGATATTAGAAAGGTTTTTGTGCTGTTTTTTATAAATTAAAAATTGTAGTAAATTAGAAGTACTATTGTTCAAAAATTAAGACCCGTTATTAGGTATATTTTAATCTGTAAAACATTACAAAAATTACAAGCTATAATAAAATATTCAAGGAACATGATCTCATTAAATTTTTAGGAATTTCTTCTTTTTTTTTTACCAAAATTGACTTCCATCAAACACTTATGTTGTCAGTTGGTTGTTATATTAAAATCACTGAAATCATACATCTTTAAATTTTACATTCAAATAATATTTATTTATAAAATAAATAGTGTTAAGTGTAAAAATAATGATATTTAACTTTTGATTCATTTTAATAAAATGAACATTGCATTCATATTTTTACATCAGATGATTTTAAACTTACGAATAAAGCTGATATACATATATATATATATATATATATATATATATATATATATATATATATATATATATATATATTGTTCCACTCTTTATATAGATATAGAGGTTGTCTGAGTAATATAGAGACTTGTAGTAAAAAAAAATGTATTTTTCGATTACAATGAAAATTCGAATTTGAAGGTTTGTCGAAATGCGAAAAAATAATCTCAACTTCGTTTCCCATTGAAAAAATATTTGAACCAACTTTACTCCTTCGGCCGGTACAAATTGTTTCATTTCGGAGATAATTTTTTTTTAAAATCATTTTGTAGGAAATCAAGGAAGCTTTCAAATAATGATGGGCATAATCAAACAAAAATTGTATACTTTTTGAGTTATTCGCAAATATTAACTTGAACCCATCGTAACTTTGTTTTCATACTCTTTTCGGGGAAGGATAATATATACATAAATTAAGCGGGATTCAAGGAGAAGACTTTATCCAAGTTTAATTAAAATCATTACATCTGTTTAGGCGGTACAGTCTATAGCGGTACAGACTATCATTTTTATAATTTAATGCTGACATAAAGTTGTAAGTCATAACTAATATTGGATCCTAATTGGTCCATAAGGAATATTCTGGCATCATTTTTACTTTCATTTTTTTTAATATTCTTTTGAAAACAAACAGAAATACAGGACTGAATTATCATAAAAAATTTAACTGTTTACGGGAGCTATTAACTACAGGAAGCATCTGTGAAGAGCCCATCTGTCTCTTGCTAACGATACTAACCGCTGCTGTTTGGGCGCCGTTTATTGTGAAACCGCAATGAGTAGGAACATCACATTAGCAATATCTGTTCTCCAATGAGCAGTTCTAGCTATAAACCACTTTCCAGTTGCTCTTTATAGTTCAAGCAGTTAAGATAATTAATATTAATCAATTTTAATCCTATGCAATTATATAATAACCTCTTAATTGCTTGTTTATTTGGAGTTATTTTCCTAATATATTCTAATTGGGACATGATTGGCGGATTATCGTATAGATGGGCAAATGATAGCCAAAGCAGAGAAGGTCAAGATTTATTTTGTGGATCCGCCGTGAAATTAATTGTTGGATTCGAATAGGCTCATTTCTGAATTGAGGTTGCTAATATGGTGCTTTAATACACTTAACCACTTAAGCCTCAGAACTTGTTAACTAAATTACGTTTATGATCTCAGTTTTATTTGTATTTGTGGAGGACCTCATTACTGAATATAGTCAGATGATTATATTTATTATATCTTATTCCGATAATCTCTTGTCTTGAATGTAGATCTTGTTGCGTACATTATTGCTATTTCCAATTACAACACAAAATCTTGGTCAGTGTTCATTTTACCGATTTCGAGACAATTAAAATAATAGAAAAATTTTATAAAAAAAAAAATGTTTCAGGTGAGCCTGAAATTAAGGAAAACAATACTGTATATAACCTAGGGTATATGTAGTGTTGTATGCAAGTAATGTGATAGAATGTAAAATATGTCGAAATCAGGATATTATTATTTATTTGATCGTCGCTTCTGTCCTAAAGGATCATTGGTGCTTAGCTGTTTTTCTTTTTGTATATGCCAATAATTTTCAAAAGAATCATAATTTTTCAATGATTTTTTTTTTCATTATCTTCCAGTAGGAATTATAATATATTCATACTTATAGGTAATATCTGTAATCCGCAGGTAAACATCTTCATTTTTGTTTTTGTTCAGAGGAGTCAATATTCGATCATTTTGAGCTATTAAAATTCGTTTCTTAGTTCTAAAAATTTGTTTCGAAATCTGTAACCCGGAGGTAAAGGACACCATGCAAAATTTTTGTATTTACTCAGGAAGCCAATTTTCCATAACTTTGAGCTATTAAAATTTTTTTCTTAGTTTCTACATTATTTAATAAAAAAAATAAACATGGTGTCTTTTACCTTCGAGGCACGGGTATAAGTATATTACTTTCTACTTCACATTTTTTCTTTCTTTATAAAATTTTCAATATCATTTTTATTAGATCTTCTTCTTTATTCACACTTATTAATTAACAATCAGTAAGTCAGATGGCAATGACAATGGGGGGAAAGCAGTGCCCAGCGGCATAATATTAACATCAGTTTTTGGTCGATGAAGTAATTGTATGGTGTAAATGTGAAATTTTACATATAAAAATCATACATGCTAGATCATCAATCATCCTGTCATTCGTCCTTCGCTTGAAATGTCTTATATCTTCGTCACTCAGTCCTAAATAAAGTTGAGGTGACGCATGGAGAGGCCGTATGTTAGGGTGGACTTCTTTGGATCCTTTTCTCAAGTGATCCTTCAGACAATCAGGGACTACACGTTCAGTCCTGACACTGCCTATATTGAAAGCTTTTCTGTCAATCGGAGGAATTCAATTCACTGCTCCTGGTGGATTTAAAGAAAAGATATACTAACATGTCTGCTCTAAACAGACATTCATAATGCACATATTTTTTATAATTATCTGTGTTCAGAATATAGATTTTTTTTTATGACGTTTTGTTATGTAAATGGCCTGTTTTCTGTAAAACATTTCACTATTTTTCAATAGGCCATATTCCACAAGATATTTTAGTTAGAAAAAAAAATTTTTACGTCATTATTGTATGTGGTGTTTCTTGTAGGCGAACTACATATGAAATGAAATAAAATGAATGAAAAAATAATTTTATTCTGGGACTACTGTCCCCTAAAAATAATAACAGAGTTACAAATTTATGTATCTTAGTCTGACATAGTAAAAATACCAACTAATTTATTGTTAATTGTTATTTCAATTGTGCAATGGATTGAAATTAAACATTGTATAGATGCAAGTAATATTACATGTTAGGGGAAGTTTGAATGTGGAGTAGGTGTTGGAACAGGTGTTGTTTGAAGGAATTTGTGGATGAGGACTGACGCATGGAGGTAGGAAGTGAGTTCCATAAGGAAGCAACACGAATGACGAAAGAGATATATACATATATGATGATAATTTGCAATTGGTCCTAAAAAATAAAGAAGGCGAAAATCCTATAAAGAAAAATTTGTTGATTTCGCTTTTTGTGCAAAACATGAAATTAATGTCGAGGATAAACGATTGCATTTGGCTAAAACTGAATGTTTCGAAGTGGCTCGATCATCTTTTTTTTATTGGCATTACACCTTGTGGTGCTTTTATACCACCTTAACCAGTCTTCTCTTTTTGGCTTACAAAATATATATATATGTTTTTTTCTGTTGTCATTACAGACCATATAGATCTTTTGCTGCCTTAAGTCATCTGTTCCTATCCTGGAAATTACTTTCCAGTTATCTGCATACAGCTCTATTGCTTTTTTGTCGATTCGATCTGTCCATATGTTGCTTTTATTGCGTTCTATAGAGACCTTTATTGTTGTGTAGAGGTTTCCAGATGCTTCAAGCTACATGCCCCATTCATTACCTCTTTGCCTCCATATCTAGAAATAATGATCGACCAGTTTTTGTAAGCAGTTCTCTATTACTCTTTCCCCTACACGCGTTAGCACTCTGATCCCAGATTGATTCGGTTTTTTTATTTTTATTTACATTCCACCCTACCTTGCCTGATGGGCCATACGGGCGTTTGCAATAGTGGGCTGTTATGCATGACTGCATAACAGCATACTAATGCAAGTGAAACAGTTTAAAATATATCTTCGGTGACGTCTTATCAAGGGTGTCCGTCTTCCGGCGGTCTTCTTGGTGGTGGTCCTCTTCTCCGTGCTCCGATGTTGAAGTGGGCTGGACCCACTGCCTCCTTCCAGTCATAAATAAATTTCTTGAACCGAGGGAAGTTCTCCTTACTTACCAACTGAGGAAGTTCATCCTCTGTTAGGACGTAAATTCCTGCCGTTCTCATCATCGTTGCCCTTATTCCTTCAAATGCAGTGCAGGCCGTGACCACGTGCTCGACAGTCTCCAGAACTCCACAAGTGGGGCATTGGGGATCTATGTCCTGGCCAAAGCCATGTAGCTTAGCTCGAAAAGCCCCATGCCCCGTGAGGAACTGTGAAATCCAATAGTCCGGGAGGATCCATTGTGCATCTAACCGCGACTGTACGGTGGGGAAGTATTTTCTGAGAGTACTCCCTTTCGGGGTAGCAACCCACCGACGGCTCCATTCCTCAATCGTATCATCCCGGATTATCTTCTTCCATTTGTTGGGACTTTCCACAATCCTCACCCGTAGATTTTCTGGAACTCCAGCCAAGCCTTCTTTCTTGTATTTATGCTTGGTCACATCTTCTTGCAGGAGGAGGTCGAGAGGTACCGCCCCCGCTAGGACCTGCACTGCTTCATGTGACGTTGTCCTAAATGCTCTGGTGACACGCAACAGGGCCATCCTCTGGATCGACGCCAACCTTTTTCGCTGTCGCTGTGTGAGGTTCCTATACCAGGAGGGAGATGCATACCTCAAGATACCCAGCACAACACCTTTATAGATCGTCATCGTTGCGGGGTATCTGAGGCCCCAGAATGCACCCCCAACACGACTGAGTCCGTTCAAGGCTTGGGTCACCTTAGTTGCTAGATAATCCAAGTGAGGTGTTATATTTAGGCCTTTTCCTAACCTTACACCAAGATATGTTACCACCTCACTTGGGCGTATTATTTGACCTTCTATATCCATGCTAATGGGGTGTGCTCTATCAGTCGTGCCTTTCAAGAGGATGGCTTGCGTCTTTTCAGCAGCCATACGCATTTTCTTTCCCTCACACCATCTGGCTACAAGGTTGGCACATCGCTCTGCAGCTAGTTTGATCCCCGCCCTGCTGTTGGATGCCACCACAGCAGCTAGATCGTCAACATAGGCGGTGGCAGAGAACCGCTCATTTTCAAGCACTCCTAGCAACTCATCAAAAACCAGCTTCCATAGAGCAGGACCAAGTACTGATCCCTGAGGGCATCCTCTCTCTACGGAAGCTTCTACCTCGTAATAGCTGCCTTTGATCTTCACTCGCCTGTCCTGAAGATAGCTCCTTACGAGGGCATATAGGTTGCTGGGAGCGTCATATTTTTGCAGCTGCTGGAGTACGCAGGGCCACCATAAGCTATCAAAGGCGGAGGATATATCAAAAAGGAGCAGCATGACGTATCGCTCCGCCCTTTCTTCAACATCTCTGCGAACTCTCAGCAGAGCATCAGCGGTTCCTCTGCCTCTGGTAGAGCCGTATTGCCGTGGATGGCTTGCTTGATTGAGAACTGGCCGTAACCTGGTCATCATGAGGTTCTCCAGGACCTTACTCATCACAGGGAGGAGACAAATTGGTCTATATGACTTAGGAAGTTGTTTATCCCTGCCTCCTCCCTTGTAGAGGAGTCTCAAATCAGCGATCTTCCATTTCCTTGGGAAGTATCCCCTATCTAAACAATCATTAAAGATTCCTAAAAGTCGCTCTTCAATATAGGAGATACTGTTCTTTAGGATCGCTGCATCTATAGCATCAAGTCCTGGAGCGCGGCCATTCTTTTGCCTACCCACGGCAATACGAATATCATCTGCGTCCCATGGTGAGCAAAAGTCAGTGCCTGGCGGGTATACCGTGGTATGTCTCACAAAATGTTCCTCTTGGGTGTCTTGAGATGGGTCGTCCTTGGGGTAAGTCGCTTTGACGAAGAAATTAGCGGTCTCTTCTAAGGTAGTAGCATGGACATCTTCATGCCTCATCGCCGCTATCGTTTGCAGCGGAGTCAACTTGCCCAGAGCCACCTTATACGGAATACCCCAAGGATTCTTTGAAGATTCTTCGACGATAAAATCGTCCCAAGACTTCCGCTTTCGTGAACGAACCTCATTTCGGTATACCCTGGCCATGGACTTATACTCGTTACGAAGTGCAGTGCGCCTCTCGTCGCATCTGCACCTCTGGTACGACCGCCGTGCCTTGTAGAGGTCTCTCTTCATAGCTGTTAAGGCCGGCGTCCACCACGGGACAGGTCGAGCCCTCGTCTTCCGGTGCTGGAGGGAGTTCTCGGCAGCATCACGGATGGCATCAGTAATCCTTGACACCCTGTAGTCTAGTTCATCGGTGTTTTCTGAATCCTCAACTTCCCACTCTTCGTCGACCATTTCACCCTCCATCATGCACCGAAAGACATTCCATTCACTTCTTCTGGTCAAATAGCCCTTCACGTTGCCATAGGAACATCCTGGATCATCTACCAGGCCAAATGCAATCGCATTGTGGTCCGAACTCGTCTCTGATCTGAGTGTCCAATCGAAGATGTATCTAGATAGCGTTGGTGAAGCTAGAGTGATATCTATCCAGCTCTGCCCTCTACCTCCAGAGAAGGTAGGTGTAGCAGATGGATCATTTATCACCACCAATTGGTTTCTAGCAATAAATTCACCCAGCTTGACGCCTCTTCTGTCTGTTCGATTGGACCCCCAGACCGTGTTCCAGGAGTTGGCATCTGAGCAGACGATCACGTTTCTTGTACCTTGTAAGATCGTTTCCATGGCGGATATATCCTCTTCAACATCTCTTCTATCGTGCATGTAGGCAGATATCAGTGTAAAAGCAATCCTGCCCCATCTTATGTAACATACAGCACGGTCCGCCATGGTATACTGCCTCAGTTCCATCACGTCAAGGTTGGGGTTATTGATAACTATAGCAGCCCTGGGCCTCCCCTCTCCACTGCTCAAGGCTATAACCCTTGACGTGAGGCCAAACCCCGTGACCATGTTCCTATAGCAACCTGGTTCTTGAACCGCGAAAATGTCATAGCGATGGGCTAGAGCTCGTAGCTCATCAGACACAAGACGCCGTCGGCCCATATTAAGTTGTAGGATAGTAATCTTGTTACTCATACTTGGTTCTCTTCGCTAGTTCTTGGGTCTTCTTTAAATGGACTGGGCAAGTTTGACAGCCCGCTTGGTGCTTGGCCAGGTGTTTCTGTTTCCCTTCTCGTACACAATTCGCACAAATCGGTTCTGCCCTTTCCTTCTTTCTTGGGCACTCCTTAGCTATGTGACCTGGGCAGGCACACCATTTGCAAACCAGAGAGTCTGCTGTGCAGGACGCCTTAGAGTGGTCATATCCCAGACACTTCATGCAGCAAGGAGGATCTATATAATCTTTAAAGTTCAAGGACCACCATCCTCCATCAATAACTGATGTTTGTATTAGGCCAAATCTTATCATCGGATGAACCTCTATCACCCAATTCCTTGTAAGGCCTCCTCTTGCTATTGAAGAGAAACATGCCTGGACACACTCCTTTCTTTCTAGCCCAATGGGTATTGTCTCCTGAGGCAATCTTCCCCATATTACCATTTCCAATTCAGATGCGGTCCAAGAGTGAGGTGCTCCCCTTACCTGCAGTCTAGGCTTTCTCCTCAATGCCATCTTAGTTTCTATCCCTTTCTCTAGTAACTTTTGGCACTGTAAAAGCTTGATGGCTTGATTTTCATCTTCTACGCGTACGAGAACAGCACCAGCCTTGGTTGTACGGATCACTTTTGCCTGTACTCCTAGTTCATTCGGAGATGGCAATTCGCTGACAATTTCTAGAGCAGATTTCCCTCCTCTAGCCATTGTAACAAACGCATGCCGCGGTGCATTTTCCTTAGGTTTAATCGGTAGCGTTTTAACTATGTCCGCCATAGTTTTCTTTGCCGGGGGTAAAATTGACGCATTAAAACTATTCTGTACTCCTTTCAGTTGCTCATTTACTTCCTCGTTCTTTTTGGCTATCATTTTAACGTTTTTCTTTTTTCTTCGACTTTGAACTATAGCAAAATCTTCTGATTCTAAAACTTCTTCTGAAGGTTTAATTATTAATTCATTGTTTAATGAATTGATCCCAGATGTTCCAGCTTTAGGCGGTGGGTTGTGGTTTTGTGTTTCCGCTGCTGGAAGCCTCTCGAAAATTCTAGGTAGAGATCGTTCAACGAGAATGTCCGTGATTTTGTCAAACACGCTAGGAGATGATAGTGTCTCCTTGACAACTCGTTCAATTAATTCTCTCTGTTCTTTCGATCTATCGATGACGGTTTCCATGATATCGATAAGATGACTCACTTTACCGTTTATATCTTTTTGTGTTTTCACACTTAATCTTTTATCCACGTTCGTAAGGTAAACTCTTAAGTTTTCTTGAATGGCCTTCGCCTCTACTAACAACGGATCCGTTTTACTCTCTTTTTGGTCTGTTATATCAGGCGATCCATTCCTGGCTCTCTTGGCTACAGGTCTTGATCTTTTAGGTTTTTTCTCATCTTCTATCTCTTCTTCCATTTCTATAACACTATCGTCCATAGTAAATAGTATTTTAACACTAATTACTGCAGTGATAACAGTTCTAACCTATCTAATTTAATATAGCTTAGGAACAGTTATCAGCAATTGTTTGTATAATTCTTTTGTAGTTCCAATGGGAACTTCCTATTATATTTGCTAATAAAGGATTCTAATTTTTTTTCTTTTTGTAGTCCTTGATAACTCAATACAATAATACAATTTATTAAACGAATTTGGATAGGTTATGAATAACTTACCTCAACCAGATTTCAAAAAGAGTCTTTTCTGATAAACTTTAATTATTCTAATTATGATACTCTAATTAGATATTAATATTTAGTCTTTCTCTATCTCTAATATCTCTAGATATTAATAGTCTTTATGTACTAAGGTCAAAATTTCGTGGAAAACCATGCGAGGCTTTCTAACCTCAATATTGAAAACTATTTACACTTATAAAAAAAAACACTACAATTAACAAACCATGTCTAAAAAAGTTAATTAACAGTAAACAAACATAAAAAACAACAACAACATAAACAACACAAAGACAGCAATCAGAAAACACACTATACCGCAAATGCGACTGGTCACAAGCAAGTACAGAGCTAGACTCAGATTGATTCGGTTGTCGTGCGAAAGATTTTTGCTCACTATCTAGGTCATTAAGTATTTATTTTGTATTTTCCTCTCCAACAAAATTAGTATTGATACTCCCACTCGATTTATTAGAAAGAGGCAACGAACAGGGCGTAGTTTTGAAGCAGTGTCCCTTCTGAATGAATACTAAAGTGCTGTTCTAACTCGCGCTACCATCACCGCCCCTTGTTACAAGCAATTAACTAAGAAAAGATAACGACTCCATGTTTCTAATCTTTTCCCAGTATTTTTCTTTTACTAATTGTTAATTAACAGGCCGAAATTAAATGAAAATTCAACCCAAAAGAGCCTAGAGGGCTTTCCGAAATTAATTTTAGAAACCACTAAAATTAATGGAGACAGCATTAGATAACAGTGCTCTCTGGTAAATATTTGTAAATTACCAGTTCTAACCATGGGATTAATAATCCGATTGTCCTCGTAGTCTAACAGGACCCATTTCACACCTTAATTATAATTAATATTTACTCAAAAATCTTCTATCTCAATAATATTTCTATCTTAGTATTGTTTGAAATAATTAAGGTACGAATTTGAGCGTTTAATTATTTTTTTCTCCGCTCAGTTTTAATGTTTGCCAAGGTCGGGCAAGAAGCAATACCGTTTTTAATTTACAGGAGCAGTTATATAATTTTCTGCGGACTGGCTTTAATAGAACTTGTAATCATTTTTTTGGCTTGACAAAGCCCCTTACTCTTTCACGGAACTTTCGAGTACTACGCGCTGAATAGTTTTAATCATGAACCCTGTACGAGCCTCGTCACATAATAAGTATAATTTCATTTACATTCTTGTAATTTTTGTTTCTTTGTAACTAACTCAGGTGTCGGGGTTTGTTGACACACCTTGACTTTTTGACTTTAATATTTTTTTTCTCAAGAATTCAGTATTTCAAACGCCTGTATGAAAAAAAATATGATAATATGACCTCATCCGCTTTAGTATTCAAAGAGGCCAAGAGCATTTACATACGTCAACAATAGTTTATGTGAGAAATCAAAACACGAAAAGTTTCGGCAACGATCAAAACAAAAACAAAATTTTCACTTTTTATTATTATTAAAACACTTTATTCAGAAATATTACAATTTGTCACAGTTTAAGGACACTTATAATAGAGTTCAGAGATTGCATTCATACCGTATATACAAAAATATAAATAAATAAAGTAATAACAAAAGAATAAGAAAAAAGAACAAAAGAGTAAAGAAAAAAAATATATATATACACATAAGTAAATAAAAATAGAAATAAAAGTAAAACAAACACCTTATATAAAACATACCTATATACATTATTTACAATTTGCCAGGTGATCTCCGAACCAATCCTGTCCCCTCCACATGTGGAGGGAAAAGGGAGGCTTAGGAGATCCCTACGCTTCTCCCTCAGCCACTTCACTGGTATTTTAAACCAGCGGTTTCACTTTTTAATCAATAAAATGAACCTGTGGCGCTCTCTTGTTTTTTTTTTTTTATAAATAATGGAAGAAGTATATTTAGAAAATAATCCTAATGATTTGTTAATTTTTTGAACATGAATGAAAAAAGTTTACTATTGGCATTGTATAGACAGTGTCCGTCTGAGGATTGATTAACGCTGCTATAAACTAGACACGTGGCTCTTCGAAGTGTAAATGTTATGTTTTGTGAATTTTCATGGTTTAATCTAATGTTCCTAATAATCGTTCTCATCTAAATCATATTTTAATTCTGTATTCAGTTGAAGATACAAAGAATTACCTTTAATTAAAACCACACCTTCCTTCTACTTACATTCTGATACTTCAATCTTTCTTTCTTGACAGGTTCTTCTGTATGAATCCACTTGATTCCTCTACTTCTCCCTTCTTTCCTCAACTTGCGGGCGTACCACAAGGTAGTATTTTAAGCCCTCTTCTATTTTCTGTCAACACATATGATATCCCTGAGCACCCTAGTAGTGTTGCCCAAATGCGAGACTAAACGAGTCTTGGTCTTGCAAACTCAGTCTTGGTCATGGTCTTGGTCTTGCGCCAGAGTCTCGCAACAGTCTTGCAGTTACATATTAGCTTATTACTATAGAGATATAACAGTATTTTTTTATATAAGAGAAACCTAACTAAGCTCGAATGAAAAATTAAAGGAGTTAAATGCAAAAGTACATTGGTTATACCAATTATTTACGTATAGTAACTAAGATTGTAAAGCAATTAACAACTATTAACAATTAGTAACTATTTCGCCTTAATTTTTATTTTAAAAATCGATTTCTTTTTACCAGTCCTGGTCTTGGTCTTGCAACAGTTAGGCGGCCTTGGTCTTGGTCATGCAAAGTGCAAGACCAAGACCGATTTTGGGCAACACTACACCCTAGTACCATTCTCTATAGCTTTGCTGACGATACCGCAATCATTTCTTCTCACAAAAATTCCACTAACGCTTCAATAGACCTTCGAAATCACCTGCACGACCTTCAAAAATGGTTTCACAAATGGAGAATTAAAATCAATCCCAGCAAGTCAACTCATGTTAGCTTCTCCCTGAGGAAGATCTCGTGCCCTGCTGTGACAATAGACAATAAACCAGTTCCCTCAAAAAAACATGCACGGTATCTCGGACTATACTTGGACAAAAAACCCACCTGGAACATTCACACTAAATTAAAGGTTAGCCTCAAAGACGACTAAAAAGGCAGTGGCCAAGAGATGTTCTGCTAAAATGTTAAGAAAATATCAAGAATTCAAGAAGATAGAATAAACTCCAACACATTTTCTTGATGCGTTACAACGCAGTGGAAAATTTAATGGAAAATAAATAAAATTATTAACTAATAACTTATTTGAAAAATCATTTTTTTTTTCTTCATTAATCCATCAAAGCACTGTCTATATCCTTTAACTATATATTTAGAAGCTATCTGAAAACTAATTAAAGGTGTGATGAAATATAAAGGAATGGATTTTCCTTAACTGTATGTCAAAAGTATGTTTATCTTCCAATTACCCAGTATTCTGGAGAATGAAGCTTGATCGTGCGATAAAATAATAAATAGGATTAAAGGCCTCCCTAGCTTACTGCTCCAATGTTTACAATGAAAGCAGGCTAAAGTGGAAGGACACTTAAGGAGTTTACATAGCTGCTAACAAACTCAGAATATTTTCATCCATAGGCCTCCCGGGCCGCTAACCTAGCTGGAGAGAACTTTCCTGGCTGTGTATGATATATTATTCCCTTATGAAATATAAACTGATTTTTAAACTTCTAAAATTTATATAAACTATAATTTTAAAAACAAAAGTACACTCATAAACAGGAAAAGAAAGACTTTAAATATGATACTGAAAAGACTACAATTACTTTTTTCCAAATCGAAATTGGCGTACACCTCACAGATTTATCGCTCAGCAAAAAGAAAGTACTTACAAAATTTTAAGTCCGAAATTTCAAGAATAATAACAGCAGTTCCTCGGTCAAAAGTACTAAAGCTTTCCTGGGCAACTTTTAAGCGAAACTGTTATTTTTAATGCAATGCTTGATGGAGTAAACGATGGAAGCTGTACTCTAAACTGAAATGGGATGTTCAGTATGTTAGTGGTTCATGTTCTGTACTAATGAAGCCATTTAATAGTTTTTGTTTTTATTTATTTAATGGTTAATATAATATTATGGGAGCCGGTATAGAAGAGTGGTTAGCGCGCTATACTAGTAAAGCGAAGATGATAGGATCGAATCCTGGCCCTACTTCCCAATGCGTTCCCTACGGGGTAACAATTCTTGTAAGAACTGGCTATTAAAAAAATAATAATATTATGTCACAAAGACAATAATTAAAGTGAGGTTTGGCCACGTGGAGATTGATTGAAAGCACATTCAATTGTTTAAATTCATTCAATTGTTGAAGAAAGGTGGTAACAAAAAGCATAGATTTTTCCTTTTCCGCCATTGCTTAGGAACCATCTTTCATAGAGGTGCTGACATCTAATGTTTTAACAACATTTTGGTGTGCTTCCATATATGTCTTTTGACAGTCGTTAGATCATCTATGTTTGCCTCATATTTTGTCTTATTAAATGTTTCAATTTTTTTTTAGTCGATTAAATGTATGTCTGTCTAATGAATGTCTACCAGCCTGCTAAATCTGAAGTGACCTATCTTTGCTCTGATTAGGTCCAGGACTGAGGATATTTTGGGAAGCGGTCAGTCATCATCAGTCAGGTTGGCTATTGATAAATATTATGCAGCTATTGAAAATTTTTCTGGACATTCCCGCTTCTTCGGAATACTTAAATATCACTTTTTTTCGAAATTTAGATCACTAAACGAGACAAAAACTATATCCTAATAATAATAATAATAATATCCTAATCCACCCTGTGCTATCATATCATTAGAAAATCTATACTATCCCAAAAGTTAAATAGAAGGTACTTTAGATTTTCAAAAGAAACCTTCATCGGCCAAACCTCTTGCTAATAATAGAAGAGAATGGTGGCGAAGAAACAACAATTAAATTGAAGACCTATTCCATAATTAACGGTGATAAAATTAAATCTATTTCGCATTGTAGATCATGTAGCTAAAATGGGATTCCTAGATGAACATGCGATTCCGAGGGTGTTAAATACAGAACTGTTGCGTGTCGAGTAGACGGAAGATGTAGTATGCGATGCGAAAAGTAGGATCAAAAGGCATGGTGGTTGGCAAGGAAACGTCTGCGTGTTTTAGATCTGTTATAATACTTATAAAAGAGGTTATAATAAGATTTTTCATTCATACTTTAATACCACACCAAAGAGATAATACTTCGATATGAAATAATTTAAGAAATTATGAAAAAAAAAACACAAAACATCAGGAAAAATAACGTGAATTCTATAAAAATATTGATTTACATTTAACCATAAAAGAAGATTGTAGGAACACTTGGCAAGAACAATACCTATACTCTTTAACAAGACAGTATTATATATCAATTTACAAACAGTTCACGCAGAACATTGTTTACAAAAATAAATCTGAAATAAAAATATACTGTAGATTGAGATTGAGTCGCGGACTATGAAATAGCTATTTACACCGTATAGGAGTTTCGAATACGGCTTAATGTGTAAATTGTGACACTATACCATATTGTTGTGGTTAGGGATGCCAGAATAACAAATCTCATTGAAGAAAACTTTTCCAATCCTTAAACAACAGCAACATCACTTATAAACAAATGTTGTCACTGAGTAGCGAAAAACAGATAAGAAGTGTGGTAAATAATTTTAAAGCAATTAGGAAAAATATTTAGTTTATTATGACCTAAAAAATTCAACTTAATTTTCTAGCTGGTTGTATGGATTTATCTAATGCTATTAATATAAAAAATAATAATAAAAATAACTATATAAGGTTATAAATTACAGATTATGGATTATACAGTGTCATCTATGCAGAATAAAGTCTATAGTAGTCTATAGCATGTAGATAGAATAAACATGCTATTAGACTACCATACATATTATTATCATTTTACCGTTACTATTTTCTCATATCTATAGTTATCTTGTCTATTCTTAGCCCTGACGAACGCCTAAACTTTGGGCCGAAACGTCGGCAAAAATAAAAACAAATATAATTTATTTATTTTTACGTTTTTACTTGTGAATGCAAACCCCAATCAACTCCTCTACAATCAGTCTATTAACCATATATCTTCCTAATCTTAAATATTTCTTCGAAATAAGATGAAATATAGTTAGAAAATAAAATACCATTTGCATTGAGATGTAAAAAAAAAAATCTCTAATGGTGAAAAATCCCTTCTGTATGTTTTCATCTTTTCAATAAACTTTTTTTTTCTTACACCTCTTGACTTCGACTTTCCTTCATGAGTCTTCTAGCAGCTTTTTGGGCTGTTATAGGCGACATCAGAGATCGTTTGGTTCTTTTCTTCAAGATATCCAAGGGTTACGTGGATTACTAACCGGAGGCGATCACAACACACTCCCTCTTCATCAGGCACTTTCTTGAAGGATTGTTGGCAATCTTTTGCTTCAATCTTCCACCTATTTTTTTATGGAATAGGGGATTATCAGTCCTATACCCCACCTCCAAGTTGGAGGACCAGGAGCCACAGTGTAAGAAACAGGGGGTCGCTCACCTCCATGAATGTGGATGGGGACGTTACCATCCCCATGCGGGAATCGAATCCACGCCGTAGTGGTCTAAGTAATGGAGTTGGTTATGGCAATGGACTACATATTAATTTTAATTTGTTGTTAATTATTTTATCTTCATTTATAAACTTAAAATGAGCTAAACATCATTAAATAAAATATATAATAAGAACTTAGTGTTGGGGCCAGGGGTACTTCAAAAGCGAAGTACAAACCTTTCCCCGGTGAGTTTCCTGGAGTAAAATTAAAAATGTTTGGAAAGAGAGAAAAAAAGAAGAGTAAAAATGAGACCTGTAAAACATTAAAGAAAAAAACAAATGCATGCAAAGAAAATATTAAAAAATAGAAATACTTCAATAAGTAAAAAAAATGTAAAATAAAATTCCCCTTTTGAATGTTTACAATTTATTGAGATAAAAGATGTATACAATAGTTAAAAAACAAATAAAGAGTGGCATGAATTTCACTGAAATCAATAAAACACAAAATATACTTAGTGAACATAAACCCAAATTAACAATTATTAATAAAGCAAAAAGAAATCAATTTCTAAAATCATAAATAAAAAAAGAGAGAAAAATGATTGTCCAAAAGAATAAAACAAATTTAGCGAAGAAAACAGTTAACTAATATTTAAATGTCTTGGTGGGAATAGAAAACACAAGCCAAGTTGGAGGTTCTGCTTCCAACCTGTTACCTTCCAATATCCAGCTGTCGAGTAATCGATGGTGGGGTGGTATCGATCTCGATCGATTACTCAGCTGCGCCCAACAGCTGATCTTCGAAAATGGCGCTGGTGAGGTGAACGAGACGAGACGGCCTGGAGCTTGGTGAAATTGGTGGGGGTAGACGTCCACTCTGAACGAAAGACAGCTCTAGACTCCTCCTCAGCAGTATTTTGATGTCTTAATCCCTAAGACAGGGTATTACTGCCGGGCTGGTGTGTATATACAACTGCGATAATACATCGCGAATAATACCCAAGCATATAAATAATATACACAAAATACACTTCAGGGACAATATCCCTCGGCCTATTACAAAAAAATAATAAACATTTATTCCATTATTCACATTAAAAAGGGGTTAATGGCGAGAAAAAAATAAATGAAAGGAAAATAAAATACGTAAATTCGGGCTTTAACACTTAGTTTTAAAATACTTTAATTATTCCTCTTGATGTTCAACAAGGTATAGGTCTGGATCACTTGTTCTCCATTTTAAACATGGAGTTAAACCATTTTTTATTTTTTTAACATGGCTAAGCTACTTCGTTAATATTTTTTATACGAGATAGGAAAGATTGAGGATCAAAAATGAGAAGCAGTCTTCAGCCTTGAGAAAAAGTTCTGATAAGTTCGTTAAATGACCATCGTCTGCATCAAGTTAACTAGATACATTACAGATAAATTAATAGATACCTAGCAGCAATCTAATTTTCAGCTCTACCTCCGAACATAATATCTAATAAAGTAATTCTAAACCTCTTTACTTATTATAAAAAGTATCTACTTAACTTCATTCACAACTGATTAATTATGTATTTCATTTCACCAGTGCCAGTAAAAAGCTAAGTAAATTTTTCAATAACGGTTCGAATTTTTTTATAACTCATTCAAACATTTATTTGTGATTTTCTAAACTATTTGTGCGTTATTCCTATTCCTTGCCTTTCAATTTATCAGTGTTCATTAAATTAAGGCATATTGGTTCGACTGTTTCAATCAAAGTTGGCCTTGCTGTCTTGCACAAGCCCCTGCTACTTAGCAACTTACCATTGAACTTTGTCAAGTCGGGATAACAGACCTTCAAGAAGAGACAGCTGGTATTCCAGAATAAACAGATGGTGTTCAGATTAATCTCTTCGATTGTAAATAACCCTCTGATATTAATTATAAACCGCATGGCAATATAGGCTGAACTACATCACTTTACTTCGGAATCATCCACCGTTATATACATGTTGACTATTTTTATAAAAATAAATAAATAAGAGAGCAATACACCTAGCAAAGCCTCATTGAATTTAAAAAATCATTCACTACACTTACAAACATGGTATCCACTTAGAAAAATGAAATTAATTCCCAGCACATAATATGCCCCTGACTGAAAGGAGCTGGATGAGAGAACTCCTGTCCTTAATTTGAATTAAGGGGAAAAAATAAGGACAAGGAAGAAGTGCTGTTAGGCACTATCCTTCTCGATGTCTGAAATTCTATTTGCATGTCATTCATTATAAGAAAATTTGTTTTTTGTTTATTGTCTCTTTTGTCAATGACAGACGCGAATAGAAAAATATCGAAAAAAGTAATTTTTTAAAAAAAATAATTATAATAATAATAATAAAAAGGCTTAGCGAACCCGAAGGTTCGATGACGACACCACCAATCGCTTATTGCATACCTCCCTCCATCGTTCACCGTCCAAACCCAGTCCCTTCAGATCGGCTTTAATGCAATCTTCCCACCTTCGCTTCGGTCTACCCCTCGGACGCTTACCATTCGGCACAGCAAATATTAGCCTTTCAGGAATTCTCTCGTTACTAAGTCCAACAACTTTACAAGCCCATTTGATTCGCCGCGATGAAATTATCTCAATTATATTACTCGGATACAGTTCACGCAATTCAGTGTTGTGTAACCGTCTGAACTCTCCAGTTAACTCATCCTTCTTCAGTCCGAATATTCTACGCAATACTTTATTTTCAAAAACCTTAAGAGGCTGCTCATCCCTTAATGTAAGAGGCCAAGTTTCGCACCCATAAAGAACTGTAGGCAAGATCATTGTTTTATAGATTCTAATTTTTAAGTTTCGGGACAAGAGGCGCGAACTAAGTAGTTTTGTCACAAAAAAATAACAAGCATTTCCCGCCTTCAGTCTAACCTTAATTTCTTCTTCAATTTCGTTTTTTCTAGTTATCGTAGAACCTAGATACCTAAACTTATCTACCTGTTCAAACATATTACCATCTATATCGATATCACCAGTAGTATCGCCATTTTTGCAGCTAACCATATATTTTGTTTATCCACGTTTATTTCGAGTCCTAGTTCTTTACCGGCTTTCATTAACGTTGTCGTATTTAGTTTTATAGTTTCAAGGTCTTCGCTTAACAGTACCAGATCATCCGCATAGCCCAGCACGGATGTTGTCCCGCCCAGATCCAACCCTTTCTCGGTACGCATTACCTCCCTAATGGCATGTTCCAATGTCAAATTGAACAGGACAGGCGAAAGGGAATTCCCCTGTTTAAACCCGAACTAACCTCAAATTTATCGGACAGATTATTACCGATTCTAACTTTATTGAATGTCTCCGTCAAGTACATCCTGACTAGATTTACTAATTTTTTAGGAATCCCCTGCTCGATTAGAATATTATACAGTTTCTGGCGGTCAATAGAATCGTAAGCCTTTTTAAAATCTATATACAGCTGGTGAACAATACCGTTGTACTAAATTTTTTTCTCTAATATTTGCCGTAAAGAAAATATTTGATCAATTTTTAAAAATAATTAATCAGATTTTTTTAATATTCATTATCCATTCGTAATAGTGACACCTTTATTCATAATAGAGACATTTCAAATTGTTTACATTAGCTACGTTATTCAATAAATTTTAAGAACACCTCCACGGTTTGGATGGAGGAATTAAATAAATAAAAGTTTATTTTCTGAGTCTGTAATGATTTTAAAAAAATATGGTGTATCGAATATAAAACAAACCATTAATTTTTCAACTTGTCTATTCTAAAAATGTCATTTTCAGAATCTCCCTTTTGGAATCAAAGACCATTTTGGAAGACAGTTTTGTTAGTTTTCTTCTTGGTCTAATATCTCAATTCTTCTATCTCAGGAAGTCGAGAGGTAAAAGGAGTAGGCCCAAGAAGAATATAGATTGAGACGAATCCAAAGATACGACCCGGCCATCGGTTAATACTGTCACGATCGGTCTTGCCTTCGGAGTACGAAGACCCAGCCCTAAGGTCGGGGGCCAATGCCGCACCTCCCGATAGGCATCGACTCTTCGGAGCTGCCGATGTTACTTGAATTAAATCAAGCCCGAGGGAGAAAGCAATTAAAGTTGGCTAAGTATTTAGGAACAGGTTGGCGCCTCCAATTGATGGGAGGAGGGCTGCTATTGAATACTGCTCCCTTCGATACACAACTTTTTAGTTAGTGCCAACAGGGCAGTCAAAAAAACCTCGCTGCTAATTACTCGAAGTTTCTATTATGTTACATCATTGATTATTTTTTCTCTATTGTTTTTTTTTTCTCTTTCGTCTATCATGCCATGTGCACATGGTAATGACTTTCAATTATCAATATACTTATAACGAATTTATTCCTTTTCCTAAACTGTTAAAGTGAATTTTCTCTATATAAACTTTTTTGTAACTCATAATGTCTACTATCAGATCTCTAAATGTTTCTCCCTACTTACTGGACTACTACTTACGCTCTATAATAATACGTTTTACTTCTATGAATAAATAATGTTGAGCAACATTTGAAATCAGATAACATAGATTTTTTTTTAATATTTTAGTCGTATACTTCTCAAGTAGATCAGTATTTATATGCCATTAGTTATATAAAGGTTTTATAATATAATAACTAAAATAAAAATCTGGTGCTCGCAATACACAACTTTCATTTACAGCTCTACTTTGAATAGAAATTATTTTCTGGCAATGTTGGACTATTATAAAATTTTTTAAGTGTATTTTAAACGGAACTAAAGCTTAAAGCTTACAGATAACAAATCATTAAGACCATTAAAATTACAAAAATCTTTTTATTACATCGTCGGTAGGCAATAAAAATCCAGTTACTCCATCTGATTTTATAAACCACAGAAGTTCAGTCTCTGAGCCTTTCAGTTGACAGAATGACTAACTCCAATTTCAATATTTTTGAGTAATGCCATTTTACTGATATTTCTAGTTTCTAGTTGGAATCTGTACAGACAGTGTGTAGGTTGATTCCAGAGTAGGTGATTGCAGTATTGAAATATAGAAATGTGAATAAAGGTATAAATGTTCCCGCTAGTAACATCACTAAAATTAATAATGAAGAATATTGAAATTAGTGTTAGTCATTCTGTCAATTGAAAGGCTCTTATATGCCTAGAGAGATTTGAAATTACATCTGAATATTTAACCTATAAATGATTATGAATTGAAGGACTGTTAGTTATTAAACTGTTGTTTTCCATTGTAAAGTTTACTAAAATGAAATTATGTTATTTTCGTTGCCTGTTATGGATAGGTCAAAACTCGTCACACTAGTTGTTAGTGGATAATGTTGGGATTTCAAAAATGGGAAATTAATCAAAATATGCACTAATATAATTTTCTAAAAGATACACTTGATGATTTCTCGGAACAAACAGTCGATATATGCCTAATTATTTAAATTTAAATTTAATATCTGATCTTTAATTTAATTTAATATCGTATTGCAACCATGCACCACGGTGCGTCAGATGTGGACTAGGACATGACAGTTCCACTTGTAGCAAAACTAGAGAAACTCCAGCTAAATGCGCTAATTATCTAGGCGAACATCCGGCCAATTATCGGGGGTGTCAAACTCTTAGAGATCTAAGGGCACAGAGGACCAAGAGGAATCATGCTCACCAGAGGGAATCACCTCCATCTGCAAATCTTCGTAATTTCCCGGATCTTCCACAACCTTCGCAAAGCCCATATCAAGAGCAGAAGCGGAAGCAGAAGCCTCATCAACAGCCCCAACAGCAACCTCCAGTGCAACAGCAGAAGCCAATACAGAAGCAAACGCAACAGCAAGCTCAGGAACTGCCTCCATCATCAGTACCTCCAAACATTCAACCTTCAGCAACCATCAGGGGAAAAAGTACCCAGATACCTTCAACTGAAAACTGCATGTCTCCACAACTATTTCAGTTATTGAATGGTCTGAACACTCTCATTCAGCCCCTTTTTAGTCTCCTCCAACAGCTCTCACAGATAACACAAGGCATGTGTCTTCCTAATGGCCATTAATCAGCTAACTGTAGGCTCCCTGTCCATCCTTCTGTGGAATGCAAACGGACTAACGCAACATAGGACAGAATTGGACTTATATTTACACGAAAAACGCATTGACATCGCAATGATAACAGAAACACACTTACACCACGAACTAAATTTCATATTTCTGGTTACAATACCTACAGAACAGACCATCCCGACAACACAGCTCATGGTGGTACAGCAATACTAATAAAGACATCATTATCACATAATCCCTTATACTTACCTACTACACCTGACATTCAAACCACAGGCTTAACACTACACACCAAACATCACACAATAACAATAGCTTCAGTATATTGTCCTCCGAGGTACGTATTAACACCTTCGATGTTTTGCAACTATTTTCGAAGCCTTGGGCATTGCTTTATAGTAGGCGGAGACTTTAACGCAAAGCACCAATTTTGGGGGTCACGGCTGTGCACACCAAGAGGAAGAAATCTGAGGGCTGCTATCCACGAGCTTTCATTAGACACTATATCACCTGATACACCGACATATTGGCCGACTTCACAACGTAAATCCCCAGACCTACTAGACTTTTTTATAACCAAAGGGCTGCGCACCATACCTTACACCATAAATACGAGCTCTGATCTTTGCTCTGACCATTCCCTTATACATTTGGTTATCCTTGATGAGGCCATCAATCTTCCACGAACACCTAAGCTCCTTAATGGTAAAATGGATTGGGATGCTTACAGGGAAATTCTGGATTCAGAACTTTCAATCCCTGGCTCCATTAAAACAGCAGATGAACTAGAAGAGGCAGTGGACAAATTTACAAAAAGTGTCCAAAAAGCAGCTTGGTCTTCATCGCTACCAAGGTCATCAAGAGCAGAACACTTGCCAAGATATCCTCAATATATAAGGGACTTGATCACGGCAAAGAGGAGAGCACGTAAGGTATGGCAGACTAACAGACTTCCCTCAGATAGACGGACATTTAACAGACTAAATAACGAACTTAAACGACTAATACAAAAATTCAACAGAACGAATTATGATGCTTATTTGAGCAGCATATCAACTGACGATGGAAGTTTGTGGAAGCATACCAAAAATTTGTTAAAACATCGAGAGGTGTCAGTACCCCTGCGAAACGAAGACGGTTCATGGGCTTTGTCGGATAGAGAAAAATCTGAACTATTTGCAGACCATCTTTCATCAGTATTTACACCATTTACCGACTTCACGAACACAGAACATGAAACCTTAGTATTTGATACTCTAGACATACCATTACAGATGACACCTCCCCCTCTTCCTTTCACTCCTTCACAAGTCGCACAACAAATCAGATATCTCCCAAAAAGAAAAGCTCCAGGTTATGACTTAATAACAGCCGAGGGTCTCCAGCAAATGCCTAGGAAAGCTCTAGTGTTCCTTACGACAATATACAACTGTATTCTGAGGACAACTAACTTCCCATTACAATGGAAATACTCACATATCAAGATGATACACAAAAGGGACAAAGACATTTTCAATCCCTCATCCTACCGACCTATCAGTCTCCTTCCGATATGCTCCAAAGTTTTCGAAAAATTAATATACAAAAGACTGGTTGACATACTGACAGACCAACAAATAATACCTGACCATCAATTCGGTTTTCGTACATTTCATTCAACTACACACCAATTACACAGAGTTACTGACTACATTGCTGGAGCGCTAGAGCAAAAACAATATGCTACCGGCGTATTTCTGGATGTTGCCCAGGCATTTGATAAAGTCTGGCACCAGGGACTTCTCTTCAAACTCAAAACTATACTGCCTAATACATATTATCTCATTCTCCAATCTTTCCTTTTCGACAGATTCTTCTCTGTCCGACAGGGTTTAGAAATTTCCTCAATTCGACCAGTATCAGCAGGGGTACCTCAAGGATCAATATTGGCACCTTTACTCTACATTGTCTATACTCATGACATGCCTACCAACTCTGAAACATTGACTGCTACTTACGCTGACGATACAACAATTTTAACAAAACACCATGACCCCAGACTAGCCTCATTAAATTTACAAAATCATTTACTAAATTTACAAAATTGGTATTCACTCTGGAAAATTAGATTAAATCATAACAAATCACAACACATAACATTTACGCTTCGACGAGAAACATGCCCACCAGTTTATATCAGCAACAATCCAATTCCTCAGACGGACAGTATACGCTACCTCGGACTAATATTTGACAGAAGGATGACCTGGGGCCCACACGTCAAAATGAAAAGAAAGAGTTTGAACAAGCGACTGAAAATACTGTACTCACTGTTTTCTAAATCAAAATTGAAAATTAGACAAAAACTAAATACATACACTTACCTGCTCAAACCCATTTGGACATACGCCTCACAGATTTACGGTTCAGCAAAAAAGACTCACTTACAAAAACTACAATCCTTTCAATCTAAAATTTTGAGACTAATAACTGCAGCTCCCTGGTACGTCAACAATAAGACTTTACATACCGACCTAAGACAACCAACCATTGACCAGCACATACGTACTCTTTACTCCCGATTTCATCTAAAACTACACGGACATCACAATGGACTTATCAAAAACATGGCCACGGCTGAAATGCTCATCAGGAGGCGACTGAAAAGGAGCTGGATGAGAGATCTCCTTTCCTGATTTTAGGATGTAAACAGGCCAGGGAAGAGGTGCTGCTGGGCTCCATTCTTCGTCATGCCTATCATGTCATTTTCAATTTAAGCAGCAAATCTTCTAATTGTCACTACCATGACAGTTGCGGATGAAGATGTAAAGACAAAAAAAAAAAATATCTGATCTAGAGTTATTAAATTACAGTAAATGTATTTAAGGTTATAATCATGTCCATGAAATATTTTTATAATTCACTTCTTTTTTCACACTAGTACAATGTAATAGTATTTTAAACAATGTCATTGCCTTGATTCAATGGATTTAAATTTTTTTTTTAACTTAAAAACATTACCTTTCACAACTATATGTATTTAATATTATTTTGTCTGAAATTCTCCGCTTTCCAACTATATACTAAACGTATACCTTGTGACTGTTATTTTCGGAGATTCATTTTCCGTATAGTTGGATTTTAGAATACTTCATTATGAATCTGGCCTTTATTTACATCCATATGGCCGATGTAACACTCATTAACACCATTCGACCATTATCACGTGCAGTGTTTGACAAAATTCTCCTCTTTTATCAAACTAACCTAGAAGATCATTCTCTTTTCGCACATGTAAAGATTTTTTTTTTTAATAATTCCTAAGAAGGTGAGAGAATAGTCAGTAAATATGACAAGACAGGTTTGATTCCTGCTATCTCGATCGAATTATTTTTTGTGATATTTGAAAAAGTCCGATTGAAAACATTTTGAAAAAAGTATGTTAATTTTTTTACTCAAGAAGAAATACATTATTAGTCCAGTGAGATAGTAGAGTCGCAGTTTTACTTTCAAGTAACAGTTGAAACTCCAGTTGAAGACAATAAATAAAGAAAGAAAGGATGAGTAGAGGTTGCGGTGGTTCCCGAACGATAAAGCCGGACCAAAGAGGATTAGAGGATCATTCCGTCCGGGATTGGACTTCTTCTCCATTCACTACTTCTTCTTCAAGTAGTTGCTTTCACCCGAGAATAGCTCTCCTAGTAATCGCTCTTAGCAAAATGTTAGTCTTTCTTCCATTTTGGAATCGTCTGTGAGTTGGTTGTTCATAGTAGAGAATGCCATGTAATCTGTCAGCTCTAGTTTTCTAATATTAGAGAATGTTTTGTAGTTTTAGCACTTTTGTAAGCTACAGAATGCCGTGAAAGATACTTTAAGTAGTATTTACATGACATATTCTTATATTATTATGTTATAGAGGTATGTATATACCGTGATTTTTTTTTTAATTTTATGTCTTTACTAACACATGTCAGAAGTACTGACAGTTAACGAGAATTCTGTCAGAAAAAGTTACTGATAATGGCTTGATCGGAGTGAGGGAAAGGAGTGGCCAGCGGCATCCCTTCTGGACTTGATTTCAGTCTGTGTCTAAGTGAAGAAATCCCTCATCCAGCATCTTATGAGCCTCCGAAGCGTGTTTTCGGGCATGTTAACGGTCATGTCTTATATCAATGTGTTAGTCCATGTAATGTAACAGTAAGTTATTGTAAAATTTTTTGTAGTGTCTTCGCATATGGTCGTTAATTGTTGGAATGTTCAGATCTTTATTTAAAGTAATGTTTCTTACGTACCATGAAGCTTTAGTTATATCCCTAGAAGTTTTTGACTGAAAGAATTGCAGTTTTCTAATGTGGTTCGTTTTGGCTTTACATTTGAGAAGTAAGTTATTATTTTAATTTTGAGCCTCTTGAAAGAAGTAATTATAATAGTCGTAATCTGAAGTTTCTTCTGTCGAATTTCAGTCCAAGATATTGTATTTTATCTATTTGCTTAATTTCAGGATATTCAAGATAAATAGGAGGGAATGTTTCACGTAAAAGAGTAAAAGTAATGTGTTGTGATTTTTCTTAGTTGAGTCGAATTTTCCTAAGTTTGCACCAATCATTTAGTTTTTTAGATGATGTAAAGGCTGTAGTATTTGTATTGTCAGAATTGATGTATCGTCTGCGTTTCTGTGATTAATACAAGCAGAAAATGTCACATTTTCTTGGATTCAGTTTTTTTTTTTTTCAAATATCTATGATGTCTATCGTTTGAATACTAGTACATTTCATTGTTGCCTATTAAATGATTACTTTTACATATCATAAATTAAATAGTCTACATAAGCGACTTAAAAGAAAATTCTAATATTTTCACTCAAATCTGTTCCTTCATTCAAAAACTACTGTCATTGTCAATCGGTAATTTAGATATTTAATCGATTTTTAGATGTGCTATTTTCTTTTAAAAATATATATACATATATATATATATACATATATATAATAACCTTTTATATACAAGGGCATCCATCTTTATACATTCGAAGGTTTTTCTTGATTTTATTAAGAACTCAATTCAATCCTTATTGAAAATGATGAAAATGAATTGTTTGTAATGGTTTTTATAGATCAAATAGAAAAATATCATTTTTTTAAACTTAATTTATTCACTCATACCTGTCAGAAGTACCAACAACCAGTGAGTCTGCTGTCGGAAGAATACTGATAGTAGCATAAAAATATTGTTGGCAGTGAATTTGTACTCTTAAAAACGGCGAATAGTTCTACCATCACGCAGTATCGTAACGTCGTGCAATATTGCATACCAAAAGTGCCTGCCAAGCTTAGCTAGAAAATAAAAATCAATGAGATTTTTCCAATCTGACTTAAAGTTCCTCAAATTTAAGCGTTAAATCATTTAATCTATAAATATAATACGATGTTAGTATAGATAAAAAGCTGAATGTCATTCTCACTGAATTTATTTTGTGAATCCTTATTCAAGTCTGCATTCACGAAAATGTTGATATTAATATGCTTTTAGAGTTGACTCAATAGTAATAGAAGTTTATTCTTCATTTTCGTTTAACTCTGAAACCGACCATTATTTATATTTTTCACTTTGGTTCACAAGTGTAAAAACTATTATAGAAAGAAATTTAAAAAAATTTAAGTTCACTCATGTAGAGCATCTTCGACAATACTTGAACCAATAACTCACATGGAAGATACACACACAATTAAAAAAAAACAAAAAAAAAACAAGAACTGAACAGACGATACAAACATGCCTTGTATAGCTCCTCTCAGTCGACTCTATCATAAGGTCAACGAAATTTCAGGGAAAAATTTTGTCTAAAGCAAAGTGGTCCTAGACTATTATTTATCCAGTAGTCCATCAACATATGGTAGAATGTTCTTAAATAATGTTTCTGACAAAGTCTCGTAGAAACTTGACAGAAGTGAGATATCATGGTAATTTCCACACTCAATCAGACCGTCTTTATATATGAGACAGCTTTATTTCAGCCCTCAAATATCTTTTACCAAGATGGAGTGAATAAGATCGCATTATTAATGAATAAGCTTTTTTCTTTGTACTCTATTATGTTTAACTAGTTACGACTAGATCTTTGTTTTATTTCTGATGAACTTCACCAGTCTCCTCTTGTTTTGATGGTGGTGATAGATCATTACCATGGATGGTTCTTCCTGTACCTTAGATGTTCTTCCTATGATAAGAATCAGTCCACCACTTCAAAAAATAAGTTATATAATTTTTTTTTTGTCTATAAAATATATATTTGCGCCTGTCAACAATAAGTTGACAATCAGCAAATGTGATGACGATAATGATATAATGACATGACAGGCAAGGGGAAGGAAGGTACTCAGCAGTACCTCTTCCCTAACTTGTTCCAATTACTTAGGTTGTCTAAGGAAGGAGATCCCTCATCCAACGCCTTTTTAGTCTCCTGCTCATGTTCTGAGGTATGTCATGAGCAGGCCATGTCTCCACAGAAGAATGGACAAAGAGCCTGCAGTCAGCTGATTAGCGGCCATTTTGTAGATACATGGCTTGAGTCACCTGTGCAAGCTGTTGGAGGATACTAAACAGGGGCTGTATGAGGGAGTTTAAACCATTGAGTAATTGGAGCAATTGAGGTGGGGCATTATTTTCAGCTGAAGGTGGCTGCTGAGTAGTTTCCCGCCTCATACCTGAACATGATGGTTTGATGTGAGCAGATGTAGTAGCATTTTCTCTTCTTGGTGGTTCATCTGGTTTCTTGATGGTTCCTGCAGCTGAGCTAGAGTAGCTTTCTGCGAAGCATTTTTTGTATTGGCTGCTCTTTTCGCAAGGGCTGCTGAAGAGTCGGAAATTCTTCGAAACTTGGTGGTGGAGGGAGAGGTGGGGATCTAGGAGGATGGTTGGTTCTTGCTGTTCTCCTATGCGCCCTCAGATCCTTCAGGACTTGGCATCCTCGGTAGTTGGCCGGGTGGTCTCCAAGGCAGTTTGCGCAGGTTGCCTTTGTCTCCCTGGTCTTTAAGCAGGATACACTTTCGTGGCCTTGGCCACATTTAACACATCGTGGAGAATGGTTGCAATATGATTTTGTATGACCATATTGTTGGCATCTTATACACTGAGGTATAATTCTTTTTTTTCGAGGCTCCTCTACAACAATTTTTGTATAATAAATTGATTCAATTTCATAAATTTTTTCATTGAAAGTAGCCTTTGTTATGTCTATGAAAAACATGGGCAAAGGTTTTTTGAATCGAGAGTATACATTTGTGATGTTTGTTGCAATGTAACCATGTTTTTCTAAATCATTTTTGATTTCAGAGATTGGGGTGGTGTGGTGCAAATTTTTAATAACAATTCTTCTATTTTTGCCCTCAGGTAGCTGATATGTGTGGAATTCAGCACCTCCATTTCTAAGACTACTCACTAGTTTACGGTATACGTCAGGTGTTTTCGGGTAAACTGTTACACCTTTGATAGTTGTTTTCAGAAAAAAGAATTTGGAGCTGCGTTGTTTTCAAGGAATAGGACTAATGCCTGATAATTTTTAACGTCGTTTATGTGTATTGGTGGTGGTTTTTCGTTTGTTTGATCATTTACTGCGGATTGTTCATTTTCGGTAATGGTATTAAGTACATCACAAGAATTACTTACAGATATTGGCGTTGCATTTTCTGTTTCGGTTTTTTTATATTTTCTCGGATCCCTAGATTCATTAGGAAAATTTCTTTTTTTACCCGTTACCAATGCCCAAGTATCACCACAAGCAGTGTCGATTAAGTCCATCCTTCCGTCCCTTACCACAACATTTGTAGTTGGGTTGGGATCCATTTTTCGGTGGATACCACCTTCAACTACGTATGTTCACTTTCACACCTTCTTCCTTCAACTTCGAAAAAGAAAATTTTACGTTTCTACTTGAAAATTCAACTGAAAATTCAAATAACCTTTTTAGTTATAATTTTTTGCGTTTATAGGTTTCTAGCACAATATGATCTTTTTTTTTAAGTTATATAATTTTTTTTTTTTTTTTTTGACTCTATATCTTCATCCGCACCTGTCATGGTAGTGACAATTAGCAGATTAGCTGTTAAGTTATATAATTAATTTGTTCTTTTCAACAATGAAATTTATCTATAGATATTCTACTATATACTTGTTATTATTGTAAAAGATACAAAGTAGCTAGGACTTGATTTAGCTCTTACGATTCTAAGATAAGGTGAAGTTTCATAGGATAACTTTATTTCCTGCTCATATGTGGAACTGTAACAGTTGGTTGAACTTTTACGTTCGCGGGCGCAAAAGTTAGCGTCGCCGACCAAGCGTTTATTGTCAGAACTCAAGAGATATAACTTGAATATAGCACATGAATATATATCCAATGCTCTTGAGGCACCAAGATTTTCTTTTTATGTGTTACATTTCTAAAGAAGCATCTATTATAATATAATATCTATCCCTGTTTGGTTTTTATCATTATTTATATTGAACCTAACCATGCGAATATGTTTGAATAATCGATTTAGCAAAGAACGGTTTATTACAAAAAAAATCTACATATAAGGAATGGATATTTCTTTCGCATGTGAAAACTATTCCAATAATGATATCATAAAAAATATATCAGTATGATACGATACATATCATAATGAAAATGAAATGAAATGAAAAAAATATTTTATTATTCTGGGACTGTTGTCCCTTAATAACAAAATATAAATACAGATTGTATGTCTGTGTGGTTACAATTAAATTGTATATTTACAATAAGAGTTGACTTAAGATAAAAATACTGAAAAGAGAAAGAAAATAACAAGTAAATTGTACATATATATGAGAAACTAAAATAACCCTAATAAATTGAGGTAGTCTCTGGCGGTGCTTAGATATTTCTCTTAAGTATATTTCACAATCAGTCGGATTGAGAAAGGTGCTTAAAGAGGAGAGGTTTGAAAGAGGAAACTGATTGAGCGTGTCGAATATCAGCGGAGATGGAATTCCAGAGGGAGGCGGCTTGTATCGCAAAGGATTTGTCAAACGCAGCAGTTCGGGGAGGAGGAGGATAGAAGTCGGAAGTACGAGATCTGGTGGGACGGGATTGGATGAAATATTTGAATTGTAAGTTGTGAAAAATATAGGAGGGTCGATGAGTTCTAATGATGATAATATGACCTTAATAGCATTATTTGTAAATATAATCACTAATATTGATCTATTGATTCGTCATCATATTTATCATACTTGTTTCCGTTTAAGGGAAAACTGAGATATCAAAACATCTGCGCCGATCTTGATCAATAGATTTCAAATACAAAATCCTATAGTTTTCTTTTTTTTTACCTACTTTGCTATATTTGACTAAAATGAATCTTTCATGCAATTTCCCATGGAAAAAAAAATTGTTTTTCATTTTTGGAAGAAAGTTTTTAAATCTTTTTTTATTGAGAAATATTACAATCATTCTCAGTTAACACTTATGATAGAGTTTAGAGAGTACATTCATGCCGTATATACAGAAACATAAACAAACAAAGTAATAACAAAAAAATGCATCGAAAAAATAACAAAATAAAATATTATTATGAGACTGAAAAGAAAAAAAGATATATATATATATATAATATATATATATATATATATATATATATATACATAAATAAGTAACAATAAAAATATAAGTAAAAGGTAAAAGAAAATTTACTTAATGTAAAATAAAGATCTTATAAACAAGCATAACTTACATACACTATTTACAAACAACCGGGGAAACTCCGAACCAATTTTGTTCCCTCCCCCCTCGTGGAGGGAAAAGCGAGGCTTAGGAGATCCCTCAAACACTTCACTGGTATTTAAAACCAGCAGAGGAACAGGGCTACAGGCACACTCATGATTTGAGTGGAGAATCCAACCATTGCCAAAACTCCAATATATTCATATTTACAATATGCCTCTGGGCCGACGCCGCTTTAACCTACGGGGGGGATTTTATAGAGGTCTTGTTATCTTACGGAGAACGTTTCTTTCAAATCTCTCAATTCTCTTCATGTGGTTAAGCAATATTAATTCTTAAAATTCTAATTTTGTAAATATTATGGTTTAATATTCCTCCTCAATGTTACCATGTATAACAGTACTTAAGCCCTACAATTGGCTATACACTATTGTTAACAAATGATTTTATTAAATCTTTGTTAGATCTAAAAATTAATTTTTGTAATCTATTTCTTGATAAATTTAGATCTACAGAATCCTGGGCCCTTCATGAAGGTTGAAGGCGCTTAAGGTATGCTATTTGGTGCGACATACCGTGTGGCGGTAAGGTAGAGCTTGACGCCGTTTACTTTAAAATTAAATATAAATCATTTTAAATGTAAATAAAGAATTTCAATCCTCCGTATTAACAAAAAATGACATTAAACATCTTAAAGATAATATTTTTTTTTTTTTTTTTTTTTTTTTTTTGACTTGATTCTTCAACTCACACCTGTCAGAAGTTCCGACAATCAGCGAGTGTGATGTCAAGATGAAGAGATTGGTCTTGGAATAGGCGTGAGGGAGAGGAGTACCCAGCGGCGTCCTTCCTGTCTTGAGCGTAATATTTCTAGTTAGTGGAGGAGATCCCTCATCCAGCTTCTTTTAAGCCTCCTTCGGGTGCTATCGGGCATGTTAGTTGTGGCCATGCCTCGAATCAATGAGTTTGTATGTCCGTGTAAGTTATTATGGAATCGTTTGTAGTATGTTCGTATGTGGTCGTTAACTGTTGGCATCTGTAAGTCTTTATGTAGAGTAATGTTACTGACGTACCAGGGAGCTTTGGTAATAGTCCTGAAAGTTTTAGATTGAAAAGTCTGTAATTTACGTATGTGAGTCTTTTTGGCTGTCCCATATATCTGTAAAGCGTAGGTCCAAATAGGCTTGAGTAGGTAAGTATATGTATTCAATTTCTGTCTAAGTTTTAATTTCGAATTTCTTGCAAGGAGTGAGTACAATAGGCGTAGTCTTAGGTTTAAAGTTTTTGTTTTGTTTTTGATATGTTGGCCCCATGTCATTCTTCTGTCAAAGGTCAGTCCAAGATATTGAACTTTGTCTGTCTGAGGAATTTGGATATTGTCAAGGTAAATAGGGGGGCAAGTTTCACGTCGAAGGGTAAAAGTGATATGTTGTGATTTGTCAAGGTTGAGTCGAATTTTCCAGAGTTTGCACCAGTCGTAGAAATTGTTTAGGTGATATTGTAAAGTCTGTGAGGCGTATGCTGAATTTTGATGTCTTGTCAAGATTGTTGTATCGTCTGCGTAAGTCGCGGTCAGAGTATAGAGAGGATCTGGAATATCATATGTGTAAATAATATACAACAGAGGAGCGAGTACTGACCCCTGAGGCACCCCTGCTAGGGCTGGTTTAATGGTAGATAGTTCTGTACCTTGGCAAACAGAGAAAAATCTGTCAGAAAGAAAAGATTGAAGAATAAGATAGTAGGTTGGAGGGAGTATAGTCTTAAGTTTGAAAAGAAGTCCCTGATGCCAGACTCTATCGAACGCTTGAGCAACATCCAGAAATACTCCTGTTGCATATAATTTGTGCTCTAGTGCTGTCGCAATGTAGTCTGTCACTCGGTGTAGCTGATGAATGGTTGAGTGGTGTGAACGAAATCCAAACTGATGTTCAGGTATTATGTTTTCAGTAGTCAGTATGTCAAGAAGTCGTTTGTAGAGAAGTTTCTCAAAGATTTTAGAGCATAATGGGAGCAAGCTGATGGGTCTGTATGATGAAGGAAAGTCAGTGTTTTTGTTAGGTTTGTGAATCATTTTTATGAATGAGTATTTCCATTGTAAGGGGAATTTAGTCGTTCTGAGTATTGCGTTATAAATTGATGTTAGGTATACTAGAGCTTTCCTTGGCATTTTCTGGAGCACTTGAGCATTTATCAGGTCATGACCGGGAGCTTTCTTTTTAGGTAACTGTCTGATTTGTTCTGCAACTTGAGTGGGAGTGAAGCAAAGTGGAGGTAATGACAGTTGTAAAGGAATGTCTAAAGTGTTTTGTACATGTCTTTCGTGATCAGTATTAGAGAAGTCAGTATGTGGTATGAAAACAGAAGAAAGATGGTTGGCAAAGAGCTCAGATTTTTCAAGGTCTGACACAGCCCAGGAACCATCTACGTTTCGGAGTGGTGATGACACCTCACAATGCTTTACAAGTTTCTTAGTCTGTCTCCATAAGCTTCCATCGTCAGTCGAAAGATTTTTGAGGTAATTGTCGTAGTTCGTTCTTTTAAAATTCTGAATCTGTCGTTTAAGTTCATTGTTAAGTCTATTGAAAGTCCGTTTGTCAGATGGAAGTCGACCAGTCTGCCACACTTTGCGCGCTCTTCTCTTTGCTCTGATCAGGTCTCTAATGTACTGCGGATAGATTGGAAGAGACGTATTTCTGCTAGGTCTTGGTACAGATGATGACCATACAGCCTGTTGTAAGCTGATTGTGAACTTATCAACAGCTTTTTCGAGTTCCTCTTCGGTCTTAAGGGACATTGGGATTGATAGCGTCGAATTTAAGTAGTCGCTGTAAGCTTTCCAATCGATTATCCTATCTGTAAGTGTTGGTTTTTTTGATGCAGTACGAGGCTCATCGCATAGTACCAAACTGAGAAGAGAATGATCAGAACAAAGATCAGAGCTTGCAGTTACAGTATACGGCACTGTCCTGAGTCCTTTAGTAATGAAAAAGTCAAGTAAATCTGGTGTTTTCTGTCTTGAAGTTGGCCAGTAAGTAGGTGTATCAGGTGAGATCGTGTTTAATGAAAGCTGATCGATGGCAGACTTTAGATTTCTTCCTCTAGGAGTACAGAGTCGTGCTCCCCAGGACTGATGTTTGGCATTATAATCACCACCTGCAATAAAACACCGACCGAGATGTTGGAAAAAATTGTAAAACATTGCAGATGTTAGCACGTATCTCGGAGGGCAGTACACTGCAGCGAAGGTAATGGTATGGTGCTGGGTATACAGAGTAATTGCTGTGGATTGTATGTCAGGTGTAATGGGTAATTGTAAAGGGTTGTGTTTTAGTGATTGCTTAATCAGTATTGCCGTACCGCCATGTGCCGTCTTATCAGGGTGGTCAGTTCTATATATTTTGTAGCCTGGAATGTAAAATTTAGAATGTGGAGTCAAGTGTGTTTCAGTGATGAGAGCAATGTCAGTCCGTTTTTCATGTATGTACATGTCAAGTTCAGTCCTGTGTTGGTTTATACCATTTGCGTTCCAGAGAAGAACGGACATGGAGCCCACTGTCAGCCGATTAGTAGCCATAACTGGAGGATAAGGCTTGTGCAACGTGAGACAGTTCTTGGAGAAGGCTGAAAAGAGGCTGGATGAGGTTATTCAATCCACTTACCAAGTTGAAGAGCTGAGCTGAAGCCGGGTGATTGTAAGTCGGTAGTGGCGGTTGAGTAATGCCCTTTTTCATTTCTGGATGCTTTGGCTGGTGAAGGTGATTTTCTGGGACTTCTGTAGGAGAAGTTCGCAGTTTTGGTCCTAGATATTGAGAATCGGGTTTTGAAGAACCTGAATTTGCGGTATGCTGACTTTGCGGAAGAGAAGGAAACTCGTCTATACCTGGGGGTGCGCTAGTTTGTGCTTTTTGGGGACTTTGTATATTTTTACGGAGATTGCGTACTTCCCTCAGTTGTTTTAGAGTTGCACAACCTCTATAATTTGCTGGATGGGATCCGCTACAATTCGCGCATGTTGCTGCGGTCTCTCTTGTCTTTGTGCAGACGGTGCTATCATGTCCTTGGCCACATCTCACGCACTTCGGGGAGTGATTGCAGTAAGCCTTTGTGTGGCCATACTGCTGACAACGGGTGCACTGTGGAATCATTCTTTTCTTTCTTGGCTCTTCGATTTTCACTCTAGTATAGTATAAAAATTTGATATCAAAAATTTTTTCATTAAATGTGGCTTTAGAGATATCGATAAAGAACATGGGAAGTGGATTTTTGTATCTGGAAATAACGTTCACAATACTTGTGGCATCGTAGCCTAGGCATTTTAATTCGTATTTTATGGTTTCAATTGGAGTAGCATGGTGTAAGTTTTTTAATACGATTCTTGGATTTCTATCTTCTATTAACTGATAGGTATGGAAATCGGCACCTACCTGTCTTAAGTTAGCTACTATACGTCTATATGTGTCAGAGTTTTCAGGATATACGGTTACTCCTCTTGATGTGGATTTTAGGTTAAAGCTGTTCAAACCTCCTACATTTTGGAGAAATGTGACCAGTTCGGTGTAGTTCTGTACATCATTCAAGTGGATAGGGGGCGGTTTTACAGAAACTGGTTGCTTAGTGGTAGCATCAGACTCGTCACTAATGTTAGTTAAAACTTCAAAACTATTAGTGGTTACTGTTGTAACTTCACTTACCTTTTTAGCTTTTCTTGGGTCTCTGTTATTGTCCATTGAGCGTTTTCTTCCTGTAACGAGTTCCCAATTATTTTCAGTAGTTTGGTTTGAGTTTAAAGCGTCCACATTTTCTGTAGAACTGGCAGATATCGACGTCTCAGACATCGTTTGCGGTGAAACCGCTACACCGAGGTGTGGAGTTCCTATTTCTTGGAGCTAATTGGTTTCAACAACAGAATGCAACAAAAAGAAAAGTTTTCACTGTTAATTTACTCTAAGATTTTGTCAAAAAGATTTTCAAAGAAAAATTAACCTCACTTTTATCAATGTTCACAAAGATAATATTTAAATTAATTTTTTTAGCAAAGTTTAATTATTTTGATTATGGATTATTCATAAAGGTTGAAGGCGCTTAAGGTATGCTATTTGGTGCGACAGTGCAGTGTTGCGTTAATGTAGAGCATAACGCCGTATACTTTAAAATTAAATATAAATCATTTTAAATGTAAATAAAGAATTTTAATCCTCCGTATTAAAAAAAATGACATTGAATACCTTAAAGATATTATTTAAATTAATGTTTTTAGCAAAGTTTAGTTATTTTTATTATTTGATTATGTTCATTTTCACATTTCCTTGAACATTTATTTTTTATAGTAAATAGAATTTCTGAATATTATATATACATATATCAATAAATTATAAAAACCATATTTGACAAACATCTATTTTTCATTAAAACGATAATTTAATAAAAATCCATTTTTGTGAAAAAAATATTAAGTCGTCTTTGAACATTACCTTATTTTTCTTTAATATATTTTTTTTTAACTTCAGTTTCTTATTTAAGAAATGTGCTTCGGCAATTCACTGATCTGACTTAAACTGCTTCGTAATACCGTTTTATAAATAACTTCATACCATAGTCAGGTGTCAATGTCACTTTAGTTTAAAATCACAACAAATTCACTTGTTGACAACAAACGACGACATGACAGCTTAGTGATTCGGCTAGCTTAAAGGTTCTTAGACGGAGTTGATTTTCGATAAAACTTTTCAAGTTCAATTAATTTAGCCTGTGGCTCTTCTGCTCCTGACGGCTAAAGATTGTCCAAAACATTCTGGACGGAAGCCAGGGAGGTTGCTTCCAATTATCCGCCTCTGGAAAACATCAGCCTTCCAGTACTTTTTTTATTATAACATTATTACAAAGTAAAACCTATTTTGCTACTGATAAGTAATAAATATATTTTACATCTGTCGTATGTGGAAGTAACAATTAGAAGAGACGAAATATTCATAAAATCATTTTAACTATTTTATATCTCTGCCAGTTTAATATTCCATAAATAGAATTCAAAACTGTGTAGTATAATATTTTTAATGAAATTAAAATAATTTATATTTAAAAAATATTAAGTAACAAGTACTCTGTATTAACTACCAAGTATATCTGTGTTTATGAAGTAAGTAAGAAATGGTGTATATACAGATGAAATATATATATATATATATATATATATATATATATATATATATATATAGATATATATACAGTTTAAGCCAGATCAGTGAATTGCCGAAGCACATTTCTTAAATAAGAAACTGAAGTTTAAAAAAAATATATTAAAGAAAAAATAAGGTAATGCTTAAAGACTACTTAATATTATTTCCACAAAAATGTATTTTTAGTATATTATTGTTTTAATGAAAAATATATGTTTTCAAATATTGTTTTTATAATGTATTTATAAATATATATCCATAAATATAACCAGAAATTCTATTTACTTCAAAATTCGAGGTAATGTGAAAATGAAATTAATCAAATAATAAAAATAATCAATAATCAAAATAATTAAACTTTGCTAAAAAAATTAATTTAAATATTATCCTTAAGGTCATTTAATGTCATTTTTTTAATACGGAGGATTAAAATTGTTTATTTACATTTAAAATGATTTATATTTAATTTTAAAGTAAACGGCGTCAAGCTCTACCTTACCGCAACACTGCACTGTCGTACCAAATAGCATACCTTAAGCGCCTTCAACCTTCATGAAGGACCCGATGACCAACAGAGGGTTCATATTTTTCACTATCCAACGAAGTCCATGAACCATCTTCTTTTCGCAAGGGTACTATTGGCACCTCTCGATGTTTAACAAATTATTACTATGCTTCCATAAACTTCCATCTTCAGTCGATAGACTGTTTAAGTATACGTCATAATTTGTCCTATTGATTTTTTTATTTCTTTTAAATAGGCGTTTAAGTTTGTTATTCTGTATGTTAAATGTTTGTCTGTCTAATTTAGTCCCTTAGACTTAAAGGATATCTTGGCAAATGCTCTGTCCTTGACGTCATCGGAAGAGATAAAGTCCTGCTTTTTGGACACTTATGGTAAATTTGTGTATTAATAAATTAATGTAAAAATGTCTAAAAGAAAAAAAAATCGTGGATTTTTAAATAAAGGTACCTCTTCCGTTTGTTATATTTTTTCCCCCATTTTTCAGCGTTTTTTGCTCTCGATCCATCTTCATGGATAATTTTTCTGTTTAATATACTATGAGAAAAATATATTAATAAAAATATTTCTATAAAACTTTATATATAAGTTCCTTGGTTATATATTTTTCATTTTATATGATAAAAGAAAATTGCAAAATTCATCTCTATATCATCTTCAATCTACCACCATATATTTCCTCATAATAAAAAAAAAAGTTTATTCTATAAAATTACTTTTTTGAGTAGAAAGTTCGTCAATATCAAAGTGACACTGCATCTCTTATCTGAGTGGTTCCGATTTTATTTAGCTATTTCATTTCCTATTATAAATATAATAATTAAGAACAACAAATAGGAACATTAAAACTTACAGTCTTTGTGTATATATGTATATCAAGCCTTTATTTCGAAAATACTCCCCACGTATAGGAACAGTGGAAGATCCCAGTGGCCCGCCACTGAACCTAGAGGATGAATAGACTTTGGATAAAATAAAATAAGTTTAATTATGCAAAGAAGATTGGTTGGGGGGGTTCAGTAAAAAATAAAAGGTATCCATAATTTCCTTACTTTGTACGGTTATGTTATACATCCTAACTTTGCTTCCACTACGTTCTACCACAACTTTTATTATCGTTATTTTATAAAGTTTATTCTATCTACTTTATTTTACTTTAAGTTTATTCTACCTACATTTTGTAGACTATAGCTTTCACCTAAATATTATTTTTTCTTTTGATGAATGTTTCTCATACCTATTATTATCTTGTTTTTTCTACGTCCTGATGAAGGTCTGAACGTTTGGCCGAAACATCGGTAAACATAAAATTACTTATATATATATATATATATATATATATATATATATATATATATATATATATATATATATATATATATACATATATATAATGTTTATTTTTATATATAGATAAATTTAGATATATAGATAATAGTCGGATAATAGGTTATGAAATTTATCTAGGATGTGTGGTGGAAGCAGATTATATTTTCTTCATTTTAAAAAAAAAAATACCCTTTGTGGTATCAAACCGCGATACGGAAATGATATCGCTAAAAATGTAAAAATATAATCAAAATTGCTTAAAAAGCTTTCGCATTTGGAACCACAAAGGGTATTTCTTTTAAAATGTAGAAAATATAATCTGTTTCCACCACATATCCTAGATAAATTTCAAGACCTATTATCCGACTTTATCTTCTATCTATATATTTATATCTTAAGTTATATATATATATATATATATATATATATATATATATATATTATTATTATTTTTTTTTTTGACTGATCACCCCAACCAATCTATTCTTCCATTATTCACTACAGTCAACCATCAATCCACAAGTATGTTTAATTATGATTTGTATTCATTCATTTCACTGCTGCCAACACTGCCGGAATTCATCTTAAATCAGATCAACTTTTTTATTTCAAATTCTATTAAAACATTTTTAAAGTATAAGGATTGAGCCATTGGGAATAGATTCTGAAAGGGCTGTGACAGAAGACAGTGACTGACCGTTTTGTACGAGGGGCGGTAGCGACAGTTTGGTGTTGCAGGTGATAAAGATGCTGGTGGCAGTGGTGGTGGTGTTCGTGGTGTGCTGGGGCCCGATGCTCACCGACAACCTCCTCACCGCCTGGAACGTCCTCCCCCACACCCGCACCAACGAGCTCAAGCACATGGCCACCGCCTTCCACCTCATGGCCTACTTCAACAGGTATTCCCTACCTTTCTTTACTAGTATTTAGTTTACATTTATCTTTAATTTACCCATTATTCTATGATGACGGAAAGAATGAAAATACAATGCTTCCCTACCTTCGGTAGTGAGGAAGCGAAAAGTTTACGTACTCTTTGGACAAGCATCCTTTAAAAAGTATAATATGGCACCATTCACATAAATAGTAAAACATTTCTTATTACCATTTGCCTATTATTCTACGTACTATTATTATTAATTCCTCGAATCTCCTAGGTGGAACATAGATCCGTCACAAAGATACCGTCGGTATCTCAATATCTAACAAGCTCCTTAAGTCCAGAGCAGATCTGTACTGCTCCGTTCATCTCCTTTAGATTCCACCTCCAATCCTAGTATCTCTTGGTCCACCTCTTCGTTGTTCTTGGAGATTCTATTAGACTCTGCCAGGTTGTGGTGTGCTCTAAGTATGTACTCTAACCATCTCCATTTCCGATATTTCATTATCTTTTCTATCGGAATTTGAATATGTCGCTATCAGAGTACAGCATTGGAGATTATTTCAAGCTTCCATTCTCATAATATGTTCTACGAACATCTATTAATGTCTGTAGCTTCTTTTCACTTACTTGATCTCGCCAACATACACATGAATCGTCACTATTGAAAATGCGAAGATTGGTTTCCATCCGGAAATGTCCATTCTGACCAGAGCTGCGAAAATATTTGTAGTTCTTTTCTTAAAGGGCTTCTGACATCTTCATCAGCTGCCTCCCTTCCTCCCCTCTCTCTCTCCCTTCCTACTCTGCTCACTATAATCCCAAGATAGATGAATTTACAAGCCCTTTCAGTAATTTTATCTTTTATAAGATGATTTTCCTGGCTCCTGCAGTTAATTCGTATTTCTTTCGTTTTAACCGCATTAATTTTGAGACCGCTCCTTTTACCTTCCTCTTGGAGTTCAATCAGCTTCTCCTGTATATTTCTAAAACTTTGAATGAAACCAACATATGTCAAGATCTTCCATTTAAATCTTTCCATAAGCACCACTGAATTCCTCGTTCTCTAAGGGCTCTCCTTAAAATTATGTCGAGTACCATACGGATAAGATACGGGAGAGAACCCATTCTAAATCCATCATGGATTCCATTATTGTATATGTATATGTATGTGTGTGTGTATTATAAATATATTTTTTCTTTTGATGTTTTCCTTATTCGTATTAGTGGCCTTACTAATTAATAGGGCTTCAGGGTTTTTTTTAAAAACAACAATAAATTTTAAAGTGAGTTTAACCCTTAAAATTTATTATATATTTTATTTATTTATTTTGTTTTTGCTCTTCCTCAATGATTACTGAATTCGTCTATGCTTCCATCAAGCTTTTCTTCAGCCATTAGCGAGTGTTAACTGGTACATAGATTGTGGCCACATCTCATAATACAATTTATTAATAAATTATACTTTATATGAAAGTCTATTCCGGTTGTATTGCTATTATACCTGGTGGCTTTTGTTTTGAAGTCATTTTAGCCGTCCCTTGTCATTTTAATACATATAAACGCTATAGCAAGTCTTGATGACTTATATTCACATAGTGGACTCACTGTAGAATCTAAGTTAACCAAACAAGTCATTTATTACCTATTAACTAGTCATACATGATTTAGACCACCAAATTTTATAAAAATATTGTTGTGAAAAAAATTTTGATTTCGAACTTTTGATTTAATTTCAAAATTTAAAAAGTTTGAAACATAACTCATTATAGGGGTTCTTTGCAATGTATTCCATAAGTTTTCATTACTTCAAAAGTTTTCAAATATATACATTTTGTTTTTAATAAACAAATACATCATTTCTTGTTCTTCTACAGCAAATGCTTAATACTTTTATTGAAATAACATTATATAAAATATGCTACTTGTTTCATCATTTACAACTACAAAATCACTGCTCTACATTTTTTTTTTATACCATCATTGTTAAGAATAATACAACAAGCAGATTTCTTACCATTGGACCATTGGACATCCGTTTGAATCTGAATTAATGATATTAGTAATATATGAAAATATTATACATTCATTTTGGCTTTTTTCTAGAAAGAAGCTATTTAATGCTCTCAAGGCAATTATAAATATTAATTCATCAATGTCATAAAATGAAATCCAACTTATATTTATTTTATATTATTTAAGTATGTAGGTAGTAATTTCTTTTTACATTCGTCATAATACATTGTGCATTCTTTTTACCAAGCAGATTCTTCGTCATTTGTATTAATGCTAAATTTCAAACTTTTCCATACTTCAAAACTTCTTGAAAGCGATGTAAATCGATATTTCTGTGTTTGTGTATTTTTCTCTGTTGCACATTACTAAGATAGCCCAATACTTGTTATTAAATTATGCAGTTAAGATAAATTCATTTCCATAACAACAAGTAGTTTTTTTTGTAAAAATCTTATTAAATAAAATTCATATTTTAATGCAAAGTTGAATAATTTCTATTGATCGCATTGATGTTCCATTGAGACGTAACACGTTTGAAGAAATCCCCGTGTTAAGGAATGGATAAGAAACCGTAGAGTGGTTATTTCCTTTAAAGATGAGCGCTATTATCAAAGACGTTCCAATTGCAGAGGATTAATTCCACCCTCCTCGAGTTCGCCCAAAGTCTAATACCGACCGCCCCCGGAAGACCTGACGATGGTGGAGTACTCCGCCTCCTCATAAACCTTTCACGCTTACTGATTGGATTACTTCTTTATCCAAACCGCCATCTAAATCCTCTCCAGTTTATAAGCCGGATCCCCCCGACGATGAGTTATGGTCTTGGAGGGAAGCCACCATAACTCACTCGGAGGTTCCCGGAGCACTCCAATGGCCCTCAAGACGTGCAGAGGTGTCGAAATAGAGGCTAATATTAATCCTCCGGAAGGATAATAAAGATCCTGTCGGCTTCCTTGTTAATGGATTCAGTCCCTCAGAATTATAGAACTTAAAGGTGCCCATCATAAATTCAAGTCCTTGACATTTTCATGCACTTAAAAAGTATAAAGTGTGGATCTTCTTACCGTCGAATCAATGGGTGAATAATTAAGCTTGGGCCCAAAGCTGAAGAATTTGTTTGAATTATAATAATATTTTTTCAGTAGATTGACAGTTTCTTGAGGAAAGTTTTAGGCTTGATACCATCACTCTATGGTCTATAAGAACGGAGCAGTTACCATAAAAGTCAATTTTTTATTTTTTTATTAAAAACACTTTATTCAGAAATATTACAATTTGTCACAGTTAAGGACACTTATAATAGAGTTCAGAGATTGCATTCATACCGTATATACAAAAATATAAATAAATAAAGTAATAACAAAAGAATAAGAAGAAAGAACAAAAGAGTAAAGAAAAAAAAAATAATATATATACACATAAGTAAATAAAAATAGAAATAAAAGTAAAACAAACACCTTATATAAAACATACATTATTTACAATTTGCCAGGTGATCTCCGAACCAATCCTGTCCCCTCCACATGTGGAGGGAAAAGGGAGGCCTAGGAGATCCCTACGCTTCTCCCTCAGCCACTTCACTGGTATTTTAAACCAGCGGAGGATGAGTAAGAGCGATAAAAGTTAATAAATACGGAAACTAATCATTTCCAGTAACACACACTATAAATAAAACACAGGGAAAAACTTAAAGCTGTTATTATCTATTAAAGTCGGAGGGCAAGAAAGAAGAAAAAGCTGAGTATACTGAAGTCTTTAAATGTTGTTGGTTAAATAGTTAAAAAATTAATCACCATTTCCATTGATTCAACTAGTTATATGGGACGCCCTATAAATAATGGTAGACGGCTGAGGTGTAAATAATGGTAGGCTTCATGAGGTGGCTAAAAACCATGTTGGTTTGTAATCACAGGTTATTGTAAGCCTTTAAGTGAAGCACAGTTTGAGTCCCGGAGAGAGCTTTTAACTCTGGCATCAATCCTCCGCCCTCACCCCTGGAGCAAACACGTATAGCCGAATAGACGAGGAAGGGAAGGGGAAAAAATGAACCATTTTCATAACTAATGGCATTTTGGCACATAATATTTTCATATTCTGTCAGTGATTAAAACAAATAAGTTTTTTTGCGTTACAAAATTGGTATTGTATCATATGAAACTCTCTTTTCTGGAGAGGATGGACTCTGTTCTAAATTTCCATTTTAAGAGGCTATATTTGATTCCCGACAGTTGGGTGACTCTCATAGCATACACCGCATTAACTGCTTGTCGAGAATCGCAACTCTCTAATCTAATGGACTTCATAGCACGAACTTTTGGCTCGTATTGGTACAAAGTTTTAATTTCATTATTTTTTAATGAGAAAAATATTTTAAAAACAGCTGGATGATAGGTGCCTTACCGAGATCAATTAAAACATAATTAGCCCGGCTAAAGTGGCTTTAGCCAGCCTAATATCCCATTATCTTATTACAATTCAATAATTGTGTATATGTATATATACAAATAGTTCCACGGCTTTAGTGAAAGAACGAAGATACTCATTTTTTATTCAATGGAATATTTATTTTTGTAATAAATACTAATCATTTATTAATTATAGTATGACTATGTTAAGCTCCATAAATCCTTATACAAAAAGTTTTTAATTGTAGTTTTGCCGGAGAGCCTGCTGATAAACTATGTTGGATGTCCTTTCCTCTGAGACTTTGAAAACTATAAACTATTCTATAGGACACGTACAAAAAATGAAATATAAAGATAAGATAAAATTATTCTAAACCTACTTAATCTTTAATCATGAAAATATATTATCTCAAGCGCATTTCTTTTCTCTCATTCCTCGACTTTTGTTCCCAGGCCAGGGGAAAGGGCGAGGGATTAATGCCGGAATTGAAAGTACCTCTGGGCTCTGGGACGCGAACTCGTGATCATCGGTTTATAATCAAGTTACCGGACAAAGTGTCAGATAAAAACCAACTAAATTTCAGTACATTGGCCATTTTGTCTCAAGATAGCGAATAACAGTTCAATGTTGCTGAAAACATCCGAAAATTAACTCTAAATTGGTTAGGCCCTTATTCTATCAAAAACATTATAAAATATCTAGGTTATTTTATCATCTAGATCCTCTATCATTATAATTTAATAATGCCGATTACTGAAATTATAAAAAAATTGTTTTTAAAAAAATGAATGAAATCAGTTGAGAAAGGCAGCCAAAAAAGGAGGCCTAAGTAAAGATAAGGGAATTATTATTACCTCTGCAATCTCAGTCAGTTATTATTGTCACTTGAGCGATTCCGAAATTTAAAAGTATCTCCAAGGAAGATGAAACGCAAGCGAACGAAAAAAAGTTATTAAATCTCTTTCTCTCGAGACACGAATGAAGGAATGTCTATTCCCGAATTCGCCCTCCCTCTACTAATATTACATAAAAGGTGAATCTCTTCCTGCTCTTCCAAATACATCACATATTCTGAGTTCGTATTTTCTGTAAAGTATTAATCATTAATCCTTCTTATCATGAATATATGTAACGTAATAAATAGAACAATTTACTTATCAAACTCTATTCATTAAATAAATATTCTTGAAACTAAAACGATCAAGACATACAAATTTAATGGTGAAGATGTATGATAAAAAAAGTCTGAGGTAACTCTCACATTCAGACGTATCGATATTGATTTGTAATTTAATTGTGCCACTAAACGAACATATTTATACTTACAACTACTGATGAAGATGACGTTTCATGCTAGTTTGTAAAAAAATAAATAAATAACTTTGAAAACTTGAAATGAGAATCTTGAGAAGAATTCAAGGACCTGAAATGGCGGAGCAAGGATAGCATTAAAGATCAGATCAGAAATTAATGGGGATATAATTTGGATTAGGCTAATTGGATGGAGACATGATCTGAATGAATCCTCACAAAGTCAACAAACGTATTTTTTGAAAATATATTGAACTGATACAAAAAAATAAATAAAGAATGAAAGAACTTTAAAAACATAAACGTAGCAATAGAGATGGACAGGAATTAATTTTGAAATAATAAACTAAAGGTTCTTATGGGAGATGAAAAAAAAACACACCGGTAGGAAATAGGCTGAAGAAAAAGGACGTTTCACTCAAAAATAATGAAATAAAAATTGAAAAGGAGAAAAGGGGTGGAGGTAGTAAAAAGAAATGATATTTGTGCGGTCCACAGTTGATCTGTTCAAAAAATTAAATAAATAAAATAATAAATAAATGAAAAGCAGTGTAACTCCAATATACATATATACATAAGAGCACGGGCGGATTTACGGGGGGGGGAGGGGGAGCTTTCGGGCTGAAGCCCCCCAAAATAGTAAAATATAACCATGTTTTATGGAAAAATATATTAAAAAATGATCTCTTAAAGTATTATTGTTCGTGTAATTACATTTAAAAGGACTTCTCCTTTCCAAGAGAAAAACAAGATTACGCATATGCAAGACACTCCAAAGACATCTCCTGATATTGTAGTACGAAAAGTAGATCAGTAATTCCTATAGTTTTTTTTTTTAGAACATTTCTTTATTGAGTAATATTCCATTTTGTCTCAATTATGGACATTAGTAATCGTGATGCTGTTTGTTCAGTCACAGTTTATGTACAATAAACAAATATAAATTAAATAAAACAACAACTGAAACCTAAAAATCAATGTCGTAATTATAATATTTGATCTCTACTAGGAATTTAAGGAAACGTTCCAACAGTATTTTCCCAAAAAAGATGGTGAAAACAGTACTTTCATTCTTCGACATTAAGCTTGTCCTCCAATTTACCTCGACAATGCCCAAATTTCTCAAATAGGCAAAGAGCAATCTGGGACTAACATTTAACAGAAGAATGACATGGGAATAGCATTTCAAAAAAAAAAAAAAGAAAAACGTTAAACCTCAGACTGCGATTATTAAACTCACTCCATTCAAGACGTTCAAAATTAAAACATAAACTTAACACATACACTTATCTACTTGAGCCAATTTGTAGAAATAGCGACAGTTATCATGCCCGATAGCAGGCTTAGAAGGCTCAAAAGAAGCTTGATGAAGGATCTCGCTTAAACATCCATATTGAAGTCAAGGCAGGAAGAAATGCCGCAGGGCACTCCTCTCCCTCTCGGCGATCATGCTATTATTATATACTTCACACCAGCAGACTCATAGATTGTCAGTATTTTGACAAATCTGGGTGAAAAAATGAAATTTGAAAAAATGAAATTTGAAAAAATAAAATTTTACATTTTAAAAATAAATAATGGTAGGTTGAGTTGAAATTTAATTCTTTGTCAACTTAATATTTGATAGCTGTCAGTGATGAACAAACATTTCGACGTTCTGTAAATAACAGGTCTGACAAAGCAATTTCTTCTGTATATTGTTATAAAATAAAATTAATCTGTAAGTTGGTGGCCAGTAAAATAAAATCATGTAAATTGGTCGATATGTATAAAATATTAAATATATCCTTTTCGGATAGGATATGAAAAATATTTACAAAACATGTTCCACAAATAAATGTTATAACATTGGATAGAGTAGAAGAGGGTTAACACTAGACACCAAGCTATGATACAGTGTACCCTCTCTTTACTGGCCTCCATCTGTCTTTGTCCCTCTGACGGATCGTTTACTGCTCGGGTGTAGAGATAGATCTTCTGTCCTTCCTTGGACGTTCAACGTTATCGCATGAAAAAACTGGTTTAATATTTTTCTTAGTATATGAACAGAAAAAATCCTGATAAAAAAAAATTGTTCTTAACCTAAAAATAATATAAATTTCGATATTATTAATTTTGTTCATACTTTGACAAAAGTGAAACAGAGCCATTCAAGATCCAAAAGAAAAAATTTTAGTTATCCAGTACCTTTTCATTTAGAGATGAAATCACAAAAATTCCATCCGTTTTTTACGGCCCTTATATTTGGTTGGTTGCGCCCGAAAATTATGACGATATAGATCTGAAATGCCTGAAGATGCCAATCTATGCTGAGGAGGTGTCAATCTATAAGTTTAGTCCACAAAATGAAAATTAAAAAAAAAATATATATATATTGTATTGAAAAATAAGTCCTTTCGGTTTTTTTGTTTATTTTTATGTCATTATGATACATTTCTTATCTTATGAATTAATCCCTAAGGTGGATTGTTTATCCTGTTTGTAATATGTCAACAAATATATCAGTTAACTCTTGTTGAAACTAGCGCAGTATTATGTTTGCTATTATCAGCATATTTTGTTCTATTCTTTTAAAAAAGAAAAGCGTGCTGCAAAAGCTCATATAAAAATTTACAGTGTTTATGGGCACCTGTCAAAATTGGTTTGCCGAATTTCATTCAGGAAATGTTGACATCAACGATGCCCAACGGTCTGGTCGTCCACATGAAATTGAAACAAACAATGTTACGTCCATTGTTGGTAAAAAACCCACCCAATTAGTGCGAGAGATTGCTATGGCCATAAATGTTTCGCACACAAGCGTAAAAACAATTTACACAAGCTCGACTACGTTTCCGAGCTTAATGTTTGGGTCCCTCACTCTCTTACCGAAGTCAACTTGCCAACACGTATATTTGTTTGTGATTCACTACGGGAACGGGAACGACCCATTTTTGAAAATGTTGGTAACAGGAGATGAAAAATAGATATTCTACGATAAAACAATGTAGTGAGACTCCTAGAACAATGTCAAAACACGGATTGCATCCAGAGAAGATAATGTTTTCCATATGGTGGGATTTCAAGGGTGTTATTTTCTATGAGCTATTGCCATCAAGACAAACAATTGATTCAACTCTATACTGCTCACAATTAACAAAATTGAATCAATCAATTAAAAAATAAACTGGCAAATCGGAAGGGTGTTGTTTTCCACCAAGACAACGCCAGGTCTTTTTTTCCATCCTCCCTATTCACCAGACTTAGCTCCAAGTGACTACCACTCAGTCCGGTCTCTGCAGAACTCTATGAATGGAAAGAAATCCCAAAAGGAAGAGGGCATCAAAAACCTCTTGGATCAGTTTTTTAACAATAAACTCCTGACAGTCTATGAACATGGCATTATGCAGTTAGTGAAAAGATGGGAAAAAGTCATACTAAGTTAATGGTCAATATATTGTAGATTAAAATTAATTTTATGTCTTTAATACATTGAGTTTCACTTCACTCTGAAAAACCGAAAAGACTTATTTGCCAACACAATATTTGGAATCTAAACTTTTTTTTAAATTTATTTATTTAGAAATATAACAATCTGTAACGTGGACAATAAGATAACACAATAAGTGATAACACATTCATACCATATATACAGAAAATATAAAATTAACAAAAGTAAAATAATAATCAAAAACTATGTACAATAAAAAATAAAACAACCTAAAGATAAATTAAAAACATTAAAACACAGTCATACTTATATACAATATACACAATCAGGCAAGAAACCCCAAGCTAGGCTTCTCCCTCCAACTATACAAGAAAAAAAACGGGACTTCAAGAGATCCCTGCGCTACTCTCTCAACCAAGTCACTGCTGCTAAAGCCAGTGGAGTTTGAGCGAGAGCGCTTTAACCACATACACTCATATCTTGAGTGGAGAATTTGGCCATTGCCAGAACTCCAACATCTATACTATAATAGATCTCTCGACCATTGCCGCTTCAACATTCGAGAAGGATTGTAGGGATGAGTGAAACTAGATAGGGGTTGTGGTAGGGGATTCGGATGATTTATAAGGCTCTGATGGAATTTAGAAAAAATTTCAGGGATAAGGTCGAGGACAAATGGGATATTAAGGTCGTGGTGTAGGGTTTTGTTGGTTACGTAAAATAAAAGACAATAGCCTTTGTAAATACTATTCTTTGAATATTGCTATATCCTTGGTTCCAGTTACATCTTGTTCCAATTAAGCACGCTCGCTTTGACCACTGAGTTATAATATCCTGTGACCCTTGTCCGTGGGAATAAGTCCGTTTGGAAGTGGGCATCTTGACCATGTGGTATATTTATGTGACGTGCATCAGCCCTAATTCTAACAGCTGTCAATGCTTCCGCCCTTAGAGAAGTTTTATTACTTTACTTCTGAATATCCTTTGTCCAGCATCCTACCCTTAGGTTGCCGCCCTCAACGTTTCTAGAAACCAAGATAACGCCTATCACCCCCTCTCCTACTCCGGCCAATCCTATCCCCACCCCAGAGTTGGGCTATATTACCGCCCTTAATCTTAGAGAAATTAATTCCATTCATTCCATCATTCCATCTGTAAATATCACTAGATGTAACTTATGTAACATTAGTTTAGGCCTCACAAGGCTAGTTTGTAAGAAGTTCACTAAGATTATGTCAATATAACTTTATATTTCACAATAAAAGTATATTTCAAAGTCTTCACTGTTGTACGAGTTCGTTAATTCGTAGAACGGAACATCGATCGAATATCGAATTGTTCGGAGGACTTTGGAGTGAAAGGATTGGATCCGTTTGATGTTAGAAAATTTAGCTGTCCCCCAAAGTTCAAGGAAATCTAAACTAGTGATCAATTTATAGCTAGCTAAATTTTTAGTAATTTTCTATTCGTTATCAATCGTTTAAAGTGCTAGGGCAAGAATATTCATAAGTGATTAGTCACAGTTATGAGACTCAGACAGTTGAACTCTGCCTGTCAAATAATAGAACATGTATAAAGTCAGGAAAATATCCAATGTGACAGTTTTTTATCGCATTAAATAAGTAATCGGGTTATTTTCTAATATTTTATATGATCTTTCCTGTACTTTATGATTGCGAAGTGAAGCCTTCAGTTACATTCCTAAACCAAACAAAATCCATGTATATATTCTTTTTTAACAGTTTATGTTCTAGATTGACATAAGACGAAAAGATCTTACTTTTATGGTAATTTATTCTTGATATTATATAAACATATCTTTTTAATATTGTGACGTAATTTACTTTTTTATTATAAACAAAAAGTACTTAAATGAAATTGCGATTGCCTTCTTTGAATGTTAATGCTTTATAATTATAAAATAATTTTATTGCTTCATCTTCTTGAGAACTCCTTCCAAACATGACATATGTTGCTATTAAATAACGAGACTATTGCTGTAAAATATTTTATTTTTATTTCATACATACATGTACATTATCACTTCGATATATACCCATTCTCTATCCCTGAAACGCTCAATGCTATTCCATTGTCTAAAACAGTGATGGAAATCATCTGTCAACTCCTTCAGGAAAGGTGCCGCTTTTTCTTTCAGCAAAAAGGTGAATGGAATAGTGTTAATAATCGTTCGACCTTCAGGAACGAAGCTTACGGTACATAACCCTATTAAAATAAAAAATAAAACAATCATTGTTGCTTACAATTTTGATTTTCCAATTCGATCTTTTTTGGCTATTGTAGGCTTTTAGGTGAAGTTCGGTTCCATTCCATACACTGGCACTTCGTTTGAGTGTCATATGTAAAAAATCACGATTCCTCAATCTACTTCAAAAGGAACAAGATTTAATTCCGTAGAAGCTGTGAAAGCAAAAGCAAAAGGGCGCCCTGAAGGAGTTGATAGAAAACTTCCAGCTCTGTTCCAGACAATGGAAGCGCGTCCATGCAGAGTTACAGGGATAGAAGGTGGGTATATTCTGCAATGATAATAAATATATATATGAGTGTGTGTGTAAAATGAAAAGAAAACATTTTAGAACATCAATCTCGTTATTTGATCGCCTCAACTCGAATAAAGAAAATATAAATTAAAATGGAGATATGTATTTATGTATTATATAATTACCTATAAATATATATGTAGATATTTTTTCTTTCTACATACTTGTTATTCTTAAGGGACCTTGTTCCAGAATAATGTTTATTTACTATCTATCTTTTAAATGGTATTTCGAAACAAGCCCAATTGAAAGTGTTATTGGCTGACAGATTCATATAAATCTAATATTTGTCTTGATTGTTTTCACTTATGTGTGCCGGATTTAAATAGTTGTTTTTTATATATATTTATTTTTATTTTCAGTGAATGTGCTCTCTGAACACAATTATAAATGTCCTTAATTGTGACAAATTGTAATATTTTTGAATAAATAACAAAAAAATAAAAAATTTATTTATTTTTTATTTAGTAATATAACATTCTGTCAGAATATGGGCATTGGTTACAGTGAGGAAAGTGTACATTCACACCGTACTTACAGAAAATGTAAATCTTTTTTTTTCTGTTTAATTTTTTTATTTCATTACTGTTTATTTTATAAGTTCCTAATTCTATTACCATTATCATTTATCCTATAACTTTCTGACTTACCTTTATCTTAAATATCCTTACATTGCTTAGGTCACTTTCGACTCCCAACTTTGTAAGCGTTATTTTATATTTCCTATATTCATAAATCATATATTTGCCTTTCCACATATGCATTAATGTTAAGTTTATTCCACCTGCATATTATTAAACTATACCTTTTATCTACATAGCATTACTTTTTCCATCTACTAGTTCCTCATATCTATGTTATCTTGTCTTTTCTGGGGCCTGAAACATGGGCCGAAACGAAGGACAAAGTAAAAATAAATATAATTTATTTATAGTTAATTTGTTATTTGTTTGACTGAACATACTATCCAACTTCTCTTCAATATATATACGACGCTCAATTATTAATCCAATATCCAGAAAAAATAATATCTCTCCTTTTTGGCAGGCTTCAGTCCAAAATTCTCTTCCCTTCTCTCTCCCCATAGACCGGACATTGGTTGGAATTCAACACCTAAAATGTGAATCGGATAGTAGATGCTATCTCTGTGACTTTTGAGAAAAAGGAATATTGCTCTGCCGTCTTTCTCGACATAGAGAAAGCATTTGATAGTGTCTGGCACAAGGGCGTATTATGGAAACTAAAACCGCACTTACCTTCCACTTATTTTTTAATTCTTCAATCCTACTTTCTCAATAGATTTTTCTGTACTTCCGTAGATTCTTCTGTTTCTTCCTTTTTTCCCCAACACAAAGGCGTACCATAAGGTAGCGTCTTAAGCCCAATCCTCTATTCTATATACACTTCTGATATCCCTGAGCACCCTAATATCACCATTTATTGCTTCGCTGACGACACTACTATTCTAACTTCACACAAAAATCCTACTATCGCATCAATTGTCCTACAAATCCATGTTACAATCCAGTTTCATGATCTTGAAAAGTTGTTTGAAAACTGGAAAATCAAAATTAATAGTAAAAAATCCACCCATGTTAGTTTCTCTCTTAGGAAAGCCTCATGTCACCCATAACGATTGCCAATAATCCAGTGCCTTCAAAGAACTATGTACGGTACCTTGAACTCTACTTAGACAAAAGACTTACTTGGAACATACATACGAAATTAAAAAGACAAGAACTTACTAGACGATATAGCCAACTTTCACATCTTCTGGACTACAGATCTTCACTTAACTTACGAAACAAGCGACTGATCTACAACACCTTACTGAGACCAATATGGACATATGGAGCAGAACTTTGGGGTTCAGCAAAACAAACACACATAAACAAAATACAAACAGCACAATCAAAAATTTTACGAAAAATTGTTAACGCACCTTGGTACATTTCAAATACTACTATACATAACGACTTAAACATCCCAACAGTAAAATCCTACATCCACGACAAATACACTACATTTCATTCTTCAACCCAAAATCACTCCAATCCTCTGGTTCTTTCTATCTCCTGCTTCCTGTTACCTGAACAACGCAGATTAAAAAGAAAATGGCCAAGAGACCTACTACACCAATAGAATCCATATCAAGCAAATACACCAAGACAATACAAACACAACAATTTTGCTAGATGGGCAGCCGGGCATTTGCAAATTGCATAAAATATAAATAAATTCAGCTTTTTACTTGAATTTTTTTCATTGATATGTGTTTTTATATGAATTTCGTTCATTAATAAGTTAAAAAGAATTTCAAAGAATATTTTATATACTTTTGTCAATATTTCTGATTATTATATTTTATAATTGGTAATTGGTTGACTGTCGTGGATAATGAAGAGAAGAATAGTTGGGGTGGTCAGTAAAAAAGGAAGGCAAAAAATAAATGATAATATTTATTTTTTACACATGCCGACGTTTCGACCTGAAGTTCAGGCCTTCATCAGGGCTAACAAAATAACCAGATAACAAGGTATGAGAAACATAAGTAGTGATGGTAAAAAAAAAATAAAATAAAATAAAATAAATAAATATAAAGTAAAATGAAATAGTTAGAATAATGACTAAGGACTAAGAGATAAATAATAATAACCGTTACAGAGTGTGGAATGATGAAGTAGGCATAATCAAAAAGGGTGACATAAGTGTTACAATGGGAATCTTAATAGAATAAAATAGAATAAATAAAATGTATAATAATAGAATAAAATGTAAAATAAAATGAAATAATAGAATAAAAATAATAAAATAATAGAATAAAATGTAATAAAATAATAGAATAAAATGTATATAATAGAATAAAATGTAAAACATAAAAAAGAAATATGAAATTTGATTATGCCTACTTCATCATTCCACACTCTGTAACGGTTATTATTATTTATCTCTTAGTTCTTAGTCATTATTCTAACTATTTCATTTTACTTTATATTTATTTATTTTATTATTATTTTTTTTTTTTATTTTTTTTTTTTTTACCATCACTACTTATGTTTCTCATACCTTGTTATCTGGTTATTTTCTTAGCCCTGATGAAGGCCGGAACTTCGGGTCGAAACGTCGGCATATGTAAAAAATAAATATTATCATTTATTTTTTGCCTTCCTTTTTGACTGACCACCCCAACTATTCTTCTCTTCTTTATTATATTTTATGGAGCTCTCTTTTAGTTAGTTATATGTTATAAGGTTTAAACTGAACTAATTGTACCCGTTTCCCCAGCTGCGTTAACCCGATCGTGTACGGGTTCATGTCGAAGAACTTCAGGGACAGCTTCAGCAAGGCGCTCTGCTGCAGGGGGCGCGCCCCCCGCCGCCAGCTCTCCGTCTCCCACACCAGGACAACCTCCCTCAGGACTCAGGACACCCGGGCCTATATCAACTAGCACCAGGTAGTACCCTCTTATATAGTTGTTTTTTATTTACTTGTTTTAAATTATTAATTAATTTTATTTATTTATTTATTTGTTAATTTAATTTGTTCGTTTCCTATGAATGTCAGTTTTCACAGAAAAGGTTATTTAGCAAAACAACTTTCAGAAATCAAAATATTTACCCTCATTTTCTGTACATTTTCTGCAACATGTAATCATTTCAACTTTTCAATCCCAGAACTGAAAAATTCAAGGTTTTGCGAAGAAATGAAGCCAGAAGATGCGTTTTTGACTTCAAAATTATTTCCAAACATTTTATCTGTAAGGGAATTTTCCAAATTTCTGAACACATCTAAATCTGTTTGAGATACGTCTGGTGAATAAGATGGGTGTGAGAAGACCCCGTAACTAACTCGTATAGTTTCTTCACAGTCTGTCGTTGTCGTGTAAGAGATTAAGTCCCTCTCACTAGCGAATCAAGGATTTAATTTTTGGGAGTGGGGAGGGACTTCAGATTGAAAGCTTTTTTTTCATATATATAACGATAATTAAATTGAAAAAAAGAAACTAACTACCTATATGACATGCTGTTTAAAGGGGTCGGGATGGCCGAATGGGCTAACACGGGTTGCACGGCAACCAGATAACCGAAGTTATGAGATTAAAAAATGTACGCGTTCGCGTTCCGGTGCTGAAGGGAATTTTAACCCGTCCTCACCCTCCGGCCCGAGAAAATCCCGTATAGCCTAAAGGCGAGGTAGGGAAGAACAAAAAAATTAAAATAAAATAAAAATAGACATGGTGTTTAAGTGATTCTTGAAATCCTATTAAATGTAACTACACGAACATCAATACTTTAAGAGATAGTTTTAATTATTTTTGCTTCCTCACTACCGAAGGTAGGAAAGCATTGTGTTCGTGCGAGAGGTTAAAAAAAAATTGTGCTCAGAATTGAAAATATTCACTCGCGTTTTACGTTTCAGACAGCAAGGATCAAATTCGGTTCGATATCTGTCTGTCTGGAGTCAAATCAATTTGACGGGCATATCACATAGTGCCATATCACTTTTATCAAATTCCATCCAGCACTTCCACTTAAGCACGCGCAAACTTATTTTTTTAGATATGCCAATATTTCAGAAAGGGCTCGTTCGATTTGGCTCAAAGTTAGATAAAATGTAGGTAATGGTGAAACAATAACGTAATTTCAATTTTATTGAATTTGTACACTAATTTCTCGTATATATGAGCAAAAGTGTCTTTTTGATACGTCTATATCTCTTAAACCACATGTTCGATTTGGCTCAAATTTGGAGGGAAGTTAGGGATTAGTAAACAGATAATCAAGTAGGTATGGATTTTATCAACTTCTATCCACTTCTCTTAGAAAAAATAACATCGCTTTCGGTTCAGCAAAGGTATTATTTGGCAAGCCTATAGTGTGAAAACTTGCCAATTTGACCCAAACTTGGAGGAAATTGGGAGAAAAGTACAGAAATTTCCTAATATGATTTTCATTGAATTCCATTTAATAATTAAAATTAATATAAATAATTGTTGAAAATAGGCACTGATAATATGGAGTGGGAGTTAGGTTATGACAATATTGTCATGGGGTTATAAAATATTCAAATAGGTAATTTATACAGTATTGTTGCGTCGATTCCAAACGTTACTTAGATTTCGTGTAATTTTAAATAAATTTAAATTAATTTTTACTCTGAGTTTGTAAAATAGAAAAATCTTATTTGTGATTGTATTCATTTCTATTGAAGTTCAACCAGCTCGTCGTGGAATCGAGTTTATGTGTGATTTTTACATATATTTTTATATTCCAGCTTAAATAGCTTTGTTCTGACTGAAGAAAAGTGTTGATCTCGTTAACTCTGAAAAAACTAAAAGCTTAGTTTTTCTTATTTCTCTTATGGAGTTTTTGTAACATCGATTTTACGAGTGAAAACATGCCGATTAAGTACATATTACTACTGTTACTGCAAAAGGTCGTAAGCATTCTGCTACGATGAAATATAGCAGAGGGCAATAAATTATGAAATTACACTGATTAATAATAATGAAACAATTAGTTTTTATTCTCTCCTGTAAAACATTCAATGTTCAGTAAGCACTCGATTTTTTTTTTAATTCAGAGTCATCAAATATGCAATTTGCATATCCGGAACTTTTTCGCATTTTAGTATTCGCTGATGAACAAAACCCGTGGATATCAAACCAGTATATGTTGAGGGATTACTGAATTTCCGAAAAAGACTTCTCCCAGAGATTTTAGACGAAAAATTTTAGACCTTGTAATATAGATATTTTTTAGCCAATGCAAACGGTGAGGAAGCTGTACTAACCTTCCTTGGCAGACGTTTTCTATAAAACATGGTTATATTTTACCATTTTGGGGGGCTAAAGCCCCTCCCACTCCCATAGATTCGCCTGTTGTCCCTCCCGATTAACCAATGTAGCTTGTTTTTTTATGCATTATATCAATACCACAGCAGTATGATGTGGTGTGATGGTTTCATCTCTGAGTGAAAATGGATAAATGAATTATTCCTGCCATTGGCCACCACACAGAAACCAATAATTTTATTGGATGCAACTTTTTTTCAAACATCGGAGAATGGTCCATTCGTTGGTACAATCCGATATTACTCATAAAAAAAAAAATTACTTGAAAATCGCGGGTTTCCATGGTCATATTTGACAGAATACTAAACAATGTCCAATCGATTGGTATAATAGTAAATATTAATAAAAATAGAGGATTAATAACGGCTTATTATAATCTGTAAACATATACATATAGTAAACAACGTAAGTCCACTAACCCCCTACTTGAAAACCCCTACAAGCTAAAATTGAAAATTCGACAAAAACTAAATACATACACTTGCCTATTCTAACACATCTGGACATAAGCCTCTCAGATTTACGGTTCCGCAAAAGAGACGCATTTATAAAAACTAGTCATTTCAATACAAAATTTTACGACTTATAACAGGAGCTCTCTGTTACGTCAACAACAAAATTTTACGCAACGACTTACGCCAACCAACACATACGTACTCTCTACTCTCGTTTTCATCTCAAACAACACGGACACACAAACAGACTTATAAACGACATGGCCACGACAGACATGCCCCTCAGGAGGAGACTAAAAAGGAGCTGGATAAGAGATCTCCTCACATAAATCAAGGAAATAAATAATCACCAGGAAGATGTGCTGCTGCGTATAATTCTGCTTTCATTTTATCACAAAACATCTGCTTATTGTAAATACCATAACAGGTGCGGATACATACTTAGAGAAAAAAAAATCAAAAGTATAAATTTTTTGTAATCTATATAGATATATTTTCAGTCTATAGTAGTAGGTGGAGAATATTATTGTCAACTATTAGCAATAGAACATCATTATTTCCGAAACTCATTAGAAATTTTGGTTTACAAAAAATATATAATTTTGTTTTTTTTGTTTCTGTTGGCATCACAGACTATGTAGATATTTTGTCGTATATCAAACCAAGCCTGCTCCATCTCTGCCTGTCTTGGGCTATTTATTTTCATTTATCTGCACCTATTGCATCTTTGTTGATTATTTCTATCCATCTGATTTTTTGCCTTCCACACGGTCGTAACATGTAATAGGTAAACACCTTCTATCACCCACCTGAGGCATTCATTGTTATGTAGAGGCTTCCAGATGGATTGCTACGAGCTACATGCCCTACCAATCTTAACATCCATGCATTCATATCATGGGATATTGATTGACCAGTTTCTGTAAGCAGTTCTTTATTGGTCTTTCTTCTCCATATGTTAGTACACAGATCCCTGATCGCTCCGGTTATCGTGAGGAAGATTTTTCACTCAAATCTTTCAATACATCTTTCTAGAGTGTTGGTTAGTGTCCAATTCTCAAAGCCATATATTAGAATTGGCTATATCATATAATTTTACACCCTTAATTTGAGATTTTCTGAGATTTTTCCGGATTTCAATACCTTTCAAAGGGATAAGAGTGTTGGTATGTTTGCGCCAGTTATACCCTGCTCTATTTCTGACTGTTGGTCGTTAATTGAGGTTATTCTGGAGCCGAGGTATTTGAATTTTTCTACTCTCGAGAATGATTTTCTTTCAATATATATATATATATATATATATATATATATATATATATATATATATATATATATATATATATATATATATATATATATAAATGAATGTATGTCTGTCTGTACGTCTGTTTGTCCTTAGTGCATTACTAAACCATTCAACCGATCGCCATGAAACTTTGGGAAGTTGTTCCGTACACTCCGGGGAAGGTTTCTGGCATAGTACTTCTGTCTTACGATAATTTTATATATGTAAAAAAAATAAAAATGTAAATGTTTTTCTGTTCAAAGCCGCAAAAAATGTGTCGCTATAAACTGTAGTGCCAAAACGGCTTTACCGATTTTAACGAAACTTGGCTAAAGTCTTCCCCTTGAAACCCTTTTAATTTACGTGTATAACATACTTTCCCTAAAACAAGCTGAAAAATGTTACGATGAATTCAATATTTTATTTGACGATAACTAAAAAAGTACACAATTTTTGACCCATTTATTTGAATAATACCAATAATACCCACATTTATTTGAAAGATTTCTGAATCGCTGACAAAATAAAAAAATAAAAATCATCGAAATCGGACGGTTCGTTGCAGAGTTATAGAGTTTTAAACATTTACTGCTTTTTCTTCAGAAATGGCCATTTTCTTTTGCTTCCTCACTACCGAAGGTAGGCAAGCATTTTTAAAAAAAAATTTTAATGATTAATCGAAAATTTTATAATTACTACAGTAATTGAAATTATCATTTGAAGAATTATATGATTATCCTTATGTAGGTCAATACTATTAAACGTTCTTTATATTAATTCTTTATTTTAGTTTTATAAGTTCAACTCAGACTGTTTCTGATGATTATGAATGACGGCGTATTCACTCAGATGATTATGAATGTCCATTTTGAATCATGAGAAAAAAACCATTAGAATTAATTTAAATTGAAACCATTTTACAGACAAATTTGTTTCCCAACTTTTTAAAAATGACAGATGTCCTTTGCTAACTAATCTACTCATATGTGCTTTCTAGTTTCTTTCTTTTTCATTTTGCCAGGCTAAGCCACAGCAGCGCGTGGCCGGGTAAAGCTAGTATATATATATATATATATATATATATATATATATATATATATATATATATATATATATATATATATATATTGTGCAGGGACAGGGTGCACAATTAAAGTGATTTTAGAAATATAATATTTAAAACTGTGTACATTAATGACGTATACATAAATATTAATATTATATTTAATTTTTGCGTAAAAGATGATTTTTTGATCAAAATTCATTTCTCGTAAAACCTTATCACACGGTGAGTGATCATTATTTTTAATCTAATCAATAAACATCAAAAATCGATTTGAATTTTTATTTATATATCAAGCATGATTTTTTAAATTAAAAATCAAATATAATAATTACTATGCGATTTTGTGGAAAAAATAATTATCGATTTCAAACCCTGCTTGCAGTGATTTTTTTTTTTAAACTGTATCCCTTTTCGTTCCAACTCCATGATCAAGAATTATAACCCTATGAAGATAGATAGCGCAGAGGTGGCGGTAGATGGCATTCCGAAATCCTGTTATCACCCTGGCCAATCGAAAAATTCACTCTACCTCCGGGCCCTATTTGAATACAAATGTGTTGCTTTTACGTCATCGAGTGGCCTCGCTTTTACAAAGGATTCGCGAGAAATCAACTCCGGGACTGTTGAAAAAAAGCAGACAAATAAACTGATGCGAATATTGGAAGAAAAATAAATCACTAATTATCACCTTAAGGTGTACATACAACTTCAAAGGTTAACATATTTATTTACTCCTCATTAAAGGAACTCAAAAGAATGAAATTAGAACATAACAACAATGCGCTAATTCCATTATGTTATAATGCACTAGATGCCATTTAAAAATATTTCGAAATCCAACAAAGGATGGATTCTTAATTCCAAAATATTGGACATATTTCCAGCGTTTGTTCGTTCGGGTCCCAGAAATCGAGAAAAAAATATATATTATTTTTTTTAGATTATGTTTTGTGGCTCAAATGATCGTTATTTTTTTCTACAATTATTTATTTTATAATAGAAAAAACATATAACCATGTATGTTAGTTTTTTTTTTCTTTTTATTAAAGTAGGAAAAGAAACAAAAAATCAATTGAGAATTTTCCACTGCTGAAAGATCCAAGATCTTGGTTTTTAGATGGATAAGTTCTACAATTATGTAGTTTCTTTAAGTAAAGTAAAAATAAATCTATGCAAAAAACAAGCTTACATTTGTTTTATGCATACCAAAAGAACCTTAAATATCAGTATTGCAAACTTTTTTTTTAAAAAAAGTACTTTTTAGCATAAATCATTCATTTACTGTTTGATGAACCGACCAACTTCAAATTTATACGCTACCAAATAAACGTTAAAATAAAGAAAACCGGACTCTGGTAGGAGAGAGGGAGCTAAACTTTTTTTTTTTTTAATAGGATCATTAGGGCTACAAAAATGATTTTAGGAGAAAAACTTTATATATTTTTTTTTCTTGAAACGTTATAATATTTGGCACCTAGATATGCTTTATAATTTAAAAAGAGAATATAGTGTGATTGATTTTGTTTTTGGCTCTGATCAATCATTGAAAGAAATATGGACCGATAGAAAAAATATGTATATTCCCCCATTTTGGGGGGGAAGAAGGGCTTCATCCCCAAATTCCCAGCAAAGAATCCCGCCTTGTGCTAGCTCAACTGATATTCAAATCAGTTTTACGTTTGTTACGTTTGCAGCTAAGCCAGTAAATAATATTTATTTAGTTAAGTAGGCAAATTGTTATTAATCTCAAATATCATTCGATTCGCTCGTGAAAGAAAGCCACCCTAATAAGAGATTCACCCACTAGTAATGAAGTTATATTACATTAAAGGTTTGAAGTAAGATTAATCTTGCTGGGATACTTGGCCATGGTTTTTATCCTCAAATGCTTAAACTTTTTCAAGGATTAGGAAGTAGGATTTGTATTGTAAATTAATTTTATAATTTATTACATGGAGCTTTGTTTTCCACTGATGGAAGGCTGCTGGCGATTGAAAATTAATTATTAACGCCAACCGAGCAGCCTCAATTAGTAAAGAGATCTGAGCAGAGATGATAATCTGCTGAGGGAAAACAGAAAGTAATCCTTAATGAGGGATCTTTATTTATGAGCATCTCGATTTGAATTCTTTGTGTTCATTTAAATATTAATCTGTCTTCTGCAATTGTCAAAAGTGTTCTAATTGTTATTAAGTTTTAATTATTCATTATTAAATTGCTTTTAACAATTATGGGAATTTTTTTTTTTTTTTTTTTTTTTTTTTTTTTTTTTTTTTTTTTTTTTTTTTTTAATTTTTCCTACCTTTCAGAAATACTATCAAATAGTGACTTTGCTAACATTGTCTCAATCTGCAAAAATCGTCATATAGAAGACTATAATACAACCAGTGGTGACATATGAAAGTGAATGCTGGTTAATGGCTAAGGAAAGTGAGACTGTCCTAAAGGTTTGGGAAAGATACTCAGAAAGATAATTGGTTCACTGAAAGTTGTAGTATAAGAAACAATAAAAACTGGGTGTAATAAAATAAGTGTTAGTGTTCAATTTCTTTTAATTGTAGTTCTAAGTTTTAATTTTGAATGTCAAAGTGTAATTTTCCAAAAATTTAAATACTTCATTATTCATAATTTCATAAACATTTCAATAGTCAAAATAAAATTTTCCAAAACTTCAATAGTTGAATAAAATTGACTAATAAATTCAATATTTAGCACAAATGTTATGATGTAAGATGGTATAACCGAAACCAATGGAATGTTTGACCGACTTTTTAGCACATAAATACCAGGAAAGAAAAAGAACTTACCTCTGAACTTACTGATCTTTTTCAGCTGATCCCAGCTCTCCATTATTTCTTAAAACATTTATTTATTGCAATGGAGAAAAAATTTGACTGAGTGCCAATAGCAGATTTGGGCAGTATTTCAAATCAAATATCTTAAAATAAAACACATTTATAGTATTTTGCAGTTTTCCTTGGCTATCATAAAAGATGTCAGGAGACCATGTACACCTTTCGGCCAACATATCCGACTTCTGCATCATTTGTCGGGTTTGTTCCCTCGCAGTTGATTTTCCGGCCAGAACCCAGACTATCTTCGGCTCCATGCCAGTACTGGTAGCACTGCTGCCTGCTACGAGGGATATTTATCGACCTCAGGGTCTAGATCTGCTGTGTTCAGTCGAAAGCAAGATCACCTCGGGCAGGATGTAGTTTTTCACTGCGCACGGAGGGTCTTGACAGTAGTGTCCTTGAGGTCTCCACATGCAGTTTCTCAGGCCTCTCGGCTATTCCTCTGGTTTTGAGTGAGGACCAGTTTCGAGGTCTTCCCTAACTATAGGTACTATCACTCCTCAGCACTTTGACCCTATTTTGTATTTTAAACATATAAAATAAATTACCATATAGAGTAGGTTACCTAAATTAAAGGTTTATTGTCCACCAGTGAATATTTTATACTCATATTTTATTTTTTATAATTAAGAACAAAATACTTTTATATTGTAAGTACCTTTTCTAAAAACAATTTAAATGCTTTATTTTAAAGTAATTAAAATACTTTTTCCCCAGGTCTGGCCCATACTATTATGTTAAAGTTGCCAGTTGGCAGAGGTCATTTCTTGCTGTCTAAGACGAATTGTCTTTTCAACTTCTGGAGCCAGATTATTTCGTTAGAGATAACATGCTAGACAAGCCACATGGCCATTGGTGACAGTTGTCTATTCTCTCTGCTTTGTGTTTTCTTTTCCATACAGCAAAAGGGGAACAGAGAATACTCCTCTCCGAAGTTTCATCCATTTTTCGAAGATACACCTTTGAAAAAATTGTTGAGTTATTTCAGTTTTTCTTAATCCTGATTGTACATTCGGATTTTTTTTTTCTTCCATGCAAAAGCAACATCGCTCTGTTTTTCCGGTGAGCACATGGCTTTTCTTTTATATTCTCATCCCCTTTATTATTTTCAATATGTCAATGTTATTCTCCATTCTACAGTCTTTTACTTACACCAACTTATTGTTAGTAGTAATTAATAATTAACCTTTATATGGAAGAGCTTGAAGGTTTGTGGATGAGATAACTTAAAAAGGGGAATGCCAGTTTTTCTTCAGTTCTGGTAATCTTATCCCTCTTGCTATAGTCAGTTGAGAGAAATTTAAGCCTTTAATTTTGTTTAAAATGATTAATATTTGCTTAATAAACATGAAAAATAATTTTATCAAAAAATTAATACCAACAAAAAATTTTGATATGGTGAAGAGATAAACTTGACTCTCTGTTAGACAGATTATAAATGAGAGGATTAGCTAATGTATAGCAAATTATGGAGACAGGAAACTTCAAAATGAGATCAAGGCTTGCAAAAATCAAAGATAACCCAATTTAATTATTTTATAGGATTATACATAATTTTCTTTTTTATAAACTTCAATTCAATATCCAAGCTTATTGTTAATTAAACAATTCCTAATTGTTAATGTTTTGGAAACTTTTTCAGGCAATGCTTCTTCGGAACCTTTCGTCCCAAAGAAGAGATTCGGTAATGACAGTCTACACCAAAGTGTAATTTATCAAAGACAAAACTGTTTTTAAAAAGATGGCGAAACTGCTTGTCGTTTCTAGGCCTAGTGACATTCTGTATCAAAAGCCTAAAGGCAAACTACATTATGGAATGATTATGCTCAGAGGTTAAATTAAGTGTTGTAAAGTTCTGTACCTTCAACTTAATAGTTTTATCTATATGTAATTAGAGATATATTTTTCAAATGTATTATTTTATGTGTTTAGTCTTAGAATAAAATGTCTGTGATTTGTATAAAAGAAAAAAAAAATGAAAAAGAGGCGGTCTATTCTAAACTATTGAGAGAAATCAGGTTGCTTTGTCAAGTCCATTACAAAACTTTTCATTAAGCAATCACTGTATTTCTGGAACAATATGTCCTCGTTCCACCAAAATCCTTATTAAAGTAAATTTCTGCTATATTGATGTTTAAGCAACTCAGTTAAAACTTCTATCATTAAAAATTTAGCACCAGTTCGAATCTCCAATATCATATTCTCAATCATATCGTGAAGATAAAAATATAGAAGTATTATTTTACTAGGGATTCCTGAGACCAGATGAACTTCAACATTCAATTTTTTTTTATTTTCAAGACATTTCAGCTGTCAGGCCATCATCAGTTGTTTTGATAGTGTAAAGGAAAAGCTTTTGTAGATAGCTGGGTTAAATTAAAAAAAAAAAAAAAAATGGCTATGCAGAGCAGCTCTTTTTCTTCTACCAAATCCTCTGATGATGGTCTCACACCCAAAAAAACTTTCTGTTTGAGTGGTGAAGTTGTTTTTCTGGTCTTAGGGATCCCTAAATTACTTACCTTCACCTTAAGCACAAATATATTACATTATTATTTTATTTGTTAAATTAAATTATAATTTTATAAAGATAATAATTTCCCTATTCAAACACCTAAAAAATTAAAAAAAAAAAATGAATTGACAAAAATATATTTTATACAATACACAGTAGTAATGCTTGTTGGCTAGATTTATACTAATTGTTAAGTATTATTAATCGGACAACTTTTAAATGCAGGTTAAAATAAAAACTGAGCAAAAGCCAAACTGAAATTAATAATGCATTTTAAACAAAATTAGAAAATCTTTGAGTAAATGGGAAGCCAGTGAATACATTTTTAAATAGCTTTTACCGGCCATGAGTAGTAAAGCTCAGATTTGAACCAGCATCAATTCCTATGTTCAAGAAAATACCAGAATAATTATATAATTTTAGTACTATTATCTAATTGTTAGTTTTGGGATCATGTATGCATTGTATGTACTTGATTAATTTTACATGTTGTAATGTATATAATAAAATAATAGTGTACAAATTTAAAGGTTAGGAGGTGATTTTCAGAACTGAAATTGTAAATAAATAATCTACTATTATCAACAAAAAAAAAATGTTAGTCGAGCTGGTGTGAACATTGTACTAGTCACTATCTTGCCCAAACCTCATTACCAAAACTAAGGGTATTAATGTTATATATATAGTTAAGCCTGTAAATATAAAAATGTATTTATATCATGTACGCAATATAAGTAATTCTTCATATCGATAATTTTAGCTTCAGGGTGCCCTTGAATCCAAAGGGCTAATTTTCCTCTTAAATTATAGTTGATCTGTATAGAATCTTTAGTATCATGATAGTCTGCATGAAATGTAAATATATAACATGTTATAGGAATCTGCTAGTTATTTCAGAGCTTGCATTTTAAATTTTATGTCATTAATGAAGGGTATGTCATTTTATTCATTTCAACGTCTTATTAATTTTAATAATTTGACTGCTGATGTAATTCATGATAAAGTTTATTTTTTTATAAAATCAACTAAACACATATCAGTTTTATTTCAGAAGAAGGTAAAGAACTTAATGACTAATAAATTATGTAAAAAGTGACTATTGGTCATTGGTTCTTCAATATCTCCAATTTCTTGAACAATCATTTCTGCATTTCATGATTTTAAATCACCATGGCCATCAATAAACACAATTACATCGTAATCAGATATAAACTTATAGATAAGATAACAGCTTAATCATAAGATAGGATAATAAAATGTTTATTTAAGAACATTCATCTTATTTAGGTAAATTTTATTCCTTAACTTTCCCATGACAATACCTCTTATGTAACTTTATGAAAAGAGAAATAGTATTTGTATGGTTAGTTATTTTCTCAATTTATTGAAATTCATTTTAGTGTTATTAACCAAATGAAAAACAAACTAATAATTGTCTTAAATGCTTTAACAATTATCTTCTGAGCTTTGGAGGGTAAATATTTTTCTATCTTATGTAGCACAAGAAAGATTAAATTTCAACTTTAGAAATACTGATGAAAGTATCGAACAAGACCGGAACTAAAGAAGCCAGATATGCCCCTTGCTCTGGGGATGGAAGACAACCAATTTCAAGCAAAATTTTATTTTAGGTTAATTTAAAAATATTTATTTTTTGCTTGTTTAAATATCTCTTTTAATTGTTTTGATCTTGATTAAGCCTATAAAATGAGTTAGTATAATGAGATGATGATATATATTCTGAATATATTACCTAAAATATTGTACTGATATTAAATATTTAACTTTGAGGAAGGGTGAAAGAATTGATAAAAAAAATTAGGCTTGTTCCCCATCCGGCAAATATCCTAGTTCTGGCTATGGAATGAACCTCATTTGTACATTGAAAGATTATCCATCCATATTTCCTAACTTCAAGAAATACAATTCAATTCAATTTTTTTTTTCAACCAATTTAATATTTTCTAAATGTGGAGCTGGGCATCAAATAGTACAACAAATCGGTACTGTAAAACTACATAAATAATTATAATAGCTTACACATATAAAATCATAATAAAAATTGTTTTGGCCTTGGTTGTTTGCCACAAATCCCTTTTTCTTCAATATTGAAAACAATTAATTTTGTATTTCATTTTCATTCGTTACCAATAAATAAGTAAAGCTTTTCGAAATTCAAAAAACAATATAATAGGTCTAAAAACATAATTATTTTTATTGCAATGATTTGCGTTTGTTTGATAGTTACAATTCCTGAATAAGGAATGTTAGATTTTCATTTTTTTATTTACTATTACTAGCTCTCTTATCCTACCCACTATGATAGATGTTACTGTGTAGCTAGGTCCTAGTCCATTAAATATATGATCCATTGATTGGTCAATAATGTAAAGGAATTTACTGAGGCTATGATATAATTAAATATTTATGTTCTTACTGAATTACTTTTCCCTGAAATTCATAATAATAAAACCCATGAAAATATAAAAGTTAAAAATTTTAAAATGAGTTTATTGATATAAAATCATAAAGTTTTCTGCTCCAAAATATTCTGAACACTTACCATTAACTTTTAATAAAAGTATAAATCTTTGAGCTTTCAAAGGAAATAATCGAAGTTGAAAAATGGCCAAATGAATTATGATCATCTGTGAAGTCTTCAAGCAGTCAATTAGTTAACTCACAGCTCTCCTCTAAAAAATTAGAGTTGTGAGTTAATGATTCTCTCACTATATGCAGGAGTTGGGGCAAAGATTTCAGTATATAACTCAATTTGGCCAGTATTCATTTCTTTTTTGTTTTGTTTTTTGGAATATCCGGACTTTTCCCTTTGAAATCTGTTCCCTAGAACTTCTTCTACCCTAGTAGAAACCACAGGAATATCAATAATAATTTTGAATGAGTAGAATTCAAATGTTAAAACTCAAACAATATTTACTTCTTTACCTATAATTTCTCAATTAAATAGGAATTCCTATTTTTTTTTTTTTTTTTCTAAAGAAAGAAATAACTAAATAAATGTCTTAATAATATTCCATCTACTTGCTATTTAAATTTGCTCATCAATTGGCTGTAATTTGTTAATTGCCTCTGGACAAAATATGCTTTTCCTTGAAAGCTAAGTAAAATAACGCATTAGTTGACTGCAACTTCTTCAAAAATTAATCATGAAAATTTAAATATTGCTTATCAAGAAAATAATTTAATGATTTTCCCATGATTGTGAAATGATTTTAGAATCAAGATAAAAAAGTACAGAATGTTAAATAACCCTTTCAAATATTTTTTTCGAGTTTACAGTTCATTTCAGACAATAACTGTGATTCAGTTGAAGTAATAGGAAAATTACTGGCAGTGTTGGGTATAAAATTCAAATAAATCTTTTTAGAGTATTATCTAAACATAAATTGTATTTATTATTCAATATTTATAGTGAGACACAGTGCTGGCCCTAAGGGGGAGGGAGGATGCCAAGCTGGAGGGGGTTGCCCACCAGTTGTTATGAATAAATAAAAAAATTACAGAATATATGAGAATTAATTATTTTCAACTATTAATAAAGCAACTGAATTAGATACATATTAAATGAAATAAAAGTGAAACATTATTTTATATAAAATAGTATAAATAATAAATTTAATTTTTGGCTGGGGGATCATTCCCCAGGGCTGCCAAATATCTAAGGCCGGCACTGGCGAGACATTAAAATAATTATTATATTTTATTTTATTATTATTTAAATTACCTGAATAAAATTTAATGTGTGACCATAACCGTTCAGATTTAAATAAATACAGGAATTTAGTTGATTATATATATTTTTTGTAAAATACAGATTTTATCATAAACAATTTTTACTTCTAAAAATACCTAGAGAAAGTAAATACTTAACCTTTAATTTTAAATTTTAAGTGTAAAGAAGAAAAATATAGTCAAATTTGTATTCATCACAAGCTTTAAGGCAAATAAATATTGATAATTTGAGTCTATAAGATCACTTAAGTATTTATTTTTTTAAACAATTAATTCTTACAAGGGAAAAACATGTTGAAGTAAAATAATTTAATTTTTCCAACACTGATGCCTACCAACTTGTGATTTGTTTTTAATTTTATTGATACTGTTGATTGCAGATCTAATTTAAAGAGAAGTTGGTCGGGGGTGCAGTCAAAAGAAGTCACTATCATATTAAAATATTTGTAATTGTCATAAAAACTTATTTATAATTGTTTTTGCCTAAAATTACAAAAGTAGAAACAAATTGGTGTTACTTTTAAGAATTTTTCTTCTGTGTATAGTATGTATTTAATAATTATATACAATATTATTTAAACTTGTTATTTCATTAAATATTAATAAACCTTATATTCACTTAATTGAATTTATTATTGTTTCCTTATAAAGACATTGTGCTTAATCCCAAGATTAAAGATAATATTATGTAGCAGCAAAGATAATATTATGTAATTAATGTATACAAATTGATATGTATTTTAAAATACACTACCTAAAATACCATGATAAAATTGTTGTTGAATTTAAGGAAAGTTGTAAGAATGGATAAAAAAATTAAGCTTTTCTGCTAATGGAAAATATCTTTGTTGCAGCCATTGTATCAACATCATGATGTACATCTAAAGGAAAAAAAAGGAGGTAATCCATACACAAACAAATAAAATCCTTGCAATGAAGTCAATTTTAACCTAGCCTCTCTTGAGACTCCCAAAATCTGTTGACTAACATCTCCATTTTGACCACACCCTTCAAAAATTTGAAAATAACTGTCCATATTAGAGTCTCATACTTCCCATTATGGCTAATAATACATATATAACCTTTTCCTTAGTTGTGAATTGGACTTCCTTTATTTCCAAGATAAGTTTTTTTAAATATATTTCCTAGCCTAATCATAGATAATTCTCTTGCAACATATATATATTTTAATTACTCACTTTACAAAGTTTTGCTAGAGTAATACTCATTTCAAAATATCTGAAAATATAGAATTAATTTTGGGATCAAAATAAAAATTTAGAATATCCATAATTAAAAAATACTTTATATTTAAATTGTAACAAAAAAAAAATTAAATAATATAATCAAAAGAAATCAATTTAGGGAGTTAAGAAAGAAGGAGTGTAACTGTTTTGTTGTTCAGGACTAAATATTTGATTTATAATATATCTACATCAGCAACTCTAATACATAAAACCAAAACACAGAAATAAAAAGTAACTAAATTGTTATAAAATGGGGGTATTCCAATAATTTATTTTGCTATGTAAGAAGTTCTTGGAGACAAAACCACATAGGAATATTATGAAGAATGGTAAATGAGGCAGCAATATACACTAAACGTTTTATTTAAATTGGAAGTTAATTAGGAAAAGACAGGTGTAAAAATAAAATAGAAAAAATAACTTATAAAACATTAATATTAATTTTATTTTACCAGCTACATTAAATAATATACAACATAGTTAAAGAAATTAATTAACTAAAAAACTAGGACACAGTGGATTATAGATGCTATTGTAAAAAAAGAAAAGTAAAAAGAACACACCATTATAGCTAGATAATGTGGAAAAAAACTCTAATATCAAAGAGCATTAATCTTTGGCTTAAAAGTTAGCAATGGGTCCACTACAATCCTATATCTAAAAATATCTTACAACTCGATAGATATCATTATAACTAGCAATTAATAACTCCTATAAACTCTTTATTAAAACGTATATACTATTAAACATAAAAGAATATAATGCCTAGTCTGATCAATGATTCAGCTGTCTTTTGAAAATATAACACAGTTAACGTTCATTTGATTAATTGTTTTAAATGTTATGAATAAATTTGCAAAACTCTTGATCATAAAATTAGTCAAGATTTAGTTTAATTAATTATACCATAATAAAGCAAATTACTGAAGAGAAGTAATAGAAAAATCTGACGAGTTGGCTTTAGACTCTTATCAGTGTCTTTCATATAATTTGTTTTTAACTATTACACTTTAAGAAAAAATAATTATTAACTAGATAAAGACAACCATGACCATGAACTATTCTTAAGATATTTTTTTTATATTTTTTAAAACAAGCAATTAATTGACATAAACAGTAACTCCTCCTGTATCCAGCATCCTATGTAAATTAACTTACTTATCTGGCATTAATGTAGAAAATTCAATTTTTTTTTTTAAATTTTAATTAAAATATCTACATTTATTTTACATACTCATGTAAAATAGCAATACCCACCTATTCTTTGACTTTGTCAATAGCCTTGAAATTGGGACTAAATATAAGACAAGAACGTTTTGTTTGGAAAAAAACTGCAGATTTTAGTTATAGGCTTATTTTTATATAATAATATATTTTATATATTTTTATGTATTAGGCTTTCTTGACATTCTAGATTTTTTGTTTCGATCTAGTAAACATAAAAAAACATATGTATGTTCTGTATCTATTTGATCAATTTTATGACACTGTGGTGACCAACCTTATTCACACAATAACCTTATTTAGCACCTCATCATTTTAAACAGTATCGGTTTCGATCATGACTTTCTTTCCAAATTTGATTACTTAAGAACATCAAAAACAATAAATTGTGAATGAGCCTTAATCCTTTTTATAAATAAACAATCACATTTTGCACTAACCAGCATTTTATTTATATTTAGCAAGTACCATTTTAGTTAGACCAATCTGGATAAAGGGTTTACCATAATATTTAAACTATTGTTTCATAACAAAGATTTTTTCAATATTTTAAATTCCTTGAGGAAGTAGTGGCAATAATATAATTATCACATTAAGATATATGAATTAACATTATTTATATATTATCACGATCATAAAGTATGGAAGTTTAATTTGAAATTAGTTTAAAAAACTTAGTACTTATAATATTCAGTGGTTTGAATACCTGATTCAAACATATAAACATTATTAAAAAATAATTTTAATTTGTTCATTATTAATAATGCAAATAATTCCTTCTGTAATGAAGACTTTTTTATTTAAATTTTCATTGTCAATTTTCTTTTTTAATATAATGGAAGTACATAAAAAAAATGACATTACTAAAACAAATATTTTGTAGGATCTCTAATATAAAAATTATTATTAAAATAAAAATTCAATAACATGATAAACAAAATATACAGTTTCTAAAGAAAAAAAAAATGAATTGCAGATGAATAAAAATAATTACAAAACATTCTCTTGTACAGCTTCTGATAAGTACAGCCATTAATTAGCCTGTCCATGGTCCCTGGCAAATATTTACAAAAGGATAATAAACAAGATTTAGGGTAGTTCTATATTCACCACCTCTAGGTATACGAGTAACATAAATTATCATGGATATAAGCTTTTACAAAATATAATCTTTTAATCTAAACCACTTAATACATCCAACACTGTATTATAAAAAATATTTAAAATCTAATTATAAAAAAATAAAATTTAAATTCTTAAATAGTAGAAAAACTGGGATTATACCAGGGTAACATTTCCCAACTACAGCTGTCCTCTTTTAAACTTGTCATAAATTTAGATATAACCTATACTAAGAAAATAGTCAAGTTTGACATATTTTATTGAATTACACATAGTGTAATAAGTGAAAAAAAAAAACTCTTGTCAGTATAACAGAGAGCATCCAAAAAAACATATAAAGCAAATCAAATTTAACAGAAGATAGAAAAAGCACACTTAGAGAACATTAAACAAGCAAGTATTAGCTTTGAAAAATGGTCTGAGTTCCAACACCAATACTGTACAATAAACCACAATGTAGGCATACACACAACAAGCTAGTCTCAATACAAGAAAGCACATTAACGATACATTCAACCAATCACGTAAATTCAAAGTTTAAAAATAGCACCTCACCTTAACCCTCCATTGGGCATACTTCCTCAATATGATACAACTCAACAAAATGATTCCAACAGTTGCTAAAATTACTCTTCAGGTACCTTTATACTTCCCAATCCACAACACATTATTTTTCTCAAGTCATCAAGATCCCCAATTTCTTTAAAAACATCTATTTAAATTTATATTGTTAAATTATCTTGATAGGTATTTGAATAATGCAACTATTGAATTTTCTAATAGCATTATAGACGTTAAAAACCAGGTAATATTATAAGTAAAAGAAGAATAAAGAAGTATAGATGTATAGATGGCCAGTAGGTATGGATAAGAAAACAAAAATAAGTAAAATGGATATGGTAAAAGTCCAAAACAGCCGTTTCAGAACACTAGCAAATGTCTGTAAGAATAAATATCTAAAGTGATGTTCCTTCCATAAATCCAGAAAGGCACGTCAGTATAACAATTTTTAAAAAATTTAATGAGTAAATTAAAGTTAAAATTTAAAATTACATTAATATAAAAATGGTACTGGTTGAAACATCCAGGAATCTTTGTTTTAATCTTACCCAATGGAAGGTTAAAAAAAATTGAATGAATAAATTCTTTTAAAAAAAAATACGTAACAGAGAAATAAAATCTATCAAAATTTATTATATATTTTCTTATATTAAAAATGAATCAAAAGACAAAAGGTAAAGCCGAATATTTGATATGCTTTGTTCCGAAATTGGCCTCATTTATTGTCAATTACATATAAATATTTTATTACATGATTTATAAATTAAATAATAAACTTAAAGTATTATCTGACAATAAAACTTAAAAGGTACATTAAATAAAGGAACAAGCGCAATAACTAGTAAAATTAACAGTGCTTAGGAAACCTTGATAAAACATAACATAAAATTAATCGTTAATTTAAAAAAAAATTAAAAACGTATAAAATTTAAAAAAGATTCAATTTCTTCTAGCACCAACTTGTTTAACAAGAAACTTACAACAACAAAAATAAATAAGTATTATTATAAACATGTATAAGGTGGAAAACATTTCATTACTATCACAAAGCAATATAGCAAATAGGCCTAAGAAAATACAATAAAATTGGTAAATGGTTTGATCACACATACTAGTGTTTATGTCTGTATGTAATGTTCACACATCTAACTTTCATTTAAAGATTATATTAATCTGGTTAATGTACAGATACAAACAGAAACATTCTAGTATTAACTTTTTAATATACATAAAAATATTAAAACAATCATTTATCATAGGAATGCCTAATAACTGATAAATATAAATTCTCTTTCTAATACTGATCAGCTCTAAGGCATGACATCGAACCATGTAAGTAGGGAAGCTTAAATAAAAATAATTTCATTCATATTAAAAAGAGACTACATCCATTAAAAATTTGTTATATTATTAAAATCATAAATGACCAGTTGTACATCACAGTTGTAATTCAAATTTAAAAAATAACCTAGCTTATTTATGTATTATATAAATTTATTAAAACGAAAATTTGTTACCAGCTGCACCTCATGTACAGCCAAGGAATACAGTATTCAAATACAGCTTCCTTTTTTTCCCCTCTCCCACCCCATTAATTCAACTTGATCCATGTCAAACCTTTCTGCAATACATTAAAACTTTTCGGGCTACGTAACCAACCTATAGCACACTTGTGGTTACTGTTTTAGCCAACACTATTAGTATGGGACAATTCCCCAGAACAGATAAAAATTCCCATTCATTCAACCTATACCACCCTTAAATACTATTACTTATTGACAATGCCAATACTACTCCTGAACACAATCAAAAGCCAAATGTTTAAAATAGGATATACAAAATGAAATCATTGTATGAATAAATATATAGATTTATTATACATAAATATGAAGCAGCAGGCACAACACTACGTGTACTAGATTGTAGAAGCTGATTGGCTAGCAAAAAAAATAATATTCCTGACAAATTATTATTTGTATTTTTCTAACTATTCATTCAAAACCTGAATTAAATTTACAGTTTTCATCTTAATTTAGAATGCGTGGATGGGAAGTTTCAGACTTGGCAAAAATATTTTTAATTTATAAGTAATTATTAACAGTTTTGTATTATCTAAATAACTTTATATTCTGAATATATGCGATAAAGGAGCTTCATCACTAATTAGATAATTAGATATTTCATATAGAAGCGATGCCAGCCTCAGATGTTTGATGCCTCCAGGTAATGATCTTCCTCCCCTCCATTAAAAATTTAAATATATTTTTTAAGCTGCTTTATATTATGTAATATTTGAATTTCATTTTATTCCATATTTCTCTTATACAGTTGCAGTATTGATAGGCTAAAATTAATCGTTTTAATACATTCTGTATTTTTTTTTTTTTTTTAATTTCTTACAAGTGCAAAGTGCCCCTGAAGATTACTGCCCCAATAACTGTCCCTCCAGGTTGGCGCCCCAGGCCAATTTCACCCGTTTCCCCATCCTAAGGCCGGCACTGCACCCCAATTTTCGTTTCATGATGATTCTGTATTTTGAGCCACATGCCCGGTAAATAATGATTTTTTCTGGGAGTGGCAAGCTTAATTTTCCCATCCCTTCTTTCACCTATTGCTGCTCTCAGTAAAAGTCCCAATAAAATTAACACACAATATTAGTATTTTAGGTGAGGTATTTGGAAATAAATTTTAAGATCAGGCAATGTTAACTCATTTTATTGACTTAACGAAGGTCTAAATAACCAAAAAGTAGAAAGAAATATTTTTCAATTAACCTACAAATAAATTTGTCACCTTCTAAATTCTACCACCCTTGGCATGTGCCCCTTTTGCCCCTCCAAAATTCTGGGCCTGCTGAAAGCATCAATAACTAAGGGTGTAAGATTTTTTTTGTAAATGTTCTTGAACCTACAGGTTTCCAAAACAATGATTGACTTTATTGAATCGAAGAAAAACCTGGTAGATTGGCTCCAAAGGTACATATCACCAAGTTATGAAACTATGTGAAACCACAATCATAAGTTCATAATGTTGAAAAAAAATTGCAATTGCATTTGTTCTCCAAGGTTGGCAATGAGAATTTGAAAAATATATATACGTATAGACACATACACAAGTATCATGTATTTTTTAAGAATACATGTTTATTGTGTAGGAACTTAAGCTCAAAGAAGGGAAAGAATGGCATTGTCTAAAAGAAAATAGATGTCAACACGCCTCATTAATTCTATGGCTACATTTTATCTTTAATAAGGAAGACCTTATAAATCAGACTTAAGTGGAAATGATATAGCTTAGATGCAAGCTAAGTATATTTAGGAAAACAAACATAGTCACTAATAGAAGCTGGTCTTTGTTAAAATTATGTTATAGCTACAGTAGAATAACATAATAATGACTCTTAAGTGAGTCAATTTAGTTTAAATTCATATGAATCATTACAAAAAAAAATTAGAAAAATTTTATGGGTAATAAATAAAATTAACTCATCCCATCTCCATGGCTAAAACCTTTTCAAGTCAAAATATTAATTTTCTAAATTAAAAGATCTTTAGTGACAAAAATTAATGTTATCAGATCGATGGTTTTAGTTTTTTATAGATGAGGTTATAAATAATTTAGTTAAAAATACTCTACACCTAGAATTAAATCTATATAATATATAGTTATTATATTATAATAACTGATCAACATAACATGTTAAAATATTAATTTACAAACCATTAACAAATTTTCAATATTATATAGCCTCTTTAATAAAACAATTTAATTATTAACTAATGAACATCCATACTTCTAATACTATGAGGTATCTTGCTAAGCACCTTAAAAATATTTTCTTGATTTTTCTTCTACATCTTTTTAGAATGCATAATTCATAATTAAAAATGCTGGAATATTTAAGCAAATGCTTGACAAATCAAAAATAAACTCAAATATAATTAATAGTATTCACAGCACCACACATATATTCAACACATTTATATTATTATACACATTTGCACAACCTCAACTAAAACTATAATAAATATATAACTGTATATTCTACATAAAAAGCATATGAATAATCAATATATGCTAAATTTTTTTGTGTTTTTATTTTTAAAGCCCTATATTACGTTATGCAGAATGATTTTTGGCATCTAAAGTAAAGAGAGTCCAACTCTTAAATAACACATAACAAATTAAACTAAAATTTGTCAAACTGATCAGATACTGTAACATATGTATGAAAAAGCTCCATTCCTTAAATTTTAAAATTAAGAATCAATTTTATCAGTTGTGTTCATATTTGTATGAAAATATGATTCATATATGAATACCATATCAATAATCTAGGTTTCCTTAACCATAGAATCAAACCTAGCCTCCTTCAAATATTTATCAATATTTAATAAACGCATTCATATTTCACATAAAATAGGTTTAAAAATTTGATCTTTTTAAATTTCCTAAATAAAATATAAAATTGAAGCTAAATTGTAAAATGTTTACAAAGAGTTGGACCCATAACTATACCTGTTAGAGGCAGGTTCTCTTCTGCAAGCTCAAATTGATGGGCATCATATCAAGCTCTTGAATTTCCAGTTCTATTTTCTTTCAGTTGTATCTGTGTACTCGATATGATTATTTCCTTACTCAGTACGATTGTAGCAGTAAGGCATGTCATGGCCATGAGTACACCTGTCAACTGTAGAAAATGTTGTAATGATGATGAGGAGGCCTATGACAGCGACAGACATTCCAAAGATAGCCAAGCCAAGGGCCGGCAGCTTCCTCAACGAAAACACAGAGCCCTGCTCCAGCTTCAGGTAGCTAACGGCTGGCAGTACAAAAGCTAATGGAACAGCAGAGATGACACCCTTAACAAAATAAAAAAATACATCATAGTAACTTTTTATAATTATAATATAAACATGGTTATACAGAAATTCTAAAACATTTAAAAAACACCGCAAAGTATTTCACAATGGTTTATTATTTCCAAACAATTATAAATCTAAGGTAACATTACCTTCCTAGTTACAAAGAAAAATAAATAAAAGGTGATTCCAATTATTGGACTAAACTTTTTTTTTTTTCATTAGTAATATGCTAAAAGAAATTAGCATTCAACACATCAGTAACACATTAAAAATTCAAAAACCAAAACAAAGGATATAACCCTTGCAGTAGAACTAGAAACCATATCTTTGCTCCTAATTGTCCGATTTTAATGAATTTTTCAATACAAAGATGAACATTAAACAATACATTAAATATAAAAAAAAATAATAATAAAATTAAACATGAAAATATATGAGTGGCTTCATATCAAAGACGGATCTCTGTCATTTTCAGAAAGCGGAGATAAAGTCAATTTTAGTTTTATAATTTTATCAATAATCAATTCAATAATTTCAATTTTATCTATTTTCTCCTTTGTTTTCTATTTTTATTCATACTTATTTTCCATTTTCGTTTGTATCTTCTATATACGTAATACTTGATATTTTAACTACATTGTCACCCACTATATCTCTGATATCATCTTTTTATTTCTTTATCATACATCTTATTTTATATCTACTTATATTTATTTATTTTATTTTCACCATGTTTTGAATCCTTTGTTGACTTTTTTTTTTTGTTCTTTGGGCCGGGGGGTGAGGGCGGGGCATTTAAAATCCCATCCGGCACCCTAGGACGCGAACTCGTACGTTTTTAATCTTCTCAAATCTGTTTATCCAGTTGCCAGACAACTCGCGATGCTGTGCACACGCTTTAGCCCATTCGGCCGCCCCGCCCCCTTCCTTTGTAGACCTGATGAAGACCTGCAAAGTGGGTCGAAATGTCGGCAGAAATTAAATAATACTATTTGTATAATTTAGTATTTATTTGACCGCACCCCCTCCCCCCTCCCTGATCAACTCCTTCTAATATTATATGACAGTCAACCATCTCTACATCATTACTTTTATAAGTTCAAATCAGACTGTTTCTGATGATTAAGAATGACGGCGTATTCACTCAGGTGATTAAGAATGTTCAAGTTGAATCATGAAAAAAAATTATTAGAATTAGTTTAAATTGAAGCCATTTTACAGACAAATTTGTTTCCTAAATTTTTAAAAATGACAGATGTCCTTTTGGTATTAATCCACACATATGTTCTTTCTAATTTCTTTCTTTTCCATTTTGCCAGACTAAGCCACAGCAGCATGTGGCCGGGTAAAGCTAGTTTTTAATATAAAAAATATTATAAACTCGAATAAAACTTACATTGAGTTCCAGAACAACTCCTAAGCAATCAGTGGAAATAGATATAAGATAAGTTGTTGCAACAATTAAAATAGTTGAAAAGAAATGTGAGACTTCGCCATAAGCTTGAGTAATAACAGCTCTAGTCACAAGGCATTCTGAAATAAATACATAATGACAAAAAGTTTAACGCTTTGAATAAAAGTAAATCAAATTTTGTATGAAAATAGATCTTTATCATTTAAAATACTATGTAAATAAGAATAACAGACAATTTTTTTTCCGTCTGGTGTGATATGGATTCGGGTTATATGAGAGGAAGAAAAGGGAGTTCGGTAACCACCCTCTAAAGATAATGACAATAAGTATTAAAATAAAGGTTTAGAATAAGAATTTGAAAATTCTTATCTAACTTATTCCTTTATGTTAAAACTTATAATTAGTTTAACAATTTGATATTTTCTGTTTAATATCCGTTAGAAGATGGTTACCAGACATCCTCCCTTCATTTCACCACACCCAATTCCATATCACACCAATCGCTCAAGTCTTGATGTTAGACTAGACAATATATACATTCCATCTGTTGTTCCACTTACTCATTCATATTCTCAGTAGTAACTAAGAATAAAAATGAATTAGTAAAATTCCACCATATAACATTGCCTATCACATTTCAATTAGTTTTTAGAATTAAAAAAATTCACCTAATTTATACTTGGCAATGTTGTTTTATGCGTACTTCTTATTTATTTATACACTCATTTAGTTAATTTATTTTTATTTTTTCTTGGTGAATGGTTGTGTTTATTACTGTCATACTTATATTACTATCATCTTAACTGCATTTTTCATCTTGTCTTATGTATTTATCTTATATTTCTGATGTAACTTTAAGCCCTGATGATGTGGATAGAAACCTTGGCAAGCTGGATAAAACAAACAGACTAAAAATCCTGATTATTTATCCTCCTCATAACTTTAAATAAGCAGTTAAAAAAAATGTTAATCTCTAAATTATTCATTTTTTTTAAATAAATCACATTCATAATCACCAAAAATTTTCCAGTTGTCTTTTTCATTTTTATTTGCCAAAGATAATTGTCACTTCTTAAAAACCCAATTATTATAAATTAACTTATATTGTTATTAATAATTTTACTAAACATAAAAACAAAAACCGTAACAAAAATTGGCATTAAATTTATCAACTAAGTTTTTCAAAATACGAGTAACATCCTCATGCCTATAATATCATTTTCTATGTTCACTGTAGCACATCTGCTTATTGCAAAATCATGATGGATGCGGACTAAGATTTGAAGAGAAAAACCAATGCTTTGATAAGTTGAATTAAAATTGTTATTATTTTTTTTTTAATGTTCAATAAGATTATTAATGATAACATGAATTGATTTTTATTAATCAGGTTTTTAAAAAGGGAATATTATTTTTGAGAAAACCAGGAAAATTGTTGGTGATTATGAATGTGATTTCAATTAAAAAATAAATAAGCAAAGATTGCTAAAGTTGCTTAATAGCCAAAATGTTTCGGTGAGTGTTATTTGAGAATATAAATTTTGGGACAGTTCAAAAAATTTGACTACTATTCATAATTACTTAAGTCTCAATCAGGCAGCATATATAAACATTTTTTAAATATTGTTTATAATTTCAAAACTTAGATAAATAGGTTGAATAACTTTTAAAAATGGAAGCCCGTAACTATCCTAGTTATGGTTATTAAAGAAAATAATGGAGAATAATGACTACATTTTCAGCAACCATTTCTGGTATTTTAACAGCTAAGAGATTCTGTTGTCCCAATTTTTGACAGAAAACCACTTCACAATACACAAATTTAAAATAAATTCACAGTTCTTCAAAGAGACTTGTGACAGAATTATTCAATATTATTTGCAAACAACATAGCTATTAAGCTGTGAGAGTACTTATAACTGCCCATGGACCAACCACAACATAAAAATATTACAGTTGATAAATAAAATGCGACAGTTCACTGTCAAAACCAATTAAGGTGGCAATAGATCAAGGATATATGAAAGGTACAGTCAAGAAAGCAATTGTCTTAACATACATTTTCTGCCAAGGCAACGGCTGTGAAATTTGCTACTGTAGTTGCAACTGTCATCGTGGAAAGAAGCCTTAAATGAATATAACATATCTATCCTACGTATCAAAATAATTTGAATATTTTTTTTCTTTCTTCCTTTACTTTTCTGAATACCATGATTTTTTTTTTGTGTTTTTTAATTTGATTATAATTATTATTTTTCATTTTGTTTAAATTGAAAATTAAATTTCATGTTTGATTATATTATATATTATATAATATTTAATTAGATTATATAATATTGGATTATATTATATAATATTTGATTATATTATATAATATTTGAATATATTATATAATATTTGATTATATTATATAATATTTGAATATATTATATAATATTTGATTATATTATATAGGGTGCTTCGTAATGGCACGGCACTATTTTAGGTATATGTTCACTAACACAAAATAAACAAAAAAGTTCATATTAACATAAATCTCAAACTCATTTATTAAACAGATATTAAAGGTTAAAGATTATTATTTATTATTTCTATTTATTTATTATTATTACAACATTTAGAGTAAGTGTTCAAAGGGGCCTCTGTTTTGTTGAATGCAACATTCAGCACGACGAACCCATGCTTCTCATGCTACTCCGGCTTCCACGATCCGATTTATTAGCTCTCCTTGCATTCCAACTGCTGCAGAATAAACCATAGACTTCATCCAATTCCACACAAAATAATCTAATGGCGTTAAATCCGGAGATCCTGGTGGTCATTTAACAGGTCCATTTCGACCAACCCATCGGTCTCCATAAGTTGCATTTAAATAATCAGTAACACTATTAGAAAAGTGAGCTGGAGCACCGTCATGCATAAACCACAGCCTTTGCCTAATGCCCAGCGGAATATCTTCTAGGATTTCATGAAGATTATTTTGCAAAAAGTGCAAGTAAGATATACCTTAAAGCATAGGTGGCAAAAAGATGGGGCCGATTATGTCACTTAGAAGATCACACCAGATATTTAAAGAAAAGGTATGTTGGTAATGTCCAAAAGCAGTCGTATGAGGGTTTTCTTCAGCCCAAGTATGGGTACTTCAAAAATTAAGAATCCCGTTTCTTGTAAAGCAAGATTTATCAGTAACCAAAATGCAGATCAGGAAGTTAGGATCTCGTGTGCATTGTCGAATTAACCACTGGGAGAAATTTCTACACTTGTTATAATCTTGTGGTAACAAATCTTGTCTACTTGATACATGGATACAATTGTTGTTCGTGTAAAGTTCGCCACACGCTGGTAGAGGAAACATCGAAACAACGAGACAATCTTCTGGTACTGGTAGTAGGAGATAACTGAACATCATCGAGTATTTCTTCTTCAATGTTTGAAGTTCATCGAAATCTTTTTCGACCGGTGTTTACTCGTATAGGTTTTAACATGCCATTATCTCTGAGGCGTCTTTCAATGGCCAGAAACGTTTTACGATTTGGTATTCTCTGGTTAGGAAATTTTTCACAATATCTTCTAACAGCAGCAGCATCGTTTGTATGTACCTCGCTATATGTTAAAAGCATGCCTGTTTGTTCTGCGAAAGTGAGTAAATTTATGGCTTCTACGATGATAATCATAAATTGAATTGTGTTACAGTATTCACTCACACTAAAACACACAGAACTAGACAAACAGATGAGCAACTACTGTCACTGCTTATCATTCATTTGTTTATCAGGTGATTAAAACCTGTTATTTATTATTAAACACGTTAAACTTTGTACAGTCAGTCTCAATGTAGTAAATAAATAATAAATCTTTAACCTTTGATATCTGTTTAATAAATGAATTTGAGATATATGTTAATATGAACTTTTTTGTTAGTGAACACATCCCTAAAATAGTACTGTACAATTACAAAACACCCTGTATAATATTTGATTATATTACATAATTATTGAAGGAAGTTAATCGACTATTCTACATATCATGGGTGATAAATATTCAGGACACAGTCATTATAAAGTTTTTATTGGAACCGACATTTTAACCCAAACATGTGGGTCATCATCAGGGCATGTTTCGAGCACTGAAGGTATTCAAGTACTCTACTCCAGTACTTGAATACGTTAGTGCTCGAAACACTCCCTGATGATGAACCACATGTTTGGGTTAAAACGTCGGTACCTATAAAAACTTAACAATCACTGCGTCCTGAATATTTATCACCCATGATATTACATAATATTTGATTACATTATATAATATTTGATTATATTATGTAATATTTGGTTATGTTACATAATATTGATTATATTACATAATAATTGATTATATAATATTTATTTATTGGCAAGCAAACTTGGCAGTGTATAGAGTGTGAACTGAGTGTTCAGGAAAGTATACACGAAATTCTGAACAAATAAAACAGAAGGCCAGAGACTTATCGCTAGATAATAGGGAAAGTAGTGGCCACGAGGAAATAAGGTTATTTGAGCATGTGGGCACTATTTGAAGAGGTTAGAACAGCAGGTGAAGACCACGAGGCGAGCAATAAATAGACAATTGTTGGGTTAGAAAAGCACATGGTGGCCACGCATAGTACAGGTTAACCATGTGACCACCACAGAGCTTCGAGAAGACAGACATTCAGAGAGACACTCAAAAGGGAAAAAAGTTAACTGGAAAATGATGCCAATGGAAATCGTCCGAGTAGTACTGCAGATTGAAGAACTCCTTGGCTATATCGGATGAAAAGTGATCTCGGGTGTCATGATCATGGAAGGGCTCTTGAAAAGAATATGGAGGGAACACAGGAGAAGAAATAGGTAACTCTAGAAACGGAAGATGAGGTCCTGAAAAAAAATGAGAACTCCATTCCAGCTGCCTTGATAGTACATCTGTCTGACGACCCTACCTCTACTAAAGACACAGTAAATGCTGAAACTGGAAGAAAATTACCCACCAAGAAGAGCTTGAACCTCAAGCTCAACTTCTCAATGTGAAATATCGGGACCCAAACTCATCCCTTGATGAGTCAGAAGATGATAAAATCCACCTTGACGAGACAAAAATGAAGGAAAAAAGAAGAAATTAAGTGCCACCTCTGAAATACAATAGGAGGGGAAGAGGATTGAGAGAGTAGAGCATCAGAAGCTTACATACTCAGGCATATTAGGGAGAATGGCAGATCATTTCTATCCAACAACACCAGAGGAAACTCCCATGTATATCACAATTAGGGGCGAAGAAGAAAACTGGAACCAGAGAAACATAGAGGAGGTTCTACCAAACAAAGAGGAACTACAGAATACATAGATTAGGCCTAAAGTAATAGAACTCACCAACAGCAGGAACACCGCTGTCCTGATTAAGACTTATGGAGCTAAGCAAGCTAAGATGCTGATGGAGATGCAAGCTTTGAAGAACAAGGAACTAAAAGTTAACCTGGCAAGAACAAAGAGATCGAAGCTAGAAATCAGTGGAGTACTCAAGGACTGGAAACCCTCTTCCTTGGAGGGATTTCTATGGGGAAAACTTGAGAGCAGTAGAATAAGTAGACATCGAGAAGAGTGTAATAGGAAGGAATGAGTCAGGCAATGTTTTTCTAATATTGAGAGATGGAACTTAAAGAAAACCTGAGTAGTGGAGGTTCATTCGTCCGTGAGAACAGCAGTTTTGCAGATGGAAAAGCTCTTCTGCAGCTTCTGGACATTGGGCCTTAGATACTACCCTATGCCTGAAATGTCAGGAATATGGTCATACCGAAGCTATATGTAAGAAAGACCTTACATACAGATGGTGTGGCAAGTGCAAACGAGTGCCAGGCTAGGAAAAGCAGCTCTCCATCAATGTGCAAGAATTGTATGATGTCAGGGAAGACACTAGATGAAATAAGGCATTGTGTTGGGAACAGAGAGTGCCTTATGCACTTTTTAAACATGATGTAAATAGCTGAATATATAATATATCAATAACTGAATAATTTTTTTTTTGATCCTCCATAATTACTTTAACTATTACATATATAAATATAATATATACACATATAATATAAATGTATATATTATACTAATATATGAATATATATAATATATATGAATATATTATATTCATAAGCTTTAACCTTAATGGATAAGTAATAATAAGTGTTTTTAAAATTATTCAAAATTTACGATGCCTGAATAATTTTTTTTTCCTTATCCTCCAGTTTATTTTTCAACTATTACAATATACAGTACATACTAAGTGTTTTTAACATTATTCAGGAGTTGAATAGATCATTACGACCATCTAATCAACTCTTGAATAATTTTAAGAACACTATTATTCATATAAATACAAAATTATACTAACCTATTGGAAAAGTGAAAAGGATTGTCAGAGAAAATGCAATCCTGGCAGCATTCATCAAATCATCATCCCAACAGTAATTTTCTAGTAGATCACCTGAAACACAATATAATTTTTGAAAAATAAAATTTAATAAATTGTAAAAGAAAAAATAGAAAATCGTTAAAGAACAAACACATATATAATCCAAATCCAATCATGAAAGTAATCAACTAATTGGCATATTTTCCTTATATAAGATATTAGTTATATTATAAAATTTTTTATATCGGTGATAATAAGGTTGCTTTGTTAGGATAAGTTAACATGTTACATTCAAAGATGGACATGGTTATTCAGCACGAGGGCAATACCAACAAATGATAATTATTTTTTATTACTAACCCCTAACTTTTGTGCATTACACAATAGTAAAGTGTCAGCTTGTTATAGAGAACTTATCATAACTAGAAATTTGGTATTGTAAACTTATCAGCACATTGGGCCAAAGGTTCTAGAGTACCTGGTTCAAAAAGGTGTAGGTTCGATTCCAACCTGGATCAGTCAATATTTATTTTGTGAGCACTCCCATTCTGGTTATTACAAGAAATTCTATGTCTAGCTTGGTAAAAACCAAAAACCCCACATGCAAGACCAGTTCTCTCGACCAATTTCCGTTATCAATTACTGCTGAATGTCAGTTCATAAAACAGCATAACATATACCATCCGGTACAGTTTTACACGTCCCGTAAATGTTTGCTCTGCCATTTACTAATGCCGGCATCTCTTTATCTCTGTTTGTTAATAATTAAAATTTAATTTATTTATATATATTTTTTTTTTTGTATTTCTTAATGATATTCATAACTGTATTAAAGAAATACATTTAGTAAATTTGAACATATGGATATAATGACGTGAAAACATTTGTTGAGAAACTACCCAATGGTAGCACTCTAATGATATGTCTACATTAGGAGATCACGGGGCCATCTTCTTTTCAGATGCCTCGGGAGTTATCAGGAATTGAAGAGGAAGCAAGGTTAGAAACGAGAGGGTTGGGATGATTCTGAAGTTTATTATGGAAGGATAGGTATCTGGATTCGGCCAGATCTGAAACATAAGAAACATTAAGGTCATTATGAATGGTTTTATTTGTAACAAAGTAGGGAGCATTGAGGATTTTATGAAGGATTTTGGATTGTAAGGATTGGATACGAGAGGAATTCGATGGTTTAGTGAAGCCCCATAACTCAACTCCGTAAGTCCAAATAGGCCTTATTATGGTCATGTATATGAGTCTTTTGTAATTAATTGGAAGTTTAGAACATTTGCCTAGTAAGTGCTGAAGTAATCGAAAACATAGAGCGGTTTCTTGTCATTTCAGTCTGGTATGAGGATTCCAAGTTAGACATTTGTCCAGGTGGAGTCCTAGGTAGCGGATTCATTCAATAGGAATAAGTGGAGTATTGTAAAAGGAAACTGTATAACAGGAAGTCAAAGGTTTGCGACTTAATTGTAATTAAACTAGAATCAATCATTGTCTGTAATATATCAATGACAAATTTTCGTCATTTAGCTACTGGTGATTGTTTCTGAAATGATGAATTTTCGTCATGCTGACGAATATGTATCAAGTAGTGATTCTTTGTTTCTCTCTAAATTAATATAGTTATTTTTTAGTGTTTTTTTACTCTGTTAGTAGTATAATATGTTGTTGGCAACATCAGGCAAATCAGATGCAAATTTTTAATTTCTTTCACTTCTTATTACTTCTTGATAAATGGAGAATTGAGAGATTATTAAAAGAATGGAATCTTCTAGTAGAAGAGTACCTACATACAGCAAAGGGTAAAAGATTACCGTTTGCAGATTCCTTTAGAAGCTGATCGGCATTTCCTTAAATTGTTTAACAATATCATATTCCTGTCTTCATTTGTGATATAACAAGTTTCATTTATTTTATCATTCATTTCTTTGTGTTGTGTATTCTGTAATGTTTGATGAATATGCATACTTGCTAAAATTTGTGCTAGTAGCGATAATGAAAATAAATCAGCCAAAAATTTTAATTGAAAAGAAAACTAATTTAACAAACTATAAAAAAATTACTATCAATTTGAAAACAAATGTACACTAATAAACTAAACAAATATTTACTTTTTTTTACCTTGAGAATATCCAGTAAAGGTTGCATAGCCAGTAATGCCAAAGAGACATGAAATAACAAAGGAAGCAAAGACAGAGTAATGAGTGACTTTATCCCACCTCCCCTGATCAGCTCCTTTAATTGATCCATAGAGCAGGAACACGTTGTGATGGCACATAAATGCTGCAAGAAAATAATAAATAAAAATTTAATTATAAAAAAAAAAACTTCTACAGTTCACTATCAAGGATGTTACAATAAAACTATATAACCATCAATTTAGTAAAAAATGATGGGATTTATAATTATCCAGTTCTGAAATTCTGATCTTGTCAACGACATTGTCAAAACACAAAATTTTACCCATTTATAAACATCCGATCTATCAAAGCTGGATGATTTTTAAAATTAATTGGTTACATTATCTTACCATAGCTCTGTTTATATTATGACCAATGGATACAAATTATTCATTGTTCATAATATCGAATATCAAAAGTTTTTGTTCTTTCAAATTATTTTTTTTTAATTTTTCATAAATATTCCTAATTTTGTTTTACATTATAAATTATACTCTAATCAATGTTCCACAAAATAGACAATATTTCATTAAGGTAATTCATTTAAAATACAAAACATTTAAATATTTCCAAATACTCTACAACAATTAATAAACTCAGTTTTTAATATAACTGTTCAAGGTGCAATAACTATTTCACATACAAACTAATATCGAGTTATGTTATAAATTCATGTTATATCTAGGTCACTAAGAAAAAACGGCGTGTCCAAGCAAAATAATCCATGGATAATCTAAATAAACTTTACAATGAAAAGTAAAAGCACAAATAAAAAAGATCTGGAAGCTGTATTTAGATTAAAATAATAAAAAAAATTGTTTCCACAAAAAGGTGTCCCAGATGCTTGTAAATAAAGAAAAAAATATCACCTCACTATAATCAAAACAATTCAGTATATATATATATACTGAATTGTTTTGATTATAGTTGAATTGGTTTGATTATAGTGAGGTGATATTTTTTTCTTTATTTACAAGCATCTGGGACACCTTATATAATATATATATATATATATATATATATATATATATATAAATATATGTTATGAAATCTATAACTAGCTCAGATAATAATTAACATTGATAAGTGTTTAATAATTCATATTTTCTGTTAATTATATCATTCATATCATTTCATTGAATCTTAAAGATCTAATAATATGTTAATGAGTTGGAATCGATCAATTATCAAAAACCCGAAAAATAAAAATAATATTACCATAAATCACAATTAACAAGACATACCAATTAGAGATAATTCACACGTATCATTAAAAGCTAACTAAGCTATAAGTCACTAATACAACTATTAATATCAATGCTTTTGTTTTATTATCCAACTTTATAAAAGCTTCTGAATTAAATAAATTAACAAGTGGCCACCTGTCCTGATGGCTTCTAATGCAATTTAATCATGGCCAAAGCTCTGAACTATACCAACTGATAAGTAACACGGAAATCAGTTAATTATCAAAGCTTGATAAAGGTAAAGGAGGCGTTTCAAAACATGTTGTTTAAGAATTTGTAAATAAATATTCTCATATCGTTTTAAAAGAAAAGAAGCCAACATATCTTAATTTAATTTTCAATTCAGAGGGACATTGGTTTTCTAAATCTAATGTTGATTTTTTTAAGATTGAATTTAAATAAACTATAGATGGATTAATTATAAAAATGCCTATGAATATAAAACAAAAAATATACCAAACCAAAACCATAATAAAAATATTAAAAAAGAAAAGAAAAGGTTTTTATTATTGATTTTACTCCTCAAGTAATCCTAAAACTATTCTACAATTACAACTAGTAGTTACCAAAAGCCATGATCCCAATAGCAGGGATGACACCCCAGTTGAATAATAGCCATGAGTTTCGAGTAGAGGGGCTAAAAAAAAAATATTAGATACAGAATTGCATTTTTTTTATTTAATTTTATTTTTATGTTTTTTTTTTTCAATCTAAAAGTTTTAGAAATAGATGCCATAGTGATCCAATATTTTTTTTTAAATTAAACTTTATTGGATTATCTTTTTTCTATTTGTTACTACATTCTTGGATTTTTATGTAGTAAAACACACAATAAAAAGTATTAAAATACAAATAGTAACGACAATAATATGAACATAGCATTAATTTTAAAATAGTGATAAAACTAAAAATCATAAAAAAAAAATATATAAATAAAAGGACTCTATATTTTTTTATACTATGAGTTGTTAAGTTGAATCAGAAATACAATAAAACACTTGCTGTTTGAAGGGAAAAAACTGGGCCTAATTATTACGTAAATAAATGTATAATTATTCGTGATGTACCTTTTTAAATAACAAAAGATGAAACAAGATAAAAAGCTTATGGAAATACCATTTTTCTTCTTTCTCTAATAATGAAATTATTCTGTATATTAAATAAATACTTTTAATATTTGGCATAAGAGATTAAATTTTTTGAAGAAATGATTATTGGATGTTTGGATTGCTTGGTAAAAAAAAAATCAATATAAATTGGAAAAATTTTGATATAACTATTTTTTAATTACGAAAAATTCTAATAATTTTTATATTCACTAAAATTAATTTTAATTTAAGATGGAATGTCTAGCATAAAGAAAGAAAGACATTTTAACAACAAAGCATGCTTACAATATATAATTATTACATTTATAATAAAGTAGAAAGTTGATAAATCATGTTGTCCAGTTTTTGTAAACATATACTACGAGAAAGCTTTTATTTCTTTCATGTAAGTATAATTGAATCTAAAAGAACTAAGAATAAAAAAATATTCTTTTCATTTTGACAACAGTTCTAAGACAAGTTTCAGGATTTTTCAATACTATAAAACTACAGCTTCTAACAATAATAATGATCTAGAATAAAGTTTAGAAAGTCTTTAATATCAATCAAGTTAATATTGTTGTATATGGTTATTCTGAAGAAAAATTAATTAAATATATAATTATGTCATTAAGGAATTAATACAATATTAAAGTTATCAAAGTAAGATAACCTTGTGATATAATGAAATTTCATTTATAATTCTTTCACAACTAAAGGCTAACAACTATAACTGTAACAATTTATATTATCAACAGTGATAAACATAGACAGAAAAACTATTTGGAAAATTCCTAATGAATTGAGGCCGACAAATATAATAATTAATAATGGATATAATATATAATGTCTTATTTGAAAATTGAACAAGATAGCTTGATTAATCATGGGTGTAGCAAGATTGTGGTATGAGAAATTATCATTTGATGCACTCTTAATCAAACTTTCAAGTAATATAACTTTTTAAAAAATGCATTTCTATAATTTATTTTATGACAGAAACAAAAAAGAACAAATATTTAATCAAGAAATTACTGATTGTTATCATATTACTATACTTAATTTTTTTTTTAAGCTATCCCTTATAATTAGCTTTCATTTATTTATATTATATTAATTAATGTATTTTATTTTTAATTCAAGTTTTGTCTATTTAGTAAATAATCAATAATTATAACAAATGGTGCACAAATAACTACAAAACAAACCAACTGAATTCTTATTGAAATATTTTTAGCCAATATTGTTTTAAAATAGTAAAAAAAAAATAGAAAAAACAATATACCACATACTAAAATAGTCTATTAAAAAATAAGTTGTTTGTATAGACCAATAAATATCACATGTGAATCATAAGACCTTGAGGATCAATTTTCAAGTTAAATGGAAAGCTATCAACATATCATTATGCATGATGGACTAAATCATTCTGTTATCAGCTTTGCTTATAATCGTTAAACAGTTATATAATATATTAAATAATATAATTGTTCATGTAATCAATACTTTAAAGATTAGCAAATATTGTTATTAAGAAAACAATATTAGAACATAGTTAGTAAATATTGTTAGTAAAAGTATTGTTAGTAAAATATTGTTAGTAAAACAAGTTAGTAAAATATTGATTCTGAAATGTTTTGGAGTTGAAAAAATGAAAGTGAACGGTAAAAGGCCTTGAATAAAGTCACCATGAATACCATGATGTAATACTAACTTTTTATAAGATTACTTTTTCTACCCTGCATGACTATGTCTACTTGACCAACAGTTAATTAAAAGCATTTTAATGACTTGTAGGAATTAATCAAAATAAAGCAAAAAAATAAGCATATATTTATTCTTTTTGACTTTTATCTTAATAAAAACAATAGAATATGTTAGCTTTAAATCTCAAATTAAAACAGTTTCAAATTGAGGACAAGAAAATGAAAAGTAGATAAATAATCATAAAACAAAAATGGAATTTTGTGTCTGATTGTACAATATGATAATATTTAAAGAATTGAAGAGAAAATTTTTAATTATGAAAATTACAATTCATTATAAAACTTTAAGAAAATTAAAAACAACAACTAGGAGAAAATTAATTTTAAAAAACTAGTATAGTGTTCAGTAAATAAGCCTGTAGCCAACTATTTTTTCAAATTTATTATTAGAAGCCTCAAAGCACAATGGTAATATTCCTCATGCAAATGAAAGCTGAGTTTACTTATCTAACATTTAAGTTTACTTATCTAAAGTTTAATTCTAGAAATATCGTCTATAGAAACATCATAAAGATCATTTTCCATTTATTAATTATTTACTAAACAGAAAAACAAAAGTAGCAGTCGTAAACTATTAAAAAATAAATCATTCAAACAAAATAAAAAAATTAGCTAAGCAAATAAACTTACATTTTTGGAGCTAGAGTGATAAATCGAATAAAGATTGCCATGAGGATAAATACAATGAAAGCAAGAGAGAGCATGCTGGCTTTAGCAAGCCTAGCCATGTCTTTGAGCAGGCAAAGAGGAATCGTAACAAATACTGTAGCCATCGCCACAACGTAATGCCTCCTAGCAAATATAGATCTCGGCGAAAGAGAGAAAACACGAATTAGAACTTTGGTCACAGTGTCACCTACCACAACATTGTAGCTCACCATTGCTGTAACAAACAAAAAAATAATCATATAAAAATATATAGCGGAATGAAAGCAATATGGCTGAAAGATTTCAAATAATTGAGGTGAAATAATGATTTATAAAATATTTTTTAAACTTCTAAGCACAAAAAAAACGGGCTGCAGATCCCAGATAAAAAAATCAAACAGAATAGCATTGACAGAAGTATAAATATCACAAATCAAAATTTTAATTTAAATCTACATTCATACACGTGTTTGAGGATATAATATCTAAACTATTTATCTGAGTAGTTATTAAATAATACATTTATAAAAAATATTATAAATAAACATTGGTCCATGTAATACTCAGGAACAGGGAGTTTATAACCTTTCAACATCCACTAGCTACCCACTACAGTTACGATAGAGTAAAAAATTAAATATACATAATGCGATGAAAAAGTATTATTATTATATCTATTTTCAGCAAGAAATCAACTTAAAATTATACAGTTTACCGAACAACAATAACGTGATCATTTAAAATTGGTTTTGATTTACATAAGTGGTCAAACCTTCAGTAATTTGAACAAGATAAATGTTTTTAAATAATAGAAAAATGTTTTTGGTAATTGGTCTCTGAGCTTTTCCATCCTTCAACAATAGTTTATAAAATTAAATTAAATTAAACAAATAAGTAAGTTTTAAAATTCCAGCTTTCCACAATGCAATAAATTAGAAAAAATTAATATAAACAATCAGAACAATAGAAAAGAAAACTGATGGTAAATCAAAATACTTTAGATAAATCAAACCAACAAAATATAACATGGATTATATTAGCTAACAAACATGCTTGACATATAGCTAAAAATATGTATTAGATATGAAATAAATTTCTTTCTTTTAATTATATGTCAAATGATTTAAGCTTCATATAATTCTTTATTGAAGAGCTGATTGAAATTGATTCATAGCTGAATTGACAATCAGTACAAGTTGGCTAGGCTAAGACATTGAAATATTTACAATCCCAAAGTTTTAGCACTAAATTATGGATACAACTTCCTTATTTTTATCACATCTACTATTTTAATAAAACTAGAATGCATTATTAGTTGTTATTTAATAGTATAAGATAATTAATAAAAATCTAACATAAAAAAGATTTATGAAGATGTTATGAATAAGGATTTAATTTTGTTTAAAGAATTAAGGAAACCTTATTAGGTTCTAATATTTTTTTACAATTGTGTCATGGTCAAAAAACGCAATTTATTTTTTTAATGTATGCCATTATGAAGTAGTCTAAAAAGATACAAAAAAATTATCTTATCAAATTCACATAATTATTGTTAATTTATTAAGTTATATTAAATTTTGTGAGATATTAAAATACTTAATCATCATTAGATTTCTTATAAGATTTTTAATTTACTTGTGGTCTTTTGTTTCTTTAATTTTATCAGTCAATAAATAAGGTCAACAGTAGAAAGAAATAGAAAAAGCTCAACAGAGAGAATGACAACAATCTCCTGTCTCTCAAGAAAAAAAAAAATAATAATAGTAATAATACTTAGATATGACAATCACAATAAAACTTATTCACCCATAATTAAAAAACTTAATTTAGAAAAATGTATAAAATAAACAGTTTGGAAGATCAATACTTACCAATGAATGGATATATAAACTGCAAAAAAGTCAAAAGATAAAATCCAGGCCGTCCAAATGCAGCTTCCATAAGTCCTTGATATGAAAATGACTCACTCAAATGAGCTGATCGTACCATTAAAATAAGAGAATAGTCAGTAACAAGAGCAACAAATCCCAAAAGAAAAAGACCAGTAACAAATCCTGCTTGATGAAGAGCATAAGCAATCCCTATAAAAAAAAAAGAAGCAAAAAATCATCGACATAATAATATCATCATTTAATGGAGACAACTAAACAAATAAATAAATAATAAACACTATTTTAAACTTACCTTAACTATACTTAACTCACATTGGAACTAAACAAAAGGAAAATATAATACATTTTTTCATGGTAACCATAAAATATTTTATTCAAATAAATAATTTTTTTTTACATGAAAAAATGTAAAAAACATCTAATATAACCGTAATATTGACAATAAATATGGTATTGAAAAAATGTAAATATAATTGAAATTCATTGTTCAATGCAAGAGAATAATTATGTAATTAAATAGTATTCAAGTCACGCACTGTAACACTTTTAAAAATTGGATTGTCTTCAGAATTCTATAGTAACACCAGTTCAGTGTAGCCTATAGTTTTTTAACTCTGAAAACATATCATTAGAGGCTGATGAAGAATTTGAGGTAGGTGAACTCCATAATCTCAAATGTATATGGGCAAACACTAAACATGAGATCTCTAAAACTCGAAAACAGATACTTAGTCTTTGCTTTATTGATGATGAATCTCGAATGATGAATCGATGATGAATGAAGCCAATTTCATAAGGTTCAGGAACACATCTTCCAATGCTGGTAGATACCTCACAACTATTTCTAGGTCATCAGAATAGTACCAAATACCTGAACCATAAAGGCCACTATAGATTCCAACGTCTCTCACCACCATTGCCAGAACAAAATCAAAAAGAAGACAAGCTAGTTCAACTCCTTATCTTAATCAATTTTCAGATGTAAGCTCAGATAAATGATTAAACTTTCCGGATTTAGCACTTCACGTACTTATATCAACTTTACAAGATGAATCAATTTGCCTAGTACATAAATCTTCATTGAAAACCATCTTCCTCTCATAAAAACTTGGTCCCATTGATGGTATCATAGGCACTTCTGAAGTCGACAAACAGGTGAGCTACACAGGTGCCAAATCCTGCAGCTTATATTTGTGGCCTAGCTGCAGGACCATCTCAGAGTAAAAGCTTAGTCAACAGTCAATCAATTCCTCCAGAAACAAAAAAAGAGTGTTCTAAAGATTCTTGGAAAGAATCAAATTAAACTTTTTAAATTTTATTGATTTTGTTTTAAATAAATAAAAAGTTAACATAAAAATTCATCAAGGTTAAAACAAAACTTTAAAATTTATGATACTTGTGAATGAATGAGTAAAGGATCTGTTTTGTATAACTATGATTGATAATAAAATAATTTATAAAGGAGTTCTGAATTTTAATTACCAGTAGCATTATATAAATTTCATTTCTGTAACTTATGTTTCCACATATTTGTCGTTACTTCTAAAATGAGAGATTAAAGTTCTATGACGATAACAAAAAGGTTCTATGATATTTTCTATTATCAATAAGGATTTAAATCCAGCGTATGAATATTTTTATTTACTATAATTTATTTAGTTTTAAAGGCTCAACGAATCAGATAAACAGACAGTTTAATCTAAATCAAAAACATTCCTTTGTTTCTATTCTTTCATAAGAAGAATAAGAAAACTAATTTCTAGCAGGTTTTGAACCTTTTATCATTTTTTTTTTTTTTAAATGTCCATTATAACAGTTTTTTGATATCCATTATAACAGCTCGGCACTTATTAAAAAAAAAAAAATGTATACAAATCACATTAAAATTATATTTCATGAAATAAAATTCAAATATTATATAATACAAAACAGCTAAAGAAATAAATTTTAATTTTTTAAGAGGTGGGAGAGATGATATTGCTCGGGAGCGCCAAATATTTAAGGCCGGCACTGAAGATACTGTGGAGTAATTATTACAATTAGGTAACTACAAATTCTGTGGAATAGAGATAATTGTGCAGAAATTTTCCATTATGATAAGATTGAAACATATTACAGCTAAGAAACTTTGTAAGACAATCTACGGGTGCTAGTTAAAATCATCCAAATCAGATAAATTTATCATTAGAGAAATATCCAATCCATACATAACAAGGTAAGTTCACATATGCCATTGTTAAAGACAACAGTATCAAAAGTTCTAAATTGCATATAATTTAGAATTTTTTTCTACACAATATTCTTTCAAAATCATGAAAAACATTTTGTAGACACCTAGTTCTAGTATTAACCTCATATATTGGGTGTTTCATGTTATCAACAATATCTGACATTAGCACATTGTAAGTATAAAAAATATGAATGTAAATAGAAAATTTAAACAATAAAAAATTAAAAATAATTTGTTATAAGTGACTTATCCATTCTTTAATGTTAAAGAAAAATTTTCAACTCAAAAAATATAACTGTAAAAGTAGTTAAAATGAACAACATATGTCATAAATAAAAATTAATAAATGCAATAATATAATTATTATAGAAATATTGGAAGCCTGCTACAGAATAAATGAATTATTAATTTCACTAATACTCTACAATATATATATATATATATATATATATATATATATATATATATATATATGTATACACACACACATTTATATGCATATTTTAAGAAATAAATTAAATAAGATGTACCTATAACTCCACTGCCTACGATTGAGTTGATGTAATTAAAACTGGCTGAAGCCAATCCAGTTGTGGCTCCAGGCTTTTCCTGTAAATAAAAATTAATTTGGGAACATGTTTCAAATATATTATATCATGACATATTTTCGCATTCATAGTACATAAAAGCATATAATATATTACCTGAAAAATGTTTTCAGTGTCATCATTCTCTCCCACATCATCTATCACCTAAAAACATTTTTTTTTGTAGTATAATTTTTTATTGGTCAAAAAATATATTGCCAGATCATTAAGATTCTAAAAGAACAGCAAACTTTAGTAAAAATTTAATATAATTGATAAAGGTAAATGACAAGAAAATAATTAAAAACAATAAAAGTTATATAAAACATTAGTTTTATACAATTTATTTTTCAGTATCACTCATAAATCTGAGCTTGTCGAGCACTAACAACAGATGGATTAAAGTGATCTACTATATAAGATGACACCTAATATGGAAAAATAATTCAATTGATGCTTGACATAAAAATACAACAATAAATATTAAGGACAAAAAACATGAATCAAAATGGTAGTAATGTTTCACAACAGAATTAAGGATTTTTTTTTCTTCAAATAAGAGGAGAAAATAGCCATACAAATGTATGAAACAGTCATCAAACAAAAAACTTTAAGTTCCAGAGAAAAATCACGAAACCTTCAATAGTAACTAATAAAACATTAAAATTGAGGACTTTACCTGTTGCTCTAAAACTGTTTTATGACTATCTAAAATATAACTTTTCTCATTTGCTGCCGGCTGTGTAATAGGTTTACTCATTTTCTAAAATTTTAAAAAATTAAAACTATTAAACAATATTTATTTCGATTTAATCTGCATAACAATCCTCACAGACTTGGGGCGAATTGCAGACTGATTACCCACACAGTTTTTGACAAATCAAATACCGTGAGGAGGGGGTGGGGAAAATCGATGAGAGCTTATTGACAATAACATTTATATTTCATATACTGTTTTATCAACAATTTTTGCTGTTTTTATTGTTTAAATAAAATTTTTAAAGATATGATAAATTTCAAATCCCATTTTAATGGCAAGAAAATATGCATTGTAAATCAACAATAAAACTACAATCTATATGGCACAAATAACAAAAATGGATACTGACCCGGATTTACAAGCTCTCAGAGCTAAGAGGTTATCTGAAATTAAAGGGAATTACAAGGTATTGTCATTCGTAATACTATGAACCAAATGTATTTATTAACTTTACATTAATTTATGTTATGATTATGAGTTAATACCCGTTGATGGGTATAGTTTATTTATAAATAAACACATGTGGACTATGCCTATTCATTTCTAATTGATGATTTGAGTTATCTTTTTATTTTTCTCTCAGGACTACAATGGAGATAATCCAGAAAAAGCTGAAGAAGAAAAGAAAAGGATGGAGGACATGCGGAATGGAATGCTCTCAAGAATTTTGGATCAAAATGCCAGAGCCAGATGTAGGTGTTCAGTGATGTGTTGTGTGGTTATTGTTTTTGTTTATGGAACTTATGTTCTAATTTAATTGAAAATATTTCAGTGAATACAATAATGGTTGCTAAACCAGATAAAGGCAGAATGTTGGAGAATATGCTCATTCAGATGGCACAAAGGGGGCAAATAATGGGGAGAATGAGTGAAGATGACCTCAAAGGCATTTTAGAACAAGTTAACAAACAATTTCAAAGCAAGACCACAGTGAAGGTAGTTTTTAATATTTTTAGTGTATTCGCTTCTGACATATATTAATTAAGAATCGCATTGGTATTTGACATTAGATGGTTTACTTTTACATTCTGGTTTTATTATATGATTAGTTACTGAGGTATACTGCCTATTTCATTATATTACCATTTGTTATTGTCTAACCATTTGCATTTTTATTTGTCAAGTAATCTATGTAGATTTGCATGTGAAAAAAGATATTTTATAATCTGTTTTAAAAACAAAATTGGAACTTCGGAATTTAAATTAATGATTATGTTTTCTTCCATATTTTCAGTTTGATAGAAGAAGAGCAGCTTTGGATGATTCAGATGAAGAGTTAGATGTCTAGTGTAGATAACCATTCTTATAAATATTAATAAAATGCACTGACCTATTCTAATTTATTTGTCATAAGTGTAAATACTTGTCATAATATAATAAACTTTTATATTTCTATTAAGTGACATATCTGGCTCTCCCCCCCCCCTTTCCTCTCCATTCCAATATCATTTTATTTTTAAACTTATCCATGGAACAAGTAAAATTTCATGAATAAGAAATATAAATAACCAAGTATAAACACATATTATTAAAATTTTACAATTAAATCTCTTGTTAAAATTGACAACATTGTCATTGGTACTATATCACTTAAAACATCAGGAGGTAGGTTATCAGTGCCATTGCCCATTTGATCATGTTAAGAACTTTTAAGTAGTAAGAGTTTAATGAAACAAGTGCTAGTAGATCTTATTGCACTTGACAGTCACAAGTTAATAACGATTATGTAACTGCTATAGTTGGTGAATTATGTTTATTGGATAGTTTGTGCAGATTTACAAATGGTTTTTGGAATTGCTCCCAGGTGAATCAGTCGATTTCTTAGCACGCTAATGTTGCTGCACTGTATAGGTTTTTTTAAAATCAAAATTGTATATTAGTTATTACTGAAGAAGAAACTCGCAGAGTCAGTGTTAGCTTGGAAGCACGTGATCTAAAACTAAGAACTATGCAATGTCGCATGTTAATATATAATTAGCATCAAAAAGTGAGTACATCTAATTCTGTTTACCATTACAAAAATGGTAATACCGATATGATTTATAAATAAAGTAAATATCTGAAGTGAAGTTAGTTACAAGAACCGCCATTGCTGAACGTGCTATGTTGCTCTGCGTGAGCGGGTAGCTTCGGACACTTACAGTTTCTGCGCCTTAAGAACGTAGTAGACACCTATTTAAAGGTTATGACGGTTATAAGTTATATATTTCGAACTTCATTACAAGTTAGTGATGTACTGCCCAGGGATAATGTCTTGTGGAGTTACAGTGCTTGCAATGTAATTAAACATCATTCAGAAAGGGTTAGGTAAGCACATAATGTTGATAAGTAATCAAAATAATACGTATTTAATGAAGAGAATGGAGACATTCGATACTGTTATTACGCCAGTAAGGAGAAACGTTGCCCGTAAAAGCACTGCTAACAGACCATTGCTCAATACAATAATTAAAGCTCCTCTCAAACAAGTTAAAAAAAATGACTACATTTTCGACGAAAGCATTGTGTCTAAATCAAATAGCATTAACAATTATCCTTCTTACGAATCTCAGAACTTTCATTTCTATTATGAAGATGACAATACGAAAACTTCAAAAAGATCGCTTATTGACCACAATACAAAAAAGTATAATTCATGTAATGAACCTATTTTTAATTACATCGAGAACTCAGATAATTCATTATTGCATGAGTCTGAGGATGAGGATGTTGATTTATCTGGTATATTTTGTGTTTCTGATGATATGACTAAATACTTGGATGAGGGTAATATATCACCTACCACAAACTATGATTCATCTGATGAATCTATTGATTTGTCTAAAGTTAAAAATTACCCAGTGAAAGTAGAAAAATGTAGAAATGATCAGTTCTCTGTTTCTAACAAAGTTAGTTCACCTGCCAAAGAATCTGTAATAGATACTGGCAAGAATATTAAACAAGAATTGTTTAGTGAAATTAGTAATGAAGACAATTTACAACCTATCATTGTTAATCATGTTTCAGTCATTTCAAATGACAGCAGCATTACTGAGTTAGGAACTCAGACAAAAAAATGCTTATTTGACCCAAATCTTGAGTCAGTTACCTGTAAAGTCAAAGTTAGGGAAGAAGTTCTGGTATGTGAAAATGTACCCTTAAAAATGACCATTTTGGAAGCTAACTTTGATGTTGACCACTTAGAAAATATAGTGGAAGATAATAATTTTAAGGTAGATTTAATAAATGAGAAAGATGATAATGTAACAGTCGGTCCTCAAGTAATCTGTGCAATGAGTTTAGGTAGTGATGAAAAAAATGAGTTGGGGGATGCAACAGTAAACTTGCCGACTGTAGATGACCAGAAAAGAAATTTAAGGAGAACTAAAAGGGTGTCATTGAAAAAAGAACCGATAAAAGCATCAGAGATTAAAACTGAAAAGGTTCCGACTGTTAATGAGAAACGCTTAACTAGGAGTCAAATGCAAGTTAATAATAATAATAATACTAACAAAAGAATAACTAGAAATAGTACCAGACTCAATCCTGATTCTCTGGTTTCTAAAGATCTGAATACTGAAATAAATTGTTTAGGAAATAGTTATGATAATGAACAACTTAAAACTGTTTGTAAAAATAATTTGATTGACGAATCCCAAAAGTCAATTAACAATTCTATTAATGAACAAAACAAAACGCCTTGCTTGTCTGATGAGACTTCAGATATTTATTCTGATCAGACTAAGGAAGATAAGGATTGTAAAAAGAAGGCTAACCTTGATAAAAAAGGTAAAAAAGACATTAATGAAGGTGTGTTACTACATGTTGAAGCTACTAAAGAAACAGAATTAATGAGAGATGGTAAAATTATTAAAGATAAAGAAGAATATTTGAAAGACATTGAATCAAAAATTGATCAAAATTTACCAGTTGTGGTAGAAAAAGAGTTTGATATTCAACAATCTTTAACTGAAGAAATTTTGCTTGATCAGGCATTAAGGTTAGCACATCAGAGAACATCACCTAGGCTGTCCAAAATTATGAAAGAAGCCATTTTAAAAGCTTCTGTTCCGAAAATAAGTTCCAAACCCAAACAGACCAAAAGTAATGGTAATAAACTTGAAATTAAATCCAAAGGGAATAAAACACTTATTTCTCCAAAACATAATTCTGAGGAAGCTGATTCCTCTGATTCAGTTTTAAACAATTCAACAGCATCAGAATCGAATTCAGATAAAACATTTAGCACAGAGTCATTGAATGGAGATGTAGATGAGTTCAATGAAACATTTGAAAACCAGAAAAAAAAGAAAAAGGAAAATTATGTTATAACTCCTGTTGCCAAGCAAACTAATACTGAAAATACTGTTGAGCCATTGACAATTAAAATTTGTAGAAAAGCTAATAAGAAAAAGACTGGCTTTAGACTTTCATTGAAAAAGAAAAGAAGTCCTAAGAAAAAAGAAGGTGTTATTTCAAAACCAGTATGTTCGAAAGATGTTAATATGGATGATCTTTCTAAAACATTTGAAGACATTTTGCAGGATGATAATTGGTGTATTGATGATAAAATTAGTAGTGTAGATTCAGAAAATTTTGATGAAAATGCTGAAAATAAAAATATAAATATCAAAGATCTAAATGATGAATCATCAATAAATACTAAAATTGAACAGCCAACTTCAAATAATTCTTCCATAAAAGATAGTGAAATTATTTCAGGAAATAACAATGTAGAAAAATCCACCTGTGCTAATGTTGAAAACCCACCTATCATTATTGCTGAAGTTAGTACTGACAATGATTCTGGAACAAATGTAGAAAACAATGATGCATTGTCTAAGTTAAATAATTCCAAACACTCTTCAACTGGTGAGGATTCAACTCTTAACAAAGATGATTCTAAGGATTCAGTTTCAATATCTTCACATAATGAAATATTAAGTGATATTACCTCTGAGAAAAACAGTAATTTAAAGTTAGAACATTTACCTAAAAATTGTAATGCTGCTTCTGTTAATAACATTTTAAGTTCAACAGAATTGAGTTCTCATGAATCAAATAAATTACCCTTGTCAACTATTTCTGATACTAATTTGAGTAAAGATACTTCAAGCACAACACCTCAGTTTACTATGACTTCATCAGATATCGATGTACCGTTAATAAGTTCACAGAATGACTTGCATCTCAAAAATAGTTTTGCCAATGGCATTAATAAAACAATATCAAATTCGAGAATGCTTGAAAACCAATGTAATGAAGTTCATAAAATAATCGATACTGTTGACCAAATACATAATCAAATTAATAATAAAGAAATCAATTCTCTTCAGGATCAGGCAATAGATATTTTGAAATGCCCCTTAGTTTCACCTAGCTCTGATATTCAGCCAAAAGTACTTCCTTTGAGTATTGCTTCTAGAGATCCTCGTTTAAGAAAAAGTCATGTTAGAGTTATTGTTGAAGTAAGTACTTCATCTGTTTCTAATTCTTCGGGTAAATCTGATATACAGCAAGAAACCAGAATTATTAGCCAGGTTATGCAAAATGTTACTAAAGAAATAGATAATAGAAAGGATGCTGAATCTGATTCGGAGACAAATGAAAATCAAGTTGAAATGGATCGTAGAAAAAAAATAAAGAAACGAGAAGTTGATGCTGAATTACTTTATAAAACCCCTCTTTCAGATCTACATGACATACCTGAAAGAACATCATATACCCGTTCAATTCGTAAAAGATCACCTCCTAAAATTGACAAGAGGGACCCAAGAACAGTTCGTAGAAAAGAGAATAATTTTTTACAAACCAATGATAAGATACCAGACACCTATCGTGAATATCATGAAATTAATATTTATTCTAAAATGACACATCAGGATTCAATTAGAAGTGAAATAGCTGGTTCTCCTTCTGAATTTAAAAGGAATGATAATTTTTCTCCTGATTACAGATCAATGGGACAATATAGGTTAGATTCTCATCATCCTGAGCACTATAATTCATTTAGGACTGATGTAGATTTAAGACGAAGGGAAAATTATTGCCAGAATTCTTCAACTGAGTATGTAAATGAAGTAAGCCATACCAAAGATTTTACTGAAAGAATATATCAAACTCATTCTGACCATCATAGAATAGCTTACCAATATAACGAAACTGAGGAAGAATATAGACGCTCAGAGAATTATCCACCAGATTATGCACCTCCAGAGAATTATTCACGAGGGTATAAAAGATCAGTTGATTTCAGCTCAGATCACAGTCGCCATGATTCACCTGATTTTAGGGAAAAGGAGCTTGTTAGAGAAAGAGTTATTGAAAAAAACCATATCCCACACAATGAACCTAGTTATTCCAGGTGGGATTATGCACATAAAAAAGTCGAAGGCCATTTTCCCCCAGAAATCAATAATGAAGAAGAGGAAAAAAATCTTCAGTCTGATGAAAGGACTAATATGTGGCAAGAAGAGCGTGATTTAATTGATGGACCTGTTAAAAGTTTTTCAAGGCCATATTATCGGCGGAAAAAGTTTTCAAGGGGGGACGAACTTTTTGAAAGAAGAACTACACCATGGGATGATAATAGGCGGTATGCTGAAAATGAAAGGCTATGGGTACGTAAAACAGATAAAGAATTGATTCATGGCCCTGATAGGGATATGAGGTGGGATAGAAGAGGTAGAAAGGGATTTAGAGATGTTAGGGAAGAACGTTCACGGTCACCTAGAAGAGACCATGATAGGTATACTGGTAAACGCTCTAGATCTCCTGGCAGTTTTTTAAGAAGTAGAAGAGAAGCATCTCCTAGTCCTCAAAGCAGTCCTTTAGTTCTAGATTCTCCAATGAGTCCTGAACCAGCTGATCGCTACTGTGTCCTCGAACCAACCAAGTGTTTAACTGTCCCACAGTGAAGTGATTATTCATATTGGACATATAACTTAAATCATAGACTTGAGCTTCCATGCTGATTAATATTTTGTACATAACAATAATTTATATTTTTTTACATTTAGGATATAGATAATCTATTTTTAAAGTGAAGGAGAAAATTGTAATTATCTAATTAATTTCTCATTAAAAACATTAAATTATCCTGAAGTCCTGATAATAATACTTAAGATACAAATTTTAGAAAGTTCTTTTTATTTATTTATTGAATTACATATATGAAAAAATTAACTAGTTTTTTTTCTGAGTTTCTGTTTAGTTGTAAGTTCCACTTGTAAAAGTCTTATATTTAATTTCCTATTTGTAAAAATTGTATGTGTAAAGATTATGTTTGTATATATATATATATGTACACAAATGTATAATTATGTACATAAAATCTCTTAATACATTTTTTATATATAAATATATTGTTTCATGTATTTCTTACCTAAAATTTTGTGTCACAAGCACATTTTCATCTGCACAGTGAATGCAACTGATTCATCTGAAGTGGAAAACTGATAGGTAATATTTTAAATATTATTGCATGAATCTATTTTTTTTTTAATTATTATGAAATAGTGTACATTTAATCTTGTTCACATATTTATTATTTCTTTGCATACATTTCGTAAAATTACATCTCGTATTTTTGAGTGTTGTAAAATATATGGATGGATATGTGCTCAAGTGAATTGGTATTCTAGTCACATTAAGTATTATTAATTAAAAAAGAAAGAACATGTAATTATATTTTGTATTCAGTTCTATCTTTGCATTGTTTAAACTATTACTGCATCCAAACATTTAAATACCGAATCTGTATTGTTTATATTAAAAATTGTATTATTAACTGATATTAAGATTCAAGATTTAGAAGTAATGATGTTTTAATTTAACAATAATGTACTCCTGTGCTTAATTTTATTTATTTGATAAAAATACGTATTAATAAATATTAAAGTTATGGATTAAACAGTAGAAGTCATGACTACATATGAAATCACCTCCTTTTATGCATTTCTATTCATCAATAAACGTGTGCATCATTTTACAGTTGCAATGAAATAGATTTTTTCATCATACTAAGCAATTGCATAATTGTTAGTAGTTTCATCTAATTTTAGCAAATTATATTTTTGTGAGCCCTTGTTTATTTATGTATATTTTTAAATATGAAATTATAAGTATCTAATGATGATTAAGGCTATAAACTGAAGAATCTTTAAGATTTTCGTGAATTCGTACTTTGTGCTTGACAAATTGCACATTCACAGCACTACAAAACAAACTGTTTATGGTAGTTTAAACGAATTCCTTCAATTTACTGTTCAGATCTTTCAGGCGAAAGCGAACGTGATAAAATTAAACACTGCAGCTGATTATCGACCTTGATTCGCTGAAGGCGCGACCGACGTAATCAAAGACTTGATAACAAACAGAACGTTTCTGTTCGTGCATTTAATGAGGTTTTTTTTTATCCATTATTGTAAATAGCTATTTTATTATGAATGTTATACAAACGATTTATATTCTCTACTATTTCTTTATGACGGAAGACCTCTCCAGTAAACTTGTGAAATCGGCCGAGTGTACGTGGCAAATAATAAAAACGTCTTTCAAGTTCTTTAAATGCTAATCCCAGACTTTTATTAATGTGGTGTTTAGTGAAACATACAATTATATTAGTTAATGTATTTCAGCCACTAAATGTAAACTCCTGTCAAGAAAAAAATATAAACTATTTAACTCCAATATCTCTGGAGCATTATTGTTCTAATGAACGCATTTTTATTATTATTATTTTTTCGACAAGCCTAGAATCACCAAATAATATTGCATATAGTTTATTTTCTATTCCAGAGGAATTGCCGCCATAAAAACTCAGCCTTCCACAAAATTGATTCGTGGATCCGCTATCAGTTATGAACGTTAGTTAATAGGTTTTACAAGTCGCTATTTGTACTTAACTTTAAAAAAAAAAATAGATTTAACCAAAAACGAGTGGTCCCATTGTTTTATTAATATTTACTTTATTGTAAATCCTAAAACAACTACAGAAACATTTTTTTAAAACAAATGTTTCTCGTAATTTAAGAAATGTGCGTAACCGATCTGATTCGTTATGATACAAAACATTGTGATAGCATAGCATTAGCAGTAAATGGCTACTCACTGTGAGCCAACTGAATCATTTAGTAGTATTGACGAATGTTTTCAGTGGTTAATGCATTGCTGATAGACCTTATTAGAGAAAACAATGCTCTCCCTCTTGGTATCTGTACTTAATTATTCAAACTCTCGTCTTATGGCATTAAAAGATACTTAAGACCATTACAGAACTAACGTATGCTACTAGTTTGAAGTTATGTTAATTTTGAAATGATATCCGTAATGTTCATCATATTCAAATTGTTACCAACAACAAAATTATGTTCATTGCGGTATTGAACATCTCTATTGACAAATGTGCTTAGTGAGGCTCTCACATATTAAGTGGCGTGATTAGAAGACTTCTCTACAGTCTGATTAAATGTGCCCATACATTCTCGTCACATGAATTTCGGTTAATACACTTCAATATAATGTTATCTAAATATAAGAATACCAAAAAGTTCCGAAATGATTTACTATCACAACATGGTCATTCATTTACCATATCAATTAACTGCGAGCAATCTCTATTTAAACTCTTGTCTTTTCTTTGAATGAAGAAATTGTTGACGCCCACATTACTCAAGTAAGTGGTCTCCAAACTTTTTAGCGCTTGGGCCGCATTGAGAATTCCACCAAGTCTCTTGGGCCATGACTTAAAATGAAAAAGAAAAATCTTGTCCTATAAATGACACTTCATTTGTGAAGTGAGCTTTCTTAGAGAAACAACTCATATAACAAATGTTGTAGTAACCTCGTATTTGAATGATTTATTTAATTTCATAATTTTTAAACTTTACCATGTAATGAAATGAACTTTTACAAGCCGGATTAGAGGTGCGTGCGGACCATTGTTTGGAGAGCCTAAGGGGAGGCACAGTGCATAGACATTTCGGCCAAATAAGAAAACAAAATGTCTTTTAAGCACTGTTTACTTATTTATTGTTAATTATGTTACAGTAAAAAAATGTTTGATGTTACGTTACGCCAAAGGAATAAGGGGAAGGGACTAATAGGAAAAACGCTTGCGATGGGGCGTACTCCTTATTTACGCCCCTGTCAAGAACTTGGGCCCGTTCTTGCTCTATGATATCTATTACTCATCTTTTTCCTCTCTCTATCTCATTTTAAATCAGGAAATTGTTCTTCCAAAATTCAAATTACTCATCATGAGCGTACACAGGAGGGGAAGGGAAGGGCGTTGCTCTCCTCTAATAGAATTGAAAGACAATGTAATACCAAATGTTCGCCGAAAATCCAAGAAAAATAATTTTTAAAAATTCTTGTTCTATGTTTATATTAAAATATTTATAAATTGCAATAACAATAAACTAAACAGTATATTATTATAGAGTTTAAAATAATTTACATACCTATTTAGTCTTGCATCCCCTATAATAGGAAAGCTGCGGAAGCTTAGAAAATATAGGAAATAACTATAATGAGTTATTTCCTTTTCTTTATTTATCTTGTGCTCCATTGATCTGAACGCCCCTCGTGCACTTCGGAGGTATTATTTACACCACAGGACACATAAATGGAACAGTTGTGAGTTAGTTTATACCATTCTCGCTTTAGGTGAGAGTTTAGGTTTTTTATTTATTCCGTCCAAAGAAGCCAGAACATTTTCTTGTCTTTATCATCGGATTTCTCAAAAGCCAAAAACTTCTGCAAAAGCCACCCTATTCTAGACACTCTGAACAGGCATATTACTATAACCATTTTACTCTATATTATAACATGAGGAAAATAAGTGGGAGAGTGTACTTTAGGGAACATCCTGCCCGCGCTCTATATTCTCACTCCACTTACTCAATATGAAAAAATATGAAATAGTAATATTTCTCAGCATTCAAATACGAAAAGTTTCAGTCTCTACTATAATCGATGGTAGATAATAGATCAACTGGCAACAAATATTGACTTGACAGAACGTATACGTTTAGGTATGATTTTTAATATTGCTGAAAATACATTTCTGGTGATACGGTTGGCAAATTTAACAGCTTATGCTTGAGGAACCAGAAAAGACAAATTATTGGTGCTTTCAGTTGATTCTCAGATTACCAACCTAGGGACCTAAATCCGACTGTCTAATGGATTCCTGATATTTGTTTACATATAAAATTGGCAAATAGAACCGAATATTTAATTACTTAATGAATGGTTCTTCTTTAAAATAATGCCATAATTAGTTATTAGTGATAATAAATATATGAAAATCGTAAGTCAAAAGATGATCAAGCAGATGTCTGTGTATTAATTGCCTCAAAAACGTAGTCATAGTACATACTGAACTGACATAAAAAAACAAAGTGGATAAACTAGTTATACTGAATATATGAATAGCTCACATAAATTATTAGTTCCAAGAAAGGTGGAAAAGATAATACATTTGCTAATGATACACGCTTTGGTTTCAGCTTTCGTACAAGAAAAGCATTGTTGCATTATTATGGATTTAGATAGGTCACAGCCGTAGCCTTTCGCTTGCTTAGTTTATAGATAAGAAGGCTTCGTAAAAGGGATTCAGGTGAAAATATACATTTCAACGCAGTTCTGTAGGAAATTTTAAATTCATTTCATAATTAGATATGTTGTCTGAATCTAGACTGCATTTATGATTTAACTAAATATATTAACATGTTATCGTATTAATATTTATTCTATAAACCGTCACTAAACATTGTCCTATTATATCTGATAAATAGGAACTAGATTTTCATGTCAGTGACGGAAAAGGAAAATATCCCCTCCCAAAATAACTATTGAGGATGTAGATCTTTTGTCGCCTTAACAACTGACATTTGGTCTTGGACACGTGATCTTTTTCCTTCTATTCAAAGTATACATAGTAATATCGTAATAAACATTTTGGATAAATTATTGTTAGGAAGGGGAAAATTAATAAATAGCTCTGCTAGTGAGCAATCGATCGTTGTAGATGCATAAATTAAGTTAACTAATTACCTTTTTCATGCTTATGGCAATCGATTTTAAATAGTCCGAGATATATATTTAGTTAATCCACTGATTCAAGTTCCTACTTTGGACAAGATTAACTTTCTGCCCAATTCTGTTACCTATCTGATAATCCCCCCTCCAAAATCTACCTTTAAGTAAGTCAGCCCCTGTTTCATGTATAATAAAAAGCTACGTAATAATAGAAAGTTAATGAAAAAGAAATGGAGGATTAAATGACTACGACTCTGTGTCTATATATTATATATAAATATATTTACTTTTTTGGGAAAGGGGAGAGAGGGAAGAAATAGAATCTTAAATTTCCCAACTACTTCTATATTTAGAACATAGTAATAATGCCGATGGAACAATGTTAACAGAAGTTAACACAAAATTTGCCGGAACATTAAATTGAAAATTATATTGTGTTTATTTAATACTGAAGTAGTTTAATATCAGTCCTAGTCTAATTTCTTAACTTTTTTTTTTTTTTTGGTCCTTTCCTTCCTCGCCGTTAAGGCTATACGGGATTTTCCCGGGCCAGGGGGGTGTGGGCGGGGATTTAAAAGACTCCCCGGCACCGAGACGCGAACTCGTGACTATTTTTATATCTTTGATTCATAAATCAGGTTGCCGAGCAAAGGCGGTGCAGTGCACACGCTTTAGCCCATTCGGCCACCCCGCCCTAATTTCTTAACTTAATTGGCTTTCAATTTTAGTAAATCTGAGTAAAATATTTTATCATAATTTTCGTAGTTTTAAGTAGATTATCAGACCCGTCTCCCAACTTTTTGTTTTCTAACTATTGGGGAGATAAACTCCTAACCCCCTGATGGTAACGTCCCTTTATGAATATCTGAAATAGACACAGTGACGGACTTAGAGATTCAGCGATCCCGTGCAATGACGTCATCAACCCCCTTAAAAAATTTAATTTATTTCTCTCTGGATGAGGGACCTACTTCCATAATTGTATGTAAGTAAATAAAAGCCATGCAAGGGATGCCACTGAGTATTGCTTTTCCTTATGCCTATCAAGCCTTTTTTTTATATATATCTTATGATTGTGCCAGCTCATCTGCTGATTGTCAATGGTTATATTTGACAGGTCCGGATTAATAAATAAAAGTGCTAAAAAAAATATATATTTCTCAAGCTATTTTATATTATATAACGCTTGCATTTTATTTCATTCAACATTTCTCTAATACAATTGCTTTATTGATTTAGTTTTAAGCTAAAATTAATTATTTTAACATGTTTTTGTATTTCTTGACGAGCGACCCTGAAGATCGTTTGGCAGATTGACGGATTGATCTGGGAATTAGTTTTAAAAATTGTAATATATTCATTTTCAGTCGTTTCATACATATAAAATAATACTTAAATTGAAGTAATATATAGATTTGTGAGTATTTTGAATTTCTATCATATGTTTAGGAGAGGTGACAAAAGCGTTTGTTGGTTGTAACACAATAAGGCGATACCTGCAAGTTTCCTGACTCAGCACTCTGGCATCATGTCCATCTATAAACAGGGCGAAACCACGCCCGCCATCCATGAGCTCAGCGCTGAGTTAATGAACTTGCCCTATTCAAGGTAATAAACTTGAAGTAAAAGTCAGCAATTTTATTGATATGTTGTGTAGAATTATCCCACAAAGGGTAATAACTAGGGGGGGTAGATACGTAAAGATATAAAACTGCACATCGAAAATTTGACACTATCTAACAATTCTGGAACCTCGCCACTCCCTTTTACCTCGCCTCTCTCCGTCTTCTTTGTAAAAGAAAACCATTTTAGAATGGTATTTTATGTAATATACTTCAACATAAATATCATTATCTCAGAACATCAAGTAATTTTATTGACTCAATCAAGGTCAGAAAAATCAATAAGGATAAAAAAATATTTTACCTAAAAAAATCCTTTAAAAAAATCAAGATATTTGTATGTCTTGATAAAATTTGAATATAGTACTCCCCTCAAATTCTTATTTTTTATTTTCTTCCAACTTCTACGGTTACATTAGATTAAAGCCACTGGCTTGAGCCACATCTCTTCAAAATCAATGACGAAACTCTGTTCTATTATTAGCCACTGCGGAACTATCGACTTTTGAGCTAGATGTGACTAGGCAGAAAAATTAAAGGTATCAATTTTTCTTTTATTAAAGTTAACAAATTAATGTTTACTAATATTATAGTATCAAATTTGATCTAAAGACGCTAAATAAATTTCATGAGCTTCATTTATGTTATTATAAAATGAAATCATAGCTTCGTACATACTGCACGGTCTGATTTTGGAAAAAAACTTGAGTAGGTTTTTTAACTGCATTCTTCATAGGGTTGGATTAATTTTAACACTTGCATAATTATAATCTTGATTTGAGTTTTATTTTTATCTAGATTACTTTTATATTTATTGATTAAAATAATAAACTTATATCCTAAAAAATAATAAATGTCTAAAACTACATATTGATATAAATTGGTGAATAACTAAATGTTATTACCTCCTAATCTCAATTCTTATGTCCATTAATTGTATTTTATTTATTGAATATTACACTATTCTGTCTCTTGAACATTCGCTATATAGTGAGGTAGGATGACATTCACGCTGCATGTACAAAAACATAAAAAAACAACAAATTCAAATTTTGATGTTTATGTTTTCATGAAAATAATTCAAGCAATTGTAAGGTTTTATTTTATTTTTTTCAAAAATGCGTAAGTATTTATAAAAATTTTCTATTATTTTTAATTATTATTGATGTCCCCTATGTCTTGTGACTCCCCCGTCTGTGGATGCTTCTGAAATTGTATTACCAACAGTATGAAGTACTAAACGTATTGTACATGTTGTAATTGTTTAAGTACTTGACTCAGATCATTCACAAAAAAAATTAAATAAAAAAAATTGTTTGGTGAGAGAATCTCAGGGTTCCTTTCAATCCGTTAGACCTGTGGATAATGAAGATATTATGAGCAGACTTTATATTGTAAAAGAGAAAAATAAATGTTATGTAGAATTAACAGTCAGTTGTTTAAAAACACGCCGTATCTTTTCAAGGGAGGTCACAGTCAGTGGGTCACCGATTTAAATCATTTTTTTTTCTCGACGATTCTTTATCGGAAAATGTCGGACACATATTCTAGCGTATTTTTTGCAAGCTAGGAGAAAATTTTGGACAAAACCGATTGTTATATAAATTTGAATTTACCGGTTTAATGGAAATCAACTTTGTTTCTCAATAAATAAATATTAATACCCCTTGGTTTAACCTCCATTGCTTTCTGTCAAATATAATGTTTTACAGCTATGCCGGATGGGTATCGAGAGAAAGATTATATACATAGAACCAGCTATGTTGCATTCAGAGCAGGAGTAATGCACGGTTTGAAGATATAATGCACGATAAAATAATTGTTTTCTTGGCTCCTGAAGCTCATTAAAACGACCACAACAAAAAAAATCTGGTGTGTCCACTCACACGACTTTCCTACTTATTTCAAAAAAGTTTTTATATCTTTGCATATTTCCATCGAGAAACAAAAAACAATTTAATTAGATTTTTTTTCCTGAAAATTGATGAAAGAAAAGATTTGAGTACGATTTATTTGATAAACTAAAGCAATGTAGACTGGCTAGAGGTAGATCAGTGTAAAAGTTTCAATACTCTCTAATATTGCTGATCAAAAACTTTTTGACGTAGCCTAATTTCGTCAAAAAATAATCTCTGTTAAAAGTAGAGGAAATAGTGAAGCTTGTGTGATGCCGGCAACAGATTTTCTTACTTTCACTTAGTTGTCTGTTTTCTCTCATTCACCGTTTCCTGACACCAGGATATGAACCTATCTTACATTCACCAGGCTATCTTACATTGTAAATTGAATAGACTGTAACTTCGTTAATAGTTGTCCAAAATGAACGATTTTTATATAGTTTTGTAGGGAATTTCATTACCTTTCAAAAAACTTTTTCGTAAAAAAACAACCAAAATCGGTTCACTTGTTCTCGAGAAACTCTTGGCACACACGGCAGACCAATAGCTTAAAAATGTGTTTTTCGAACTCAGGGGGCTCTGAAATCAGAAATTTGACCCGATCGCAATACTTTCCTTACCTAGTATAGGTAGGAAAGTAATAAATTAAAATAGAAAATAGAATAAGCTGTATCATTGCTAATACTTGTTCGGTTCCGATGATTTTTTTGGTTTTGTTGTTAGTAATTTAATTAGTTTTCAATAGTTTTATTATAAATTTTACCATAGAATATATACTTAGCGAGTTAGACCCCAAAACATTTTTCTTTTCTTTATTTCTTTCTTTCCTTTATTTTCTTTATTTCTTCTTTTCTTTCTTTCTTTCTTTCCTTTATTTTCTTTATTTCTTCTTTTCTTTATTTCTTTCTTTCCTGAATTTTCTCGGAAATTTAGTCACTATACGAAAATTGAAAGGAAAATTATTAGAACGTTATAGGAAAGTTTCATCAAAATCGTTAGAACCGTTTTCGCGCTAAAGTTTATAGAAAAACATGTTTTTCATTTATTGCGCAGCAGCTATTGCGCAAGGAGCATCCAATTTGTGTCACAGGCACCAATAGTCAAAACCCTACAAAATAAAAATAGAAGCAACGAAATCGGTTCACTAGTTCCCGAGAAAATCTTGGCACAGACAGACAGACCAATGGCTAAAAATGTGTTTTCCGAACTCAGGGAGCTCTAAAAAGAATAGATCCGTCAAAAACCGCATATCGGAAATTTGACCCGATTGCAATACTTTCCTTACCTAATATTGGTAGGAAAGTAAAAATCTGGTGCGCCATTGAATAGAAATTACCTCTCTACTTTGAATAGAAATTATTTTCTGGCAATGTTGAGCAATTATAAATTTTTTGAAGTGCATTTTTAACAGAGCTATATAGCTTAAAGCTAACAGCTAACAAATCATCAAGACCACTAAAATAACAAAAACTCTATTAATTATATCAATTGTAGACAATAAAAACCTTGGTACTCACTTTATAATATTGTACCCGTTTAATAAAATGAAATTACGAAATTTTCATTCCCTGCCATAGATTGGGCAAAAGTTCTCAAACTAATTTGAAATGGATAATGTTTGGATTTAACAAAGGGAAAATTCATCAAATTATTCACTAATTTAATTTTCTAAAAGGATACATGACTATTTTTCGGAATAAACGGATGTTGATATCTAATTATTTAAATATAATATCAGATCTAGAATTATTAAACTACAGTAAATGTATTTAATGTTATAAATATATCCATGTAGTATTTTTATATTTCACTTCTTCTTTCACACAAGCACAATGAAATAGTTTTTTAAACAATGTCATTGCGTTGATTAGGTGGATTTTAAACACTTCTTTTTTGAACTTAAAAAAGTATTCATTTGGTTAGTAAATTTCATTCAATATTCATTCGATAGTAAAATTCCTTGAAAACGTGATTTTCGTTAAATAATATTAGTTTTGACAAATTATTATTTATAATTATGTCGTCACTCTCCATTACTTTCTACGATTTTCTATATTAGATATTGTTTTGTTTTTTTCTAAAATTCTCCGCTTTCCAACGATATATTATACATATAGCTTCTGGCTGGTATTTCCGGAAATTCATTTTCGAACTAAGTAAACATTTTTCCTTTTTTAAATTATCAAATTCTTTTAAAAGTTATATTTTTTCGTAGCACTGTTTTTAAGAAGGGGAGGGTAGTACAGTTTTTGGATAGGGGCGATTTATGAGCCATAGACCTGGGGGGAGCACCCCTGCAAGTCTCAAGATAGGATTTTAAATCAGATAGAAAAAAACGCGAAGTGAGCGTATACAGGATATTCACAGAGGAAGCAGGGATCACGCTTCACAATTGAAACCAGTGCAAGCTAGACCGACCGAATCTACACCGCTTTTGACCCTAGCATCCTCTCCACCGCTATGCGGTACATAGACATGGATCATCTTTATAAAATGAATAGCCACTTTTTTTAAATTGATTATGCTAGTGAATACGTCAATCCGAATGTAAGTCAACGGTAATAAATGAATTAATAGATTTAGGAAAATTAACTTTTTTTTTAAATTGACGGTATTGATAAAATTTATAAATTTAAACAAGTCGTTAATATCTGTTGCTTTGTTCTCAAAGGTTAGCTCGGATGTTTACGTTCGTGAATGTCAACCTTTAGCTTTTTGAAAACGAATAGAAAACAATATCTCTTTGGCATTCCCAGGTATGGAATACGTCATTCTGTTTACTTTTTTGACATTGCAAATTTTAGAATTAAATATTTAATAAAAATGTATAATTTATGCATATGATTAATGTGATCTATTTAAAAATTAGATTTAGAAGAGTGTAGCATTTTTATAAAAATGTGATGTAAGTTATTAAGATTCAGTCCATTCAAAGCTACAAAAGTTGAACGAGGTGTCTCGCTCTATTGGAGATGAAAGCAAACAAGTCATGAGCTGATTATATTAACGACCATTTCTATTATAATTTCATTTATCGTTTAAACATTTTATTTATTTATTTTACATCGATGTTTTACTATTTTGTATAGGTAATCATAAAATATAAAATCTCCACTAATGCTAAATCAAATGTCATATCATGACGCATTCTTTAGGGGGTGAGTTATTCCGATGTGATTCTACGTACAAATTAGTTGTTTTACTCATCTCCACTTAAAAAAAAAATACATGAAGCTCAATTTTAAATATGATATATTAGAGGAAACCAATAGCTGATTAAGAATTTAATTTTTCGGATAAGTGTTTTATTATTTAATATTGTTTTAAATAACGATAATTACGTTGGAAGAAATAGAACCATATACAATTAATTTTAGGTTTTCTTTCAAGGAAGATCCCACAGCCTCTCGTTCAGCTGCACCACTAGTATTAAGGACCAGTGGAGGCTGAGCAGAGGCGGTATGGTCAATTAAAAAAAAATTATTTTTCTATTTTAGCCCACAATATCTCCGCCCTACATCGATTCACCAGTGTATTAAACACCTCATTTAGTTTTAGTTTAATAGTTAATAAGAGTACTACTTAACTCGACCTCCTCCTGCCAGAAGTGACCAGCTATGATTACAAGAGGGACGGCTCAACAGGTCTGTCGGGGAACCTACGGATGAGGATTATTGAAAACCCAAATAAATGGAAAAAGATTATCCGGGGGGAAACAATTGAAGATTGGAGCAGACGGTGGGTGATAACTCCGAAAGGCAGTACCTTAAGAAAATACTTCTCCACCGTTGAATCTCGGTTACAGGCGAAATGGTTCCTCCCGGACTATTGGGCTTCACAATTTCTCACGGGGCATGGGGGTTTCAGAGCTAAACTTCATGGCTTCGGACAGGATATAGATCCCCACTGCCCCGCTTGTGGTGTTCCGGAGACTGTTGAGCATGTGGTCACGGCCTGCACTGCTTTCGACGAATTAAGAGCGAGGTTAATGAGAACCACGGGAATTTACGTCCTCATTGAGGAGGAGTTTCCTCAGTTGGTGAGTGAAGAAAACTTCCCGCGGTTCAAATAGTTTATAAATGGGTGGAAGACGGCGGTGGGCCCAGCTCACTTCGACCTAGGTACACGCAGAAGGAGAAGAGGACCAGTCCCAGGAAGACCTCCGGATTCGGGAAGCCAGGCCTAATTTGCTGAAGAATGAGGAAAAGTAGAAGAGCTAGAATTAACTGTGTGCACAGCTAGAATTTTGTAAACCGATATTATGGCAGTAGTGTGTTATTATGCATTAATGCTTCACATCACACCACTGCATACAACCGTGTTGCCCTGGTCGAATGGGAGGGTGGAAAACAAATAAATAAATAAATAGAATACTACTTAACTAATTAACTTCAAATATTTATCTATTTAGTTGATTATATATTTCCACCAACAGGCGAAGTGCCGAATTGCAGGTGGTTGACAATTACGACAAAAACATCTACCTAGTTCATCTAATACATAGTTACGGAATGGACTTAATCCGTAACAACTATTAATATTAACTATTATTTAATTTAATAATTTAAATCATTCATTTGCCTTTCTCATGGCCTTTATCAAAGCCCTAGATAGCCAGGTCAAGCTATCTCTGATAGCTTAGAAATAGTTATCTAGAATGTACCGACTGGACAGAAGACACTTATCAAGACTTAGGGAACAATAACCCTTTTCAGCAAAAGAGCACTTTCTCACAGACTTCATATCAATTCTAAAAGATAAGGATATCAATTCTTAATAGATATAACTTCATTCACACGCTTCCTAGACCGACCAGAATTGATTCATCCCCCTACTATCCCTGAGCATATAACCCTATGATCCTCACACCAAAATCACTTATTCAGTTACATTCTTGAGTCAGACTCTTCACTGTAGGAGACCTGGAGTGAACTGATGTAGTCAACTCATACATCCATACTATATTACTTATATTATATTTTAGATGCCATTTGTAACATAATGAATAAATCCATTATTTATAAAGTCTTCACTGTCTCCGATTCGTTAACTCATGAAAAACGCAAGTTGAGCTGCTTCATATTATTGTTGATCAAAGCAATATTAGCAAAATTAAAGCTATTGTTTTTATAATTATTCAACTGTTTCACTGTTTGTATATTGAATATTAATTATTCAAGGTTATTCTAGAATAGTCAAAATATTTGTTTTGTATTGAAGTACGGAATAGCAAATCGTTTAGACAGATAAAATTGAATCGCCCAATACAGGGGTGCCCAAGGTCGATGCCGCATAAACTGACCTTTTTACCAAGAAATTTTATTGATCACTTCTTCTTAAAAGCAGTGCAAGCGAAAATAGAATTAGGAAACCCGTAGATCATATATAATAGGTGATAGAAAAAAACGAAAAAAAAAAACGTTTTTCAACCATTAAGTATTATTATTTCTTTGATATAAAATACAACAAAACACAGTCCTTTGTTATTTACCGTAATTAACAATCAGCTAGCCAATTGTTCGATCCCACGCTGATACCATTCTTTGGGATGGTGGTCAAAGAACTCTTGGACAGCAATTCCAGCTTCCGCAAAATTATCAAAAACTTTCCCTTGAAGAAAACTGGCCATGGTTCTAAATAAGTAGTAATCCGACGGTGTGAGGTCTAGACTATATGGTGGATCAGGTAGGAGTTCGAACCCTTGAAGTTCTTTAAACTTTTCTTTGGTTCGACGGGAAGTGTGAGTACGAGCATTATCTTGTTGGAATAAAATTTCTTTTCAGTTGATCAAAAATGGATAAAGCTCTGACAACTTCTCGTACAATCTTTCCAGCAGTTCGCTGTATAGTTCAGAATTCAGAGAGCATCCATCAGGAACAAAGTCATGATGAATAACACTTTCAAAATTCCTAAAAACGAAAAGTATGGATTTTTTTTCAAATTGCCTTGCCCCCATGCAGCAATCTGAAAAGCAGTTTAATCACAATCTAGCCATTGCTCACGAGTTTTCGGATTTTGTCAGTAAATCCAATTTTCATCGCAAATGACAATCTTCCTGTAAAATCTCATATCAGAAGGATTTCAATAAATGTTTACAAATCTCTATCCTCTTAGCTGATTGTTAAGGAATAGGTTCGTGAAGGACTAGTCTACTGTTCTTTTTCACCTTCCCCATGGAGAGTAGATGGCGACAAACAGTATCTTTCGACACACCACACTCCCTTGTAAGTTCGCGAGTACTTGTGGATGGATTTGACTCAACAGCTTCTTGCAGAACCTCATCAATATCCATTAATGGTCGCCCAGAGCCCTTCTTCCTTTCCAACATCGTATCTCCACTGCTCAATTTCTCAAACTAACGCCGCGCAGTGTTCTGGTCAAGGACATCTTCCCCTTCATATTTAATAATTTCATGAGTTCCTTCAGCGGCTGTGAATTTTTTTTACCTGTAATGCCTTAAAATTACGATAATTTCGAAGGAAACCTTCATGTTTCTTCTTTGAAATAAATAACTAAAGTGAGGCTTTTTTAAAGGTAGAATGGGATGTAACAAGTTTAAAGAATGCACTAAAGGGATTATTAAGTATTGGTAAGTATTAAATAGGATTAAAATATTTACAATCCTTTGAAATCTTGAAAACTTTTCACTCCGAAAATTCATAAACCCGTCGCAATATGTCCTCTCAAAAGTTCAAAACCCCGTCAAAATGTGCCCCTCCAAAGATATTGATGGCGCAAGTTGTGCCATGAAAATCCCTTAGGGCGCCCCTGGTCTTACGATTTTCTTGATCATTATACATCGTGTTGAACCAGGACCGAAACTACGGTATTTGCTGGAGGAGAGGCATAATTTTGCCGTCTCTTCTTTTACATTCCGCCACCCCCTGATAAGAGTCAATATTTTATAACGGTACTTCGGTAATGTATTTCGAAACAAATATTATCATTAGATGATATTAACTCGTATCATTGACTGAATTAAGATCAATACAAACAAAAAGAAATGTAGATGGATTTTTGGTTAAGGTACAAAAATATGATATTTCAGTTATTACATTACCATTGACCATTTGCAGCACCATTTCCTTTACAATAATCTTCAATTTGATCATTTATTTTCATGTTTGTTGGCATTGAAATTTTCATTTGTTTATCAATCAATTGAACTCTCTTTTATATTAGTTTGTCGTTTCCTGATTATACAATAGCTTAATCAGGCGATAAAATATTCTGTTGTTCTTGTCATTTCTTTCAGCATTCTTGCAGCCTATCTTTTCAACACATGTTAATCATGCGTCTTTCCTTCAAGAAGTGATTAAATTTACTTTAGCCGCTTCCTTTTCAATGTCACTAAAATTTGTTAATCTTTCCAGTTTTGGCGTTTGATTCATTGCTGATTCCCCATCTCTATCACATAATATGGCATCTCCGCTCAACCTTTAGTGCTAGTTTAATAGAAATCTTTCTTTCGTTTTATATGATTGTTTCCACCTTTTGTCAAATTAACAGTTGAAAAAAAAAACTTTTTTTTAATCTCAACTGACAACAATTTAGAATACTTTCCTAGATCATGATTTTGCACCACATAAGTATACAGAATTTCATTTGAAAATGTTAGGGATAATAAATATTTCTTTATAGAGTCTTGACTACAAAGCGTCTGCACTGTGTGGAATATGTAAAAATATATTTATTTTATACAATTTTTAAATTGTAAACAAAATTATTCCAGAAATAAAACCAGAAAGAAAAATCTTATTTGATATGATTTTCTAAAAATATGATCTGAGTTTAATGGAAGTTACAATTACTTTTGTATAGATTGTATTGTATGAAGTTTCTAATAATAGAGGATAGGAGTGTTCGTAATTCTTTTTTTTTTTTTTTTATTTATTTATTTAGACATATAATATTCTGTCACAGGGACAATAATTATATTGATAAATGAACACATTCACACCGTATATACAAAAAAGAAACAAAATTAACAAAAGTAAAATAATAACTAAATAATAATAAATAAAAACTATATACAATAAAAAATAAAATAACCTAAACATAAGTAAATTAAAAACATAAAAATACAGTCATACCTATATACAATATATACAATCAGGCGGGGAACCCAAATCTCTGCGCTACTCTCTCACCCGCCTCACCGGTGTTAAAGCCGGTGGAGTTTGAGCGAGAGCGCTTAGCCACATACACTCATGTCTTGAGTGGAGAATCTGGCCATTGCCAGAACTCCAAAATAAATACTGTAAAAGATCTCTGGGCCAATGCCGCTTCAACCTTCGAGGAGGGTTGTAGGGATGAGTGGAACTAGATAGGGATTGGGCTAGGGGATTTGGATGATTGATAAGATTCTGATGGAATTTTGAAAATTTTTCAGGGATAAGGTCAAGGACAAATGGGATATTAAGGTCATGATGTAGGGTTTTGTTGGTTACATAGAACGGATCATCGACTATTGTTCGGAGGACTTTGGATTGAAAGGATTGTATGCGCTTGATGATAGAGAATTTTGCTGTCCCCCAATTAATTAATTCTAGATATCAAAAATGATAACACTTTCTTATTGCTACAATTTGATACCAGTATGAAGATATTATACCGAGTTATCACCTGGTAAATCATTCTTTAACTTACTCTTCAGAAAATAAAGTACTCACTTAATTCCTAACTTACAGATATATTTATCTACTAATTAGAGAGTTTGGAACGAAAACTCAGAGACTAATAAGCCTACGTATGTTAAACAAATTAAACATTAGGTTAAACTTATTATATACCATAGGCGGATTTACGGGGGGGGGAGGGGCTTTCGGGCTGAAGCCCCCCTCAAAACGGTAAAATATAACCATGTTTTTAGAAGAAAATATTAAAAACTATCTCTTAAAGTATTATTGTTCGTGTAATTACATTTAATAGGACTTCAAGAATCACTTAAATACCATTTCATATAGGTAGTTCATTTTTTTCTTATTTTTTTCAAATTAATTATCGTTGTACATATGAAAAAAAAATCTTTCGGGCTGAAGCCCTCCCCCCAAAATTAAATCCTGGATCCGCTAGTGTTATATACTAGTTAATATAAACTTGGCACGGTACGAATTTACATTCTTAAAAAAGGTATCTCTTACATTAGTACAGTTTAGAAATAATGCAGAAGCATTCTTAACTTTACCGGGATCGAAGTTGAAAACGGAAAACTTGAGACGGCTTAAATGTTAGGGGTCGCCATTAGACCCAAGCCTTGATCCAACATTCCTTGCCTCCTCCCGCATTTATTGCTACTCCGCTATATCTGTCATTCCTCCCAATGAATTTCTCATTAGTCACCATGACCTAGATCTAGCATTGGTTCACCCAACGAGTTCACCAATGCATTTCCAAAACGCTTTACTACAATAAATTAATTAGCTCAAAATAACTATAACGTAGTATTTAGTATTTACTTACTACTTGTATTCAATTGATACAGAATCAAATCCGTATAATATATCAAAACCTGGATTCGGTAGACCTACTAGGTACATACTCAGCCTCTATAAATGGGTTCTCTTAATTAATTAATTGATGGGTAAAACCTAGTGGTGGAGCATAGTTATGATCATATCAGCTCTTTGCACAACTGTTGACGAAAAAGCAATACTTCCTTAAGTACTTAACTCAAAGTACAAATTATGAAGTATTGAACCTTTAAGGTCAGGGGAAGAGAGGTTTTAATCCCTCATAGATTTTAGTGGCATAGGTTTATTTGGTCTGAATATCATTACGGTACTACAAGAAGGATAGGTTATCCTGCAGGTTGCCAAAGTTTCTTAACTGGGGTGGCTGGGTAACATCACACACTACGGCAGATGAATCTAGGGGTGGGGGAGATTTCGGGCAGAAGTTCCCCTTAGAGGGATTTTTTTTTCACTTGTCCATGTTTATTACTTTGAGAAATCTAAGCTTAATACTTAAATAATAACATGTCCTATTTTTTTTAAATTATAATACATATCCAGCTACTGAATATGGATCATGTCTTTTGAAAAAAATGTATAAAAGAGTAATTGTTCGTATAGTTGTAGGACTTCAAGAATTGATTAAACACCATTTCACTTAGTTCGTTAGTTTCTTTCTTATAAATAAGCTTTCAGATTGAAGCTACCTCTCCTCTCCCAAATTAAATCCTGAATCCGCTAATGGACAACACAGACGTATCCACCAACAATAAGCCCTAAGAATCTAGACCTAGCCTATTCATCAAACCTATATAAATACTCATATTATTAATTATGTTTTATTATTTATATAAGTTAAGGTTATTTTGTTTGTAATAAAAATTAACTATGGAAAGCTAGATAGGAGGTATTTGCGTGTTGGTTTCGGTCCGCAGGCCCCTAGATTAACATAATGACGCTTGAGAAAGCATGCATTGCAACTAACAGTTATAAATTAAGTTTATACAGCTTCTAACGATTTTGATTACACTCGTTTTACGACTCATTCTGTGCACGAACTATACACAAACAGAGGGACAACTAATACCATAAAAAAATATTTAGGTATATTAAAAGAATCGGGGAAAACTGTCACTTTCATATGGACCCCAGCCTATATTGGTATTAAGGAAAACGAAGCTGCGAATAAAGCAGCAAAAGAGGCATTGCAAATGAATACCCCACAAAGAAAAATATTCGACGACCAAGACATTAAAAAATGGTTAAGAAACATCATTATGAAAACCTCTGGGAATGTGTCTCCTCTCAAAATAAGCTACGAGGAATCAAGAGCACCATCCGATTATGGATAAGCTGCGTGAGAGATAACAGAAGAGAAGAGGTGGTGATTACGAGATTGAGAATAGGTCACTCACTACTCACTCATGGACACCTAATTAATAAAGAAGAAGTAGTGAAATGCGAACGGTACTCTACTCCACTCACTATTAGGCACATCATCGAGGAATGTCCACAATACATCTCCTTTCTCTTTTCAAGAGGTCTCCTAGGCTGTTGTCTCAATTATTGGCAGACAGTAAGTGTTCATTGCATGCAGTTATTGAACTTCTAAAAGAAATCAAGATTTATAAAAAAATATGAATAAAAAAATATATACCAGTAGATCAAACTCGTATAATCTCATTTACTATTTTATAGTAAAGGTTATGTAAAAAAAAAAAAAAAAAAAAATGACAAACTATCTAAATAATATAAAACGTTAATTTGAAAATTAAAACATAAAAATTGTAAAAGACTATTATACAGCTAAGCAATGGCCATATTATTAGTTAGGAATTCTACGGGCGTAATAATCTGGCAATTTATCGCCCTAAAATCCTTATCCTACCCTACGAGTCATTCTCTTAAAGTAGGAATATTTAGATTTCGTAATTTTGGCAAGCTTAAGTCGAGCGAAAAAAATGTTTGTTCGTAAAGTGAAAATTTAACTTCATATAAATTATTCGTTCCGTAGATATTTGAATTAATGGAATGAGGAATTTAGCGTCAATAAGATCAATAAAGATCCATGTGACATCGAGATGTTCCAGATTTCGGATTTTTTTTTCGAACTTAAGAATGTGTGTGTGTTCTTTTAATTTCATTTGTTGTAGTCGAGTAGGATCACTTCTCATGAATTAAAATGTCTTTTTTTTCCTTTTATTTTATTTTTTGTTCGTCATATCTTTTATTTTTATTGGAGGTCCCATTCTGAAGCTAACGTAAAATATCTTGAATGTATTTATTTTTTAAGTTAAGCCTAGGTTTGGTTTTGGTACTCGCATTGTTTTATACCAGGGGTCTCCAAACTAAGTCGGTTCCGGCACGCAAGTACCTCCGAACATGCAAATATATACAATATATACAAGGCAAAAATATACAATGCATCGAATCGTCGTTCTGGAATAGTTTAAAACTAATTTATCGTGCTTTTTTTGAGAGAATTGTATGTCTCTGTCTAAATACTTCTAACAGTGTTTAGGGGTTCAGTGACGTCGCGGTCAAGGGGGTTTCATAATATAAAGAATAAATGATATTCTTGAATATAATGCCATTTTTATTCGCATTCCACTTTCCGATTGTTTTTCTTATCACATTCGTTTATAGATCGATACATGACATATTGTCAAGTAAAAATTATTTTTTCTGCTGCATGGTGCTTCAAAATTATCGGCTATTGATGAATGTGCGTAGGTATATCTAATATAATCAGTGCCAGCCTTAGACATTTGACACCCCTTCGCAGTGACGTCATCTCCCCTCCTTAAAAAATTAAATTAGTTCTTAAGCCGTTACATATTATGTAATATTTGAATTTTATTTCATTCAACATTTCTCTAATATAGTTCCTTTATCGATAGGCTAGAATTAATTATTTTAATACATTTTGTATTTTTTAAAATTTCCAGTAAATGGCGAACGCCCCCGAAAATCTGACCAGCGCCCCCAACGAGTGCCCTTCCAGGTAGGCGGTCCAGAGGAATATTAATTGAGGAACAAAAAAATTTTTTGCTCAGAATCGAAAATTTTCATTCACGTTTTACGTTTCAGACATCAAGGATCAAATTTGGTTCGGTGTCTGTCTGTCCGTCTGTCTGTCTGTCTGCCTGTCTGTAGTCAAATCGATGTGACGGGCATATCACATAGTACCGTTCACCCTATCTTCATGAAATTTTCAGGGATTATGCTGATTGGCGCCTAGATGGTCCCATATCAATTTTATCAAATTCCATCCAGCACTTCCGCTTACGCACGCGCAAACGTATATTTTTAGATATGCCAATATTTCAGAAAGGGCTTGTTCGATTTGGCTCAAAGTTAGATAAAAGGTAGGCTTTGGTGAAAAAATAACGTAGTGTCAATTTTATTGAATTCTGTCCACCACTTTCTCTTATATATGCACTACTAGTACACTGTCAGCCGTCCGCGCAATTTTTCAGAAACTACTGGGCCGATTTTTTTCGAATTTGGATATAAAATCAGAGGTCACCAGAGGATGATACTCCTTTAACGACATTACTATTCGCCTTCTTGTTTCAACATGGCGGCCGAAAAACATGCCTTGCTATAGAATATAGCGCCTAAACGAATGTACCGATTTTAATGAAACTTCGCTAAAGTCATTTTCTCTGCGCCCTTTAAATTTATCTATGTAACATACTTCAACGAAAAGAAGCTCAAAAAGAACTTACGAGGAATGGTAAAATTAAATTCCGAATAACTCAAGAAGTATACACATTTTTGTGAATATTGTGAAAAGATGTTTCAAAGCTATTCCAATTTCCTAAAAATGGTTTTTTAAAAGTTTGCGGAATTTCCTAAAAAACAAAAAAAAAATCGTTAAAATTGCACAATTAGGCGCAAAGATATGGTCTCTAGTTTTTTTTTTAGATGTGTTATTGCAAAAGGTTTATCTTTTGTTTTGATTTTTGAATGTGTTACTGAAGTAATGCTATTTTTTAGCATATTACTAATGATTAAAAAAAAGTTTAGTCCAATAATTGGAATCACCTTTTATTTATTTTTCTTTATAACCAGGAATTTAATGTTACTTTATATGTATAATTGTTTGGAAATAATATACCATAGTGAAATAATTTGCAGTGGATTTTTTAAAAATTAATTATTGTCATATATATATATATATATATATATAAAATTTTTCGGGCTGAAGCCCCTCTCCCAAAATTAAATCTGGATCCGGTAATGTATATCACTATTATCAGAGCAAAAGTTCGAATGTAAAAATTTTCAACTTTAATTCTATGTGTATTAATGGTGACATCTTGTAGTCTGCAACTGATATAAGTAGTCTGCTACTATGGAAAATAGCAGATGACAATAAAATATGAAATTATTCTAATAAAGCATAAAGAAATAATGAGTTTTTATGCACTCTTGTAAAACAATAAATAAATTTTTACGTAAGACCTTTTGCACTAACAGTATGGAAATTCATGTTCAGTATGCATTTTTTTTTTTTTTTTTTATTAAGCATAATCAAGTATGGAATCTTCAAATACGACACTCTTTTGTTGAATGTTGAAGGGTAACTGTAATCGGCTATTCCGATTCTGCTTCTCTTAGTGATTCTCATACGAAAAATTGTATACCTTGTAATATACAACGGAAACGGTGAGGAAGCTATACTGACCTTACTTGGCAGACGTTTTTTTAGTTATCCCATTATTTTAAAGAGCTAATAATAATAAAAAAGATTAATCTTAACATTCAAACAAGTATAGCTTATATTGTTTCGTGTGCAGGTGGAAAAACGCTGTGGGCCCAACCCACTTCTTGGCTAGGAGAGTACAAGAAACAGCACAAGGACAGAAGAGGAAAAGAAGGAGACTAAATTGAAAAAAACAAAAAAAACAGGCTGTGTGCACAGCAAGTTTATCCTTATGATAATTTGTAGTGATTAATTATGCAGAAATGTGTATCAAATCATTGCTACAAATGCCTGCATTGCCTTAACGGCAGGATAAGACGGAAAATAAGAGATATTACGAATCTAGGAGTATCGTGATCTTGTAACCGGCCGCCATCTTGTAGTAGTGAAAGGTAATTAGTTCCTAAATAATTATTTAATAAAACACTTTTTTTTTTTTCCTTGTAACTTAATAAGAATTTTTTTTTCTACTAAAACAGAACATTGCATGCATAAAATCCCAATTTCTTCACTCAATTGGTTTTCCATTTTAGTAAATTTGAGTAAAGTGCTTTATCACAATTTTCGTAGTTTGAAGTAGATTCTCAAACCTCACTTCTCACAATTTTTTGTATCCAAGCTATTGGGAAGATAACCTCCTAACCTTCCAATGGCGACCGTCGCTTTATGAATATCTGAAATAGACACAGTGACGGCCTTAGACATTCAGCGCCCCCAGGCAATGATACCATCAACCCTCTCCTCCCTAAAAATATGAAATTTATCTCTTGATCTGTTTTATATTATGTAACAGGGGTACCCAGAAGGCGGTTTTATAAAAGTTTTTAAAATTGTATGAAAAACACGTTTGCTCATATATAAAAGAAAATAGTGAACAGAATTCAATAAAATTGACAATACATTAATTTTTCACAAATATCTACCTTTTATCCAACTTTGAGCCAAATCGAACGAGCCGTTTCTGAAATATTGACATATCTACAAAATTGCGTTTGCACGTGCGTAGACGGAAGTCATGGATGGAATTGGTATGGGACCATCTAGATACCAACCCCCACAATCCTTGAAGATTGGATAAACGGTAGTAGGTGATATGCCCGTTACATCGATTTGACTACAGACACCAGGGGGGCGGAGTGGCCGAATGGGCAAACGCGTGTTCACAGCACCACGAGTTGCCCGGCAACCAGATAACCAAAGTTGTGAGAGATCACAAAAAGTATGAGCTCGCTTTCTGGTACAGTAGGGGATATTAAATTCCCCGCCCTTACCCCCTCTTCTCCTCCCCCCCTCCCCCGGAATGCCCCGTAAAGCCTAAAAGACGAGATAGATAGACAGACACCGAATCAAATTTGATCCTTGATGTCTGAAACGTAAAACTCGAGTGGAAATTTTCGTTCTTAGCACACAAATTTTTTTAACCCCTCACACGAATACTTTCATACTACCTTCGGTAGTGAGGAAGTAAGAGTACTTAGAATCACTAGCGGATCCAGGATTTAATTTTGGGGGGGCTTCAAGCTTTTTTTTCATAAAAATAAAGATAATTACTTTGGAAGAAAAGAAAGAAACTACCTATATGAAATGGTATTTAAGTGATTCCTAAAGTCCTTTTAAATGTAGTTACACGAACAATAATACTTTAAGAGATAACTTTTTAATATTTTTTCCATTTTACCATTTTTAGGAAGGGATTCAGCCCCAAAGCCCTCCCCGTAGATCCGCCCCTGCTTAGAGTGATAGTATTTCGTAAGTATTTAGCTTAGATCACTTAGAAAAAATGATATGGTTTCATGGACCAATGAAACCATAGTATCCAACCATTAAAATGGAATACAAATAAAATAAAATAAAGAGCCTTATTGGCAGCAGTTGACATATGTATTCCCAGCATATTAATCCACTGCTGCCAAAACCAAAAGTATCGCAAAAGTGTAAGGAAGGGGGGGATAAACGATAGTTGAGACTTGATGGCATCATAGAGGCTGAATATACCTGACCACCATTTTTATTTATGCTACGTAATGGACTTGAGGCTTTGCATTTACTGATGTTTGAGGGAACTAATATGATTGTATAGGCTAAGAGTGCCCGACATCCATTTTATATTCTTACATTGTTACATTTACCGCTGTTTAAGAGATTGTGACATTGTAGAGGATTGGATGAATGAAGAGATGAGGACCCAGTAATAGGCTTTAAGAAAGATATGCTGAGCAAGCTGATCGGTTTATTGCCTTTTTTGACACCACTATTTGGTTTTCCTGCAATTTGAGGAACTTGCTGCTTTGTTAAGAAACAACACTACAAATCAAATTATCCACTAGAGGGCAACTCAACTCCATGGTTTCTTTAAAATACAACACCTACCCCACTTAGAGATCGTTTCGCATGTCATTAGACAACAATATGACATTGCAAAAATAAGGGTAATAGTGGTCGGTCATACTTGGCCTCTAAAAAACCTGTATTCTTTAGAAGTAAATGTAAAGCTTTAAGTCTCTTAAATTGCATAAAACATTTATAGCAGCATAAAAAAAACTAATATCAGTTACTAACATGTCAGGTCTTTAAAAAAAATGGTAAGTGTGAAACCAAAATTCCCTCAAGTCATAGAAATACAAAATTATAGCAAAGTAAAAAATAAAACATGTACCAAGCCTTGCATCTATTGAATGGCAACAGATACAAAACCTAAGACCCTTCAAGTAGGAAAAGCAAAATGGCAGCATTAGGAAATACAATGGGTGGCTACCCTCACCCTCAGATTCTTTAATGGGAAGTGATAACCAGGAACATGCAAAGGATGATTATACTATTTAGGTATTATAATATTATTGAAAGATTATAATAGAATTTATTATATATTTCATTTAAAGTATTCATATATTTTTAATATTATTTCAGAAATAATGATTTTACATTTTTGTGAAATAATTTATTTCAAAATAAGGAAATTGTGAGATAAAAACTAATTTTTTCAATAAATAAATACAATTCAAATAAGTTTATTTCATTGGAAATATGAAAACTAATAACCATTATATTCTAAATAATTATTTCATGAAATATTGTTTTAATTTATTTATTAAATAAACTATTACAATAGTCTAATAGTTATTATTCATCTATTTACAAACAAAAATTAGAAGCTTACAAAAATTTATAATTTTTAATTATACGTTGCATAATGGTTGTAGTTGTTGCAATATAACTACAACTATTAGTTGTATTTGCTGTCACAACTAGTGTAGTTGCAGTTTTGAGCTGCAACCACTAATGTAGTAACTCATTAGGCACAGTTGATCAGTAGTTAACTATTGCCCAACTCTGCCTTCTAAAATTGTATATTATAGATATTTTTTTCTAAAATCTTTAGGTTTTCAATGGTATACTATTTTATTATTATTTATTAGATTGTACTATTTTTATTTACATAAATTGAGTTTAACATGTGAAAATATTTCTCCTTTTTGAAGAAATTATAAAAAAGTTTAAAATCGTATAATTTATATTGAAAATATGGCACTTCTGTTAAGTCGATTTTAGCGAATAACTAACTGTAACATTCCGGGCATATACCCATAGGCACAGACATTCCATTGTACTTGGAGGGGCGATAGACTCAACTTTTCCTATTTTTTAAAAATTGATTTTAGTTTTGATATTTTATTGATTCATATAGATAGATAACTGTTATTGATTTTGATTTTATTTTTATTCTTCGACATATTGGGGAGGAGGCAATGGTCCTCTCACCTCTCTGAAGTCTGTGCCTACCAATATATATACCAATTTAAATAACTAATTTCAGTTTCAAACAGCTTTCAATTTTTGAGCTAGGATGTCCACAAACTCACATACCATTTTGTTAGATATAGTCATTTATATTTATTTAGTTATTCCCTGGATATATTGTTGTGATTTTCAAGAAAGAAATTTGAAAATTAAAATATGGTGAACAAGGAGGAGGTGGGGACAACCCATGCCTCATTGTCAGTATTCTGGTGGCTTACGTCAAGCAGAGAAATCACTCTTCAGTCGACCAGAGAACTTCTCAAACAGTCTCTTATAACAGGAGGCATACCATCAAACCATAACTGTATACAATCAACCAGAGGACTGTCACAGAAAAGAACAACCATATATATTATTTTATTTTAAATATTAGTTAATTGTAGTCCTATAGATCTGAAATTCTTCACATTAAACCCTCAACCCACAGATAATAAGTAATGATTTCATTTAATATATTAATAAACTTTCCCTTTCTAAATGTTATTATAATCATTTCAAATAAATTAACATTAGTTGTAAAATAAATAATTTTTTTAATATCGTTGGTTTACTGCAAAAAGTCATTAAGTGACATTTCATAACCTCAAATAATCAAGAACTTTGATGAATTTTCCCTTTGTAAAATCAGAAAATTGTGAGCTTGTAATATCTATATATGATAAATAAAAAGGTTTATATCATTTTCACGCACTTATGGTGTTTTTGTATAGATAAATTAGGCCAAAATTTAGAAAGCATATTTGAAAGTTAACCTATATCAAAAATCACTTAGTGAATTTCTGCAATAAATCAACAATATGATTAATGTCCAATTTTAAAGAGACTTGTACTTGATTATTTTGTTTAAACAAATAAATTAATTTTTAAAAATCTAATAATTAATTAGAATGTGTATATTTCCCTTTAAACTACATACTTGACTTATTAAAATTTATCTATCTTTTTCAGTGAAATATAAGAAGGACATCATTTCCTATTAATTCATTTGAATTTTAAGTGCTGCTCAAAAGATTCTATAAATGACTAATAAAAGATTCTTCTCTATAAGATTCTATTGTAATTCTATTCTAATTTCCTGTATTTTTTTTTATAGAATTGCTTCCTGTACCCTGATTCAAAAAAATGCATTTTGCGGCTTTTTATATTCACTTAGCTATACATGGAATACACATAAAATTTAAAATAATTTAGTATAATGTTAAGACTATTGAAGAGGGTTTTTCCACCTGCAACACTGGGAGTCACCCAATAACCCTTGCCTTCAGATTTGCTTTCCCACTCTAGAAGGCAATGCTCCACTCCTATATTAAAATTTGATATATCAAAGCTAAAATATGATGCAGTTTGTACTGTATTGACTGAATCTATCGATGCTAAAATCAGTATGAACCAAGACCGAACACTTGACGATAGTTGGACTGCATATAAAATAGCCATGAGGGAAACCGCAGACACAATCATTGGGACCGAAGAAAGATGCAAAAGAAAATCTTGGTTTGGTGAAGAACGCAAGCTATTAAACCAAAGAAAACATCAAACATACAAAATGGTTCAGAAGAAGTACAGTAGGAGATATGTGGAGGAGTATTGAGCCATAAGAAGAAAGAAAACCCATGTCTGCAGATGTAAAAAAATGGCAATGGGAACATAAAATTCTTACTAAAATTGAGAATGCATATCGATACAAGAATAATAGAAAGTTCTTTCAAATGATCAATGAGGGGCCTCAGACATATAAACCCCAAAATCATGCCTGCAAGAATAAAGATGGCTCTTTAATAATAGAGGAAGTTAAAATCTAAATCGTGCACCTGACTTAGGAGAAATGGACACCGATGATTTTATTGAACCTCCTGATGAAGAAGAAATAACAGATATGACAGAGAAACTATAAACCAATAAGGTCCAGTAATTGACAACATTCCAGCAGAGCTATTCAAGGACATGAATGCAGTGGGCATGAAATGATAAAGTTTCTGCAGAAATTTCTAATGTATATAAACGTAGAAAGATGATCTACTGAGTTAGTGAAAGAAAACCTGAGTGAAAAATCTGTCCCATACACAAGAAAGATAACATATTGATATGTAGTAACAATAGGGGTATATCTCTCCTTCCATGCGAAAACAAAATCCTGTTTCTTATACTGTTTAATAGAATCCTTCCTTATGCGGAGAGTAAATTAGGAAAACATCAATGTGAATTTTGAATGGGAAAGTCGACTATGTTCATGCTGTGAATTTTAATGGAGAAAACAAGAGAGTTTGAGATTCCAACCCATCATCAGTTCATTGATTTTAAATACTCATTCGATTCTGTGAACAGAGAAGCATAGAAGGCAATGTTAGAATTAAAAATCCCTTCTAAATTGATTTTTTTAGTGAAAATGATGATAGAGGATAATAAATGCTTTGTAAGGAAATCTGTAAAACTGTCAAGAGGTTTTAGAATGGAGTCAGGGGTTAGAAAGAGGAATAGCCTTACCTGTCTCATATTCAACTTTTCCCTGAAAAAAGAAATTAGAACCTCAGGGATCCGAACAGAAGGAACTCTATTAAACAAATCAAATCAAGTTTCGGGTTTTGTGGATGACTTGGATCTTGCAGGAAGATCCCTCAAAGCAGTGAAGGGAGCTTTTTAGGCACTGAAAAATCAGCGGTAAGCTTGGGCCTAAGGATAAACTTTGATAAAAACAAATATATGAGCACTCAACCAACAGAGGAAGGTCCAGAAAGACATGTTACAGTAGGTCCACACCAAATCGAAAGGGTACAGCCATTTGTCTACTTCTTGCTATACAGGATTTTTCCGGACTGGAGGGTGAGGGTGGGGAATTTAAAATCCTCTCTGGCACTGGAACATGAACTAATACTTTTTTTTTTAACCTTATAACTCGGTTATCTGGTTGCCAGTCAACTCGTGGTGCAGTGCATACGCGTTAGCCCATTCTGCCACCCCGCCCCCTTGTCATTTATCTACTTAGGATTCCAAGTCAATTACCAAAATAATATGCAAGAAGAAATAGAGCAATGCATACTTTCAGCGAACCGCATATACTTTGCACTCCAAAAGCATATAAGGAGCAGCATCTTATCCAAAGCCACTAAAAAGGGTTTATAAAATGCTTATTAGGCCTGTACTTACATATGGCTCATTATGTTGGACGATGACTAAAGACCAAGAATAAGGCCTTCTGAGATTCCAAAGAAAAGTGCTCCGCAGAATATATGGAGGTGTTTGTGAGCAGGGTTCCAGAAGAAGACGAACAAATGCTGAATTAAACGCAATATATAAATACGACAATGTCATCAGCTTCATCAAATTTCCACGACTCCACTAGGCTGATCATTAGAATGAACCAGGGAGAGATCTCATTGAAAATTTCGTCGAAGAAAGGTATGGTGCAAGGCCGGTGGGACATTCCAAGCTTCGTTGAGAGGATCGTGTGGCTATGGACACTGAAAACTGCTTGATTTAAGGAATTGGAAGGTAGTGGCACACAATTGAGAGGACTGGCAATCCTTATTGGAAAAGGCTATTACTCATCAAGTGGGTCGTGATGACAGATAAAAATAAGAAGTATTATGCCAAGCCATTGAAGAGGCTTTTTCCACCTGCAACACTGGGATTCACACAACAACACTTAACCATCTTTGCTTTCCCACTCTAGGGGACTAATCATCATTGGATGGTTTTAATTCTTAGAAGAGAAGGGAACTCTGTATGGCATCAGCCTTTGGCAGGTGAGATGCAGCTTCTGGTCTGATTAATCATAAGAAAAACATATTTTCCCAAGCAAAGATCAGAAGGAAATTTTGGCATTGTCGAAAATTTAATGTAGAAAGATGAACTGATGGAAAACTCTGGTCAGATTTATCTGAAGAATTAAAATGCTAATTAACTGTCCTTCAACAAGAATAATAAAATTTACTAAAACAGATGAAAAATAGTAATAGTGGATAAAGTGAATGTGCTAAAATGTATGAAAATATACAATAACATTTACAAGAATTGGAGGCAAATGTTTCTCAACAATAATAATTATCAATAAACAAAGTTACTAAAAAAGAAACAATAAAAAAAATGAAAGAGATGTCAGAAGACATAACATAATTATAGTGTTGAAACAAGAAGTTATACTTATTTTTCAACAAATGAAAAATAAAAATTAACGTTTTTCTAATTTCAAAGAGAAAAAGATAGAGATGTTTGCAAACTAAGGAGTAATAATAATAATAATAATGCAAAATATGGAACAATAAAATAAAATGAAAAAATGGAACAGCTTCATTCCATACAAAAAAATGTTCCTTATAGAAAATAAGAAGCTGCTGCTGTGGCCAATGAAAATAATGAGAATCCTGCCAGTAAAAAAATGAACGGCTAACAGAAGAATTAGAACCAGGCTTAGAAATCATAAGAACTCTTATCAATGACTGAGCTACATTGTCATAAAAATCTTTCCACAATACTTTGCTCTGTGGGTTTTGGGGATAAATAAATCATAAAAACTTTTGTTGTAAAGCATAATAAATAACACGAGACTTCGTGTTCTTTATCAAAAGAAAAATTTGTTTAGAACTATTAATCTAGATGAAAATACATATTGTTCTAAGGATAAAACCAAGAATAACATTGAAAACTCGGATTCCTTGATGTATTTCTTGTATAGATGAGTGGATGTAAAGGCAACAAAATATGCAACCATTCCTGGCACAGCCAATGGGAAGGAATTTTATATAAAATACAAAAAATTAGGACAGTGTTGTCTTCTAACACCATTTAAGGTTTACATGAACTTATAGGCAATGATACTCCTTTAAAATTACACTATGAAAAACAATATAATTCCCTTAAAATATGAGACACAGAGATACCAATTTTAATAACTGAAGTAAATAGATAAAAGGGAAATATAAATACACATAATAATTATCACATTTTTAAAAATTTATTTATTTATCTAAACAAATAATCAAGTATAAGTAATTTAAAAATTAGGCATTAATCATATCATATTACATCATCGAATATAATTTCTCTCTCTAGGAATGTATAAATTGAATAATACCAATCTTTTAATAAGGATGACAAATTATTCAGTCCCTTCACAATTTTAATTTCTATCAAACTAAAAAATCAAATATTAATTTAATCCCATATACATGAGAGAAAGCATTACAAATCAATTAAAGTACAAATAGTGGTAACCATCTTAAATTATAAATTAAGTAAAGATGCTTGGTAATAAAACTGAGACATATTTTACAAATATATAGCTACATCAACAAATAATAAATTACAGCTTTTCAAATTAATATTAAAAAAAAAAAAAGATATTGACGTTTATGTAATGGTACATATTTGATAATGCCATGAGCTACCACTAGAGAGGTGGAAGCACTATCACACTTCATAAATCTCATCATTATTTGCATGTGAGCACAATTTCAGTCATAGTACTATTCAAAATTTAATTTAGATACCTCCTCTGTTTACAAAGCTTTTCCAATTTATAGAATTTAAAACCATAAAATCTTTCAGAATGGAATGAAAGAATACTAATATAATAATAACCACATTACATGGCAAATTTAAACAAGAATTAGCTATTTGAACATTAGTCAACTTAAATATTCTAAACGATATACATGTACTAATGTTCACTTAATTACAAAATTTTACACATAAAGTGTAGATCATTTAATTAAATATAACAGAGAAGAAACCTGCTAACTCAGATTTTTATCATTTCAACTAAAACAAATTTAGCTCTAAAACAAACTAAGAGAATCATAAAACCCATTATAAGCCAGCTTTGATTCACAAGTAAAATGTTTAAAAAAATCTGATTAGTAGTAACAGAACCTAGAATAGAATATTGTCCAGTTTATCAGGGGATGGTCAAGAAAATTGGAAACCTTAAGCAGTAAAATTTTCAGAGTCTCTAGAAAAACCCAGACAGGAGTTCAACTTTGAAGCCAAAAATTTAACATTTTGTTTTTTGCCTATTTTCTGAAATATTTTTAAACCTTGTATGTCAATTCTAAAATATCATAAGCCTCAAATGGCTCTTTAGCCTGCCCAAGTCTATTGTAGTGTTCCAAGGTTTGCCCTTCATTTCTATCTTAGATTTTAAGGTGTTTGTTAGGTTTCTTTCTTATAAACTAACTATTTCAATGCAACTTGAACTTCTGAAACTAAAATACCCATCATCTACTGAGGTAGCTGGTTTTTCCCACATAGTCTTCGAATATTTAGAAACACATAAATACATTGTTTCATAGTAACACTGGTACAACCATTTATTTATTCACTTATTTTTTTAATAGGTTTCATACAAAGATGTGATAGGTATATGCATACACTTCTTGCAAGTGCATAAAAGATTTTAGGTTAAAGAAAGGAAGATTTTAGCTAATGGTTCTTAATAAAAATTTAAGCTGTACTCATTATATAAAAAAAAAAAAATGAAATATCAATATCCAAAGTTTGGTACTTGTATAATAGCGGGTAGCGTCAAAACCACCCTTGTTATCTATCATTTCACATAAACTCCCTTATCTCCTTTAACCTAAGTTATTCCCTTGTTTATTTATTGTTTCTTGTGTTAGCTGTGAGTTAGTGTTATTTAATTATGGATATTGTCACATTGTGGGAATTGCCATCTTCAGAAGAAGAGGCTAACAAATATTTTTAAGACGCCGGGATATTTGCAAAGGTGAAATATTGTGATGAAGGTCATCAAGTGAAGTTCGACAGAAACATTAAATGGAGATGCTTTTGAAGTTGCAACAAAGCCGTTTCTATAAGGAAAGGAATGTGGTTAGAGGGGTCGAGGATTTCTTTTTTAATGACTTTAAAATTCATTTATGGGTAGTTTTATAATTTAACAACAATACAGTGAGGGAAAGAGCAGCTCACACTATCCCAGGCAACTATCGTAACATGGAACAAATATTTAAGAGAAGTTTGTGCCCATAACATGTTATACAGGTCAAATAAAAAAAAATAAAAAAATTGTGGGCAGGGTGGCCGAATGGACTAACGAGTGTGCACTGCACCACCGTTGCCCGGCAACCTGATACATAAGACTTTGATAAAAAAAAATAGTCACAAGTTCGCGTCCCGGTGCCCGGAGGAGTTTTTAAATCCCCGCCCACACTCCCTGGCCCGGGAAAACCCCTGTATAGCCTTAAAGGCGAGGAAGGGGAGGACAAAAAAAATAAAAAATAAAATAAAAAATGTCAAATAAAAAAATTTGGAGGGCCTGGCAAAGTCGTTGAAGTAGACGAGAGTCTTTTTTCAAAAAGAAAAAATCATGTAGGGAGAGTCCTACCTGAGCAATGGATGTTTGGCGGAGTTTGCTGAGAAACAGACGAGTGTTTTATTGTCAAAATAAACGATAGGAAAGCAACAACTATATTAGAAGCCATTAAAAACAATATTCAAGAGGGAAGCATCATTTATTCCGACTGTTGGAAAGGATACAACACCAAACAATTCAATGAAGCTAAGTACAATCATTTTCAGGTGAATCACAGGAATAATTTTGTTGATCCATCAAGTGGGGTCAATACTCAACACATTGAACGATTATGGGGCTCAGCTAAGTGGAGAAATAAAAAACATGGAGGAACTGCCAGACAACACCTCGATTCCTATTTATGTGAGTTTTTGTGGCAGCGGGCTCACAGAGAACAGGATCTCTTTCTCGCTATTTTAAATACCATAAAACTATTTTCCCTACCACAATAAATCAAATTAAAATAAAAATTTTCATATTTTGTTATATCGTTTCTTTTATATGTACATATGCTGTTTAAGTGTATTTTTATTGTTTTATCTATTTTTGTCTGTTTTATGCCTATTTTTATTATTTCATTTATTATGATATATATGTTGCAATGTTTTCGTAATGTTTTTTAATTATATATTTGTAATATTTTGGTCTATTTAATGTATACGTTGTAAAATAAAAGTATTTTTTTATTATTACATTTATCTTTGTTCATAATTTCAATAATATAAATAGAATACAATAAATATAAATATGAGGAAAAGAAAAGATATAATAATATGAATATAATACAATAAATATGAATAGGATGATATTATCACTGGCTTATCACAGTTATCAGTGTTAAGGTTATAAACATTGGCAGATAGCATTCAGATGCTACCTGCTGTTATACAAGTACCAAAGTTTAATAAACACTTCTCAGCCATCTTTCATTTAAATTTTCTTAATTAGCTCATCATACATTACAGCTTAATTAAAAAATAATAATATTGTATATAAATACACAGCCCCATGGTTTTTTACATTACTGTCATACCAGGAATGTTTGAAAGAAATACTGATGTTAATAATACATATTAAACAAAACAAAAAAAGATAAGAAACTTAACACTTTACCTAAAATAAAAACAAGAATTTTTTTTTTTAATCAATACGTATCCCTTTTAGTGAATCTAATATTTTAAATGCTAATTATACTTTCCAATACATAATAAATGGATAAATGTATTGTAAGATAAATATAACTGAATAAAGAGATTAAAATATTTAAAATTTCATCCAAGTTCTTTAAATTAAACTCTCTTCTGATAGCAAAAAGTTATCGGTATGGGTGGTAATTGATAAGACTAGATTGAATACCATAAAAAAGATCCTTTTTAATCTTTCTTTTCATGTGAATAATCTGAAAAAAATATATACAATAAGTTATTACATAAAATTTATTGAGTGAGTTTTAATTTATTATGTTAAAATGTTAGTACCTCCTTCTTCTTCTTCCTCATCAGCATCAAGAATATCAGCACAGCAAATGGAATAACATATAAGTGACAGAAATCCCATTGGAAGTCCAAATAGGACTGCAGTAAGAACAGGATTACCACGCCACATTTCACTTAATGAAGTCCGAGCTTCAAAATAAGTTCGATAAAGTTTAACTGGTAGTGAATTTCCTCCATAACTCTACAAAGAGTTTTTAATTTATTTTAGTGGTTATTTAAATTAATTCAAAGTTATCTTAATGTGAGTTTACAATGAAATGTAGCCTATATAATTGTTAGCAAAATTTTAATAACATTGTAATCAAGATATTGATGTATAATTTTTACACTTTTCAATAACAAAATTTTAAAAATATTTTTATAAAATGGTAATGACATTCCATAGGACGATTTGAATAATAAATAACAAAATGTTATAAGCAAAGTTATTAACATGTTATAAACTTCAATGCTTGTATTAACACAAATTAATAACACCCTGTCACTAACATTTTTTGATCTAGACAAATCTGAGAGGGATCCTAAAATGTATGCTATTGCCAATGTTATTCAAAATAATATTAACTTGTAAATGAAAAAAAAAAGTTAAATGTTACTGAAAAAGTAAATATAATAAAAAAGTAGCAGGTTAAAAACAAAAATGATATTAACATTTTCAACGAATCAGTGCAAAAGAAAATCAAATGTTAGTGACATTTTTCTGAGAATTTGTTTAGAGAAATGTTATAACATATAAGTCGAAGTTATCTCACGTGCAAAACCATCTATAGATTTAACATTTTTTTAAACATAAATTTAAATAAAGTTTTTTTTGTTTTGAATTATTCTCATGATTAGATCTAGTATATTTTAGATATACATTTTTTTGATATTGTCAGAAAAAAGAAAATTCCATTTGACTTTTTGAGGTCAAATAATTCCACCTGCATGCATGCCATTCATATCTTACAATAAGATGGGAGCAGTACAGGCCCTTACACGAATCACTTAGTTTTTTTTTTTTTTTAATTTACAAATTAACTTCTTTGGTAAACAAAATCACCAACTGAAATCATTGGGAATATAAAACAAAACAAAAGATGAATGCTATCCAAAAAACAGACCAGAAACATTAAGGTTCTCAAGAACTTGAAACAAAAAAATCTGAGTTTACAAACATGTTGAAGAGAGCAATGTCATTTTCCTTCTCTTTGACCATATCATCTGCCTTTGATAGTATGAGATAGCCCAATATACTCCAGCAGCAGAAAAATGATGCCCTCATACAAAGCTACCGACAGGTTTATGAATATCGGAAGCAGCTATTACAATGTAGAAGCTTTCATAGCAGGGATGTCTTCAGGGAACAGTCCTTAGTCCAAACCTATAGAAGCTGGTTTTTTGTGAGTTACTAGGAGTGATAGAATATGACAGGTTCCTGTCTCTGCCAATGCAGAGGACCTACCTGCTACAGAGACACTCACCAGCAGGGCTGGGGTCAAATCAGCAATAGAACAATCCACCAACCGGGTGTGAGCGAAGAAGATGAGGATGACTGCAAAGAAGATACAATCCATTCTCTTGAAGGACACAACCAATAGAGCACATCATATCAGTATGGATATGGAGGATCTAAGAATACACCCGAGTGAGATGGTAACTTACCTCGGTGTGATACTTTACCTTACTACATAAGAGACAGAAGACCAATAGTGTTAAAATATCATGTCAGGTGCTGGTTCGAATCTAGTCTGGAGAAGTTGAAATTTTGTTTCAGAATTTCACAGAATGGGTTTCTAACTTCTCATTCTGGTTAAAATATATTGGCTATGCTTGTGGGAATGGCCAATTTGGAGAGGAGAGAGTAATAGGGAAAAAAAATAAGTTAAGTAGAATTTAATTTAAAAAATAACTCTCTTTATCCAACCAATACCTTCAAAAATCAGTAAGATTCCACTATAAGGACGATCAGGTAACTGAGATAAAACATGATATAACATTGCGGCTAATATATTGAAATGGTAGATTTAGATTTATTTAGACAATTGAAAATAAGCAACATTAATAAAATTATATTAAAAGTACTTACAGGTGCTGTCTGATTGACAATTGAATCAAGAAACATATGCACAACTTCAGGGGTGAGATAATGAGGTTCATCATCTGGAAAGTGATGATGATTTGTAGTTGAGTTAACCACAAGCAGATAAGGCAGAGGTAGCTCAGTCATAGCAATACTGTTTGCGAGATCTGGTGATGCAATCCAGCCAAATTGAAACCATCTTTGGTAACAAATAAAATAAGGCTCAAACATAAAATTATATTTTACTAATTATAATAGGTATACAATTACTTTAAAGAATTATATGAAGTAGATTAATTAAGTGTATATTATATATACTACTATAGTTAGTATCCTTTATTATACCTTGAGTGAAGTGCCAATTTTGAAATTAAGCTAACAAAATTTAATTTTAATTAATTAAATGTAACAGAAATGAAAATAACTTAGCCAGAAAAGTGAATTAGGCGTGCTGGATGGAACGAAAACCAATCCCATCACAAACACTTAGATCTAAACTACTCATTTTAGTGAATTTCTGAAAACTTTCATGCATCAATGAATTTTCTGTTTGGTTTGACATAGTTCTGAGAGCCAGATATGGATCAGCTACTCTGAGTACCGAGTACCAAGTATTTTACTCAAATTGTATCACTATTTGGAATTCAATCACTACTTCAGTTAATCGTTTGACATCAACTGAAGTAGTAATTAAATTCTTTGGTACTAAAAAAAAAGACCAATATTTAATAAAATACTTAGTACTCCGTACTCAGAGTAGCATTTGGCCATCTCTGATATAAATGAGACCTAAGATTAATTTCTTTTTTTTCCGGTTATCTGTTTCTTATCGAGTATAATTTCCTAAATCTCTGTATAGTGTTTTTGGTATTGATGTAAAATACTTAAGTCAGAATAGATGTATAAAACAACCAGAAATAAATACATGCAAATAAATGAACTTGTAATAAATATAATAACCTGAAATAAAATTGCTCAGAGGTCAGAGGTAATTCAACTGTTGTTAAGTGAAATTTTGTTGATTTGGATTTTTTATTGTATTAGCATTATTCGGGATGTGTTGACCAAGTTTAAATATCTTTAAAATATACTAAGCTAGAAAAGTAATAAAATGTTCAACAGTTTAAATATAAAAGATTAATCACTATCCACAACAACCCTTAAAATTCAATCCGAAATTATCGTTTGCTCTCTTATAAAACTTTGAAAAATGAGTTTACCTTTTAAATATAGATCTTAACATAACTTAAAATTACCTGTGAAACTTCTCTCTGTGATTAATAATGACTGATTTAATCATGTTCCTGAACCTGAAACAAAAAATAAAAATAATTTTTAAGTAATAAAGAAAAACTTTTAAAATTGTATCATCACAGTTAAATACTTACGCTATCATCTCTTCTGGTACTTCTTCAAGTTTATTTTCAACAACAACAGCCAGAACAAGATATTTTTTAGTTTGCATGAACTAAAACAACACAAATGGAGTGACAAATATTTTTTTCATATTAAATTTATATCAATTAAATTTACATAAAATATTTATTGTCTATAACATATTCGTGTTTGATGAGTTTTTTTTATTAACAAGTAATTAAATAAGTGCCTAATTACCAAAATCAAAATGCACCGCTACTAATCACATTAGTTATGTTTTATAAAATGAATAATTATTGATTATAGTTAACTAAAGTCAACAATTTGATTAACAAAATATTGTAAAAGTAAATGAGATATGCAAGCCAGAAAATGTAAAATCCGGGGAAAATTACAGGCTACCTTCTTCCACACTTTGTTGAATCTGAAAAGAATAGTCAATGAATACCCTTAAAAGAGAGAAAAACAAAGACCAGGCAACAGTAAAATGACTTGAATCAAACCAATTGAATTTATATTTACATATATAAGCTATGTGAATGAATGTAAATATAATTTTTTTAGGTATATTCAATATATTATCTTGCTAGTATTAAGATAGAAACATGGAATGCAAATTGGTATAACATGATTTTTAAAGTAAAAAACCTTTCTCACACACCTATGTTTACAATTGCAAAGTATGTTTATTTGGTAGCCATATGCCCCGGAATCTACTTCCTTATCTCATGTAACCTCTTCTTATCTCTCGACTCGGCTTAGTTATTTACTTGTGCTTCTTATACAGGTTAGCTAAAAAAATTGGAGAATCTAGAAAAGTGATTGAAATAGACGAAAGTCTTTTTTCTAAAAAAAAAACATGTAGGGAAAGTGCTCTCTGAACATTAGATGTTTGGCAGTTTGTCGAGAAACAGATGAGTGCTTCATGGTAAAAATAAAAGCAACAACTATCTTAGAATGTATTAAAAATGATATACAAGAGAGAACCACTATATACTCTGACTGTTGGAAGAGATATAACACCCAATAACTACATGAAACAAACTACAACCATTTCCAGGTGAATCACCATCAAAATTTTGTCGATCCTTCAAGTGGGGTCCATACTCATCACATAGAATGATTATGAGAATCAGCTAATTGGAGCAATAAAAAACATCAAGGAACTACAAGGCAACACCTGGATTCATATTTATGTGAATTTTTGTGGTGGCAGGTCCACAGAGAAGAGGATCTGTTCCTCACTATTTTAAACTATTTTGTCTCCCGAAATAAATTTTAAAAAATGTTTTGATATTATTACATTTCTTTTTGTCTATTTCAATTTCCACAAATATAAATAAGGTAGGGATTATCAGTGTTGAGGTTATAAACAATGACAGATAGCAGTCTGTGGCGACTCACAAGTACCATTTACTTTTTAAAGTTTATCTACATTTCAAGTCTAAAATTGCATATGATATTTTAACAAATACCTGATGTATATTTCCTCTTGTGATCTTAACAAATGTGCCAAACCGTTCAGTGTTGACCCATTTGGTTAGGGTTACATTTAATTGTTCTGTTTCAGTTTCTGTAACTATTAACATTATCATAAAAACACGAAAAATTGCTTAACAAATTACCCAGTGCCAAATGATTTGTTTTTATTTACCATCAGGAAGAAAATAAACATTATTTTCCTTGTAAACAAATACAGAGGGTCCTTTCTCATCTTTAAGATGCTGAAATTAAGAAAAAATATTAGTACCTATTAAATCACAACCAAACAATATGATTAATAGTAAGTACAAATCCATTATTTAGAATACAGAAAGGACAAATCCAATATATTTAATACTTAAATAAATAAAGTTAAAATAAGAACCAGATGTATGTCTACATGCACAAGGGTATATTATTAGTTGTTTTTTAAAATAATGTTTTATATAAATAATGAAAAAAATATATAAAGGCTATTTTATAACTAATTTTTACTTTGTCATTAATTGATCATAAATTATAAACTAATCTTTAAATTAAAAAAAAATTTACAACTACAATAGAGTCTTGGATTCAGTTTTTTTGTAAGAAAGAACTCTTTCATGGCTAACTGCCAGGCTTTCCTCATTAATTAATTATATAAGAGTACCTACTTCATAGATGGTAGTGCCTTAGGTGAGTCTCAGGGTTGATACACAGTTGATGTAACAGAATAAATAAATACCTGCACAGCCGGACTTGAACTCTGGACATTTAGCAAAGGAAGTCAGTGCGTTACCTAAGTTAACCCATTCCATAATCTATACAAAGAAATGTCCTTTACCTTACTAATACTTTAATGAATAAGGTTATTTTCCAGAAGATTAAGAACTTATTTATCTTGTAGTGCCTTATACCACTCTCTGATGAAGACCTACAAAGTGGGTCGAAACGTCGGCGTAAACAATAAAACACCATTTTAATATACAATATTTATTTGACCGCTTCGCCTGAACAACTCCTTCTCATAAAGAACTTAAGTTTATAAATTGGTTGTCAATACTATAAAATTATCATTTAAATATTTAGTAGAAAAATAGCAGAAGAAGAAACTACCTTCTTTGTGAGTTCAGCAGATAGCGAATAAAAGAAACTATATGGTTGAAATCTTTCAGCTACGTCATAGTAGAATTCCTAAAATTGAAAGATCTTATCAAGAAAATGAAGTATTAAGTAATATTCAGACATATAATTAATTAAATTATAATTCTTAAAAAAAGTACTACTTCACAAGTGTTGCTCCACTGGGATGTGTGAATCCTAGATCATGACCACACTATGGATGGTATCTCTCTCTATATAAATCATGATTTACAATTTTCCCAAACTCTCATCTGGTTTAATTTAAATTGGGATTTAATTACATTCCACTTACACTCACTAAAAAAAAAAAAAAAAAACAAGTCCCAAACAGGTCCTTTTCAGTTGAGGTCAGGATCCTACCAGAGTTTAGTTACCTCCCTCTACTTTCGCTCATTTTTGAGATTTCATCTACAGTATGATCATGATTTCTTGTGACCACCTATCATGTTTAAGGAACAGATGTGAAGTAAACCAGAAAAAAAATTACCCAAAGTGTTCCTTCATATGGGCCAGTATAACAAAAAAATATGTTATCAGATGATTTCAAGGCATCAAGGCTCTCCTGGCGTGTTATTTGCTGTACAGGAGGACCACTTAATCGAAGAGCAAAATTTATGATTTCATCCTTGGTTCTATCGCCTTGAAAGGTGAATTCTTTAATATCTCCTTTTAGACTAAATCAAATGATAAATTAATCAACAATATATGTCTGAAAAATGTAAAATTACATCAAATCAACTTACAACATAATTGTTGGAAAACCAGATATGCTGAAAGTTGAAGACATGGAAGTGTACTTGGTGCAGTCAATTCTTCCCACTCTGATATTAGTATTGTATAATGCTTGGGCAACATGAGCCCAAATTGGCTCTAAACGCTTACAATGTGCACACCATGGAGCATAAAACTACGATAATAAATGCTTGTATTAGAACTAAATAGGTAACATACTAAATTCAACATGTAAGATCTTCAAAATTTAATAGTCACACTAACCATCACTAACCAATGTCCATCCTTCCTGATTTCTAAGAAACTACAACCAAACAAAATTATTTACATCAAAACTTCTACTAAGTTATTTATCAGACTATAGTAATTAATAGCTTACCGATCACTTAATTCTAATACCCGGGAAGCACAAGATAAATTAAAGAAAATACATAGTCCTGAAATAAAATGAAGAATATTCAGTTTTTAGGCTTTTGAGTTAAAAATAATTGTTATGACATTTTAATTTTCTTACCTAATAATAAGAAACTAATTGACGTCATCTTTGGTAAGTGATTAAAACTAATAAAATTAAATTAAACATAAATACTACATAATACTTCAACTAGCGACGAAAATCAAAGGGCAAGTTGCTAAACTAAGCACTGAGCACATCGATGACACAGAAATCTAATCAGTTTTAACTTTCTATCTCTGATTTTTAAATACAATTTAATACCTAGCTGTTTCCTAATTTTTTCTCTTTTTCATGTGCTTTGTTACCTTCCGGGAGTATCAAGATAAATCCAGCAAGTCGTCCCTAAACCCAATGTAACTGGCTGTCCATTGCTACTGTATTCAGTCGATCATTGGACTCCATCAATGAAAATAGTGTTGAATTTAGAAACCGCTGTTGGTGTGTTAAGATCAATACTGATTAACCTGGCCCCACACTACAGGCAAACCGAGGCAAATTTAGATCATTTTGATGGAAATTTGCCTGAGTTTGCTAGCGCCAGTGTCGTAGGTAACAAAGGAAAGTGCGAGAGTGGGAGAGGGTGGTGGGGATATTTTGACTAGGGATGGGTTGATACTAAAATTTTTGTATCTAGATACAACTGATACGGGTACTTTTTTGTATCTGATACTTTTATCTGATACAAATGGGTCAGTAGTTGGTCATGACCTTCCTACTACTTTTTATCTGATACTAGTATCAGATATTTTTATCTGATACTGGCATCAGATACTTTTATCTGATATTTGTATCGGATATTTTTATCTGATATTTGTATCAGATATTTTTATCTGATACCCGCATCGGATACTTTTATCTGATATTTTTATCTGATACCTGGACTAGATACCCAGAGGTATGCATGCTGTCGCTTGGTATCTAGTCTAGTCTTGGACTTATTAGTTAATATATAATAGTTCTAATGACTTTATAGTTATGTCAGGTACTATGAAGATATTCACACAGTTTTTAAAACAAAATGTGATTCATATTAGACAAAAGAATGGAATATATTAAATAAAATATAACAAATTCATGCAGAGAAAAAATTTTCCTGATACAACGTTCTTAAGAATTTTGAAAACAATTGAAAAAATTCTTAATAGGTACGTTTAACATACTCACACACACATATATATTTTTTATTTTCACTGATCAATCTACATCTTGGGATTTAGATTATATAGGACTTGTATAATGTTTACAATACTATTAAATTACAATACTTTGAACATATTAAATTACATATGTAAATCATTTAAAGTAAATATTAATCCACTCTTTTATTATTTTTTTTTTCATTAATACAATGGTATGACAACAAAAGTAATTTGTCCTTTCATTTCAAATTTCAGTTAAAATTCCATAGTTTATTGTTTTTAGTAACTATCTTGCTGTATTGGGCCTTATTGCTCATATTATGTCTTTAATATATCAGTATAGTTATGTAAATCCTTCTGTTATTACTTATTTTTTAGTTTTTTTTTATTGTAATATGCATTTTGGCCAGATGTTATGTTAATTTTTATGTACAATATTGTTATTCTCAAGGGACTTTGTCCCAGAATAAAGGTGATTATTCTATTCTATTCTATATACATATTTATTTTTTCTGTTTGTATTACAGACCATGTAGATCTTTTGCCACCTTAACAAGTATGCTCAATCTCTGCCTGTCTTGGGCTATTTTTTGCCATTTATCTGCACGCAGCTCTATTGTATCTTTGTTGATTCTATCTATCCATCTGCTTTTTGGCCTTCGACGTGGTCTTTTGCCTACTATAATAAAAATAGCCCAAGACAGGTAGAGATTGAGCATACTTGTTAAGGTGGCAAAAGATCTACATCGTCTGTAATGCAAACAGAAAAAATAAATATATATATAGAATAGAATAGAATAGAAGAATCACCTTTATTCTGGGACAAAGTCCCTTGAGAATAACAATATTGTACATAAAAATTAACATAACATCTGGCCAAAATGCATATTACAATAAAAAAAAACTAAAAAATAAGTAATAACAGAAGGATTTACATAACTATACTGATATATTAAAGACATAATATGAGCAATGAGGTCCCAATACAGCAAGATAGTTACTAAACAACAATGAACTATGGAATTTTAACTGAAATTTGAAATGAACGACAAATTACTTTTGTTGTCATAATATTGTATTAATGAAAAAAATAATAATAAAAGAGTGGATAAATATTTACATATTACATATTAAATGATTTACATATGTAATTTAATATGTTCAAAGAATACAATAATAGTATTGTAAACATTATACAAGTCCTATATAATCTAAATCCCAAGATGTAGATTGATCGGTGAAAATAAAAGAAATATATGTGTGTGTGAGTATGTTAAACTTAGCTATCGTATAGTGAATATCTTCATAGTACCTGACATAACTATAAAGTCATTAGAACTATTATATTTAAAAATGGTGTAAAATATTTATTACAGGGACAAATTTAATAATAAAGGAATAAAATATATATAGGTACATATTTAATGTATGTTTTATTAGGTATCAAATAGGTATTAAAATATCAAACCCGATCAATAATCAATTACAGTTGGATTAAAATATCTGATACAATTATTGAGATATCAAGCCCAAGTGCCAGTATGCATACCGCTGGGTATCTAGTCCAGGTATCAGATAAAAATATCAGATAAAAGTATCCAATGCGAGTATTAGATAAAAATATCTGATACAAATATCAGATAATGGAAAGAAATAGCCCAAGAGAGGTAGAGATTGAGCATACTTGTTAAGGTGGCAAAAGATCTACATGGTCTGTAATACAAACAGAAAAAATATATATATATAAATGATGTGTGTGTGTGTGTGTATGTTAAACTTAACTATAAAGAATTTTTTTAATTGTTACAAAATTCTTAAGAACGTTGTATTAGGAAAATATTTCCTCTGCAAGAATTTGTTATATTTTTATTTAATATATTCCATTCTTTTGTCAAATATGAAGCATATTTTGTTTAAAAAATTGTGTAAATATTTTCTTAGTACCTGACATAACTATAGAGTCATTAGAACTATTATATATTAACTAAAAAGCCCAAGCGCCAGTATGCATACCGCTGGGTATCTAGTCCACATATCAGATAAAAATATCAGATAAAAGTATCCGATGCGGGTATCAGATAAAAATATCTGATACAAATATCAGATAAAAATATCCTATACAAATATCAGATAAAAATATCTGATACAAATATCAGATAAAAGTATCTGATACTAGTATCAGATAAAAATATCCGATAGCAGTATCAGATAAAAATATCTGAAATTAACATTACATAAAAAACAAAAAAATTAGCGTGAATATATTTATCTACAAATAAATATTTAATTAAATTAAACTAAATGAATAGATAGTTCTAAAAAAATTGTGCACAACTAAAATTATAACTAAACATTTCTCTTATATCAATGTGGCATGTCTGGACAACCATTTTGTATCCATGTGAGCATCAGATACTTTTGTATCAGATACTTTTTGGTTGTATCTACTGGTTGTATCAGATACTTTTTTAGTATCAGATAAAAGTATCTGATACATACAATCCGACCCATCCCTAATTTTGACCTGCTTTGTTTGAGCTTGCAAGTTTGTTGCATATCCATCCGGAATGGAAAACTTACGCAAAATCCAAGGAAGTTTTGCATTATGGGCCGTTGCACTGCGCTAGTGATGCATTGAATAGCCACTGTGATTGGCTGAAACAGAAACTTCCATTTTCCGCTTTTTTTTGCAATATCCGAAATAAAAAAAAAATAGTGCGCACAACACACGACTTTCACTTACCTTTCTACTTCGAATAGAAATTATTTTCTGGAAATGTTGAGCAATTATAAAATTTTTGAAGTGCACTTTTAACGGGTCTATAGCTTAAAGTTTAGAGCTAACAAATCATTAGTATCACTAAAATAACAGAAACCCTATTAATTATATCAACGGTAGATAATAAAAACCTTCCTACCCCATCTTTTTTCGTAAACCACATGACTCCGGTCTCTGAGCAATATATATATGTCTTGAGAGATTTTAAAGTATATCTCTATATTCAACCTATAAATGATTATGGATTCTACGCCTATTGGTTATTAAACTGTTATTTTCCATTGTAAAGTTTACTACAAAGAAATTAGGAGATTTTCATTGCTTGTCATAGATAGCTCAAAAGTTTTTACACTAATTTAACAAAGTGAAAATTCATCAAGTTATTCACTAATCTAATTTTTTTAAATGTTATACGGCGATCAACGGACGTTGATACCTAATTATTTAAATATAATATCAGATTTAGAATTATTAAACTACAGTAAATGTATTTAAGGTTATAAACATAGGCTTTATACATCCATGAAATATTTTTATATTTCAATTCTTTCACATTAGTACTATGAAATAGTTTTTTCATTAATAACATTGCGTTGATTAGGTGAGTTTTAAATACTTTTTTTCAAACTTAAAAACAGTTTAAATTTAGTTAGTAAATTTCATTTATTTAATTTCCTTGAAAAATTGTGATTTCCGTTAAATAATATTAGTTTACACCAATTATTATTTATAATAATTTCTCTCCATTACTTTCTATATATCATATTGTTTTTTTCTAAAATCATCTGCTTTCCAACCATATAACTTCTGACAAGTATTTCCGGAAATTAATTTTCATCCTCAATACACATTTTCCCTTTTTTCTCCATTTTTTAATTATCAAATTCTTTCAAAAGTTATATTTAGCATTTTTTTGTAATTCTTAATAATGAGATTTGGTTAATTATTTAAAATTAATGAAATTAAAGGTACTTTAGAGGAAGACATGTTGAACATTTAGGCATTTAAGCTATGTAAAGTGACATTAATGGGGATAAGACCTCAATGATATTAAAGACCACTTAATTATACAATGATACATGAGTTTAATAAAAATCTTTTCAAAATCAATATTTTCTGTGCAACCAACTTTCTGTCTTTCAGTAATAACAAACAAATCATAATAAACTAGAAAAATTAAATGAAGATATTATTTACCATTAAATGAATTATGGAAGTTTGTTAGCGGAAGGGTTCATATAAATAAAATTAAATAAGATACAATGAAATATAACATATTATATCTTTTAACATTTTTACATAATATATTTTAAATATCAAAACTTTTAATCCATTACTTGTTATTGCCATTTTTCATTACTTACATATATTTATTTGATTTATTATAATATTTCCATATATTTGATATTTTTTACTTATCATCTTTTTGTGTGTCAGGTATATATATATAACCTTTCGTACTTATTCATTACCTTTTATTATCATAAACTAAGCTTTTGTTAATTCATCTAATAACATTTTATTATTCATATCTAATTATTCCATTTTATATTTCTTCTTCATTTAATACTACTCTTCATTGTTTATTTCCGTTTTATAGTTGAATTGAAATACTTTATAAAACCAATTATGTCAAGTTCCACTTTTGGTAAAATTATTTCAGCCAACAATTTGCCCTGACATACTCCTATCTACCTTAATAAATAAGTATAATCACTGAAGTTTTCATTTTTTAGCTAGAATCTGCATTTACACAAAAAAAAACATTAAGCAAAAAGTTTTTTTTTATGAAGGGGAGGACTTACAGAACCCTACATGTTTTTGTATTGAAAACTCAGAGTTGAAATTTTTAATGATCCCAATACTTCGCATTACATTAAAATAAAATAATATCCATTTTCACATATTTAGTCAATATAAAAAAAAAAGTTCAAAATTTATTTATTTTTTAACCTATGCTTGTTCTACATTTAGCGAATTGAAAACAAGTAGTCATTATTTTTTTTAAATGATCAGTTTCTTTTTGAGTGCCCATATTTGTATCGGTCTGTCAACTAATTTTACATTTCACAGACATAAGTGTTAATCTATATCTGTTTTTTTTTTCTTTCTATATCTTCAATTCAAATGAAACCGAACAATTCACAAAATTACTAACCTAGACTCTAATTAAGTTGCATTAATAACATTTTAAGCACATATTGAAACACCATAATACAATATTGTGGTTTAATATACTATATTTGTAATTAAATGACTGTATCATGGTTAGGAACTAACATCATACAGTGCCAATTTTGATGCCTACTTCAATAAATAATCAACCATTACTTTCTTTTACTGACTACAACAAATATCATTATTTTTAGTGGTAAATTTCCAACATTTTTGGGTTTTTACATTGTATCACTTTGGAGATATTTAACCTAAGCCTAAAAAGGTTATATTTGTATAAAACATTGTCTGATTAAAATAACAATTAAGTCTAAGAGTGGAAATTTTAACCACATAGTGAGACTGCCTTTGTTTTGTTATTCGCATTTTTAACTTTAGAAATTTGACGTATACCTACCATTTTTTGATTATTTACACATAAGTTGTAATATATATGTTTGAAGGGAATTGATAGATGTTATTTATAATACATACAAGCCATATATTTACAAAATATAATAAATCATATACATAAACTAAAATTTAATAATTATAATGTTGCTAGAAAATTAATCTTTATATCTTAACTTTGTTATTATTATACAAAACAGAAATTCTATTAATGAACAAATAAATATTTTTAGGTTCAAATATACAATACAAAATATAAATGAATTAATACAACATACAAACTAAACAAATTAATGAATACAAGATATGCTATTGTTTATACAAAATCATGAATAAAGGAATATAACATTACAAATAAAGCATTTTTAAATCCATCAGAAAAATTTAAATAATAACTAATGATTATTCTAATAATTTACTGGGTTATTCTCCATCTTCTTCAAACACCTTTAAAAAGGCTTTATTAATAATATCTCTTTTTGGAGGTACAACCTTACTAGTATTTACAGAAAAAGTTGTTTGTTTTATATTTTTTAGATGGCCCATCATGTTGCTGGAAAATCATTCTTTTTGGTGCATTCACAATAACTTGTTTACAGGCTGCCATTTTGTTTAAACTAGTGCTGGTTTCAATATTACAAATATTTTTATTCCACAAAATCCACACACATCTTCCCCAAGCCTCGTTCCATTTCACATATGCACAAACTTTGTTCTGGTTGAGGTAATTGGTCCAACCTTTCTCCTAACATGGACCCATAATTCTGTGCAATTGTTTTGGGTTTATTTGTATTTCCACACTGTTTTTCTAATATATGGACGAGTTTACTGAATGGGGCCATAATTTCCTCTTCGCCTTTGTTTGATTTTTTTTTTTGTCTTTGGCTGCAATACATACCGTTGTTCAATAAAGACGAATCATCGAGTACTTCAGCCTGTCCTTTATCTTCACACTCAACAGGAGGGAAACGCTAAAAAAAAAAAAATTACCAATTTTAGGCCTGGTATCATCCAACTAAAAAATCAGATTTTTTAATTTCGTTATAATTTTTTCCTTTCTATTTTGCCATGCTTATAAAACATTTAGTTGAGATTTTCATTTTTAGAGGAGGGTCTATGTCTGGCACACTTTAAGACTAAATTTTACAGAGAACAAATAAAAGCTATGTAACATTTACATTAATAATGAAAGTCAAGGAAAAAGCAAAACTAACCCTCAATTGAAATAGGAAACAATGGAATCAAATTCATAACAGAAGAATATAAATAATTTGTTATGGGTAAACAGATAATGTGGAGGGTTAAGGAAACAAGACAGAATGGCTAAGGCATCATAGGGCATTTTCTCATTACCCTATGTACATTGTTTTGCTATATGAAAAAGTATTAAAAAAATAACTTAATCATAGAGTAGGAGGGATATCGTTAACTAACAATGAACTTCCAAATTACTAAATATAAATAACCAGTTAAATGCTAAATAATTAACACCCCTTGTCCATTGTTTCCTTTCCGATGATGTACTTATGTTGGACGTTAAAAAAGAAAATAGAACTAAATTAACTTACTACAGACTTAATTGATTGTTTGAATTGAAAAATAATAAAGTAACACTTGCAAATTTAGTAAAAGAGGAATGAAACATTCACTAAATTGTAAAAAATGTCTATACAATAAATCAAAGAACCTCATAAATAAATGAAGAAAAGAATTTTTAAATGCATTCAAACAATTGAAAAAATATTGGCAGCTCATTGCAAAGTAATTAAGTGAAAATTCATTATTTCTTAAAGTAATCAAGAACTTTGAATATCTTTTTTTTTATAAAATCAGAAAATTGTGTGCTCCTTGTAAGTATAATTGATGTAAAAAGGGTTTGTTTCATTTCCATGCCCATACAGTGTTTTTGTATAGGTAAATAGTCAAAATTCATAAAAAAAATCTTGAAAGTTAACCTATATCAAATATGCACATAGTGCATGAATTGAATGCAGTAAACGGAGGATATATCAAGAATTTTCACTGGTTAGAGAATTAACAATTGACTATGTTTAACGTTAGGAAATTGACAATCCTAGCAATTGTGTGTGAAAAATTATATAAAATCGCGTTAATTAGCTTTACAGAAATATATTTTGAAAAACAAGGTAAAATGTATTTAAAGAGAAATGTCATGGCAAAGAAATAAACAACTGATATTAATAAGGAAAAATAAGATCAATTTTATGCTTACCTTGTACGATTCTCATGAATTTTCGACATCTACCATCTTCTTCTCTGTTTTCTCCACTTATTTTCTACTACTTGCTTTTTTTTATAGAAGACATAACCAAAAGTAGCAGTCAATCCCACGGCAATTCTAGAAGGGCTATGTTGGTTAGATTAGATTGTTGAGCACATTAACCATGGTTGACAAGCTTCGGTTAGTTCCTTAATTTGCCGCAAGTTTGCCAGAAATTTTGCCAAACCGAATTTGCCTGTAGTGCGGGCTTCACTGCTCACTGCTGATCACATTGATCAGCTGTCTCTGTTTGTGATAGCACGTGGGTCGAGGTTGCAAAGCGGTTACTTGGGAGAGTGAAGTGTTATTGTGTATAGTGCTTTAAAATTTACTTCAGTTGTGTTTCATGTGCATTTTTATTAATTAGTTCGGATTATTGTTCTGATAAGTAGTGTACTGACAGATATTATGGAGCGGTTATCTGACTTGAGATACTGCAGTGCTCAGAGTCTTACTTTTGGCACTTTTACTGCTGATGAAATTAGAAAACTAAGTGCTGTTAAAGTAATTACACCTTTATCTTTTAATTCTTTGGGACACCCCTTACCTGGTGGCTTGTATGATCCAGCTTTAGGACCAGTAGACTATGGTGGACAATGTTCAACTTGTAAATTAAAAATGCTACAATGTCCTGGTCATATGGGTCACATAGAATTGCCTCTTCCGGTGATTAATCCTATATATCATAAAATTATAAAAAATATACTAAAGATATCTTGTATTCAGTGCTACAAGGTACTGATCCCTAGCAGTGTGAAATACCTTTTGGTGTGTCAGTTGAAGCTATTAGAGAAAGGTTACTTTGTTGAAGCTTCAGAAATGGAAACCAAATTTTCGAATGTAGTGTCAGGATGGGATAAAATGAAAAAAGATATTGCAGAAGAAATTCTAGCTTCAACAGCTATGGAACAGTATGTTGAAGAAGTTTTGTCTAAATCATTAGAAACTGATCAGGAAGTAAAAGGAGAAGGTGATCTGAGAAATTCATTTATTAAAAAGTGTGTTTCATATTTGTATAAAGGTAAAAGATGCCCATTCTGCAATCAAATTTGGAATTATATTAATATAGTTAACAACAAAATTTTAATTAATTTAGGGAAAATTCAAGTTGCTGAAAAATTTACTACGCCTAGAAAATCAAATGCAGATGTATCAATGGGTGGATACAGTTTTGTTACAGCCAAAGAATGCAAAAACTATTTAATGAAAATTTGGGCTAACGATGCTGACATTATGAAATCAATTGTCCCAATGCTTAAAGACACTACTGAAATAGACCCTGTGAACATTTTTTTTATAACCAATGTATTTGTCACACCATCAAATTCAAGACCTGTTAACATTGTTAATGGCATAATCACCGAGCACCCTCAGAATATGATTTATAAAGCTATCCTGAATGACTGCCTTATTATTAAAAGTATTATAGTTGTTATGAACAATGATGAAAATAAAGACACACTTTCTACTGAACGCATAGAAATAATTGAAAAAATAAGAGGGAAGGATTATACTGAGAAATTACAATTTGCTTGGCAGGAATTGCAATCAAATGTTGATTCTCTCTTAGATATAGATATGAAGAAAGTTCGTCGACAAACTGGTATAGGCTTGAAACAAATTATTGAAAAAAAACAAGGTATTTTGAGGATGAATATGATGGGGAAAAGAGTTAATTATGCTGCTCGTACTGTTATTACCCCTGATCCCAATTTGAATATTGATGAAATTGGTGTCCCTGAAGCTTTTGCAAAGAAACTAACTTATCCTGTACCTGTAACTGTTTGGAATGTCACTGAACTTCGTAAATTGGTCATGAATGGCCCTGATGTTCACCCTGGAGCTAATTTTATTGAAGATGAAAATAGAAGAATATTAAAAATAGATGCAGGTGACACCGTAACTAGAGAAGGATTAGCTAAACGTCTATTGACTCCGGGTGAAAAAGCTGGCTGTAAAATTGTTCATCGTCATTTAATTAATGGTGATATTTTGCTTTTAAATCGTCAACCAACTCTACATCGTCCTAGCATAATGGCACATAAAGCTCGAGTGTTAAAAGGTGAAAAAACTTTTCGTTTTCATTACGCAAACTGTAAGTCTTATAACGCTGACTTTGATGGTGATGAAATGAATGCCCATTTTCCTCAGAATGAAGTTGCAAGGAGTGAAGGTTATAATATTGTTAGTGTCTCAAAACAGTATTTAGTCCCTAAAGATGGTACCCCTTTAAGTGGGCTTATACAGGATCACATGGTATCTGGAGTAAGGCTTTCTGTTAGAGGTAAAATGTTTACCAAAAGTGAATATATGCAATTGGTTTTTCAAGGACTTTCCTCTAAGCAAGGGAACTTAAAAACATTAAAACCCTGTATTATGAAGCCTGTTCAACTGTGGTCAGGAAAACAAATTATATCAACTTTAATAATAAACATTATTCCAGAAGGACAAGTTTTAATTAATCTCACTTCTAAAGCAAAGATTTCTTGTAAGGCTTGGAACAGGGGCTCATCTGAAAAATGGAAAGCTGGTGGAACACCTTTTAAGGATGAAAAAATAATGAGTGAGGAAGAAGTTGTCATAAGACAAGGAGAACTTTTATGTGGCGTTCTTGATAAAACGCATTATGGTGCAACTCCTTACAGTTTAATTCATTGTATGTATGAATTATATGGTGGTGAAGTGTCAAGTGCTTTATTAAGTTCCTTCGCTAAACTTTTTACTGCCTTTCTTCAGATGGAAGGATTTACTCTAGGTGTAGAAGATATTTTGGTCTTGAAACATAGTGATAAAAAACGAACAAAGTTGATAGAATCGGCTCGTAAAATTGGCAATGAAATTGTTTCTAAAGTGATTGAGGTACCTAATGGTAGCTCTTTGGAGAAGGAATTAGCTCAGAGACATGCCAAAGAGCCAACATTCCGTGCCCTCTTGGATCATAATTACAAAACAGCACTAGATACATATACTAATGAGATCAATAAAATTTGTGTCCCGAATGGCCTATTAAGACCATTTCCCTACAATAATCTTCAGTTGATGGTTCAGTCTGGAGCTAAAGGTTCAACAGTCAACACGATGCAGATCTCCTGTCTCTTAGGGCAGATTGAGTTAGAAGGTAAAAGACCACCTCTCATGGTTTCCGGAAAGTCTTTACCTAGTTTTTCTAGCTATGACACATCTCCAAGAGCTGGGGGATTTGTTGATGGAAGATTTATGACTGGTATTAAACCTCAAGAATTTTTTTTTCATTGTATGGCAGGCCGAGAAGGACTTATTGATACTGCTGTTAAAACTAGTCGTAGTGGATATTTACAGAGATGTCTGGTCAAACATTTGGAAGGTCTGAACGTTCATTATGATATGACTGTGCGTGATAGTGATGGCTCTATTGTGCAGTTTCTTTATGGAGAAGATGGTATGGAAGTAACTAAATGCAAATTTTTGAATGAAAAACAATTACCATTCCTTCTTAATAATTTTTATGCTGTTCGTAATGAAAATGTTCTAAAAGTTTTTAAAGAAACAACTGATGTCAAAACTATAAGATCGTATAATAAAAAAGTTAAGAAGTGGATGGAAGTAAAAGACACAAAACCTAGGAGATTGAGTCCATTTCTTAATTTTTGTATGAGTATGAGTGATCAAGTTGAATCCTCCTCTTCTATAAATCCATCAAAAGGAAGAACACACCACAATCTAAAGCTTTGTAAATTATGGAACAAGCTTTCACATGAAGAGAAGCTTAAGTAAGTATCAGCTTTTAGAATATTATTAAATAGTCAAGTGAACATTAGTGATTCTTACTAGTAGCCCAATCCTTAGTTATAATATCGATAATTTATAACGATAGAGAATGTTTTTAAACAGGAGTTGAAACGGGAAAAAAATCTTTTATTTTTAAAAAGTTTCCGTATCATCGGAATTTTTACTGTCAATAGTTTTTCAGTTATTTTGAAACTTTTCATGTAAAGGTTTTATAGAACTTTTATTTTTAACAAACTTTTATTCAAAAGTCTTTTGATTTTGTTAAAAAGACAATTCAAAAAATTACTTTTTTCATAGCTACTCAAACAAATGACATATTAGAATCATGTGTAATTCTTTTAAAACAAATTATAACTCTAATCCAGCCCAATTACTGTTTATTAACGGAACTTTTTTATAGAACTTGAATAAATAAAAGTTAAGCTTTTTCCATAAATCTGGAACTTAATTACCAGAAAAGTTTCTTAGAACTTTTATTTTAAGAACGTTTTTCCTAAAAAGGTTTCACAGACTCTGTTAAAATGGAACTTCTTAAAAAAGTTCCATGAAAGTTTCAATTCCTTCTTTTAAATTCATGTTTTTATTTATGAACAGAAGAATAGTTGGGGTGATCAGTCAAATAAGAAGGCAAAAATAAATATTATCATTAATTTTTGCCTTCTAATTTGACTGATCACCTCAACTATTCTTCTCTTCATTATTCATGACAGTCAACCATTTACCCACAATCATGTTTTTATTTGTTTGTATATGATTTTTAAATAATGCAATATTTCCACAGTTATGGAGAAAATTGTTTAAAAACTCCAGATCCAGTTGTATCCAAATTTCAACCTGACAGGCATTATGGTTCAATTACTGAAAAGTTAGATCTTCTTATTAATAATTACATGAAGCAACAGTAAGTATCAACATATTATTTATAACATATTTAATCCATTGACACCAATGATCATTGGGTCATAAACATTTTCATTTTAGATGATAAATATTATTTTAAGGAATTTTTTTATTTATTTATTTATATATCTATATTTAGTGAAATTAATAAATTTTATTTAAAGCCAAGGGGAAGTGAAAGAGAAACAACTTAGAAGTCTAATTTGTGAAAAAGCTCTTTTATCTCTCTGTCCTCCTGGTGAACCTGTTGGTCTTCTTGCTGCTCAATCGGTTGGTGAACCATCCACTCAAATGACATTGAATACTTTCCACTTTGCTGGTAGAGGAGAAATGAATGTAACGCTGGGTATTCCTCGGCTAAGAGAAATATTGATGGTAGCATCAAGAAATATTAAAACTCCTTCTATGGTGATACCTTTTAAAGATGTTCCTAAGTAAGTATTTGTAATATCTTCTGTTTATTTTACTTCCTCGAAGTTTTATATTTTAATATTTTTATTTTTCTATAGATTGGAAAGTCAAATAAATAAGTTAAGAAGAAAGCTAACTAAAATTACATTAGCTGATGTTCTTGAAAGTATATCAGTTCATGAAAAGCTTCAGCTAAGTCCACACAGGCAGCAAGTAAGTTTTGTATTAAAAGCAATGGCAAAATTATTAATAATTATTTAGGAAATATATTTACAAATTTTGGATTGGTTTAACAAACCTATGACTCCTATTTCTGATTTGAGGGGAAGTTTCAAAATATCACTTGATTGATTGAGAAACTCCACATAAAGAGTGGAGGGAATGCACTGGACTTAGACAAGCCAAACAACTTACCAAAAACCCCTTCTTCTCTAAAACTAAGTGGCTGCTGGGCATAACTAAAAAGGAAATCTGACTTATCATCGGAGTTCTAATAGGCCACTGCAGACTTAAAAGACATCTAAAGATCTGCGGGATAGTAGACGATGAACTTTGCAATCTGTGCAAAAACGCACCAGAAACTGCCCTTCACTACATAACAGAATGCGTCGCTTAGATGCAGACTTCTGGGCTCAGATAGAATACAAGAACACAAAGCTACCTCCTTAAATGGTCCAGCCTTTTGAACTTCATTCGAAGATCAAAAAGGTTTGAGATATAATTGGAGGTATAATAGACTATCATTGGTATTTTTGTCTTTGGGGTTAGCAAAAAGGACCAATAGGCCCACTTGCTGGACTTAGTCCCCCTTTCTCCCCACTAGTACCAGTAATAATACTCCTTAAACCAAAGTGATCACTCAAAAGTGAATTTCGCCCCTATTTATCCTTAATTTCATGTGTATAACAAGTCCCTACAATGTACTCATCTTCCTCACTGATAAATATGAGCAGATGCTTCCTTAGATCATGCCATTTTTTGTATGTATCTTATATTTATTTTTTCTCTCTACTTATTTTATCTTGTTCTATGACATTTCACACATTTTGGTATCATGGAATTGAGATTTATTTTTGAGAACAAAATTATCCATATTACTATTCCACATGTTTAAATGTCTACATCTTTATGTCAAAACAGAAATGAACATACATTTTATGTACCAATCACAAATATATATATATACAACTCAATAGATAAAATTAGTTGAATAATTTCATTTGTAAGGATAAAATAAAAATAATTGGCTTGAAAATGCAATATTGAAATGTACAGTATCGAGGAGATATGAAATTGATTATTTATGCAATTATCTTAGGTCTTAACCCAAATCCTAATCTTAAGTATTGGCAATTTATTCTTCTTTAAATGAGAAGATTTTTAAATTTGTTTTTAGGAATTTTGAATTGGAATTCAATAAGTGTGAAAAAAACTGTTAATTTGCTATATTTTAGGTTTACATTCTAAAAATGAAATTTTTACCTCATGAAGCTTATAAAGATAACACTATAGTAACACCAAAGCAAATTTTAAAGTAAGTATTCAATTTTTTTTTCAATTATTTCTAATTTTTATTTTTCTTATCTTCAGTAGAGGTATATTACATAGTTTCCAATTGTAATCCATCTCCAAGAAAACAAAGGAAAAAAAGTTACAATGAAAAGTTATTTTAATTGTACATAACTTAAAAAGTATTTGTTTTACTACCTACAACCACTTCTGCCATGTTAAATTCTTTGCATACACAAAAAATAAAAATAAATAAATAAAAAAAAATACAATTTTTAAAAATTTAGGGCAGTGATAGAGAGATACAGCATATAGTGATATTGTTTGCAGCTGTTCCCATGGAAGTTGTTTTTAGAGGAACTTGAAAATATTTTGGATGGTAGTTTTAAACAGTTAATTTTTTTACAAAATTTAATAGCAAAGTTGAACTTTGAAAAAAAAATCTTAAATAGAACAATATTAGTAAAAATATTTCAAATTATTTTTGTATTGGTTTTTGCTCCAAATTGGTATGGAAAGTTATGTGATATATCTGTTATATTAGAAGTATCTGGCATGTTAGTTGGAATATATTACTATTTATACTTTTGTAATTGTGAATTTAATAATCTATATAATGAATATTACTTATTATAGGTATGTTGAAAAGAAGTTTTTAAAAAATTTATTGAATAGTATTAAATCAAAAAGGAAAAAAGCTAAAGAAATTATCACTAGTGAAGCTGAAGATGGCAATACCAAGTCCTCAAAGGACGATGATGAAGACGAGGGAGAACCTGATGCAGGCAAAGTACTTGGCACATTACTTTTTAAGTTTTAATACGAACCTAATGCTAATAATATTTATGGATTATCTAAATAATATTAATTTTAGAAAACTAAGAAAGCAAAAGTTGTTACTGGAGATGATTATGAAAGCTCGGAAGAAGAACCTGAAGGTGATGATGATGATGCTACTACTGCTAGAAGGAGGTATGATATGAAAAATAAAATTCTCTCTCCCCCTCCCTTGCAACGACTTTTATTCTCCCTGCAACACTTAAGAGACAGGTTGTACTTCTTTTATTTATTTCTTATTTCAGCTTTCTCAATTTCTTCTCTCCTTCCTTTCATTCCTTTTCTCTGTTTTTAACTCTTTATTACATTATACATTGTCTGTACATCTTGATAGACTTTACAATATCTCAATTTTCTATCTAACTACTCCATTCTCAATGTCTTAATTTTACTATTTATTTTCATTTCTTATATAACTTCATATTTCTTTTTAATGTTTTACATTTTATTCTAAGATTCTCATTGTAACACTTATGTCACCCTTTTAGATTACGACTACTTCATCATTCCACACTTTGTAACGGTTATTATTATTTATCTCTTAGTTCTTAGTCATTATTCTAACAATTTCATTTTACTTTATATTTATTTATTTTATTTTTTATTTTTTTTTTTACCATCACTACTTATGTTTCTCATACGTTGTTATCTGGTTATTTTCTTTGCCCTGATGAAGGCCTGAACTTCAGGTCGAAACTTCAGCATATGTAAAAATAAATATTATCATTTATTTTTGCCTACCTTTTTGACTGACCACCCCAACTAGTCTTCTCTTCATTATCCACGACAGTCAATCAATTACAAATTATTAAAAATAAAATTGCTTTATTGTTAGTTATTTTACTTATTTATTGATTTTTCATTTTTAGAGCTCGCCAGCAGGAAGAGCAACAATATTCAGATATGGAAGATGATGTGTCTGTTGAAGGAGAGATGGCTGGGGAAGGGGTTGAAGAAGAGTGGGAAGTTGAGGAACGAATAGAAGATAATGATGAGGAAAAATCATCTGATAATATAAACAAAGAAGTGATTGGACGGAAATCTCTTGTTACCAGTCTAGACTGTATATCAGAGTATAAGTGAGCTGATTTTTTTATTTTTTTTTTCCTCATGATCATTTTATTTCCTAAGTTAATTAAGACTCTATCAGAGAAACTTCCGCCCTTGTTGGGAGTGCCAAGATGGTCTGAATTGAAAGCATTTTAATTTAATTATATCTAACATTGTAATGACCAACTTTTTGCTATCCCTTCTTCAACTATTATTCAATGTAACATCAATCAATGCAGGATTATAATATCAATTAATTAGTGTCTAACTGAATATTTTCATTTTAGGTATGACACTGTGAAAGAGCAATGGTGTGAAGTGACCATTGGTCTGCCAATGAAAATCGGTCGCATTGACATGTCTTCAAAGCTTAGAGAAATTTGTAATTCCAGTATTGTCCATGAAGTGCCAGGAATCAAAAGGGCTATTGTTCAAGTACGCCATTATTATTATTTTGATCAATTATAATCATTCAATGTCCACAAAATTTAATTTAATAATTATTTATGTTACAGACTAGAAGGAATGCAAGTACACCACTATTGAGAACTGATGGACTTAATATGTCTGAAATGTATTCTTATGATAAACTGCTTGATCTTAACAAACTTTTTACAAATGATATTCATGCTATGGCACTTACATACGGTATTGAAGCTGCTACAAGAGTTATTGTAAAAGAAGTACAGGATGTGTTCAAGGTATTTGTTGTTGCTTCTTGGTTTTAATTTTCAATTCTATACCTGGCAGTTTTATCTGGTGATACTGGGCAGAGATAAATAGATCATTGTTTTTTTTTTTATATTGAGTCAATTTATTCAAAAATTTTCAAGTATATTATAATTATTCTATTTGTAGGTATATGGAATCACGGTTGATCCAAGGCATTTAAACCTTATTGCCGATTATATGACTTTCAGTGGAGTCTACCAACCATTATCTAGAAAAGGTTTGGAAGGAGGTGCATCTCCTTTGCAGCAAATGAGTTTTGAATCATCATTAGGGTAATAATCTTAACCACTTATTATTACAGTACAGGTTTTTTTAATTATTATTAAAAATGTATATTTTGTATAATTTATCATCATTTCCTGCTAGAATAAGTTACACAGTAAATCTAATAGCATTTGAAATTGATGCGGAAGAAGAAAAAGACCAATCACTAAAATAAATCTTTAATGGCTTTATACTAATTATTCTTTTTACAAGGTGTACGTCAGTGTAAACAATATTTTTAGTTCTTTTACCCTGCGGTATACACTGGTTTTCTCTGTAACCTGGTCTAAATAAGATAAAATATAGTTGATCATGGGAAAAACAATCTTCTCTTAAGTTGAATTCAACATTCTTAAAAGTTAACCCCGAAGATTGACTTTATATTACAAAAACTGCAATTGATACTTTAATGAGCTGTGATCATGTAATTTCTCAAAGTTTTCCAGATCGATTAGCATTTATAGTTTTACTGCTCCATTCCAATAGATTATGTAAAAAGTCTTCCTCAATAAATGTTCTATTTAGTGCAAAAAGAATTTAGAAATTGGTAGATTTGATTATTCTTAAATTTTCTGGAGACCAAAATTAAAATTAAATGTAATATAATTTAATAACTCTATCCTTTTTAAGAGAATGTGCTTGCTTATCTAGTTCAACACCTTGATAGATTTATTAATGAAATATTAATGCCCTTCAATGTGGCAGAATGTATTAATATTCAATAAAGAAAGTAAAAAAAAAATTAATGAAATGGCCTACAAACATTGTAAAGTTGGTGTACTAGTCGGATGCCTTCCACTACATATTGCAACTCTTGGCAAGTAGATTTCATCCTATGAATTAATCCTTGTAAACATCTGAAAGAGCCTTGAGTTTTGATTGGGGGATGGAAGGCATCTCACTATTATTCCATGTTTAAATATTTGTAGATTTCAATTTCTCTACAAATCAAGCAAGTTTAGTAGAAATGCAAGTACAGTTTCTCAGGATGGATTGGATTATTTCTGTAGTATTTTTTTTTTTACATTTTTATTGTTTAGCTTATTTATAATTTATTATTGTGCCTGTGTCATGGCTTTTTAATTTTCCTGTATCAATTTTATAGTTGATTGGGTTTTTTTCTGTATTTTTACAATGCAAAAGGTTTAAAATGTTCTATTACAGTAGAATTCCGGTAATTTGTAAAGATCAATAATTCCTATGGATTTACCAGTCCCTTCTAATTCTCTCTCTAATTCATATAAAAACAATGTAATTTGGTTCTTTTGATAATTCTTGTTTATTTTCTTCTTCATAGAATTTTAAATGTTTTATATTACTATTATTATTATATTTTGAATTTGAAAAAAAAAATCTGGTTGGCTCTTAATCCTTTCAAGAAGAGAGGAGAGTGAGTGAGAGATTAGCATTTGTATGAATTTCCGTTTGTTTGCTATTTTTTTTCTATTTCAGTGCTCTCTTTTTGTCAAATATAATGTTATTTTTCAGTTTGGTTTTGAAAAATTTCTGAAGGGTCTTAACAATCTCAAAGAAAAAAAAGAGGAGACAATTTTACTTTATATCGATAATTGTCAGGTCCAAAACAGTACTCGTCACTTAGCTGTTAATGTAGTGTTTTTGGCTGCTAACTCTACCTCTAATCCTCAGGTCTCTAGAACAGGGCATAATTAAAACATTTAAAATTTTTACTGAAAGTAAGTAGTGATGCGACTCCTTTACAGCATCTGTGATGGAAAAGAACTTAAAATCACCTTATTTTGAGTGATGAGCATTGGTCCATTGGTGGGTGGATTTACTAAGTTGGAACTGCCGCCAACACTTGGTAAAAATTTAAATGATTCAGAGACCCTTCTCGTATGGAAGTGGGTTTCTCAAAATAAAGACACTCCTATAACATTCGAAAATTTTGGTGATGGTTTAGCAGTAGCAGAAATCTTAAATGAAGAGGAAATTTTAGCTCTCTGTAAAGAGTTGATGGGGAAGATGAAGAAGTTCTTAAATCTATATTCTTTTTACATTTATTGTAATACATTTTTGTATTTTTACTCCATATTATTGAAAATCTTGATGATTATTATTTTCCTTTTGCTCTATTGACTATACTAATTCCCGGGATTTCACTGTATATGTATTTTTTTTCCTGTCTTTAATTAGTGTGTTGGGTTCTATATTTTATCCTTTATATTTCTCTTATTTTTTTCTTAATTCTGTTATTGTATTTAAAAAATATGAGTTACGTAATGTTGCTTAAAAATATATCTTTTATAGGTTTTTGAAAAGTGCAGTTCTAAGAGAGAAAAGAGATGACTTATCATCACCATCCAGCCGACTAATGCTGGGAGCTCCAGTGAAAAGTGGTACTGGCTCTTTTCGCCTTCTGCAAAGAATTACTGTTTAATCAACTGTAAATTATTTACTTATATATATGCCTGTATATTGTAAAAATTTTTAATTAATTTTATCTTAAAGAATTGTAAATAAAATTTAAAAATTGCTTATTGCCTTTTAATCTATATTTGTGAATAAATTGTAAAAAGATTTCATTATTTTGTTTTTATTTTTTTAAAAATAAAATATAAGACTTGTTTCAATATTAGTTTCCTTGCTACTTACAACTAAATTACAAAGGTTTATTGAAAATTTTATTCTAGAAAAAATATATTTTTTAAAAATTTCATTTTTATTTAATTAAATCGATTATTCACTATGTTAATGTATAATAATAAAGACCAGTGAAGTAATAGTATGGTTTATTCTTCTGAAAAATGAAGTATAGTAGTCCAGTCTGAGGTAAGAGAGACGAATGGTTACAAAGTAGAAGCACTTGTCTAATAAAAGAGTAGTTAGACTAAAATAAAATTAAATTTATTTATTGGAACCATGTTGATTATATACCTGTAACCCAACCTACAAACATTTGGTAATAAACGTCAGATGGTTTTCTGGACATCGTCAACATTATTGAAGTTGATTTCCATAAAGATTAAGACACGAAAACCAGACATCCTATAAAAAAAATTAGCAAGAACCACTGATGGAGCTAGAAGAAGTGCTTCAAATTAGTCAATGTTTTTCATTATTGAAACAAAATATGGAGGACTTTCAATGTTCTCTTACCTCCAAGCTAATGTTGAAAACAAAATTATCAGCCAAAAGGAGGGAGGAGGGGATGAAAAGTCCTTTTAAAATCAATAAGCAGAGTAATTTAAGTACATATGTAAAAATACTATCCATTTAATTGAAAAAATGTGAACATCTTTCACTTGACTTAAGCAGTGGAACTTCTCTCTAATGAACTCTTATTTCCCATGAATGTTAGTTAGAGGGAATATTGCAATGATAGCCAAAAGACAAACAATGTCGTTTGATATTTCATAAAAATTTAGCAAATAAAATTAATAAGTATAAATAACCAGTAAAAATTAAGTAAATACGTAATCATATTTTACGTGGTGAAACCAGACCATGTGTGGTTATTTATAGGATGTGTGGAGTTAATATTTTTTTTATTATCCTGGGACTGTTGTCCCTTTACAATAAATTATAAATACATAGAAAATGCCTGTGTGGCCATACAATGCATCAGGAGAACCTAGATGAAGAGTAAGAACATTATAACCTTTATCATCATAAGTTCACAGAGAGATCATACTGATCCCCATAGTTCTTCATATAATTCATAAAGGTGAAAAAATAAAAACTTTTTGCTTTTACCAATTCAGTTTTATTGTTTCAGCGCTTGATGACAACCAATAAATACATAATCTTATAAGTGTTGCTTCTGTTTAATCAATGATACAAAAATATTTGACATGATCTATGCTTGCATATAAGAAATATTACAGTCCCATAATTATTTTAAAATATAAAAAAATAATGATTTACAATATTAGTTTTAAAATAAAAATAATAAAATACTCCTGCTGAAATAACAGAACTCAGAACTCTAATAATTCTTTTCAAAACTTGATCCAAGGAGATGAAATTTAAAATAACATTTAAATATGAAATAATTGAGTACAGATATAGTGAATTTATTATCTAAAATGCAAGAAAATATATTTTTCTGGAATAATTTTATTCTTTTTGAGGTAATGAAAATAATTATATGTACTACTTAGGCAATACACACTCTAAAATCAGGCAGTGCCTATTGAGAAAAAATGGGTAATTGATTATTATATAAGCTGATTAAAAAAAAAATCATAAATTTATAATATCGTACAATATGAGCTTTAAAAGTTTAAGTTATCAGAGATTTTAGAATGTTTCTGCACATCTCAAATACATCTAATGATAATTTTTTGTTAAACTTCAGAATCAGATAAACATCTAGCACCAGTACCATAAACTTTAGTACCATTTATGACTATGGTAACCAGAAAAAAAAGTTACAAATATTAAATGTTAAATTCTTATCACAGAAAGCCTAACCTGTAATATACAACAAACTTTTGGGTTTATTAATATAAAGCAAGTAAGGATTAGGCCCGACAGTTATTTTATGACCAAGATTAAACAAAGTATGTAAGATTCACATTCCTAGTTCATCTGGTATCAGGTATTTAGGATATTTTCCATAATTGGGAGTATCAAAGAAGTACTCTAATGAATATATAAACATACTGAATGATAAAACTGCCATCATATTGAGAGAATTATGTACATATACTAAAGTTAAATGCACATGTTTGTTTCTATCCCCTACATAATTTCTCCTGAGATCTCATACTTAATATCATACTCGCAGCTTGGGCTGATATTAAATACTGTTTGACTACAAAATAATTTTTTATAATTACATTTTTTATCTTTGGTCAAATAAGGGATATTTCACAAAGGCTATAATAGTACCAGCTTCATGAAATAAGCATATCTCATTCTCGGAATGAATCTCATCATTTATGAACAATGACATAATTAATATAAACAATTAAATTAATAATTTTAAACATAATTAATGTAATAATCGATAAATCAGGAAAGTTCATAATCCTAATAATACTAAACATGAAAAAAACTAATGCCCGCATTTGAGATAACATAATCCTAAGAAACCTTAGACATAATTCGACAACCACACTGCAACACAACAGCCTGTAAGTGCAAGACATAAAATTATTTAAAAGATGAAATAAACGTGTATTTCTTATCATATGAAATAGATGTTCCATTCAATTTTTATTGCATACTTAAGACAAAGATGTAATGTTCTAAATAACATTTTTAGTTGGTTTTTAAGAATATATCAGAGGCCAAGATTAAACAGAAAAGCTCAAAACCACTCATTCTAATCAAATTGTACTAACAGGCTTTTTCAGTGTGGCTGTCAAAATATAATATAGAAAAAATATCTTATTCTATTCACTTAAAGATATGTATAGTCAATTGTTAGACCTCATTATTTTATGCGTTTAATGTAATACAATAATTGAATAAATCATAAATACATTAATAAAAAAAAATGGAAGAAACAAAATAAAATATTAAGGTAATTACTTCATTGAGTAGTACTTTTCTAATTTTACACTGACATCATTTTGCCTACAAGCTATTTGACAGAAATATAAATTACATCGTTTATTAAAATCTTTTTATTTAATGATGAAAGAAACAATAACTTTAGGATTATTATCATCATTTGTGAAGTTCAGTTGCCAAGCATTGAATCGGTCATATATGAAATTCCAAGATTTTTCACAAAATAAACTTTTTCTAAAGGAGAATTGACAGTCCAAGCTATCACTCGGACATTTCGCAGTTTCCAATAATTCACCACCTCTCTTTAACAAATACATAAACTATCATTAATACTTCAATAAAGATAGTTTTAATATAAGAACCCTTAAGAAAAGGGTTCTTATCCAAAGTGGTAACTGATTCTCTAATCCTTTTTCTTAATTTTTTTTTTAGAATAGAATAAAATAGAAAATTGAACTTTATTCTGGGACTAAGACCCCTTAGAATAACAATGATGAATTAATACAAAAGAAAATATAAATCTGGTCAAAAAACTAACTTATAAAAATTCTAACATTATATACATTATTTAAAAAATAGTATGTAACCACTAAACTATTTTTTAAATTTAAATTTTAGTTAAAGATTCAAGTCAAGTTAAAATTTAAATAATTAAAGAGTTATAAAGGGAGTTTTATAACCTTCATTATTTTACAAATATGAGTTATACAAGAATCTTCATAAAAACGGAATCTAACTTACGGTATATACAATACTGACAATGGAATCAAACTAATGGTATATACAATACTTACGCAGTGATAATATCCTTGCATAAGAGAACTGCAGAAAAACCAGTCAATCGATAAGCCAGATTGTTAAAAAACCATGTTGTACCATGATCAAGCATCCTTCCCCAATAATACATAATTGGTGTTCTGCTATAGGGAATACATTCCTCTTCTATGACTGAGTATTTGCAATAAGTCATATAATAAGGTCTCCAAGCCATAGAAGCAACAATATTTGGATCTCTTCTTCTGATCTAAATTGGAGTAAACAAAAATTACCATTCCATTTTATAAAAAAATAATTTTAATCCATAAATGACAATTTATCTACACCTTCTGTCATGAATAATCAATGACAATAAAAATTAATTATAAGCAGTTTTATAAAGCTTAATCCAAACTTACAAATAAAAATAGAAGAAACAAAAAATCTGACTCAATTTTTAATTTCACTTATCTATACATAATATATAGTTCAATCTCCGAGTCTATGCAGATTATGTCAGGAGGAGAATAAAACAGCCTTTCGCATTGTTTGTCGATGTGACAGACTTGCAAGGCTTAGACTGGAGCTATTTGGGGAAGAACGGATTGATAGCTCCAGTAGCTATGAGACTGTCAATCCAACAAGCCTATTAAAATACATGGAAGCAACCAAACTAACGTTTTAAGAATAATGGGGAATGCATAATGGCACACAATAGATCCATTAAGCCAAAAGGAAATATATATATAGTAAGAGAAAGTATTGTGATCGTGAAAATTTTTAAATTTGAGTTTTAAACTGAAATACACATTTTTAGGTCATCTGAGTTCAAATAACCAAGTCCCACAAAATGGTCTGTGTGTTCCACAGGGAACAGTAGAAGACAAGAAATTACGTTCATCAGAGGATACCATCCCCTCCTATGAACCTTCAAGATTTCCCGTCTCTACCACAGCCATCTAGGAACTTTGAAGTGCAGAAGCAGAAGCAATATCAACAGCAACTTCTCATGCATTAGCAGAAACCACACACCAACAATATCTTGTTCAGCAGTAACAGACAGCTCAAAAACAGTCAGAAAAAAACTCACGTCTACAAACTGCGCTTTCAGCATCAGTACCATAAAACATTCGACAGAAATGCAGGAAGAAAGTACCCAGCCACCTTTTACCGATAACTATATATCTCCACAGCTGTTTCAGCTATTGAATGGTCTGAATACTCTCATTCAGCCCCTTTTTAGCCTCCTCCAAGAGCTTGCACAGATAACTCAAGGCGTGTGTCTTCCTAATGGCCATTAATCAACTTACTGTAGGCTCCCTATCTATCCTTGTGTGGAATGCTAACAGACTAATGCAATACAGGACAGAATTGGACATATATTTACACAAAAAACGTATAGACATCGCATTGATAAGAGAAATACACTTAACACCACAATCTAAATTTCATATTCCAGGTTATATTACGCACAGAACAGACCACCCAGACAACACCACTCATGGCAGCACAGCTATACTAATAAAGACATCACTATCACATAATCCCTTGTACTTATCCACGACACCTGACATTCAAACAACAGGCTTAATACTACATACCACAGTAACTATTGCTTCGGTATATTGTCCTCCGATGTGCGTATTGACATCTTTGATGTTTTGCGATTATTTTGAAAGACTTGGGCATTGCTTCATAGCAGGTGGTGACTTTAACGCAAAGCACCAAATTTGGGGTTCACCGCTATATGGATACTAATATTGGATATTAATATACAAAAAGGACAAAGACATTTTCAATCCCTAATCCATTATACAAGAGAAAGAAACCTGAGGGCTGCTATCTATGAACTTTCATTGGACACTATATCACCTGATACACCGACATATTGGCCAGCTTCCCAACGAAAAACACCAGACCTGCTTGACTTTTTTATAGCCAAAGGACTACGCACCATACCTCACACCATAAATACAAGCTCTGATCTATGCTGTGATCATTCCCTTATACAAGTTGGTTATCCTAGATGAGCCCATCAACCTTCCATGAAACCCAAAACTGATCAACGGTAAAATGGATTGGGATGCTTATAGAGCATTTCTGGATTTAGAACTGTCAATTCCTGGATCAATTAAAACTAAAGAAGAAATAGATGAGGCAGTGGAAAAATTTACCAAAAATGTTCAAAAATCGGCTTGAACTTCATCTCTTCCAATGCCATCAAGTCCAGAATATTTGCCCAGATACCCTCAGTATATAAGGGACTTGATCATAACAAAGAGAAGAGCTCGTAATGTATGGCAGACTAACAGACTTCTTTCAGATGAACGAACATTTAACAGACTAAATAATGAACTTAAACGACTAATACAAAAATTCAATGCGACAAAACCTGAAATATTTGCTGACTATCGATCATCTGTATTTACAAAATTTACTGACTTCATGAACACAGAACATGAAATCACTTTAGATATATACCATTGACATTACCATCTCTCTCGTTCACTCCTTCACAAGTTGAACAGCAAATAAAACATCTACTCAAAAGAAAAGCTCCAGATTATGACTTAATTACTGCCAAGGTTCTCCAGCAAATGCCCAGGAAAGCACTAGTGTTCCTTAAAAAACTATACAAATATATCCTGAAGACAACTAAATTCCCACTACGATGGAAATATTCACACATCAATATGATAAATAGAGCTTGCGTTATTTTGATGGCCTTACGAGTTTTTGGATTGATAAATGTGACCAAAATTCACAAATATGTTCTCTAAGGTTTAGTTCCATTAAAAACTTTTTGTAATATCCTAATTTTGCCAGATAATTTTTTTTTTTTTTAATAGCCAGTTCTTACAAGTATTATCACTGCAGGCTTCTCCTAATTAAGAGGGTAATGGTCTAACTTCCCGTAGGGACCGCATTGGGAAGCAAGGCCGGGATTCGATCCTATCATCTTTGTTTTACTAGTATAGCGCGCTAACCACTCTGCTATACCGGCCCCAGCCAGATAATAATAAATAGCAAATTCAATAATACATTCTGTTCAGGCTAGAGGTAAGTGAAAGTTTTGTGATGTGGACACCAGATTTTTAATAATGTAGTAAAGAACAATAAAAAGAATAAATGAGGAAATCTGAATATGTTGGAGGTGAGGACAGAAAACTTGAAATATCTATAAAAATAAAATAAAGGTTTTGTCTGTATATTGAATAGAATCAACCTGTTTTATGATATCTTTCTGTTTCATACAATACAGCTACCAAATCTACTTTTAAAAATTTTGTTGTCTTGTCTGTATGTCCTCATTGTCTAGCAAAATTTTGTCAGGGGTAAACTCAGCAATGGCTAATGGTAGACGTCTGAAAATTTGACATTATATTTAGGTTTGCTTTATTTAAAACATAGACTTTAAATGAAAACAAAATATTGAGTAGAATCAAGGTTATGAATTCTTGAGTCATTGGTCTATAGAACCCAGTTAGGTAGTTACTTACTTCGATTCTCATCCCAACCTATTCTACTGCGAGCCACATGTAAAAGTTGTATTATTCAATTGATGGAAAAAATGGTCACAACTCAACGGGAAAATCCGAAATCCCGAACATCTGTAAAGCGTTCTCGCTCAAAACACAATCATTTTTCAACTTTGTCTGATTTTCCCGTACAAGTTGTCATTCGATTCAACTTCCCGAGCCAAATAAATGTGATATACATTTTTAGGATTAACCATACGGATTAGCCGGAAATTGGAAAAAAGAAGCTCCCAAAAATTTCACTCCGTCCATCACAATATTTAGATCAAGTTCTAATTTTGCACAGATGTAGGTGACTCAATGTCCAATGTTATTTTGCCAGCGATAAACTAAGCGAAAACAAGCAAACTTTTGAAATTTTTACATTATATTTAGGTTTGTTTGACTTAAAACAGGCTTTGAGTAAAAACAAAATATTGAGTAGAACCAAAGTTATGAATTCTTGAGTAATTTCTCTAGAGATCCCGGTTCAGAACCCAGCAGGAAAAAAAACGAAATCCCGGACTTCTGCTCAAGCATCAAAGCACTGTTTTAAGTGTCAGTAGTTATGTTTATCCAATTGATCTGCTCGAGATGTCATTCTATCAAACTCGCCAAGTCAAATAAATAAGGCCATATTTCTTTTTTTTTTGGATTAAATATATGGAATGGCCACTTAAAAAAAAAAAAGAAAAAAGGTTCACCCTAGGTGTTACATTTATAGAAAACGTAAATACTTCACCCTACTCTACCAGGAAAAATCCAACATCCGCCCACACTTGAGCACCCAAGTCACACTGTTTCTCTTAGTCACCTTCACCTAGGTTACTACCCGTTTCACAGAAAAAATATATGGCCAAAATTTTGTCTAAAATTGTTCACTCATTAGCTCTATCATATTCATTGTCAGTCAAGGAAGTAAGAATTTGTTACACATATTGGTTTTCAATTTTAAATCAATATTTTACTTAATTTTTAAACCTTAAATTAAATTGATTAATAAATAACTGTTGATATTCAAATAATTTATAATAGACATTAAAAAAATCTAAATACATAAAAGAATTCATTTTTTTTAAATTGTCTGATTCCAATTTACTAGGTATTTGAAAACGTGGATGAAATATTAATTAAGTTTTTATGCAGTAAAAATTTGAATGATTGAAAAGAAATAATTGACGATTTGAATTTGTTTAATCTCAAGCTTACAAGTTTTTTCAAGTTAATTGAAATTAACTTGGAACAATTAAATTTAGAAACATTTTTCTTTATAACTGGTCTGTCCACTCCATTACGCCCGCCGTCCTTCATTGTCCTTTCCTTTGTTGCCCCTCTCTCTATCATTCTCAGTATACTACCACTGATTAAACTGTAAGGAACTAACTCTTGATGAAAACCGAGAATATTTCTAACTTTTGGATTTGAATAGGCTTTGATTATTGATATTGACTTGAATTACTGATTTACTGTTTTGATATAAATTATTGAAACCGTATTTGGTTGAGTGAATATCACAAACTTGGAATTCGATCCAGCTTCGTATATTGAATTATTTGGACGATTTGGTACCAACACCCTTGGGTTTTATTTTTATTTTTTCTCTACAGTTTACTTGAAATTTGACTCGGCTTGGTAATTTGATAATGAATTATAGGAATAATATTTGGGACGAATTTCTTTGGGTTTTATAATTTTTTTTTTACAGTAACTTGGTACTTGACCCGGTTTTACCTTTTGTTATTGAACTATTGCAATAAAGAATAGGTACCAGCCGCTTTATATTGAACCAAATTTTGTGGGTTTTAAAATATTTTCTGCAGACCAAATTGTGTGGGATTTTTAAAATTTGGTTTCAAAATATTTTTTACGGATTGATAAAAAAGTCCAATTTAAGCTCAATTTCCAAAACAGCCAAACTTAAAAGGAAAGTAAGATTGAAAGACCTACTCACGAATAGAGCTGTTCAGGTTGAGGTTGATTCAAAACAACTCCCTTACCAAATTTTACGAAATTAAATTTGGATCCTCCCCCATTATACAAAATCCATCTCAAAAAAAAATTCTCAAATTTTAACTATACACTTGTCAACGACGGGTACATCAGCTAGTATGCCTATAAAACAATAGCATACTAATAGATACACTATAATCTCAATGATTATAAAGTTATTTCTTAATATACATTTTCTATTGACCCTTTATTTCAAATACTTGAAATTTTCATGGCAGAACCACTATATTAGATATATTGTCTTAATTTCATAAAATTAGTATAGAACAGATTTGATGACATGATATATGATGCAATTCATTATAAACAATAAAAACTAAAATAAATTTTAATTAACACAGAAAAAATATAATTAAAGTAATAAGTTCACTTACATTATAAATAATCCAAAAGTTGAAGGAACTTACGACTGCCCTTCGATATAGTATAGGATGCTCCTTAAATGTTTCAACAATAACTCTTGCAATCTAATTTTTTTAAAAATAATGTTATGTAGTGATTAAGTAGTTAGCTTTTTTTTTTTTTAATAGAATAAACTTTAAAAAAAAAAAATCTTACCTCTGCCCTTTCATCTTTTATATCAATGAAAATTCTCATGTCATATTCAATAACTTTTTTAATAACATCCTCAAATAAAGGTATTCTAGCACCCACAAATCTTTCACTGTAATAATATGGATAGAAATTGTAATACAAAAATTATATCAGTTTATAATACTGCTGACATACAATACAATAAAAACTTTATAATTACTGTGTTCTGAATATTTATCACCTATAATATCAATGAAGAGTATAAAATCAGAAAAATGGAAAACAAAACAGTAATCATATTAAACATAATCAATAACAGTAAACGTTTCAGATATCATAATTTGTCACTCGAGGTAATACTTTTTTTTTGTCCACTATTTGCAGTATATCAGTATATACACATCACCTATTTCCTCTTTTATTACCAATTTCGAAAAGCATAAGGACAGAAAAAAAGAAATTTGGATCAGAATCACAGCCAATGACTATTGGAGAGATAGTTCTAGTCCTTCATAGAGGCAAAAATGAAAGCTAATGCAGCCCTTAAAAAGAAAAAAGAGAATCAGAATAATCAGGAGGCAAAAGATAACAGGAACCAAGCTATCAAGGTAACAAGGCGGAATGGCTACCAGATAGTTAAAGAAAAATTCCCTGACATTACCATATTTAATGATAGTTTTCCTTGACCAATATGTTTGGGGGCACAAATATTAAAAATTTATAATTTACAACTTAATTTATTTATTGTACAAGAAATTATTTCTTCTTAGAATAAAGCCAATCCTAGAAAGTAGGGAAGTTATTCCGAATCATCAATTTGGCTTTTGTTCTTACCATTCCACTGTACAACAGTGTCATCTTATAGTAGACGCTATCTCAGTCGCCTTCGAAAAAAAAGAATTCTGCTCAGCAAAATTCCTGGATATCGAGAAAGCGTTTGATAGCGTCTGGCAGAAAGGTTTACTGTGGAAAATAAAACCACACCTTCCTTCAACTTACTTTCTGATACTTCAATCTTTCTTTCTTGACAGGTTCTTCTGTATTACTATTGATTCCTCTACTTCTCCCCTCTTTCCTCAACTAACGGGTGTACCACAAGATAGTGTTTTAAGCCCTATTCTATTTTCTATCTACACATCTGATATCCCTAAGCACCCTAGCACCATTCTCTATAGCTTTGCTGACGATACGGCAATACTTTCTTCTCACAAAAATCCCAAAATCGCTTCAATAGCCCTTCAAAATCACCTGCACTACCTTAAAAAATGGTTTCACAAATGGAGAATTAAAATCAATCCCAGCAAGTCAACTCATATTAGCTTCTCCCTGAGGAAGATCTCGTGTCCTGCTGTGACAATAGACAATAAACCAGTTCCCTCAAAAACATATGTACGGTATCTAGGACTATACTTGGACAAAAAACTCACCTGGAACATTCACACTAAATTTAAAAAAACAAGAACTGACCAGACGATACAAACAACTGTCACATCTTTTGGACTACATATCTCCACTCAACTTACTAAACAAGCGACTAATCAACACCACTATACTAAGACCTATTTGGACATACAGAGCAGAACTTTGGGGTTCCGCAAAACACACACACATAAACAAAATTCAAACCACACTATCTAAAATACTTCGTAAAATTGTCAATGCTCCTTGGTTTATTTCAAATCACACCATACACACAGACATGAACATACCAAAAGTAGAATCCTAAATACACAACAAGTACACAACATTTCATTCTTCTACTCTCAACCATCCAAATCAACTCGTTCTATCTCTATCTTCCTCCCTGTTACCTGGTGAGCCTCAAAGACGACTAAAAAGGCAGTGGCCTAGAGATCTTCTGCTGAAAAGTTAAAAATATCAAGAATTGAAGTAGACAGAATAAACATCAACATATTAGCTTGATGCGCTACAACGCAGCGGCAAATTTAATGAAAAATAAATAAATAAAGGAATTTAATGTACATGAAAGACGTATAATAAATAATGACAAAATCGGTTCTTCTCAATATTCAGGCATATTTCACTCAGAAAGACTAACAAATATTTAATATCAATTCATGATCCATTTGATGAACCTCAAACTAATATTTGTGAGGATGGATACAAAGATTCTGCTCCCGATACAATACTGTTTTTGAAAATATAGCTGTGAAACTATCAGCTGTTCTCTTTCAGTTAACCAAAGAATGGAATTAAGTTTACCCGACAGTTCATGAGAATTATTATGATGCTGAAATATTCAAATTTTTTAAAAAGTTAATTAAGACAGGACTCTACATTATAAGATTGAAAAATGTTCTAATGAACATTGATCTATAGACATAATAACCATTAAGAAGTTGATTACTTTATTAAAAAAAATAAATACATCCATCGATGTATATATCGCAAATAGTATTGGTATGTTTTTCTTTTCAAAAAAACAGTTTTTAAGTCCATTTTGCTTAAATTTTATTCATTACCCTTGTTTGATTTCAATATAATGACCAGCACCGTTATCGACAGTCAAAGTTGGATGAATATAGCGAACCACAGTGTGGTCATTTGTAATGCCTAAGTTTAACCCTTCAAGGCCATTATAAACGATATCCACTGTATATATTTATATCCATTTTGAAAAAAACATTTATGTACTAAAAAAAATCCCTGACTTTAATCATTTTTTCCTGACCTTCCCCATTTTTCAGGTTGGTCGTCATCCTGAAAGATCATGAGATTTAGTCTGTTAAAAGTTATAGTCTTGAACAATGGGGAGAGGGAGCATGGTCATTAACAATCCTAACATTGACGTGACCATCTTAAGCAGTATACTATGGCATGTTATGTCAGATTTAGAATCCTCTTCAATCTTGCTCTTCACGAATCTACCGAATGGTGAAGCAACAAGAAGATCACACCACAAAGGAGGTGATCACAAGCATAGTGATTCTTGAAGAAGAAATGTGTCATAATGGAGTGGAAATAGTTGATCGTGGTTATAATTTGAGGAGATGGTTGGGAATGCGGTCAAATGTAATACAATATATTATAATAGTATTTTATTGGTTACGCCGATGTTTCGACCCACTTTGTAGGTCTTCATCAGGACGTTGTATCAGGCACTGCTGAAAGCAGTTCAGAGACTTGAATAAAACCTGACGTAACCAAATAAAATACTATTACAATATATAGTATTTAATTTTACCGCATCCCGACCAACTTCTCAAAAAAAAAAAAAAAAAAAAAAATAGAAGAAGAAATTTGATTGGACAATAAATTCTGAAGCATAGTCTGGGGATTCAATCAAATGAGTACGAGAGGTTTTAGACTTTGTGTGTTAGTTGTGAGGAGCCAGTTAGTAGTTGTGAATAATCTCTCAGCAACTGTAAAATTCCTGGACCAAGAGGGAAGAGCTGGTTGCGCTGATCAGATATATTGTAATTCAGACCCTCAGATCTGAACAAAGTTCTGACCACAATGTGATTGCGTTAAGCCTAGCATAGCAAGCAGGGAGTTCCAACATCCATATCATGGAAAAGAGTTATCAGGAGAGCATAATGAACCTTTTAGTCAGCTCTGGAGGGACATCTAGTCATAAATAATGGGAAGCAGCAGAAACACGCTGTACAGATAATCCATTAATTACAATGTTTCAAGCCTTACGGATATCATCCATGATGATGCTAAGAATTCCTTCCACCAACTGAAGGTAAGAGCTCGACCAGTCCCATGGTTAACACTGGCTTTAAACACCTTAAAGAGACAGCTCTATAGGGAATGGGGGTCGTACCAGAGGTGCTCTTGTGATGAGAGGCACACTGGACATCATAAGAAGTACAAGTCTAAAGGCTGGGCATGTTGAAACAAGGCCAACTAACAGATAAAATCTAGGGAAGAATTCATAGAGGAAGAGTAGGCAAAGAATCCTTTCATGCAAGGTAACTTTGTGCAAGCTTACTCTGCCAGAGGCTATTGGAGCTCTTAAGAAAGGAGATGTCCAGGTAAGCATCCCAGAAGAATTTGCAAAACTTACTTTCGAGGGAATTAAACCAGGGAGAGCCCATAGCTAGAAAATAGAAATACTTTTATGAGACAGCCCAGTGCACACCTATGCCCACTAGGGGACATATCGCTACTGTTAGTGCAAAAGATGGTATGTAGAAATTGAGTTTTTTTTTTGAGTTAGAGAAGAGCATAAAAATTGATTATTTCTTTATTATTTATTAGTATAATTTCATATTTTATTTTCCACAGCTATTTTCCTATTTAGCAGACTACTTTTAGCAGTTGCAGACAACAAAATATAACCTGTAGTGCAAAGAAAATAAACATGTAAAAAAGTTATATAAGACATTTGCCACTAACAGTAGCGATATAGAATCTTCAATTTCAAAATTTAAAATGAAGAGGGAAGACTCAGCAGGTCTACCAGAGAATGTCTGGCCAAAGGTCGATTCAGATCCCAGATATATCTTAGAATACTGTTCAAAACAAAAATATATTAGATGAATGAAACCAGCTGAAAGTGACAATCCCCCAAGGGTACAACCTGAGGAAGTATTTTTTAAGTGTTGTCATGTTCAGCTGCAACAGTAGTAGACATGGAGGCTCCCATTTGTCAGTTTATTGCAAAAAGTCACTAATTAAACTTTTAATGCAGTTATATTTTACGTAATTATTTTTAAATTTAAATCATTTCTACATTGTGAAAATTCATTAAGAATATAAGAATAACACAAACACTATTATAAGCTAAAAATAATTACAGTAAGCATATAATGTTTTGATTTCACCAGAGAAAATGGTTAGATTTCATTTTCAAAAACATTACTTAAAGACTTTTTTTTGCAATAAACTGACAATATATTAATAGAGTAATAAAGTTCCTGAATATAAATATGATGAGGATCAAGTACCCCAATCCGCTGTGATGAAACCCACTTGAGTAGAAATAGAAATGGCATTAGAGCCTTAAAAAATTGTAAAGCACCAAGTGAAGATAAATTTTGTAGCATAGCTAATTAAAAATAAAATTGTAGCATTAAAATAAAATACATGATATACAAACTGATCTGTGATATCTGCAAATCGAGAAAATGTCACAAGAATGGAATATAGACCTGTTGTGCCTTATATTTAAAAAAGGTATCAAAGAAATTTGCTTTAACTATCGCAGTATCAACTTACTAGAGGTGTCCTCTAAAGTGCTATCTAAGGCCATCATGAGAACTCAACATTTATACTAAAAAGCATTTTGGGTGAATACCAATGCGGCTTCCGATATGGAAGGCGTACAACAGATCAAATTTTTGTCTCAAGGCAAATTATGGAACTTTTCTATGAATACAATACGGACATTCACCTTCTATTTATAGACTATAAACAAGTCTTCAATAGTGTGAAAAGAGCAGCTCTATTCAGCATCCATAAAGAATATGGTATACCTGCAAAACTTATAAGGCTCATAAAAATGATATTAAGAGATACTGCTGCCAAAGTTATGATTGAGAATAAAATGGGAGATACCCTTGATGTGGCCTCAGGAGTAAGGCAGGGCAATGCATTATCGGCGACACTGTTCAACTTGGGACATGGCAATTATTGAAAAAAAGAGGCAGACCGAGGAGCTGCTGGAAGGATGAGGTGACAAGAGATGCTGTAAAGTTGGGTGTCGTAAATTGGAGAAGTGCTATCAAGCACCGTGACAGATAGAGAGATATAACCCAGAAGGCCAAGGGTCACAAAGACCTGTAAAGAGAGGTAGTAAATGAGTATATTAATATACTGAAAATTATGAAACATACACACAACAAAAAAATAAACATTAAGTATCAGTTGGGTAGTCATTACCCAACTCAGTATTTTCACTCCATTGACATTGGCCTGTCTTATTTTCATTTATACTTGTATTATTTCTTGCTTTTTGCTCAAATGTGTAAATAATTACTAAAGATGGAAGTAATAATTGCCACTTTCACTAATTTAAAGATCAGAGATAAAAAAAAATTATAAGTTTTATAAATGAAATTAAAATCTAGATACTTACTGAAAAGGATGATTTATTGATACATCCAAATTCTGAAGTTCGGCCCAAGTTTTCCTTTGTAGTTCACCAGTGGCACTAGTTAATCTATCAAGCTCATTATCGTGAAAAAGTATAGGAACCAAATCTTTGGTTAAGACCAAATCAAATTCAGCACCTATTGCTCCATTCTTATAACACTAAAACAATAAACCTACCATAAAAACACTGCGATTAGAAACAGACATTCATTGGGTTCGTTAATCACAAAAACTGAACATACAACTTCCAAGGCTTCTAATGTATTTTCTGGTGCATCCAAACCAGCAAACCTATGGGCAATGACAGGCATTTGTACCCGATGATCTTCCTTTTCATCACAGTCATTTTCATTAGTATACTCAGGTATAAGTGGACGTCCTAAAATTTCTTCGGCAATTTCTAAATTAGGTTGAGGTATTGAAATTTGTAGAAGAAAGTAATATGTGGCTACCGGTCCAATAAGAATAACGAGGAGGAAAAGGGGATTGGTAGCTTCAACAGCAAGAATGAATATACCAAAAAAATATGTCCACAACGAGACACAAGAAAATGCCAATCGGGAGTCGATAGGATTAATACTGTTAACTTCGAGAGGCATTTGTAATTTATCTCAGGTACAAATACATAAATCCCATCACCTGACAATCCCCGATTCCTCCCTTCAAAATTTGCTGATAATCCAAATAAACAAGTGATAAAAATCAGTGTTGTGCTGTGAACTACAGTAGAGAAAAAATTATTTTCCCATAATCTGAATATTTCTCTTTTGAATATTTTTTTTTAGTTATTAAAAAAATTTAAATATTATTAATTACATTATTTAACTTTTAGTATTAGTCAAATGACAAAAATCTATTTTTAAAATATCAGCTCCTAAACATTGAATTACGTTAAGAAAATATTTCTACATACAGTAATTAAATGAACAACCTATCTCTTCATTGAATACAAAATTTTTAATTTAACTTATTTTAGATTTATTTAACAGGTATAACAACGTATTAACATATTAATATTATTTTTTATAAAAATACATTGTTATACCACAAGATTGCCGACAATTGGCATTATTGGAGAACTAGTCATTCTGTAACTTGTGTTTTGAATAGAAACTTAAATTTTCATAACAATGGGCAACTTAGTTAATGAATTTAATCTGGAATCAGGCCAGAATGTTTTATTAGTAAATAGTAGAGAAGCAGACTCAAGTGATATTGTAAAGAAAGTTGAATCCATTAACAATTTCGTACATCCTGGTGGTGTTGTCAAAGTTGAGAATGTTGGGAGGTTATCTTTAGGTATGATTATAACTTTTAGAACGCTTTTAACCCTAATTTATATGTAACTAATTTATTCCATTACAGGTGATCATAAACCTTCGAGTTTTGATGTCATTATCTCAGATGTTGTGGCTCCAAGAACTATTCAACATGACAGTGATCTGTTTGAAGTTTATCTTACTTATTTAAAACCTCAGGGCAGATTTATTATACAAGAAGCAGTAAAGTCTCTGGATTCCTTAACATCAATTCTAAAATTAAATGGGTTCAGAAATATATCTGAATCTAAAAATATTGTTGTTGATGATGATGAGAAAAGCAAATTATCAGATGTTTTGAAGTCTGAAACATTTCACCTTATTCAGATTGAAGGCCAAAAGCCCAATTATGATGTAATTATTTTATCTTTTTCAAGTGTCCTTCCTTATCCTTTTTATTATGGTTCTTATCAGTAATTCTTAATTTTAGGTAGGTTCATCTGCTAAAATTAATCTCCCAGTTAGTGACAATGTTGCTGCTGTTTGGAAATTAGATGACACAGTTGATGATGATATTATAGATGCTGATGATCTCCTTGATGAAGAGGATCTAAAAAAACCAGATCCAGCATCATTAAAAGGTAATATGAAATGAAGATTTTTCATTTAGTTTCGTAACTAAAATTTAATTTCGATCAAACATATTCTAATTCTCTTCTACCACTTGAAGTCTATCAAACAGAGCGAAATTGTTCTATAAAACCTTGAACAAATTTGATTCTATCAACCAGAGTTAAGTAAATCATTTTTGTTACTGTAGTCTAAAACCAGAGTCTCCAAACTGTGCCCCACAAGCACCTTCAATTCGGCTAGCGAAAGTTTCTTTGCTTAGTTAGTGAAATTGAATAAAATTAAGTAAATAATTCAAAAATTAGGTTATTACAACATTTATTGCTTGAGTTGTTTCTCTGAAAAAGCTCATTTCACAACTGAAGTATAGAACACGTTTTTGTTTTTTTTATCACAGGTCCTGGGCGGGCCTGTGAGGGTCTATGTGGTCCTTGGGACTTAGTGGTCTCAATGTAGCTTATGAACCAATACGTTTGGAGACTCCTGGTCTAAAAGATGAAATGGCCAAGCATGTAGGGGCTAAAATGCCTAGTAACTAGTAATAACATTTTAGATTCAATTCCCACCTGACCTAGTTTTTAATTGCCGATGGCCGCAGGCAATGCATTTTGACATTCCCACTCTGGTCAGTACACGACCGCAACCTCTCTATCAGGAGTTCTCAAACTGAGTGTTACCAACATATGCTAGGCGTGCTGTGCCAATAGTATTTTAGGTTCAGATTGTGATATATTTAAAAAATTCATTCATTTACATTTTTTCGTATCAGAATTAAAATTAATTAAATTTAAGATCGTACTGGTAAAAATGTTATTTAGCTTATAAATATTGCAACATAAATGGATAGAGATTCAAATATATTCACTTTAATAAGCTACAATTTTTTTTTTCAGTCTGATAAGGGTGTCATAAAAACTTTTTAGCACAGAAAAGACATGGTAAAAAAAGAAACGCTTCTTCAAACTGCAGTGTCAGTTCATTTTGATTTTTCCTAAGCTACTGAAGCCATCTTAACTAGTTATCCTTCAGAAAGGCTTCCATTCTATTGTTTTAAATTTGAGACTGGCCTGGTTGGTTGTGTTGTGAATAGTATCTTATTTAGTTCTCCTATTGACATTTTGTAATAATTCATATACTTGACCTCTTTTATCCAATATTAAAAGTAAGAACTCAGAATTCAGAGGAGTACGAAATATTAAAAATATCAATTTGTAGGTGACCATCTTCATCTTTTTGTAGATATCTCTGGTTAAGATAGTCTTGCCAAATTGTGTCAATCCCTGGCCCTGTTGCTCCTGTTTCTTCACCTCCAATATGTGTTGAGGTGAGTACCCTAATTCTTAAAGCTTTTCATCCTGTGTCCAGATCATCAGCAAATGCAAATACATATTTAAATGCCCTGGCTGAATACTAAATTTCTTCTTTATGTAAGATCCAGGATCAGTATGAATAAATCAAATATTTTACCGCAGATAAAAATAAATAAGTTATTAGGAATTAAGTTAGAAGTTTTGTGGGATATGTAAAGAGCAATATCTTACAATAAAGTTATTAGTCCTATGTTGAAATGTACATAACTATAACTTTGTAATTTAACTTTAAATGATATGTGAATGAACTAATGATCTCATGTTTTCCCCTAATATAGTGGAATGCTTTCATATTTTTTAATAAACTATGTATTCAAAACAATTTTAGAACTGACTACTTTCTTAATTGATAAATTAAAGAACTAAATCTTTCGATTTCTTACCAGTTTTGTGTGGCTGTACAAATAACTAACAATAAATACACACATCAAATAATAAATAATATGCAAATAAATATATACATTGGGTTCTCAGATATTTTTGAACCGTTAGAAGCAACACATGGCTAAATACTTATGGCAGATTACCGAACATATAATTCGTTAGTTTTGCTTGCAATTAGTGGGAAACATAGCCAAGTGAAGGAAAGAAGAAATAGTCAAAGTTACTGAAAAATGATAACTAAACTTCGAAGTACGCGTTTCTTCTGTTCTTACTTACTGTGACATAATAATGGTGTTATTTTCTTCATCTTGAACAGTTAATCAAGTAGTACTGCAAATCTCAAATATTTAATGAGACTTCTTGGGTTTGATGGAGAAATCTGCAAAGTTGGGAAGATTGGGGTCTGGATAAAGTAAACTAATGGTTTACTAATGTTTAAAACTTAATTTATCTAAATTTCTATCTATTTAATCAAATTATGGACCAACTTCAAATGTAGGTAAAGTTTCATCGTTTATTGGAATATTTCTTTTGAATACAACAATATTAATCTTTTTTCTTATTTCTGGGAAGTTGTATGATATTCATTGTTATTTGACAATGATTAGTTCCAATTGAATAATTTGTTGTATTATCAAAATTGCATGTTTACAAGTTTATGTTTTGGGATATTTACTCCCATCTTCAGAACCACAATCCCAATGATCTTGTGGATACATGGCTAAAAAAATTTTTTGAGTTAAAATATTGTGCATGTTACAATACATGTCAGAATTTGGTTGTTACAATAAATTTGTAATTACCTTAAAACTAATGTGCTCCATCGTCAGTTTCTAATTCATGTTATAATAAATCTAGGTATATAACATCTAGAGCAACATCTAGCTTTTAGACTAATTATTGGGTGTCTGCCATAGTGAATACAATTGACCTTTTTTTATCTGACTGTTTATTTTTATACTATTGTTGTCAATGTTTATTTTTTATGTAGCTGCAAATTCATATCTATTAAATTTTAATTTTGTTTAATATGTTCGTCTAATGTGTTCCTAAATGTTTAGTGTCTGTTTTATAATTTACTGTTGTTCTATTGTTTTTGTGATGTTTATGGCTTCAAGTAATTACCTATTGGTGTTTTTTGTTCTGTGCCTAATATCTGTGGTTTATTGAAGTTAAATTTATGATGTAATCTTATGCTGTGATTATTTTGTCTGCTGTGATGTGCTAAAGCTGTTGTGTTTATGTTTTTAGTATTTTTACAGTTAGTAATATGTTGTAAAATTCTGGTCCCTAATTGCTTGGATGTTTCACCAATGTAGATTTTGGGGCAGTTTTGACAATTTAATTTATATATTACATTTTTCTAGTTTATTAAGTCTATTTAATCCTTTGTATTGGTGATGTGCCTGCTCAGTTTCTTATTATTATATTGCCCGAGTTTAATTTCTGTTGTCATAATTTTTGAACACGTTATTAATTTTGTTAGTAAGTTTGAGTATGTATGTCATTTTCTAGTAGTAGTTAAAGTCCATTTTGTTTGTTTGTGACATGTTGTCCTGATTGTTCTCGTTTGTTGGATTTGTTTTTTCAAAAAATTGGGTGATGAATTGTTGTGTAGGTTTCTTTATTGTAATGTTTTCTTTTGGTGTCTTTTGTATTGTTTATATTTTGGTTTTATTTTCATCATAGTTTAGTGTTGTATGTAATCGACTGTTCCAAAGTTTGTTCATTAAGTTTATAGGGTAAAAGTTCTCGATAAGTATTTTGTATATTTCTGTTTTTACTTGTGGAATTTAAGGGTTGTCAGTAAGTTCTATTGATTTGTGTATTAGGTTCTTGGCTGTATTAATTATTTGATGTTTGGAATGGTTTGAGCTAAAGTTAAGGATTCTATTACTGGCTTTCTCTTTTTTTGTCCATTTGGTAAGTATCTGTCCTCTGTCCAAAATTATGTCCATGTCCAAAAATCTGAATGTTGTTTGTTGCTTTTTCTATTGTAAATCTGATTCTTTTGTTATACTGGTTGAAGCTTTTCATTTTCTTTTTTTTATTATAAGTAGCAAGTCATCTATGTATTTTTTTATTAACAGTGGTTTTTGTTCTAAGTTAGTTAGTTGTGTCGTGATCAGTTTGTTTAAAAATATGCCACTTAAATTCGCTGACAGAGTACTTCCCATCCTGACTCCCCAGAGTTGTTTATAAAATTCATTATTGTATTTGAAATAATTATTTCTTGTACAAAGATTTATTCCTTCGATGAATATTCTTTTATCTTTGATTTCACTTTTTATGCTGTCCCAGTTGTCATCTATAATTTTTATACATTCATCTAATGGGATATTAATAAAAAGTAATTCAGGGTCTAAACCTCACCAATTTTTTTCACAAATATAAGTAAAAACATAGTAACAGTAATGAAATATTATATTCCAGGGTAATCATGCAACTAGGAATTTGATAGCGCCCATAGTTAAATAGAAAAACCAGTATAAAAGACTTATTTTTATTCACTTCTAGAACTAATAAGATTACTGAAACAAGTGAACCAATGAAATCCTATATAAATATGAAATCAAGATAAGGATTTCTAAGATTTTGCAAGAACATCAAAATTGTCTTGTTACAAGACAACAGCATTCGTTAATATTTCTTAAGTTTGGTCGTATCATGCAAGAAGCAAGTCATAAAACCAATTTGATCAGCAACAATATCCCTAAGACACACATTCTACAAGTTAAAGTGATATTTTTGGTCATTTATAACTTTATTCCATAAACTAAAGGCAGTAATAGAAACTTTATCTGAATTTACGACTTAGTCGCACTCTAAAAGAACCACACACAAAATAAACAGATAATTGACTTGAAAAGGTCCTATCTGAACTTAGAATCTTGTTTCACTATAAAAATGCATTCTGGAATAACAAACTTCTAACTGCAAAATTTCTAAATTCAAAATCATGTTAATAATTGGTACAATTAAATCAACAAATTGAAATATAAATCACCCCTTCAGTTATTGCAGAACCAGAATTGTTTGTCTTAGCAACAAAATATTCATGTCTACAGCAAATCATAATATGGAAGCTCTTTTTCTCAAAATTATAGTAAATGCGCTTAGAATCTTTTCAAACCAAAGGCCATTATATGTAATATATGGTAAGGGGAAGTTTGCAATCATGAAAATTATCAAATCTGAATTTTCAATGAAAAAATATGTTTTCAGGTCCCCTGAATACCAAATAACCAAGGCCATTGAAGTGTGGTGTATATGTGAATAGCCTGGCTCAAAAACATAAACTACTATATTACTTATAATTTTTGTGATTTCAATAATAATTATTTCACTTTTCAAGTTTAACCAATAAATTAATATTCACGTATCTGTATTATTAATTCTGTTTACTTTGTTTATGTTTTTATCGATTATTCTTTGACATTTTCATTTAATGTGTAGTGTGTGGTACAACTGGAAAAAGAAAAGCTTGTAAAAATTGTTCCTGTGGCCTCGCTGATGAACTTGAAAAGGAGGCCAGTGCTGTGAAAGAGACACCTAAATCATCCTGTGGCAGTGTAAGTGAATTAAAAATAATAAACAGAAAAAAATAGTTAAATCTTCTTCATATATCTTTAGATGTACATAATTATTTTTTTTTTTTATAATTCACTAAGAGTCACTTGTTTTCAGTGTTACCTTGGAGATGCCTTTAGGTGTGCAAGTTGCCCATACCTTGGTATGCCTCCTTTCAAACCTGGGGAGAAGATTCAGTTATCAGGAATCCAGCTGAAAGCAGATGTTTGAAGCATATGAAAACTTAATGGAATAAAATAGCTCATTTGTTTTTGTAATTAGTAAAAAATGATTTCCTTTTATCTTGATGTGTAAGTTATTCTAATTATGTCAAATATAAGTTAAAGGCTGTATAATTTTTTTCAAAATATATTTTTCTTTACAAAGAATTTTTATTAGAATTTCATGAATATGAGCGATTTTAATAGAATTAGTGAATTGAAGCTGGCTTATTATTTGACAGTACAAACAAAACTTTGATGTAATTTTCTTCTTGTGAGCTATCAGGCTAGCAAGGAAATTTTAAGTTGTTTTATCCAGTTTTGTAGGAGCAGGGTAAATGAGTTTGTTTCATGCTCAAGATTCTGGGTTCGAGTCTAGCTGTTTATTCTAATCCATCAGCCATGGATGGACATCCACCCTTCTAGAAACACTAAACTGTCAATAATGGCTTTTCTGTATAACTGTAGAAAATAGTAGGCTCTGAAATAGTGAATTAGGTCTGTCTAATCGGTGCACTGGATGAATGGGTTAAATTATGAAGTTTACACATAAATCTAAGAAGTTTATTCATCTGCAAACAAAATCAGTCTGCCACCTGATATATTATTATTTAAATTAAGAAGTTGTGTTTTAATACAAAACAAGATATTGATTTATGCAATAAATGAATTTTCCTGTATACTAAATCAATAATTTCTAATCCTAATTATAAATTATAAATCCTATTTTCTCTCTGTAAATGTAGACAATATCAATGTTTTCACCAGATTCTGAAGGCAGCCATATGTTTCCATTCTGGAGGCTTAGTTAGAATTACTTAATGTTATTTTCAATGGCAAAACACTGATTATAACTGAACCAGCTGAAAGTATATTCCTAGTTTGTAATACCAGCATAACACAATAATGAACATTTAATAGAGTGGTATGTCTGTGAGTATTTATGGGACTACTTCATAAGAAAGCCAGCTCTTTTGCTTTATATTTAATCAAAATCATTAGCAATTTTTTTTAACGTGACAGGAGTGAATGGTTCCATTTTAAAGACCCGTTATATTGAATATATCTTTTGGAATTTATGACAGTACAGTTTCAGCTACTGGCGAAAGGGCCTATTATGAGGCTCCCGTAGCTGACACCCATTAAATTTCCAATTCCTTCATCAAGAGAGGTTAAAAACATAATTTAAAAAGGAAGATGATTTGGGATAAATCAAAGTAGTTAAAGAGAAAAGGACAAACATAAGGTATGGTATCCTTAGTGATAGATGATCATTCCTGTGACACTTAAGTGAACAGTGAGGGTCTTTTCTAATTTGCCACTCATAAAAATATATTTACTATGTATATCATTTTATTTTTATATATAGTATTATATTCCACCTTTTACACTTTGTTATGTTTATTCTCATTCGTAATGTTTGTACATTATATAAATTCCTGAACCTTTGTATTTACACTTGTAAAAGTGAATACGGCAGTATGATTAAAATGAATACGCTTAAATTTGCAAAAGTGAATGCAATTTTCACACAACCTTATTAATGAATACTCTTATTTATTAAAAAAAAAATTATTTATTTACAAAAATATATTTACTATATATATATAATTTTATTTTATATATAGTATTATATTCATCCTTTTACAATATGTTATTTTAATTATGTTACAAGGTATTATATTATGTTAATTATCACTTGTAACGTTTGTGTGCAGATATTTTTGCACAATCTTATTTATTAAAAAAAATATATTTATTAAATTGTTTGCATAAAAAAAATATATTTACTATGTATCCTATTTTATTTTTATTTATAGTATTATATTCTTCATTTTACAATATATTATGTTAATTATCACTCGGAATGTTTGTATGTAATATAAATTCTCAAGCATTTTTTTTTTTATTGGGTCCAGAGTGTGGGGCCTCGCCGGTACCAGAATGGAAAGCCTACGTCTACGATCCTAGACCGACAGACTTTTCGGTGCACTGTTTACTTACGGGCTGCTAATGGCAATAAAGATAAGTTTAATGGACGGCCAGGGCAGGTACAACACTCGGAACAATACCCTGGAAATTCCATCGGAAAATACGTGTACAGGACGGACAGACTTGAGTTGTAGCAAGGAAAGGGGTTAAGAGTTGTCAAATTTGAATAGTGACCTTTCCGGACCTGCCGTTCAGTCTGTAATGTGTGAATATATTTGTTAATGTGTTAAGTTTTGCATGTAGAACAATGTATGAAGTTGATAGCGAAACTGAGTCTGTTTGTTTAACAGGCTCTTGTAATCTGGATGATAGAGATTTTTTTTTTCACAAGAGTACCGGCTCTTTAAGAAATTCTAATATTCTCACCTCCTCAGAATTTTTATTGGGAAAGCGAGGGAGGTAATGCCCGAAGAATATAATGCTATATATAAAAATTTACTTTATTGGCAATGACGAATTGGAAGAGGCAATCTGGAGTATGAAGCTAGAGAAATCCGCAGGTAGTGATGGTGTGACTCCTGAAATGCTAAAATACATGGGGCCGAAAGGAAAAGAAATCTTGCTGCATCTGCTAAAAATTTGCTGATGGAGACTTCACAAACTATCGTTCTCTCCAAAAATTCATAACTCATGGAAATGTGCCCCAAAATAACTCAAGATCCCATCAGCATATTTGCTCCTACAAAAAATTTGATGCCACAACTTGCGCCATGCAATCCCTTTCTGGGCATCTTTGAGCAATCTGTCATAGTCAAGACATGGAGAAATAGTCTAGTCAATGAATGCTCGAAAAGGAGGTATAAGGAAATGGCGGCGACACTATTTTTGACTTTTGGACTAGTAAGGAGGTAAACATAATAAAAGTCTTCACTCCTTGGTAGTGAGCCAGATGTGGAAGGGCCTCTAGAAGGTCATTATTACTTTTTTCATATCAAGAAAACTATCCATCGCATCAACTAAGACATTCATTTCTAAATTAATACTGATGAAATTTTTAATATGGTTGATTATATACCTTTTTTTGCTAACTCACTTATCTTCCAAGTTATCCGTCAACTATCACTAATGTGGAAAAATAATAGAATAGATATTTATTAGTTTATCTTTAACGGTTCAAAAGTTAGATCAATAATAACTATGTATATCAATTCTGAAAATTTGTAGAAAAAATAATTTTTATAATAATTATTTGACTGATCACCCCAATTATTCTTCTCTCCAATTTTTATAATAATCTTTATTAAATTGCTCCAACTCCCTATACATCTAAATCTCTATGTGTATACGTATATATATATATAAAATAACGTATATTATACAAATTTTGTTTTCTGCATATTTTCGGAATTTACATATAAAGTTTTAATTGATATAACTTTTGAAGATAAGCTAGTAAACTAATATATGTTCTTGGAAAAAATTTAATTAATTAAAGCTTTCTTTTCTACGACTTAAACGTAGAACGAATCAATCAAGAGTTAGCTAGTCAAATAAAGTAAAAAACAGGAGGAAAAAAATTTGTTTTTCCACATTAACGATAGTTGAGTACGGATATCTCGGAAACTAAGCGAAATAGGGAAAAAAATGTATAAAACCCATAATATTGAAAATTTTATCAGTTTTCATTGTGTATATAACCTCTTTGTCGATGTGATGGATAGTTTTCCTGATATAAGCGAAAACCCAGAAAAATGCGACCTTCTAGGCGCTCCTCGCCTCACCAACCACCTAGGAGTGGGGATTTTTAATATGTTTACCTTCTTACTAGTCCAAACAATATCCCAAAGTAAAAAAATTTTTGGCCATTTCCTTTTTATAATCATTCATTGACTGGATTAAAAGGATTTTCGGAACCATACCATAAGGTATGGTAAAATTAGTAGGGTTTTATAATTGAGATTGTATAGGTCGTTAAAAATTGAAATATAACATATCATGAGGGATCACGTATCTATATATATATATATATATATATATATATATATATATATATATATGTGTGTGTATGTGTGTATATATATATATATATATATAGGTCGTTACAATTAATTACATTATTAATTACATTATATATATATATATATACACACACATACACATATATATGTAAATGAATGTATGTCTGTCTGTTTGTTCTTTATGCTTTACTAAACCATTCATCCGATAGTCATGAAACTTTGGGAAGTTTTTGCGTACACTCCCGCGAAGGTTTCTGGCTTAGTACTTCTTTCTTACGATAATTTTATATATGTAAAAAAAAATCTAAATGTTTTTTTGTTCAAAGCCACTATTCTTCGAAAATTCTTCACCGATTGCTTTGAAATTTTGACTCAGCGTTGCAATCGAATTCAGGAGTGTTTTTGAACATTTTATTACCAACCGGCCTTTCGTTTCGAAATGGCGGCCGAAAAACGTGTCACTATAAACTGTAGCGCCAAAACGGCTTTAACGATTTTAATGAAACTTGGCTAAAGTCTTCCCCTTGAAAAACTTTTAATTTATGTCTATAACATACTTTCCCGAAAATAAGCTGAAAAAAAATGTTTTATTTGCCGATAACTAAAAAAGCATACAATTTTTGATTGATAATACCCATTTTCTTTTATCATGTTACGATGAATTCAAAATTTTATTTGCCAATAACTAAAAAAGTACACAATTTTCGATAATAATAATACCCATATTTATTTGAAAGGTACCTGAATTCTCTGCAAAATAAAAAAAAAGTCATCGAAATCGGACAATTCGTTGCAGAGTTATAGAGTTTCAAACATTTACTACTTTCTCTTCAGAAAAGGCCATTTCCCTTCTTTTTTTTTGTTTTGTTATTGATTAATCGAAAATTTTACAATTACTACAGTAATTGAAATTGTCATTTGATGAAGTGAAATGATTCTCCTTATGTAGGTCGATACTATTATACGCTCTTTATATTCATTTTTTATTTTCTCCCAATGCATTCTGGAAGTAATATGATACATCTAAAATATTTGATTTGCTATTACTTAAAAATATTTAACTGTCCAGTAATAATTATTACCGTTTATGTTTTTTTTAGAAATCAGTTTTTATTAATTTCAGTTTATTTTATTTTTTAATAAAGTATGTTCTCTAACATTGCGTTGGAATAAGGTTGTGCCGTTTACCGTCGTGTTTCTTTCATGAGTAAGGTTTATTTTTCCACTACAATTTTTACAACTCTATATCCAATCAAGTTGTTATTAAGACGAAGCAAGCAATTAACTATCTTAGGAGGGGTTTGTGAAATCATTTGAGGAAGGTGGAAGGCAGCTTTAATGCACACGAAATGAAATGGTAAAGCGCAATTTCAATGCATTGCCACGATTGATATTTGAAACCTTTAAAATTGAAACAGTATTATAAAATATTTTGAACAGCATGTGTTGCTTTTACATCCAACTGATGGTGGGTTTTTAATAAATATGTATAGTTTCCCCTTATATTTTATAATAGTAGATACCAAGCGCGTATTTAAATGCAACGTTAAGCCAAAATTTCAAGGCAATGGGTGAAGAACTTTCCGATATTTAAGAGTTTGAACAAACAAATATTTGCATTTTTATTTGCCGTAAAATGATCAAAAGAAAGTTTTACATTTAACAATAAATTAAATATTAAAAAGATAATAATGAAATTAAACATGAAAATATATGAGTGGCTTCGTATCAAAGAAACGGGGATCTCTGTCATTTTCAGAAAGCAGAGAAAAAGACCATTTTTGTTTATGGGTTCAATTGAAATTGTTTCTGATGATTAAGAATGACGTCGTATTCACTCTGATGATTAAGAATGTTTAAGTTGAATCATGAAAAAAAAAATCATTAGAATTAGTTTAAATATAAATTTTAAGTTTAAATTCTAATAAAAGCCATTTTACAGACAAATTAGTTTCCCAACTTTTTAATAATGACAGATTTCCTTTGGTATTAATCCACTCATATGTGTTTTCTATTTTCTTTCTTTTCCATTTTGCCAGACTAAGCCACAGCAGCGTGTGACGGGCTAGTATACTATAAAATATATTTTAATCACAGACATTACCACATAGTTATTTATACACAATCAGGTGGAAGGTGGCCTGAGCCCGGTCGTTACAATTAATTACAGCCGAATACAGATTGAGACATCCTGTCTGAACTCTTGTAAGGTTAGTAGTGACCCCGTAGGCTGACCCTTTACAAACCAAATACGGATTCAGAACTCTACCCGCTGGAGAACTTAATTTCTTTAAAATTAATCCGTAAATATATTAAAAAGTTTTAAATGTTCTAACTACGAGAATGATATTTAATTACTTCATAATTTTGACTAAGTGACGTTTTAATTTTGTTTTAAATCGCTTTTTACTGACAGACTATTCAGTCAAAAGACAAGAGGAATAAGTGTTAAGCATAAATAATTTAAATTAATAATAATAAAATAAATAAGTAATAAGGGCTAATATTATAATAAAATAAATATTTTCCTTACAAATAAATTATCTTTAGTACACTCAAACCTATAATACACATTACAAATAATTCACATAACATTTATTTATTAAAATTTAAAAAAAATTGTTGCTAATTATGTGCACACTGGTGAACATAAATTGCTTAAAATTAATTCATAAATATGTTAAAAAGTTTTAAATATTCTAACTTAACGCAAGGATTTTTTTTTTAAAGTAATGTGAATATTTATTGAATATTAATTTTCATAGAAAAAATGTATTAAAAAAATAACAGTTGGATTTATAAAATAAAGGTTGATATTAATAAAATTCCAAATCACATTAATTGGGAATATGTATAGTTTTTGAATTGTTTAAAACAATTAGATTTGTAAAGAAATAAGATGAGATTCACTTCTAGTTGTGCACAAAAATAAATACGATAAATTTTTACAAAACATAATTTAAAAAAAAATTAATGCTTTTTAATGATTTAAAAGCATCGTAAAGCGTCGTATTTAATTTTAATATACCTTGGTAGATAACTTAATTATTAAAAACAGACTATATTAAGAGATGTTTTTAAACGTTTGTTATTAAAAAAACCCAAAATTAAATTCGCTTGTAATATCTTCAGGTAATACTTGTATTTCTTAAGATATATGTCCATAAATGTATTAGTGTATAAGCTGTACTCTCATTAACTTATTTGATTATAAGTAGCTTTTTCTTCAAAGGAAAATCTGACTGGATTATAGTTGGAATTTCCACAGTCGAATATTCACAGTCAAAATCATGAAGTAATTAATTCTCTTAGTAATAACATTTTTGTGTGTTTCCGGATTTATTTTAAACAACTTAAGTTCCCCAGGTGAGGTTTCTGAATCCGTTTAGGGTTTGTAATGGCGCGGCCCGATGCACGGGCGGATCTACGGGGGGGGGGCTTTCGGGCTGAAGCCCCCCCTTCCCCCTCAAAGGTAAAATATAGGCATGTTTTATCGAAAAAAATATTAAAAAAGAATCTCTTAAAGTATTATTGTTTGTGTAATTATATTTAAAAGGGCTTTAGGAATCACTTAAACACCATTTCATACAGGTAGTTAGTTTCTTTCTTTTTTTCCAAAGTAATTATCGTTATTTTTATGAAAAAAACATCTTTCGGGCTGAAGCCCCCCTCCCCCAAAAATTAAATCCTGGATCCGCTAGTGGCCCGATGTAGAGATATGAGACCCTAGTCACTGTTCATTCCTTATTCATAAATTTGTTTTTAATATGTTTTGCAATTGTATTTTTAATTTATTCAGGTTGTAAGAGAGGGGGCAGCTGCTCCACCGTTCTTCCCTATGGATACGTCCATGAATTTATGTGATATATTTCGAAATTTATATCAACATCTCATAAATTTTACTCATTTTATCGATTGGATTAAGGTCTAAAAGGAGAACCAAACAATTTTTTTTAGCTCTAAAAATAAATTTTTTCTTTGAATTTGTCGCACACTTAATTCTTCTACCCGGGCGTGTTCCTTCTGTTCCCCATTAGTTCTAGGGCTATTATCCAGCTACATATTTTTTACTTATTTCTGAACGGAATTTTATAAATCTCTAATTGGACGCAATAATGTTTTCAACTTCCTATTAGAACGTGAAAACATTGGGAAAGTGGGGATACCTATCTTAGTTATCCATTAGTCAAGGACGTCGAAAAACACTGTTATGATCTCCTAGTCTTGTGGGTATTTCCAGCAGTTCGTGGACTCCAACGATGAAGATACAAATATATAGAAATAATTATTTTAGGTGCATTTTTATAAATTTTCTTTTTATAGTTATGGAAGATTTCTAACAAGTTTTGCATTCGTAAATCAATATTCCGAAATTATGATCGTTCTATGTAATCGTCAAATTTTATTATTTAAAGGTAACGAGTTTTCCCCGAAAGAAGTTTCAGTGGAACATAGTTTGGCAAATTGCAGTGTCTGATTGACCGTTCCTTGACCTTAGAAAGATTAGCCGGAAATCACCTGGTTGATCCTGGAGTCAAGGTGAACCACAGTCTTGGATAATATTTCTTACTGGCTGCCTCCTATTCCTTAATATTCAATGATGAAATCGTTATTCTGTCATTATCTATAATATTATTTACTGATCTTCACAAGTGAGTATTGAAATTCACGTTTTTAAGTTTAAATCATTTAGAAATGATTCAGGTCCCTGCTCTATTGACATTTATTATTAATCTATCTGTGTTATTTACATCAATTTCCAGAAGAGCTATGTAAGTACTTCATCAGAGTACCCATCTCTCAAACACTGGGAGGCACTATCCAGAAAACTATTTTCTACAGTGGTTCTACCACAGAATGCGGATCCTGTTTCTTACAGGCATTTATTGCAAGTTAATTTTTTATTAGTTTCTATGAACAACAAATTTTACCATGCTTAGGTTATTTTAGTTAGTGATTTTTATAATAAAATTAAACTTTATTCATTCTGATAGGTGGTTGGAGTAATTCTGTTAATATAATTTATAGCATTTCATACAATCATTACTACTTGTAAATAAAATATATTTTTGTTGCTCGTCAGCCTAGAAGAATATAAAATAATATTCATTATTTTCTTTTATCTTTGTTACTCTTTGACCTTGACTGGGGATGACCTACAATGTAGGTCAATTTTTTTTGATAATTTAAAAAACAAAATCATCTTTTCATGTTCAATAAACTTTATAAATTATTCATGATATTTCATTTCATTTTTTGAAGCCTTAAATGAAATATCATGAATAATTTAACAAAGTTTATTGAACATGAAACTTTTTAAATTATTCATGATATTTCATTTAAAGCTTCAAAAAATTAGAAGAATGAATTTTGAATTTTTTTTATTTTCAGACATTGTTACTGCGCTGCCTGAAGTTAGAGAAAAACGTCAAACAAAGTGTCCTAGGTTTGTTTTTTGTTTTTGGATGTTTTAATTTTTAAAATAGCCTGACTATGATTGTCAATGCGATAATTGAATTATACTTTTTATTTTTAAAGTGATGTTACTATCTCTTTTTATCCAACTTGTTCATCAGTTGAGTCTCAAATCGGAACTGGGAATAGATGTATAATGATTAGCATTTATTTATTTATTTAAAATCTTTGAGTTATTTTTATACATTGAATATATATGAATGTATATTTTTTGAAAAATATATATTTGAAAGAAATATATAGGGTACCTGGTTTCTTTCCTTACTGCTCTACTTCTGCTATGAAATCCCAGTTGATTTACTACATATCCTCTTTTAACATTTGAATCAACAGACTAAATCTTTACTACTCTACAGAGAGATAATTCGGCATAACTCTGGGTCTTAGCTAAAGATTTTCTTCATATCATTTATTGCCCACACAAACAAAATATTAGAAACACAATCCAAAATTAAACGAAAAATTATTGAAGCATCATGGTTTATTTCAAATCACACCATACAAAGTTAGGTGAGCATTTCAATAATAAAATCTCACATCCTTTACATTGTTACGGGTCATTGCATATCCATCGATCAGATAATAAGGTGCATATCCATATAGTTCAAGGGCCAATGTTAAAGGTAATTCAATTCAAGTGTTATTTAACTATCATTATTATGGCTAAAACATTATTTAATTAAAATCATTTATTCAAAATTTAATCAAATTAATTGTTTTTGTAACCATTTGTTGATCAAATAATTCTGGACCAACATACGTACGCAATGAAATCATATACTTTTCCCCTTTCTTTAAATTGAATTTTCTTTCAAACCTGTAAATTCCAGTTGAATCAAGGATTTTCATCAAATAATAATATAACTTAATAATTCAAAACTAAAGAAATATATGTGCAGAAGAAGCATTCGTTAATTTATATTATCAAGTGATTTAGACTTTGTAAATTTGATAGCTTAAATGGTCCCTTAAAATTCAAAATAATTATGTCCCTTGTAGTGATGGACAATTTCTCTGCCCTGATGGAGTATGTATTGATGAGATCCATCTATGTGATGGATATGGTGATTGTTGGGATGAAATTTTTTTACCTCCAGAACAGAGGACTAACGTGACTTCTGATGAAACAGCTTCTCTCTGCATCAACAGAAGGTAATTATTTTTAATATACTTAACAATAGAAGAAAATCTAAAACTTGTATTTTGTTTTTAGAAGTAAAAATTACAATGAAGAAGTATTGATGACATTCTTTATTAGTTTGCTAGATAAGACTGCATTACAAAAAAATCTGGTGCGTTGCACGCATCATACAACTTTCACTTAGCACCCTCTTCTTAGCAGAAATAAGTATTTCCAGAAAAAGGGGAAGTGAAAATAAAAATTATAGACGCTATATTTATTTATATTTCATTGTGGGTATTTTTATTTGTGTAAGTACCCTTACATATACAAATTTTAATATTTATATCGCTGTAATCTATTCAATTAAATATTAAATAATACCAACAATCATATTTATAAAGACCGCATATCTATATTTATATAATATTGTTAGAGTTGGTATTATATTAAGCTCATGCTATGGAAGCGTGTCGTAATCTTTTGGACGAGTTCGGATGTGCTTGTATTCCTTTGGTTCCTCAATTACAACTATTCTCCGTTACGATCTCATATTTTTCCTTTAGTTAATTATCAAATTCTTTCATATTTTATATTTAGCTATCTTTAATATTAGAGATTAATACGAAATGGTCAATTGTTTCAAAAAAAAAAAAATTAAAGGTACTTTAGAGGAAGCTAATATTGAAAATTAGCCACTTAAGCCCTGTTAGAGAACATCAATTAGAATAAAAACCACATTTTATTTAAAATAGCTTAATTTTACACTGATATAATGAATTTAATCAAAATTGTTTTAGCCGTTTTTGAGAAAATCATAAAAATGTGTTTAGTCCATAATACAAAGTGCCACTTCTGGTCAGCCGATTTTGAGGAAAAAGTTGCTGTAACATCCCTAGTATATAAAAACCTTAAATATGAAATTTCACTTTCGTATAACTTTCTGTATTTGAGCTAGACTGTTAACACACACACAGACCATTTTGTGGGACTTGTTTATTTGGACTCAGGAGATCTCAAAACGTGTATTTCCGTTGAAAACTGAGATTTGAAAATTTTCACGATCGCAATACTTTCCTTCACTATATATTTCATATCTAGGTAAGTGAAAATAAAAAAAAAAAGTCCATTTTATTTTAAGGTGTTAAGGAAAAGCAAAAGTTTTCATAATTTTTTTTCAAATAACACAAATTAATTTTAATGTTTCGCTTATTCCAACTGTTTTAATTTGATTTAGTTTCTATTTTAAGCACTTTTAAAGAATGTTGTCATTAAACAAAATAAAAATTGCCAATTATTTTTGATTTCCATTATACCTAACTGAAATGGAGCATTATTAATTTTATGTAATTTGTTTTCATATATTATTAATTAAGCATAGAAATACACCCAATGACGCATTGTTAAGATAATTTTTGCTTGTATCACACTAATTATTGTGGTTTCCATTTATTACATCACACAAAAAAAAAAATTTCTTATAAAAAGAAAGGTACTGTATCTAGTAGAAGTATTAAGAAATTTATATGATACAGAATTGTCACATTAGTTTAACTTTAAGATTAGACAAATGAACTTAATCATCATTAAAAATTTTTAATTTTATCAATACCAACTATTTTATATTACAATATTTTTATAGTATCATACACACAAGCTATATGTAATTTCTTGCTTAATTGATTTGCCTGACTATTACTTCTTAATTTCAAACATAATATCACCTTATCAACAGATGCCCGAAGTTTACTTTCCAGTGTGCATATGGAGCTTGCATAGATCAGGAAAAAAAATGTGATGGCTTTCCTGATTGTTATGACAAATCTGATGAAGATGAGGAACTTTGTCGCCAACACTTAGATGTTAAATACTTATCTGGAGGTTCCAATGGTTTGTAATTCCTCAATTAGAATGTGGTTGATATTAAGATTTTACTTCTTTCACCATCTGATATTAAACTAATAGTTTAGAATGAAAATAGTGAGAGAAAAATGTTAAAATTTGAGAGTGATCTACTATGATGTATTAGTGAACTTTTCAAACGCTTTATTCAGATTTATTTTATTTTACTTTTTAGGAACGTGTGAAGTATTTAGTTCACCTAATCTAATATTAAACTGTACAATTGCTGGATACCCTGTTAGCTGCAATATTCCATCAAACAAAGGCACGAGAATGGTTATGAGATGTAAAAATGGCTTTCATAAACAATTTTACAATAGTTTCACTGTCGAAACAATCTGTTTAGAAAATGGAAACTGGAGCCCTCGGCCTCGTGATGATTGTACAGGTATGCTTAAGCTCATTATATTTAATGCTCTGGGTCAGCAAAAACTTAAATTTTGCAGTTTAAAGTTACTACTAGTTCATTGTTTTGTTTTTTACCAAAAGGGTTAACTTTAACTCGATTTGAACTGTTGATAACACTGGAAGTTTTGTTCAAAATTTTTGTAAATAACATGAAACCCTTTTTAATAACAAACAATGTTCACCATGATTATTTCTATTAGGTTTTAAACTTAAATCATATCAAACCACCCATACTCAGCAAACAGTGAACATATTTTTTTTGTGATCACCTGATTATATTTTGCACCTTCAAAAACCCACAAAGGACACTAGAAACAAATGTGAATGGTTTTTTTCATTACAAAAAATTATTTGGCCTACTTTACTGTAAGCTTCTTTTGGTTTTTGTTATATTTCAAACATTTGAATCGGTTTAATATAATCATAAATATTTTTACCAAAAAAAAAAAAAATCTATTGATGTATATTGATATACCTAGATCAGGGGTCTCCAAACTACGGCCCATGAAAGTTTCTTTGGCCACATTGTAAAATTTGAAAAATATAAAATTTAGTAAATCACTCAAAAACAAGGAGACTACAGCTTTTATTGCATGATTTTTTTTTCTAAGAGATTAATTTAAAAACTGGAGCATCATTTATAGAGTTTTTTTTATTAATTTTATCACTTGCTATGGTCCGAGGAACTTAGTGGAGGTATTAATATGACCCGCATGACATAAGGGAAGTCTCAATGTGAACGTTTGGAAACCCCTGACCTAGATATCCTTGCAAAACAAAAACAGAAAACAATAATATAAAAAATGTAAGTTTTACAAAATATATTTTTTCATAACTCCTAGGATGCATTAGTAAGAAACCTCAGTCATGGGTCTAATATTTTTCAACCTAGTATCACCAAAAAAGTTTTATTTAAATACTTGATCTCACCTCTATAACTTCCTGTTATCAATGTGTTCAGTATGAGATTGACTGATGCAGTTAAGGGAATAATTGATAACTTAAAGAAAAAAGGAATTGGAGTGATACTTGAGAATGCCACTTTCTGAAGAATGAGTAGCAGTTTTTTTTTTTTTTTGGGCACAAATTTTGACATTTTCAATGCAAAAATATTTGTATCAAGAGGAATGAAATAATTAGTTGAATGAAGTTTAAATAGCCTTCTGTCAATTAACTAAAATAATCCTGTCATTTTGTAGATATACCAACATATTTTTAACTATTGAAAAAAAAATCTGTTAACAGGTTCTCTTATTTATTAAAAATGAAATGTATTAATTTTATTAAATGATAATTATTTGGTATGAAAATTAGTACGTTAAAACTACCAAGTGTATTGACTACATTGATACTTAATATTGATTAAGAAAACATTTAATTCAATTACTATCAATTGTAGTAATTTTTAGTTTAATAGTTTCTTTTTAATTATGCTTTATAGTCTGTGGAAGAAGGTACAGGATTGGTGACTATACTCCACTAATATCCTATGCACAGAATACAAATTATCTCGAGTATCCTTGGCATGCTGGATTGTATGAAATAGAAGAAAGTAAGACAACGTACTTATGTGGTGGCAGCATAATTCATCCAAAAGCTATTTTAACTGGTATGTGTAAATTAAATGATTAAAAATAAGCAAATTACAATTTTTTTTTATTTAGAAATTATTAATTGGTGTCTATAAATGACTTATTGTTGTCTAAGAGATGTTGATGCTATAAAAACATGATTTGTCTATTAGTATTATAAACAACTTTGAATTGGATATGAATATAACCGCTAAGCTATAGGTCCGAAAAAAAACAATACAGTAGGCTCTCTCCTACTCAATATTTCATGTGTTCTACTTTGTCAATAATATCTATGTATGTATTAAGATTGTGTCAATACAATACTTACTACTTTATATTAAGAGTTTACTGTTTAAAATTGTTTTCACAAAATCACTTAATAATAATTTATATATATAATATATATATATATATACAATTTTAACCCATTTTTCACTTGTAACTGCTAACCATGAAAACAAACATGTGGATCAATTTACACGTGTGTTTTTTGCAAAATGGTCTGTGTTGTCTCTAGAAGCTTTTAAGCAACTGAAATCCTACATCTGAGCTATTATGAGAGTGTTAGAATTTTTATTTGAATCTTTTATTTAATTAGGTATAATTATATATTTTTCCCTCTATTTTATGTGACAGTTATAGAAGTAAATTTAGTTGGTAATGTAATTTTTCTATATTCCAATACTTTTCAGCTGCTCATTGTGTGTATAATGAAGTTACCCACACATTGGCTGAAAAAAAATATGTGATAGCTGTGGGAAAATATAATTCATCTTGGGATTATAAGGACCCTCTTGAGGAGAGACTGCAGGTAATATTTTCCAATTTTTTTTTGGTACTGAAATTAATATTTGGCTAATATATCTCCAAAATTATAATAAGATTTTAAATTATGCTTTATAATAAATTATACTGTATAAATTTCTTCATTATCCAGTACTGATTTATAAAAACAATACAAATGTATTAAAGGTTATAAAAGATTCATTATATTAAAGAACTTTAAAAATCAAATTATTAAAAAATTTGCAAATTTTAAGAATTTTAGATACTAACAATTTCGGTAATACTCGTGACATTAATATTTGTATATGGGTTATTCCCCATTTTGCACGAATTTCGAAAGTCCAATCTCAATAAAAAACTAAGATGTAAACATTTTTTTTCATGATTCACTTCAAGATATTATACAAAATGATGGTAGCTAAAAGTGCCTAATAGAATTCATTCTGAATTGGGAAGCTTGATCATGATTGAACCGAAACCATAAAGGTAGGAAAATATAGTAAAAACCAAACTCAAAATCTAAACCATATTAGTTTTGTTATGAATTATCAAGAGATTACCTATAAGGCAGAAATCACTCAGACGAGTTGAAAAATATTAATTATAAAAAAAAATGTGTGAAAGATAAAAAGAAAAATAAGTCGTTTATCTTGTATTTGAAGATGTGGTTATTTTTTGGTTGCTGGTTATCCTATTTTACTTATATGTAGGGGTGGGTCCAGAGAGGAGGGTCGAGGGAAGGGGGGAGAAACTGCCCTAGACATCAAACTGTAGAAGAATCAACTAATTATTTATAAATGAATCATAAGCCTAAATTTTTAATTTTTTTTTTGTATTAACAACTTATTCCATCATTTCTTTCAAAACTCAATAGCTTACACTAGTGGAGCCATTAATAAAAATAATTAAGTTAATGATTGTGGAAATAAAAATCTTATTCTTGTCATAAAAGTTATCTATTTGTGTAATGGGTCACATGAGGAAAATAGAGTTTGATAATTTGAATTTAAATTTAACTGTGAAACATAATTGAATACTAAGATAAAATTAATTGAACTCTAAGCTAATAGTACTTTTTTTCTCCTCTACCTCACCTTTTAGGCTATATGGGGTATTCCTGGGGTAGGGATTAATGCCAGAGTTAAAAAACCTTATTGCCACCGGGACGCTCTTAGTTATATTATTATCTATAACTTAGTTATCAGGTTGCTGGGCAACGTGCAATGCAGTGCACACGTGTTAGCCCTCTTGGCTACTCTGCCCCTTGTTCTCACTGATTTAAACCAGCATACAAGAAGTTTAAAAAAGAGTCACAGTCAGAAGTGTCCAGCCCCCAAAATCAATGGTGCATAAACTTCCCCCTTCCTCCAAAGATATTTTATTGCTCTCCTCTCCTTAAAATCAGTGGAAACTAAAGTAAAAGTTTAAAAATCTTAAGTCATATACAATTAAATTTTCAGTGGTTTGTTCTATGTTTTCCTCTTTTCTCCAAATTTGAAATCTTTCATTTTTAAAAATAATAACCCAATCTAAATGTGAACCCCTCAAAGATTTTGATGGCACAACTTGCCCTGGCCAAAATCTCTATAGGATATTACATCATATCGTTGGAATGACCCATGTATTAATTTATTTGCTGATTATTACTATTTGTTTATTCATATAACTGTACTTTATCGACATTTTTATTTTGGTGTTCTGTTGAATCCCTAGTGTAAGGACTATTTTCTATTATAAAATTCATTCCATAAGGCATAAAGTCCATATTACAAATTTTATCAGAAGCCAATTAGCATTATTTTAAAGGATAGTTTATATTAATATTTACAAATAATAATTCTAGAAACACTAGAAAAACAAGATTCTTTCTCTGAATGACTCAATAATGAGGACTTAGTGTATCAGTGTAGTTCCAGTCAGTGTGTTGGGATAGTAAGCCAGTGTGCATGAATTTGTAGAGTAGGGATCCAATAAACATACCCAGGAGTTTTTTTATAACAAATTTCTTTTAGGAACTTCAGAAAAAACTTTGATAATGGTTTTCTGTTCAGAACCGTACCTTTTGAAATCATTGTCTTTGGGTTCAATTTTCTTCAATTAAATCTCAGTAGTTTACTTTGATGAATCAATTCGCTTCCATATTTTTGCTTCTTCTTCATCTTATTTGTTCTTGAGAAAAAATAGCTGTTCTTAAAAACTTGTTTTAATTATTATGGTGAAGCCTTCACTTTGTTCATACTTCCGCTTACATGCTGAGACGAAATCTAAGCATTATTAGTTTATTTGAAGTTTCACCACTAATCAATTTTCAACTTTAGTCTTGTTGTTTTCTTAATTTGATAATTAATATGGATCCTGTGTTGCTACCAGATTAAAAGAGTATTTATAATATCAGTTGTGAATTTCAACATAAAATTTGATAGTATTGTGTTATAAAAATAAATATATAACTTTCAGGTTAAAAAGGTCCATGTAACTGAATACTATCTAGGACTTAAAAATAGGTATGAACAGGATATCGCCGTATTAGAACTTGATCATGAAATTCAGTTTCACACTGCTGTTTCAGCTGTGTGTATCAATTGGGAGAATGATTTAAACCTTCATCTGAAACCATCTGCTCTTGGAACAGTAAGTACATCATCAAGTTTAGCTTTTTAATAATTTTAATATTTAAACAAAAAAAATACATCCCAACTTCTCACTTATCATCCTATCATATACCCAGCCCTGCAAATTTTATTAATTTGGTATGGTGCTTTTAGGAAAACTCATTAGTGCTTGATGCCTGTTAACATTGCACAGCAGGCCTCCAATCTAGTAAAATAATAATTAATTATCATTTATGATAAAATGAGATTAAGTATATATAACACTGATTGTAAAGTTGCAATTGAAGGGTCAGTTGTATAGAGGGGATAATGAACATTTTTAAATTTTTTGAAAAGTTAATTCATATTTCTACTATTAGACTAATGTTTATCATCAATTGGCACCTCTATCAACTTGAGTATTAGACCAAATGTTGAATTTGTCTGAATGGGAAGAAGAAAATTAATAATATATCACTTTTCCCATTTATAATTAAAAATAATTCGGTTTTCCTAAAAATGTCTTTATCAGCTTGACCCTTCAATTGCCATCACAAGTAAACTCTACTGTTTGACTTAAGGATAAATTATTCATGCAGGATCACTTATAAAAAAAGAAGCCTTGATATTCATGCAGTTTTGTAATGAATAACAGTATCATATCGCCAACTTACTTAATTTATGAATCCTTAAGTATTCCTAATTTAACCATAGCAATTGAGTCATGTTATTTATGTCTTAAATAACAATTTCTTTCAAAGCATTATGTAAAATGTCACCAGATGGTACCCAATAATCCAGGTAAGATATTGAATGGATCGGTCTGCAATGTATCTCATCTTTAGAAATGTATTTAATATATAAGATAAATCCCTCTCAAATAATGAACTATTTATTTAGAAATACATATGTAAATAATGTTTGTAGGTAATTTTTAATACTTTTTTCTTTAATAAAAAATCAAATAGTTTTCTCATTTAAATGACTAAATAATTGTATATTCTATCATCCATTATAATAATTTAAAAATTTCATATTAGGTTGTTGGATGGGGAAACACAGAAAAGAATGTCACAAGCGATATTCTTAGGATAGCGAAACTAAGATTTTATGATTTTCGTGAATGTAGAGACAATGCTGAAAAAGATTTTGAAACATTTATTACTCCTGACAAAATCTGTGCAGGATTAGGAAATGGTAAAGTTATAATTATATCTTTATATTCATTCATTACTAATTTTTTGTTTTTTTAAATTTTTTCATAAATTTATGATTTTTTTTATAGATACCATTGTTCAGAAAGGAGATAGTGGCGGTGGCCTCACTTTTCCAAGGCTCACCGAGAAGAATAAAGAAGAAAATTATATATACGGAGTAGTTAGTATAAAAGATCAGTCTTCCAACAAATTGGCTGCGTTTACTAAAGTCACTGAATATTTAAATTGGCTAGAACAAATTCTCAATTCAATAATTAATCAAGATTTAATAAGACATAAAATATCCAGAGGAAGAGCATGAAACCTCAAACAAACACTTTAAGGATGTATGTGTATTTTATTTATGGGACATAATTAAAATTTGATTTAATGAAATATATATAGAAAAATGATGAAAGGATTGATATTCAATTAGAAAAACGAATGGCAAATAAGTTTTATATCAAACATGATAGAAATAGAAGTGAAGCCTCTTAAAATGTACTGCTGATGTTTCAATAACTGAAAGGTATGTTTATAAAACTAAGAAAAACTTGACATCATTTCAAAAATAATTTGTATTGAAAAAATTGAATAAAGTTATCTGAAATTTTTGTTAATAACCTATTGTTACTCATAAAAATTCAATACATTTGAGACGAGGTAGGATAGCTCACTCCCTCTCATTAGCTAACACTTATATCAAAACTTTTAATCTCCATCAAGTGATTTGTTAACAAGTTTATAAATAATATAAGATAATTTAATATGAGTGAAACTATTAGAAGTCATAAAAAACAAAGACAATTTAATATGGTGTTTCCACAGATTTTTATTCTCATAAAAAGATCGCGTTAGCTCATAGGAACAGGACTCAACTCTTTTTCTGTGAATGTACTTCAACTTCATTTACTACTTTATTTTATTAATGAGAATAATAACTTGAAAATAAATTATATTTTAAAGGATAATACACATTAATTGATCATTACCAGGAAAATTTTGGTTTAGCTAAAAATTATGAAGACGTAACTTGCATTACTGAGGGGTTTCTACCTCCTGGTTCTCATCTCCTTCAAAGATATTGAAATGAGAACAAGGCTTATTTGAACGTCTGGAGAGGACAGTGAAACTAAATAGTGAGGAGGACTGAGGGCACCGGCCATTGAATTGCGGTGTGGGGAGCCTAATAGTGCACCCTTTGTAATAAATGGATTGAGTTAATTTTGAATTGAAAGTGTCCAAACTTTCATAAAGAATTAAATGAAATTTTATGTTTGAATAAAAAACAAACAAAAACAGAATTTTCTCTTTTAATAGATTATTATAATCATGTGATACCTTTAACTATGAAAGTTAATTAATTAAAGTTAACAAAAAGAATTATTGTATTTCATTTTTAAAGAAATACTTCCAACCTCAAATAAATTGGTTTGCAATGATTGTTGAATGATCAGTTTCTTTATGCCTTCATAATAATAATGATACACTATAATTTTTACATTTGTTCTTTAGCTCTTATTACCAATCATAAATTAGTTATATTCTATTACTAGCAATCAATTTCTGAGTCATCCTCTAAGAAATACCAAAATCTTAAAGTGTAGAATAACATAGCGCCTTCTGAATCTGAAAAGAAAAGATGAGTAAGTATGCTCAACTCTTCCACTACAATAATCCTCACAGCCCTCATTCTCTGTGAGATCAAATAGACTTATTAATTGCAAACATTCTTAACTTTATTTTATAAATAAAAACATATGTTGCTAAAACATTTTTTTTTTTTAATAATTCAATATGCTCTCAAACCAGTAAAGTAGTTTAGTTCACTATAACTAAAAATCACAAATCTAAACTGTATCATTTCGAGTGATAACTGATTTGTTGTTTTCAATTTATCACTTGTAATTGTTTTATTGTTATTATTCATTCATATAAGGGATACTAATTTTTTTTCGGGACATTGGAGATTGGGGAGACCGTAGTGCTTTCAGAATTCTTCTTTCTTAGAAAATTAAATTCTTATCTTTCATGAAACTGCCGAAAAATAATATTTTTTTTTTCTAATTTCTACCAGAGGACATGAAATTTGGTTGGAAATAATTTTTTTTAATTTGAATTAAAACATTTCAAAATAGATTGATGCACTACTCGAATATTTTTCTTTTGATATCTGTAATTGGTATCATCAACCATAAGTTTTTATTATATATTTTACTGCAATATTTTTTTTAGGGCTATTCTGTCAAATGTATAGTTTACATCTGTTAAAAATAAATTACTAAGGGTCTTTACCTAAAATATATTAATTTTGATATAAGTACTTTAGCGAGCCTACATTCATACCCCTGGAGGCTATGATATAATATTTGACCAAAACCAATATTAAAAATTTATTTTTAATGAAAAATTACCTATTATTAAGCATTAATCTCAGTAGAGGGACTCGTGCAGTAAGTATTTGATTATGTCAATATACTGACCTTCTGAGGAGCGTATTGAAATGATTATGATTATAAAGATGATTATGATCTGAAATTTTAAAATTTAAATTATCTTGTTAAAGTTATACATCTTTTTTTATTTAATTTGGCTTGTAAATAAAAAAAAAATTACATTGTACAAATAATTTATTACATACATTATAAAAAAAGGCGAATAGATTCATTTATTTGTACAATTTCCACCAATAAAAATAATGTTGTTCTCATTGATAATTTAACACTATGAATTTAAAACATAAAAGTAAACATTTTCAAATTTCTCATTTAAACTTATTTTATTACTGGATGGATATTTTCCTTTTTCTTTTTTTTTTCAGGATCCCTTTCTCTTATGTAGATATGTAGAAGTCTCTAGCCTTTCTTCAGTTCTGGAAAACGCCATGGGAGTCTTTATTTTTAGAAGTCTCACTTTTTAACTCCCAAGCTGTTCTTAAACTTGCTGATCTCGATTTACTCTGGACATTACTTTTTTCTGGACTCCAACAGCAACTAAACTAAACTCCCAACAACAGAAACTAATCTGTACTCTTAGATGGCCATTGATTGACTTATCAGCTATTGTTTGACTCAAACTTCTTTGGTAAATCATTCCTAACTGAAACCTTGTCATTACCAACCCCAATATTCAAACCTATTTTTATTAAATTTCTCTTGAATAAAATAAAATCTTACATATCTTTTTTGTTTTACATTTTAAATATTTTAATAAATCTTTCTAACTACTCAACCCTGTGATGCAGTCTTTAATTGATTATTAATTGTTCCAATGCAGGAAACCAGTTCTTTGGAAAAAAAAAACAGTTTTTGTTTAAATTTATTTCATATTTCTGTATTCACTTTCATACGGCAAAAAATAGTTTAGTTTTACTATTTACAATTTATAACTTCTGCAATAATATCTCACCAACCCTACTTTTTACTAAATCTAAATAAAATTAATATTAATATAAAATTATAATCAACATATTTCATTACAATGTATATATCACATAAAATCATATTGACGAAGTAAGGGCATTTCATACTTATGCTATTATTATTATTATATAAAATATCTGCTATTATAAGGAGGGATAGACGTAGGGTCAAAATGTGACCTTGAATAATCAGCTCAAAGAAAGGAATATCTTCATCCTCTCCTATTTATCAATAATGTTCCTTTACTAAAAAAAAAAAGGGAGGTGTAATTTAATAATTTGGTCTGAATAAAATCAAGTTAAGGAAAGGGTACATAACATGGTACTTTACAAATCTGAGAAGTTGAAATATCACAATAATTATTTTCCGTGACTTTGCTCTGAATCATCTTAGCAGTTACAACGATGCTTGAGAACAATTTTATATAGTTTATCTTTCAAATTTTAGTTATCTTGAATTTCAATTGATTTTATTTAGGAGCGAAACTCAATCACGTTACTACCTTATATTTCCATTGAATAAACTATTTTTTCTCAGATTTCAGTTGAAATTTATTCACTTAGTCTTATCAAATAGTGACCGTAAATTAGCTACTAAAATTTTATTAAATTTTATGGTATTAAAACTTACCAAGTGCTCTGATTACTCACTAAGGGTCTAATAGTAGAAAAAAATATAATGTAATGGATTCAGAAAGTATTCATCTGTATGCAAAAACCAACAGCACAATATCTAACTCAGTGTGGCTAGTGTGGGCTTTTTAAATTTAGAACTTAGTTTTAGGAAGGTAGCATAATAGAAGTTTTCTAGACGTTGTTTTTAAAAATAGTATTAGAATTAAAGTTAACGATTAATGAGCCATGATGTGTCCTACAACATGCAACAGAGGTCAATAAACATAAATATTTTTTGATTCATTATCACTCAAAGAACTATGGTATCTAAGTGTCTCTTAAATTAAAATAACCCTATAACAACAGTGTTCAATTTCTTTTAGTTATTTATTTAATTTAAAGGAAACAGAGTTTTTAATAGAAAATAAATGTGAGAATCATCTATTGGTAGGTATTTTTTATTCTATGGCAAGGCAATGGAATTTCAGTAATTTTTGTGCAGATCAACTGTTTACGTGAAATAATCACCAAATATAATGGATTTAAGAAAATTGTGTTCATAATGATGATAAAATTTCAAAAAAATATAGAGAATGAATCACTCAAAAAAGTGAAAAAAATATGGTAAGGTGATGGAAGTTGTAGCGTCAGAAACCAAGTCAGACATTTTCCAACAATATATCATATAGTCTGTATAGAATTCCTTTTACCTCTTAACTTCTCCGAAACCTCTACTAGTTTCATGCCAAGTTAGGTAATATAAACAGGTTAACATAGGGAACAAATTCACCTACTCAACTTAAATCTTAATTGGAATCTTTATAACACATTTGAAACAAATTTTCTAACCATTTTTGTCTAAATAGGTAACAATAGTGAAGTTTTAGGAACTAGACTTATATATTTTTATTTTCAAAACATTTGTGTGTGTTTCAAATTTAAAACTTAGCTTTAGGACAACATAATGAGTCATTTTTTAGATAGTATCAAGCACATTAAATTAAATATTAATGACCCACATGAACTCAATTTAATATGCCAGACCTTTATTTATATGCAACCAGTAGACATAAACAAACATAAATATTTATCATTGACAATCACTCAAAGAACTTGCAGATCAAAGTGTTAATGATATTGAAAATAACCCGAAAAGAATCTTATAAATATAAATAAATATATATATATATATATATACAATACTCAGTGCCAGGTAGAAAATTATTGTTCTAGGGTTTTAATTGGGGAAGTATATAAATTGTTATAATTTTTTGTTTAAATCAAATAAAACCTATAATTCACAATATACAGTCCTGACAGCTGACAACCTCAAAACTGTCAAAGAGTAAATGGCACACATTTTACCTGAAAATCATTTTCTTTTCTTTTTTTAAAATAATCTCATGCAAGGATGATGAGAAAATCAAATCTAACAGAGTAATAGTTTTTTATTTTAAATAACATGTACTTTTTAAAAACTATTAGTATTTTATAATTTATAAAGTTGGCATCTTCAGGAACACCTACTGCATAGTCATGAAAGAGGGGCACAGGATTAGCTGTGTCTCATTGGAAGCAGGATTTGACATTTGATCTTAGTGTCTCCTATGCTTGGTGTTCAGTCAGATTCAAATTAAACTAATTGGACAAACTCTTTTAAACTAACTTAAAATTGAGTTAAACTATTTTTGAAAACAGTGGTCCATTTGCTAAAATAAACAACACTAAATAACTTGCCTGCCAACCAAATTGACATTTCAGTCAAATTTATACTTTTTCAAACATGTAAGAATTGGCTACTTGTTTTGATCATTGTCAAATTCAATTTTTTCCCCCTCATATTTTAAAAATAGATAGCATTATTAAATTATTGTGCGTCCATGTTTGGATGAAGGAAGGTGACTCGATTTCCATTATTTTCCTTAATTTTATTTTAATAATATTAGGATTCATTTAACAATGGTGAATAATAGTTCAAAAGCTTTGTACCATTGTTTATATAACTAAAACAGCATTGTTTATATAAATAAAAAGGAAGATTTGTTTAAAGTTAAGGTTGCAATTCAATGTTACATAATAAATACACAACTTGAAAAATTGATATTAATCAAAAGAGAAAACATTATTACAAAATATGTATCCAATGGTAAAATAATACAAACATAGTTTGTATAATTGAATATAAAATATCAATCATGAACCACTGTTGTTTATTATATTTAACAGAACAGTTTTTATCCACTTTAAATGATATGTTACATTAGTAAATGCTATTATATCATCCGAATCACGCGGTTTCACTGAAACAATTCCATATAAATAATTTAATTCTTCTCTAGTTTCTTTGTTATAATATGGAAAAGTTAGTGATCCGCCACTGTCACCTTTATCCGGAATTGAACCTGAAGTATAGAATATTGTATAAGAAACAAGAATGGATTCCATGAAGAATATTTCTAAAAATATACAAATAAAATTTACCTTCACGAGCAATAGAACAAAACTTATCTTCTTGGAAGTATCTCCTAAAACCACCTGGAACCATTGTAAGACAGTGTGATACATCTGCATAAGTAAGTTTTGAAGTTCTTAATTCCAAACTTAATTTTTCATCTTCTGTGAAGCCCCAACCTGGAGCCTAGAATGAAATTAATTAATTAATTATTTATTTTTGTAAATGAGAACTTCTTTAGTAAATTTGTGTTCATAAATATACCAAAATCTGGAAAGTAATATATTGATCACAGATCAGTCAATATTTCTAATCTCTACTCATCGTATTTTATTTCTACTCCTACATATTGCCCAGACGTCAAAACTTGAGAAATAAAAATTGTTTTGCTGTTTTTATTACTATATTTATGCTTCAGGGAGACTTTTTCTTCCTCTTCAGCACATAATATGTCCCATTATTGTTGGGTAAGCCTAACTAAAGTTTGCTAAGCTTGTTAAATGACTTTTTTTTGCAGATAAATACAAATAAAAATAGTATTAAAAAGGACTATAAACACTTTATTTATTTTTCAATTTTGATCTGTAGGCAAAAGATTAAAAAAAAAAAAAAAAAATGCTAGGATGGAGATGGATGTCAGCTGCTTATTTGGAATTTTAAAAAAATACAAAGCATTTGAGAATAATTAATTTTAGATTAATTATAAAGCAACTGAATTAAAAACATCGTCAGCACCATGTTAGTAAGGAATATGAAACGTAGGACAGGTTAACAATTGTTACTTTAACATGGTGCTGATGACATGTTGAATGAAATACAATTCAAATATTAATTAATATAAAACAGCTTAAGAAATAAATTTAGTTATTTTGGGGGAGATGATATTGCCTGAGGGGGTCAAAGGTCTAAGGCATGTAATGGGGCCTACCATGAAAAAATACTTTCCCACCATTTAATCATGAAATGAGTTCTTTCACACAACTGGATCTTATAATTGTTCACAGAGCATGGAGACTTTCAAACTGAACTCCATAACATAAGGTAAGAACAGAACTTCATATAAATTAGAACATCGCCTAACTCAATTTTTGACTTTAAGTTGAGTAGCTAACTGGATAACTTTCTTCATGGCTGATCAACTGGTAACCATAAATATGTCAAATTTATGTTTTAAAGCCTTTATGAGTTTTAAATATACAATAACTTAAACTATTATTGACATTATCAAACAAATTAAGCAATTTCATTTGATCTCTCGTTATAAGAATTGAATTAGGCGATGTAAGAATTTATATAATGATGATACTACTATGCCTTAGCTGCAGTGGCCCAAAATGAGTGAGGCTGCTGAGCAAATCAATGTATATTACACTCTGTTGAGAGTAATATGCAGTTGAGAGGCACTAATGACTATATTCCTCAGGGATACTAGACTTTTATGTTCACACAGAGAACGATCTTCCTCAGCTTGTCATTGAACAAAATTTGACACAAATGAGTTTGTACGAGTGGAAAAGTTGAGTGAGTTCAGCCCATTTGGCTGAAGGGTGACTGCTCTTGGGACGCCACCACACAGAGGAGCCAGATGACGCTCAAGTGCATTGGGTCATCATAGTTGAATATTATTGTTTCAAAATATAATTTATTAGTAGTAATAAAATGTTAATAAATCATTACAAGCATATTAGTTTAATTATTGAAAACAATCTAATGTATTTAGTTACATAAAAAAAAAAATTCGAACCGTTCCCAGAACCAGAGGATTTTTGTACAAATCCAATTTTCCTCCCCAATCCATGCATACAGGCATAATGTAATCAGAGAGTTTTATTGTGGCATTCAATTCCAAAATTGCAATGTCATCTTTATAATGCAAAATTTGACCTTTGTAGGTATCTGTAGTATATATCTTCTTGACCTAATAACAATAAAAATAATTAACGAAACCTGTAGAAGAACAGTTTCATTTTTTTGTTGTTTAGAAAGAATGGCCAGTAAGCTAAGATAAAGAAGTTGATTAATCATAGTTTTGGGGGAACATTACAAGTAATTACAGAATAATCTTGTGACAATATTTACAAAATTAGTAATGATTTGATAAAATAAGTAATAACATTAGAAATTAGGTTGTCTTCAAAAAGTAACATAAAGCAATTGAAAGGTCAAGAAAAAAATTTGATTTTTTTTTTCCCTTCTTCATATTCTAACAACTAGAAAAATGCTGCATTTCATTGCACCAATGAAAACTAAAATCCTGCCTATACAATCAATGGAGCATAACTTCTCAATGGCTTGAATATTGCTTTAGTTGAAACTGTGCAATCACCAAGTGATCTTATGTTCGCATTTTCCACGAATTCTATATAATTCATTACTATACCAAGAACAATGTCACTCAAATTTGCATGACCAAAACATACAACATATCTTATATTTGAGATTAAGCTACAACACAAGTATGTCAAAAACCTTTATCCACACTCTTGAAAAAGGGCCTAAGAAATGTATTTCTCCTTATAAGTTGGTGATCAAGACAGGTTATGAGCTCCAAAAATTTCTTATAGTTTGTTTTAAAAAACATTAACAGGATGGTTAAAAGATTCATAAAGCTATGTGATTCACCATGCTATGTAATTCCAATGGAAAACTCAAAATCACAAGAAATACCTAACAAATTTAAAAGAATGTATACAATGGCAAAACATGCAATAACTAAGTTTTAGGCTCTCATAAGGGCTAAGACCAGGTAAAAATGACCAATAAGAAAGAGAAAGAAAATAAGAAGATATAATAAAAAAGGAATGCAAACAGTAATGATAAATCGAATATATAAGAAGGAAAGAAAGAAAGTTAATTTTATTCTGGGACATTTAGACAGAATAACTATAATGAACTATGATGACAATTAATATATATGTGTAAAGAATTAAATATATATTGTAACATCTCTCTTATATTTTACAAATAATTATATAACCTCGGAAGATCCCTTTATACTGTTGGGATACTTCCAAAAGAAATAAGAGGTTATTAAATAATAAACAAAATTATAAGAGTACTAATATATTTATTTATCTCAGGTGTGGGTTACTGACAATCAGATCAAAACACTCAGACAAACTAAAATTAACTACAATAAACACTGTTTGATTTTAAAATAAAGTCAAGTATGGATTGGAAAGCTTTTCTATATATATATATAATGTTTCTTCCTTTGTTGCAATAAATTCATTTCTCTTCTAACATTTTCCTATGTTGTGCCAAAAACATCTTCCAAAATGGTGATACTTTCTTCTACTCAACTCAAACTCCCTGGGAGATCAACAACAACTTCCAACATGATAATACTATTACTAGGTTTTACCCACTGGAGCCAAGGTACCTTCTCCCATCCTCTCTTCACCCCAGCCAAACACCAGCTGCGATTTTCCTTTTTGGGGAAACTACAGAGCAGCTATTTTCTTTTCCCTGAACTAGTAGAACTTGATTAGCTTGCTTTTTAACTGTTACATTAATTTATTAAACAACTTTCAATTAAGGTGTATATTATAATATACATAGTAAAACTTTTCAGTTCTCAGGAATCAAATTTTGTCCGCTATAGAGAGACGTCCATTTAGAGAAATTGGAAGTAAAATATGATAAAAAATAATAATTAGCAAATTGAAATTGTATTTTACAAGTCATATAAATGAAATTGTTTATTCATTTAAAAACATTCGTATATTTTAAATTTACAATTTACAAATATTTTTATGAGAAACAAAATATTTCTAATATTAACAGTGCTCTTATAAAACGTAAACTTGTGTATCCGTAATCTTTGTTAGAAATTTTTTATGCTTAACTACTTTATTTTCCAGATTTGGAAGGATGGATCAAATCAGTACAACGTGTTCAGTCTTTCTTCAAAATGAAAATTTTTTTCAGCCAACTAATTTGTGATTGAGCTTCTTCCGTCTTCATTGAGGGTTCATTATCTTGTGGGTCTTCTGTTTCTGAATTGTATTGTTTGATTAAACAACTATAATCGGGATTTAAGTGCCGAATAGTGAATCCTAAGTTTTTCACATACACTCATTAATAATGTCAATATTTCACTGTCAAAGTTAACCAGAAGTTAGTTGACTTCTTTAAAATTAAATCAGTAGAACTAAAAACAAAATATTAAAATTGTAGCCCCTATTTCATAACTGAATTCTCAATATATATAATTGAGCTAAGTAACTGTAGTAATTGGATAAATGTTCTCAAAATATGAGCCTCTCTGACTACCTACTGTAATAGAGGTCTGCTAGGCAGAAGTTATTCATACTGTAAACCTATTGAAAGCAGATGGGGATTATAAATTTGTCATCAATAGAGAAAAGAGAAATCTCCACTATGGAAAGTTTCACTGTATATATACATATTATATTTATTACACACGCCATTTGTATATATGTTACCATGAAAGACAGAATTTGGAGAATGTCAACTTTCACTGGTGAATGTCAAGACATACCAAATATATTGGTAAATATCGAATATTTCATTACATTCTTGTACATTCGGACGATCACAGATATGCTCTGGTTGAGGTCCAAAGAGAGAAGCTGACCGGCTCTCTCCCCCAAAATCCTTTGTTCTGCTGGGAGTCAGTCTTATGCAAGCTTTGATGATGCGAGCAACGTTTTCTTAATTTTTTTTTCTGATACCGTATTTTATACTGAATGGATACTGCAGTAAATGGTGATCTTTTTCTTGAAAAGTTGAATGCATCAAATGCGGGTAAAAGAGAAGACAATTGCTTTTATTTTTCTCAAGAAAAGTACTCTAAAATACTTTCCGAAGTAGTTTCTGCTAAAATTAAGTGCAACACATCTTTGGATTACAGACTATTAAAACGTTTTGACATTTTAAAAATTAATGACGAATAGAAGTTAATTGTACCATTAAATCCAGGGTAAATGAATATACAGTATTATGTTACCAGTGAAGAATTGTTCAGTATACTATATGAAATTCACACCAGTATAGGCCATGGAGAAAGAACATGTAAGCTTAAAGAGTTGCAATTTAAATACAAAAATATTACATATGAAGTTGTAATGTTGTATTCAAATTTATGCAAACAGTGTCAAATGAAACACAGTGCACCTAAGAAATAGTCCGTGATATAGACCAGTTTTTATAAAATTATTAACATCCGGCTTGTAGTAGATGGCCTCTAGTATTTACTTCTTTATGTGACATTAAGTGAGGAAATGGGAAGGAATGTAGGGTTGCACTATGAATTGTACTCAATTATGCAGTGGACAAGTTATTTATTGAAAAGTATCTAATCGATAAACAATCGACAAAAAAGGTACAGAACAGAGAAAGGAGGAAGCCTGGAAAAGTGCCGGTAGGTGGTAGCAGCTGAAGAAGGACGCTGGAAGAACAAAGAAAACACTTGTTGCAGGGAGAGGAAGAAGGAAGGATTTTATCCGAGAAGAGAAGCCTACTACACTGAAGATTAAGAATATCAAGCCTACAGTTATAAGACTTTAGCAGATTCATTTATTACAGTTGTCAAAATAAATTGTTCTGTTAGACAGGAATAAATAGTCCTTTTATTCAGTTGTTCTATAGGCCTCACAATTGAAGAATAACAAACCAGGTGAGTCAATTCATTCACAGTGATCAGACATTTCATTTATATATATTCTTATTATTTTTTGTCACTCAGTGTCACAAAAGCAATAGGTTCCCGAATTCCCAACGACAGTTAAACATCCTCAAAAAGCTTATATCCAGTGCCGAGGTTTTGTTTTAAGAAAAATAAATTCACAAGTGTAAATAACCTAGACCCCCGACAAAAATGGAAGGAATATTTACAGGCTGAAACTAAGTAAATAACTTCATCTCATCATAACCTACAAATATTTTATTTACCAAAATTCTCAGAATTGGGGCGTTTTCAATCTGGAGGTTGGAAAACTTTGTCTATTTAATAAGGTAATAAAAACTCATAAATACCCATTTGCTTTCCACTTGGATCGTAAGATAATATGATCACAAAATCGATAAAAATGGTGGTCTACAGAAACATTAAGCTGTTTGGTCTACATAACATCGTTGTTTTGAAAAATTGTGGGTATAGATCACCCCAAACGGCTCAATACTTTGGAAGGCCACCTTTTTTCCCGACTTTTTGCTCAAGTTATTTTACAATTCAAGTGGAAAGCCAATGAATATTTACGAGTTTTTAGTACCTTATTTTAATAAAAGCAACAAAGTTTGCCAACCTCCAGATTAAAGACGCCTCAATTCCGAGAATTTTCATAAATAAAACATTTGTAGGTTACTTTGAGATAAAACTATTCAGAAAGTTTCAGCCGGATGTTAATAATTTGGTAAAAAGGGGTCTGTACCAAGGACTAAAAGGTACTGTTGTGAAACCAATGGTCAGTTCTGAGTTAAACTCAAGATATCAAGTTGATCTGATATAGTCTGTGGTACAGGCTATGAAATTATAATATAATTTCATGAAATTATTAACATCTGCCTAAAACTTCATGAGTGGCTTCATTTTTTGTAACCTACAAATATTTTATCTATGAAAATTCTTGGAACTGGGGCATTTCGCGTGACCTACAACCCTAACATGTCAGAACGACATTGTGAAAATTTATGAACATCTGGCTGGTTTTCACATTAATGGTTAATTCATACAATCAAATGATCATAGTGGCCTACAAAAATATTAGGGCGTTTGGCGTGACATACAATCCCAACATGATGTCGGAAGACGTGAAAATTTATGAACACCAGCGCACACAATCCCTGAAAATTGAATCAACATAGTATGATCCACCACATGGGTTTGACTACAGACAGACATGGAATCCAATTTGTTCTTTTATGTCTAAAATGTAAAACATGAGTAGGAGTTTTCGATTCTGAGCACAAATTTTTTATTCCTCCTGCACAAATACAAAGCTTCCCTACCTACAGTAGTATGGATGCCAAATAGAAAAATGCTATTTATAGTTCTGAAAGTTAGTATATTTGTATGTTTAGCACACTGAGAAAGTACCTGAAACCATTGTTCGCCTAATTCTTGCTCTTTTGAATTAATTCTGTATTTTCCAGCAGCAACTAAATATTTTGTTTCATTTTGAAGCTTATCAAGATATACACAATGGGCAGCTGCAACAAAATAAAGTATCCCTTTGATTTTACATTGACGATTTATAGACGAAATCTGATGGCAGGACAGCTAGCCCCAGTGAAACACCTGTATATAAGTAGTTATTACTGTGGTCCATATATATTTGCATCACATTACTTAAAAATAGCTGGACATATAAGATAGGCAACTTTCCAAATTTAGAAACTGTGAAAAAAATTTTACAAAAACAGAAAAGTAAAAATGAAAATGGACTGAATATTAATCACCAAAATTGCTATAAAATGAAATAAATAAACTTGAATAAATAATTTTTCAAATAAAAACTTAACTTTATATTCAGATTCATCACCCATTTATACCAAATAATAAATCATTCTTAAATAAATCATAAATCATTATTATAGTAAATCATTCAGAATAAGAGTTCTATCGCCAGCCTAAAAGCCTGCGGGCATCATCAAAATCATTACCATAAAATGAATTATCTGTGGTGAAACTCATTCAGCTTATTATTAAAAAAAAAAAAGTGTTTGTAATAATTTATTGTAATTGTTTTTCCAAAAACACTGGTAAAAGGAGGTGACATAATTTCATGTCACTTAATACTTTTTACATAACTGAAGATCAATCTCAACTTATTCTATAACAAACCTAGACTTGATTTTTATGGATTTGCTTCATAAACAACAAAGTTATTCGAAGTATGGGGATCTGTAATCCAGTAGCAAGTTGATAAAAAACAAAATCTTGAACTATCTGTAGTGAACATGTGTGATGATTAGATAAAACATGTGATAAATTAGATTATGATTAGCTCACTAATGAGTGTTAGCTAAAAAAAGACTAGTGTTTGAAATAACGTGATGAAATAATTTTTCTTGCACATAAAGTTTTGGCGTCTTAGTTTAACCTAATACCATTAGGAATATAAGGCTTTTATTAACAAAAGATATGAAGATGTGAAAATGTGTAAGCATGAAAAATAACTTTACAGATAGGTATAAAAATATAAGAGATTACAAATAATTTGTGAAAACAAAGAGAGTGGAAATAATGACACCATCTCATTCTTTCCCCCTGAGAACTACAGATGAGATATAGTCGTCTAGGTACCGAGGTCGAGTCTTGATTCTACTAGATCTTTGAAAAGATTTTATTTCAGTCTCTGCCTCAGCTTCAATAGATCTTGGAATGGATTCTTCAGTTCTTTCATTTTCTTCTTTGTTTCTTTTGGTGGGAGTCAGTTCCTCATGATTTGTGATGTGTAGACTTGTAGGGTGGGTGATCTGTACTTGTCTGGGTCCCAAATAGATACTGTATCTTCCCGTCCATCTGGAAAGTGTACATAAGCATAAGTTGGATTACCTTCGAGGAATTTGACAACTTTGAATATAGGATCGTACATACTTCTTCGGTTGGAGGATATCTAGACAGCCTTTCCAGAAGCCATTAGCCAGAAGGGTAGGGACACTCCGTTAGGTGATTTTCTTTGAAAATTAAAAAGTCGTTCATGCTGAGTGCAGTTAGTTGCTGTGCATAATATAGATCTGGTGGAATACAGCGCATCGTCAACCACCATTTTCCAATGAGCTTCCTTTAGATCTCTTGACTGAACAGCAAGTATAGCAGTTTGTCTAATGATTCCATTCTCCATATCAGAGATGCACCTCTATCGAAATGAATATAGTCAGGGGTACGAAATACATGTAAAGATATTCTTAAAACATTTTATGACTGTAAACGATAACATATCAAGACAGGGGAATGCAAATGGGAATCGGCTATACTCGCTCACAATTGTTAAGATGAATTTGTTCCAAGTGTTGGACGGTAATGGCCCTTTGAAATCAACGCTGCCTTTCAAATGGCTGGGTAGCTTTTATTAATGTGCCTTCAAACTTGGTAAACCTTGGCTTAACCCGAATACAAAAATTACAAGTAGATGTGATACGTCTGATTTCTTTGATTGAGTAAGGTAGGTGTAGTTACACCCTGTTGACAAAGTTTGCTATGGAGTTCTTGGAGGTTATTCAGGCTGTAGAAAGAAGAACAGTAGTGGGACATTGCGTCAGCCACACTATTGACAAGCTCTGGTATGTAATTAATGTCGGAAGTAATAATTGAACAATTCCTTTCCCATAATGCCAACGCATTATTTTATTATTCTTTATTTTGGAAGTGAGGGTTGAACTGAACACGTAGGAGACTGATTTCTGGTCAGTTAGAACAGTGAAATGTAGAGCGATAAGGTATTGCCTCCAGTAACAAATGGTCCCAACCATAGCTTGGGCCTTATTTGTGATTGACGAGTTTCTTTGCTCTGAGCGATGCAATGAGCGAGAGAAGAAGGCAACAGGCTTGGTGTTTTGTGAAAGAATGGCTTCAACAGCCACTTCGGAGGCATTCATTTCTACAACAAATGGGACATCATCTAATACAGGTGTCATGGTTGTCTTAGCAATCTCTGATTAAAAAGCACTGATTGCTTCAGGAGACAACAGGAGCTTGCTTGATCAACTCAAAGGATGAATTTTCTCAGAAAACGATCTCACCAATTTGGAAAAATGAGAAAATAGTCCTAATACTCTCTTTAAAGCTTGACCGTTTGATTGGACTGGAACTTGAAGTAGTGATTTGATTCTGTCGGGGTTTGGTCGTATGAAATTATTTTCAATCAAATAACCAAGAAGAGTGATTGATGTTTGACAAAATTTAGACTTTTCCCTATTTATAGTTAAATTGTACTTTTGAACCATAGCCACAAAATGCTCTAGGTGTTTGTCATGTTCTTCCTTAGTGTGGCCTCTGATTGTGATATCATCTAGATATGCTTCTGTATTTTCGAATTTTTCAAGATCCTTAATTTCATCAATTTTTCTTTGAAAAGCAGCAACACCATTTGTGAGACCAATGACGATTCTACAGGACTGCCAAAGTTTACCCGCTGCTTCAAAAGCTGTGCAAGGCCTGTCCTCAACAGGGATAGGAATCTGATAGTAGACATTTTTCAAGTCTATGGTAATGAAGAGAAGAAGTTCCAAGATGCCACTCTATTGACTAATTCTTCTATTCGAGAGAGCAGATATGCATTCAGTTGGGCAAATCGATTTATTCTTTGAGAATAGTCCACCACCATTCATTTCTTGTGATTCTCCTTATGAGTTAAAAGAATTTGAGCCCTCCAAGGCGACCGGCTCGGTTCGATAATGCCTTCCTTCCAGAGCTTCTGTACCTCATTTTGAATAAAAATGGAATCCTCTCTTGATTTTATAGCAATTGGCTTGATGTGAGGTGATGAGCAGTGAGGTGAGAAAAGAAACAAGCTAGAGTCACTTCAGGAGCAGAAATGCAGCAAATTTTGATTAGTTCTTTTTCTCCACCAAATTTCACCTCTAGGCTGGAGTGTTTTTTTAAGAATATCGTGGCTAACAATGATAACAGCACAAAGCTCCGGCAGTACTAGTAATTTCACTAAATTGTAGTTTTGTTCAAGAATATTTAGGGAGCGTACGCAAAAATGTTTGATAGTGGGGCGGTGAGAGGTTGAAGCCATTACAACATTGCTCATTGTAGATTGCACTTTAAAGTGGTTAATTTTTACAGCCTTGAAACTAATGAAACTTTAGGAACTTCCTGTATCCACTAAAGCATCCATTTCAACTCCATTAACCAGTACTCGAATTTAGAGAGGATGGAGGGAGCAGATGTGACAAAAGATTGTTAGCTAAGAGCAGTCATTAGCTGGATTCGAACCCAGGACCTTGAGCTACCCTGCTCCCTATATAATTAAATATAAATTCTTTTAAATCTCTCTTAGTCTATAGAACTCAGAGATTGGAGTTATGTGATTCAAATAAACTGTTGTAGTTATAAGGATTTTATTGCCTGCAATCGATATAATAAATAGGGTTTATGTTATTTTGATGGTCTTAACACCTTTTTGTATTGATGAATATGGCAAAAATTAAAAAATATGTTGTTACAGGTTTAGCTGCATCAAAAATGTGCTTAAAAAATTTCTTGTAACAGCCCCATTTTGCCCGACAAGAATTGCTTTTCGAATTAGAGCAGTAAATGAAAGTTGCGTGATGCAGACACCAGATTTTTTTGTTTTGTAGTCATAACTGAGCTACTTGGGGAGGAGGGTGTGATGTAATGAACATGTGTGATGATAACATTATTAAATACGTAACCTCCGTGTAGCCTAAAAAGCAAAGAAGGGGATCCAAAATAAAATAAATAAATAAAAATCTTGCTAGTCAGTGATAGCTAAAGAAATACTAGTGTTATAGTTAATTTGTATAAATAAAATTAGTTCTTCACCAAGTGCAATTTCTTAGGATGTTTTCCATAGATACTAACAAATCCATGATTTTATGAAAACAGAAATTTATGCAGATTAGTTCTTTAAAAGCAATCATATTGAAATGGTCCTATTTATTTTGTAAGGAAGGAATTAATATATTTTCCTTGGTCGATTACAATATTCCATTAAACATAATAGACAAAAATATTTGTACGAATTGTTTTGCTAAGACCTATTTTTAAAAGCTGTCTGGAAAGATAATAAAAGTAATAAAGACAAAATAATGTCCCAATCATGGGATTTTCTAAATTATTATAAAAAATAAAATGTAAGAACAACCAAATGTCTTTAAGAAATAATAAAGTTAATATATCAGCCAGGAAAAAAAGTGTAGTAGACTATTCTAATCCTAAATGCAATATCTTTAAACAGGAAGACATTATTAAGTTCTATAACCAAAACTAATGGACTGTATTTTTGTTAATAATTGTCCGATTTTTTTTTTGTTTTGTAGAAAAAAAAATTTATTTTGAAAATTAGTAATGAAAATTAGTATTCAAGGATCTTCCGAGCTGCAAAATACAAATCTCAACTCTGTTTCTCCTTAAAAAAATATTTCAACACACTTTACTCCTTCGTCAATACAAATTGTTTAAATTATACATATTTGTAATAGATTTTTACGATTTTTTGTTTTGTTTTGTAGGTAATTTAGTTATCTTTATAATTATCATGAGTACAATCAAGAAAAGAATGCATAATTTTTGAGTTATTCACAAATAAAGTTTCTTTTTCTTCATAACTTTTTCCCCAGAAATTTCGGGGAGATAGGACTATTTTTCGCATGTGAAGGAGAAAAATATCTTTAAAATGAGTGGTCAATGATTGGATTTGATGAAAAATTGATGAAGTTATGGCATTCCGACAAAAAAAAAAACACCTTTTAGAAATAATATATAGGATTAAATCAGATAGTGAAATGTAGATAGAAACAGAATTGTTTTCACGAATATTATATATTCTTTCAATTTTTATCTTTGATTTAAGAACCCTTCTTGGCCAGTGGCACCTTCAGCCTATGTTGTATCACTCATGAACCACCTCAGCGTTATGATGAGGATCCACTGTATTAACTATAGTCAGATTGAAAACTGGACCCTGCTGTGCTGCCCTAATATTGATCGGTTTTACCAATATCGAAATTATACCTGTAATCACAGCCTTTGGATGAATAATGGTGCCTCCACAAATAGCTGACAAATCATCCAATCTCTTTCCTTTATCATACAAGGCAACATGCCATGGATATTCAGAAACCGTTCTTTGTTTAAATTTAACCAAAGGTTGTATTCGATTAAATCTGTACCTCTTTCCACAATCTGAAAAAACAATTAGAATGTATAAAAGGAAAACTATAAACATATATCTATATATAAGTCATGATAAAGATCAAATCTTTCGAATTAATAGATATATATTTTTTTAAGATATATTCTTTGTATTTAATTATAACACATGTTTAACATCGAAACACTCTAATTGGCTGTGTGGAGTATCCAATGACATAAAAAAAAGGAGAGAGAGATTGAGTCCACCTTTATTAAAGAGTTAATGCTATGAGTAATCTTAAGCTAATCACAAATAATAAGTGAATTTGCTTTGGCTTTTTAAATAATAGTTGCACCAAACATCTGGATTCATTAATTTATATGATAATAAACACGAGTCACAGTAATGAGAGATATGTTCCTAGAACCAATTAATTTCAAAGTGTAGAATTTTATCCATAAAAATACTAAAAATGAATACTTGTTTATTTTTATCTATAAATAATAATTTAGTACATAAAATACCTAAGCACGATTCGGGTAACGGTAGCCATTTCAATCCTGCAGAACACTCCGCTTCAGTATAAAGTTTAAATGGAGAGCCAGTATAATAACTGCTTTTACAATGTAGTCTTGCTTTTGTACCTAATTTTGCACCACTATTGCAATCAACAGATGTCCCATTCAAATTACATTGTTCTAGTGAAAATGAATTTGGAGAAAATGGAGGGCAACCTGGAATAAATTACTGTAATAATTTTATTTTAATACAAAAGCAGAAAAAAAATTAAGCATGATATTTTTACTCCAAATGAGTGTAGATTCATTTCTACATAATAATTATAATGATTGAGACAAAAGATCTATAAGGAAAACATCACAAGATTAATCTTTAATACTGGAATGTTCTGTCTCTTTATTGACCAAGATCTGATTGACAAAATTGTAATAGGACATCATTAAAGAAATTCAACGAGCTTTCGATTTCTCAACATTAAGAGGTTCTGATGGATAATAAAGCATATCAGCAAATTCTAGAAGACAATAACTAGAATAGATATCCTTTCAAACAGATTCCATCAACCTGCAGGAATAGAAAAAACTATTAGATGCCATCCAAAATGGAGCAATTGAAACCAGTAAAGCTCGAGAACAAGTAAGTTTCAGAAATGAAGATTAAGATCTATATCCTCAAGATGAGGGAGAATAAAATAATATTTCAACGCTGCTCAACTATAATGAGTAGGTAATTCACAATGCATACACATCAAGTCAAAAATTGTGTTGCCTCCATTTCCTTCTATACTTCCTTTTCGAGCATTCATTGACTGGACTAGATAGTAATTACAGGATTTGGAGTTTGTTTCAGACAGCTTTCTAAGGATTTCATTTCTAAAATTTGGATACTAAGTATTGTGATATAGAATTATGAAAATATTGTGCCTTAAAACTAATGGAATATTGAGTGAAGTTTGGTAGTGTTTTAAGAGAGAAGTAAACATTAAATATTCAAGTCCGCATGAAACATTTTGCACCATCACTTCTTTTCATCAACTCCAATTTCTTGCATATTCCATGGTGCAAGAAGGTGTCTGAAAATGAAAGTTTTAAGAGGTGCATGATGTTTAGAAATATGGAGAGATTAGAGGTAAGAGTGCATTCCACTAATTTATCAACGGAAGCAGCAAATTAAATGTTGATGCAAAAGTAAATAAATGTTCTGAACTAAACAAAATTAAATTAAATAATGAAATTATTCACAATATATTCAATTAGATTATTAAAATTATGGAATTAATAAGTATTTCTCACACCAATTGCAATCTTATGTGATACAAACAGAGAAGCTGCATAGCTTACTTTTTTCAAATAACCATGGTTCTGTTATTGATAAGAGAGTTTTGTTGAGCCATGGGAGATGTTTCCTAATGTCTGTAAATGCAGCTATGTTATTTCTACTAACATCTTTTACACTTACAATGCCATATAAATAATACTGTTCTTTATTATTAGTCGTGTTTCGTGGGAACGTTAATCCACCACCACTATCACCATGCTCTACTGCTGTGCCTTAAAACATAAATAAATAATAATAAAACAAAAACAATAGAAGATATACAATATTTCATAAATTATATAATAAACACATTTTAATCGAAAAGCTTGAATGGAAATAATTTACCATTATCAACGCCTGCACAAAATTTGTCAGAAGTAATAAAAAATGAAAAACCTTCTGAGATTCTATCTCTGCATTTTATGAAATCTATGTATTCGAGATTTGCCATCAGTAACTCATCACTCACAGTATTATTTTCTGTTAGACCCCATCCAACAATCTATTTCAAAATAATTATTTATTTTATAATAAATATAAATTGTTTCAGCAACACAGGGAAATTTGAAGTATCCTAAAACGTGACCACTTACTGAAAGAGAGCAATTGTCATATATATATATATTATATATATATGTTATTATTATATTATATATGTTATTATATATATATATATATATATAATATTATATATAATATATATATAATAACATATATATATATATATATATATATATATATATATATATATATATATATATATATATATATATATAATATATATATATATATATATATATATATATATATATATATATAATAACATATATAATATAATAATAACATATATATATAATATATATATAATAACATATATGTATATATATATATATATATATATATATATATATATATATATATATATATAATAACCTAACCATAAAAGAAAATATTGATGACTAATATTTAGTTAGAAATTAGTATATTAAAATTTTTAAGTGACATTAGTGTATAATTAAAAAAAAAAATGTAGTAATCAGATTTGATAGAATGATAATGCATATCCTCAGATTAAGTAAGTGATTCAGAATTTAAAAATGTCTTTAAATTAAATTTTCACCTCATAATTAAGAGGTGTTTCCATTCAAAATCACCTAGACCACATTACTCAACATTTTTGATTCTAATAATTTCTCACCTTAATCCCTATTTAAAGGTGTGTTCACAACTATAATTACGAAATTTTAAGGCTCTAACTTTTTTCATTGTTTTGAACATTTGAATTTATTTTTTAAATGAAAACGCTCTGGGAAAATATCTGTAATTCTGGTAAATTTTTTAGACATTAAATCAAAATGTTCTTGTCTTTCAAAGCATCACCTAAGAAGGAAGGAAAAGGGTAATTAAAAAAAATTGTAAAAATTGATATGAAACAAGACTTAGAATTTTAAAAATGTAATAATAAAAAGAGACTAAGATTTGATTTGATTTTTGATAGATCTATCAATGTGCTACTTATTGAAAAAAATTGATTCATAAAAACCATGTACTTTTTCAAATATGAATTTTTAAAAACGGTCAAAAGCCGTTTGCAGGAAAATATTGTTCTCAAAATCATTGATATGGCATGAAATGTTTATATGTTAACAATAAATTTATTCTATCACATTTGTTAATGTTGTTAAATTACTTTTGGATGAATGTACAAAAACGCACAAAAAAGGGAGTATTTCTTGAAAAAAGTCAGGTAATTCAAATTTCTTTTAATAGTGTTAAGTATATGGTGAGTATAAAAAATCAAATTTTTCGACATTGAATGTATTGTGGATTAGCTCCAATGCTCCAAAAACCACTACAATTTCAGACATTTTTTGGTTTACGCTAAATATTTTCTTTCTATAACGATATACCTAAAAAATTGTTATATTCATCCTTAAAGAGCTTTTTTTTGTAGCGAACATTCTTTTAAACAGGAAAATGAACTATCGATATTTCAAAATGCCTGAAGTTGAAAACATGTAGAGGAAATATGTGTACATAAGAATAAGAAATTTGCCCGGGGAAATTTAGGATTTCTGCTAAAATTAAGTAGGTAGCACTGCCAGAAAACTTTTTAGCTGAATCTAGTGCCTCTGACCCATACTGTTGTTCAATAATATTGAATAGAGTATTTTAGAGTTGGCAAAGTAATTTGTTTTTACTTCATTTGCAAGGTAAGCTAAACTTTGAAGAAAAAATGGACATTGTTGAATACGAAAGATTCACTTATCGAGGAGATTTTGCTGTTTGGAACTCTGATAGGCTCTTTATAGGAATATTGTCTGATATAAACGTTGAGCAGACACAAACTCAGAACCGGATAGAAATATTTCTCCTTCGACCTGCTAATATACTTTTCAAAACACTTTCAAACACTACCACCTTCCATAGTAAATCAATGGGTCAGTATCTTCAACGAAAAAGGTTTAGCAGTATTCCTTCATTCAGAACCTAAATAGTACTATTGTGAAGAAAGTTAGCTTTGAGTGGGTAACAATCTATAAGATCATAAAAAACTGAATAATCATTAATTAAAAAAAGTGGTAGAATAAAATTAATTGAAAAACAGAAATTGCTTATGGATAATTTTATTATAATAACTAGAAACCAGTAAAAACTAAATAAGCATTTTTTTCAAATTTCAAAACATCATTTTATTTTTAAAGATTTGTAGTTAAGTTGTTAGGTTTAGACTATAAAACCTATAGTAAATTTTGTGTCCTTTAATATTTAAGATAAACATGCTTGAGCTACGTCATATGGAAAAACAGATAATAAGAATGAAATTGGATGTAAAATACAACCTAATTTATATTGTGTGAGATATGTTAAAATAGAAAAAAAAACTTTACATGTTTGATTTTTATTTACAAATCCATCATAAATTATATAATTAAAATTATAGTGTTAACAAAATTTTGTATCAGTATATCATGAATGAATTTAAAAGAAGAAAAATGAGTGGGGACAGAAATGGATGAGCGAGATTCAACTTTACTACGATATTATAATACTTACAGTTCCAATAGTGGACAGTTGTTCGACCAAATATTTGGAATTCCAATCAATACAAACTGGCATAATTGCACTGGTAATATTTATTGGTGCATTTAATTCAAGTAGAGCAATATCTTCAGCATATCTATTTGTGAATCCCACATATGTTTCAGGAAATTTTATTTTAAGTACCTAAAAATGGTCAAAATATTGGTAACATAAAATAAGATAGTTATAATATAAAAAATAACGTGAATATGAATGTTACCACGGATCATCTCTTCACTCGAGTATATTCTTTTGTTGTAATCCAAGGCCAGATGCCTTGTAGAAGAATACCATTTAATGTTGTGTAGACAAATAACCTAATTACATAAAACCTAGTGGAAAGACAGCATGGCGATCAGCAATGACAAGGATTCTCTCTTTTAGATCTTTTTCTCTCAAAGGAATTCAGATTATCAACTCCCAACTTTATGTCCAGAACTATGCCAATGGTTTAGCTGTTTCCACAGTGTTTGATGTGGAAGTCCTTACTTCTAAGGAGTTCGACAACTGGGCTTGTTCAAATTTAGTATGCCTCAACTTTTGAACATTAATTTGCAATTCTAATGATTTATTTTTGCTAAGCAATTCTTCAATGTTTTCTTGCTCAAGAGCATCTCTTCTATTTTTTTCAATCTCCTAATATTTTCAAAAGCGAGACCGATTTATTTTCCTAGGGATAGTTTTGACTCTTCGATTTCCTTAGCAATCCATCTTACCATGGCCAATATTGAGGAAGTACTTTCCTCTGATCAATCAATAGCCGCTGCTGCTTGTATCTTGAAAGAAAGATAAAGAAGCTTTACATGAGAAGCTTAACATACAAGTGACAGAGCCAATTCTTTTTAAATGCTGTGATACACTAGTATTAGAAACATTGCAGCATTTTTTGTGGTGTATAAATTTGCATGTAGAAGCTAATGTACACCTCCTGGCCTGGGAAAACCCCATAAAGCCTAAAAGGCAAGGGAAAAAAAAGTTCATTAACTTCCTACCACAGCCTTAAGGAACATTTATTGTTGATGTATTCTTTAGTTATTTACTTTACAATGCTACATAAGCTTCACAACAATGATTAACACTTATGTTGGATACATTGTTAAAGATTTATGTTGATTTAGGTATTAATAAAGACTATTAAATAAATAATTTATTAATAAATAAATTTAATTCCTTAATATTAGTTTAAAATAGAATAAAACTGTGTTGATTTCTTTTTATATTTCATTTTCTTGTTTATACGAAAAAATAAATAAAAAGGAGCAATAAAGGTAATTTTTTTTCCATTGGCAAAACAGTAGGTTTAAAATATTTCTAAGAAAATAATTAGAGATTGTATTCTTTTTTAGCTATCAAAATAATGACCTTGTTAAATATTATATATTGAGAGGAATAGTTCTACTGATCAGAGATGGGCATATGCTACTCTGAGTACCAAGTACCAAGTATTTTACCTTAATTGAATCACTGTTCGGAATCCAATCACTACTTCAGTTAATCGTATTACATCAACTGAAGTAGTAATTAAATTTATTGGTACTAAAAAAAGGTCAGTATTTGAGTAAAATACTTTTTACTCGGTACTCAGAGTAGCATTTGCCCATAACAGGTTCTAATAACACACTTTCAATGTAAAGTTTCAAAACAGCTTTCCATTATCAAACATGAAACCAAGGATATAGAAAAGCTATTCCAATTAAATCTTATGGATAGTTAGTAACTAACATATAATTTTTAATAGGTGAAAGCCACAGGAAATTTCTTCACTTGGTCTCATATTGTGTCTAAATTAAGCAACATTTCCAAGTAATTTCGTAATAGCACATACTTGAATTTCTCATCTTATTCAATGTGGAGTATTTTTTTTATTTAAGTGCTTGTTTTAATACTTCAATGTTGGCAACTTAACCTTTTTAGCCACAATGTGACTAAATCGTGTTCTTGTAAAATAACAAGGTGTATAAAAAAGAAAGACCGTTCTATCAAATTCAAGATTTCAAAGGACTTTAAATATTTTAATCCTATTTAATACTTACCAATACTTAATAATCCTTTTAGAGCATTCTCTAAGCTCGTTTAATCCCATTCAACTTCTTAAAAAAAAGTGTCAATTTAGTTATTTGTTTCAAAGAAGAAACATGACAATGTCCTATGAAATTCTCGGCATTTTAAGGCATTACTGCAAAAAACATTTCACAGCCCGCTGAAGCATCTTGTGAAATTATCAAAGATGAAGGGGAAGGTGTCCTTGACCAGCACACTGTGCGGCGTTGGTTTGAAAATTTTAGCAGCAAAGATACGATGTTGGAAAGGAAGAAGGGCTCGGAAAAGGAAGAAACATTTGACAATTTTAGGAAGTTGGAATTGAGGTCCAAGAGTTCTTTGAGAGCCATCTCAAAGAATGATATCAGCGTGGAATCGAGCAATTGGCTAGCAGATGGCTAATGACAGTAGATAACAATGGACTATACTTTGAGTATTAATTGTATTTCATATCAAAGAAATAATAATACAAACATTTGGTTGAAAAATAGTCATTTTTTTTTATACACACTATTATCATATGTGAACTTATACTATTCGAATGGGAAACAATAATAAATGTTTAATTATTATCAAACCATTGAAAACTATAGAGTATTGTATCGATGAATGCTTGGCGATGAAACTTTGAAACTTACAAAGAAAATTATAAGAATTTTACAGATAAAACAAAGCCTACTGAATAGCTGAAATAGGAGTTTAAACATAAAATATGAATTTTATAATATTTTTCAACATATATCCATTCATAAACAATACCTCCTCTTCAGTAACAAACATAACAAATTTTGTAAATTATATTGGTAGTTCACATTTTATATTGGTGGGACACAATATATCTATCTTAAAACCCAATAAACAACAACAAACAGCTGCTATAAATCAGAAACCAATAGGAAATGTAACTATGATAATATTAAAATAATTACCTCAAATCTTTGTTCACCTGGATCTTTGCGCTTCCATGAGACATAATATTTCCCAGCTATTACAGAAAAAGTAGCATTTTCTATTGCAGAGTAGGTTTCATTATAAATACAATGAGCCGCTAAAAATGAAGTAAAATTAAAATAAATTGTATCATTACTTCTTATTTTTGTTAAATAAGTTGAAATATGTTTGTTAAAAATTATATTAAAAAAATAATTATGAATGGTTCGGCTGTATTGCCAAGAGATTCACATATTGCAGGATGTAGCTGGCGTTATCCAGAGTGGATTGAGAATGTATCATGTGCTCAGGCCATACATGCTATTTAGCAAACTATCGAATCCGTTATCCATATTTCATTAACTTACTTGGTGATAATTTTTTTTTTAATTATCGACGAAGCAGATATCATGGCCACTTTTTTAAAAATCTGTATCAACTGGGTAAAACAGAATAGGAATGCAATAGGACTAGTGGATTGAGGTTATAGCGATTGTGTTGTGGATATACGATTTCACTTGATATATATTGAAAAGAACATTATTTTCAGGATGCCACTGGACAATTATTGAGGATAACTACCCACAAATATTAAATAAAGAAGAATTAATAAAATATAAATAAAAGAAGTTCAAATATACAATATATTACTTTATTTGGTCCAGGTTTAATTGAATTACCTCTCCAAAGGTTGGTTTGTGTTTATCAGTTATTGTAATCAATAACATTACCTGCATTAACTATGGTATACATACGTGGAAGAAATTAACAATGACCTTATCAGAAAACTTAATTTATTAATTTAAAATATACACAAAATTTTCTGATTTCACAAAGATGAAATTCATAGAAGTTCTTAATTATTTGATATTATGAAATGTCACTTAATGACTTTTTTTACAATAAACTGACAATATTTAATATATAGTAAGATAAAGTATTATGATCGTGAACATTTTCTAATCTGAATTTTCAACAAAATACAAATTTTGAGGTGCTCTGAGTCCAAATAACCAAGTTCCACAAAATGGTATGTAGTATGTATGTGTGTGTAGTGTGTACATGAATAGTCTAGCTAAAAAACGAAAAGTTGTACAAAACTGATATTATGTATTTAAGATATGCCTGGGATGTAACAGCAACTTTCTTCTAAAAATCGGCTAACCAGAAGGGCCACTTTATATAATTGATTATATATGTTTTTAAAATTTTCTCAAAAACAGTTTTAACATTTTTGATGTAAAGCAATAAATCAATGTATAATTAAATGACCTTTAATATCAGGTAGGTATTATTTATTCTCATTAATGTCATTTAACAGGGCTTAAATACTTAACTGTCTCATTGTAAGTAGCAATAAAAAATGGCTGAATATAAACTATAAAAAAAATTGATAGTTGACTAAAGAAGGAAAAAATGAAAAATATTTTTTTAGATTAAAAACAAATTTACAGAAGTAATACTCAGAAAATATATATGTATAATATATACATTGAAAAGTGAGAATTTTAGAAAAAATAATATTTAACATATAAATAGAAGGTAATGGAGAGCGACGAAGAAGTTATAAATAATAACTTTTGAAAACTATTACTATCTAAATGTTTATAACCTTAAATACATTTACTATGGTTTAAATTCGATATTGTATATAAATAATTAGATATTCATCGTTGGTTCGTTCCAAAAACTCATTATGTAACATAATAGAAAAGGAGGTTGAAATGGCCCAATACTATCAGGAGAAAGTGGAAAGGATGTCACGGGATATCTACCAATCATGGGATAGCGATGATATTGAGCTGGACAGCATTTATAAATATCATTCTTGATACCGCGAGACTCATTTGTGGACAGAAGCGGATTGGGTCAAATTTCAAGCGAACTGCTTGGTGGACAGAGGATGTAAAGAGAGCAGTTAAGGAGAAGAAAGCAGCTTGGAAAGACTTCATGAGCCAAAGAACACCCGTTGCTCACCAAAAGTACCAAGAAAAGAGAAAGGAAAAAAAAGAGAAAAAGTACTTCTAGCCAAGAGGAAATCATGGGCAGATCTGGGCCGCAAAATTGAAGAAAACGCCAAAGAACATCAAAAACTTTTCTTCAAAGCAATCAAAGAAATGAGCAAGGAGAGACCCACCACATTGAAAGGAATAAGGAGCAGAGAGAGAAACATTGTCTGGCGGGATGATGAGATAATGGAGAGGTGGAGAGAGTATTTTAAAGAGCTGCTGGAAGGAACAGATTGGAACCTAAAAGAGTTCCAGGTTGTAGAGGAAGATTCTTCAGAAGAGGACAATTACATTGATAAAGAAGAATTGCAGGAATCCATCGCCAAGATCAAACTCGACAAGTCACCAAGACTGGACGGAATCACTCCGGAAATGATGAGGTTTATGGGTAGTAAAGGCCAGGAAATATTTCTCCATCTTGTGAACCTGGTCTGGAAAAAGAAGAAGATCCCGAAGGACTGGGAAGTCGCAGTCATAGTGCTAATTTATAAGAAGGGAGACAACAGGGTCTGCAACAATCATCGAGGTATTTCACTCCTTAGTGTTCCCAGTAAAATATACTCAAAAATCCTAGAGGCAAGGGTCAGAAGCATCGTAGAATCCAAGATTGGAGAGGAGCAGTATGAATCCAGGAGTCAAAGAAGTGTACAGGATCTAGTTTTTACTATGTGACAAAGCACAGAGAAATTGTAGATCTCTGCAAAGCCTTTGACTGGGTTAGAAAAAAGGATATAATTGAGGCTCTAGTTGAAAAAGGTGTAAATAATGGACTTTGAGAGCCATAAGCAGTTTATACGGAAATAAGAGGAATCTTGTTAGAACAAGAAACCATACCTCTCGAGAGTTCAAAACAACACTGGCCATACGACAGGGTTGTAGCCTGAGTTCGCTTCTTCTTGTACTGGTTCTCGATCTGACATTGGGAAAAGAGAAGATGTGAAGCTTTCAGTTGGGTCACAGAGATATGCAGTCTACTCTATTCTCTCTGCTGGCATTTGTGGATAACCTTGTCATATTAGCCCAGAATGACCGTGACCTCCAGAACAACATTAATATCCTAAAGGAAGATTTAAGAGAAATCAATGTGGAAATTAACACAATTAAAACCCTGAGAAGATGAAATGCATGCACATTGGAAGAAAACCTCACAGGGTTATGAGAATATTGAGAGTCGACGGTGAGATTTTGGAGCAGATGGAAAGTTTCAAATACTTGGGTGCTCAACTCAACAAAAATGGATATATTGACGAGGAGGTAAGGCAGAGAATAGGAGCTGCTGGAAGAATGTTCGGCTCAGTTAGGAAAGGCTTTCTGAACCGAAAAGAGGTGGCCAAGGAAACGAAGATGACGGTCTACAGATCAGTATTCCTTCCTATACTAAGGTATTCTTCCGAGTCCTGGACACTTACTTCAAAACACAAGAGCCAGATCCAGGCTCTAGAGATCCGAATCCTGCGAAAGGTGGAGGGAAAGACTAGACAAGACAGAATTCGCAATACTACAAACCAGATCAATCTCAACGCCAAAGCTGTCGAAACCATAATAGAAGAACATAAGTCAAGATAGTTTGGGCACCTTCTCCATATGGATCGGAACAGAGTCACAAGGAAGACATATGAGACTCCCGTGCACGGTAAGAGACCGAGAGGAAGACCCAGAATCTCCTGCAAAGAAGGCGTGTGAGATGCACTCCAGAAGCGAGGTTTAGAATGGAACAGGAGACGAGAAATGGTATTGGAAAGGTCCAACTGGTCCAAGCTCTACAAGAAGTAACTTCACACTGCATAAGCTGTAAAGAAGAGCTTGATCATGATGATGAATAGTCAATCATAAAAAAATATATTGTACATTATTCAAACAAAAATATATTTTAGAGGTAGGAGATGGTCCGGGGTGGTGTTCATAGAGAGACTAAAATAGTGGAAAAACTATTTTATATCAAGCCAACATTTCGACCAGACTTTGCAGGTCTTCTTCAGGGAAGTACATTCAGGAAATAGTTTCATTTAAACTACAGTTGTTAAAACTCTTTAAGACCGTCACCCCGGACCATCTCCTTCCTCTACAATATAGAATGGTAAATCATTAAGTATTCAATAAAAATATATTGTACATTATTCAAACAAACAATAGAAATCAATTTCTAGAATTTTTATTTAAAAAATAACAGTAAAAATTATAAAATAAAAGCTGTGCTGTACTCTAACATTCTCTTAAAACAGGGGATGTTATTACAAATTTTTGTCTAGATTACTTATTATCTTTAGCTCTTTTTAATCTTCTATTTCTATTAATAAGTCAAGTCAATTTACCAGTCAATATAACTTTTGGGTGAAGTATACTTCCTCCACAAATGTAGTCAGGACTTTCATCAGTATGGTACTTTCGATAAAGTGCTACATGCCAAGGAAATTCTGAACGAAGAGTTTTTCCACCAAACGATATAGCAGGTTCATAACGATTCAAAGCATATCTAATTCCACAATCTAAAACATCATAAATAACAATATAGTAAATGTAAATAACCTAAGAAATAGTAATATATTATTTAATTACATATAAAGTAAAAACTCCGATACAAAAGTCTGTTCAGGAAGGCAAAAATAGTAATATATAAAATGGTGATTAGACCGGTTGCTTTGTATGGCAGTGAGACGTGGACTATGACCAAGGAAAACAGGAGAGCCTTGCCGGTGTGGGAGAGAAGAGTCCTAAGGAAGATCTTTGGAGCAGTCAGAGAGCAGCATAGATGGAGAATAAGAAGCAACACAGAGTTAATGGAGTTATATGGAGAGCCAGACATCCTTAGTGTCATTAGAAGGGCAGATTCAGATGGCTGGGTCATGTTGAAAGAATGGATCTCAGTAGACTTCCAAAAATGATGCTGAATGGTACTCCAGGAGGGAGAAAACAGAGGTAGACCCAGACAACAATGGTTGGATGATCTGGAAGAAGACTAGAGTTGGCTGGGGATCAGAAATTGGAGAAATCTTGCTGCGGACCGTGAGGAGTGGAGGAGAGTGGTGACAGAGGACTGTAGTGCCCATTGAAGAAGGTATAGTAAAAAGTAAATTGGAATTATCAATTATTTAAAATAAATTGTATTAAAAGTTTTTACTTTATTAATTTTTGTTTTTATTGTAATGAGCTGCTTGTACAAAGTTTCTAATTTGAAGTTTAATTTTAGTTATATTTTAACTCTAGATTAAAAAATATGTAATCTATTCCCATGTATTCTTTTAATTGAAATTTGTGTTAGAATGTATTATGTTTTGTTCTCCTGATAGAAATGAGGATAATTGAAGAGAAAATTGGATGGGATGTTTAGTCAAAAAAATGTAAAAATAAATAAATTACATTTATTTTTGCCAAAAATTTTATTTTGCAAAAATAAAAATAAATATAATTTATTTATTTTTACTTAACATCATAACCAATCTTCTCGTCAATTATTCACTACAGTCAACCATCAATGAGGATCTATCTTTGTAAAATTGATGAGCTAAAATAACCGTTATTTTAATTAATGATATATATTCTTTTAAACAATTCATATATCACAATAAATTTGTTTTACTTTATTCAATCAATGAAAATATTGTATTAGTGTATTTAAAATTGACTTACTATCTATCAGATATAATTCATTATTGTTGGACCATTTTAAATTATTTTTTAATATTATTTCATTTCAATTTGTAGTAAATAAAAAAAATTGTCTAAACAAGTAAATTTACAAATAATTGTATAACATACCATGACATTCTACAGCTATGCTTCCACCTAGGACAATAAAACAGATATCTATGTAATATTTATGTAATTTATAGCAAGAATCAAATTAAAAACAGAAAAATAAATATAATATATCATACGAGTGGCGTCATATCAAAGATGGACATCTGCCATTTTCAAAAATTGGAGAAGTCAATTTTTGTTGTATAGTTTCTGATAATTTCATTGAAGAATGTTTAAATTGAATCGTGAAAAACAAAAATCTTTAGAACTGGTTTAAATTGAAGGTATGTGCACAAAAATTCACTTTTTATCCACTTTATGAATATGACAGGCCATCTTTGATAAGAGGCCACTCACTCAAATATAGTTATTTCTAAACTTTGGAGTGGTAAATGTTAACAAAACTAATTTCTTTTTATATTGTGTATCTAACAGACCAGAATGCATTATTATTCCTATCAATATACTTATAGATTAAGGGTAATTTATACAGTTATAAGAATAAGAAACTGTATATAATTCTAAAAAAAATGTATTAAAAATAATTTATTCTTTCTGCCTGTAATGTAGACGAGTTTTTGAAATAAAAAAAGTTTAAATATCTTTGGAAACCGGAGGCATATTAGACATACCTAATAAAGTTCAGTATTATAGGTAAATTAAAAAAAACAAATAAAAAGGAAAAATTTTAAAATATATTGGGCAAAGTTTAAAATATATGAAAAAACTTTAAGGAAGTACAATAAAAATAAATAAAGAAAAACAAAATAATGTAAATACACAATGACTTACTAAGAATCCAGAAATTCTCTATCTGAAATCATAAATAAATTACCTTTCTTCATCGAGAACTTTGCCAGTCTAAAGATTAAGTTGTAGATTAAATGGATCATCAAACTAAAATTGTTATGATTAATTAAATTTACAGTTGCTCTATGGTATTATTTTGTTAAACCATTGAATTATAAATTTTACATTCGCATTTATAATGAATTTTAAGGTTTCAAAACATACATATACATTTTATTGATGATAAATGATTTATGAACTTAAAAAATATTGTCTTTATACAGACACTTCAAAGGCCTCTACTAACAAAAATAGATAAGTCAATTTTGATTGTTTTTAAATGTCAATTTTTGAAAAGCTTATTATAGGACTAAAATAGATATTTACTCAAAAGTTAATTTACAAAGCAAAACATAAAGCTACAAAGAAGGCAAACCGAAGTGTCAAAAATGTATTCTACCAGTAGCAAACAAATAACAGGTTTCTTTGTGTTTGTTCAGCTGTATTTAAAATTTTGAAATTGTCCCTCTTTGTAACTAGATGCCTCATTTATCTGGAGTAGTTATTTAAGCAACTATATCAAATTTTTCATAAGATTAGCCAGATTAGAATAATGTTACCTTGACCATGAAAGATATTAATAGTATACCTGAATTATGGAATGCATTTCCTAATTAATTTATATTCCATTGGTCCTTCATTAATTTTGAAGTTTTGTTAAGATTCTTGACGAAAATTACTGGAGTGGAATGATGAAAGATACACAAATTTACGACCAAGTCGAAAGATAAATTTCTATTATAATCATAACAAAATATAAACGTGCAAATGTCCTTACATGAAACCAAGATAATGAAAAGGGACAACATATCCAGGCAATTTTGGCCTAGAGCATAGGCAGAACTATTGACCTTGTCAGACAGTTCTTAAGGAAAAGGCAGGAACTGGTTTTTGGGAATTCTTAATTTACCATATTACTATCACGATTGCAACGTCATTTAGTTTCTATTTTTTGGGCATAGTGTATCTCTGTATTATTTTTTTTCTTCAAAAAATCACTAACAAAATACATATTTTATAAACGAATTGTCAGGTTGCTGGTCTACAAAAATTCACTAATAAATTAAAATTCATGAATTCATAATAAAAGGAAAAAGATGACGGGAAGCATGTTGTCCTCTCCCCCCAATATTTCTTAAGTGATAATAATAATCCGCTTATAAAGCATTGACGTCATTACTTAGAAAATATTGGGGAGAGGGGCAAGATTAGCGGTGCTGATCTTTGACATTTGGAGACCCCGCGCAATGACGACATCTCCTTCCAAAAAATTAAATTTATATCTTAGCCTGTTTTATATCACGTAATATTTGAAAAGCATTTCATTCAATATTTCTCTAATTCAGTATTTTTGTTAATAAGCTAAAATTATTTATTTTCAGACTTTGTAATTTTTTTTATTCATAACAAGTGACGCCTCTCTTCAGCTCGGCGCATTGGGGCAATTGTCCCGTTGCTCAGCCTTGAGGCCGTCACTGACATGCACTAGCGGATCCTGGGTTTAATTTTTGGGGGAGGAGAGCTTCAGCCCGAGAGCTTTTTTTTTCATACATATAACGATAATTACTTTGGAAAAAAAGAAAGATACTAACTACCTATACAAAATAGAGTTTAAGTAATTCTTGAGGTCCTATTAAATGTAATTATACGGACAATAATACTTTAAGAGATAATTTTTTACCGTAAAACATAGTTACGTATTACCACTTTGAGAGGGAAGGGGGCTTCAGCCTGAAAGTCCCTCTCCACCCGTAGTTCCGCCTATGCTGAAACGAGTCCAGTTAGAATGTTACAGTTAAAGTCACATGGTGTCTTTACCTTGATGGCAGGGATTTCACTGTGTAGGGTAACTGGATCATAGGTTTTACAGAATCACTGATATCATCCGTGACGCTGCTGAGAAATCTCTCCAGCACCGGAAGGCGAGAGCTCAACCTGTCCCATAGTGGACACCGGCTTTAACCACCACGAAGAGAGAGCTCTACAAGGTCCAAGCTCTACTATAACGAGCCTGACGTTTGTACCATCTGTATAGTTGCGATGAGAAGCACACTAAACTTCGTGATGAGTACAGGTCTAAAGCCAGGGTATACCAAAACGAGATGCGCCTACATGAATGGAAGTATTCGGGTGAATTTATCGTTGAGGAATCATCTAAGAACCCCTGAGGTATCCCGTACAAAGTAGCCTTGGGTAAATTGACTCCAATGCAAGTAATCGCCGCGATAAAGTGTGACGGTACCCAGGCAAGAACCACAGAAGAATCGGCGAAGATGTTTAATACAGAGACTTACACCAGGGATGATCCATCCCAAGATAATGAAGAGGAGGAGTTTGTAAGACGCACTATAGTATACCCTTCCGGCACGGACCTGTACCTACCATGGGACATATGGGATCTTCGCACTGCTGTGGACAAGCAAAAGACTGGTCCTGCCCCGGTTTAGACGCCATTGACGCGACAATTTTCAAGAACAGTATTCTCGAAAATTGAAGAAGAAAGATTGCTGGCTGTTTATAATGATTGTCTAGTAGACAGGAAATGCTTCCCAAGAAGCTGGAAAATTGCTTAACGTCAAGCTCATTTAAAAAGGAAGAGACAAAGATAAGCAATTATCCAAATCTTATAGACCTATATGTCTCCTCCCCGTCATGAGCAAGGTGTTAGAAAACCTGATACCAGCCTACGGCCAGTCTTCTCAAGAGCGAGCCATCCACGGCAGTACGGATCTTATAAAGGCAGGGGAACAACAGATGCCCTGTTGAGAGTGCGCCGTGATGTCGAAGAGAAGGCGGAGAAGTATGTTATACTTCTCCTGTTTGACATATCATCCGCCTTCGATAGCGTATGGTGGCCGAGCGTACTCTATCAGTTGCAAAGGTATGAAGCTCCTAGCAACTTGTATGGCTTGATCAGAAGCTATGAAGTGGAAGATACGGTGTAAAGGTGTAGTCCACAGTGCTCTGTCCTATGGAAACAGCATCTTTGACGAGTTGCTGGGAGTGCTAGAGCAGGAGCGGTTCCCCGCAACTGCATATGTAGATGACCTAGCTGTTGTAGTGGGCTCGAATAGCAGGGTTAGATTAAAATATGAAGTTGAATGTTGCCCCTCCCTTGTGTAATAATGGTGCGAGGGAAAGAAGTTAAGGATGGCGGGTTCCAAGACTCAGACCATCCTCTTGAGAGGCAAGACCGATAGAGCACACTCCATAACCTTGGTGATATAAGGTCCTTCACCAATTCATCATTCACCTATCTTGAAATTAGGATTGGAAAAAAAAATTTAAGAAATAGGGTAACCTCAGCTTTTAATGGTCTCAGTCACGTAGGGGGAGGGGCCTTTTGGGGCCTTAGATATCCAGCAACTATGTCCATTTATAAAGGAGTAGTTCTTGGTATCCTGAGATAAATGTCCTCTGCATGGAACCGGAATCTCTCGTACCGTCAGATGCGCAGATTGGCAACAATCCAGCGGATGGCCCAGCTTAGAGTAACCAGGTCATACAGAACTGTGTCTCATGAGGCGGTGCAGGTCTTAGGAGGAAGTATTCCTCTCGACCTTCTCCTGCGGGAAGACCCTTTTCGGCACAATATTAAGAGGGATGGCTTGGCGGATTTACCAGCGAACATTCGGGAGAGGATTTTTGAAGACCCCAAAAGATGGAAGATGATCCTCCGGGAGGATACATTGGAACAATGGAATCGGCGATGGATGACAACTCCAAACGAGTCCACATTGAGAAAATTCTTTCCCACCGTTGAATCGCGCCTAAAAAAGAAATGGGTCCTCCCGGACTACTGGGTCTCACAGATCCTCACGGGGCATGGGAGTTTCAGAGCGAAACTTTTTAAACATGGTAAAAACATCGATCCCTTATGCCTCAATTGTGGAGTACCTAAAATCGCTGAGCACATCCTTGTAGCCTGCGCCAGCTATGAGGTACTGAAGGCCAAATCCCAACCGATGTCTCAAGAAAACTACCCGCTCTTTAAAAGCTTTCTATGTGAGTGGAAAAAATCTGTTGGCCCAACCCACTTCTTCCTGTTTAAGCGTGAAGAAGCAGTACCTGAAAGGCCGCTGATTAGAACGGAGCGCAAGCAGGATATCCTGGTGAAAAGGCCGATTGTATTAGGAACAGGAGAAGAAGATGAAATTAGAGAAAAATTATCAAGCAGGCTGTGTGCATAGCAATTCATCGCAATGTAAATAGATAAATTTGCAACAGTGATTTGTTATGCAGGAATGTGTATCAAGTCACTGCTGCAAACTCCCGTATTTTCTTAAAGGCAGGATAGGTAATTTATAAGAAAATCACTTGAAAATCAATGTGACCTTTGTTAAAGCAATTGAAGACTATCCTGGAATATAGGATATTACAAGTAAAGAGTACTCAAATAGGGATGCAAAAGAGAAATCATGGAATGCCCTGACACAAAAATTCGAATCAACAGATAAGAGAACTATGTACTTTAAATTGATTTGGGCCAGCGAAAACAAATACACTTATTTAAATATCAATTACTATTAAAAAAATACTATCATCATCATCATAATCCTTTCCCTCTCTACCGCTGAGCAGTATGGGGATGTCCTCTACAGAGCTTGACCCATGTGTCCCTCTCCTGTACCACCTCTCTCCTCCCCTGCCAGTCCAGCCCTCGCTTCCTGAACGCCTCCCGTGCGGCTTCTTCTCAGGTGATCCGTGGTCTTCCTCTTGGTTTTCTACCGTCCACTCCTGTCTCATACGTTATCCTGGCCGTTCTTTCCATATTCATCCTTAGGAGGTGCCCGAACCACCGAAGTTTATTCTCTTCTAGAGTGGTTTTTATCGACTGTACCTCGAGGTTTGACCTTATTGTCGTGTTGCGGATCCTATCTCTACTGGTCTTTCCCTCAACCTTTCTTAGGTACCTCATCTCCATTGTCTGGATCTGTCCCTTCTATTTTGAGGTAAGGGTCTATTATTCGGAGGAGTATGAGAGGATGGGCAGGAACTTTGACTTGTAGACAGATAACCTTGTTTTCTTCGTCACTTCTCTTTTGTTAAGGAAACCTTTTCGGATTGAGTGGAACATTCTTTCAGCTGCTCCCAGCCTTTGCGACACCTCTCCATCGATATAGCCACTTTCGTTGATGCATGCACCTAGATATTTGAAATCCTGAACCTGTTCCAGGGTCTGTCCTTTCAACCTCAATATTCTCATAACTCGGCGGGAATGTCTACCTATTCTCATGCATTTTGTCTTCTCTGGATTAATATCCATGTCAATGCTAGAAAGCTCTTCTTGCATGATATTTACGCTGTATTGTAGTTCTCGGTCATCCGCAGCGAGTATAACGAGGTCATCGGCAAAAGTGAGGACTCTGTATAAAGTAGGCTGTACACTCCTATATCCCAGTTGAAAAAAGTAGAGGACTTAGGCTACACCCCTGCCGTATTCCCTGCGTCGTTTCAAACTCCTTGGATGTGTGGTTGCCAGTCCTTATAATATTTCTGGTCTTTCGATAGAGACTCCTAACAGCCATTCTCCAGGATGGAACTTGTCTTTCAGACAGAGCACGCTCTATATCTTCCTCTTTGACTCTGTCAAATGCCTTTTTAAGATCCACGAAGCAGATGGAAAGTTCTTTCCCTTTCTCGATGGACTTTTCAATGACCTGCCTCAAAGTGAAAATCAGGTCCTGTGTACTCCTCGAGTTTCTGAATCCATACTGCTCCTCTCTGATCTGGCATTCGACCACTCTTCTTACCCTTGCTTCCAGGATTCTTGAATAGAGCTTACTTGGCACACTGAGCAGAGATATGCCTCGATGATTATTGCATTCTCTATTATCTCCCTTCTTGTAAACAGGCACCGCAACAGCGATCTCCCACTCCTTCGGTATCATTTTCCTATGTCAAATCAAATTTAAGAGATGGAGAAACATTTCTTCACCTTTACTGCCCATATACCGTATCATTTCGGACCGTATCATTTATCATTTAGCATGAAGCCCTGCAGACTTGCCCAGCTTCATCTTAGAGATAGCTTCCTGCAGTTCTTCCTCGCTGATAAAATCATCATGAATCGTTGACTACTTTGAAATCGACAAACAATGGTGAACATTCTGAGTATTTCCTATTGTTTTTGAACACCAGGTTTAGGATGAAGATGTGGTCTAGAGTTGCATCTCTGGAATCATTGTTGGCGGTGCTTATACGATTTTTATTATATGATTTAGCAAGATGTTGTTCATTATACTTAGTTATCTGGCGCTACAATCCAATATTGACATATGTGAACCTTTGCCTCCCTCACAATCTGTCTCCATCGGACTCGATCCAGCGCCCTTCAGATATCAAGTCCAAGTTTAGTCAAGCATTGCTCCACATCTTTCTGCCAGCTTGTTCTTGGGCTTCCCCTTCTTTTTTTACCTTGGAAACCCTCCTTCATTATCTTGTCCGTTATCTGTCTTTCTGGCAACCTTTCAATATGCCCAAGTCAACTTAGCTATTGTTGATTTAACAAACCTGACTATACCCATGATGCCATCAAGCTCTCTGTTCTTTCTGATTCACTGGGTGTCCTCAGAGCATACTGAGCCAAAAATACGTCTTAATATATATTGATATCAAAGACTTAGGGCTAATTGGTCTGAGTCTTACAGCGTCCAGTTTCTGTTCCATAGCACACCACTAGTCTTATCAGAGACCTATATATTTTCAATTTGGTTAGCTTGATTTCATCAGTTTCTGAAGGCCATAGTAGGCTCTGTTTCCAGCCATGATTATACTTTTTAACTCATCACTGCCCTTGCTCTCCCAATTTAATTACACTTGAAGATAAGTAAATCGATTAATACCTTCAAAGCGATAGTTACCCATAACTGAATATCGTGGCTTTCTTCTGGTTACGGAAGCAGATAATACCATATATTTGGTTTGGTCTTCATTTATCACTAGTCCAAATTTCCTGCTTTCAGTATCCAATGCAATAAGTACTAAAATACAATATGAATAAATACTGTCCACCTTCTACCATATTCCATTCCACCTTTCTCAGCATTCTGTACTTACTGTTGGAAACCACGTTTGTTTGATGGAGTGGAGAAATAAGAGTTTTGTTTAAAAAAATTGCTTCCTATATATATTTGGCAATTTTGGTGTTGTTTCATATTTTTCTAAATTTGAAGCAATTTCTTTAAAGCTTCCAACTGTTTATGTTTTTTTTTTTTTAATTATTAGAAATTGTGAAGTTCCAAACTTCAGGAAGCATTTCTCACAAGTATATGAATTCCTATATTGTAGATCCAGTCTTAAAATTAAAACGAATCTGACAAAAAAAAATTAATTTTATTAATGAATGGGCTCTATTAATTATTAATGTGACTAGGATCAAGAGCTAAGGGAGCCTTGGAGGCTTAGCCCAAGCAGGGGTGTTGTGTCCGTCCCAGATCCCACTTATCCCATTTACTAAGCCTCTACGACAAAGGTTTTTTTTTTCTTCTTGTTTAATTGATTGATAACATTATTGCAAAAATATCAAATATTTTTTTGCATGGGCCACTATAGTGTCGTCAATATCGGCGACAAAGATGTAATATTTGTGGAAGTCAGGTAAAAAATTTCAGTCACTCTTGATTTTGAATATTTTATTTTATTATGAAAAAATAAATAACATGTTATCGTTTGGTTATTTGATCAGTTTGATACCATATACAATTTATTTCATTTTCTAATATTATCAAAGAGGAAAATACTCCACGTGATAACAGGAGCTAACTGGAATTAATTAAAACACATGGAGAAGAAGGACCAATAAAAAACTGCTAACAGAAACTGGTCATTCAATATCTGATGATATGAAGGCATGGAGGTTAATATGGATGATACATGTAACTCAGTGATCAGTGAGCCCCTACGTAACAATGGATGGCTCAATAGTTGGTATGTGGACAGACCATGTGGGAGACCAAACATCAGATTGACAGATCGAATGAACAAACTGCAGGGCTGGATGCAATGGCCATGATGGCTGAGTGTGCTAGAGTTTTGTCCACTAGCGACACCCATTTCAATCTGTTCTTTGTACATTGAATTTTACTTTGTTGTGAACCCACAGAATGAATGTCAATCTTCTCATTTCGGTTAGAATAAAGAAAATAGAAAAAAGGTTTGGTCCGCCCCTTCATATGCCAGAAATGCCAAGGACGGGTGGAGGAGACTGGTCCAGATGGTCAAAGTTTTACTCGGTCAGTAAAGGCAAGAGAGAAAAAAAATACAGAAAAGAAATTATAGTATAACAACCCACATCTAGAACATTTATCAAAACCAATGGTCTTTTCTTGTAGAAAATGATTGTTCTTTTAAATAGTATAACAGATTATGTAGTATTAATATTATCGGAGTTATTCATAAAATTTAAAAAACAAGATATTTTATGGAAATATATATTTTCATTTATCTATCTATCTTACTGGCTCTACAACCCAGTCAGTGGGTCTTTGCCTCATCAATGAACTTCCACCAAATTTCTCTCTCCTGTGCGGCCACATTCCAATTTTGAACTCCTAACAAATCTCTTCCATCAGCTACCACACCATCTGTCCATCTCAATTTCGGAATGCCAGTTCTCCTTTTATAGTCTAATGGCTCCTCAATTACTCTCATCAGGATTTCAGATCTCTCCATCAGAACTATTTATCTTGCCCAATGCAACCTTCCTAATTTTATTATTCTGACCACTTTAGGTTCGTTAAACAATTCATAGACTTCTCTATTCTTCCGAATTCTCCAAGCCAGTCCCATCCTACTGGTTCAAATATTATTCTAAGGATTTCTCTTTCAAAGATCAAAATGCCTTTTTCATCATTTTTGGTTAAGGTCTATGTTAGGATACCACAAGTAAGAACTGGCAGAATACACATTTCCAGCTGACCGAAAAACGTTAAAAAAATTAAATATTGATCATTGGAAGGGTATTTTTTTTTTTTTTAATCAGTGAGTGCTACAAAGCAACTTACTATAGAGTTAAAAATATTAAGAATAAATTATTGATCATAAAATTTAATTAATAATAAATAAAACAAAATTAAAACTTTTTGTAGTACTGCGGCCACATAGAAACCAAGGATATTCACAGCGTTGATAATAACTTCCTTGTTTATTAGAACGATTTTTGTAGTAACAGTAAAAAATAGAATCAAACACTCAAATTTAGCTTCTTGGAATAAAGATAAGGATTTTCAAGGAAAGCAAAAAAGAGCTAAGTACAATAAGGAATATAGATAAAAATCAAAAACTATTTCATGCTTTATTCTAACAATTTCTTAACAGTAATGGATCTAAATGTTAATAAAAGTGAGTCCAAAAAAGCATCACATTGTATCAGTACATGTTTATTAACATATAATTATTCTCAAAAGGCATAGTCTCCTAAAGTTACTTTGTACTGGAAAAAGAGTGAACACTTTAAAAATAACCTACAGAAATAGTTTTATGTTTTAAATAAGGCTATTAATAGTTGCCCTCTTAGTAAAATACATATTCATTATTATGTAATAAAAGTTGGTAATAATATTGAAGAATAAATCTGAAAATTACTCTTTCATTGCTTATCTAAGGTTAAGCTTCACATAAAAGATCTAAATCTTTTATTTGAAACTACTGAATGGTAAAAGAATTGTTATTCCCTTTAGTTTGAATAAATTAAATTTTCTATAAAACTTTAATTTAAAACCAGAGACTTAAATGACAATGCTACTGACTCATATTACTATATTTAAATTGTGCTTGAACTCTAATATCAAATATAATTAGAGATCTAAAGATTTCACAATCTCATTAAGGAAAGGAAATAATCACTATTATTATTTAAAAGAATTAAAAAATTGGACAAGATAGTTTTATGTACAGTCTTTCAAAACTAATTAAAAAATAATTGCTCATGACTGAGAGTAATTTTAGACTTCAAAAAAGTTTATTATTAAATATGAAGATTATAAAAACTTCGTAATGAAAAACTGCCCAATGATATAGTGGCAAATAAAATCATTTATACAATAGTCGTAAGAGGACTAGTCATTTTATTAGAAGGGAACCAAATTAAAAAATATATTTGAAAAAGTAACACTATCAAATATCACAAATACTGTCTAATATATAAACAATTTACATTAATCCTATAATTATAACAATACAAACATATTTAAAACATAGGGTTTATTAATTCTTATCACAGATCTAAGTTCCTTTATGAAAGGAGATTAAATCATTACTAGACTGTATACATCTATAGAAAAACTTGGGCACATGCCAGATATTTGGTCATTTCTAACTTACATACAATTTCTTAACATGAAGAAATCACAAGCCTTCTTCAATAACTATCTTTTCTTAAATGCCACTAAATATTAGGCAGGCAGTAATATACACTATATATGTATATAAAATATACATATAATATATATAAATATTAAACATTTATGAGGTTAATTATTCTATTGATTAATTGTTTTAGATAACTAATCTAATATTTTATTCTAATACTTCTAAGCTTAATTTAATTTTAGGCTTATGGTTTCAAGTTCACTGTGAACTGGTACATAGGTTTGTACAATTACAATATTTTGGTTTTTATTGTCATTTTCAATATGCAGGGTAACTTTGAGTTGTATACCAATTCACAGGAAACCTAATTTTTTTTTAATTAGGTTTTGTTGTACCATTTTATAATTAAAATAAACATTTTTTTAAGTTACTACATTAAAAAAAAAGTAATATAATTTGATTATATAAAAATAACAAGAAAGACAAAGAGAATTCTGATAAAAATCTGGAATTTATCATTTTACAATAAATATCTACTTCATACTAATTTAAATATATAACTTTTAAATAATTATTTGTAAGATATCAACGAGTACATAAAAAACTCTAGGAAAAATAAAAAAAAGGGACACATAAATAAAACAACAAAAAGAAATAAAATGATAAAAGATATATATATATAAAAAAATGTATTTACACGCATTTAATAAAGTGCTTTTTAATTTTTTGTTTTTATGGGATTGCCTTAAGTTATTAATGACACTAGAAAAATAATTTCAGCCATAATTCTTTAAGTAGAAAAAAAAATCATGGGTGTGACTAAATGGAACTCATTTTATTTATGCTTTTTTATTTACTAAAAAAAATATTGAACAGAAATACATCACATTATTGCGATATTTTTTTTTTTTTTTTTTTTTTTTGTCCTAGTCTCTTATCATCAAAAGAAATTTTCTATAGAAAAGAAAATTAATGTATGAACATAAAGTTTCAAAATAAATAAACAATACCGAAAATATATCCAATTAAAATCCATTTATTAACACTTGTTTATTAACAGAAGCGAGAAAAAAATATCCATAGCATAACTTAAATAATTTATTTTATTTTTAAATTCTATTAAGAATAATTTTTCTTTATGAAAAGAGCTGGACATTACCTTTCTATAAAAGAGAGAGAAAGAAGCAATGGAGCAAAATTATTTAAAAAGATTTAATATGATATTTAATATCAGTCTATGATATAACTTTAAAACTAAATAAATAACAAAAAAAAAAAAAAAAGATACAAAGTTCCCTCTGTGCCAGTTCACAGCATCTTTAACAAATACATTGTTGTCCTTTACTAGCTGGCTTCTCTTGTGAATGTTTATTCAATCTTTGAAATAATTGAAAGCATGGATGAACAACAAGGAGTACTCCTGATATAGCAACAAACACTCCTGCTAGGTAAAATGACAGATTGTAGGTTCCTGTGATATCATACAGCCAACCTAAAAGTTTTGAAAACATTGTAGTCATCTAAAGTAAAGTATAATGTATAAAAAAAAATAAATAACAAATTCAAATTCATTGGTAAATAAAGTATTAATAAATATAAGTATAGATAATTAAATATTAACTCTGACTTTATATTTTGTTTGTTACCTGCAAGAGGGGGTCCAACCAAGTTTGCTATGCCTTGTACCAAAAGTAGAAGGCCATATGCATTAGTGAACCTCTCAAGTGTTATTAATTCGACAAGTATAATAGATGTAAGAGCATAATTTGCAGCGATAAATAGACCAAAAGCACCTGCTAGAGTGCACAATGCATAATATGAAGAGATCACTGGCATCATTGCCACAACAGCTCCACATAAAGCCATACAGAGAGCATAAACCAGGTTAGCATTAATCCACTGAAAGTCCCCTGCCCAACCAAGAATAATCTGCAATTTAAAAATATATATTGAAATTATCATACAAACTGAAAATGATCATGAAATAATATTCCTTGTTGCTAAGGAAACTATACTGTTTTTGATAACACAAGTAATCTATTTCCTTATAAAACTCCAGTGCCATTATACTTTCTGAGAATTCTCAGTCTTAAATCAGTCTCCAATCCCAATAAAAAACATTTCTCTGATTGAATTCATATTAACCTAGAGCCCAATTCAGAAAATCACAGGATTTTTTTTACATAATAAAACAAGAAAAGATCTAAGTGAGAGGTTGGCGTCTTCTATAGATTACTTAAGTATTTTCATTGAGTGACCCATAGCATATACAGTAAAACTCCTTTATAGTAGATACCTATGCAGTATCGATATTTATCTATGATAGAGAAATGTCCATTAATGAGAAAACAAAAGGAAAAAAATTACATAAAAATAAAAGCTGACAAATTGAAGTTGTATTTCATGGCATTACCCGACTAAGCGAAGCAACACAAGGGTTATGTGTTTGGGTTGCCTTTTTGAGTAAACAGCTTTATTGATTTATAAGTTTGAGATCTTAAATTATTCAGTGAGATCTCATGAGCGTTTTGCAACAATGTGAGATAAAAACACTGACATGTTATTCAATAAAATGTGTTCTGAATGGTTCAAATCAAATGAAAAAGTGAGATTTCATGAATGTTTTGAAACAACTTCAAATAAAAATACTGAAACCAAATTTAATTATATTTTAAGTATTCTCAAATTTGTATTATTTTCAAATAATATTATATGTAAGATCTCAACATATAACTTTTTTTGTTCTCTCCTTCCTCACCTTTTAGGCTATAGAGTTTTCCCGGGACAACGGGTGAGAAAGGCATTTCAATTCCCATTGATGCCAGAGTTAAAAGCCCTCACCAGCATCAGGAGGCAAACTCATAGTTATTTTATCATCTATAACTTCAGTTATCAGGCTTCGGCCAATGTGTGGTACTACGTTCATGTGTTAGCCAGCTTAGCCATCCTACCCCTAGTAATATTTCAACATCCAAAAGATTCTCGAGTTTGGAGTGTGGTAGGCACCCCAGAAATGTGGTAGAAATGCACAGGTTACACAAAGTTTAAATATCATACACCAAGTTTAAATATTCGTAAATGTCAATTTTCCTATCAATCTACCAATAAGTTTTAAGTAGATATGGAAGTACATTTCTTTATGGTGGATAGGATTTCCAGATTTATGGAGTCGGTTTTTACTTTAACTTATCTATATATGTGATATAGTATGAGAAAGTATGAAAAATCATTATGTAAAATTATAGAAAATCAAATTAGTGAATAATTTGAAATTAATGAATAATTTTTATAGTAAATAAAAGTTTGCAATATTTTAATGGTCTTAATGAGTTTTTACAGGTTAAGGTTGTAAGGTTGAAGGTTGAACTCTGTTAGAAATGCATTTCAAAAACTTTGTAATAGCCTAAGTTCGCCAGAAAATAATTTATAAATTTGGAAATGTTCATCATTAATGATAAACAGAAAATAAGAAAGGAAAAATCATCCCAAAATATTTTTAATAATTTAATTTATTAGGAACTTGGCAAACAATTTTTTTATGAATACAGCAACAAACAATTTTTTATGATTATTTTTCAAGTTTCCCAATTTGTTGAATGTTTTACTGTTATAGTTTATTAATGTGATAATTGTATACATAACTATGACAATAATTCAAAATATAAAAGAAATATAGAATTTATTATGCTTGACTAATATACAATTATAATAAAAGCATGATGATTCTTCTATTTTTCTAAAAAATCACAGGAGCATGACATGTTGGCATTTAATATACTTAATAATTATACTTTGCTGAGGTTTAAATAAAAATAATTGAACATACCTCTCCACCCATATTAAATATGCCAATCACAGAAATTATAATTGAAGCACCAGTTTCTCCAAATCCTCTTTTTATTGCATCATCTGCAAGATACATGTATGGCACATCATACCATGTGTAAAGAAGAAAATTGGACATTGCAAATAGTAAGAATTTTGGGTGTACAAAGAAAGAAAAGTCTAACATATCTGCAAGAAGATATAAAAGTTCTGCATACCACTAAAACAATAAATATATAAAAATGTTACCATATAGATTGACAAATTTATAAATTATACTGCTACTATGCAAAGTAAATTTATATTTATACAAATATAAATAAGTAAAAATGTTAGCCTTTTTACAAGCCTCCTCAATTAAGAAAATTTTAAGTCTTCCCATGAGTTGGGATTAGAACTTGTGATTAGGAGTCAATAGTCAAATGGCAGAGGCTACCGCGATTTGAAAACATCTTGAAATTCAGATCTGAATCTATACTATCCCAGTCAAATTAGACATGTTACCTTGAAAAAAGTTGGTTAATTCAAATTTATTTTTTATATTGTTAGGTATGTAGAGAATATAAAAAATCCAAGTTTCCACCCTTGAACGACTTGTGGGTTCGCAGCACTGCTCCAAAAACCACTTAAATTTCGAACTTTTTTTGGTAAATGCTAAATTTCTTCTTTTTAGAGAGAAATATATAAAAAAAATAGTTTCATTCAATCTTAAACAGCTTAAAATTATCTAAAATTTATGTAAATAACATTTTTTTCTAAACCCAACAGGAAGCGAACTATCGAGCTTTCAAAACTTACCCATTTCGATTCCTTTCCAATAGTGCTCTCTCAGTTTTGAACAGAAGGATTCTGTAACTCTATTTTGAACCTTGTCCAGAGAATTTAGAGGTTTTCCTTGAAGATAATAAGCCATTGATTGGAAGGGTAGATGGCAGTCGAAACGTGTTTTGAAAATTATGTTACTCTATGAGCCCCCCTACCATTCATTCTCCCCCCAACCTCAATAAATTGCATATAGTTGTGTTCCTTGTAACTATTTATTAAAAAAACCAAAGTACCAACTAAAATAGTGACCGCAATGTCCCAAAATGTCGGATTGAGGTCTTTAACATAAGTTAGATTTTCGGCCTCTGAAATTCAGCATCAGGCTTAATTTCGTCATAATTGGCCTTTTATTAAAGTTGAATAGTTAGGAAATAATAAAACATGAAAAAATTCGTATTGGTAATGAAAAACGCCAGTAAATTAAATTTTTTCTAGTCATTCAAACTAAAGTTGATAATGAAGCATCGTTTGTAAGTAAATGGCCAAAAATAACAAAAAACGTCCAGAAATGAAACATCTGGAGAATACATTTTTCTTTCTAAAACACTGATTATTTTTTTTAATTTTTGAAGTAGGTACTTAGAAAATACACTTAATCGGGGGAAAAGCGGCACTGGCATAGGTGCCTGGTATCCTCTGCCACATCGTTCAGTACTCATAAATATCATAATAATGTTTTTATTATATTATTTTGATCGTATTAACGAACAAATGTTAATACAATAATTTAATTATAAAAAAAAATTGTTTTCTTCTTTTTATTTCCAATGTTCTTGTATAGCACTATTCCATTAATGAATACTGAATGATTTAGCATAAATGTGGCATTAAAAGTAAGAAGAAAAACAGTAATTATTGATGAAAAATTTCATTAAAAAATGGAAAACAGTAAAAATAAATTTAGAAGGATTTTTTCAAATTTAAAAATATCTATTTCTTTTTAGCGATTTGTATTTAAGTTGTTAGGTTTAGAAAAATATGTTTCGTATAAAAGCAGTAGTAAATTGCTAATTGTAAATTATGTGTGCTTTAATATTTAATATAATATTTAAAAATTGAACTAAGTGATCAATAAAAATAGAGAATTAATTTTTTTTTTTTTATTTGTTTATTTAGAAATATTACATTCTGTCACATCAAGGACATTGATAATAGTGTTCAGAGAAAGCACACTCACACTCTATTTACAATAAAAAAAAAAAATAAATAATACAGAAACTTAATAATAATAAATACAATAAATAAAATAAAAATAAATACAATAAAATAAAATAAATGTATATAAACAAAAGAACTAACCTAATCATACACACTCGGGCTTGAGTGGAGGATCTGGCCATTGCCAAAACTCCAATAGATGCTTATTTACAAAAGGTCTCTGGGCCACTGCCGCTTCAACCTTCGAGGAGGATTGTAAGGATGGGTGGTGCTGGATAGAGATTGTGCAAGGGGATTTGGATGATAGGTAAGGTTCTGGTGAAATTTGGAGAATTTTTCTGGAATAAGGTCTAGGACAAATGGGATATTAAGGTCATGGTGTAGGATTTTGTTATTTACATAGAACGGAGCATCAACTATTGTTCGAAGGACTTTAGATTGAAAGGATTGAATACGTTTGATGTTAGAAGCTTTTGCTGTACCCCACAGTTCAAGTCCGTATGTCCATATAGGTTTCAGTATTGTCTTGTAGATAAGTAATTTGTTTTCAATAGAAAGTTTGGATTTTCTGTTTAGTAGTCTGTATAGCTGGCCGTATCGTCGGTTGAGTTCTTGTCTTTTGAGTCTAGTATGTGGGTTCCACGTCAGTCTTCGGTCTAAATGAAAGCCAAGATACCGGACTGTGTCTGAGTAAGGAAGCTGGATGGAATTAAAGTGTACTGGTGGACAGGAACTGCGTCGGAGTGTAAAGGTAATGTGTTGGCATTTAGATTCATTAACTTTAATGCGCCAGTTATTACACCAGTGCTCAATCAAGGTGAGGTGGTTTTGGAGATTTAAGGATGCTTTGTTGGGATCTGAGTCGGATGATAGAATAGCGGTGTCATCAGCAAAAGTTGCCAGGAAGGTATCGGGATGGACAGGGATATCGGCGGTAAAGAGGATGTAAAGGACGGGACCCAATACGCTACCTTGAGGAACACCTGCCTCAATTGGATAGCAATGCGAAAATTCAGTACCGCAACGAACTCGGAAGGTACGATCTGAGAGGTAGGAACGGAGAACAAGGTACAAGGACTGAGGAAGATAGTTTTTCAGCTTGGAAAGAAGCCCGGCGTGCCATACCCGGTCGAAAGCTTGAGCTATGTCCAGAAATGCACCCGAGCAATATTGCTTGCTTTCCAATGCTGCGGAAATATGATCAACCACTCGGAGTCCTTGTTGGACTGTAGAGTGTTGTGAACGAAATCCGAACTGATGGGAAGGAAGAGTTTGGGATTCTATAAAGGGTAGGATGCGTTTTAGGAGGATCTTTTCAAAGATTTTTGAGAGAATAGGAAGAAGGCTAATTGGTCTGTAGGACGTTGAGGTGTTGGGAGGTTTGCCTGGTTTCGGAAACAGGATAATAGTGGAATGTTTCCACAAAAGAGGAAAGTGGGTGGTTCGTAGGATGCTATTGTATATGTATGTAAGGAATATGACAGCTTTAGGAGGGAGTTGTCTAAGGATTAATTAAAAACAAAATCATACTTGTTTTTCAAATTTTTAAAACTTTACCCATTTTGAAATTTTGATAGTTCATTTTCTATTGGGTTTATAAAAAAATGTTATGTACAAAATTGTTTGATGATTTTAAGTTGTTTATGATTTAATGTATCCAATTTTTCTCTATCTCGCTTTTAAAAGGAGATATTTAGAGTAAACTAAAAGAATTTGAAATTTCAAGACTTTCAAGGGCGGAAACTTGGATTTTTTATAGTCACTGCATATCTAACAATATAAAAACGAAATTTGAATTACCCGACCTTTTGCAAGATACATCACTTTTTTGTGCTAATTTGACTGGGCTATACTATTCTTCTCTGCAAATGACATTAATTGACTTGAACTGGAAGACTTCTCTTTTTTTGGTATTGTAAATTTAATTTATTACTAATATTGATCAGACAATACTAATGTTACAACACCTAGTTGTCAACATTAAACCATAATAATTAGGTATGACTGTGTTTTTATGTTTTTAATTTACTTATCTTTAGGTTAGTTTATTTTTTATTGTATATAGTTTTTGTTTATTATTTAGTTATTATTTTACTTTTGATTATTTTATATTTTCTGTATATATGGTGTGAATGTGTTCATAAATCACAATAATTATTGTCCACTTGACAGATTATTATATTTATAAATAAACAAATAAAAAAAAAAACATCATTACAGAAAATTTGAGAAAAGAATACATGAATTTGCATGATTCTATTTTTTTTTTTAAAGTACTTACAATATAAAGTAGTTCATTACCATTTGTGTAGTTCTTGAGTTATTTCCTAATAAAATTCTAAATTCATCGTTACTTTTATTTCAGCCTATTTTCAGGGAAGTTTTTTAAATACATAAATAAAAAGGGCTTCAAGGAGAAGAATTTTTCAAGTTTCATGTAAATTGTTACAGCCGGGCAACAGTCTACAGCGACCCACATTTTTTGGTCACCATTTCGAAATGAAAGGCCGGATGGTAATCAAATGTATATAAAAACACTTCTGAATTTGAATACAATGTTGTATCAAATTCAAAGTAATTGGTTAAAAACTTTTGGAGGTTACCGGTTGTGAACAAACTGACATTTAAATTTTTATTTTTTATGACTTTTCCCAAAAATTAATTTTTTGATGGCAGTAAAGTTACTCAATAGCTACTAAACAAAACATAAATAAAGAAAATCAGTTGAGAAATATAAGATATAAAGGTACTTAACTATTTTGCCTTTGCCTATTTATATAATGGTTATTTATTTAAATACTTTAAAAATAATATATAATGATTATTCACTTCAATCAGAGCAAAATAAAGCAATATTTTTTAAAATTGAATATTACAATGGTTTTGATTATAAAAAGTTATAAAATAATGAAAGTTATAAGAAACATGTAGATGGCACTAAAATAAGACTACAGTCTTGATTGGTCAAGAAAGGTTCAGAATTAGTAGTTCTTCTACTAATAGTCCATAAGGGAGTTAGTTGGGCGCAGTTCAGTAAGTTAATTGGTGTTGTTAATGTATATTTGGTCAGACTGTTTGAAGTTAACTTGGGAATAAGTTTTTCAGATTCATCAGAGATAGCAAAGCAATGTTTTCTCAAGTGTCGGTTGCTTGTATTTGTATTTGTGTATTCAAGGCCTAATATTAAAATAATAATTTGAATTACAATTAATTGATAACAATAATATATAAATTGTTAAATTTAGTTGTTAAATAAAGCTGCCTAAAGAATATTAAATTAGATAAGATTTGGTGCCCTAACAGTGACCAAACAAGAACATAATATTATAATATACACTGTGGAAAATCTTATAGGCGGATGCCAGAAGAGAGATGTCTCAATGAATTATTATACTCTAGAAGGTCTCCCTTCTTATGAATAGGACACAAAACATTTTTATTCCAAAAAAGTATTTAAAGCATCTGCTATATTTATAAAGAAGTGAATATTTAAGCCAAACATATATTAATTTTAAACTGAAAATTATTAAAAATGTTAATTAAAAAAAAACTAATAATTATGGCATAGATGTATGATATTGGTTTTTCTTGACCAATTTCTTCATCATTTTGAACTAACATATAGTTTAAATCAGAAAAAAAAATAGCAAAACTATCTCTATAATTAATTTTATAGTATAGTAAATTGAAGTGACAATGAATCTTCTAATAAGAATTGCCAACATTTTTTACAGTATTTAATATTTAAATATAATAAAAACAAACAGATGATCCTCACATATAATGGTGAGAACTTGTAAAAATAAAAATTTTAAATGAGTAACCTCAACTTTTTCTTTGGCGATTGTTGTCATAGAGTTTCTATAAATGTCTGGGCATGATGATGCTCTTAGCCTATAGCGATTGATGTTGAGCATGGCACCACGGTATGTAAGAGAATGCCTAGATTAAAACATAGACAGAGTTAGTACTAACATAACATCAATAATAATTTTAAAAAAGAATATAATATTTAATACAAATATAATATAAACTTTAGATAATATAAAAATAAAAAAAAATAGATTACTAATATATTTAAACATTACTACTTTTAATAAGGAGGAAGAGGGAGGTGTAACTAAAAAGTGGAGCCAACCTTGGCTATTTTACAAACACAAACTTATTCTTTTTTCTAATAAAACTAGTTTAATTTTTATTTTACTAATACCTGTGTATCCTCAAATCTTTAAGATATGCTGCGGTTGGCATGCTTTTGCCCTGACATCCGTGTTTTGACCACCAATTTTCTGTAGGGCTTGTGAGTTCCTGTGGTGTTTCAGCTAAAAATTTTCCGGATAGCTGTTCTTTTCCACTATTATCAGATTTTTTTTCTGATGAGCACTATGAAAAAAAAAGAGGTCACAAGTTAAAACATGAAAATGTCATTTAAGGAAAATAAGTCATAAATAAGGTATTCTCATGCATGGATATTCTTTTTAACAATCAAGAAAAAGTTCCATTGAAGTAAAGCTAACGACCTGCTCAGATTAACAGATGTGGGGTAAAGATACACTAACTAGACAAACATTTTAATAATGTATTTGTTAACTTACATTTTATTAAGATTATAAATATTAAAATAAAAAATAAACATGCAGTATTTAGTCATTTCAGACCTTAATGATTGCAATAAACATGTTTGAGAAAGGAGAAAATTAAAAACTTAAAGAGAAAAAAAAAGGAAATGAAACATATAGCTTCTCTACCAACAGCATATCCTCAAGTAACACATTATTTAAAAATGTTTACAAACACATATATTCATGCAAGTATATATAATGATAGATATTTTATTAACTTAAACAAATATCAAACAAATAATATTTAAATTAATGATAATTTTTTCTAACTTTAATCAAAAGTTGGACTGCCTATGAAATAAAAAAAAAATATTATTTTCATCCTTTTGTTTGGTTACAAATTCTTCTATATAAATATTGTAATGTACACCTTTATTGGAAGTGAGTAAAAAGGGTTTCATAAATTAATGTTGAACAATTCAAACAATTAGCTTGCCATCTAGTTCTACTAGTGCAGGGAAAAGAAAATGGCTGCTGTGTAGTTTCCCAAGAAGGAAAATCCCATAGAGGAGAGGGACAAAGGTTTTTGTTTTGGCAGCAGCTGGTGTGAAGGTAGTGAAGAGAGGTTAGGAGAAGGTATCCTGGCTCCAGTGGGTAAAACCCAGTAATAGATTTATCTTCTTAGAAGTTGTTGTTTGGCAGAGAGAGAGAGAGAGTTGTTTGGAATTATAACAGAGAGTATCTCCCAGGAAGCTTGAGTTGAGTAGAAGAAAGTGTCACTATTTTGAAAGTTGTATTTGGCAGAACATTGGAAAGTAGTTGAAGACAAATGAATTTAGTGCAACAAAGGAAGAAATAGTATCTATAGAAAAAAGGTTAACTTGCCAATTCATACTTGACTTTGTTTCAAAATCAGTGTTTAATTTTAGTATAAATAGTGTAATAATAATAGCTTGTCTGAATTGATCTGATTGTCAGTAACCCACTCCTGAGATAAATAAATATATTAATACTCTTATAATTTTGTTTATTATTTAATAACCTCTTATTTATTTAGGACGTATCCCAATGGTATAAAGTGGTTTGCCATGAGGTTATATTATTTGTCAAATATAAGAGAGATGTTACAATATATGTAATATATAATGAAGAGAAGAATAGTTGGGGTGTTCAATCAAAAAGAAAGGCAAAAATAAATGATAATATTTATTTTTTAAATATGCCGACGTTTCGACCTGAAGTTCAGGCCTTCATCAGGGCTGTCTCCTTAAGTGTGGCAGGGAGAATATATATAGTAAGGGTAAGTATATATATAATATATAGTATATAGAGAATATATATAATATATAGTAAGGGTAAGTATTGTGATTGTGAAAATTTTTGAATCCGAGTTTTCAACAGAAATAGACGTTTCGAGGTACCCTGAGTCAAAATGACCAACTCCCGAAAAATGGTCTATGTGTTTGTACGTTAGCAGTCTAGCTCAAAAACGAAAAGTTCTACGAAACTGGTATTACGTATTTAAGATAGGTATATGCCTTAGATGTGACAGCAACTTTTTCCTTAAAATCGGCTAACCGGAAGTGCCACTTTATATCAACGCTGAAACACATTTTCATAATTTTCTCAAAAACGGCTCTTCCGATCTGATCTTCCAAGGTTATTTTATTATTTGTAAATTATAAGAGGGATGTTACAATATATATTTTATAAAATATTTTTCTGTTTTTAGAAAAAAATACCATTGAGTTTTTGACTGACAAAAATAAGATTTTGTTTTAGAGAAAAAAATTGATCTTTATTTAAAAAATATATATATTATAGGTGGTAAATAGTTTATAAAGATATTTTGGAAAATTATCAAAAAGGTTGAAATGTTACATATATGAATGAGTGATATAACCTATAAAGTTTTTTTTTATAGTTAATAAAGAAGTGTGTTATTATTTTTGTACCTTTTTTAGGATGAAAAAAAAAATGGGTGATGGTTTTATTAATTATTAGATAATTAACTGTTTATAAAGTAACTTAATTTTAAAAAATCTGACTAAGAAAATAATCCTATCCTACCTAAGGGTAATGAATTAGCATAATTATTTGATACAAATTGGTAAATTGTTAGTAAAATTGATGTCTATGGATCCTTACTTTTTGCCATAGTCGGAAGCTCTTCACCCCTGGGCAGAACTCAAGACTCATTTGGATATTCGCATGCACTGGCGCATGGAATAAAAGGTACTTGCCAAGATCTGTATTGCCTTGTGGAAGGCATCGACTAATACAGACATTGGTCTTAGATTGGATAGGATTATTTTTGTAGTTGTTTTTTAAAATTATTTTTGTTAAATTTTGTTTAAGAATCAACATTTTACATTTGTCACATTTAGTCATAAATGTACACATGATATAACATGGAGCTAACAAAAATAGTTTCTCGAAAATATATCTCAAACTATATGAATAATTTGAACACATTACCCTCCTTGTGGCTTCACCTTAGTCCGATAAAAAATAGATATAACATATACATAAAGTGTAACAACATTTTTTAAAATTTTATTCATTATTTTTAAGAATACCAAAGAGGACTAGCTCCATCAAATGAAGAAAACAATTGAAGGATATAGAGGAAAAACTGAGATGAGGCTTACAAACATTCATTTCAGTTTTTTCTTCTGGCCAGGATTTATTTACAACTTTTTAACAAGATTCATTTAAAATACACGGACAGTTGAACGGAATGTGCATGGACCCCCTTCAAGTTCTCTACTCCTTATATTAAGAAGATTCCTGGTAGCCAAGAATATTCATAGCGGTTTATATTTAGGCATTTTTCTTTAATTTCTATAACTTTATTTCCAGATAGGCTTCATATCCTGTAGTTTGACCTAAATGCTAAACATGGAATCCTGTTACTACTGTATCATCTTAACTACCCAGCTTCTTCCTTAGCCCAAAAGACTTTTTCTTAACAGACATATAGTATGAGGCAGTTCCTGTATATATACGCAGGTCTCATCATCTAATACCAGCAGTGGCAGGGCCTCAAGATAGTAACTTAGAGAGACCAGTAGCAACTTGGTTTATAGTAAGAACAATTTATAGCTTGGTAGATAGCAAAAAGTTCCTCAATTAATTATTTATCCTCTCACTCTTCATTCCTTGGTTGCTATTCTACTTGTTCAATTGGAAACCTTTCACTACTGCTTTTTAGAAATTTCTAGCGAAAGTTTATTTTTTGACAAAGGGAAATAGAGCTATATATCAGTCTTCCCTAAGTAGACTTCTACTGTCAAGACAAATCCAATTTCACCTAACAGACACTATTAAGATAATTATTGTAAAATAAGGATAATTTTACAATTCAAATTCCAGGCCAGAAAGGAAAAATAAATCATAAAATTCACAATTCTGTACAATATTAATTATATAAATCATTGACCTTTGAACATTTAATTGTTTTTATACAAATATTTTCTCACAGGTACAGGATCTGCAAGATTTATAATTATTGTACAATTGTAAAAATATCAAAAAAGGATATTACTATGGTAAAAACTAAATACAAAACTATTTTAGGGCCAGATACGAAAGTGGGTCGATAGAGAGACGTAGTCATTATATAATTAACATAAAGGTATTAAACATCAGATTGTAGCTGCAAACTGGTGCTATTTGGCCTCATTAAGCAATTTAAAAGTAGATTTATTAATAATGAGACCGAAGTGAGGGTTTGTGAAGTCCTTATTTGTTCAGTCCTCACATATGGATCTGAAGATGGAGCATACAATAAGGCTGAGGAAAAAGGGCTGCTATTTTTTTAAATACAAAGAAGAATTTTGGGCCTAACTTTTCAAGAATGCAGATGTTGCTAACTGAATCAGTGAGATCCTCGCCAGGATGGATGAGAATGAAATCCCTAAAAAATTAGCTATGGAAATTCTCTATCAAGCTAGAAGAGTGGACAACCCAAAATGAAATGGCTGGGTAGATGCCAGGAATATTCTTGGAATAATGGACTGGATGGATGCTGTGCAGAATAGAGATAAATGGCGAAAAGAGATTAGAGATGGCCCTGATTCAGCAATAAATTGTAGCCCATATATGTACATAATGAGATCGACAAGATAAATAATATGGCACTATGAATAATATATGAGAAAAACATTAACTCTTATATATTAATAAAGTAATAAATAAATAAAATTTATAATCATAAGATAAATAAACATAATAGTACTGTGCAGATACTTCTGTTTATGATTCATTTATATTTCAGAAGTACATTAATCCAAAAATAATCTTGTAACATTGGAAAAGGTATCCAAGCATGATTATAGACAGTTGGATAGCAGTTATTTCTACTTGTTCTCTTACAAGTGATGGGCATATCATGGTTAGGAAAGGTGCTAATGTGAGAGTAGACTGAAAGAAGCCTAAAATGGTTATTTTATAACTAATTAATGTAGAAATAATGTTTAAGCTATATTCAGTTGCAGTATATTACTCATATCATAATCACATTAGGTAAACTTTTAATATCAAATATTAGTACCATGCTTCCATTCTCTATCCAAAGTAACATATTCATAGGGTGACTAAAACATGATTTAGTTCCAGAACCACTCACTTTTTTAATTTTTGATGACTCAGTCTCAGACAGAATTTTTGCTAAGTATTCATTGAGTGACAAGAACCCATGATTTCTGATAATGGACTCCTTTTCAAGACAACAGGGAAAAATAAAATCAAAAGAAAAAGTTATTAACTCATAGTTAATAAATTGATAAACTATTTGGTTTTAAATCAATTGCTATACATAAATTAAAGTTTCATTGTTAAGTGCTGTTTCAACTAAGCCAGATTTTACCTCTTTTATTAATTCCAAATATTCTTTCATACTAAATGATTTTTGTTTCTAAGGAATTTCATTTATTGTTTAGTCTTATTTCTATTATCTTATTTAATTATTCTTATTACTGGTACCTTGTTACTGCTATTCTTCACTCTTATTACTCTTAAACTTGTAAATTTATTATTTTTCTGATGTTATTTTATATTATGTAATTTTTAGACCTGATGATGACCCACATGTTTGGGTCTAAACAGGCTAACTCATCAAAGAAGTTTTTACTAAAATTCTTGCCAATTTTATTTCATCCTTATAAAACTTGATTAGTTAAAATATAAAAAGAAAGAAAAGCAAAATATACATTGTGGAGTTACTTGCCTTAATAGTAATTCCAATGAGAAAATAATATGTTTGTTTATCTATCTATCTATGTATTGAGAGAAGAACAATATTACCGGTATAAAATTATTTATCATAACATTTAGTTCAAGCATAAAGTATAATTTTAATTTTTAAAATAAAATACGTACTAAAAATATAAGATTTAATATTTAAAAATATCGTAAAAATTTTGTTCCATTGGGAGAATTGGATAGGGATAGAAAATATTAAAAAAACAATTTTAATTAATTCTATTCATTATTCCTAGAATTGGTGTGTTGAGGTTTTATTTGTTATATAAATTAGGCCATTATTACCAATATTTTATTTATTAGCTATTTTATTACGATAACGTTTCAGTCCCTCCAGAAATGACGTAGAGAAAACTTTAAAATATCAGGAAAACTTAAGTTTCTCTGAAAAATTAATACAACATTGAATAATGGAAATTTAATGGAGTACTCAATAAGATTTGAAAATGGCCCTGATGGTCGAAATGTTGTCATAATAAAATAGCTAATAAATAAAATGTTGGTGAATAATGGCCTAATTTATATAACAAATAAAATTTTAATTATTTTTATTCTGATGATCCATGTTTAAGCCACATTAAGAGAGTTGTGCTTAAACATTGGCAATCAGATTAAATAAATCACAAACTAATCAATTTCTTATACATCAGTCATTTCTAACTGAATCTAAACCAAATAATAATCAATATAAGCTGTAAGTGGAGTACTTAAAATATATTAGGCTTCTAAAATATATATAAAATATATCAGGTTAACAAAAGTACCTAATTAATTCAATCTGCTTTCATAAGCAAACATAAACTAGAAAGGAAATTTTCTGCTTTAATAATTGGTTAGCAATGTAAGCACCATTCAATTTTACAGATAATCTTGAACAAACAATGAATTTAAGGTTAAACAAATAAAAAATTTCATCAATTCTACTAAAATTTATAGAAGAGTTTTTCTGTTTCAAAAGTGTTTTACCAAAAAGTTGTTAAAAAATGGATGATATACTATATCCTCCTCCAGATGATAAGTATTAGAATGGTAAGGGCAGAATGTATGAAAGAATGACTTTTCTGAGCATGTCACTATTTGTCATTTGGTAGCTCATAGCTCATAGTGGTCGCAAAGACATTCTAAGTTTATAGTATTTAGTTGCAAATAATTAAATTAAAGATCTTTTTGTTGCAATTTTAGGTAAAATGGCCAGCCAAATACCAGAAGAGAAACATATATGGCATTGCATGCTTGCGAGAGTTTTGATAGGGTAGTAACGCAATAGTTGCTACCAAAAACATTTGCGATGTTTATCCAAATGCATTAGAGGTTCATAAATGCCAAAGGTAGTTTTTCAACTTCAAATTCGGTAATTTTGATCTTTCCGACTCGTATCGATCAGGAAGACCATCAACGTTAGACAATTACATGTCAAGGGCAGAAGTGGAAGCAAATCCCTTTCAGACAATCGAGGAATTGTCAAACAGTCTTGACCAACCTTGATCGACCATCCAAGAACACTTGCAGCAGATTGGGAAACCACCATATGCAACTTATTCCTTCAACGGCACAATACCAAAGTGATTTTTTGATTGCTTGATAACCGGAGATAAAAAATGGGTTCTGTATGATAATCCCGAAAGAATCGTCACGAAGTACTATTAAATCAGATTTAGACCCAAAAAAGCACTTTTGTGTGTTTGGTGAAGAGTATTCACGGCGTAGTTCATTTTGAAGTGCTGCAATCTAGACAAACTGTGAATGCAGACCTTTATTCTACATCAGTAAGTATTGCTGTGTTCAATAAAAAAACACTCAAACAATAAATGAGCCTACATGTCAGGATCTTATTGAACACAGAGTATTTAATTATATCAGTTTTCTTAAAGGAATAATTAATATTTTTTAAAATTTGTTTTATTGAAACAGAAGACCTCCATAAATGAATAAGAAGATAAAGGCACAGAAAGTAACACTCACAATTTCTGCAATCTTGGCAGAATCGGATAAGCTTCTGGAAGTAATAAGAAGACTAGGATAATTATGTAAAAGTACAGCTGTGAGATGCTTGTTAGTGGTAAGCATTTCTAGAACTTCCAAAGGTACCCTCTCTCCATTTGCCACAAATGTTGGAAGGTTGACTAAGGAGCTCCATAGCTTCTGAGCCTCCTCTTTGTTCTCTTCAGGAATTTGTACACCTGAGGAAATAGTGTTTTTATATGTTTTAGTCAGAAATATTGTGAGATTGGAGTATTACAATAAAAAATGAATAAGAAATATTAAAATTAATATTTTGAGCACACAGAAATATTATACACAATCATGTTTCAGGAATCTTTTACATGGATTTTAAGTTATAAAAAGTAACAACACATTTAGGATACTTAACTAGTTATTATTATAGGGAATTTATAGTCTTATTTGTTTAGAGTGATTCAGTTGGCCATCTGTATAAATAAGGATACTGAATGTTTTTCACTTTTTGGAAAACCTAACACAAAATTATGTAAAGAAAGCATTCAAATTATCACACCAACCTCGTACTCAGTTAAGTAATCAGGTCCAGTGGCAATGTTCTATAGTTCCTTCCTATTACATATATTGTTCAAGAACCAATATGATACCAATGCCACCTCACATAATATTGTTTCATAATTTAGTTGGTGTATATTGGTAGAGCAAGAAATTTAAGTTGTTTATTATAAATAAAAATCTGTGGTAAAATACACACACATTATTTAGCTTACTAAATACTACATAATTTATGGCCAAATCTGTATGAACTGTCCAATATTTTGTATAGGCACTATTTATAAATAATTAATAATAAAATACTGTTTCATACCTGGTTTTTGTAAAAGCCTTTTAAGTTCATCGACACTAGGGCATGAGGTAGGAGTTTGTTGCTGTACACTTGTCGCTGAATAAGTATCTATACTAGATCCTGTATTAGCTTTATTTTTCTTTTTTCTAGTCCGCCTTTTAGCTTTGGTCCACTCCAAGTCCCTCATCAACATACCACACACACACTGGTTCAACAAAATGCCAGCGAGGATGAGACATGTACCTCGCAGGCCATACTCCGTCAGTAAAAACTGAATCACCGGAGCGAAAACAAAGGTCCCAATACCGCTGCCGCACACCGACAGCCCAGTCGCCAATGACCGCTTCGAGTCAAAGTAATAAGCAACGATAACAACTGCAGCTACGTAGCAGAGGGAGAGCCCGAACCCGGCCAGGATCCCGATGAACAGGAGCAATTCTCCCAAGGAGGTGGTAAAGGCGGATATGACAAAACCGCTGGCCGCCAAGATCCCTCCGACCACGCAGCAGTTCTTGCATCCATATCTGTCCGTCAGGAAGCTGGCAATGGGTCCGGACAACAGTGGTATCGCCATAAATGACGATCCGATCCACGCTGTCTTACTTTTGCCTTCTCCATAGTACTGTTCCAGGTCCTTGTAGATAATGCCGAAGGAGAAGGTGATGCCATCAGCTATCAGGTTGACAAGGAAGGATGCGAGGACGACGACCCAGCCCCAGCCGCCATCGGGTGACCTGGCTTCAGAGAACTGTCCCAAGGAGCTCGTGCTGCTGGAGCTGAGGGAGGGCGGCGGTTTTTCGAGGCCGTTGATGCCGCCATTGTGGAACTGGACGTGCAAGGATTTACTCATGAGCTTCTCCTTGAGGGGGGACTTGAGGAGGTCCCCGTTGGTGGGCGATACAACGATGGAGCCCCGCCTGGAGGCCAGGACCAGGGAACTGGCCGAGCCTCGCAGGCCTCTCAGCAGCTTCTCGGTCTCTACGGCCCGCCTCTGCTCCTCCCCTCCAGATTCATCCTCCCTCGCCGCCTCCATTCCGTCTTTTCAGCGGTCAACACGTTCATATGGTCTTCTCTTCTAGGCTACCAAATTGCCTTTCGATTCGGTACATCTCATTTCTGAAAAAAAAAAAAAAATATATGCATAAGTAAAATATGAGTGGTTGGGATAAAGAATAATTAATTACTAAATATTAATGGCCCCGTTAACAAATAAAATAATTCAGAATAATGTGACTCTGGCTGTTGTTAAAATAATTGAGTAGGTAATTGAAAAACGAACAAGAACCTTTTGGAAGAAGGGTCTTGGGTTCAGTAACTTGCAAGGTAGCGTTTCCAGGCCAACGGTCGTGCAAGGATGTTATAAGGCCAGATTTCTCCTATAATTAATTTACAGTACTAATTTTATGGATGATGGGTGTGTGTACTTCGACCATCCCACTTTCACTAGAATAGGTTTAGCTGTACCTTTAGAACAACCCTTTGGAAGAGCAATTTGATAAATCCAGATAAGGATTTAGTCAATGACGAAGCCAGGTTTTAATTGAGGAATAGAAAGTGATGGAGTAGCCATTCAGGTGTAATCTGGAAAGGTTGGTATTGGATTTAAGGAATTTGGAACAATCGACAATGGCTTGAATTATAGCAGCATTTAACCATAATCCATTAGAGTTTCCTTAAGCATTGATTCGATCAAGGTCTTCTCTAATTTAGGCAAACTCTATTGATAAATCTGGGATTCGTTGATATGAAGGTGAAGGGAAAAATGAACATTTGGCTTACTAAGGTCGTTAATATATGAGCTAAAAGTTAGATAAAGATTAATTAGTTGTGACAAATGCTTAGATGCACAGATAGATAAATTATTGAAACAAAAACATTGAGCTGTCGAATAATAATAATAATTTTAGTTTGAACAAAAAGATGGAATGGTTAACATCGTTAAATTAGGTAGAAAACGAAAGATAATTTGATGTAGAAGCGACGAATCCCGATTTCGATCATAAAATTCCTTCAACAAATTAAATAAAAGTCATTGAAATAATTGGTCTGAGGTCAAGGAATCGAGACGAGATAAATTGTGTTTAAAGATTTCAACACGATCATCGAAACCTGGTATAATTCCAAAGGAAAAGCCCTGCGTTTTAAATTTTCAAAATGACACGGGATACTTCGACGATTAAAAATCTTTTGAAAAAGTGGATGGAGGAGAATAGTTCTATGATCCCTTGAGCAATTCCGATAATATAATTTTTTTTTTTTTGATATATTTAAAAAAGAAATTCCATGTAGAGCTTCTATACTCTCAGTAACAGACTTTTATGCTCTTAGTGAGAGAACTACAAATCAAGGCTCTTCTGCACCAAACAAATTGATCTTCAGAGAATACAATGATAAATTATAGTGTGATTTTAGGGATAGGAGAGTATATTGCGATATACTCGTATATTAAACTCAAACCAATAATTTCCAATGGGACTAACTAATCAGTTATCAAGTAAATTGTTACTGTAAATTTTGTATATTGTATATACTATCTTGATAATATTTAATTGCATTTAGGTATAAATATGTTTCGCTGAAGTCGCCTATGAGTCGAATGCATAAGAGTGAAAGATATCTATCCAATGTCAATAACATTTAATGAGTTTATGATTTATGGAAAAAATAATTGTACTCTAACAAATTTTCATATAAAATTGTTGGTTATCTGAAAAACAGTTTCATATAAAGAGACGTTTCTGAGATATCCCAACAAAACTCTCAGAACAGATGAAAAAAAGAAAAAAAAAAGAAAAATATATTCATCGCGTAAAGAGATTAGAGATACATCCTGCTGGAGACAGAGTATCAAATAGAGGACAGCAAATTGAGTTTAGCCGATGCGGAGGAAGGAACTCTTCACAGGACGGTAATTGCGGATAATTGTCGGGTCATCATCATTATAGAATCACTGGACAACCCACTTGGCTTCTTTTCCAGCAGCGGCGACAAAGAAACCGCTACGGGGAAAGGAAGAAGCACAATGCCATTAAAAAATAAAATCGGTTAATATACACCTATCAACATTTTTAGATGATGGAAATTTTTAATAAATGAGTTGTTTTCTTTGAAGATTGTGTAAGTCCAGTATTATATATTATATAGATACATTTAAGGGTTCGTATGGTTTGAAAAATATTAGCATATTTTAATTAACTCATTTTACGATTTTTAAAAATCAAATTGAATTAGGTTTATAAAGTAGAACTACTAGTTCAAATAAATTTATACTATTATTAGGTAGTATTAGACTGTTTTATGTATTTTAGAAATGTTCAAATTGTATACTATTCGACAGTCTCTTATATAATGATTTTATTTACATTTTAAAATTGGAGAATTTCCTGAGTACCATATTCACTTCTATAAATAACGTGACGTAGTAGTTCTTAAAATTTCAAATACTTATTTTTATTAGAAATCTTATTTAAAAAACATATTAATAAAAAAAAATGTACCATTACAATCCATGACCTTCTTTAAGTTCAATACTTTGTAAGGAAGTACTGTTTCTTGGTCATCGGTTTTGCGAGTAGATGATTTGACCGATATCACGCTCCATCGCCAGTTTTTCTACTTTAATTAATCATTTAATTAAGGAAATCCACTTTATAGAGACTGGATGTGCCCCAGAAGGATCTCCCGAACCAAGAATCGATCCACGGCCGACGAAACAGAATATTTAATTTATCTTCAGTTGGATTCGAACATGAAACCTTGAGCATTAGAAGTAAGCTCCCTATCACTGAGCTACCCCATCCCCCCAAAACAGATTAGAATAAATAAATCTTAATTAAACAAGAAAATGTGAAACGAGGAGTAAGATTCAAGGGGAGTATTGGATTTTGCATTGTTTATCTATAGTTTTAGGGAACAATGCTTTTCCTTTTTAAGTTATATAACGAACTTAAGTATAGTTCATCCTGAAGCTTTTAGGCATAAATTTCTTGTTATAACCTTAATTAATAACGATAAAACTTGTTTAATTTATTACAATTGGGAAGTTTGTGAATTAGGAGGTATTAATCTATGTGATTTGCGAAGGGAACGAACTAAGAGAAGAGAAAGTTTCTCGTTGAAAAGGAAGGAATAATTCAAACTATTAAGTTTCGACCAAGAAACTAATACTTAGTCAAACCTAATATTCAGACGTTTATTATTATTCACTTAAAAATAAAAAAATAAATATAAGTACCTGCTATTACGGATAGCAGGAATGAACAGAAAAAATCAATTAAGTACACTGGAGAAACTAGATAAAGTTCCCAGAAATATTTTATCTTATTGGATAAACTTTGCTGTAACTTGGTTCCAAACCCGCAAATAACCGGTGAGTGGTCGGATAAAAAGAAAACTGACTCCTTGGGAAATGGTTTTCCCACTTTTCCTCGTAGATTCGAGTTTGTCGGAAGTTAAAACCTATTCCGGCTTTCAGTCCATCTACAGCCAGAAGGTAAACATTTTCTCAAACGCGTTATTTGCGGATGGAAAAGCTCCATTCTACAGTCAACAAAAATCGTACAGCTTCTAGTATTGTCGCTTTTCAAAGCAAAATAGTGTTACTTTGTGTGTAAGATTGAAACGTCTAATACAGAATCAGTAATCCTATGTTTGTTTTGAACACCCTCAGGCTGAAATTGAGATGAGTGGAGACTGGATTTTCGTGCAGTGAAAAAGCATGAAATTGTGGATAACAGAAAAACTACAGTTATTCCTTAATTTATAATTTTAACGCATGAAATGATTTTGAACTCTTGTGTTAGAGATACAGCATTTAAACTAAGTTAGATATGATATAATATGATAGGTATAAAATAGTTACATGTACAATTAATCAGGGTGTTTCAGGGTTAAGTGGCCAAACTGCAAAAATGAACTAACGACCTTAAAACAAGAAAAAAATTTCCAGTATGTCCGCAAACGCTTTGTGTAGGAGATATTCACACCTAAAGATTTTCGTTGTTATTAATTATTTACGTTATATGAAATAAATAAACCTATTTACTTGTTCCAACTAATTTTTTTATTGAATGTAAACATTAACATTCATATTAAATGTTGTTCAAAGTGATTTCATTGAGCGACAGCAGCAGTGGCAGAACGGCACTGGATATGTGCTATTGTTTCACAAGGTTCAATTATCCTTCGTAAGGAATTAAGGTCATTGACCTGACCTGCTCAATCATATCAATGGATTGGCCGTGCAGGACTTGCAGGACAGTGGCTTGGCCTGCACGCTCTCCAGACCAGACACCACTGGATTTTTTTGTTAGAAATGACATTAAACAAAAATTCTATATAAGTCCGGTCAATGATAAAGATGAGTTAGTGCGACAGCGAAAAACAAAGAGAGATTTCTCCAACCGACATCTAGGCTGGGGAGAGAATGACTCGCACCACGTTTATGTGAGTGAAGCTATGATGTCCACTAATAAACACCTCTATTGGTTAGCCAGACAGAAGAAATTTACTGTAAAAATAAAATATGTTTGGTTTAGTGGAGGTAAAATTCGCTGCAGACAGTCAGATGGAGACCCACCGGTGATTAAAGTAAAACCGAGTGACTTGGACGTATTCAGTTGAACGTTGTATATAAGTAGTTACCCTGAGTTTGTATTTAATTTATTTTTTCTAGCCAGAAATATTTACATTTTTTTCTTTATATTCAAGGTTTTTTATTTTGATTGAAACTTTTTTTATTTTCGTATACATTTATCCTCGCCAGAAATGTTTTAATTTGAATCTTTTTTATTTTCAGCTATCTTTATTTTTGTATAAATGATTTAGACCTTTATTTGGTTATTTTTCAAACTTTATTAATGCATTTGAAACAAGGGAATATGTAAAATTTCTTATGCTATAAATTATACTTAACTGAATATTTATTTCGAAATGCTGGAACTGCTATTCGAAATGCTACAAAAAATACAATAATTACATACGTTATAAGTCTATTATCTGCTGACAAGATGTAGGTAGTATCTATACCTCTTGTCCGAACAAAAGTCGTTAGTAGACGGCTTTCATCTATCTTAAGATTTCAAAATGGCCTAAACAAGCCGTGTTTACAAAAGAAGTATCTGTTTCTTAATGCAGCTACATTTTATGGGCTACTATCGCCAATTTCACTTCACGACAGCCATAGCAAAACAATAGTCTAATTCGCAAAATATATGTTAAATATTTATATTATCAATAATTATATTGTATTTCGTCTTAATGTTTTCGGCTTAATAATCGGCATTTATTCAGTTAAACATTTAGGGCAGCAGGCATCACACAACTTTCAGTTACCGCCTTATTAAAAATAAATTTCTGTTGAAATAGGACCAGTTATTATTTAAACCTATTTTCAGGGTTAATGTTATTAAAGATTATTAATACTCTAAGGTTTTTTAATACGTAAACACCGCTTGAAGTATTTTTAAGGGCAAATTTACTTTCCGTCACACACAAAAGTACGATAATATAGTTTTAAAACATCTTAAGAACGAAAATTTGATGCATATTATATATTTGGTTTGTCAAGCTTAAAAATAATGCGAAATTTCCCATCTCGTTTCCATAGAAACATTTAATTTAATTAAAATAAAATTAGTTCTCAGAAATTATTATTCATAATTTTTTCTTAACTCTCCATCACCTTCTACGACTTAATATGTTAGATATTAACCTTTATAAAATATTTAGCTATCCAAAGATATATTTATCACACATGTAAATTAATACTCTCATTTTGGGAAATTTGTTTACGATGTTTGTAAATTATTTTATAGTTAAAATTTAGCTGTTGCTTATGATTAGTGACCCCAAGAGACTTTTGATTATTTCAAAAGACTTGAAAATTCGGCTTTTAAATACTACCGGGCTAACCCAACTAGGATAAGACCTACCTGATTTCAAAAACCATTTAATTCTATACTGATCTAAAGAATTTAATCAAAATCGATAGAAGTGTTTTCTAAGAAATCGTAGATAAAACTGTGTAAAATCGGTTATATAAGTGTTAATTTCGGCTGGCTCATTTTAGTGAAAATGTTGCTGTAACATCCTACGCATACACATACCTTAAATTTGTAGATAAGTTTGGTGTAAATTTTCGTTTGTCGCAAAATTTTGCGAAATTTAAGTCATTTGAATCTCGAAACGATTTATTTCCGTTGAAAATTAGGATTCAAATTTTTTCACCATCGCAGTACTTCTATTTAGAAATGCAATATATTTTGTATATAGTTAAATAAATATATTTATTTTCTTCCTATTTTTTTAATCCTTTTTATTTATTTTTTAGCTAAGCAGCGATTATTTTGTTTCATTTCTTATTTGTATTACGTTTAGTTATAAGTATCTTTATATAGTTTCTTCAGTTTAGTTTTGTATATTTTGTTAGTTTCATAAGGTTTTTTTATTTATTTAATGTAACTAGTTTTATTCAATTTAATTCTTCAGACCAGAAGTATTCCTTTTGTTCTGGAACCTTTTGTTATTCTTAGAGGGGTTCGTCCCTGAATAAAGTTATTTTTGTATTTTATTTTTAAAAATACTAATCTTAAAGAAATTTTCAATATGATCACATTGAACTCACATAACAATTATACAATTTGTTCTGTATTCATCATACACAGAACAAATTGTTGTCTTGAATCGACCAAGATCCCGATGCTACTAGTGTTGCAAGACCAAGACCAGAAATGGTAAAAAAAAATTGATTTTTTAAATAAAAATTAAGACAAAATAGTTACTAATACTTGACAATCTTAGTTACTGTATGTTAATAATTGGTATAACCAATATACTTTTGCATTTAACTCCTCTAATTTTTCATTCGGGCTTACTTAGGTTTCTCTTATCTAAAAAATTACAGTGATATCTCTGTAATAATAAGCTAATAAGTAACTGCAAGACTATTGCGAGACTCTTGCGCGAGACCAAGACTGAGTTTGCAAGACCAAGATTCGTCTGGGTCTCACATTTGGGCAACACTAGATGCTACAGTGAGCGTAAGACCATTAAATTAGAGAAATGATTTTATTAAAGAATATTCAAGTTAAGTCATAAAGAAAAGTCATTAGAATTGGTTTAAATAGAAGTTATCTAAAAAAAAAAAATAATAGGCTTTTTCTCTACTTCATAGAATGACAGAAATCCGTCATTGAAATAAGGCCTCTAAGATATATTTCATAATATATATGATTTTGAATACATATAATCTAGGGCAGACAGTTTATCTAAGTTTTTTTTATCTAACTTGTATGGCTACGAAGATTAACACGCGGCATTATCAGCACTTAAAATTATATTTGTATTGAATGATACGCAATCTCGAACAGATTTGAGAAGGCACTGTGATAATTCTGAAATTACGTAAGTTTATTTAAGATAACACGCTAGAACAAGACATCAAGAACTTTAGGATTGTGAATTAGTTAACTTAATGGAAACACATATTTATGCAATTGTGAAAGTATAAATTATTTTAAATTAGCGAAACTTGGAGTATAATATCCTACCAAATTTATAATGCTAACGTTAGTGCGAAAGGTCGTATGTAACTAGTAACACTTTTACATTGTTATTCTATTTGTGGTCACATTTTTGCAACAGCAATAAGTAGTCTGCTATAATAGAAAATGGTATAGGAAAATAAAATATGATATAATATAATAAACCATAAAGAAATAATCAGTTTTTATACTCTTCTGTAAAAAAAAAACTCGATTTTTACATGCGACCTTTTGCACTAACAGTAGCAATAACAAGGGCATTCTCCTAGGTATGAAGATTAGAAAATTTCTACACAAATTATAATAATTAGTAAATAATGATTGAATAAGCAAAAACATATGAAATATAAAAAAATATTTAATTATATCAATTTACTAGTTACAAGAATAACGAGCTTAATTTTATAGTATTATAATAGTAACAAACGGAGAGTAACAAATGGGTCGTGGTAACCGATTCAAAGAGCGCAATCCTGGCCATTGAAAAGAGAACACCAACAACTACACTGGCAAGATCTATTAAAAATATCTGGTGGAAACTGACAGAAAAGGGAAAGGAAATAGTATTCATGTGGGTTCCTTCACACTGCGGAATTGTCGGAAATGAACAGGCAGACAAAGCAGCAAATATGGCGAGAAGGCTAGATACAAATCCAACAGTTATAATCAAAGAAATCCCGATAGAAGATTTCATACACCATATAAAAAAAAAAATTGCGGGTAATGTGGCAGAACGTATGGCAACAAAAAGAAACCAAATTAAAAGGAATAGAAAGCCACTGTTCCAAATGGAAAACTAGCAACCGACTCTCTAGAAAAGAAGAGACAGTCCTCTGCCGCTTACGAATTGGGCATTGCGAATTTTCACATGCCTACTTACTAAGAGGACTAGACCCACCGACCTGCGAAAGCTGTAAGGTGCAAAGAACTGTCCAACACATCATTCAAGACTGCCCAGTATTTGAGAATGTAAGGAAAAATCTCAATATGGCTCAGAGTCTAAAAGAAAACCTCAGCGACAACGAAAACGCCGTGGAAAAAACCTTACAGTTTTTAAAAAAAATAAAATTCTACAATAGAATATAAATAGGAAGTGTTGCCAATGACCCTGCAGGGTAGAGGCAACAATAAAAAACAAATAAATAAAATAAATATAATAGTAATATTTTAATATTATAATAGTAACTAATGTATTCGTAAAATGAAATAAAATTATAAATAAATAGATACGTTAGTGATAAAAAAACAGGGACTATTTTGCAAAATGCTGCGTGCAAATTCACCAACTAGTTATCGCCGGTTTACGGTTGCAAAATAAAAACGGTCTGTTCTTTTATATAATAGCATGAAGGTAGGAAGGATTATGAAGATCAAGATGCCATTCTTAACACCCTCAAGCAGGGTTCGGTTTCAACTGAAGCCCGTCAACAAAGCCCAACTATGGTTTCATCCACTTTACACGAATCACCTTGTCACTATGAGAAATTATCAAAATCAACCAAGCCTCACCAAAAAAACTTTTTAGATTCTAGCAGGGGCACTGAGATGTAAACTTTTTATCGTTAATCCCAATTTCCTTTTATTTTTTAAAATTATTTCTGGAATAAGTTATGATTTTAAAAAAATAAATATTTCTTTATTATAACCTAAACCGATAATGTACAAACTGCTTTATACAGATATTTCAGTTATAGGAATTGATCCTTAGCTAAATGTTCTTATCTCCTGATCAGGATTGTGAAGACACCAACTGAATAGTAATAAAATAATTATGATTAATCATAGTGATCCGGTGAGGTAGATATATATAAATATATATCAATAATATTTAAATTTTAGTAAGTATCAACGAAAGCAACATCAACAAACATGATATTGTTTACTTGTTATTGTGATTAATATTGTTCTTTATCCATAATTTCTCGTTTCTTACAAGTGGAGATAAAAAGATAAGACTTGACGGTTCTTCGTTTCCTCTAAGAACAAATCCTCTAAGAACAGTTCCTAATCAAGGGTCTTTTGTCCTGGAGATCGGCTTTATTTGACCGTGCTAAAGAGTTCAACTCTTCTTTGTCTAGCTTCTCAAAGGAGAAACACAGATCCATCTTAAAATTTTAATTTATCTCGCTTATTCTACAACAAATTTTAAGCGAAGGAATTATGCTTTTAATTTTTGTTAATCAATAAAACGCCAATCTGAAAAATATTTGAAGGTTTAACCTTCAAAACTTCCTTAAAATAAATACATAATGCATAAAGAATACATAAATACGGAAAAAATCGGCCAAGACTTCCTAAATTTCACATAATAAATCTGATAATAGCATGGATGGTCTTACATAGAGAAAATCGTTAAGGAAATTCTACTATTTATTAAACTTCCTACGATAAAATATACCTATAGTTATGACACAACCATTAGTTATTTACTTATTATTAGGTCACGAATATTGTGAATACCATTTTTTAACATTTAAATATAACATTCCACCTAAGGCTTCCTGTGTTACTTTAATATTTAATTAAGGATACTTTAAGCAAATGAGAATTCAAAAATCGTCTTTAGGGTTTCGAACAAAAAACAAGACTTTTTATTAGGTTATGTGTTTGATTTATATCATACTCAGTTTATATACAAACAATAAGGAACTCTATCAAAAAATAACATTTATATTTATATTATTGTTTCTATTTAGGAGAAATCCTGCTTTTCCTTCCACAGTTGGAGGAACAAGCCTGGCTCGGAGTTTCCTAGCCTGATTGTAAACAATGTATATAGGAATGTATGTGTTTTTCGTTTATTATTTTCAATGAACCATTGTAATCGAACGAAAAATTCAAAAACTTAACCCTCCCTCAAAATAAATTTGGTGTTTTACGTTTCCGGCAATGTAGAATTCAAAACACGAATACAAATATTTTGTCCGTCCGGCGTCCACGCATTTTCTCTAAAACTACTAGAGATATTTTAAATTCTTCGATTTTTTTCAAATTTGGATTTAAAGTCAGAGGTCACCGAGGATGATCCTCATACATCGTTATTACTATCCGCCTTTTCCTTTCAAGATGGCGGAGGAAAAACTTGTGTTGCTATAGACTGTAGTGTCTAAAGGAATGTACTAATTTCAATGAAACTTGGCTAAAGTATTCATCGCGATTCCCTTTAAATTTATTTATATAACATACTCCAACGAAAAGAAGCTGGAAAAAAAGTTACGAGGGATGGTAAAATTAGATTCTGAAAAACTCAAAAAGTATACACTTGTTTTCGATCTAGTATGGTTATTTAAAGTTTTACAAAATTTCCTAAAAAAAAAATCGTTAAAATAGGACAATTTGGAGCAGAGATATGGTCTCTAAATGTTTTTTATATGTTCTATTGCAAACGTTATATCCTTTTTTTTTGTTTTTGATTTTTTAATGTCTTACTGAACTAATAATATTTTTTTTAGGAAATTACTGATGATGAAAAAAAAAATGTTTTGGGCCAATAATTGGAATCACCTTTTATTTATTTTCTTTGTTACGAGGAAAAAAATTGTTATTTTAGATGTATAATTGTTTGGAAATAATAAACCATTGTGAAATAATTTGCAACGGTTTTTTAATTTACTTTAAGTTTTTTTTTTATTTCGTATACTTTATGATTATTAATTAGTTGTTGTTTTGCTTCTGTTTATTTTATATATTTTTTTTTCACATAATGTTAATGTGACCTTACCTCTCTATAACCACAGTTCAAGTGACACAATGTTATATCATTCAATAAGTAATGGAAAAAATGAAAATTAGGAGGAATGGGTTTCAAAATATAAGATATATGGTTATTCCATGATGAAAATAATCTTGTCTGGTTTAGGGAAACAAAAACAAAAAGGAAAAGCAAATAGAAATAGAAATCCCAACTAGTAATTATTTGGGTCTTAATATTAACTTGTAATATAAAGATTCAATCCAATATTTAGTTTATTAAGGTCAACATTCTGATAAGAAATAACGTCTTCGAGAATCAAATTTTATTTTTCTCTTTTAATATAGTAGTGACAGGAGAAATGTTCAATTTATTTATAGTAGTAATAAATTTAATGAACATCGTCTATTTCCGTTAGTTGGCTTGGCTTCTTCGAGACGGGCTTAGGTTAGCTTCCAAAGGTTATGCTATCCCATGTTTTCATAAGAACCCTTTTATCAGAGAATAGGTTATCTGTCGAACACACACAAAAAAAAAAAAAAAAAAAAAGACTGAGTTGCTATTAGAATAAAGAAGTAGCAGCACGATGCATAAAATATGTGTCTAAATACTAAATAAACGGACATTATTAAGAAGGTTCTACAACAGGAGCTCATTTTTTTGGAGGGGGGGGGAGCTCAAATAAATCTGCTCCGAGCCCTAAATGATCTAGCTACGTCACTGAAGATGCCATTATTCACAGTTTCGTTATTATCTGAATTCTATCAAATTATTAAAGAAAATGGAAATTATATTCTTTAGATTAGACTAAAATTAAAAAACTTTTACTAGTATCAATTTAACTGTTTTAAACTGTAACCTCCGACCCTAGATACACTATCAGGATTCAAAATCAGAGATTATGTTTTATCGATGACTCCTTAACTGACCTATATGACCTTGCTCTATTCTCTGTTAGACACAATGTATCGGGATGTTCGCCATGTTGGACAATAAACACAATATAAGATCCTTCAAGGTTTTCAAATGTTCGGATGTGTCCTTGAAAAAGACAACGTAGTTAATAAATATAATTTTAGTGAAAATCAAAATAGAGATCTGTAAAAATTTTAGAAATAATAATCAAGGGCGTACGCAGGTTTCATATCAGGAGAAGACAAGACTGGATAAAGGTAGATAAATTATTTCAAACTCTATAATATTGTATTATACTAAGTAGTTAATTGTTATTATAATTTATAAATATTTTCATACGAAACACAATATATACACAGAAGAACAATTTTTCTAAATTATTTTTCAGCAAACTTTTTGCATTATATATTGTATTTTATTTTCTTCCGTATTATTTAGAGGGAGGGATGGACCTCTCGCCACGTACGGCCGTGATAATAATAAGATAAAAGATACTGAAATCACGATAAATCTCTAATTAAGGTATGTAATGGTATGACTAATGTTAACTAGGAAACTAATCAGTACCCCAGAAAGAACTATTGAAAGTTAAGAGAGGGAAATCCTTCCCACGATAACCGGAACGATCTGGGATCGTGACAGAGGGAATAGTAACTCATGGAGAAGAAGAACTGCTTACAGAAGTTGGTCAATCAATATCTCCTAATATGAAGAAAATGATTCACTTAAGCTGTAACTTCGAAACAACAATTAATAACTTAATAGTAGTCAAGAGCACGTATTCTCAAAAGGCAAGAGAATACGTGAGAGTGCAAAAACAAGATGAATAGTTCTAACTAAGAAAGTTGTTGAAGAACTGCATGCGGAAAAACTGGAAAGGAAAAATCGAAAGTAGACTGAGAAGGAGTTTGTTTAGTAGGCGTAGGAGGCCATATGTTCTACAAAGTAAAAAAAGGTGTGTGAAGCCAACAGAAAAAAAGTTGTACAGAGATCTTGGTAGAGCAACTGTGTAAGAGAGAAATTGAATGAAATACAATTCAAACATTATGTAATAAATCGTAAAATAGTTATGAAATACATTTATTTCTTTGGGAGATTTGGCGTCATTGTCAAATCTTTATAGGCGGAATTCCACAGAGGCAGCATGTTGCATGCGGCATTGACATTGTTAACAGCCAACGGATCGGTGAGGCTTATAGAGGGCAGCACCAAGCTTGTAGAGTGGACGAACGAAAAAATTACCTCTTTTATTGACGATTACAATAATTCTCCCGAATTATGGAATAATAAAATCAACGAATAAAATATATAAGAATTAAAAACGATGACTTGAAACAATTATCTGATAAATTTAACTATTGTACGGTGATGGAGGTAAAAATAATTGGCTTATTTATAAATGTTTAATTTATTTATATAGGAAAATATTATTGTACTTTGATGGAGGTAAAAAAAAAATCAGGAATTTGCAGTCAGCATTTCATGGCGAGCGTAAAAAACTTCCGCAATAAAATAGTGGTTCATCTCCTAGCAAGTTAAGGAAATGGTTTGCTTATGAGCTACTGAGTATTTTATTGGACATCAGCTATGTTATTGTTATAGTATAAACGGTATTTGTTTATATCTGTACCTGATTCCTTTTATTTATTCTTCATATATCTGCTCTTCCTAACATAACGGATCACTCTCGTATCAGAAGCCAAAGACTTAACATCGTACATTATTTCTATATTGTACTTAAAATAAAATCTTTTTAAAAAATCCATTCTTGTTCGAGTTTATTTAACTGTCGATTTACCCAAATCAATATTATCAACTTCTAGCAGCGATGATACGAATTGCACTTGCTGGCAACCCAAACAAATCATCCACTACTCTTCGAATGTGTTATATTGAAGATATTTTAATTAAAAAAAAAAAAAAAAAATCCGACTACAGAAATCGAGAAATTCTATCCATCTTAAGAGAATGTACTTTCATATGTACTGTAACATTTTGGTAGATTGATTGAGAAATTGACTCCTACGAATATTTAAACTATGGGTAGTTTAATTTAATGGGTAGTATTTTTTGATTCTAAAGATAATATATATATATATATATTATTTTTTTAAACCTCTCGTACGAATATAAAACTTTCTAACCATCGGTATTGAGGAAGCGATATTAATATTAAATTTTAATAAACAAAATTTTAAATATAATGCGTAATTTGTATGGGTTTCATAGGAACAAGATACAAGAGGAGTAGCGATTGGACAATCCAGTTATTCTGGATTCCCGCAGGCAATAGACAATTAGGAACTTCCAATCCAATAAGCCGATTACTGATATCTTTCCGTTCATTGGTGGATCACAGTCGCAGACAATGATGTATCAAAGCTAACACAATGTTTCATTGGCCACACACTGTGTAGTGGTATCCAACCAGAGCTTAATTTATATAAACCACATCACCGATGTCAATTCATATCAAATCAAAAGTTATATTATATTTATCAAAATTCATAACAATTGATACGATTATATTTATTGATATAAAACAATAAGCGGAATGAGACAAAATCAGTAAAAGATATAATTTTTCAGCCCTTGAAGCTAAAGTAGGGAATAAATTTGACAAAATTATTATTGCGCCATTGTTTCACCAATCCTCAATTTTCTTCTATTTTTAGACTAAATTGCTCGAGCCGTTTCATTAATGTAAACATGCCAAGAAAAGTTTATTGCTTGTGCGTAAGCGAAAGTAATTAATGGAAATGATCTTCGACTTATGTGATCGAACCTATCGATAGATGTGATTTTATATCTTTGAGATTCGTTGCAATGCAATTAAAATAGCAATTTTAGGCGGATATATACATATAATAAAAATACTCATATTTGAGGTGAAGAACATTCATTTTGTCCGTAATTCAGTTATTGATTGCACAAACTTTCCAACCGTTTTGGAGAAAACTTAATACTTAGGGTTATGTTATTTGACAAAAGTTTTTTTTGACCCTGGACAATTTTATCTTTTGGAGCGAAGAAGCATCAAACTTTCAAATATCATAATTTTTAATTCATAAATGACTTATGGTAGAGATAACTGTCAGATAATTGTTTGGTTACACTTCAAATGGTAATAAGGTTATATTATCAAGTAAATATTATAAGGTCACATCAAGTTCTAACATAATAATGAGTAATAAAAATATAGCTGCACCGTCATTACACTCTTGTTAAATTAAGCGTGCAACCATAATTCAGCAGTTCATGCGTGTTTCTATTATATTCTGTTGTGCTTCAAGATAGTTTCGTAAGTCAGAAAGAGTTCCATTTAGTTTGCTATGGGATCAATGAACATTATTTAACAAATATATCGTCTATCTCCAACTTTTAAGGCTATGTTATATCTTTGAACAAAAAAAACTTTAACTTTAAAAACAGTTCAAAGTGAAACTCCTATCTGAACAGACCTGTAAGTCTCTAATTTTATTTACTTATTTATTTATTTTTTCCTTTTCTTTCTCCACATTCCTTTATGTTTATTCTTTTACATGACATCCTTTTTCCTATTCTTTCAATCTCTCCTGTAGATCTGTAGAAGTATATTCACATTTGCATTTATTGTATATTACACTACAACAATTGTTAGCATCTATTTACTTCAGTTTAGGATCTTGTTACTTAGCTTACTCTGTTCATATTTTAATGTACTTACTGCTAATAATTTTAATAAGCGTATTCACATTGTTTATAATTTTTTGTCTAAATATTATGTAACTCCCACAATTCTCTATATTTTTGTATCTTGTCCATTTTAGCCCTGAAGAAGACCTGCAAAGTCGGGTCGAAACGTTGGCTTTTAATAAAATAGTTTTACCACTATTTAGCCTATTTATGACCGCCACCCCGGACCATCTCCTTCCTTTATAATGCAACGGTCAACTATTAAATATTTAAAAAAAACTTGACCACTACAACCCATGAAGGTTCTTGGATTTAGTGCTATGTAAAGAAGTTCTGTTTCTTGGTAAACGGTTGTGCAAGGTGATTTGACAGAGATCATGCCCAACCGGAAGGTTGATTAATAAATTAATTAAGAGTACCCACTTTATGGGTGTACCCCAGGAGGGTCTTTCGATTCCAGGGTCGATCCACGGCTGATGAAACAATAATCATCTACCATCAGGCAGATTCGTACCCGTAACCTTCAGCTTTGGAAGCCGCCCTACTATTGGTACTACTTCGCTCTCATTCCTCTGAAGGGTATAGCTGAAATTACTTTACACTGAAAATTTACATCACCAAATTTAACTTAGATATCTTATCTATTTGGAAACCAAATTAATCTAGTCCTTTAAATATTAAACCGAAGATGTTAACAAGAGTAGTAATGTGACAGTTGGCAACTACCACAGATATCTAAATAAATAATCTTCTTCCAGGTATTGAAAAATGAACTCATGAGTTTAAGGGGTAATTTAAGAAAATCTACAAAATTATTATCCTTTTTTGTTAATGATGCCGTCAAGAGTTTGACGAGAGTTGGAACACGTGATCACGAACTAAGGCACGTGCTAAGACCTGGAAACATCAGTAAATGGATTGGTCTCAACTTCATTCAGTGACACGATAATTAATTCTTTTTTCCAGGAAAACTTTTCATTGAATAAACGACAAAAGCAAAAGTTTTAATAGAATTTTTTTTATTAAAGTAAACCATTAAAAACAACGACAATACACGCTTAATTTCGTTGACGGTGTGCCTTTTACTACAATTGTTCGAATGGTTATAAGAATTAAATTGGCCATATTCCTGTTATAACAGAGAAATTTTCTGTTCATTCCCGCAATAACATGAGTTTATCCTGCTAACAACTTTTAACATTTTATAAAATAAATTATATATCATTACTTATTTTAACACTGTTTTTATTGCTCGGTGGACAAGAGAGGAAATAAAGTTTATTATATTTTGTAATTTGAAAATAGCACACGGAATTATTTAAGGTAAATTTTTTACATTTAATTCATGGACGCATTCTTTACCCCATTCCAATTCATCACCTCAACACATTGAACATCAAAGATGAATACTTTAGTAGTATAAAATATACATACGTTTGCAATTTCAATCCTTCCTATACTCAAGGATGAACCAGAAATCCATAAAAAATAATGAATTAAAGTTCATACTAAAGAACCACATAATAAAAATACTATCTGGAAGCTTTCGTTAATTTTGCAATATTTACACCCTGAACAGACGTGTGGAAATTGGTCAGCAGAATTTCAAATCAATGGCGTGCCCGTTTTGAAGTTCAATCACTACGGTCAAACACAAGCCATCTTGGAATAATAAATGGCAGTTTTGAATGGGAACCGGAGATGGAAATGGTATCCAATGATTGTTATTCTTTTTATTTTCTGCTGGAATCCATCACTAAAACACAAAGGTAAATTATTTTAACTGATAATGCACTCAGTACAACATAAAACTTTCCAATGACACCTCTGATTTGTCGTACGTTCAATTGTTCTGTGGACATCATATTAGCAATATGTTACCGCATTTACCTAATGAAAATTGTGAATAGAACTGTTTTCATTCAATGTTTACGTTGCGACACGAAAGCCCAGGTATAAAAACTGGATTGTCGTGCTTGCTCAGTAATACCACTTAACTGGAATTAGTTTAATTTAAAAAGTGGATAGTACTTCGATTTTTTCCTTGTGGCTACGTATGTTGTAGAAAACAACAAACCAAACATGACTATAATAAAAAAAAGCCAGATAGGTTATTTCCTAAATTAAAACTTTAACATACAAATAATTATTTACTTCTATTGTAAAAAATAAAATTTCATTATTATAAAGCGTTTATGTCGAATGAAGGTTTTTTGGAAAGGAGGAATTTGAAGGAGAACAGAAAAGAAGTATGGCGGATATTAAAAGGAAAGTAATTCAAGAGGAAAGGAAGGGAGAAGAGAGAAGTACAAAGATTGATTAAGAATGGCTATTGAGAAAAGAAAGATTGAAACTAGCCTATAGAAAAGGATAGTGATTTCAATTCGGTAAAAAAGATAGAACGATAAAGGAAATAAAAAAAAAATGCTTAAATAAATGTATGTAGGCAACTAAGCAAGAAATTTTAAATTTTTATTTAACTTTCTCAGGGGAATAATTCATAAAATTGTATTTGTTTTTTAAAAACAAAAAATAAATAAGGTCCTGATGATGGTATTCTGTTGTTCACACTTTATAGGTATAAAGTTTTATAGTATAAAATTGTATACTATACATTTTTCAAAGTTTAAGATGGAATCTGTTTCAGAAGTAAATTTCCTACGTCACTTACTTTACTAAGGCAGTTTGAAACCTCATTTACCTAAGACTGAAGAGATATTGTTCATCGAATCTTTGAAGTTGTTGCAAACGGAACAATGCCTCCCCAATCTAGGAAATGAGAAAGTCCTTCCTACCGACCAACTTTTACTACCCTACTTTGTGTGGAAATAGTATTTTCATATATGGGTAAGTGGAAGTGTTTAAACCTGGAGTAGCCAAACGAAATTATTGATTATTGATACAAGTAAATCTCGGAATCAAAAATTAAACTACCCAAAATTATTGCAAAATAAATAAATAGTAATTATTAATAAAGTTTTGGCAGCAGTGGGCATACGGTATGGCGGTTGCCTTTGGAGGAAGTCGGAACACTTCATGGATTATAGTGATATCGAAGGAGAAGAAAGTTAAAGTTTATAAATAACTGATACCAAAATCAACAACACTATGGATAAATATATTTATTTATATATTATAAATATATGGTATTTTGAAGACAGAAAATACAATGAAAAACTGTTAATTTTTTGAAGTAATTATAACAAAAAAGTACTTGGGAATTGTGTTAAAATGAAAGAAAAGAACTTCTAAGTCAAGGTAGTTATTTTTGTTATATCCAATACTCGTCTGGGCTTCAAATGTTGTTAATATAAATAAATTGAAGTATATTTACTATAAATTATATTACATATCCAGGAAATCTATATACATTTTACTTTTTCGTCTATGAACATTTTATTAACGTTTTAACGATTTTAAAATATCAGAAATAACATCGAGTTAGGCTGTCGACAGGTGCAATGAAACTCGTTCGTGTGCATCTATTATTAACGAGCTTGCCATTGTCCAATTGAAAGGGTGACTCTCACCCATCGACAGACATAAATTATATATCTATATATCTATACCTATACATACATCGCCCAAGTAGGAGATGTATCCGATGACATCGATGAGCTCAACGCTGAGTTTAGGAACTTCCCTATAATAAGTTAAATATTAAAAGAGTTTTAGAAGTAATAGTTAAAAGTTTAAACAAAATTTGAAAAAACATGGAAAAAATAATTTTTAAAATTGACAAAGCAAAAACCAGTGCTAAGTACAACAAAAAAATCTCCACCATCTGGTGTGTCCACTCACACGACTTTCCTACCTATTTCAGAACAGTTTTTATGTCTTTACATATGTTCATGAAGAAACAAAAAAGAATTGAACTACATTTATTTTCCTGAAAATTGATCAAACAAAAGATTTGAGTACAAATACAAGTACAAATACTCACTAATATTGCTGATCAAAAACTTTTTGCTATAGCTTAGTATTGTCAAACAATAATTTCTGTTAAAAGCAGAGGGAATAGTTAAGATTGTGTGATGCGGGCTACAGTAAACTCGTAATCTTTCATTGGAAATTGAATAGCTGTAACTTCGTTAATAGCTCTCCAAAATGAACGATTTTTATATGGCTTTGTAGGAAATTTCATTACCTTTCAAACGATAGGGTAATAAATTAAAACACAAGTTAAGTTTGTAAAAAATAGAATAAGCTGTATCATCGCTAATACTGGTTCGATTCCGATGATTTTTTTTTTTGTTTTGTTGGTAATTAATTACCTTTCAAAAGTAATATTATAATTTTCCGTATAAATATCATATTAGGGAGTTAGGCCCCATAAAATTTGTCTTTTCTTTATTACTTTTTCTTGAATTTTTTCGGAAATTTAGTCCATATACGAAAAATTGATGGACAATGATTAGGAACATTTTAGGGTAAGTTAATCAAAAATCGTTAGAGCCGTTTTTTGCTCTACAGTCTATAGAAAAAAACGTGTTTTTCATTATTGCGCGCAAGCTATTGCGCATGGAGCACGAATTTCTGTCACAGGCATCGGTAGTCAAAATCCTATAAAATAAAAAAACAAGCAACGAAATCGGTTCGGTAGTTCCTGAGAAAATCTTTGTACAGACAGACAGACAGAAAGACAGATAGACAGACAGACCAATGGCTAAAAATGTGTTTTTCGGACTCAGGGGGCTGTGAAACATATAGATCCGTCGAAAACTGCATGTCGGAAATTTGACCCGATTGCAATACTTTTCTTACCTAGTATAGGTAGGAAAGTAAAAAATCATCAAAACCTCGTTTCCCATTTTCTGGCCAGCAAGTCAAAAGCAGTAGTTTTTAGCTAATAAATTTGAGTAAGTGTGAACAAATTAAGTTCGGCCTCAAGCCGTAGACCATTTTTGAATTATGGTTTTTATTAAATCAGAATTTTGACTGTCAAATAGTTAACAATCATGTAGTTACATGTTTAAAATTTTGGGACTTCACTGCTAAATCTGTTTTTGTATAGTTCAGCCTCTTAAGATATGGTTTTGTATTTTTCGTCACAACTTGGATTAATCTTGAATCATAGATGTGTATACAACTATAATTATAAAGTATAGTGTGAGCAATAAATGTGAAAGATCACACATATTTAGTTCCATCTTTTGGCAAAGTCTAAATTTAGATCACTTATATTAATATAGGATAAAGAGACTTTATAGTACGGTGACAGCGAATCGCTTTCAGCCACTACTTAATCGGCCCGTTCATAACCCCCAACCCCATAATGTGCCAATAAAGTGGTGTAGAGTATATATATATACAGCTACGACGCTTGCATAAAGTATTCAAAGTTGAGCAACTTGAACCTGGTAAGTACTATGGAGTGACCTCCCGAACTGATTTACCTTCTACCAGAGAAAGCTAAGTTGTTCGAGATTCTTTCCACCGAGTATATCAGGTCCGTCAGCGAATAGAAGTTCCTTTTTATAGGTCAATATAATGAAATTAATTTTGTTCAAAATTGTGTCTTTTTAACGTTGTAATCCTGTCTTCTTAAGATTCTTGAGGTTGAATTTATTTCGAACACATTCAAAGAAGATAACACGGTATTCCTGGATCGTTACTACTTAATTAAGTATTAATTAATTACTTTTAGTTTCATTAAACAAATACAGAAGTCATTTATTTTAGTCACATGTTATCCCATTAAAATGAAAAATATCAAGCATCTATATATATATACACATATTTAAGTTAAGTACGCAAAGTACAGTAAGTACGTAAAGTAAGTACAGTTAAGTTCGCAACTTGGATAGAACCTGGACATAAAATATTATGATGTTCAAAGATGCTCCCGTGGAATAGCAGCTTTTTAAAATTTGTATAACTCATCTTCATTTTAAATGTCTACGTAATTGTAAAAATATTACTTACATACAACTTATCCAAAACTCTTCATGAAATCAGCTCAAACATTTAAAGGAGGTCTAATTCTATGTATTAAGGGGGCTGGGGTAGACGAGGGGCTAAGGCGCTTGCAATAGGTAATCAAAGTTAAGCAACGTCGAGCTTTTTTTTTTTTTTTTCCCTCCCCTTCCTCGTCTTTATAAGGCTATACGGGGTTTTCTCGGGCCAGGGAGTGTGAGCGGGGATTTAAAAACTCCTCCGGGCACCGGGACGCGAACTCGTGACTATTTTTTTATCCAAGTCTTATGTATCAGGTTGCCGGGCAACGACGGTGCAGTGCACACGCGTTAGCCCATTCGGCTACCCCGCCCAAGCAACGTCGAGCTTGGTTAGTACTTGGATGGGTGACCACCCGATTTGTGTGACCGTCCACCAGGGTAAGCCAAGCTGCCCGAGTTTCCCACCCATCCCCCATGGAGGCAGCTCACACCGACCGGACGTAGGACTAATGACCTTACCCCGTGTACTTAATCGGGAATCGGAATGTGGTCTACCAGGATGTTATTAGCCACCCTGAAGTTCGGTCCATGAACGGTATGTTTCGGGGAAAGAAGTTAGGTCCTCGTGTGCCTGCTGACTCCGAGCAGTCATAATCCATGTATCTAGACCGATTTGTCACTGTCCTTGAACTCGAGTTAGTCGGTGGGAAGGACACTGCCAGATTGGTCCCAAAGGGATCGGCTGTGCTACGGGTGGCTACAGGTGGCCTGCCGCTTTACCATGTTTCGTGGTAACGTGAGGTTGGGTTACCCCCTCCAGGCTATTTGAGCTCCCGTATGCAACATACGTCTGTAAGGAGACCACATCTCGCGGCCAAAGATCCTCCGGCCATCCGGGACAATCCTCTGTGGGGCGTGGGGAATGATGCCCCTACCTTTAATCGCTACGTGGTTTTCCTGAGTGTCAATAAAGAACCCAGAAGTTTGGTTCATATAACGCTTGTATCAGTGAAAGAAATATAAGTCCTAGTGAGCCTGCAGGCTCCGAGCAGCCCACAGATCTAGATCGATTGTCAAATTTTTTGAACCCAAATGAGTTGGTAGGAAGGATATTACCAGATTGGCCTTTAAGGGAAACGGCTATGAAATTCTGCAATATGTGGAGTGACCCTCTCTCTCCCTCCCTAGTTGTGTTCTCGCCAGTTATACCCGTATGAAAGAATATCACACCGCGCAGCCAAAAGTCTATATGCTCTACACCATCAACCAAAAAAAGATATATCAGAATACGACGTTGAGAGGATTCCATGCTGCAGGATCAATGTCAGCTGGGAGGGGGGTGAAGTGACGGATCTGTACGCAAGGGGGGATCGTGTGTTATCAAGATCTGGAGCGCCTCTGTTACTGACAGCTAACTTGACACAGAAGAGTTATTTTTAAGGGTAGATCCAAATTTAGCTTTTGATATTGTGTGTAACTCCTATTCTTCCATTTTAGTATATATTCTTTCTGAATCCGCATACTTATATTAAAATAAATAGTACATATATATATATATATATATATATATATATAGGTTAGCTTAGTATTATATTTTGTAAAAAAATATTCAAAACCATAAAACATGATATAGAGCTATAAAAAAATTAATTGAAGGAAAATGTTCAAAATCTACTCGTAAAAATTAGATATGAAGTAGTACAGAAATATCAATGACATTTGAATATTGTTCACAAACCAAGTTTAATTTAAGGCTAAATACGAAATGTTCAATATTCATTTATTTTTAAAACATAGGGACAAGGAAAGTGTATAAAATGAACAAATTAATGGTTGACAACAATAAAATGAATTAATCACAAACTCCCTAATAAAATTGTAAATAATGATTGAATACCACGCTGAAAGTTCCTGTCTCATTCACTTCTATTATGTAAACTGCACAAGACTGTGACGTTTGCTACGTGTGTGGAATTTATAATATAATTTAATAAAATGTGTCGTGAATTTTATTATTTTCTTTGTTTTTTTCTGAATAACTTTGCTCTAATTTTAAACTTTTTATTGACATTAAAAACATTTAAATGTCGTAATTATAATGAGTTGTTAAATTAAATTTAATTTTTTAATAATTTAAAAATATATAGATGATTGGTCAAATGTAGAAGACATAATGTGTTAATTTTATAATTTTAGATGACGAAGATGGGAACAAAGTATCTCCAAAACGGGTTAAAATAAAAATTATAAAAGAAACAATATAAATTAAGAATGTTTATTTGCTAAATTAGATCTATAGGCAAGAAGTTTTTGCATTAATTGGGGATTTATTTGATTAAATTCTTCAAAAAAAGTCAATGAAATTAAAATTCTAGCCAATATATATATATATATATATATATATATATATATATATATATATATATATATATATATATATTTTTTTTTTTTTTTTAAATAAAATAGGGGGCTACTCGCTGTTTGCCTAACGGCGGACTAAACTCCATTTTACAAATTATACAACTGTTTATTGAATTGTACAATTTCACATTATATAACTATAATTTAAATGTATTCTGTAGTGCAGACCATATTGTTTTAAATAGTACTATTTGATAGTAACAAACGATAAAGACGAAATAACTTAAAATGCATATCAGGCAGGATAATCTTAACAAGGATAAATTCTTACTGATCGGTAATAACAATAAACGATTATAAATATACTAGTTTTGACATTATTATTGAATGAGGCGTTCAGAAAACTTGAAGGAACCGATTCCATAAATTATAGTTTTGAGATAATCAAAGTTAAAGTTTATTAATATATTGTTGACTGTTTCAAAGAATAATGTTCTCTTTATTTTTGTAGTGTGAATATCAACTTGAATATTTGCCATAATTTGATAGTTCAACAACAATAACAAAGGTGACCTCATCAAGTTCGGCCTTGAAATTGTATAGTCCGTGGTACAGACCTCTTTTTATGAATTATACCCAAACGGCTGAAACTTCGTAAATAGTTTCATCTCATCTTAACCAACAACTATTTTATTTCCGACAACTCTTGGAATTGGGGCGTTTTCAATCTGGAGGGGGGCATACTTTGTCTATTTAATTAGGTACTAAAAACTCGTAAATACCCATTTGCTTTCTACTTGGATCGTAGGATAATTTTATTACGAAATCGATAAAAAAGGCGGTCTACAAAAATATTAAGCCGTTTGTCCTATATAACCTCGTTATTTTGAAAATTAGGGGGTGTAGGTCACGCCAAACGGCTCAATATTTTTGAAGGCCACATTTTTTCTCGATTTTGTGATCAAATTATCTTACGATCCAAGCAGAAACCAAATGGGTATTTACGAGTTTTTAGTACCTAATTAAATAGACAAAGTTTGCTCCCCCCCCCTTCCAGATTGAAAATGTGCCCATTCCAAGAGTTTTCGTAAATAAAATAGTGGTAGGTTACGATGAGATGAAACTATTTACGAAGTTTCAAGCGGATGTTAATAATTCGATAAAAAGGGGTCTGTACCGCGGACTATTATGGGTATATTAAATAGCTTAAATGATGAGTTATCAAAATGGCTTCCCCTAGAGTACCTTGTATATGGCTAACTTTAAATAACCTCTCATGTTTTGTAGTTATAAGAAATGGCTAAATATGAAATATGAAATAATTTCATAAACAGAAAAAGTAGAAATATTTTCCCAGGTTGAAAACAAATTCTTGTTATATGCTTAATGGACTTTTGGCTGCTGACACTAAAAAGACTAACGCCAAAGGTAAGGGTACAATGCCGAGACTGAATTTAAGCAAAGCTAAAGTGATAAAAGCTTAAAAACTTTTTTTAGGTGTGCTGCTTTCATTTTGGATGTGCGGTATAATCCTAAATCGTAGCCAATGTCAGACCAAAGGCAGTCAACACAACAGCTTATCTGTTAGGGAGGGATATTGTGATAGTAAAGATATCTATAAGTATCGATATTTTCATTTTGATATCGCCCAATATCTTACTGAAACAAAGGATTCTATATTATCGTTATATCGAATGAAAAAATCCAATATCAGTTTCGATATTGGAAAAATGACAGACCAGTGATAAATAGACCTATGGCCAAAATACCAAGAACGTACCCGATTGAAATCCAGAAATCCTTTTTAAAACTGACTGAAAATTATACAAATTTCGAATTCATATACACAGATGCATCCGAGGAAGGAAACAATGTAGGATGTGCTGTAACAAATAAGGAGAATCAATTACTATTTAAACTGCCAGGTGAATGCTCCATTTTTATACAGGAGATGCGACTGCCATCATGAACAGTGTTTAATTTATAAGAGATTCTAGAAAAAAGTGCTGGGTCGTTGTAACTGACTCACGGAGTGTCTTAGCCGCCACCAACAATCCATCCCCAAGTAATTCTATTATTAAAGAAATATTAAATGTATGGTGGGGAGTAAACAACATATGCATTTCAATAGTATTAGTTTGGGTACCAGACCTCTGCTGCATTGCGGGAAATGAAAAAGCTGACCAAGCAGCACATTTAACAAGGAGTAAAGAAGAAACGGCGGATATAAGCTTAGAGCAAGTAACCTTAGAAGGCTCGCTATACCACGCAAAAAAAATACTACTAACAGAATGGAAGAAGGAATATAAAATGAAAGAATGCAAAATGACAGAAATAAAACCTAATCGTGACAAATGGCTCACAAGCTACAGAAGTTCAAGGAGAGAATAAGTTATGCTTTGCCGACTAAGGATAGGACACTGCCAGTGTACACATGGCTACCTTCTGAGAGGTCTGAAAGCACCCACGTGTGAGAAATGTAATAACGTTCTACAGACAGTGAGAGACTTAATGATGTTTTAATTAAATCGACGTAATATTTGTTAATATCTCAATAATTTCATTTTGACATCGATATTTTTGGTCCGCTGTTATACTAATATAGATATTGATATAGATAAGGAATATCAGAACTTGCCAGATTGCACAACTCTAGTATTAGAGGAAATACTTCCAGGCTTGCCTAATAGAGAAACATAAAGATAGAAAAACATTTAACCTGTGTTTTTTGTTGGAATTTTGGGTGGTATGAGTGGTTGACAGTGATTTTCTCTTATCATTTTTAAATTTAATATTTATTATTAGTGGACTGGAATTGGAAAGGAATGTTAGCGAACGAAAGAGCTCGCTGCCTGATCAATAGTGAGTACAGTGTGGAGGCAGGTAAACAACCTGTTGCCAGCGGGCCACGCTACGTTTCTACCTCGTCGTTTAGGATATCTATGATTTTCTTAAATGAGCTATTTTATATGAAGAGCATAAAAAAAAAAAGGTTAAAGTTCTGATCATTAGGTATAGATAAAATTCATAACTGCCAACTATCAAATAAATATTTGAAATTCAGTCTAACAGCCCACACATTTACTTTTATGAAATCACAGCAAGTTTAGATTGAGCTTAAATAAAACAGTTAAATTGACAAAAATAACACAACACATTGAACAAAAATAAGTAATAGCAAAGATAAAGCTATCCATTTATATCATGTAAATACACAGATAATAATAATAATAATAAGGCTTAACGAACCCGAAGGTTCGATGCCGACACCACCAATCGCTTGTTACACACCTCCCTCCACCGTTCGCCGTCCAAACCCAGTCCCTTCAGATCGGCTTTAATGCAATCTTCCCACCTTCGCTTCGGTCTACCCCTCGGACGCTTACCATTCGGCACAGCAAATATTAACCTTTTAGGAATTCTCTCGTTACTAAGTCCAACAACTTTACAAGCCCATTTGATTCGCCGCGATGAAATTACATCAATTATATTACCCGGATACAGCTCACGCAATTCAGCGTTGTGTAACCGTCTGAACTCTCCGGTTAACTCATCCTTCTTCGGTCCGAATATTCTACGCAATACTTTATTTTCAAAAACCTTAAGACGCTGTTCATCCCTTAATGTAAGCGGCCAAGTTTCGCATCCATAAAGAACTGTAGGCAAGATAATTGTTTTATAGATTCTAATTTTTAAGTTCCGGGACAAGAGGCGCGAACTAAGTAGTTTTGTCACAGAAAAATAACAAGCATTTCTATATTATAATAAGCGGTAATTATAACAAGCAATGTTAACGGTATAATAAGCATTTCTATATTATTATTTCTATAATATATCATTCTATATTTCAACACAGATAAAAATTGTATAAATTAGTTAATAAAAGCTATTTTGTGATTTAAAGAGGGATTGAGAAAGGATGAATTTTATTCTTTTAGATTCATTCCGGGTTAAAAACTAAGACGTGAAATTTTTGTTTCTAAATTTAAAAAAATAAGTAAAACTAAATATTATTATTTAATTTTTTTTTACTGCTGATTTCTAAAGTATAAACCAATAAATTGTAAATACAATACAAAAATAAGATCGAGGTTTTAATTTTTAAACCCAAATAAATAAATGCCTAGCTATTTTATTAAAGTATATTTTTTTTACCCAAAATTCTAAAATTTTGTAGAAAAACAATATAGCGTTCGCCATGGATAAATCAATTTATGAAATGATTGTCTACTTTCTTTGTAATTATTCGGTGCAAATTAATTTTTAAATAAATAAACATTTCAGTTGGATAACAAACATCATTACAAAAAAATTAGTTGTAGTCGTTTAAGTTTAAAGTAACAATGATATAATCACAATATGATAGAAAGATATAATGAAAAAAATATATAATAATATACTTAAAACCAAATACAGGCTTGTTTAATTGCCTGAATCCCGTGATTTTTAATGAACATTGTATCAAAAATAAATAAGTAACTTAAAAACTCAAATTGTGCTCACAGACGCATATGGATGCAGCTGAAATGTGAATTAATATTGTATTAGGTCTTAACGTAGTCATAAAATAGATTTTAGACTTGCAGTTCGCTGCGTCCAGAAGATATTTTCATTTGATTTATTTAGATATTTATTCGGAATATTATTTTTGGCTTAAACGACTAAAAACTGTTTATTTTATTAGTATATTCTGTCACATATTAACATCGTACCAAAGATAAACAAATATAAGTAGCCGTAATAATTATGTCAAACAGTCTTTCGTTTAAAATCAAACATAACTCCATGATCGGATTTAAAGGACTCGTTAAAATTTTAAAAATCAATGATCAAAAGAAAATTGTTTTCAAATACTTTTACACACATTCATGCGTTAGAATATTACAAGTAGATATGGGCAGGTAAATCGAGAATCGAAGAGTCGATTCCTCTGAAAGAAACGAAAGATTTACACGAAATAGTCACGATTCACTGAGAACCAGAATTAGTCAATTTTTTGTTTCTTTAGAACCGAAGAAGTGGAAGTGAAGTTTCGAGTCGATTCACGATGACGCAGCTAGAACGCTCTCTCATAGCTCTCTCAGTTGTTCATTGATGCTCACCGGGTGTGTTTTAGAAAATTTCCCAATCGTATTCTATTGTTTGCAGGGTTGGTTAGTTAACTTTCTGGATGATTAACTTTCTTCCATGATCATGAAAATAATCAATCGAAGAATCGTTCATAAGAATCGATTCACCACAATGACTGAATATTTATTAATCAGTTCAGTTGATTGTAACCTAGGACAGCGACAGGATGGTTGTCAGTATTTCAAGGTTCTGAAAGGAATCCATTACGAAAGAAAAGCTAATTTCTTCCAAGTTTAATTAACTGCTCCCCCATTAGTTTTGAGCTCCTCCTTGGCCTTCAATTTCAACAAAATGTAAAGATAATAAATAACGTAAACCTAAAAAGCATTTAAAAATCTAATTCTTAAGCAGTAGAGATTTTCCTTTAAAAAAGAGGTCTTGAGGGAACAGTTAAGCAAATCACTTCTGTGGACCAATTCTGGTCACGTGGTCTTGAGGTCTGCACCACTCGTTAGGGGTCTGGTCCGTGCTCAGTATAATCAGTCACTAAACGGTTTTCAATTCACAATTAGTTTTATGTATATGAATACATAAATGTTCTAATTCCTTAAAATATATACTACACATATTATTTATCAGACACACGATTGAATGATCAATGAAATTTGGAACTATCTGTTTTTTTCCAAACACCAACAGAATATGCCGAGCTGAGTTGTTTGGCAAATGAAAAATTACATTGTAAAATTCTTTTTGAGGTCACCAATCTTTCTTAATTCAAGAGCTAAATCAGTGGAAGACATTGCATGAGCTGAACTCCACGAGCAGCGATCATTTAGATAACCTCCATAATTATATTCCTTATCGCGCATTCAGGTAAATATTTGCAAAACTTTATATCCTACGTAATGGAAAAACCATTGAACTAGTTTGGATAAAGACCGCCATAAAATAAGAAATCAACATACAGTACAGGTTGATATGTTTGTGAGTTTAGAGATATAGCGTACATACATATTTATATGTCGCTACTTTGGATAAAGCCTAACTGGGATGCCCATTAATGAAATTTCATTGAACTTCTCTTCTAAAAACGGTACAACGGAAAGTAAATACATTAAAATTGTAGTTCGCATACAATTACACTTGTCAGTTTTCCCTAGTTTCTTGGTTTGGAAGATCCTCTAAATTGAAACCTCACAAAAATGTGATTCGTCCTTAATTATTCAAAACACCCCATGCAAATGTTTCCAACTCATTTATATTCATAACCCCACAAAGATGTGTCGCTATCAAAGTTTTGATGACTATGACTATCTTGTGGGCACTCCTGAAGTAAAAGTTGAAATTTATGACCTCATGTTATCTTGTAAGAGGGTTAATAATTCATATTCATAATAATACACCGTCTGTTCCTCAATCTAACCACTTATTGAGATATCCAAAATAAGTTAATCTTAAGACAACGAATTCTAATTAGACAATCTCTGTTAGTGTCAATTTTTTTTTTTTGTCCTTCCCTTTCGGGCATTGAAGGCAATACGGAGGATTCTCGGGCCAGGGGTGGGGGGGGGGATTAATGCAAGAAATAAAGCTTCCCTTGGCACCGGAACGCGAATTCGGTAATATTTTATCATATTAACGTCTATCCCGGTTGTCGAACAACGCGCGGTGCAGTTGCGCACGCGTTAGTCCAATCGGCCACTCCGCACCTCTCTGTTCGCGTCTTGGAAGATTTGTCTTCCAAAGTTATTTATTAATTTGAACAAGCTACATGAAGTTTCATTTGGTAGATAGAAAAAATGAGAAAGCCCTATATATCGCCATATTTAAACAAATATGTCATATTGCTTATTTTTTAAAAATATTTTAATCAAGTATCATGCGTTATATCGCATGTTCATAGCAAAAAATCATTACCTGACATTTAATTCTTGGAACACAAAGAACTTTGATGAATTTTCCCTTTATGAAATCAGAAAACTTGTTGTAACTCTGATAAATATATAGGTATAAATATTAAATGAAAAGGATTTGTGTCATTTTAGTGGACTTATTTTGTTTTTTAATAAATACGTTCTTAAATGTTCAGATCCATCAAAAATGTATATATCAGTGATTTTTTTTTTAAATAATTCTTCTTTTGCATCACTCTGTAGTGCCTTTCAGCGTAGGGGAGCGTCTAACCAGGATTGCCAATTTTCCCTGACTTGGCGTATATTCTTATTTCTATTTTTGCACAGGCGGTCTACTTATTCGAGGTACGACATTCTCGGTTTGCCGCGGGGTCTTCTGCCATTGGGGATGTAGTCCATAGACTTTAAGGGATATCTGTGTTCTTCCATCCTGATGACATGCCCAAACAACTTAAGCTGCCGAGTCTTCAGGACATCCTTCAACGGGGGAATCCCCAATTCCTCCCTGATTCTCTCGTTGCGAATGCAGTCCCGTCTCGTTTTCCCTGCGATCCTTCGGAGAAACCTCATTTCTGCAGGAGTGATTTTTCTCTCAAGTTTGTCAGTCAGCACCCAGCTTTCTGCACCATACAGGAGTATAGGGAAGTATACTGCCTTAAATATATGCAGTTATATCTTTCCGATCACAGTATTGCAGATCTGGTAATATATAGCGTTTGCTTTGCTTATACTGTGCAGAATGTCTGAATCCACTTTCCCAGACCGATCCATAACAGAACCAAGGTAGGTGAAATCTGACACAACTTCCATCACCTCTCTGTTGCAATACATCTTCCATAATGTAACATCTTCCTGCACCCTTCCAGCCTGTAGGATCTCTTTCCTGTACTGATGACCATATCCTTCCTGAGGAGATCCTCGTTCCATTCGTCAACTGCCTGCTGTAATTTCTCCACAGAATCACCAATCAGGATAATATCGTTCGCATATAGAAGAAACTGGAAGCAAAAAATACAACTGGAAGCAGATTTTTTTTAAATTTTCTTAAATGTTCATATCCATCAAAAATATATATATATATATATCAGTGATTTGTTTTTTAAATACAAAAATTATAAACAAAGCGTTCCCTCCCTAAAAAAGTTTAAATAAAATAAAACATAATATAATACAAAAGTTTGCCGAAAATCCAAGTAAAATATTTTTTTTTAATTGTTATTCTATGTATTGTTGTAATTGTGTTGCATTTGCAAAATATTTACAAATTGTAGTAACAATAAAATACTTAATATAATATCCGTTTGAAACCACCATCATCTACGTGAGATTTTCTTGTATTCAGTCTTGTCCCTCCCACCGAATATAAAAGTTGCGTACGCTCTTGAGGAAAGTTTGAGACAGGTATTCAAAATGGATATCAACTAACAAAATGCTATCAATGAACAAGAAACGTTGTTCTCTAGCCCACTACTAATATGTATGCGTTATGAGAGCATGGGATAATCCTTAGATTTTCATGAATATATATTTTCTATAGTGAGCATGTGTTTGCAGTTTTACGGTGACTATTGTCAGCATTTAGCATATAAAATATAACTACCATGTCGCTATAATAACTATTAAGTGGAGCAAGCGATGAAATAAATGGTCTTATCAGTAAATAAAGAGAGACAGAAGAGAGTACATGAAGCCGAGAATCACAGAGAATGATAACAGACGGGTCCAAATCCTATCTTGTGCTAGCAGATGATAAGCAGCTCCACGAGTTGTCACTCCACTATTGCTATCAGTCAGTTTAAAATAATTTGTGTTCTAGCTTACGTAAACACATGTTTATGTTATCAACGCAACTGATACAATGTATTGTCTTTTATCCGGTCGTTCAACTCCGCATCATTTCCAAGGAAAACTTAACCCGCAATAATTTCAGTTATCAGTCTGTTTCAAGTGTTTCAAATATTCCATCACGTAGAATTTATAACGGTAGCCATAACAATAATCAACGACATAAAAAAAAAACTCTGCTCGTGTTTATTTGAAAACTTTAATTACTCCGGTATCTTAAGTAAACTTACACTGTCTGAAAGATGTCAGTTTATTTAAGAGATATATAACGAATTATATATATTTATAATATATATAAACTGGACTATGGTACTCTCGCTCAATATCCACTTGGTTTTAGTACTGGTGACGCGATTGGGACTCCAGGAGTCCTGCTTTTCCCTCCATAGATGAAGGGTCAGGTCTCATGGTTCCCTCGGCAGATTGGAAATAGTGTGGAATAGGTATGAGTGTGTTTTTAGATGACATATTTAATTTTTATTCAACTTCAAATTTATTATTTTATGATTAATTGTTTAATACTATTTATTTAAGATTATTATTATTTTTGATTCTAAATGTTAATTTTTTAAAAATTATATATATTAATTCCTCTTCGGTATATAAATATTGCATGAATGAACCACTTAAGTTAAGAGTAGCTGCTATTACGCTCGTTAAAAGCTTTTTAAATTCAGAGGCCTGACAAACAGAGCTAAGGTCATCTTATATAGAAGTCATTAGACTGGTAGTGTCCTACGGCTGTGATACGGGTACTTTCCAAAGAAAGTGAAAGAATGTTAAAAGCAGAGATGGGCAAATGCTACTGGGCAAATACCGAATAATTTAATTACTGCTTCAGTTGATGTCAAACGACTATCTTGAATTGTGAATAGTGATAAAACTTGAGTAAAAAACTTGGTGCTCGGTACTCAGAGTACCATTTGCCCATCTCTGGTTATAAGTTTGGAAAGGAAAGTACTAAGAAGGATATATGGACCTGTCTGCGAGAATGACAACTGGAGAGTAAGAAAGAATGAAGAGCTGAAAGAAATGGTCCAAGTACCAGATCTGGATTCCTTTGTAAGAAAGAATCAGTTGAGGTAGTTGGGACATGTAGAGCGGATGCCAGCGAGTAGGGTACTAAAAAAAATACTGGATGGTAACCCTGGAGGAGAAAGAGTTAGTGGACGTCTACGATTGAGATGGTCGGATGGTATAGAGAGAGTATTGACAGAGATGGGAATCAGAGAATGGAGGAGACATAGGGAAGGATAGAGAATAGTGGAGTAGGATTGTAGAGGAGGCCCAGGAGATTGCAGGGCTATAGCGCCATGGAGTAAGTAAGTATGAATTAACACTCATAGTATTAATACTAATCCCTTCAATGTGGCAGGTTTTATTATTATTCAATTTATTTCAGATTGTAGTATGATGATTTATCCATCAAAGGTATTGAAGCTTCGAAAAATGTCTAGAAATCCCAAATTAAGGATACATTATGTTATGATGAAGTTAGATTTGATACAAGACTGTGAGACTTAGACACAAACCAGTACCCTAGAAAGAAATATTGATAACCGGAGTGATCTGGGATCAAATTATTAACACATGGAGGAGAAGGGCCAATAAAGAACTGCTTACAAAAACTGGTCAAACAATATATCATGATGTAAGGGAAAAGAGGTTAAGATGGGCAAGGCATGTTGTCGGAGCAGTCCGTGAGGAAGCCACTACACAACAATGAATGCCACAAAGATAGCCAAGAAGCAGCGTGGAAGGATAAAAATTAAATCAATTTATTGTTGGAAAAAATATTTCAGGCCAATTGAAAAAAAAAAAACGCTGCAAATTATTTCACAATGGTTTATTATTTCCAAACAACTATACATCTAAAGTAACATTACCTTCCTCGTTACAAAGAAAAATAAATAAAAGGTGATTCCAATTATTGGACTAAACTTTTTTTTTTAATCATTAGTAATATAAAAAAAAAAATAGCATTTCTTCAGTAACAGATTCAAAATTTTAAAACGAAAAAAAAGGATATAAGATTTGGAGTAGAACATTTAAAAAAAAAAAATGGAAACCATATCTTTGCTCCTAATTGCCCGATTTTAACGATTTTTTTTTTTTTAGAAAATTCAGTAAACTTTTGTAAAAAAGTGTTTACTTTTTGAGTTATTCGGAATTAAATTTTACCATCCCTCGTAACTTTTTTCCAGCTTCTTTTCGTTGAAGTATGTTATATAGATAAATTTAAAGGGCGTCAAGAAAATGACTAGCGACGTTTCATTGAAATCGGTACATTCGTTTAGGAGCTACAGTCTATAGCAACGCAGGTTTTTCGGCCGCCATTTTGATAGTAAAAAGCGGATAGTAATGTCGATGAAGCAGGATCATCCTCGGGTGACCTTTGATTTTATATCCAAATTTGAAAAAAATTGGTCCAGTAGTTCCGGTGAAAATGCGCGGACGGCGTACGGCGGACGGACAAAAAATTTTTTATTCGTTTTTAGAATTCTACGCAACCTGAAACGTGAAACCTCAAATTTTGAGAGGAGGTTAAGTTTAGTTTTTGAATTTTTTGGTCGATCACAATGGTTGATTATTGAAAATAATAATAATAAAAAAAAAGGTTTATCTAGGTTTAAAAAAGGTAGGCATAATGAAAATGTAAATAACTAATAAATATAAATGTTTCGGATCAAAATAAAAATGAAATAGTTGCTTGTTAGGCCGACTCCCTACAAAGTTGATATTAGATAATTAATTAAATATCTATTTTACTAATTTAAAGGAAACAATGACTGCATTCAATAATATTTACAATAGTTATTGTTAAATATTAAATATATGTAAAATGTATTAAATCAACGAAGTACATATCCACAATACCATTCAGCTTATGTTGGTAATAATTTATTATTAAAAATTGTTTTCTTCATTGCAACTAAGAATAAAATGTAAACTGTCATCAGTTGTCGTATTTGTTAATAATATAAACGTCAAATATTAAAATCACCAAATCCCTGTTAAAAGAAATAATAATAAAGCTTCACCTAAGGGAAGGATTTCCAAGGAAAATGAGGGGATATTGGAAATATAAGGGGGTCTTTGAAATAGAGCCATTCCCTCAGGCTCTAGGTCATATTGCAACGTCAATACCAATACCTATTCAATACTCCCCAGCCATGTTAGAGTTCAAACTAGGAATGGAACTTTATGTGTAGGATTCAAATCCAACTGCAGGGACCATTTCCTAAATTTCAGTAACTAACAAAAATATTTAGATTTCAATTTCTCGCACAAACATATTTTAGTGAATTCACTTTTTTTCTGTGGTGTCACTAATCTTGATATGAAATAATAATAAAAAGCTTAGCGAAACCGAAGGTTCAATGCCGACACAATCAATCGCTATCTACACTCCTCCCTCTACCGGTCACCATCCAAACCCAACCCTACCAGATCAGCCTTCCCACCTTCGCTTCGGTCTACCCTTCGGATGTTTACCAGTCGGTGCAGCGGTTATTGGCCTTTCAGGGATTCTTTCGTTTTTAAGGCCAACAATTTTACACGTCCATTTTATTCTCTGGGTTTTGTAGACGTCTAAATTCTTCGGTTTACTTATCCTTTTTCGGTCCGAATATTCTACGCATTACTTTATTTTTAAAAACCTAAGCTGTGGCCCATCCCTTAATGTTAGCGACCACGTTTCGCATCCATAAAGAATCGTAGGTAGGATAATAGTTTTCTAAGTTCTAAATTTTAAGCTTTGGAGCAAAAAACGAGAGCTAAACAGTTTTGTCACATTTCTCACCTACAACCTAACCTTAATCTACACTTCAATTTCGTTTTTTTTAGTTATCGTAGACCCTAGATACCTACGTGTTCAAGCATATTCCCTTAAATATCGATATTGCCGAAAATGTCACAGTTTTTTGACGGTATACTTTGTCTAATTCGTATTCATTTCGAGCCTCAGTTCTTTACCGGATATCATTAGCAACGAATAGAATTTCTTTTAGTGAAAAATTAATTAAAACAAAGAGAAAAAAAATGACTTAATTTCTTAAATTAAAACTTTAACATAAAAATAATTATTTACTTCTACTGTTAAAACTAAAATTTCATTATTAGAATGAAGGTTTTTAAGAAAGGTGGAATTTGAAGGAGAACACTAAAGAAGTATGGCGGATATTAAAAGGAAAGGAATTCAAGAGGAAAGGAAGGGAGAAGAGAGAAGTTGATTAAGAATGGCTATTGAGAAAAGAAAGATTAAAACTAGCCGATAGAAAAGGATAGTGATTTTAATTTGGTAAAAAACATAGAAAGATATAGGAAATAAAAAAAAGCTTAGATAAATCTATGTAGGAAATTAAGCAAGAAATTTTAAATTTGTTTTTAACTTTCTCAGGGAAGAATTCATAAAATTTTATCTGTTTTAAAAAAACAAAAAGAAATAAGGTCCTAGTGATGGTGTCCTGTTGTTCACACTTTATAGATATAATGTTTTATAGTATCAAATAGTATACTATACATTTTTCAAAGTTTAAGATGGAATCTGTTCCAGAAGTAAATTTCCTACATCACTCACTTTACCAACGCAATTTGAAACCTCATTTACCTAAGACTGAAGGAATATTGTTCGTCGACTCTTTGAAGTTGTTCCAAACGGAACAATGCCTCTCCAATCTAGGAAATGAGAAAGTCCTTCCAACCGACATTAGTTAAACTAGAGTGGCCAGGTTTGTACTTAATGGTCTGTACCACTTTTTAATTTCGCAAGCGAATCTATTTTGTCAGGTTCAAATTCTATTTTCTATTTTTAATTTTAAAAAAAGTATTTTAAGAGAAAAAACTTTGGATTATATTTCACAATTGAGTGAATACAAATGCAATAATAAGCTAAGTCGGAATGTTGGTCGGTATGTCGGAATGATGGTGGCAGAAATCAAATAGTATTGCAGTGAACTCTCTTAAATGTTCTCAAGAGTTTTTGATAAAATAAGGGAACTGTTTGAATAGAGTAGAATAATTAATGAAATGAATTTGGGCAGGCAAAAGACCATGCAGTATTAAGCGTCTTCTAATTCCTGTAAGAATTCAATGGACCCATAGTGCCAAACCACCGTCCTTATACCCAAAATCCTAAGTAATTTTCTGTCTCGAGAATAATTTGTTTTATAGCAAATACATTTAGATCATTAAGCATTGGGTGTCATTGATCTAACAGATTGTCTACACTTCTCTCTTTATGCATGGATATTTTAATTAATTAATACATTGGTATTTTAATTGTTTTCTTTTTCAATCTTGATTGTCTTGAGGGCCTTAAGTTAATGTTTTTCAAACAGTTTCTTATTATGAAATCACTTCGATCGAGAAACCTAACCGCTGAAAAACCTGGACCTAATTCAATTTTTAAAAATAAATAATAAACAAGAATAAACGTAATACTCGAAGTAAAGTATGAAGGTAAGCTTACTTTCCTGGCGCATCTACCCGAAAAAACTACAGTCTCGACTTTGTTACAGAAACTTGACTGTGTCAAAGGGTCAATAAAGTCTGTGGTGATCTCCCCTGGTGGTTGAAAATGAAATCTTTTAATTATAATCTCTACAATAAAGCTTTGATTGAGAAACTTGACCGTGTAAAATGATTTTTACACAGTTAACTCATTTAGTATTGAGTCAAAGAAAATTGAAGACGAAGAAACTATCGTTTAAAATAATTTCTCTTATCATTGTGCATGAATATAAAACCGTACATGTACAGGTACATTTAAATAAACATAACATTTAAAAGTCTATACTGATTATGGATACGGCATAAATGATCAACTTATTACTATTTCACAATTAAGTGAAAATTTTGAAATAGGGACGAATTTGCGAATGATGTTTCAGATGTGAAAAAAATGTATAGGTTTTCATCGGAATGAAAGTAATATGATAGTAGTAAATATATACAACAAAAGAAAGATAATTACTTTCACTTACATATATAAGTAATATATAGCAAGTGTAAGTATTGCGATCGTGAAATTTTTCGAATCTGAGTTTTCAACGGAAATACACGTTTTGAGGTACCCTGAGTCCAAATAACCAAATCTCGCAAAGTGGTATGTGTGTGTGAACACTCTAGCTCGAAAAAGAAAACTCGTACAAAACTGATATAACGTATTTAAGGTAGGTATATTCCTTAGATGTCGCTGCAACATTTTCCTTAAAATCGGCTAACCGGAAGTGCCACTATATATCAACGTTGAAACACATTTTCACAATTTTATCAAAAACGCCTCAAAAACAATTTTGATTAAACTCGGTGTATCATTATATAATTAAGTGGTCTTTAATATCATTTAGGTCTTATCCCCGTTGATGTCACTTTACAGGGCTTAAATGCCCAATGTTCATATATGTCTTCCTCTAAAGTACCTTTAATATAGATCATTTCAAATAATTAACTATCTCTCATTGTTAAAAGTTACGAAAAAATGCTAAATAAAACTTTAGGAAGAATTTGATACTTTAGTAAAGGGGAAAAAATAAAAATGCTTATGCAGGTTGAAAATGAATCCCCGGAAATACTAGTCAGAAGGTATACGCATAATATATCGTTAGAAAGCGCAGGATTTTAGAAAAAAACTATGTCTAATATAGAAAGTTGTAGAATGTAACGGAGAGTTGCGAAAAAAATATAAATAATAATCTCTCAAATCAAGCATTATTTAACGTAAATCACATGTTTTCACGGAAATTAAATGAGATTTACTAACTGAATGTAAACTTTTAAAATATTTTTAAGTTTAAAAAAGTATTTGATATCCAACTAACCAAAGCAATGACTTTGTTAAAAACCCTATTTCATTGTACTTGTGTTAAACAAGAAGTAAAATATAAAATAATATAAAGAGTATGTTTATAACTTTAAATACATTTACTGTAGTTTAGTGATTATAGATCTTCTAGATATTATATTTAAGTTTAAACGGATTCAAGGCAATGGCATTGTTTAAGATACTATTTCATTGTACTTGTGTGAAAGAAGAAGTGAAATGTAAAAATATTTTATGGTTACGTTTATAACCTGAAATATATTTACTGTAGTTTAATAACACTTGATCTGATATTATATATTTACTCTAGATAATATATTTAAATAATTAGGTATCTATCGTCCGTTTATTTCGAAAAATCATTATGTAACGTTTTATAAAATTAAATTAGTGAATAATTTGATAAATTTTCCCTTTGCGATATTGCAACAGAATCCACTTAAATCAGTGTGACAACTTTTGACCTCTCTATGACAGACAATGCAAATCTCTTAATTCTGTTTTAGTAAACTTTGCAATGGAGAATAACAATTTAGTAACTAATAGTTATACAATCCACAATCAACCGGTGACATAATAAATAGGACTTTTGTTATTTTAACAGTATTAATGATTTCTAAGCTGCAATCTTATAGCTTTAACTCAGTTAAAAATGCAATTCAAAACTTTTATAAAAGTCTAACGGCCAAAAAATAATTTCTATTCAAAGTAGAGCGGTAAGTGAAAGTTGTGTGTTGCGTGCACCAGATTTTTTTTAGTTATAAACTAGGCAAGTAATTTACTTCGACCGGTATAAATGCACTATCATTAACCAGCACATTATACTAATATATATATATATATATATATATATATGTATATATATATATACTTAAACGCATACTCAGACCGCAAACCACTCTAGCAAACAAATTATTTCTAGTATTCTCACTAAATATGATTAAGAATGAAAAAGAAAAAAAAATTGTGTCGAGTACGTGAGATAAAAACGCTATCAGCTCATTGACCTCAAGGAACTATGAATTGGATGTTTTATCTAATACTTTATCGGATTACCCTAACGCAGTTTCTAACAGATGGGCTCTAAATCAAATATTTCAGGGATTATGGATTAATTATAAATCTATAACGATGTAAACGAGTTGTATTTTACAACTGATTCACAATCCACACCGTTTTGGTGATAGATACCGAATTTTTGTGTTCAATCATTTCTCATTTTTAAGGCATACAATGTGACCTCAACAAAGATATTTGGCGCGGTATCACAACTTTTACATACTAAACGGAAAATAATTTTAAATAAATTAATCAATTTTAACTATCTACAAAAGCCAACGACAATGATTATAAAATAAAATAATCCAGAACACTATTTATTGTTAATTCAATTATTTATTTACAAATTTATATTTGTACCGATTCGGAATCTGCCCTCAAAGCTATTAAAAACTCGTTTTCAACAAACTCATTAGTCACAGACACGGTTAGGCATATAAAAACATTGGAGGGTGTAGAATATAAGGTAAAATTTTTGTGATTACCGGGTCACTCAGGTATCAGAGGTAATGAGCTAGCCGATATCATGGCAAAACAAGCAATTACAGAAGGAACTCCAGTAGGGGATGCTTTTCCAAAAGAAGTAATAGCTTTGGTAAAGAGAAAGGCTTTGGAAAAATGGCAGGGTCTCTGGATGTGTTAAGAGAGAATAAGTTAAGAGTTACCGAGCCCTCTGTAGTTCCTAATCGAGCGGACCTTCAGTTAAAAAGAAGAGAAGAAGTTACTGACAAGGCTCCGAATCGGCCACTCACGGCTAACTCATGAGCACCTGATGAGAAAGGGGATGCCCCCCTCAGTGTCTCTGCTGCGGGGTCAATTTGACAATCAGGCACATTTTGACTGAATGTTATGAATATGAAAAAAAATGTAATGAAGCTGAGTTGGAGAACGATATAACTGAAATTCTAAAAAATACTACCAAATTGGCAAAAAAAGTCTTTACATTTCTTCAAATAACGCACCTTTACAACAAAATTTAAAATTTGCTGACTCTTTTTTTGTTTTAAATATTTTATGCTTTCAATTTATTGTTAAATTTTATTTCATCTGATGTAAAATAAATATTTTGTAAGGGCTAAAATGACCCATAAGAGGTTGAGGAGCCCCGCCATTCTTGTAAATAAATAAAAATAATTATTTATTTTTATTACATGGAAACATATATTTTCTATTTGATAATATAAGATTAGAAATTGCTATTAGTTTTTCGAGGCTATCCATTTACCTTCTATATTGGATATTTGTTTTTGCCAAATCAGTAGCTTTCTAACGTTATTAGATAACTACTCATAATCCCAGGAATTTATTTTCAATCTAACAAAATATATCACCTTTATTTAATTATCAAATTCTTTCATACTTTATATTTATCCAGTTTTGATAACTACTAACAATAAGAGTTAGATGATTATTTTTCAAAAAATAAAATAAAATATAGGAACTTCATAGGAAGGAATTTTGAAGATTTGACGTTTAAAATCTGTTAGACTACTTTAATAAAGATAAGTCAAATCTGATATTAAATTGTACATTGATGGATTAAAATCGAACCCAATAAGTTCAAAGTACTGGACGATTACCCTCCTGGAACCATTACATTTCCGATTTATGTCAGTGAATTTGGCTATTAATTATAGTTTGAACTTATGAAACAAAATTCTACTGTAACAAAAATTTACCGTACCGTAAACCGGAGTTACTTTGGGACCTGAAGTGACTATATACTAGATACTACTATATACTATATACTACGGCGTACCGGAAAATCGTTATATCAAGTTCAAAGGAAAGTTGTCTAAATAAAAAATATTTTAGTCCACCAGGTAATTTCATATTCAAAATGAACTCTACTTATTAGAGATCCCTTAGTTCCAAAGTAAACCCACTTTACGGTAAAATAAAATAGTTTAAACTTTATCCAAAACCCTTAATCCAAAAAGAAAAATTAGAGTTTCCACATTACCTACATTTTATTTTAAACCTTACAATATTGTAAAAAAAAAAAAAAAAAAAAATAGCAATTTCTACTTTTTTTAAAATTAACGTTTTATAATTGAGGATGTTAAATACATAGTAGAATAGCTAATCCAGTTTTTCTTTTTGTTTAGGAAGTATAAAATATACTTTAATGATAGATATGGGTGTATTGTTCATATATTATTTTAAAATTAAGTGTGAACTTGAATGATATATGCATGATTTAGAGATAGATTTTGATTAACTGTCTAGTGCTGAGGTTTTCACCCAAGCATGTGAAACATTGGCAAGAAGAATAAAATATATTAGAAAGAAAATCCTGATATTATATCCTGAAACACAGGGGTGCCCACAAGGAGATTTCATCATCACAACTTTTAAGGAGGGCACATTTTGATGGGATTTTCAATTTTTGAGGGGGGCACATTTCGACGGAGTTATGAATTTTCGGAATGAAAAGTTTCAAACACGGAGACAAAGGAAATATATGGAAGAAACCTTAGCAAATGTAATGTGACTGTAATATGATTTACGGTCAGAATCATTACATAAAATATAAAAATATCAATACATCAATACATGAAATGAAAAAAAAAATTTATTCTGGGACTACAGTCCTCTAAGAATAATAACAGAGTTACAATACAATACATCAGATGGTGCAGGATTCCCAATGACTCTAAAATCATTGATTCCGCCATACCTTGCATATGGCTCCTTTCCATGCTCAGTTTTTTATTAACTCAGCAGTTGAAGGTGAAATCGTTCCTCTACTCCCGAACCAAAGTTCAGGAACCGAGTATTCACGTTCACCAAAATCCTCTATATATACATCTTGCAGGTACGAAATAAATTTTTTATAGATCTCCTGTTTTTCTGTTTGTATTTTAAGATGTTGATCCTCATAGTTTGTTTCAAATCGAATTGTAGGATCGACTATCAGTTTTTCATTTTGCACTTAACGCTAAGATATCTACAAATCTCGCTAAGACCTCCGAATCTATGCAACATACTTCAAGGAAGCACCTATACTTTTTTGTCTCTAATAATTCGCCGATTCGATGTTCAATATTATTATGCCGGCGAGTGACAAGGAGCATGTTATACGGAAATTTGCAACCCAATACATGAGCTAGGATTTCTGTCTGTCAGCTAAATATAAATTCTATAAGAATAAATTAATAGTAATATCTATATACTATTGAATTAATAGGATTACTACAATATTGAAACGTATGAGACAGGATTAGTAACTGTAAAAAAATGAGTAATGTGTTGGGAGAATTAAATGTTTGATGACACGAGGCACGGCTTGTGGTGGATCGATACAGGGGCATGTGCTGTTCATTTTCACAACTGGGGACTTCAACGTGGCACCAACCCGATTTTAACAACATCAAAATAAACCGATTTTTAAATGATTAGGGATAAAATAACAATATATTAAAGAAATAAGAGTAAAAAATGTCCAAATTATATCATATGAAATACATCATATCGGAATTACAACCAATAAAAACTTTATCAATAAATATTTGCTAAAACGTAAGTCATGAAATTTAAGATAAAAAGTTTGTTTTACAATTATTTATTACGTTGTCAATCATTGCTGAAATACAACAAACCGAAAGTGCAAAATTCGGAAATTTACTGCTCATGGACTTGTGTTATGGACATATAATCATGTTTTGTGTAGTGTTATGCACATATGTGTAGTTTTGTATATAAATACGAGTATGCATACATATTCAAATACATTTATTGGACTCAGCAATGTGACGACCGACGTGGCAATGTAGACATAATTTTTTTTTAAGGAGAAACAAACTTGATATTCGTTTTCCATATCCCAAATAACCCTTAAATACTCATTTTCGCTGACATGGAAGTCTGTATTTGAAGGGCGATACAGACAACACGAATCGGCTCAAGATCCGTAAACAAATAAGTTCTCAAAATATAAAATAAAAAAAAGATTATGAATTAATTATTAAGTTATGAATTTTTAATTGATGGTCGAAAAAATTCCCGGCGTTAAAGAAAATCAAATACTCAAACTCATATTTTTTATTTATATGAAAATTCTTATATAAGAGTTTTAAAGGACACCAAGAACGAATAGAGCTTGTTTTATTTTATAACAAAAATTTACTTGAACTATTTTACTTTTGGTTTTTACAATTCCGCATACATTATAACTCAATTTAATACAGCCAGCAATGTTTTTACCATATTCTGCACAAAAAAAAAAAAAAAGAATTCGACAGACATACGATAACATAAAAATTTGAGAAAAGTAAAACCAAAAATAAATAACATAAATTTTGTTTGAAATTATATAGAATATTTTATTTCACGACTACTAACACCGAAACCACACACACAAGTTTTTGATATTTGTCTAAGTAGTATCACCGTAAAAAAAAGTTTTATTGAAATCAGTGACCCACTGACTGTGACGTCATCTTGTTAGTGTATAATCTTCTGATTTTAGTAAATGGAAAAATCTTCAAATTATTTTCTAATTTAATTTTATGAAATTTTATATTAATGCCTCATTGAAATAAACCCACGATACATTTACAAACATGCATTTACATATGTTCAACTTGCAGTGGATGATAGAAAGAACAGTATTTTATCAGAAGGAACAAGTATAGAATGCCACGGAGGAGCTGTGAAGGCATCGATAAGGAACGATTCAATGGCCCGAATAAAAATTTTCTTTCGCTGCTAGGGCTGAAGGGATACAATATAGAATGCCAATATCGACCTTATAACAAATATAACAATGCTTTTGTAGAATCACACTGGCTCAAAATAGACCAACTGTAGAGAATTTTGAGTTATTGGTTGTCATTTACTTGAGCATCTCATATTCTGTACAAATATTGGAGATTTAGTAACTCTAAATTAATTAACTGCATTAAAAAAACTACGGTATATGTTTAAAACCACAAGATCGAAGTGAAAGTATCAACAAGACTATATTTATAATATGAAATAAAAATTCCTTTTTTTTTATACATCCACAAAGTAATAATATTTAAAACAGATACAATTATAGTTGCGTAAAAACTATTTGTTATTCTATATTAAAAATGTAATAATATATACAATTATGATTGTGTATAAATTACTCCAGTAAACTTTTACTGATTGATCGTCAACTATAAAAATAAAACAATCGGTTTATGATTGATAAAATATGTGATAAATACTTTTGATTGAATCTACTTGCTAAATATCTAACTATAATTCCGTCGTTTTTTTCATATAACTTCTGTAATGGGGGTCAGTAATTTGTCTAAACTCTATCGATTGCAACATAAAATCAAATAGGAAAACTTATTTTTTTTTTATTCTTATGGCTAATTAAAAAAAATATCTATATTGATTTCCACAAATCGGTCTCTTAATTCTCTATGATTTTTAAATTTTAAGAAATTTTAGTCCAAATGTTCAAAACAGTAATTATTATTTATAATTGGTAATTGGTTGACTGTCGTGGATAATGAAGAGAAGAATAGTTGGGGTGGTCAGTCAAAAAGGAAGGCAAAAATAAATGATAATATTTATTTTTTACATATGCCGACGTTTCGACCTGAAGTTCAGGCCTTCATCAGGGCTAAGAAAATAACCAGATAAGAAGGTATGAGAAACATAAGTAGAGATGGTAAAAAAAGAAATAAATAATAAAAAATTAAAAATTAAAAAAACGTCATACGTACTTCAGGTCGAAACGTCGGCATATGAAAAAAATAAATATTATCATTTATTTTTGCCTTCCTTTTTGACTGACCACCCCAACTATTCTTCTCTTTATTATTATTTATTTATTTTTTTAATCTTTTCCTCTTTTAGACTCTTTAACTCGGCGTCACATCAAAATGCAATTTATAACTCATTACAAAAGGGATGAAAATTTCCTTCGCTTAATAGTATCCAGGTCAGATTATTAGTTTCTGAGATATTTAAATCCACACGTTCAGCAAAACATGTTATCATTTGGTTTTCGACAGTTCTTTTTTCCTTTTTGCCTAACTCGGCAAAACGTTAAAATACGATTTCTAATACTAGCTAATTACAAAAAAGATGCAATTGCCGAACATTTCACTCGCTTACGGTATACAGTCCCGACATTTAGTTTCTGAGATATTTTAATCCAAATGCAAAAACACTTCAATTTGTCGACTGGAGCCGATTTTATCCGAATGAGCGTTACATAACCGAACGTGACGGCTCAGTCTCATTCTCTAGCCACAAAAAAAGTTTTAATGTTTTCACATTAATGTGTAATTATTTCCACCTTTTCCAACTTTAGTGAAGGCATTAAGACACGATATCAAGTTATCGATTGTAAAATGTTTATTTCGAAATAATAAAATTAATTATCAAGAACAATTGCAGTTCATTTATAAGCATAACGGAAGAATGAGCATGAATAGATTTCTTAATTGTAATTTTTAAGTTTTGTATTTGACTTTCATTCGAAGCTAAAGTAATTTCAGAGCACAAAATGTAGTTTATTCCCCCTGAATTAAAATTCAAATGAATACTGATAAACGAGTTTTTCTAAACCAACAAGTTCTCAATTTTAATTTGTTCAAGCACAAAAGGGTTAAAATGAATTTTCATGATACTCTTTGTTGTTTTAGGGTTGGTCCTGTGTTGTTGCCAGCAGGATCGAGTGGCTCTGTTTTAACTAGTCGAGCCCTATAAAAACTTTTTTTTCTTTTTAAACTGTTGTTTTTTAATTTAGTAATAATTTTCAATTTCAGAATAATTTACTTTTTCAAAACGATTATTATAAACTATTTAACAAAATCATTTTAAACTACTAAAACTTACCAAGTCATTAATTCTAAGTATTGACATTAATAATTATAAAAAGTTACTCGGGGTTGCAGTCACTGTGAGGAACACAAATATAAATTTTATCTTTAATTATGAATCGATATTTCGGTCTGAGTATTAACCCTTCATCAGGGCTTATCTGGAATGTGTTATAAGAAACACAATTGGCTAAACACACTTTTTATTCAAAAGAATTTTAAATAATGAATTTTGAAATATATTTTATATAAAGTCGTAATGAAACTGTGTTTTTATCCCAGTCATAGGAATTGATTCGTATTTATAAGTGACAAAATTAATGTTTCTAGTCCTGAAATTTATGTTTGAAATAAAGAAACCTGCTTCAATTATTTTCATGAAAACCTAAATATTAGGATCAGAAACATTAAGTTTGTCACTTATAACTGGAGATCAGTTCCTTTGACAGAGATCTTGAAGGAAAACAGAGTTTCACAATCACGTTAAATGAAATATATTTGAAAAATCGTTATTTTTATTTTATTTTTTAAGTAATAAAATGTCTATTTAGGCAATTATATTTATTATAATACATCCCACATCATAAAAAAACAAGAAATAAAAGCTTTTCAACAGTCAATTGTAGTCTTAATTACAGGAAACATTGTATTTCCTACTTTTATGCTAAAAATTGGTCCTTTGTTTATATAAACGTTTTTGTAGGTCTTGAGGTTCGCTATCACTCCCATAAAATTTTCCTAACCATGTATAAGTATTGTATGTAATTGTAAAGCATGAAAGTATGTATAAAATATTATGATAAGTAGTTTTTTTTTTTTAATTTTAATATAAGAGGACAGTATCGTATAGTCTGTTATATTTTTTATTAATTTTAATGCAAGGGGATCTGAGCTAATTGGGTCCAACAAGGGCCTCTGGAAATGACGAAAGGTAGCGAGAAAAGTATATAAATATAACTAAAATAAGCATAAAGCAAGAAAAGAAACATTCTATTATTTCATTCATCAGATGATAGAATTATTCCATACTGTAAACTTCATTAGGGATTTTACAATATCTCCCCGCTCTATGCCACTGAATGCATCTATTGTATGTTTTTTTATTATTTTTTATTCTTATACAAATAAATCTATATCAACAGTTACAATAAGATAATGATGTGTTTACATATTATTCATTATTTAAATACTGTGACATTTTATATTGTCAGATTCGTCTTTCCTTTGTTAGCAGAACCACAGCTTATTTTAAAGAAGAACTCAATGTATTTTTTTATTATTTTATTTCTCAAAATGGTATAATTATAATTTTTCCTACTAGTAAATTGTTTTAAGTGTTTTGTATATATATTTATTTTTTTTTTTTGTATATAGCTAGTTTAACTAATATTTTCTTTACTTTATCTTTTTTTATTATTGCTCTAAAGGGACTTTGTCCAAGAATAAATTTATTTTCTATTTATATTTCTAAGGTGATTATGTTATAAATGGAAAAATCCAAGCAACAAAGCCATGAGTCTACGAGCATACAAGTGAATAGTTAATTTGCCAAAGTCTTGCCAAGTTAGTTAATTCGTTAAATAAATTCCTTTTTAGTTAACTATTCACTTGTAAGTTGGAGATTCGTGGCTTTGTTGTTTGGATTTTTCCATTTATAGCACATATAAATATAACTGACATTTCTAAACATTTCCCAATCGCGTTCTAAAAAGGATACAATAAGCAACCCCGTCTTTCATTGACGTAAGTCAATATGTTCGACAAATGTCTATTTCTTCGAAGGAAAACAAAGTAACAGAGTAACTACTATTGTATGGTATTACGTATTTAAAATATAATATTAATGTATATCTAGTTAACATATTGTTATGGAGGTAAACATTACATCACAAAATTCTAAAATTTTATATTGTCCGTTTTAGTTGTGAACTGTCGGAATAACGGAAGATTTAAATATTCAAATAACGACACTGGATCTGTTATAGATTTTCGTTAAGTATGATTATAGGAGAAAACTGTAATGATTTTGCCAAGGGTATAAGACGATAACATCTACTTGATATTGGGGTTGCATTAAGAGGCGAGGAAGCTAGCAAATGAGATGGAAATTACATTTATATTTATCAGATTCTAAGTGACATCGCAAGGAATCGTTCGAAAACACTAATAGACTTCGTTATCGGCCCAATCACCGACAAAGCTCGAAGAGATGTTTTTCGTAAAAGTGCGCCCAGTTATTAAGGAAGGAGCTGATGGAGGTTGGGAGTGCGTAGCGATGCTCTCGAGGAAGGAAGGCAAGAGCCACTACAAATTCTCAGGTTAGGCTACGGTTCTTCACCATCATCTCTATCTAATTCATGTTCAAGCTAAGTTGGTTTTTAGCGGAGGACAAAAATACAATAGTTTCATTAATCCATAATTTAATTTATGTAAAATCAATTGAAATAAATAAAGGAACAATGTAAAAGTTATCAACTGAAGAGATCACTAGGCCACTTAGTTTAAATAGTGACTAGAAAGTCACAACTCCTCAGGTAAAAAGTGAAAAGAAATAGTATAGGTGCATTGAAATGACGTCGGATTGAGAAGTGAAGAGATTACGTGTGTAAATAGTTGTTAATTGTGTTATTTGAAACTTACCATGGCGTGTGTAGAATTGTTTTGCCTAATTATTAATTCTTTTATTGTATGGATTTTATAACTTTTAATGTAATCCAAAGTTCTGAATATAGATCCAACTTGATATCAGTAATAAGTAGTATTATAATTTATTTTCTAGTAAGTTTGGAAGAGGATGATTGACTGTTTAGTAAACGAATCAGGAACCTGTAAATATGTTATATTTCTAGTCATTTAATCCTGGTGTGTTAATTCCAAGACAGTTTGCAGTTTAGGTCTAGGTTCTAGGTTTAGACAAGATACTGTTAGAAGAACCATATGGGCGGAGTAAGGGCCGGCAGGTTACACTAAAGGAGAGTTTGAACTTTGATTTTGGAGTAATTTAAGTAGTATTTTATTGGTTTATTATTTTCAATAATCAACCATTGTGATCGACCAAAAAATTCAAAAACTTAACCCCTTCTCAAAATTTGAAGTTTCACGTTTCAGGATGCGTAGAATTCGGAAAAACTAATAAAAATTTGTTTGTCCGTCCGCCGTCCGCCGTATGCCGTACGAAACTACTAGACCAATTTTATTCAAATTCGGATATAAAATCAGAGGTCACACAAGGATGATCTTCCTTCTACGATATTACTATCCGCCTTTTACTTTCAAAATGGCGGCCGAAAAACCTACGTTGCTATAGACTGTAGCTCCTAAACGAATGTACCGATTTCAATGAAATTTCGCTAAATTCATTTTCTCGACGCCCTTTAAATTTATATATATATATATATATATAACATACTTCAACGAAAAGAAGCTGGAAAAAAAGTTACGAGGGATGATAAAATTAAATTCCGAATTAATCAAAAAGTTTACACTTTTTTGTCGATATTGTGATGAGATGTTTCAAAGGTATTTAAATTACCTAAAGAATGAAGGAATTGTCATCTAAATCAAAGCGCTATTAGTAGATATATATATATATAGCGATTTTTAAATATTTTTGGTTTATTATTTTCAAAAATCAACCATTGTGATCGATCAAAAAATTCAAAAACTTAGCCCCCTCTCAAAATTTGAGGATTCACGTTTCAGGGTGCGTAGAATTCAAAAAACTAATAAAAATTGTTTTGTCTGTCCGCTGTCCGCGCATATTCTCCGAAAATACTGGAACGATTTTTTTCAAAATCAGAGGTCACTCGAGGATGATCCTCCTTCATCGACATTACTCTCCGACTTTTACTTTCAAAATGGCGGCCGAAAAACCTGCGTTGCTATAGACTGTATGTATGGTTTTTAAAAGTTTACGGAATTTCTTACTACGGAAAAAAATCGTACAATTAAGAGCAAAGATATGGTATCCATTTTTTTTTTTATATGGTCTACTCGAATTGTTATATCCTTTGTTTGGTTTTAAATTTTGAATGGGTAACTGAAATAATGCTATTTTTTATCAGCATATTAATAATGATTAAAAAAAAGAAGTTTAATCCAATAATTGGAATCACCTTTTATTTATTTTTCTTTGTAACTAGGAAAGTAATGTTACTTTAGAGGTATAATTGTTTGAAAATAATAAACCATTGTGAAATAATTTGCAGCGTTTTTTATTTTATAGGTTATTTATGTAGTATTTTAATATTGTCAAAATCTATTTCATGTCTATGATTTTTTTATGTGGTATGGTAAAAGACAGTAGTGTTTTTGGATTAGGTCGTAGGGTACTTTTGTTATTTATATATCTGCATCCCGCAGGTAAATAAAACATCTTAATCACAAAATCTGTACTCGGCAGGTACAATGTGACACATACCAAATTTTTGTATTCGTTCAGGGAGCCATAATTTAATATTATTAAATTTTGTTTCCTAGTTAATAAATTATTTAATAAAAAAAAAGTACATGTTTCCTGTACCTACACCGATAGGTACGTGTGTTTATATCGGTTGATATCATGATGGCATTCCTACATATGATTTTTCGCAATTTTTATAAGTAAAAATTTATGGTTTTGAATAGGTGTTGTCACTGGTAAAAATCTTGATGTTTCATTAATTTAACTTTCAGGGTATCATCCGTGGTAAGAAAAAAACCATAAAAATTAATAATGCGATTTGTTGATTCCTTCTTACTCTTTTTTCATTTTTATATGTTACTAACAAATAAATAATTGGCATTGTTTTAGAAAGAAACAGCACTAATACCGAGAGAATCGAAAATAGTAACGACCTTGCACCGTGATAGCGGATAACAGAAATAAACACAGCTGTTTACACTGCGCCTAGCCTAATAATGTCGCCGGGTCTCATCCATCAGCTATGAGTCAGTCTGGCAGGTCGGTAATAACTCTATTCTATCTAGCAACACAGTAATCAGGATCAGGGGGACAAAGAAAAACAATTCTAACCATAACGAACCAGAACATATTAATAAGTAATATTCGTTAGATAAATTAAGATAGATTTTTACAATGAATATTCCCAGTCAACAGATACAGTAGCTATTAAACGACTAAGGAAAATAATTTATAGGACATTTTTTCTTAATCAAATTCTTGAATTCGCATGTATTTTTATTCTATCGTTACTTTGGAAGAAAACGCTGCACAGTGGTCATAAAAGTCATAAAAAAACGGCAAAAACAATGAGAAACGTTTAATTTAGGCAAGATATCTCAAAATTGCTATTTTATGGCATATCGGGCTTTCTGAATTTATATACACTAAAACCATTTTTGTAAGAACAACTTTAATATTATTGATTTTTTTACCAATATATTAAAATATATTTTGTATATAATATAAAATAACCTTATACATTTGTATCTTTACCTATGTTACTTTCAAGATAACATAGGAATATTCGAAAAAAGAAAAACAGTCATCAGTGAGGTAAAGCAAACAAAGAAAAAAGAAAATGGTTGTGAGCTGAAAATAATACGAACTTGTATTTTATCCATTTTGAGTAAGAAAATTTGATTAAATTTCTCTTAAATCTCTACCTTCGCAATTTCATTCAGTTCCAGTTTCTATACATTTTTTCTAGCTTTCTACGACGGAAATAAATAAATTTTATTATGTATAATTTTATTTATGTATAGGTAAAGTTTTTACAAGTCCGTTTTTGTACTTCTTTTACTGACTGAAATTTCAACATGATTAACAAAACCGCAAGTTATTGCAACTGATTTTTGTATTCATCATTAGCGATAGGTTGAAAGAACTTATTGATGAAAGTAAACCCTTTGCGTTCGTTGGCGTATTTTTAATTTCGTTGGCACAGGGTACTTGTGCTATGGAAAAACGAAATTTTAGAATATATTAAGAAATAACTTATTTAAGAACTTATTTGATTCATATTTTTTAGAACTTATTTCAGTTTTCGCCGCTCTCTGTGCGCTGTTCAAAATTAATTTTTATATTAAAACAGTACCGATCTAATCTTGTAGCAATTTTTGGTTTCAAATAATAAAAAAAAAAAAAAATGTTATTCCCTTTATTAAGTGCTTAAAAGGAAAAACAAAAGATGAATAGTAAACTCAATATTGTTGGAAAGGTTCATGATACCCAGAAGAATATATTACAGTTGAAAACAGTAGCCCTCGATGCCACCTTGGAGTACAATCAAAGCCTCAACTATGTCTGTTTTTTTTTTTCTTTCCTTCCTAGATAAATGTTTTAGGTTTACTTCTAAAAACTTCAGTTATCTTTGAGAACACTGAAGAATTATCATGTTAATAATGAATTAATCCTACTATATCTTTTTACAAAGTAGCACTATTTATGATACACTCACATACATATGCATACATAATTACAAAAATATTCATCCGCATGAAATAAGTATGATATATATTCATCCGTAAAATATATCTTATTTTATTAACACATACAATATCTCTTTACAACATAGAAATATATTTTTATTTATTTTATTACGAATCAATTAAAAAATTAAAACTAATCAATATATTTAATTATGGTCATCATTTTGTATTATAGTAATATTAATTTGTTTATAACATCCATTTGATGGGGAATAATAATTTATGTATCAGTTTTAAAATTTATTGTCTATAATTAGCCTTTTGCAATATTAAAGCAAAATTTATGACTAAACGTAGTCAAAAAGTTACAAAACAACAATAAACAACAACCATAAAAAATGACAGACATGAAGTTATAAAAACTTACTGATAAATGAGCAAGAATAAGATGGTATTTATCATTAAATTATCTTTTGTAGTCGTTTATTTCAATTTTTGCAGCAGCAGAATTATTTCTATGAGCTCCTGGATAAATAAGCATGTACTACGTATTTGATCAATATTAGAAAAGAAAAATAGAAATTATTTTAAATACTTTCGTGCTTAATATGATCAATAGTGATATTCCTATGCACGTAACTAATATTTAACGCTTTGATGTTCTGTGATTTTATAACCCTTGGAAGTTATAAAACGGCACAGATACACACACTCACACTTGTACTATATACAAGTATATACGTAAGGTTCTACCCGTTTACAATCTCATTTCTCCTTGCCTATTTCTTCAGTAAATCTTTTTCTGATTCGAGGGACGTTTTTCATAAATTGTTTATCCATTTGTATTGATAAATCATTCAAGAATGTTTGATATTTGGAAATTCTAGCATTCAAATATCATTCGTTCCTTCACCTCCTAAATTGGTAGTAATCCTTCCCCGTGTGAATACTGATAGAGCTTATCCTTATAGAGCTTTGAATTAAACTACTTATTATCATGGTTTACTTGTGTCAAGAAGACTATATCAGTAATAATGACAGTTTAATTAGCGGATAAGGTCAACGAAATTCCTCTGGGGCTTTGTACTCAGTTTTCAAAAATTGATCATTTTTCATTGCAAGAGTAATTCAATTTTCTTCTTGAATGAGTAAACTTTCCAGAGTATACCACTTGCGGGAAATTGGATCGGCGGGCTCAGCCCCAGGTCTCATGTTCGCTAATTAAACTCTCTCTCACCACCGATCACCATCGATAAAAAAATGAAACCTATGAAAGACGTATTAGTTTTTTTTTTTTTTTTATGTGACCTCAATGAAAATTTTGGAATCGGCATAAAAAAATCTTCAAAGACCATTCTATGATAATTGAAGGACTAACATAACACAATTTAAAAAAAACAAAAAGCCTTATTAATTTTACAAATTTAATAAGAAATTCAATTATAATGTTAAAATATTTGTGTTGATACTTAAAACAGCAAGGGTTGGATCTTGCTGGGACAACATCCGTGCTGGGCTATGCAGATGACTGGTACTCTTAAGCGAAGACGTGGAAACTATAAAACTAAATACGACAACGTTAATGAAAGCCGATAAAGAACTTTTTTTTTTTTTTTTTTTTTTATCTATTTATTGAATAATAATACAATCAGCCACTGGAGGGCTATAAGTATTAGGGCTAAGAGTTCTCATTCAAACAATATATACAAATAATAGAGAAATAAATATAAATATAAAAAGTAAATAAATAATACTGATGAAGAAAGAAAATAAAAGAAAAAAAAAATAAACAATAACATAAAAAGAAACTTATAAACACAATCATACCTATATACAATATATACATTCGCCCAAGAATCTCCGAGCCAGGCTTTTTCCCCCACATGTGGAAGGCAAAGCAAGACTCCAGGAGATTCCAGTGCCACTTTTCCAGCCGCATCACTGGTATTAGAAGCCAATGGAGACTGAAAGAGGGCACTAGAGCCACAGACGCTCGGGACATGAGTGGAGAAGCTGGCCATTGCCAGGACTCCAGAAGCATATTTACAAGAGATCTCTGGGCCACTGCCGTTTTAACCTTCGTGGAGGATTGTAGGGATGAAGGGAGCTGGATAGGGATTGAGCTAGAGGATTTGGATGATGGATAAGGTTTTGGTGAAAGTTTGAGAATCTGGTTGGGATGATGTCGAGGACAAATGGGATGTTAAGGTCATGGTGTAGGGTCTTGTTTGTGACATAATATGGGGCATTGACTATTGTTCTAAGTACTTTGGACTGGAAGGATTGGATGCGTTTGATATTCGAATGTTTAGCAGTTCCCCACAGTTCAAGTCCGTAGGTCCAGATAGGTTTCAGTATGGTCTTGTAGATTAAAAGTTTATTTTCAATCGAAAGATGGGATGTCCTACTTAGTAATCTATACAGCTGGCCATATCGTCGGTTAAGTTCTTGTCTTTTAAGTCTGGTATGTGGGTTCCAAGTTAGTCTTTTGTCAAGAAGGAAGCCAAGGTAACGGACTGTGTCTGAGTAGGGAAGTGGAATTGAATTAAAAAGGATTGACGGACAGGATCTGCGTCGCAGGGTAAAAGTGATATGTTTGCATTTTGATTCATTGATTTTGATGCGCCAGTTGTTGCACCACTGCTCAATCAAAGAGAGGTGAGATTGTAGGTTTAGAGATGCTATTTGAGGATCTGAGTGGGAAGATAGAATGGCAGTATCATCAGCAAATGTAGCTAGAAATGTATCGGGATTGGAAGGGATATCGGAAGTGAAGAGGATATAGAGAACTGGGCCCAAGACACTGCCTTGTGGAACACCAGCCTCAACTGGATAGTAAGTGGAGAATGCGGTGTCACAACGGACTTGAAAGGAACGATTTGAGAGGTAGGATTTGAGGACTAGGTATAAGGATTGGGGTAAATGGGTTTTGAGCTTGAAAAGCAAGCCATCGTGCCACACCCGGTCGAAAGCTTGTGCTACGTCCAGAAAGGCACCAGTGCAATAATGCTTGTTTTCAAGTGCAGAGGATATATGGTCCACAACACGAAGGCCTTGTTGGACAGTGGAATGTCTTGAGCGGAATCCAAACTGATGAGAAGGGATGTTGTGGGATTCGATTATGGGTAGGATGCGTTTGAGAAGGATTTTCTCAAAGATTTTTGAGAGGATCGGGAGTAAGCTTATCGGTCTATAGGATGATGTGTTATTAACAGGTTTACCTGGTTTTGGAAACAGGATGATTATGGAATGTTTCCACACCAAAGGAAAGTTGGTTGTGCGAAGGATGCAGTTGTATAGATAGGTAAGGAATATGATTGCTTTTTTGGGAAGTTGTCTGAGGATTTGTGAAGTGAGGAGATCATATCCAGGGGATTTTCGGGGTTTTAATTTGTTTATAAGGAATTTGACCTCAGAGGGGTTAACAGGTTTTGGAGGTAGAGAGAGAGGAATTGGTGAAGAGAGGAATTCTTCAACTTCAGCAGTGTGGCTGGGATGGAGTTCGGGGTGAGGGGTGAATGTGTAGGATAAATGTTTAGCAAACTCCTCTGCTCTATTCGCATCTGACGAAGCCCAGGAACCATCATCACGGCGAAGTGGATGGGAAATGGACTGGAATTTAAGGATTTTTTTGGTTACGTTCCAGAGGGAGTTATCACTAGCGGATAATGAGGAGAGGTAGGAATTGTAGGATTGGGTTTTAAAAGTTTCCAGTTTCTTTTTTACCTGTTTGGAATAATAATTATACGATTTCCGGTCATCAGGATGCCTAGTTCTTTGCCAAAGGGTCCTAGAGCAACGTTTGCTATGGATTAGGTCCAATAGATCTTGAGGTAAAGGATTTATGTTATGGTATTTTTTGGGACGATCAGGTGAGGATGCAGTCCAAGCTGCTTGCTGGATCAGGGTAGTGAAGGAATGCACTGCATCGTCGAGGTCTTCAGGTGTTTTTAAGGAAACTCTGAGGTCAATATTATCTTCCAGTATTTGACGGAAAAGGTTCCAGTTAACTGGCCCCCTGATAAATGAAGGTGGGGATGATTTGGGAATGGGAGATGTGGAAACGGTTAGGACTAGAGGACTATGGTCTGAGGAAAGATCATCAAACCTTGAAATAGAACAGTGTAGTGATCCTAGACCTTTGTGGAGGAAAAAGTCTAGAAGGTCGGGATTGCGGTTGGGATCTGTTGGCCAGTATGTGGGTGTATTAGGTGAAAGGATGTTGCTGCGATGGGAATTAAGTGCAGATAGCAATGTTCGGCCTCGGGAATTTGTGGATCTGGCTCCCCATTGCTGGTGTTTTGCATTTAGATCTGCACCTAGGAGGAAGTGGTGTCCTAAGGAATTCAGGAAGGAAATTATTTGGGATTCGGAAATGGGTGTTTTAGGTGGGGAATATGCCGCAACTAGTGTTATTGGGTAAAGGGGTGTTTGGATTATTACGGCTGTGGATTGTAGGAAATTATGGCTTGGTAAGGGAAACAAATGATGGGAAACGGATCGATGGATAATTATGGCAGTGCCACCATGTGCTGTTCCATCAGGATGGTCGGTTCGATAAATATTGTAGCCGGGCACGTTGATTTGTCGTTTGTTGGTTAGTCGAGTTTCAGTTATTAGTGCTATGTCGATGTTTTTGTCATGTAATAAGATTGTCAGTTCGTTGATGTGGTTCCGAATACCATTCGCATTCCAGAGGAGAATGGAGAGGAATTTGGTTGAGGACATTTATGGATTTCTTGGCAGTGGAATGAGGTTGGATATAACATTGGTAAGTAGCGAAATAAGGGGGGTAATGAGAGATCTAAATTCGGAAAGGAAAGATGTCAATAGGCTTGTGAGGTCAGTGGAATTGGAAGGAGGAGGAATGAATGTGTGAGTATTTAACCTACGTTCAGGGATGGAGGGATATGGGTCTTGAGGTTGATGTGTGAATTCTTGAGGTTTAGATTCTTGTGGCAGGGCCTGAGATTGAGTGTTTACAGTGTCTCCTTTGAACATCTGAGCATAGGACACTCTTCCGTTCACTGTTCTATAGGGTTGTCTTGGTGGCCTGGATGTCCCTTCTTCTCTAGGCGTTGCGTACATTCGTGTTTTCAAATCTTTGTAAGTTTGACAACCCTTGTAGTTGGCTGGGTGTCCTTGGTGGCATAAAGCGCATACTGCAGGTGAAGTTCTAGACTTCCTACAGTCCTCTGTTTTGTGTTGCTCACCACACCTCACACATCTAGGAATGTGATGACAATACCGTTTCGTATGGCCATAAGCCTGGCAGTTATGGCATTGAACGATGTCGCGCTTGCTGTAGGGCTTTTCTACAACAACGCTTGTATAATAAAGGCGTGTGACCTTGTAGATGTTTTCGACATCAGGTGTTCGGTCAAGGTCAACGAAGAATAGTGGAAGAGGTATTTTATTTTTTATTCCAGGCTGTTCTCTATCCTCCTTAAATATGTTCACTATCTGGCGAACATGGAATCCCATACCCGTGAGCTCTTCTTTTATAGCATCTGTTGGCGTAGATGGGTGCAGTCTTCTGATAACGACCCTGAGCGCCCTCTCTTGACGCAGTTGATACGTGTGGTAATCAGCCTTGGTGTCAGATAAATATTTTATGATTTTTCTATAGGTTTCTGGAGTGTCGGGCATTAACTTAGTGTCATTGGTGCGGCTTTGGCATAAATATTTTCCTGAACCTACCAGATTATTCAATTGATTACACATCAATTGAAAATTTTTAATATTTCTAACAAATATTGGTGGGGGTTTGGGTTCTCTGGGGATGGATGCTGCTTCCATTTGTTCGTTGTTTATATTTGAAAGCACTTCAAATGGATTCGAAGTGAAAAACGGCGATTCTTCACCCATAGCTTGAGTTGTCTCATAATTGTTGGGTTGTTGTGAGGAGCCAGGTTGGGGTTCCACTTCTTCTATGGAGCTCCCTGGTGTGGCTGGTGGAGTGTTTCTTTTCGAATGCCTTGTCTTTTTTTTAATGGGAGAACTAATTGTAGTATCCAGGCTCCTGGACCTAGTGTTTTTGCCCTTACTCGACATTAGCATGTGATAATATCGCATTTCATATTTATTTTTAAAAGAAAAATTGATAAAAGTGAAGAGAGGAAAAAGAAAAAAATTTTATTGAACACGAAAATATAGACGCGCTCTTGGAGAGCACAGATCTGCCTCCGACGGAGGGATCTAGCCCACTGGTATTAACGACTTTTGCAGCTTATGGCTGGCCGTTATCTAACTAACCTAAGGTCTATTTACACTGTTCACTCTTGTGTTGTAAATAAGTGATTACTCACCTTATTTTTTTTGTCCAGTATAAACGTAATTGTTAATGTAACTGATAGCACTAATTGTTCACATTAAACTTGTATACTGCCACTGATAAATGAGATTTTTATAAGAGACGACCTGACGTATGTTTAACTAGGGCTAACGCATGCGCAGAACTCCCGATTAAGAACTAGGGCTCGAAATAAACGCGGATAAAACAAAATATATGGTCAGCTGCAAAAATGGCGATACTACTGGTGATATCGATATAGATAGTAATATATTTGAACAGGTCGAGAAATTTAGCTATCTAGGTTCTACGATAACTAGAAAAAACGATATTGAAGAAGATATTCAGGTTAGACTGAAGGCGGGAAATGCTTGTTATTTTTCTGTGACAAAACTACTTAACTCGCGCCTCTTTTCCCGGAACTTAAAAATTAGAATCTATAAAACAATTATCTTGCCTACAGTTCTTTATGGATGCGAAACTTGGCCGCTTACATTAAGGGATGAGCAGCGTCTTAAGGTTTTTGAAAATAAAGTATTGCGTAGAAGGATGAGTTAACCGGCGAGTTCAGACGGTTACACAACGCCGTGAACTATATCCGTGTACTCAACTATATCCGGGTGATATAATTGAGGTAATTTCATAGCGGCGAATCAAATGAGCTTGTAAAATTATTGGCTTTAATAACGAGAGAATTCCTAAAAGGTTAATATTTGCTGTGTAAAAGGTTAATAAGCGATTGGTGGTGTCGGCATCGAACCTTTGAGTTCGCTAAGCCTTTTATTATTATTACTTAGAACAGCAGCAAGAAAGATTTGTCGTCGAGATTTTTAATGAAAAATACCTAAGATTTCCGACAACTTTTTCGTTCTTGATGGTTAAATTATTTAAATCCATTTGATAGATATCATAAAAACTATATATATTTATTTATGCAATCTAAATAATATGATATATTGTATAAATACAACCATGGCTAGCAAAAATGACTAGTATATTAAAACTGCTTAGGGTTGATTTTATGACGATATAACATATTAAGCGTTCGGAACTAAGTTGATCAACTTCCAAATAAATAAAAAATATTTGTATCCGTTTAATAACTTTTAATAGAGAATATTTTCCAAGACAAAGTGAACTACGTCTAGACGTAGAAGGGGATCACATGGCACAAGTTCCACTATTGGGAGGGACATTTTCATAGGATCAGAAATTGGCGCCATTTTAAAAAAAATTTTTTTGGACTATATTTTTCTAGGATTTCAATTTGAAGGAACTCTCAAATCGAGAATAAATAGAGGGAGCGACATGGCGGAGCGGGCTAACTCGTGCGCACAGGACCCCGCGTTGCCTGGCTACCTGGTAACCGAATTATAGAAGTTAAAATAAGTAGGAATTTGCGTCTCGGTGTCTGGGAGGGGACTTAATTCTGACATTAATCCCCTGCCCTCAACCCCTGGCCCTGGAAAACCTCGTATAGCCTAAAAGGCTAGGAAGGAACAACAGTAAGTATAATTGAACATGATCTACAATTTTCTAATTTCACTTTCGTTAAAAAAGAGGAGAGAAATAAGATTTATTCAGATGGGAAGAGAGAGAAAGAGAGAGAGAGAGAGATTAGGCGCCATAATGCTTGATGAGCATTCCTCACCACGTCTATGCAATTGTTATTTTCTAACAACAGTTGTCTTAAATACTAAAAATCTCTCATAAATTTGCGGACCAAAGTGGACCAAGGCACCTTAACTATTTTATATGAATTATCAAACTGTTATCCTTGTTTGGGAAGCTGCTGCCCTCCAAAAACGGTAAAATATGACCATGTTTTATAGAAAAAAATATTACAAACCATCTCTTAAAATATAATTGTTCATTTAATAGGACTTTAAGAATCATTTAAATACCATTTCATATAGGTAGTTAATTTCTTTTTTATTTTTTCAAATTAATTATTATTGTATATATGAAAAAATTATCTTTCGGGCTGAAGCCTCCCCCCAAAATTAAATCCTGGATCCGCTAGTGGTCATCATACCACAACAATAAAAAGAGAATTATTATATTAAAAATAGGATTAAAGTGGTTTTAATAAAGTCTAACCTTGATGACCACTTCTAGAGGTTGGATGTGCCCATACAGTCTCGACCCATATCTGGGAATGGAATAAATCTACAGCAACCGATCTTTATTCTCACAGAAATGCCTATTTTAATAAATTTTACCGAATAAAACAAAGTTATAAGGAGACAACTATTAAAACCATTTTTTTAAATGAAACAGAATATTAAAAGAAATAATAAATATTTAATAGTTCCGTAGATTACGAAGCACAGAGACTGCAGGGAAAATAATCCATAGAGCCTGCGAAGGAAACCATGCGGCAAATTCATCTTACAGCAGCTTTGCGGTTGAGCTGGCACCCATAATCCTCTACTTTCCGTTTTAAGTAACATCCATTCCATTATCTTGCGGAATTCGCAGACAAGTATTTTTTTAAAATTAAGATATCTCTGTTAAATAAAGGGGCCTGTAGTTTGTTGATTAAAATGATGACGCTCTCAAAATGTTTTCACTAATGGTTATATTTTGTATCTTATTAATGAGGAGAGGCAATGAATTTCACGACTATAAACGTTAATGATGAAAATTAAAATTTCAATTTGCATAAAGGTTAATAGTAGTCGTTTGGCGACTAATTCCAGAAGATATTAGTCCATCCAGGGAAATTATGACCTCAATTTTAGTGCAAAGCACGTTTTGAATTTATTTGAATAGCAAATTTATCCTGTAGTTCCCTCTAGTTAATATTGAGGAAAGATAATGAACTGAAGTATTCCTTCATTTAGCAAAATGGCCTCTAATAAAGAATACAATTAAAGAAAATTCCTTAGCACATCCGTAATTCGCAAAATTTTTTTTTAACTCTTGTTTTTTTAACGGTTTGGACTAGGATGAAATGTATCACGAAATTTCATTCTATTTTTCTTCCTGGAAAATAACTCTCCATGTCATATATATATATATATATATGTATATATAAAGATATTTCAGATAGTTCTTTAAACATGTTCTAGGGGTTATAAAATTAATATAAAATACATTCCCACCCCTTCCGCTGGCTTTGGATACAGTACAAATGGCATATCAGTTAAAAAATAATATTTTGCGGTGAAAACATGATTTAAAAATCAAAAATGGGTTAGAAATTTTAGAACAAAAATAAATTGTATGAATAAAAAAAAAACTGAATTAAACAATTTATAATACTAGTTGTTATGCTGATGTTTTCTGATTGCTTTATATAATTAATTATATCAATAATAAAAATTGTGTATTTAATTGTGCGTTTAAGTAAAAATAAAATATCTGAAATAAAAGAAAAGGAAAAGATCTAAAATATGAAGTTTGGTAAACTTTCTAACATATCATTTAAAATATTTCTTTTATTACTATTATTTTCTTTTTTGATAAAGTTAGTTCCAATCGATAACCATAGGTTTATGAGTTCTTAGTTTCCTCATGAAAAACTTTAATTAAAAAAAAAAATGAAAAAATGGGTACATAAAATTCTGAACGATTCTTCACAGAAGAAACTTAAATCGCTATAGATCTGTTAAAATTAGGAAGAAAATATTTATGAAAAATAATGTATTCAGTAAACAAGGTTCATATTCCGGACTGGGTAAATTAATTTTTCCTAGGACTAGTCCCACAGCCAGTTGGCAAATACGAATCATTTTAAATAGGCACAGTGATCCAAAGATATTTTTATCGATTTATTCCAGCGGTATAAAAACAATACTTGATGAATGATGATCTTCCGCAGAAATAGCTTTCTACTTGGATAATGTCAGCTCCTGTTCCGGCGAAGTTATAAATCGTTCTTTTCATCTATTGTTGGAAGGATCTACTTTTCTTTCTTGGGTTTAATGTCCTATGACACTCTGTCATGTTTTGATTCAAGTAATTCTCTCGTATGTTATGATGAAATTAAAAAATAAGATATCGTTGTACTATAAGAATTAATTAAAGACCTCATCCTAAATATACGAAAATGTATTCTCCCGATATAAATTATTTCATCATGTTTGCATGTTTATGATAACTATCAATATAATAAACTAAACCGTCATAACACTCTCATCGCTAAAGTCTGCAATATGAAATCCATAACATACTTGAATCTTTTTATCATGCCGGAAATAGAAATATCTTACACAATTTCTGTATATACCATGCATTATTAAAATCGTCAGGGAGAAACCTGGACCGAAATAGATATTTGATCTTCCTACCCACACCAGGGCAGCTTTCTTCAAAAGTTATATGTGTCCTGATGATATCTAAAGGTCTTAAAATATTTAGATTATGGACTTACTTCTTTCTTCTTTTCATTAACAAATATTCATAATATCAAGAGGAGTTATTGTGATCGTAATAAATTATGAATCCGAGTGTTTAGTGGAAATAAACGTTTTATGATCCAACCAATAAACATATCATCCTAGGAGTTTTCTGGACGTACCACGTTCACTATTTTTTAAAAGAAGTTATATTATTCAGGGTAGACGAAATTTCAAAGTGATTAATAGTTAGATGTTTATAATTCATACCTGAAACGTTTTTTATATCTTTATATGCCTCTCTGGATCATAAGTAATACTTATAGCTGGTTTTATAGTTTTTGTTTTCAATTCAGCCCAGAAGGGTATCAGTTGATTTATCAGGCACAGCATACAAAACTCATGCAGGCCGAAATAAAAGCCAGAATTACAGCAGGCAATAAGCGTTTTTATGCTCTGACAAAAATACTTAAATCAAAGGAACTGACATGGAATGCTAAAGGAGCAACCTATAAAATCAATATAAGGTCGTTACCTACGGGCATGAAACGTGGGTTGAACAGGAAAATGAGAGGTGGCTGACAATTTGGGAGAGGAAAAGTCCTAAAAAAATAAATGATCGGGGGAGAATAAGCAAAAACGACGAGCTATATGAGCTCTGTAATAATGACAATATTTTAGTCACTGTAATAAGGTGCCTCCTCAGACAGCTAAGCCACGTAGAGAGGGTGAAAGAAGATAGGTTGCCAAGGAAACTTCTCTACAACCACACAGGAGCGGCATGCCTCAGAGGAAGACCTAACGATCGACGACGTAGAAGAAGATCTAACCCGTAAGAGTATAAGAAGATGGAGAAGAATAGCAGGCGATATGGAAGCCTAGCGGAGGCTTGCTTCTGAGCCCTCAGGTTCGTTAAGGACTGTTGAGCTGATTAATAATAATAATACAAAAACGTATTGTTGGGAGTATATTCTGTATACCATTTTTCAGAAAAAAACATAATTCATCAATTTCTACAGTCAGTCCCTCACGACCAATTTTAATTGGATAATACAAAATGTCATCAGCACTATGTTTTTTGAGTAAACGTTTAGAGAAACAATTTCTTCAAATAAAAGTTCTAAGGGACTTTTAAAAAAAAATAAAGTTCCAGTTTTATGGTAAAAGTTCAACTTGTATTGGTTTAAGTTCTTAAAAAAAGTTTCATTAAATGAAAAATACAAAGTAATCGGTCTTAGATAAGAGTCATAATTTACTTTAAATGAATCACCCATGATCTTAATGTGTCGTCTGGCTGTCTAAGAAGAAAAATAATTTTTTAGCTGATATTTTAAGCGAAATCGACAGAACTTTTTTTATTAAATAAAAGTCCTGTAAAACCTTAAATTGAAAGGTTGCAAGGGAACATGTTCTAGTTCCAAAAGAACTAAGAAGTTATCGACAATGAAAATTCCAGTGTTACCAAACTTATTAAAAATAAATATTTTTTTTTCTGTTTGAAGCCCCGGTTTTAACAGATTGTCTTGTTTTTTTTGTCATTCCTTGATCTAGAAATATTTTCTAAAGCGTTTGTTTCATGTTTATTAAGTTTCATGTTTATGTTTATAGCATACAGATTCATTTTTAAATATTAATTTTATTAGAGAACTACCAATGGATAGTTTCTCAACAAGCGTTTCCATGTGATTATATTCCTGTGAGCACATTTACTAGATGTATTTATACTAATACAGTTCTAAATATCATAATAAAAAATATTAATTTAAATATTTTGGCTAGTCCCGTGTGAATAACCCGCATAGAATATTAGTCAGTACACAATTGATAATATAATATAAAAATAAATTAATGATATTTATAATGAGATAGAAAAATAATTTCTTCTTTTCTCAGTCAAATCAATAAATAGATCATTCAAAATAATAAATCAAAACACAAGTCGATTAATAAAATAGGCTGTATCTTTGTTAATAATAGTGATATTTCTTTGATTTTTTGTTGTTGTTTTGTGGAGAATTAAGTAAAAAAAACTTATACTTTTTGAGTTATTCAGTTTATTTTCTTTCATAAGTTTTGTTCGTGAAGATGATACTATAATTCATCACTGCTCCATGAAATCCACTTTCGTTATACCTCATTCCTCAAAATCCATCGCTTCCAAAAGTCGGAAAGGATATCTTTGCTGCGAAAAACTATTTTATTATATATAAAGATAGATTAAAATAAAAAAATCACGAGATGAAAAATTTTGAAAAAAATACCTTAAAATGGGAATGTGTAAACATGTCATCATAGTAAAATGTATGTGATTTTAGATGAAATTCGCTATCATTTCCTGTCAACAAACGCAGACAAACGTGAAATAGAGATGACCCTACAACAGTTAATGAAATCGGGGGGAGGGAGAGGGGCTGTATGCAAACATAGTCCCAACCCCATGACACTCGGCTAAATATACAAGAGGCCTTGTCGCAAGGTTATTGGCAGACAGGTTATTAGCGGACCACCTTAGCGAACCTTTTCCCGATATTTATAAAGTGTGTCTGGCAACTAAAATTATAATCACAACAAAAGACTAAAAATATTTAGGGTATATTTAACCAAAAAATATATCAGAATAAAAAGACAAAGGAAAATTTGTTTCTTTAATAGAATCCCGATTATACGAAATAATTGGCGCAATATCGGATAACTATAATATTACATTTATAAATTAATTTAAATAGTTAATACCTAATTTATAAAAGTAAAAGAAAAAAAAAAGTATGTTACTGGCAAGGTGTAACCAATTTAAAATATTTTAACATTTTATTTTTTTATGAATGACTCTTTAATAATATAATTAACATTATGTAATATAATTTCTGTACCCCGGAGGTAAACAACACCATGTATATTTTTGTATTTGTTCAGGGGAGCCAATGCTCCATAATATTGAACTATTAAAATTTGTTTCTTTGTTACTAAAACTGTACTCCGGAGCTAAAGAACATTTTTGAATTGGTTCAGGAAACCAATTTTCCATTACTTTGCGCTATGAAAATTTGTTTCATCGTTACTAAATTATTTAATGAAAAAATGGACATGGCTTCCTTCCCCTCCTGGCCGCAGATTTTTAATCACTTAATTGGGAACCAAAACTTTTCATAGTTGGAATAAAAAAGCACTCAAGAAAGAAAAAAACGTTCAAAAAAATCCTAATCCAATAAAAGAGGAAATAGAGAGAGGTTTTGTCGTTTATATTAAAATATTTAAAAAGATACAGTAGAAAATTTAAAAAAATTGATAACAGAAAATGCAACGCCACAATCATAACGATAATGTTAGTAAAATAAAATATTTCTAATAATATTCAGTATTTTCTGCGAATTTTGCAGTTCTTTTAAAACATTTGTGTACGCTTGCTTTTCAAGTTGTAAAAGATACTTTTCTCCCTATTTTATTTATTTTAATTTTTCTTTCGCGAGGTAACGTAATTTAAACGTCCTATGAGTAGACCGAAGCGGAGGTGGGAAGATTGCTTTAAGGCTGGACTGGGTTTGGACGGCCAACGGTGGAGGGAGGTGTGTAGACAGCGATTGGTGGTGTCGGCATCGAACCGCTAACGGGTTCGCTAAGTCTTTGATTACTATGGTATAAGGTAACGTAATCAATATTTCGGGACTCTGCTCCATCAACACCACACCACATATATATATATATTTTTTTTTTGTTTTTAGAAGAAGTTAGTCGAGGGAGCTGTCAAAAAATTCTATATTATATAATAGTATAGTTATTGCATTGCCCAACGTTTCAACCTACGTTTTACGTCTTCTTCAGGGCATGCCTTCTGCAGAGCCAGACGGAAAGCAATGAAGAATCTACCGTCAACCATCTCCATACTATAATATTTTTTAATTTATTTTAAGGCAAGTATTTTATTAATAGTACATTAGATTTGTTTTTAATCAAAATCAAAGATTTTTTAACTTTATTTATTTTTATTTTAATAATTCAGTATAATTTTTATGTCTTAAATGGAAAATATTTTAATACGAAGTGGCTAAAGATTTCTTTGGGAGGAATAAATATAGGATGATGGATAAACGGAAAACGTAAAACTTTAAGAAGTATAAGGAAATGAATTCTTAAGGGGAACCATCAACACCTTAAACTTTAACAGGCAATGGCTGATAGCGTGTGAGGAAGTTTTCATGCAGTTCGATAACTTAAGTTATTTATTAAGCACCTTTTACTGCCATATAAATTTCCTGCTATAAAACCACTTGTGTTAACTGAATATAAAGTAACAATAATAAAATATTTTTCAAACAATTTTAAGCCATCAGCTTATCCATAGCAATGATAATATAAAATTCAGGATAGAGTAGGTAGGTGTCAATTTAATTAAAGTAGTTTACTTTTTATCACAGTAATGAAAATTTTGAGTATCTGACGTTATAAGTTTTTATTTAAGAAATATTTCATTTATTCAAGAATCAGTTAATCTAAATAATATATGTTTAAAAAACTTAAGTCTCACATTAGAAACCCTTAGAATTTTTTTTTCTTTTGCTGTATATTTTTATGGTTATAATTAAGTAAGTTGTGACTTAGATAATTGAATGCGGAAGAAATATAATTTAAATTAAAAAAAATGCAAAAAATGCAATTTTGTTTTTCTTACCATCTACAGATTAAAAGGATCACTTATTTATAAATTTATAAGTTTTTTTCAAAATCTATCCAGCATGTATGACTGGAAGTTGGCCTGGAGGTTCCTTGAACAAAACGTTATTGTGGGCTAAATATGAAAAATCTGATATGCTATATCTTAATAAAATATAAAACATTTTTAACTATACAAACACCATAAAATGCAACTCAACATTTTTGGTTGGTCAAAAGCGATAAAAACAATGAGGACCTCACGATTAATATATCCTACCAGTAGGCCCATGGGAATAATGCGCATAGTACATTGGTCAATGATCAAATGGAAATGAGATATGAAAATAAGTAAATGAAATATATTATTATAAGATGAAAGTTATAATTATAATTGGCAGTATCTTTGAAAAAATGGTTTGTTATCGATATTTTTTTTTATTTTGAAGGGAATTAGTAAACCTTTTTAATTATCATGGGTATAATCATAATTTAATATTATTTGAGTTATGCAAAAGTAAACTTTCTATTTCTTCATAACTTTTTTTTCTACCATTTCTAAAAAATGCGGTTAATTTTATCCACCTTTAGTGAAGATAATCTTCAAGACGAGCGGGTAGCTCAGTGGTAGGGCACTAAGCTTAGGGTGCTCAAGGTCCCAGGTTCAAATCCCGGCTCATGGTAGAAAAGATTATTTATTCTGTTTCATTGGTCGTGGGACGATCCTGGGGCAAACCCAGCCTCTATAAAGTGGGTACCCTTAATTAAATAATTGATTAAGGAGGAAAACCTGAAGTTGGACTCAATCATTGGATTAGAAGACGAATTAACGAAGATATGGATGGCATTCTTAAAAAAAAACTTTTGAGAAATAATTTAGATTTAATATTTAAAGATCTCATAAGTAATAAAATAAATCTCAATGTCCAAAAAATTGAAATCTTTTGTGAGGATTTTTTTCTGTTGGCATTACAGACCTCGTAGATCAGATCTTTTGTCCGCCTTAAACTGTCTTCTCCATCTCTGCCTATCTTGGGCTACTTTTTCCCAGTTATCTGCATGCAACTCTATTACATCTTTCTTCATGCGATCTATCAATCTGGTTTTAAGCCTTTTACGTGGTCTTATGCCTAGTATTCAGACAATAGTAAAATAAATGAATCAGGGAATTGGTTGTAAATTTATTGTTAAAATAGCCGATGCGGTGCCATTATCAGTTAGTCTCAATAACAAATTTATTGACCCATTCACATAATAAATATATATCTCAACCCTCATTTATTTCCTGCAACTCACTAAAATTTCAAATTGTTGGGTATGATACTATTTTGTTCCAAAATATAGTTATATTCATAACTGATCGACTTATGAAATAATGAATTGGTGGAGAATATTAATGAAAAATTAGAAGAGCCACTATAAATTTATGAATAAAATGCAGAGCACTCTTCTGTTCTGTGAAAGACAAGGATCCTCCTCGTGTGCTAATAGGCACTCCTGGGAAGGGACAGCTCATTACAGGACCAACTCCACCCCATGAAAGCAACATAAAAAGACCCGGCGTCTCTATCAAGTCAAGAGCTTCGTCCTTCCTCCAGCGGCAGACAAGAGGATACTCAGGAGTTAAGATAGTCTGCATGGTACATGGCTCCAACAGTATTAGTAGTTTGAAGCAGTACGGAATCATTGTTGTAATGATTACGAATGCGTATTGAAATTTATGTATAAAATATGTTTTATTATTATTATCATCGTTGATTCCTAGTGAAGTTTAAGCCGTCTACCAATGCGTTTCTAGCAATCGATTCAATCCTTTTCTTCGCTTCAGGCCAAGTTTTGCCAGCCAGGCTCTGGCCATTTTGTACAGTTCTCCATGTCTCTCATATTCTTGTTCCTTGGGGATTGCGTTGTAGAGATTCTTTTTTCGAGGACACTATCTGCTTATCTTAAATGTCATCTTTCCATTTCTTTTGGATGGATAGGAAACTGTTCAGAGGTGCTCCAGAGCTCATCGATAGAAATCTTCGCTAGTAACGGTTGATGAAAGTCTGAAGTGGTTGGGTAATAGTTTAAAAATACGAGAAAAAATTCAGAAGCTCTACTTATATTAAAATATGTCTAATGTCCACCAAGGTAAGCAGTAATGAAACAATAAAATAATTTTTTATCACTTTTTTAAACAAGAATGAGAGAAAATACGACTTTAGGTGCGGAGTTCTGCTGCTCACGTTTTTTATAATGTAGTTGTTTATTTGATTTTAGAATGTGATTAATATTTATAAATCTAATTCTACTTGGAGTCATCTGAAGGTTTTTTAACTTAGTAGATTATGATTATCTATCCTGAATTACAAAGCTGCACAAATCGCCGGTCAATTTAGACTTAATTAATTTCTAGGAATCAGACTTTATTTGTTTTAATTTTTATGTAAAATTTAGTTTCATTCTGCTTTCAGTATTTATTCGGAAAAACAAAATAAAGAAAAACTTGTTGCTGACATGTTTAAAAACCGGAAAAGCAAATGCCCTACTTCATTAGAACGTTTAGCTATACTAATGCAACAGAAAACTCATGAAATTAAACCTCGTTAGCTTCAATAGAATAATTGGTCACGCGTAGATTAGAGGTAAGAGGCTGCGAAGGCAAGGACATGGCATAATAAGAAAAATCACTAATATTCTTTTACTTTTATGATACGTAGAATAAAAAAATATTAAAGCATATTTAAAATATTGACAGTTACCTAAATGTTCAATAAATAAATCTTAAGCATCCTATCTTCAAGACAAACAGAGAGGTCGAGAGAACAGGCAGTGATGTAATCGATGTTAGAGTTCATTGTCCCAACCCTTTTTGTATTATCCCAATGATAATTTGTCATTTACAACACAACTACCTATCTCGATCAAAGAAAATTAGAAAAAAAACAAAACTTTTATTTTAATACGTTTTTCCTATGATAAAAAAATATTTTTTTGCAATAAACTTACCAAAAAAACGTGCTGTATAGGTCTCCTTAGTAAATGCCTCTTTATTTAGAATTGTATTAAATAATAATGACGACTTTACACATCTTACACACAAATTCTTTAAAAAAAACAACTAACAAACGAGGTAGAGGGAGCAGGAGATATTAATATGACAGGGACGCATAGCAATGTTTTGTTTAATATTGGGTTTTGTCTACTTTTATCTAAAAAAAAAAAAAAACTTTTTCGTTTTACACTATGAGTGGAAACAAAATAGTCTGTGGTACAGGCCCCTTTTTATCAAATTATTAACATCCGCCAGAAACTTCGTGAATCATTCTACAACTATTTTATACACGAAAACATTTGGAATTGGGGCGTTTTCAGTCTGCAGAGCGGCCAACTTTGTCTATTTAATTAGGCACTAAAAATTCGTAAATATCCATTCGCTTTCCCCCTAACTTGGGTTGATAATTTGACCACAAAATCGAGAAAAAAAGATAGTCCATAAAAATATTGAGCCGTTTAGCGTATATAACTTCGTTATTTTGAAATGTTGGGGGTGTATATCACGTCAAATTTATTATCGTATTCTGTTTCAAGAAACATGAGAGCTTATGTGGCAATAACTGCTCTCTCTGATTTGTCTCCTAAAAAAAATAATCAAATAAATATTTTTTTACTTGACTTAAAAATAAAATTTGTTGTCTTAAAATCCGGCCCTGTCTTACATACTCGTTTTAAGTACTTGTACAAATAAGAACATACTTGTATTTTATTTATTTCACATAGATAGAGGCCTCTGGCCACAGATGCAAAGAACGCATACAACGTGCATAGCCCTCTAGGAATTTTGAAAATTTATGTATATATACATTTATATATATATTGTATTTATAACCAAGAAATTCCTGGGGGGTAGGAAAAAAAAAAAATCACATAGATAGAAATATGAAAACTAATAAAGAGAAATAGAATTATGTAAATGATTTGTCTTTAGATTACAGAACATAATAAAAATTCATAATTTACAAGAAATGAATGTGTGAACATACTTTTCAACATACTTGTCCATGTGACAGATTGTTTGTTATATTATTCAATAAATAAAAAAAAAACTTTGAAATATGAATTAGCCTCAGACAACAAGAAACTAAGGATCTTTTTGTTATCTTAACTCCGGAAAAAGTTACTTTTATTTTAAATTCTCCTTTTTTTACGAAAATCAAATAAAATTGAAACAGACTAGAAATCAAGAGATTTAGAGATTCTTGTTTATTATTTTTCTAGAAAAATATTGTGATATATTTTTCGGCTGTATATATATATATATATATATATATATATACACACATATAATAAATGAGTCACAAAAACTCAAATGATCAACACACTAGATAAGGGCATACATTCGTCAACTGGTGTTGACCAAGAAGAAAAAGATTTGGCGTAAATAAAATATATACAGCCAAAGAGAGAAGTTAGCATTGATCCTCGGAGTTTTAGTAGGGTGGTTAGATTTATGGTGTTTGTTTGGGTCAACTTTGTGAGCTCTTTGTGCCACCAACACAAACACCATTTAACAAATGGGAAATGCAGTCTATCAGTTTTTGTTCTAAATAAATCAACCCCTAAAAAAAATTTCCTTTACCAATTCCAAATAACCTTATATATGGAGATCAAAGTCCATTTTCGAAACAGAGAGCTTACCGATGAAACTAAATTAATTACCAAAGCATGTCCATTACAAGCCCAAATAAAAAAAATCTGGTGCAGGATGCCCATCAGAAAATATTCGCAGAATGGAATCAATTCACATTACACGTTTTGAGTAAACTACACGTAGAGAGCATTGGCTCATTGGCATTAAAAGAGGGCAGAAAGGACGATACCTCTCCCAAATAATTTGAAATAAATAAAGCATAATATAATACAAAAGGTTTGCCGAAAATTCACCAAAATTAATTTTTAAAACTCCTTTTGCTATGTACAATATATATTGCTTTTCATATAAACCTATTTATAAATTGTAATAATCATGAACTACCTACTATAGTATTATAGAGTTTGATATCATTATCTACATGAGAGCTTCCTTTATTCAATCTTGCTCTTACCTAATATCAAAGCTTGGGATTCCCTTGAAACTACTTTACCAATATTTCGTAAACAGATTGGTCGATTTGACTCTATGTTGGAGGAAATTAGGAGTATAGTGTAAAAGTGGTCCCTTATCAATTGCATCAAATTCCGTTAAATAATTAAAAGTAATTGTTATTATAGACCATTATATAAATATTTGTTAAGGATGTAATAACTGCAAAATGTAGTAGGCAATAGAGCTATGGAAAGGAAGGTTAAATTTATACTATAGTTTAAAAGGTCATAAGTTCATTGCCAGGGCTGTATAAGGTAAACCAAATGATCAAACAAATCTGATCAAACAAATTTATGTATCAGCGAAAAAAGATACATATTTAGAAATTATTCTCATGAAATGTTATTAGGATAGCTTTAAGGCATCTAGTTTTGTCAGTAAATCATACCTACCAATGCTCAATTTGATAAGTTATTAGTTCGAAAAGAAGCAGGAACTTGCATGCTAAAATATATAATTATCAATTCTTCCACTGAACGATTCATTTCCTCATTCTCTAGTTGAATTACTTCAAATTTCATTCACTGATTGTTAATATATTCTGATATCTGTTAATCTGACAATTATATATATATATATAATATATATATATATATATATATATATATATATATATATAATATATATATATATATATATATATATATATATAATATATATATATATATATATATATATATATATATATACGCTCTGTTCATATCTTGAGAGATTGTCTAAAAAGTGTAATCGATCCATCACATGTTAGAGAAGTCACTGACCTCAAAGAGACACAAGTGCTTGGGCTAATTAAACTATGCACTTGACACGACACATATCAGGAGAAAAAAACTAACGACCGGAAGAGCAAACAATATTTAATAATCACACAGCCACTCAAATCATGTCATCTCTCATTTTACAAATTGAGATAGAGTTTAATCTGGGAGATTAGAGGAAAATCAATAGCGTTTATCCTTACTATCCCATAACAATCAAGGTTTTATTTCCATCCTTTCATTCCAAATAAACTTGTAACTTCCCTCGGGTTTTGTTTTTGTTCACAATCGGTAATAGTCCGTGGTACGCAGGGGTGTCCAGAAGGGGTTTCGTGGCGCAAGTAGCGCCATCAAAATTTTGAGGAGGGCCTAATTTGATGAGTTTTTGAATTTTAGAGGGGGGCAAATTTCGACCTATTTGTTCTCCACCTCAATTGTAAGATAATTTTAGCACAAACCAAGAAAAAAGGTGGCTTTCGAAAATATTGATCCGTTTGGTGGGACCTAAACCACCAAAATGTTAAAGTAACGAGGTTATATGGGCCAAACTCGTCTACCTGTATAGATACTATTTCGCTGTTACTGCCCACCGTTACAGATGGAACTGACTGCTGGCAGTTGGGTACTGCTTTGAGGCATAGAACAAACAATATCAATACGGCAATATCGCCGTACTACGTCCCGACTGTTCGAGCAGTGAAGCTGTTGTTAGTATCTAAGTGTTGTTAGTTCTAGGTTTAGTTATCGAAGAAAATTTTTTATGGTAGTGGTAATGTTGCTACACACCATTAAATTAAAAATTGAAATAAAATTTAAATATCACTGCAGCAGATCATGTTTGTATGATTTTAGTAACTAAAGAATTTATGGCATTTATGAGTGAATCAGAAGTGTGGGTGAGTATATGATTGCCAATGACAATAGCGGGTTGAGCTAATAAACAATCATTTAGCCTATAAATAGACAAAAATAAATAAGCAAAGAGGATATTTTAATTTCCCATATGTGCTTTTATGAATGTTTGAAGATTTTGTATTAGCTCTTTAAAAATCTTAAATTATCGCTAGAGTTCAGGGTTGAAATTTTTTCATATTTTTATATTCCATAGTTAGCATTGCTATCAAGGATATGTAGTTTATCTTTATATATTTTTTTTTCGAAGATGTTTTTTTGTTGGTACGCCATATCTATATCAATATCTTCAAACCCACTGATTGATTTCGAAGATCTTCTCCTTTAGCGTAGAAAAATAGTCACATCTTCCCGAAATTTTAGAAAAAAACAGTTATGATGTAAAAGTAATTTTATTTACAAATAACACGAAAAATATAAATTTTTCTGTTTATACACATGATAATTTAAAAAATGACTAAATTCGCTACAAAACAAAAACAAAAAATATCGTAGTATTCTTATCATTATCAATTGATATTGTAGTTTGTAAACATTTTGATGTAAAACTTGGAGTTTAATCATTTTTATTTCCTTGTTTGATCACTATTAACGGAAAAAATAAATGATTTATTTGTCTTATGATATCTTATGTTGAGTTATTTATTTCTTTATTAGTTGTTCATTGACCAATATTCTTTCTGAATTATTCGCACAGGCCAACTAGTACGTGATTAATGGTTAACATTTTACAGTCGAGACATAACCTAGTTATCAGTAATTAAAGTTATCTCCATCCCCATCCCCACATATATTATTACAGTAAGGCTCGAAATTGGTTTTATACCAAATATAAGCTTCTATCATGCTCAAATACCATGAATGGAGTACCGTTGGATTCAGAATTTCACGGGGGGTTAGCGAATCGTATTCTCCACTTTTGTTTTTCTTTCTAAAATAAATAAAGTCGATACAAACATTTTGCCAGGCTTCAATACAGGAACGGTGGTAGGTTTGTAGATCGATACGGGACAAATTGAACTTTGAAGATTTTGATGCGTATAGCAAGACCCGGATAGTTCCTCCGGAAATCGGATCCTGCGTTTTTAAGTCCCAAAACGTACTATTTTCGAGATAAGGCAAGGCATAAGGTTCGCATCCACAAAACCTTACGTTAATTGTAGTAATATCATTGAATACATGTCTCATTTCGTCGACTTGAGGCCTCTATGATCGAGAGAGGAGGAGTTTATTTTATTTATCGATGATATTTTTGATCGGCAAGCCATATCATCGTTAATTCTTCACAAAATCTCAAGATTGAGCCACCAATTTTGAAGGCTTCCTTCTCGTTCAGGCGGGAAAAATAATCCAATCACCCCGAAAATTCAGGCAAACAAGTTATGAAACAAAACAAACTTTATTTGAGAATAACTAAAAAACACTTTTAACTCTTTTATATTCTTATCTCCATGATTACTAGATTCCCTACAAAAGGAAAAAGAAAATGATCGAAATCGGACAATTACCAAAAATACATCTTATTAAAATTTGTAAACATGTTGGTTCCAAACATTAATGAAGACTTAAATTAATTTTTGTTTCCTTTGCCTATTATATTTATCGATAAAGTAACAATTGATTTCTTTATCTTTTGATACGTTGCATTATTTTCTTTTCTTATAAATTTGGCATTTGAAAACAATATGCTGTGCGAATTTTTCGCACGGGCCTACTAGCTAAACATAAATTCCAATTTAAAGTGGCTTGCATTAATTAAATAAAATTAAAACTTTGGAATCCTATGAATTTATGCTATTGTAATAGATAAACATTAAATTTAATCTCGCAAGATCTCTCTAATTCCTTCCTTAATATACTGAATGGAGCATAATAATCTAACTATAAATAAATAACGCGAAGAACGGTAGTGTGATGGTAGTGTCGAGCTTAAATAAATTAAAAGGGCAATTTATAAATCATCAATTAAAACATCCATACCCATACAGCCCAAGGTTACATCTTAACAGTAGGAGAGTAGATATGAAGGAAAGTGCACTTCAAAAATTAAATGTAATAACAGATATTCCTTATAGGAGTAAGAAGGAGACCAATCGGGACGCGATGGAAAGGTGGCGAATAACCCCAACACCAGGAGGGGAGCGAACTGCTGGAGCTTAGGCCGCCCCCGGAGGCAGCTGGGGGCGGCGATGTGTAGCTCCTTTCGGTCTGAACATCCTGATACCAAGGGTCGCCCGAATATCACCGCCCCCTCGGGGGCTGGGGCAACTATTGTGGCCAACGAAGGGGAGTTACTTTTGAGGGGAGATTGTCTGAGGATCAAATAATCGGATTTAAAAATCGTCATTGTCTATCTAAAAATATTTAAAAAACTTAAACAAATGTATTAACAGACCTGATAAAATTAAAATTATAATCCGCAGTACACACCCCTATTTTATCGAAAATTATCAGAAATGGGGCGTTATATCATAAAATTAATTATTTTACTGAGTTATGTATAAATACCCATTTACTTTCTACTTGAATCGTAAGCTAATTTTATCACAAAAAAAAAGATGGCCTACAAAAATGTAGGACCGTTAGGCGTTTATTTTGACATGTTTGATTATTTTAAATCACGTCAAAGGGTCGAATATTTTTGTAGGCCACTTATAAACTATGAAATAAATGTTTTTTATTTTCTGATCCTCCAGAATTATATTTAAAGAAATTACAATATATAATTACACTAAATTTACAAATATACATTTCTATACAAATAAACATTTCTGAATTTATGAAATTTATCTTTAATCCTTGGATTGTCTTAATAATACTCCTTTTACTGCTTAAAAGCATTGTAAGGTTTATTTTTAGATTTTTGTCGTTTCTAAGTATTTCGTTCTTCATCTGTAATATAAAGGTGATGGGGCTCACCTCAGGCTTGAGTTGACCTTATCCTCTAGAGCTTACAACTAAATTAATAAAACATCGATATCATGTGATTTGTTGCCAACGTTTTGGAATTTTGGCTGGTAACAAATTGTTAAAAAGAGGGTTTGCCAATTGTTGGGATTTTTCGAAAAATGATTTTTTTCGTTTTGCGAAAAATTCTTTTATTGTTGATAAGTTTAGTGTTGCTTGTATATCCACTGTCTTCTTTCTCTGCAGCGTGGTTCCTCTTACAATTTTTCTAATTATTCCATTTTGGAAATATTGTAATCTTTTCAGAGTTGTTTTGCTGATGTGTTCGAACAGAGGTGCACCATACAACAGAGCCGGCCGTATTATACTTGTATAGACTAGAAGCTTTAGGCGTAAAGATAGGTTTGTTGTCCGAATTAAATTTTGGAGTCTGTACGTCTTAGATCTTACTGTTTTAATTTTTTTGTCAAAATGTCTAGTAAATTTTAAATGTCTGGCGAAGTAAATAACGAGATATGTTAAGTCAGTCGATAATTTAATACTGTTGTTGTTAATTTTGAATTCATTTTCGTCTTTTCCGGATTGACATCTATGTTTATGATTTTTAGCTGTTCTGCAATTTTTTCACAAGCTATTTCCGCCTGCTGCATAGCTTTTTTGGCATTCATACTGTTACTTGAGACAGCAATGACATCAGCAAATGCTGTCAAAGAAGCATTTTGGTGTTTAGTTTCCACTATTTCCGCAGTATATAATAGGAAAAGAACGGGAGATAAAACTGCTCCTTGGGGTACCCCACAAGATAAACATTTATATTTTTCACATGCCCTTACAAATTGTGAGCAGAGAGTTTTTAAAGATTTGATACTATAGTGAATTGCAGAATATTAAAATATAATACGATAAAAATGATAAAAAGTAACGAATTAGAATTATAGAGAATGAAATAGCATGATAACGTATAAAATAGATGTCAAATATAATAGTAATAATAGTAAATAAGCATTGATGTCTTTATCATAAACTTTGATGTTAAGATGGATTTATATGCCTTTAACTTTCGATAGTTTTAAGCAAAACTGTATTGATATTTTAGCAATTTTAACAGCTATTAAACATAAATTTTTACCTATTTTAATTCCAAAAGTGATCTTCAAAATTAACGGACTTACCTGAAAAAGAAAAATATGAAATTAGAATGATAATTTAAAACAATATATATACTCTAAACTCAATAGAGTATAATAAAATTTTCAAATAAAATGATTTTATGATAGGCAAAATTTTAAGTATATTTATCCACTAAAAACAAAATGCATTTAACAAAAGACATATTTATGTTTTTCCTATGTGGAATGATAATTGAATTCGAAAAAATAAAATAATAGCAATATAATAAGTAAAAAGAAAAAAGAAAAATGTATATATTTATATATAAGAATAAACAAATTAAACATAAACACTTTTACCTTACGTGATAACATAAAGATCGTTTATTTGATTCATTTTCATGTTCCATGGCTTAAAGACATTCGCACATGAAATTACAATAGTTTAGATGATTTTTTAGTACAAAATTATAGATAATACAATTAAATTAGGGAAAAAATACAACAAAGAAAAAACAGAAAAACAAATTCAACAATATTTAAGAGTAATATATCATTCTGTCGTCTAGTGGACAATAGTTGAGTGAGGAACTAAATAAATTAAACAATAAAAATCAATTTAACAAAGCCAACAAGAAATTATCTAAGCTGTCCGTCAATAGTTAGTAAGTCGAAGTCGATGGATCTAATACATTTAAGAAAGGCCCTCTTGAATTCAGAAAATAAATTTTGTAAATATTAAGATGTATATTAACATCTTAAACACAGCCATATTAGTGTCTATATGTATGAAAATATAAAATAGAGAGGGATAAAACAATAAGAAACTAGAGAAATAAAACACTTGATTTTTAAATAAAACTAGGGAGAAAGCGTACGTCCGCCAAACGGCGGATCAACCCCCATTTTAGAACTATGCAAATGTTCATTTAATTGTACTACTCGTTGCTCAAATTTTATAATTGTAATTAACACGTAGTTCAGATTATATTATTTTTTATCAACATAAAATAAATGGAACAAAACCACAGTTCGAACAAATTTTTAATTTCTTAAAAAATCTATATTATACATCGCGCCTTATTACCAATTTGTAACCATAAAAAGAGAAAAATAATTCTGGGAATAAAAAGTGTGTTGTCTTCGTTACGGTCCGTCCCGATATGTATATGTAAAATAAAACATGACATTCGTTAAAAACATTTTTATGTTATAGAAAGATTCAAATGAAAAATAAGAATATAATGGATATAATTTAATACATACTAAAAAATTATAAAAATAGAGAGTGGAAACTATCTGATATGTCCTGCTAGTCTCATTTGTTTATATACGGACTTTTATTTCATTGAAAAATGTACTCAAGCTTCGAGCATTATTTACATTTAAAAATCTTAAAAAACTGACACTACTTCTATAACTTGCAACCGAAAACTGACTCTAATCTTTAACTCTGGAAGGCAATGTATTTTGAACCCTCAGGGCATTGCCATATTGAACAATAACCGCTGTAAGCTAAAGCTATAATATGTAGAAAATTAATCCTGCTTCTTTGATTTATTTTGGATCTGTTCCGCTTTACTAAACTATGGCGGTTGGTATGAAACTTAAGTGTGCAATCCCTAAGTAATCCTGCAGCTATAACGAAGGATTGTAGAGATTTTTATATTTAAAGAGCTTTACTGATTTTTATAACTAATTCAACGACAATCAATTGAGATATTGTGATAAGATTATATAAGAGAATTAAATAATTGATTAAGGGGAAATCAGGGGACCAAGAAATAGTACTTTCTTAAGGGGGCTAAGACGGGGTTGCTAGTGGGCCCTCAAGGATTGGAGACAAACATTGAAATGAACCGGAAACCCAACTTAAATTTGATTTGATTAAGAAAGTATATGTAGTCAACAAGTTTTTAAAACAAATACCCATGCAATAGACTAATTGTAAATATTTTTTAATATGCGACTTAAAAAATATCCTGTCCATCTAAATAGGTAAATAATATCACATTGACTTTTCATAATCTGACACTGTTTGTAGTTTAAGGAAAGAAGAAAGGTGTTAAGCAGGGACGCCCATCCCCCCAAGGTCGATGGCGCAAGAAACTACCCCTCCCCCTTCCAACGTATTTTATTGCTTACTTTTCTGAAAATAGAGCGAGGAAAAGTAGAATTAAAAAAATCTTAGACCATACACAATTATAGTTGCTGCTGTCTGTTCCATGTTTTACCCTGGTAACTTATTTTGAAAATTTTCATTCAGAAAATTCATAACCCCGTTAAAATGTGTCCCCCTCAATAATTCAAAAACCCGTCAAAATATGCTCCCCTCAAAAATTTTTATGACGCAAGTTGCCACCTTCTGAGCACCCGGGTGTTAAGTTTATTTCTGTGAATAATATTAGTTCAGGTCTGTTCGATGGTGAAGGATCATACAAAACAGAAGTCAACATCCCTCTATAAATAAAATTAATGGAAGATTTGAAATCTCTACTTAATCATTTAACTTTCTTTTTTTATTTAAACATGGTTTAATAGAGTATTAACCTTTTTGGGTTGGAGTGAAGAGAGGAGAGGGGCGCCAAGAAAAATCTCCTCCCCTTCACCAAAAACCCATGCGACGGATGTGACTTCCTAAAGAAATACTGAACCCAAGATCCTCCATGGGTTGTAGTAGTACAGGTTTTCTTTTTTTTTATTTCTAAAAGAACTATAACTCTTATAATTTTAATTTTCTTACATATATCAAAACAAAGAAATCAATTTATATATCTCTCATATTCAGGTTCTTCTTAGAAATTATCTAAAAAACTGTACCACTACAACCCATGAAGGGTCTTGAGAAAAGACAGCGGCTCTGTGCAGATCACGCTCTACCGCCAGGTTTTTCACTTTAATCAATTATTTAATTAAGGGTACCCACTTTATAGAGGTGTGTCCCAGGAGGATTCCCCTATCCCAGGCTCGCCTCACGGTCAATGAAACAGAATAAATATTTGTTCTGCCATGAGCCGGGATTCGAACATGGGACCTTGAGCATTGGAACCTTAGTGCCCTACCACTGAGCTACCCCGCTCCCTTAGCAATTATTTACCTTTTAAAAATACTTCTCAAATCGTAATAAGATGTTCTAAGTGATACTAAAGGTATAACAAATTAGGATGAAAGCCTTCAGACTTGAATTGAAATTATAAGTTTACGTATAATATAAATCCCATTATTTATAGAAACAAGGCAGCTTATTATGAATCAAAGATAGAGGACTGTTACACTTACAAAGTGATTCCTTATTTAAGTAAATCGTTAAACTTGAAACCCTGGTAAGACGCTTTATCGTGTAGAAATAGTAAACTTCTAACAAACCAGACATGAGACATGAAAGTGCTTTAACCCAAAGTTTCGCCGCACACAATAATAGTTCTACCGATACTAGTCAGCTAAGGGTCTATTAGTTCAACAGGAGTTTCTCCCAGAAGTTTCAGGAGAGGACAGGCAAGAGTTTGACGGCTTGGAAAGGTATCAGACGGGAGCTAAATACATTTTCACAAACTGTCGGTGTATCTCAACCATTTTTCTTCAAATTTTGAAAAGCATTAATATTTCTATATTATACCATGTTTTTAAACTATAATTTTAGAAACGCGTAAGCTCGTCCTAACAGGATAAGCCTGAATGGCTTTTCAATTGAAAAACATCTGGTGTGTCTACTCACACGACTTTCCTACCCATTTCAGGAAAGTTTTTACATCTTTACATATGTCCATCACGAAAAAATTGAATTAAATTTATTTTCCTGAAAATTGATCAAAGAAAAGATTTGAGTACGATTTATTCGATTAACTAAATCAATTAAGCTTAAGATAGATCAGTGTAAAAATTTCAATACCTCTCAATATTGCTGACCAAAAACTTTTTGCCATAGCCTAATTTTGTCAAACACTAATTTCTGTTAAAAGTAGAGAGTGAAGCTTGTGTGATGCGAGCAACAGATTTTCTTACTTTCACTTAGTTATCTTTTTTCTCCCCTTTCTGACACCAAGATATGAACCTGTGATCCTACATTGGAAATCGAATAGCTGTAACTTCGTTAATAGTTGTTTACAATAGACAATTTTAATACAGTTTTGTAGGGAATTTCATTAACTTTCAAAAACAATACTTTTCTTACCTAGTATGGGTAGGAAAGTAATAAATTAAAATAGAAAATATAATAAGCTGTATCATCGCTAATACTGGTTCGATTCCGATGATTTTTGTTTTGTTTTGTTGTTAATTAAATTACCTTTCAAAAGTTTTATTAAACATTTTACCATAGAATATAAAATTAGCGAGTTAGGCTACAAAACATTTTCCTTTTCTTTATAACTTTTTTTTCAGAATTTTCTCGGGAATTAAGTCGGGAATATAGCAAAATTGAAAGGACAATGATTAGAACATTATAGGAAAGTTTTATCAAAATCGTTATAGCTTTTTTCGCGCTACAGTCTATAGAAACATATGTTTTTATTTGTTGCGCAGCATCTATCGCGCATGGAGCATCCAATTTGTGCCACAGGCATCAGTAGTCAAAACCCTACAAAATAAAAGAAGAAGCAACAGAATCGGTCCACTAGTTCCCGAAAAAATCTTGGCACAGACAGACAGACTAATGGCTAAAATGTATTTTTCGAACTCATGGGGCTCTGAAACGTATTGCTATGTATTGTAAGGGTCCAATGAATAAATATATTCTAAATAAGAATTGCTAACACTAACATCTGGGCGGCTACCTAAGGGAGAGTAACGACCCACTATTGAGTGCAACCTTTTGTAAGTGGCAATAAAACACTTAAGGATAGAGGGTGGCAACAACACAACACCAAAAGACCGACAACAGTCATATGCTAGACAAATTCAGCCAATCAGAGGAAACTACAAAAAGAGAGGAGGATGACGGAAAGGTTGAAAAGAGGACAGTCGAGAAAGATGGCCTGAGAGAGCAACATGGACTGGAGAGTCCACAGAGGCAGCTGGGAGTCAATCTAGGGAGTCCAGAGAGGCAGCCAGGAGTAGAGACAGACAGCTAGAGATAATGGCGACACCCCTCACCATGAAGAAACAACTAAGTAGAAACATTCATTTAGTTATACATATGTAAACTTGTGTTGGCAATCATTAATAGAATCAATAGATCATAAATAACTTCAATCAGGCATATCCAAAATAGCATTCTCATCTAATATGACTGTCTATTACTCATTGTGTATATTTGTTTTTGATATGTTTAAGATTATAAATTTATTAGTTACTAAACCATTCCATCAATTAGTTATAGAAAAAAATACTAAATTTTTAAACACGATACCTTTGGAAAAGAAATTCAATAAGAAGTATATTAATCAATCTAGGATACTACAGTAGGGGGTCTGTGGTATCTAACCTCTAAATACATAATTCATATATTTCCCTTTTGGAACCGATATAAATACAAATATAAATATTAAATACATTAAATAGAAATAAATGCGGTTCCTGGATCCCCCTACTCGCTGTAGAAACGCAGTATAGATCCGCCAAAAACCGCATATCGGAAATTTGACCCGATTGCAATACTTTCCTAGCCTAATTATATATTATATGCATGAAAGTAAAACTTGGTTGTTAGTTGAGTACTTTTGACAGATTTATAATTTAATTCTTTTTTAATCTTGAGATATTAACAAAATAATCTCATGAATAGATTAGTCCTTAAAGTAATAATATTAGATTTGAAGTCTTACATCTAGTGTTTTTTTCTTTATGTTATAATTTTGTTTATACATATATTGTAACAAGAGTTACTAACCGTATTTAAAAGCGAATTTTACTTAAATAATGCAAATTTATGAGCATCTTCAGATAGCATTTGAGCTCTCTGTATAATGGTTTTATAAGAAATGTTAAAACTAAATCTATAGTGTGGTGAAAATAGGCCATCAATAACGAAATATATTTCATTAGTGTCGATCGATTTCTTTCGAAGTGTTAAAACCTTTCGTGTCAGAGCACATTCCTGAGATGGGGACGTCTTCAAATTAATAATAGACTCTATTATTACTTCCCATTACTATCTGATTTGAACCTTGAAAAGCATTGAAAGCTTCTGATACTTTGTATAAGAGTGAAAATACAGTTCCTGTCAACAGAATCATAGGGAGCATACTAGTCGCCGTCAAATAGTATATGAGGTCAAAAAATGATAAAATTGGATCTATCCCTGAATCCCTCTGTAGTACAGTCATGCCCCAAAGCGATAAGCCATAAGGATGGGTTATATCTAGAGCCTTATCGTCCAATAATGGCCCTTGAATTGTGTGAGTATTGCTGGCAGTATCAGGTAACCCCCCTACAAAGCTGTTTCAAAGTACTATTTCGTATGTATGAGATCATAAGGCTGACATTTTTAATGTTACTATCTGACAGAGATAAATACATAAACAGGCTAATGATCGCAACATTAAAAGAAAATTGATAAAATTTAAAATTAACTAATATTTTAACTAATTGATGCGTTCAGTTTAGAAGTTAAGGGATTCAATCATAATATTTTTGTTTCAAAACTGTAATAAATACAAAACACGCTGCAAATTAGTAAACACAATGATTTATCATGTCCAAATAGTTATCAAATTTGTGTGACATATAACACTACTTTCTTTAACACTTCGGGAGAAAATGAATAAAATATATAAGTTAATATTGAGCAGGGCTCAAGGTCCCATGTTCGAGTCCGGCTCATGACTAGTCATTTTACATCAATCGTCGGGAGACCCTTCTGGGATACATCTAGCCTCTATTAAGTGGTTACTTTTAATTAAATAATTGATTAAGGGGGAAAACCTGGCAGTTGAGCGTGATCTTGGCCAAGCATCATCCTCCACAACCGTTGGCCTTGAAACCGTACTTCCTAATATATTGGAATGTCAATATTCCAATCCTCTTCATGACCCAACACGTCTTATGGGTTGCAGTGATACAAGTTTTTTTTTTGTTGTTAATATTGGGCTACTTAAGAATTTTTTTAAGAAGAAAAATAAACAATAATCTCAATTGCTTCAGTTAATGTTAAAATTCCAGCATTCACAAAATCAAAAGTAAGGATATTTCTTAAGCATTGAGGTGATATGGATGTCACCATTTTCATCCAAACAGATTTAGATACTTTATATACATATAAAATATTATAGACTTTGTAAATAGGTATAGACTTTATAGAGGCCGAGTGTCTCGGGTCGGTCTATCGACCCTTGATTTGATAAAAAAAAATAATAATAATAGTGAGTAAAATATAAATTATAAAGAATGATATCTCGTATGTTAAATAATGTTTAAACTAATCCAGCCAAATCTTGTGAAAGAGCTGACTTCAAAAGGAAAAGCCTGATAGATTTCTTTAAGTTAGAAAAACAGCTAGGGGAAAACGGCTCCCTTTTACACTGACGTTTCTAGTTACAAGAAGATAATAAATTCTGCCAGGCTAATGCTGTATCCAGGAGAGGAGAGAGAAGGGTGGGAGAAGAGAGGGGAATTCGATTCCTGAGGGCAAAGAGAGCTTTTCCTTAGGTTTTACTTTGAAATTTTAAGTATTCCTAGAGTTCTCTGCTTGATAAATAACTTCATAGTTTCAGCAAGGTAAACTCACTCTTCGTATAAAGATAAATTGTTGAAATAACTTGTGATAAAAACTATTTAAACATAAAACATATTTAACTGCTTTTATAATTCTCTTTCATTTTTTTTTTTCAAGTTTCATCTATTCGGGAATCATTGATTCCTACCAAGAGGTGAGCTGCTAGTAATAGTGATCACGAATTGGAATATTAAATAATAAAGATATTGATATTAAATATATCTAAAATATCTAGAATTAAGGCCACTTCACTGATTAGCCCATTAAAATAAAATTTTGTTTTAACACAACACATAAGTAATGTAGGTTCAATAATTTTGTTTGTGTCTCACAAGGGGAGGTTCTAGCAAGTGGTTCATAAAACATAAATAAGTTAGGAAAATCAAAATGGTATAATTCAAAATAATAACTGATAATGAAAATAATAATAATCCTTCATTTTAATATATGTATAAATTTAAGAAAAAACAGTGTTTAAATGTGTACAATTTTATTGTAAAAAAAAAAAAAAAATTTATAACTAAAAAGGCGTCAACCAGCCAGTAGGTCGTCAACATTAACCAATTTTTGAAACATGTTCATTCACCGTTCGTTTCAATGGTCTCAATAGACAAGAAAAAAAATATATATTATTTTTTAAAAATGTTCTTAGTCCGAATTTCAAAATTACTGTATACTATTGGATATATTTTTTTGTACAAAAAAAAAATGTAGTATTAAACGAGTTTTAATGTATCAAAAATTACAAAAACCAAAAGATGCTTCTAGTGAAGTAAGCTCAATAAATTTTGTTTATAAAAAAAAAAGATTCATTTTTGATGTCCTCTAAAAATCTTAAATACCAATTTTTATAGAAATGAAATTTTAGTACTCATTTTCTTTGGAGATTTACAATATTTTCCAACCGTTAACTAAAGCATTACAACTTTTCAGGATTTTTTCCCCATTCGACGTTAATACAACTATTGGAATTACAGAATTCCTGCTTTTCCAACCTATACCATTAACTTCTTGATTTTATTTTTTACAAGTTAGGATTAAATGAAAAATCTTAATTTTTTATGAGATGCAATTTAGTTATTTGTTTCGTTCTAATTATCTAATTATTGATTATTTTAATATAATCTCACGAGTTCTACAACATTCGGCAGACACTGAAAATACCAATAGCAATGAAGGAGATATTAAGAGACAACGTAAATGGAGTCAACACTTTATTCCGATACTTAATAGAAAACCAATATTACAATACAGTTTAAAAAAATAACCGCCAATGACCCTCTAGGGTAGAGGCGATAACAAATAAAAAGAATAAGAACAGTATAAATTAAGATATGAGTGGTTTTAAATTTCAGTAAAGAATGTGATGAAGTTGGGTAACGTTGCCACGAAACGCTATTCAGAAATTATAAATAATAAAATATATGATATAAAAATGGATGTTATTTGAAATGCTAAATTTAATCTTCAATATTCATCCCAGAAAACTAAGAGAGGTACCAAAACTTTGCGCTTTGGGGATACGAATCATTGGATGAAAAGATTACAAATGGTGTTGGGAACGAAAGCAGACAATACTGTCGGAGGGCGATGATAACTGATGGAAAGGATGCTGATGGACGATGTGCTATCTGGGGCCATTGTATTTATGTAGGTCGCAGGGAGGGGGCACTTAATTTCCCTCCCCTTCCCGCTGCCCCGGCCACCAATTAGTGCAATAAAAAATAGAGCTTGGTAAATCATTAATTCGCTGGAAATAGGGGGTTTTCCCTGCAGTTTCTAAATGAAAAGAATTTTTGGTCTTGGGCATGTTAATAATAATAGAAGTTCAGTCAATAAGACCAAAAGAAGTAAAGTGCTTCGAAATTTTTGAAATTAATGTATCTGATATTATATTCAGCCCAAAGAGAAATGAGGTGAAAGCACAGGAGCCCAGCACTTAAAGGAAAATGGAGGATGGGAGGGAAGGAAAGGTTTAGTGTAACAAGATAACAGTGTTCAATACATGAAAGAAGATGGGATGATTGAGGGGGAACACAAAGTAATAGCCCAGCAGTTTATTACCTCTTTTATTATATAATATATTTATTATTTCTCAAAGGAGTTGTATTGCCGGTACGCAATGTTCCTAGTTAAACTGAATGATTGAGCCATAAACTTGAAGATTTGGAAGATGGGGAGTTTGGGAGGTTTCCAAATTAACTACAATACAAAGAAAAATCATCCGAATGTTTTTAGCAAAGATAGCAGCTATTTATACTTTCGTGGGGAGGGGTGGCCGAGCGGGTTAACGCGTGTGCACAGACAATACCATGCGTTGCACGACAACCTGATAATCGAAGATTGAAATAGAAAAATAATTACGAGTTCAAATCCCGGTGCCTGGTAGGAGTTTTAACTCGGCATGATTCCCCCGCCCACTCCCTCGGCCTAAGAAAAATACCCGCAAGGAAGACAAAAAAAAAAAAATACTTTACATACTTTTTTTTGTTAATTATTTTGACCCACTGTAATTGATGAGGGATAAAAAAATAATTCCTTCCACTTATAATGCATTGGATTTACTTATTGCCACAATATATTTCCATTTCTTCACCGACTAATATGCGAATAATTCACACAAGCCAGTAAATAAAATAATTGTATTATCTGTAAAATTTAGTGAACTTTTTTTATTATTTGAAGTAAATGACTGAGAAACATTGGAGGAGCTGCCCCCTCCCCCTTTAATAAAGTTTTGAGGGAGCAGAAAGGATCTTCGCTCTTCCCCTCAATGGCTTTAGGTGAAAGTAAAATATAAAAGCTGTAAGAACGAGAATTTACAGGAAATTAATACGTAAATATGATGAGTAGTCGGGCTAGAAAAAGAACGGCTAAACAAAATGGCCTATCCAGACACCTAAACCAGTAGGTAAACATCAAAAGGACAGAATGAGACGAAGAAAAATAATTATGTTAGAGTCAACTTAGCACAGTCTTGTTAATTGTGTATAGTTAAATCTACATTATCATTTTAATGTATTTAAACATCAGGAAGATGGTGTCCTATGAATAATGTCTGCGAGGTAATCCATAATGCGTATTAGTTATGTTTTTTTTTTTTAAGCTTATTTATTGAAAAATATTACAATCTGTCTCTAGGACACAGATCACATTCACACTACAACTTATGTTAGTAAGAGTCAAAAAATCATATATCTGCAAATCATTCCTAACAGAAGTTCAAACATAGAAACCTGATATGAATATATGACACATTTTATATTATTCCGGTATCGTTTACATTTTTTTTGTTCGTTTTGTTTTTTCACATTTTTGGTTAGTTCGGTATCGTTTACATTTTTTTTTTTGTTCGTTTTGTTTTTTTCACATTTTCGGTTTGTTCGGTATCGTTTATGTTTGCTGTCAGTCTGCTGCCAGCATCGCTTATCGCTAAGTTGGTTGTGGATTGCAGTCATGGAAGTACACAAAAATCAGGGCTAAGCAAAGACCAGATAACAAATAAATTCTGAGAACATAGTAGACAGTAATACAAATAATATTTAGGTGAAATAGCATAGAAAAATAAAATGCTAGTAGTTTTTTTTATTTTAATGGAATTTACAACTGTATTACATAGAGAATACAATAAGTAAATGAGAAATTGGTAACATGGCATGTACAACATGAAGAGAAACTACCCATTGGTAGAACTCAAATTAAAGTTCTATATTAGAAGATCCCGAGGCCATCTTCTTTTCAGACGCCTCGGAGGGTTATCAGGGATCGAGGAGGAAGCAAGGTTTGAAACGAGAGGATTCGGATGGTTCTGCAGTTTGTTGTGGAAGGAAAGGTATCTGGATTGGGCCAGATCGGAAACATATGGAACATTAAGGTCTTTATGGATGATTTTATTTGTGACAAAGTAAGGAGCGTTGAGGATTTTACGAAGGATTTTGGATTGTAAGGATTGGATACGAGAGGAATTCGATGGTTTAGTGGAGCCCCAAAGCTCAATTCCGTAAGTCCAAATAGGTCTTATTATTGTCATATATACGAGTCGTTTATAATTGATTGAAAGCTTAGATCGTTTGTCTAGTAAGTGCTGCAGTAGTCGAAAACGTCGGGCTGTTTCTAGTCGTTTCAGTCTGGTATGGGGGTTCCAAGTGAGTCGTTTGTCAAGGTGGAGTCCTAAGTAGCGGATTTGCTCAACAGGAATAAGCGGAGTATTATTGAAGGATACTGTAGGACAAGAGGTCATAGGTTTACGACGGAGGGTAAAGGTGATTTGATGGGATTTGTTAGAATTTATTTTTATTCTCCAATTTTTACACCATTCTTCAAGGCTTGTGATATGTGATTGAAGAGTTTGGGATGCAATTAAAGGATCGTTATTAACTGATAGGATACATGTGTCATCGGCATAAGTGGTGATGACAGTGTTGGATTGGGTTGGGATGTCAGCTGTATAAACTGTGTAAAGGATAGGACCTAGGATACTACCTTGAGGAACACCGGCAGAATGCTAGTAGTTAAACTTAAGATTAATAAATATATGGAATGAGATAAATATGTGATTAATTCATTAATTCAGGATGTTTTAACAGTGATAAATATATGAAATGAGAAATTTGTGATATATATATATATATATATATATATATATATATATATATATATATATATATATATATATAAGTATACAGGAAATGAATCATGAAAAGTTGGTGAAATGATGTTATCGACTAAAAATATCTAGCCATTAATAGAATTTAAAGAAGTTTTACTAATGGGACAATGCAAGGAGTTAACTTTTATAGTTTGAGTTAGATCAAATTCAAAGAAGTACAATTTATTGGACTGGCAATAAATGTAAACAACATCTAACTAAGGGAAGTTAGGGAACTTATTGTTAGTGGCAAAGAGTTGTATTGTTAGTGGCTACAGAGTGTGTAAAACAAGTGTCGTCCGGCACTTTTAGTACCGGGATATTTGAAATATAAATGTCCATCTATAGTCGATATTATCGACTATCGATTTCGTCCTTTCTAATATTTTAATTTAAAAATTAAAATTAAAACTGTAGTTTTTGTAACGCGCTAGGAATTATATATGAATCATTAGAAAAAATATATACCCCTGTTTCATATAGAATGCAAAGCGTAGTAGAGGAAAGAAAATATCAATATTTCGAAAATGGCCATTCTTAAGCAGATTTGAACAGCAACCGTGGGACCATTCTTACTCAGTAAATTTGCCCAATTTGCCCAAATTTGTTAATCATAAGTTTCTTAAATGAAGGCCACGAATTGTCAAAGAAATCTATGTAGGATACAAATAAATTAGCCTTTCGCTGAATCCAATCTATGAGCGAATGGAAGGCATATTTGTTTGAATGGAAATTTCAGGGGAAAAAACCGAGGATAATGAAGATGGACAGAAACCAGGAAATTAATTTTATATAGTTTGGAGAGTAGAAGAATTGATGATTCCATTAATTAATTTATAGAGGAAAATAACATATTTTTTGATGCACCAACGTGCTAGAGAACCAATATTTATATATATATATATATTTTTTTTTTACAATAATTTAGACCAATTTTCACCAACATTTTATTGATACGTATTAATTTGACGTTTCGACCATACTAAGGGTCATTTTCAAAACTTGATGAGACCTCCGTTATATGATCATCATTAATGTTGTAATTAATATGTTCAGTAACATTAACTTGTCATGTTATATAGGGGCTTCGCCCAGGACAGTCCCTCCAGAAATGACGTGGACGAAGCCCCTACATAACATGACAAGTTAATGTTCACTGAACATATTAATTACAACATTAATGATGAACATATAACGGAGGACTCATCAAGTTTTGAAAATGAGCATTAGTATGGTCGAAACGTCAAATTAATACGTATCAATAAAATGTTGGTGAAAATTGGCCTAAATTATTGTAAAAAATAAAAAACTTCAAGACACCAAAAGTAGGAAAAATGAACAGAAGAAATATTTATATTCATATTAATATTTCAAATATGTTTACGATATCGATGAAAATATCCTTGAATTAAGTTAGTCGACTGATCTACATATCATGGGTGATAAATATTCAGGACGCAGTCTTTTTTATAGGATAGTAAATAAAAAAATTTAAAACAGACTGCGTCCTGAATATTTGTCACTCATGAGGTAAATATCAATTTCTTTATGCCCTCCCCTTCCTCGGTCCTCCCCTCCCTTTAAGGCTATATGGGGATTCCACTGGCCAGGGGATGAGGGCGGGGATTTAAAAGACTCCCTCGGCACCGGGACGCACACTCGTGACTATTTTTTTAATCTCTATTAAAAAAAAATCGGTATAGTCGAAAAGGCGAGGAAAGGAAGAAAAAAAAATACCTTAAATATGCTTCTAACACCAAACACAATGAAAACGCTACTACTTTCTTATATTTAACTTCAGAAGTTGCTGTATTTACTTTAGATTTACGTTACTCTAAAATTATTACAGGAGAGAATATAAATCTTTCGTATGTCCTCAACAATTTACTGTAATGCATACAAGAGACTTTCGCAAACCAGCAACAAAGATACAAAATAATATAAAAAAGAAAAGAAAACATTTCTATATTCAAGAGGCGATAAGAAAAATTTAGATTTATGAGTTTTGGATGTCAAGATTGCCATCCTTATCGTAGCAGGATATCTTCACTAGTTGTGAATTGTAGTTCTGTACATTAGTCTGGGTCTGTAGAGAGCTGAGAAAAAAGGATTTTTCTAACTGTATTTCGATGAAAGATTTCACGACCTCACTTTATAAAATAAATATTATCTCTCTTTTTAATTGAATGATACCGTTCGAACAGCTCATGTTTAAATATTTATATTTCAAACGAGAAGAGATAACAACCTGAATTTATAATAATTCCAGTTGCGAAAAAAGTTTACTAAGGCCCGGCCCGTTGCTCGCTAATAGAAAATTGCAGCTCTAGAGCTAATATTTGTTCTTCATCAAAATCAAGCCGGAGAAATTCAGAAGCTTCTTGATAAGAGATATCTTCTCCATTCAGCTTCGACATTTATATCTTTATGTTATGTTATAAAAACATAACATAAAGACTCATTAAAAAATTTAATAACCTTGCTATATTTGATTGAATTAGTTAAATTATATTATTAATATGGATTTCACTTCAGTCGAGGAATTTTAAGTGAAAAATTCTGTGTGGAGTTGGTTCCTCGAAAGATGCAACTAATAACTAATATATTCGATTTACTTTAACAGAATACAAATTTTAATATCTTAGGTGCATCTCTGAGACAATTTTTAGGATAAAATAAACCATGAATATCAAGGAAGGGTTTCATTATCAAACGATTATTAATCAACAGGAGTAATTTCCGAAAATAACGATGAAGGGACTCATGCTTAAAGCTGTAAATTATAAATCTTACAACCAGAGAAGAGAAAATAATTATGCAACGGATCTCCATAAGGGCTGTGAAGTTGTCAGTGAATAAATATTTAACCCATTTTTGCTATTCGCCGGATATTTTAAACAATATATTACTGGTACAGGAGATAATTAACTCAAAATTGTTTCCATTTCCCAGTAATTTATCTATTTTTTTTCATTTATATCAAGATATAATAATTATGTGATAATTCATTGATAACTAACACTTGTGCAATAATGGGCTTTATTTTGTAAGTAGATTATTATTATTATATATATATATATATATATATATATATATATATATATATATATATATAATAATTTAAATAAAAATTAAAAATGTTAATAATTTTAAATTAAAAATGACTGATTTAGGATAGAACCGATTATGTATTATTTATCTAATTATAGATGCTGAAGAGGGGGGCAAAGATTCCGCGGTTAGTAAAAATTAATAAAGAATAATCAACAAACTGTGAGTGATTATTTTAATAAATTCAACCTATAGACAAAAAGTAGTGAGAAGATAATAATCTAATAAATTAATTCATATATTTGCTAGAATTAAATAAATAAACAATTTAAAAAATCAATCTTAATAAGAAATATAAATATGTGAATACTGCACACAAACCTAATATTTGTATCTGACTTTAATCATTAAGTGCTCAACATAACTTCCATTCAATAATGTGTAATCCGCAAAGGTTTGAAACATACATTTAGTAAGCAATCAGTTTATAAATATGATTTACACTCTACCAATGTTTACCATTAAAAAAAAAAAAAAATCGAAATTGTATTTTCAAAATGATTTTGATGAGATTCAACATTTCAATAATAAAGATCTAAAAGTAAAAACTAATGTCATTGAAGCATATTGAAGAACATTCCGAAAATTCATTAATGGAAGACATATTTATATAAATGAAATTAAAATTTATAATTCAATTGATTAATGGATACAAGTGGATAATTACTAATGGATACACTGTGTACTGTACCCCAGAAAAAAAGGATGATTTTCAAAATCTTAAATGCCCATATGCAAGAGAGTCATTTCAGTACAACAAATACTAAATGTTCAGAACGGTATAACTCTGAACCAAATCCTCCGATTTCAATGGTTTCTTTTATGTTTTGTAAAGAATGTATAATGAACCAACAATTGTGTACTTTCCGAGCTATTCGTAAATTATGAATTTATTCGTAACGTCTCGATCCATTGAGATGGCACCATCAATAAAAGTTCTAGTATAAAAATAGGAATCAAATTTACGATTCGCCTATTTTACATGACATTTCCTTTCTACTGATACCTCATTCCTCAAAATCCATCACTCCTGAGAGCCGGAAAATGGATATATATTCGGAAATAATATATAAAATAATAAAAGATAAAAGAATGAGAGAAAAATTTATTTTTATTTAAAAACAAGTTTAAAGAAAGATGAGACAAATTGAAAACAAGAACATAAACAACAATGAGGATAAAAATAAATTTGATGAACATTGTAAATGTTGGATGGATCAAATGATAATTATAAACCCACGCATGATGAGCTAAATTACGACATTCATTAACAGAGCGGTATTAAAAAGGGGGGGAGGAAGAATTTTGAAAATATTACATTGAATGGATTCATTGAAGTTATATCTTGGTTTACAGGTATTACAATGAAATAATTAGAAAAAAAAACAAATTTCGCAGTGTTTTTGTAGACATAAAAAGATAATTTTCGATTGATCTTAGAAAGTTGTCCTTGAAAAAAAAAATTGTTTTTCATTATACCTTATTATGCTGGAGAACACAATCAATCCTTTTATGCAGGAGAACACAAAAATCTATAACAAGAAATCGATAGGATAGAATCGTGAATTGTCTTTCTTACAAAACCTTAGTCCATGTAGAGATGATCGCACACAGTATATGAAGATAGAGAAGGAAGGGAATCCAACTTAGGATATGAATCCAAGAAACCTGAAATGAGAGAGGCTTGTGGATCGAAGCAATCCATTAAGGAACGCCCCATGCAGCCAAGCCCAGCACAGGGGACCATAAACCACGATAGGGAAGCTGAAAGCCTGCCTGCTAAGCAAAATGAGAAGTTACTAGTCAGCCACGGTGCGTCAACTAGAAAGCAAAAAAGTGCACCAGATAAATGTTCAAATAACAGTCCAAGTTAAATAAATAACGGCCTTTTAACATAAATAATTGCATTTCAACAGTTTTTTATATTTTTGAAAAATTAACCTACATATATAATTGATTAAAATTTTTTTTCGTTTAATTAAAATTCTTTTGATAGCGAATCGGAAAATTTGTTTAGAATTATGATAGATCATGAAAAAAAAAACGCTGCGAATCATTACACAATGGTTTATTTTTAATTTTAACAGTGGACAATAATAACAACAAGCACAAAATTTAAAATAACAAAAAAAATTGACTAATTACTATGTAATTGTTTTACCACCATTAACCTACTTTTATTAATTTAATTTAATTTATTTTATTAATAAAATTAATTCTGAATTATTGTGACAAGAATGAAAACATAAATTAAATGATGAATCCAAAATTATTAATTATAAATAAGTATAAAGAGTGATCAAAAAAGAAAAGGGAACGATTATAGGCTGAGACTCCGGTTTATCCCTCCGCTTCCCCCAATATTTTATAAAACAAAAATAAAATCGAGATTAATAATAATTAATTTACATGAATATATAAAATATGTAAACTAAAACCAATCAAGAAAATAGGAAAAGTCGACTAAATGGCTAGTAGGTACGTAACTATTTTACGACACCCTATGTCACTATTATTGAAATGTTACTTTATGTTCAAAGATAATTATATGTCGCAATATATCCTTGGATTTTATGATTCATTCATATGCCTCCTTCCATTTTAACGTGCTGATTTTATCACATTACCCGCGACAAATGTGACACATCGAAGAATATTGAGTTCGTCTGACTACCTCAAACCTTTAGATAAAAAAGATTAATATAGTTAATTGCTTTTTTAAAATATTTCAAATATACCCATAACACATAAGCAAACAACGACTAATATATAAACATATATATAATTTCTTTTCATACATAGTTTTATATTATCCGTTTTACAATAATTATGTTAATTTTAACTCATAATTTTTATACACATTATAATCTTTTGAGACTATTTTAGAGGAGAGCCCAAATCATCCCTACTTCCAACCAGATTGAAAAGTCGGCAGCGATGGAAACTATACTGAAATTATATATTTAACTTAAGAATATGCCAAAAATCTTATAGCAACTTTTCCTCTAAAATCGACTCACAGGAAATGCCACCTTATGTAATCGATATTATGCATTTTTTTTTTTACACTTTTCTCGAAAATATCAAGAATGTATTCCATAATCTTCCTTATTATCAGGCAAATATTAATCTAATTGAAATAGTCTGACATTATCAACGAATTGAAAAGACCTTCAAAAATATTAATTTAAAAAAAAAATATAAATACCAGTGTAGTAGAAAAATCTTAATTGCTATTGTTATTAAGTTTTCAATGAAGTAACTACCTAATTGTTAAAGCCAATCATTTATAAGTTACTTATACTAAGACATGGAAGCTATATTTCCATAACAGTATAAAGATTTAAAATTAAATAGAATTTTAAAAATTATAATTCATAAGCCGTCATATATATATATATCATAAAATGAATTATAGTGTTAGTTTGGTTATCCTCAAGATTAGGTAGGTTACCCGAAACATCAGTTTAAATGAAATTATTATTATTTTTTTTATAAATAATTATGGCTTATTAAATAAATTCCAAATCGTTTCCAGTATTATCAAACAAGATGAATTTATGGTTTATAATTTGAATTAAGAAAATTAAACGTACAAACAAAATCGTATCACAGTTCTTTTCATTTACTCTATAATGCTTTTCGCCAGTGTATTCAACCGCACTTCCATAAAGATAATAGTTTACCCAAACTTAACAAACGGTTTAGTCCAATCTCGCTGCTCACGAACTTAAAGTTAAACGAACCGTAAATAGGGATACGACTCGACAATGGCGTAGCAATCAGCATTAATGTACCAAGGGCTGGATTAAAATTTCTGAAAAGTCATTGCGTAAAAGAATTCCACTTAACGTTTCGCTAAAAATGTAATAAAGCATTGCTAATAATTTTAATTAAACTTTTAATATTTAATTATTTTATAGCTCATACATTAAAATTGTTTTATGAAATAAATCTAACTCATATAGGATCAAGATCCCCTTTAATGGCTGGATTTTTTACGTAGAACCTAAGAAATACATAATAAATTCAATAACAGATGATCGTAATTCATCCAGCTTTCTTAATTTATTTTCAGTTATTATACGATAAGGAAGAATATTAATAAATCTGTGGGTTTTAATGTGAAGGAAACCTATTCCAATTTTAAATAATGTATTTATCAGTTATTCTCCATCGACGACGTTTCGGGCTCTTAACCCGTCATCATGAAGGGTTTTTCTATATGTAGAAAATTACAATTACCATGGGAATAACTAACAAAACGTACAAATAAAAATAACTTTTTACGAATCATTATGTAAGTAAATTACTGTATCATTTAATAAAATAGGTTTCCTTTATATAAAAATCCACAAATTTAACATATTCAGAAATTTATAGTGCAGAGGCTCCTGAAAGAAAATTTTGCTACTGAATATCTATGAAACTTGAGATAATGAGAAATTAAACAAAATTATAAATAATAATCAATAATTGTTTTAGTAATTGAATTCTACGCATTTCCTGCTTATAAATACAGATGCAATGAAAAATATAATACATGAAAGTCGAACTAGTCCATAGCTTTAGGAGCAGTTAGAACATTACTTGGCACATTTTCACTCAGCAGGGGCCAAAAAAGAAAAGTCTAGACGTTAATGGAAAAAATTCCACGATCTGTACTTGCTTACTTGGCCCTTAATGGGGTCAGGTATTGTCCTCCTCATAAATAAAATAGGAAAATGTATAACCCAATCCATTAAACTAGAATTTCTGCATAAAATATGTATGTCGACGGTCTAAAAAAAAAGATTCATCTTCACTTTAGAGGCAAATAAAAATGTTAAAAAATTAGTTTTCATCATATTGAGATGTGTCTGTTTTTAATCAAAAAGTACAAGCATGTGACAATAACTTAAGAAAAGATTAAAAAACATTATTATTCGTAAATAGACAAAAAAATTAAAGAAATAATCCAAAATAAAAAAATGTATTTACATTAGCTCAAACGTATTGATAGAGGCTAGAATGGAAATGTTCGTTTAAGAGGATAAACCAGAATAGCTTACTAGCGTTGTTGAAAAATTATCAAAATATTATTACCTCACTAGTGGTCATTTGTATATACAATATGTATGTATATATATTTTATTATTACTATTCTGGTGTAGTTAAAGGAGTTCATATACAATTAATAAATAGAAATTATACTAAAACAAAATTGTAATGTAAATTTATTGGTGTTGTGATGTGAAGAGGAGATGAACGGAAGTGTTAAACTCAAAAGGAAGTTGTCCCAGAAGCGTGAATGATATGAATTTGCTGTTATTACCATAAAAGTATATAAATATATAGCTGTAAATCACAAAAGTCCAGTCTCTCCAATATTTCTATCTAGTGCGACAGCTAAAATTTGAGAATATGATTTAAGAACGGGTAGAAAAAACCTCTCTTCATCCAATCAACAACTACAATATTTCCAGGACTTCACAAATGTTTGAACCTCATTCATTATACATCAACTTTATTATGTATCTATAATATTCTGCAGAATCTAAGCATAAAAATAACTTTAAGTTGAATCATCATTATTAAACATTAAAGAATTAATGGCCAGTCTTGTGATTAAATTTACAATTATTAATTATTGTAAAGAGTATTTGTTTATTAAATAGTATAATTCATGATGTGTTTAGTTTTGGTTTTTCATGTGCGGTAGTATAGTTTGTGAGGGTTTCATTTTGTTGAATTTAATAATTTTTTTTTAAATTTTATTTAGATATATTATTTTATTTATATATTCATTGGTTTCGGATCTGTTATAGCTAACAAATTTGTTTAAGATGTAATTAGTTATTATTAAATACAAAATATTTTGTTGCAGATTATTACAGCTCGTCTGTCTAATTATTGTAAATTAGTTTGAATACTAGAGGGGGGACCATTAGGGAATATCGTATCCAATAGACAAACCGATTAAGGATAAACAAATATTTTTTTAGTTAATAAATAACATTCATAAGGCATATATATGAGAATCACTCAGTATAGACGACCATTATAAAATCATTTTCAAGTATGGTAGCAATATTATATTTAACAATAAAGCAATGTTTTTTATTACGACAATTTTTCTTGAAACATTAGACCAAATTTCTTTTCTTTCTAAGACAATGGTAAGAAATCTTTTTTTTTATCAACTAGGGAAGATACTAGTGAATATCTAATTAAATCAATATCACAAAATTAATTAATAAAGTTGTGAGTATCAATCTCAAATAATAAAAATGGAACTGTAAATATTAACGCACGAGATTACTTTTCAGCTTGTTATCTAATTTGTTATCGACTGTTGAGGCTGTAAGTAAATTTACAATTAGACTGACTGACCCAATGGAGCCTTTAATGGAAAATTTAAAGATTACAACTGACACTCGAAAAGGCACGTTTTCTAAGCGCACAATTAAATATAGAAGTAAAATATTAGGAATTACGTAATTCTAGTTTAATATGTTTATCACCGCCACTGATAACAGGAAAGAGTTTTTTTATGCAATTGCATACTTAGTTCGCTTGAGGGTGCTGATGCATTGAGACGCGTTTTAGAACTTCAAAAATTAACGAGTTACTGAGAACCAAAGTCTAATAAAATAAATGAATTTTTATTCCATTAAGTTAATTTTATAAGCATTTGTAAACCATAAGTTTAGAGATTCGTACAAGTGCAGGTGTTTAAAAATATTTTTATGTATAAAACGAATCACCGTATAAGTGATGATACTTGAGAAGAAAAATACAATTTTTAAACAGAAAACAAATCTTTAAAATAAAATGAAATAAATGATTAAATCTATTGATCGCTTTGTCAAAAAGACAGAGGTTTTCATTTCACTCGTTTACTACACGATGTATTAATTTATAGTTCAATTAGTAATTTTAAATTGAGTGCAAATGTAGTATTATATAATTCAATTTCGCATATTAAAATTTAATCAAATCTATAGCCATTTTTTCCTCTTTTAATACTAAACCTACAAAAATTACTAGAGCATGTTAATAGTTTTGCAAACATCAGGGATTCTAATCAGAGTTTCCACTTTGGTAAATAAGTTCCCTACTTAGAGAAATTCCAAGGTTGGGAGAAAGAAAAAAAGAGTAACACTTTTTATTAATCAAAAGCCTAATCCCAGCACAATTCAATCTATATTTTCAATAATATAAAAATAATAGTCATAAATCGAGTGGCTACATATATTACGTATAATATAGCATTTTTCAATAATATAAGAATAAAAGTCATAAATCGAGAGGCTATATATAATATTGCGTATTATTTTGTGTATATTTGGACGGGGAGGATTTTAAGGTCGTTCTGGGGGAAATGAGGACAATTAAAAAGAATATGTTAGAAACACTGGCTCCAATTCCGAACCAAACTTCCTATTATGTTCGACTTCGTATTCAATAAACCCTCGATTTCTCGAGCCCGAAGTTGTAATGTTTATTGTTAATATCATAAATACGATTATGAAATAATACTAATCAAAATGAGATTAATTTTTTATTAAAAATGCTATTCGATAAACCAAACTTAATTTCCAAGTTTTTATTCGAAAGTAGTTGATTTTTAAATTTAGGAGAGCCAAAAGCTGATGGAACTATATATCAAACAGCTATTGAAACTAACAAAGTTAGATTAATGTAATGAAAATTAATCTACTCAATAATACAATATAATGAGAAAAACAATAACTTCAAGTATTACTGTAATGGTTTATGTGGTGGAATAATATTAAAATAATTACAATATTTTTTATCCAGATTATATTTGATTTACCTATATTAATAGTCACATGCTCATAGGATTATTCTCCATTTAAATGTTTTTGTTTAATTTTTAAATACCGTTCACCTAACATCTGACATGTCAGTTTCATCACTTTTATTAAACCATCTACTTATTGTCGACAGGTGCTGATAAATATTTCAAGATAAAAGAAAAATTGAAAAAATCAATGAATGGAAAGAATAAAGAAATTACGTCTATTATCTTAGTCCAAATACTATCATTTTTGTTATATCCTTTACTTGCAGGGACATAGTAACTTTAAATTATCAATGAATATAGTTTTCGAAGGGTTAAAAATGTTACTTTAACACTCAACAAGAATAAAAAAAATTAACCTTCGTTAATTTACTATAATCCTTTTCACTTCCAGGTATTAGGCAACTGATCTACAGAAATAAAAAAAAATACAACAAGGTTATATATAACCCTGTTATTTAATAAGGAAAACTGAACTAAGCTTTAAAACTGTGTTATTATTATAATTATATAATTTTCTTTGTATTTTTATGTAATTATTATCAATAAGATTAACCAATGAATATTTCATAATATAATTGACGAATAAGCTCTCAAATGTTACATTTATGATGGGATATAAATAATCCTCTGATAATCAATATGCATAATAAATAATGTGGCGTGATTAGGAATGTAAATATAGATAGTAAAAAAATACATTGAATTACGGATATCGTATATAAACAAAATATCGGTATTATATCGGCGATATATCGGACCTTGATATTTTTTGTTATAGAAAAAAGAGAAAGAGTAATTAACATTGAATTAAAGTCTTAGAATTGCAATAGCTTTGATAGCTACCATTAAATATTTCTATATTTCTTACCAAAAAAGTATCAAACGTTTGTCAATTATTGCTTGGATCTAGATAAAAAATAGATTCAATTACTCAAACATAAAGTGGAAGAAAATCAATATTGAGTGAATAATCAAAAACCTTTAAATTTATTAAAAAGATTTAAAACAAAAAAATTGAAATACCAAAAAAATAAAATAAAAACAGAAACATAATAAATTCATTGAAACCTAGACATTTTCATAATAAACCAGGGAGAAAAAAAACGTGTTACTAAGCTAGATAAAAAAATAATTAAACCATTATATCTCAGATATTGTGTTTTTAATGTGCTGTTTTTCTTAAATAAATCATATTTTTTTTGTATTTAAAACTATAGGATAAAAATATTCATTTATTTTTATTTAAAAAATCAAAGTATATTATTAAGTCTAACAATAGGAAAAAGTAGCAAATTGTTACTTCAGTAAAATTAATAATAGCCTTTAAAAGTTATTTTTCTCATTTTATTCTTAAAAATTTAAGTAATGTAACCTTGCCAATACCTTCATATATCATTTACGTAGAAAAAAAAATTCTCTTTCTTAAAATTAATTGCATTTATTTACTTCCGTATGATTTTGTCACTGACTAATATACTATGCGAATTATTTGAACTCAACCACTAATTAATTAACTTAATAGAATTTTGATGTCAAGTATAATAGCATAGGTTTGGGGCACTTTATTCTTATTTAAAGTTATAATATATCCTTTAACAATAGCCCACTTACCCTGTTGAACAAATCCGATACCTAGGACAAACGACTAGAAATCACTCGATATTTTTGACTACTGCAGCACTTACTAGACAAACGCTCTAAACTTCCAACTATTTACAAAAGACTCATATATATTACTATAATAAGGCCTATTCGGACTTATGGGATCGAGTTTTGGGACTCTACTAAACCATCAAATTCCTCTCTTCTCCAATCCCTACAATCCAAAATACTTCGTAAAATCCTCAATGCTCCCTACTTTGTCACAAATAAAATCATCCATAACGACCTCAATGTACCATATGTTTCCAATTTAGCTCTAATCCAGTTACCTATTCTTCCATAATAAACATCTGAACCATCCGAACCCTTTTGTTTCCAACCTTGCTTCCTCTTCTATTCCTGATAACCCTCCGAGGCCTCTGAAAAGAAGATGACCTCGGTACCTTCTAATATAGAAATATAATTGGAGTGCTACCAGTGGGTAGTTTCTCTTCATGTTACTTATTTCATATTTACTTGTTGTATTTATCATTTAATACAGTTGTAAATTTCAAAATTAAAAAAAAAATATATTTATTTTATTTGTATTTGCCTCTACTCTAGAGAGGGTCATTGGCATTGATTCTTAATTTTTATATTCTGTTGTAATATTTAGTTTAAATTAAATATGGAAAGAGAATAAATAAATTATAAAACGAAATTAACTATAAATAAGTTAGTATCTATAGATACTATCTAATTATGTATAGTGTAATAAATATAATTATGGTTTTAATAATAATCCTTGTAATTAATACTTTTCCTCAAATAACTGTGTTTTTATGTTTGATAGAAATATTGGTTATAGAAATACTTTTCTTCAACTTAGCAGAGGATATAGGGCAAAGGGTTCAATGCCTACGAAAGGTTTCTTGCCTAAATATAGAATTGATCTTATTAGCAATGCAAGCCAATCACCAGAATTGACAGTGAGGTCCTAGAAAGCAAATTTCTGGACGGAATTCTGAATTTCACTACAGTTTGTATGTCTTGCTAAATCCAAAATAAATACTTCAATAAAAATTTACTGACATATCTAAAGCAGTTATTTTCTAATTTCCTATGATTGTTGGAAGCTTTTGGTCATAATCCTGGGTAGTTTTTAAAATGGTTAGATAGTTAAAAAAAAAAGTGAATTAAAAGGATAGCATTATTTTAAGATAGATTATTTAATTACCAGTTAACAAAATAAAAATTAATTTTTTTATAATCAACCAGTTGGAAAGTTCCTTTCATATAAAATATAAAAATATTTAGCTGCTCTAACACTTAAAAAGTTAACTAAAAATATTTTTAGGCTAATTTCCTATCCTTAAATAACCTTACTTAAAAATCTATACATTTTCATCTCGATATTCACACCTTTCGCACTTAACGATAGACAGACTTTAGTACTAGAAATGCAACTTTTAAAAAAGGTACAAATATGTGCCACTTTTATTTTAATTTGTAGTATCAACTTTTTTTTTTGGCCTTCCCCTTCTTCGCCTTTTAGGCTCTATACGGGGTTTTTGCAGGCCAGGAGGTGATGGCGGGGGAATTTAAAATCCCTTCCGCTACCGGGACGCGAACTCATACTTTACTGGTTATCTGGTTGCCGGGCAACTCGCGGTGCTGTGCACACGCGTTAGTCTATTTGTCCAACCCGCCCTCCTTGTAGTATCATGATTTTCTAATTTTTAAAGAAAAGGCAATGGAGTTAAAAGAAATGTTGTTTTTGTCTAAAATGAAAATTAGAAACATAAATATATCACATTTGAATTGAGCGAATTATCTGTAATAGCGTAGGTTATTAATGCTTTAAGACATCAAAGGCAAGTAATAAAATGGAGTGACATTAGTGATAATAAATTTTAAAAAACAAAACATTAAACGGACAGATTATACATTAAACTCATAAATAAACAAGACTGAAAATGTCACATTTCTTTTAGGTGCCTACAAATAAACATCGTTAAATTCCAAAAATATTATTAATAATAAAACACAAAAAAGCAGAAACTAAAAATAAAACTAGACTATTTATTGAATTTTATTTTATACAAAAGTAAGATCGAAAGAGTTCCAGAAAATTAGTAGGACATCTCTTCAATTAATATTATCTTTAAAAAACAGAAAGAACAAAAGTAGAATGTTAATTAATAAAAATAGTGTGAATGTAATCTCTGAACACTATAATAAATGTCCTTGAGACAGATTGCAAAAGTTTTCAATATTCAATCAATAAAATAAAAAGTTAATAAAAATTGTTTATCCCACTAAAATCTAAATATATAAGTTGTCCAGTAACTAGAAGGAATTATGTAAACTGGTAATAGTATACCTCCAGAGCAACAATTATTTATATATATATATATATATATATATATATATATATATATATATATATATATATATATATATATATATATATAGTCCGAAACAATAGTCCGATTTTTGGTAGAAAAGTAGAAAAGAAATTTTTGTTTATTTTAAAAGTAAGTCACGTTTTTTGTTAGTTAGGAGGTGATAAATGAAAATATTAGTAAATAAGGCAATTCAAAATTAATTCATTGTAAATTAGATGAACTTTACTTTAAATAAAAATAGAGTTTGTCATAGTTAAAACAATTTAAAGACGACTTTTAAGCAGCTAAAATGTCAAATTCTGTTTTACATAAATCATAACTTATTATTATATCATATATAATTATATAATAAATTTAATAAATCATTGATTATTCGCGATTCTTTTTTCTTATGACCCTCTAATTAACTGCATTACTTGTTTATTGATAAATATTACAATCTGTCTCAATAAAGGACATTTAGACTTATTTGTTAAAAAAAAAGCTTTAAGGTCAAATTTATTTTTAAAATAGCTATAGAATAAACAAAGATATACACCTCAGTAGTGTAAAAATATGATGTGATTTAATATTCTGTCGCCCCAAAGTACCTTTGCACGTAGCAAAAATAACGACAATAATTTATAAAACTTAAATTTATTATTTATTTCAATGGCCTAGGAATTCTTGCAGTACATCAATCTCAAAAAATCTTTTAGTTTATATTTAAAATAATACAAAAACTTTTTTCACAGATTTCTATCACGATAATTGATCCATATCGCATGAAATGATCAATAAAATGCTCTTAGTCCTAGTATTTCCATTTTCATGAAAAAATCAAACATTAACAGAAAGAAAACACTATAATAAAAAATCATCAGATCTATCGGGATTTTACTTTATTAATTTATAAAAAGGTTTTTCTTACACGATGTAACTGTAAGGACTTACAACTGAGGGAGAGGTGCTTGGATATCCTAGAATCCTACTTTTTCTTCCACGAGTGAGAGGAGGGCTTCGCTCGAAAGTTCTTCTGAGTGAATACATTTTGTATAAAAGTATGCTTGTATTTAAGTAGTTGTTTTGTTTACTTATATATTTGAAATGAAAACTTCATTAGGCGCTTTTTGCAATTTTTTGTGAAGAGTGAATTAGATCTAGCCGTTAGATTTTCGATGTATAACGCTCGGATAAAGTCGGCTGGAGTCGAATAATTGAAGTATTTTGCATATCGATTAAAATATCTCGAAAAGTAAAAATCGGACATATTGTTAGGAAGAGAAATGTTCACTATTTCATCCTCTTTGTTATGAGCTACTATCCAAAATTGTATCTTAACACGACGCCGTGTTAGAGAGGAGAAAAGGGAAAAAATAGTGTCAAAAACTAAATTATAAGAAGTTTTATTGAATATATGGATTAAAATATCTCAGAAATTAAAATTCGGACCTGCATACTGTAAGCAAGAGAAATTTTCAGCATTTCATCCTCTTTGTAATGAGCTATTATTTATAATTTATATTTCATATTATTAATCTTGCCTTCTTGATGGTTATTAATCTTTCACTTCTATCGTATGGTCTAAAGGACACACCTTCGTTATTTTATTTTAGTATTATTATATTTTTTCTGTAGTTTTATTTAATTTATTTCTGAAGAGACTAATAGTTGGGGTGATCAGTCAAATAAGAAGTCAAAAATAAATGATAATATTTATTTTGACATTTGCCGACGTTTTAATTACGTTGACATTGCCTGACATTGGCCTGACCTGAAGTTCAGGCCTTCATCGGGGCTACGTTGTCTCTACATCTTGGTAGACTTTACAATATCTCAATTTCCTATCTAACTATTCTAGTAGCAATATCTTAATTTTACTATTTATTTTCATTTCTTATATAACTTCATATTCCTTTTTTCTGTTTTACATTTTATTCTAAGATTCCCATTTTAATACTTATGTCACTTTTTCTGATTATGTTTACTTCATCATTCCACACTTTGTAATGGTTATTATTATTTATCTCTTAGTTCTTACTATTGTCATTATTCTAACAACTGCATTTTACTTTTTTTTTTTTTAACTACACTACTTATGTTTCTCATACCTTGTTATCTGGTTCTTTTCTTAGACCTGATGAAGGCCTGAACTTCAGGTCGAAACGTCGGAAAATGTCAAAATAAATATTATTATTTATTTTTGCCTTCTTATTTGACTGATCACCTCAACTATTCTTCTCTTCATTATTCACGACAGTCAACCATTAACCCTCAATTATTAATTTATTTCTGTTCATTGTACATAGAGTGCGTATGAGCTACAATATCATTCAATATTATCAATGTCCTTTATTGTGATAAAATGTAATATATATATATATATATATATATATATATATATATATATATATATATATATATATAAAATATTAAATTAATTAATTTGATTAATAGAATGATACAAATGAGAATTAGAATGCTGGGGAATGAGTAACAATCAAACACTGACTGTTTAAGTCGGCATAATTCTTTCACTGACTGTTATGAATGTGTAATTTGTAATTCATGAGGAAACATTGATCCCAACTTAGCGCCGTCTTGTCGAGAACTCCAACCACCATCTGTTTCCTCCATTTTCTTTTATTTATCTATTCGCCCTCAATATGGGTCCCTTTAGAACCCAATTAATTTTAACGCTGATCTTACAAAACAATTAAAAAAATGCAAAACAATTATGAAACATGCACTAGTGAGTATCCTTATTTTTGAGTTACAAATATTTTTGTTAGTTTTCTTCATTATTTAACAATCAGTGGAATCAGTTAACATCATGTTCGGAAAATAAGTTTTTGATACCTTAGAAGCTCATAAAATACTAACCGAACTATTTAATAAAAGGTTTTCAAACAAAAAAAAAATAATACGTAAGCAATGAGTTGATAATTTATATATATGTATTAACAACAATTCTCACAAAACATCAAGATACTACAAAGGTCTCACAAACTTTATATCACTTACTTAAATTACAAAAATGGTTCAAATCCCAAAAAAAAATCAACTAAATCATGATAAATCCAAACATATAATATCTACTCTTCGAAAAAATATATGCCCTCCAGTTTACATTGACAACAACCGAATCCCATTGACAGATACGGTACTTTATCATGGACTTATCTTCGACAGAAGGATGACGTGGGGCCCGCATGTAAAGATGTAACGGAAGACATTGACAAACGACCCAAATTACTTCACACATTTTTTTTTTTTCAATTATTCAAAACCGAAACTGAGACAGAAATTGAATACATGTACATGATCACTTAAACCAAAATAGACTTACCCGGCGCAGATAAACGGTATCGCCAAAAAGACTTATCTACAAAAACTTCAAATCTTTCACTCAAAATTATTAAGACTCGTAACAAAAGCTCCTCAGTACGTGACTAAAAATACTCTATATACTCTACGACCTGCTGACAGTTTACCAACACATAATGACTCTTTACCAACAATTTTATACAATATTAAACGTACAACAGTTTGATAAGAGACATGGCTACAGCTGACATACCCCTGAATATGAGGAAAAGACTAACAACATGCTGGATTGGAGATCTCCTTCCTTAAACAACCAAAATGATTGGATCAGGCCAGAGAAGAGGAACTGCCGGTAAGACCGACATACCAACATTTTCTGTATAGCCAACTCATTTTCTGATAATAAACATATTTAGAGTGCTACCAATATGTAGTTTCTCAACAAGCGTTTTCATGTGATTGTATTGTTACCACATTTACTGGCACTGTGTGAACATTTACTGGATGTATTTTTAATTTATACAGTTGTAAATCTCAAGAATAAATAAAAAAAACATACCGTTGACAGGTGAAAATAAACAGTAAAAGATAACAAAAAAAAAGTAAATGTGACCTACACTTTTATATAAATATAAGAAATTAAAATATTTATCGAAAAAAACTCAGTTTATAAAATGATAAAGAAATAAATTAAACTAATTATAAACGTTTAACGAATGTAAACAAGCCTTTTCCGGGAATCAAGGAACTATGTTATTTTTTCCTCTAAATCTTGAATTATTTTAAGAAACAAAGATCGTGATTGACAAAATATTAATTTAAGAACAGTCATTTGTTCAAACATTATTAAAACAACAAAATTTAAGACTGCTAATCGACTAATATAAGACCTTCTTGCGACAACCGCCCGCTCATTCTCAATGCATACTGACTCGCGAATCGCATTCTTGGATCTTTTGGTGTCTCACTAGCCAGGGAAATTAGAAAGCTTTGACAGTAAATCTTGTTTTAGGATCTATAGCGATAGTACTTCAACTCAATAATACTCAGCCTCCAATGTTTCCTAATCCCAATAACACGGCTGAGAAGAAAGCGCTGGGATCTCCTTAAGGGTTTCTCTTCGTAGATTGGAGACAAACTTGGTTTTACATTTATAGAATGTTAATTTAATTTTAATTTTGTTCATTTTTTTTCAAGCAGCTTGGAATTCCACGTCTATTGGTGGCTTTTCAACAGAAATTATACTATTGATCTAACTAATAAGATATTTTTATTATCTTGAGATACGTTTATTATATTTCATTATTTTATATTGCTTATTTCGATATATTCATTTTATTTACATTTTCTGTAAGTGCGAATAAAGTCATTAATAAGTAAAACAGCAATGATTATTGGATAAGCATATAAAAAATAAATTTTAAACGACAATAACAATGTAGTATAACTTAAAAAATGGTAATAAATGCCAGAACATAATCATAAGACATGACAAGGTCATGTGATAAATTATTAAGAAAAAAAAACAATTTCGTAGAAGATATAATTCTAATAGCAAAATGAAAAAAATACGGCTTTCGTAGACCTTGTTCTTGCTTTATAATAATTTATCACAAAAAAATGATAAAAAAATTATCATAAACATTTCTTAAGGTTCATAATCGGTTTATGAATAATTCTATATTTAGTCATTTTTAAGTTTTATAGAACTTGAATTTAAGGTCAGCCTTAAGGTTTCATAATTTTAATGAAATAAAATTAAGATGTTTGCATGGATTTAATTCACTCTCTTGTGCTCTCTAGATACGACACAGATGTGGGCATCTAGTTCAGGAGGTAGCCAAGTGGGAAATTCGCAGCGGACGCTTTCGAATCGACACAGGCAATGTGTAAAATGTTCTTGTAAATCAGTTACTTGTTCAATTAAAATTTAATATTCAATAGGGATCTAAATATAAATGAAATGTTTTCGTAAATTGTTAAGTTTATAAAAAGATGCATTTCGATGCCTCAGTTCAGAACTTAAAAACTCAAAAATCAAGGTTATGAGATAACTACGAGCCCAAATGTTTTGAACAAACTTAAACAAATCAAATGAAATATTTCATTGTAAAACATCAACGTTTACACTGATGCTGAAGGCATTTTGAAATGGTGCAGCTTTGTACAAAGGTCTATAAAATTATCTATTATTATAAAAAATTAAAATAATTTTAATGTTATTGTATATTATTACATTATAACAATTAAATTATGTAGTTTTATAAAATTTGGTTGTACAATAGGAAGAAGAGATTACTAGCCAATTTAAATGCGTAAACTGTAAAGTTGTGTTGTCTTGCGTTATATACAAATAGCGTATGTATATAATGAATATGTAATAAAGAAAACTAAATAGCTTATCAAAAATATTGCAATTAGAATCTATAAGTATTTATATCACATAATAAAGAAATTGCAACGAGCGGAGTACTGTGTATGACAGGTTTTGTAGCTACACACAGCTGGGGTTAGCAAAGAGGTTGTGTAAAATGGATTTGTCACTGCCGTTTACATTTGATCCTTTTTATTTCTTCCTTTCATGTATGGTTAAAATATGGTTTTGTTGATCATTAATTTTCTTTACTATTATTATGCAATAGTATTCCTCATACTAGTCAGTGACAAATCCATTAGTAATCTCTCACCAGCTGCAGTAGTTTTATCAGATATAATAGTTTGGCCATCGAGGCGTTTTCTTTCTTTACTTTCTTTACTAGTAAATTGAAATAATAAATTCCTATCGTTATCATTACGGCGACCATCTGAAATTTGTATTTGGGCTTTTCTATTTGGACATTGGATCTGGTAATAAAGTTATTGAAGGAAGATTCAATTATTTTATTTTCATCCCATAATCACTTAAAAATAATCGAGACTAAAGTTACTTTCATTAGAGTCAGAAATATAATATAAACATATATAGAAAATTATAGCTATGAATAGGATCACACGTAAAAGATATGTAGCTAAAAATATGCAGTATTACTAAAATCAATTTATATTTTTGATGAGAACAATGAAGTAATCAAAGTTGACACGAAATTCATTCCACCAAATCTACAATTCAAACATCGGGTTTTACATAAAGAAACGAAATAGTCAAACAAACACATAGTTGTCAAAGATTTCCGAATATATAAAAAGTTATATTGACATTCCTCATATGTATTGCATTCGCATAAAATGTCAGAAATTATGCTAAAATTTCGAAAATCTACACAAAGACAAAAAAGAAACTCGGTCTATAGAATTTTCTTTTTTTGTGATAGAGAAAATAAAGAGGTCAAAATGATCATTTAAATATTATTCCATAGACGAAAAAAAAAATACAATCAATTAGGATAAAAGTTAATTATCATTCCAATATTTCACTTTTTTATTATATATGATTGGTTATGCATTGCATTCCTGTAAATGTTTACTTATTTTAATATTTCTGTAGTATTAAAAATTTTCTTACAAAATGTCATTGAATTTAGTTTTAAAATAAAAATCTTAATTTAAGAACAATACCTTTTTTTTTTAGAAAAGAGATTAGTTGGATAATAACTTAGGTGCTAACTGATTAGTTCTTAGCTATATGCACCCAATTAATTTTGAAAAATATACAATAATTATTTAAAAACACTACGCCGAAAAATAATTGTATATGTGTTTAATAGGATTTCAAATACACCGACTTTATTATGTGGATGGTTTAACTGAACAAGATAACTGGACTTCCTATGACTCAGCTGATTCGTATCAGATCGTTGGCTGGGATGGAGCAAGAACGAGTGAGATAAGTATTTAATGAATATGTCATTTAATAATGCTTATTATTGATATAAAACATTATTGTAAAGTAAGGCATATTTTACCTGCACAGTCCAAAATACTCCGAATAATCACAAATGCACCCTGGTATATTTCAAATCACACCATACACATGAATATACTAACAGTAAAATTCTATATACCTAACAAATACACCACATTTCACACATCAACTGTTAATCACAATAATCCACTTGTCCTCTCTCTTTCTTCCTCTCTGTTACCTGGGCAGTCTAAAAGGAGACTAAAAGTCAGTGCCCCCTAGATCTGCTCACAATATAAATAATTTTCAAGAAATACTTGAGAGAACGAAACGGCAGCACATTTGTTAAATACATTGCAACGCAGATGCAAATATAATGTAAAATAAAATTAAAAAATAAAATTTAAATATCAAAATTGTAAATTAAATTTAGCATGTACAAACAAAATAAAATTCTTATTTAAAATATTGTAAAATATGATTTTTTTAAAATTTTAGTAAACTTAAATTTTCTCAATCTTTGATATAAACTTGTTTTGATATTAACCAAAATATATATAATTATTTCCACTAGTAAAGTATATATTTAAAACAGCTTGTATTATTTTACAATAAGAATCTTTTTATTAACTCGCAAGACATAATTTTTTTTTCATTTTTGAACAAGATAAAGGATTCAATAAAAGGGAATCCTACTTCCAAAATATCAAGTTGCACAACAAACGTAAAAAATAAAGATAAATGTTTTTTAATTGAGAACATAAATTGACTTATGAACATCGATCAAACAAGAAAGATCGTTCATGTTTTTTTTCATTACTGTCACATAATAAACAATTTTATTTCTTACGCATCCTCTTAAAATTGAGTAAGAAAATACTAAAGGTCATTAAAAACATGTTCAATAAAAAAATAAGTCTGAGACAAGTTAAAATTCGACCTTTAAGAACTGGATTATAATTTGTGCCGCTCTTAACTTAAGAGAAAGAGTTTTGTGGTGCTCCCACTACGCGTTTGACCACCACAGCCTCAAACCCAATAAATGTAAAATTGAATACGTATCATATTATACTACATTCGATAAAATAAATAATAAAAAAATGACATATAAAATGATTTAAAGAAAACATAACAAAATTATTTATTATTATTTTATGAGGATTATCAAAAATATAAATATTAGATTGATTAGAAGGAATATGGACGAGAATTCATCACTATAAAAAAGTAAATAAAACATATAAGTTTTTTAAGGGCGGAAATGCATGTGATAATTAGAATAATTTATTCAGAATCAGAAAATCAAAATTAATATTATTACTGTGTTTAAAACAACTTAAGATCTAATCAAGATCTATGTTTCCTAATTATAAAAGCATGTGTCAAGTAATTATCTCTTAATTTAATATTATGATTATAAATTAAAATGTGGATAATAAAATAAAATGTTAGCTGAACATAAGCTTTTCTTAAAGTATAGTGAGGGCTCTGAAACATTATTTACAATATTAATACAAAAACTGTATACTTTATTTAATAATTTATACAAAAATCAACAACAATTATTTTTATAGTTCATACTAATTGTGAGATAAAATTTCTGAAATATCGTCACATTCAGTCTCACAAGCTTGCATTTTACAATTTAGATACAAATTAACTTTTTGATACAATTAAAGATATACACAAATTATTTAGTACTAATTAAATTTTTTAATTAAAATTCCATTTAATTAATGAAATCAATTAAATTTATTTAGAAAATCAAAACTAATTTCGCTAAAACTAATAAGGTAATAGTGGTTTCATAAAAGGTTTATAGATCGTAGATTAGTATGGTAATCTATGGCAAAATTACGTAAGTACGGTAATTGCTTTTATGTTTTTATTTTCATTATTTTCAAATTTTATGAGTGTTATACTAATTTTCCATTAATTTATTTGTTATTTTCCCGATATACGTTTTCTAAATCGGTGTTGAATTTTATTTTTCGTGCTTATGTAATATGCCTTTTTTTCACATAAAAAGGATAATTAAAATAGATTAACCACATCAAGTAAAATCCAACAAATTTGAAAGGAAAATTTTTATTTATCTCAGATCGCTCTTGGAGGCATTAAGGATATAATCCGACTTCAAAGTAATTAAATTTACTCGCATGGGCATTTCGTTTGCGTTCGGTTAATTAATGATGTAAAATAATAATTAACGAATTACGTTACTCAAATGAAAAGATTTAATGTTTTTTTAAAAAGTTTTATCCTGCTTGAAGGCAAACTAGTCGTTATTATTGCAATTTTTATATAGTAAGGACTGATGAGGTCTTTCTTTATAATATATTATGAACGTTCCACACATTATTATAAAAATATCCTCATTACATATAAAACTAGAGTGGTTAGATTTATCTCATACGAATCTAGCACACCGTAGACGCCAGACAAATCAATTGCTGTTTTTACACAATGTGTTTGTATACTCTGTTGTTAATCCTAACATTATAATTGCAATAGTTTAAGAACATTGTGTTGAATCCTTAAAATTGTAAGTAACAATTTTATCTACTTAAGATAGCCCTATGCGGTATTAAAGGAATAATCCTACGAAGGAAACACCTTTTATTGTTAAACTTAAAATAAAATGTGTGGATATTGAGGAAGTGATTGGAATAAACCTAAAATTAATGCAATTTTCTCATTTTGATGAGTGATGAGCATTCAATTTGCGCTTACTCTATCCATTAATAATTTAAAATAATAATCAGAGATGTCACTCAGGTAAGAAGGTTTAATAACATTGTCTTAGTGAATTTTAAGTTTAAGAAATGCCAATATTCTTCCTGAACCCACGTATATTGCATGGTTTCCTAGAATTTAAATAACAAAAACATTTTCATGTAAAAATATATATTTAGATGTAATAAATAAAGTTTAGAAAATTGTTACTTTAAAAATGAGACCTGAGGATAGTCAGAGGATATTATGAAGAATATAAATTATTCATAATATATAACTTTTAACGTTATTTTTCGTAAAAAAATAATAACCGTAATAACTCACTCTTTCATGATGAATGAAGACAGCAGTAGAAGACAGAATGAAACCAAACGAAGAAGTTCTCACTGGTTAACTAACTTAAGATATAGGTGGTTGGATATTAGATATAGATACTAGATACTAGATACTGATACACACTAGAAGCGAAGCTGACAGATACCCACTGAACGATTACAGAGGGCGGACTGCGGCGCTGAGAGCAGATGATACCCCCACTCCTCCAGGTCGAATCGGTGGTGGGGGGAACGTTATCATTGCTATCTCTCCTCTGTCACAGTTCGTCCACGAAGTAAGCAACAGTCGGAAGGGGTTCGTTAAGTCTTGCTTGACACTTATGGTGGATACAATGGGGTTGATGATGAGGAGGAAATGGCAGAATGCTAAGGTGACCTCACCGAAACGGGATAACTGGATCGATAGCTTTGACTAAGTCGCTCCCCAACTTTCAGCTCATTGGAGCACACGATTATAAACAACAGCGTTTGTTCTCTTTCCACTTCTGGAGAATCAAACCTAGATTAAATTTAACACTTTAGTTCTGTTAATGTAAGATGTAAAACAACTGAGTGATACATTTAATTGATTTTTTTTTTAAATCTCTGTTATGATTACTATTTATGGAGTGTAGTCCAAACTACAAACCCCTTTTTATGATATTATTAACATCCGCCGAAAACTTCGTGATTGGTTTCATCTTATCCTGAAATACAAATTAAACTACGAAAATGCTCACAAATAGGACGTTTATATTAATTTTATTAAATAAAATAATTTAATGAGATTGTAGCACCAACTATGAGGCATTTAATGCTAAATTGATGAGGAAGATAAGGCTCTATATTTTAACAGAAAGCAACTTCCCTTAACTGATTTCTTAACGAAACTACCCTTTAAAAGCATTGTATGCCGGTGGAAAGAAGCTGTGGGTCCATCCCACTTCTCCTTGAGTGGACGTCAAGAAGCAGTACCTGGAAGGCAGCCGATCAGGACCCGCGAAGAAAATGAAATTACAGATAAAAATGTAATAGGTATGTCGTAAGTGTGTACAATGTAAAGTAGAGAGGCAAGTATTGAACCTTCGGAAACTCCTGCTAAGATTGGACAAATTGAAGACATTCCCGAGCCCTGTTGAACGGAAAAAAATCTGTCGAAGAGGAAAGATTGAAGGATAGACATTAAGTGCCAGATTCTATCGAACGGCTAAGCAACATCGAAAAATACTCCAATAGCGTATAGTTATTGTTCTAAAGTTCCAGCAATGTAGTCAATAATTCTGTGTAATTGATGTGTCGTCGAAAGGAATGTGCGAAAGCCAAACTGATGGTCAGGTATTGTCTGTCGGTCAGTCGATATGTCTACAAGTATTTTGTACATTATTTTTTCTAAAACTCGGAGCATATAGGAAGGAGGCCTGTGTGAAGGAGGTCTGTATATGTCTTAACCTGGTTTGTGAGTCATTTTAATGAGAGAGTATAAACCATTGTAATAAGAATTTCGAAGTCCTTATTATACTGTTGTAAATTGTTGTCAATGCACTGTTATAAATAATATTTAAACTCAAAATGGTCCTAAAGGGTTAAGTAAAAGACGTCAACAATAATATGGTTATAAAAGAAATGGGAAATAAATTGATCGATATCTTATACAAAAGATTGTTCTGTTCGGCATTGGTCCTATAAAGATCCTTACAACAAAATAAAAACTCCTCCATTCAAGTTTTCTGCGTTGGGGCTCGCCAATCACGGAGACTTTTCCAACAAACAAGCTATTACAACAAAAACTCCGTCCTCACTTCAATTTATAAATATATAGGAGCATGTCAGTTTAGCGATAATAGGATCTTTGAGTAAATTACAAGAGGTGTTCTTTATATACAAATATTATCTTTAAAAACTCGGATTTTAAGACTCCAAAAGACTACAGATCATTTTAAAAAGAACAGAAGTTTGTCCTTTCTAAATGGAACGGACAATCGCCAAAATTTGTAATGCATTCTACTTTAGAATAAAATAAAACAAACAATAAAACTGCTCCAGTTTTTAAAACAGCACTCTCTTGTGCAACGGGATTTTGTATTGGCTTAACAAATAAATTTATTTCTCCAAGGAAATTTTAGCTCCAACTGTGCCGGAACTAGCGGGAGGAGGGCAAACTAGAGTACAAAGGGGGCACGTTGTCAGGGAGGCAGAATTTAGAGAGTATGTTTTGGTTTAGCTGGAGTAAAAAATATTTCTTTTTTATTTTGGTTGTTTTAATCTTAATTCAGTTAATGAGACCAATTAAAATTATCGGCATTTTTTTTTTTTTTATAAATAAACTATCTTGTATACTGATATTAAATACCTTAAGATGGGTTACCTTTCAAACAGCGGATAAAATTTAGTTTTTAGTGATTCCGTGGTGGATACAGTATGTTGGTTTTGTCTGGACAAACGTGCTTTGCCGAGGCATGTACTACTATCTTGCGCCAGTTTGGGAACCTTAGTTCGCCACATTAGTTGTACAGTTAGGTTTTACTTATTTCCATTGTTTTTTTCGAAATTCTTGTTTTAATGAAACTTTCTCTTTTGCCAACAAGAGTTGTATGCCGCAAGGTAGTATCATTATTTGACGGATTAGGGTGTCCAGCCTAAATTCTTTAAACATACATATACGCTGTTAACACTAAATAAAGTCGAAAGGACGATGAATGAGAGACACCTATTAGGTTTTTTCCGTGTTAAGCAAGTCCTAGAAAACAGGCAAAACGGAGTTGTATTCTATTCTATCAGAGCTGCTGTATTCTATATTCATCAAATTAGGTTATTAATGACAATATTCTTTTTTAATTTATTTGTCGGCTGTGTTCATTGTTTTACATATATATATATATATATATATATATATATATATATATATATATATATATATATATATATATATATATATACACCATAACCATAAATCAATCGTGTTAAAAAACAAATTGTTTTAGATACCTAAATTGAAAGTGAATACTTTATTTTTTAATTAATTTATTGATATTTACAACTGTATATATATCGTCGATAAAAAATGAAAATTATCGAATATGAAAATAAGAAAAAAATTCCTATCCTGCACTCTAGATATTGTAAATGTAATTAAATATTTTTAAAGACCGAATACAAAATCTTCAAACATTCATAAAGCAAGATATTAGAGTGGAAATTAAAACAACCTCGTTGTTTGGGTTGAATTGATAATGATATCAAAATAGCGATTTGTTGCGACGGTATATACATCAAGTTAATCTGCTTAAGTAATATAAAACACAATAAGAATCTGAGAAGACGATACCCATTAGTAGCAAAATTTAAATAGAAATCCTCACAGAATCAATATGTCAGTAGCATAAAATACATAGAAACAGATGTGGAAATTATAATTATGATGAAATCTTTCAGGACGCCTGCCGCTTTTTTAATCGTAGACTCACCGAACTCAAATCATGTTCCTTTTAATGGAGATTGACGAATCGTGTTTTTTATTTTTTTCATATAATCCAGAAACGAATCCATGCCCTGGAAATGACAAATTTCCCCGAGAATCGAAAAAGCTAATGATTATTGTTTTATTCGAAATTTATGAAATTGTTTAACTTGCTGAATGAGAAAGCGGCAAACGTTCTGATGGACTTTCAGAACTGTTTCAGACAATGAAAGATTCGCATGGAGCGCTTAAGGGATAAAGAGGTGTATGTGGAAACGATAAAATATATATGAAATCAAAATAAATTATTTTACAGATTCAATCAGGTTATTTAATAACATTTTATAAAGGTACTTTATATATCCAAGTAATGCATATACAATAATTATTTTCATTGATGTCTGAAAATAATTATAAAAATAATAAAATAGATGTAACTAGATTATAATAAAGTTAACGGTAAAATTTATTTTTATGAAGATATGGTATTTTTATAACTGATGATATTTGCATACTTATCTAACTGTATTTAACACCTCTTCAAGATGTAATCTGTTATTTAAATTTTCTTAAATTTAGTCGAAGAGATATTGACAGAAAATATTGGAGAAAAGAACCGTTCAGCGAAATCCGATTTAAAATCCATTTTCTTTGCCGCCTCCGTGCCCTCGAGGGCTGGACCATTTTCAATTTCAGCTTAAAAGTTTTATCAGGACAATCTTTATAAATCATAATTTTCTGAAGGACGTAGCAAACGAACCGACATATAATACAGCGTAGATTCTAAGACGAAGATTTCACAACCCATTTCGTCCTAGAAAATAGGTGGGGTGGGAAATCAATATTTTATTATCCAGATACAGTCCCTCTCATATTTCAGTGTCGCTGTGATAGTTTCCTGTCAGATCAAATCTTTTCATTTCATCAAATGGAGTTTAAAAGTTAATGAAACAATTCAATAAAATTAAACATGGTAATGAAGTATCGCCCTGTGCAATTATATTATAATAATGTTCCAAATAATAAATAAACGTTGAAACTCAAACATTATTCATTGAACACATAATTTATTGTCATTATTTCAGGGATTTCGAGATTTAAAATCTACATCACGCAGAAAATAGTTTATACGTTCAGTGCTAACCATCAGGTAAAAAAAAAAATAAATAAATAAACAATTTTTGTCTTTATATTTTTATCCTTAATTTTCATAAACTTGACAATATTGTTATCATCAAGAAAAGATTCATTTTAGGCATAAGCAAGAATATTACCCAGCAGCATAATTTCCAGGATTTGGTTTACTTCCTTAATTCAAGATAGGAGATCTCTCAGACAGCTCTTCTTCAGTCGCTTCCAATAGATCCGTTGTGATGTTCGTGTAGGTTTTTATGAAGTCGGGAGTAGAGAGTATCTGTGCGTTGGTAGATAGTTGGTTCTCGTAAGTCGGGATGTAATGTTTTGTTGTTTACGTCCCAGGAAGCTGCTAAAAATTTCCAGGGAGTCTTAAAATTTTGGATTGAAATTATTGCAGTTTTTGTAAGTGCGGCTTATTTGCAGGACCGTTAATCTGTGAGGCGAATGTCCATATCGAATCGTGTAGGTAAATTTAGGTATTTATTTTCTGTTTGATTTTCAATTTTGATTTGTTAGCACCTCATCATCAAGAAAATCAGACCAAACATAAAAAAGCAGAACGGATCTAAAAGGTTACGACTGAACCGCAGGAAACGGATTTTACGTAAAAGAACATGGAAGACATAAGGATTAAATGGTGAACAACCTCCATCCCAATGATACTATGAGGCTGAAATCGTATAGGAATGTGATGAGGATGGAAGAGGAAATATGGCCTAAGTGAATTAGGGATTGGAAATCAGAAATAAGACGGAAGAAAGGTCGCCCAAAGAGAAACTGGTACGAGGGTGCAAAGGAAGAACTAATGAACAGGGTCATGCGAGAAGAAGACTGAAAGGACAGAAGAATATGGTAAAACCATACCATACAACAAAAGACCAATGTTGTAAAGAGTTGTGTAACAAAAATTTTGTAATAAAATGAGTATTATATTTTCAGTTGATTATCCAGTCTTTCGTTTAATTTTGACGCGTGTGTCTCAGATGATCCTTCTGTCGAATCAATAGCCCGGGATAACGTTCGGTATCCGTCCGAGGAATTTGGTGACTGGCGATATAAACTGCGGTTTTTGGTGTAGAGAAAAACATGAAGTAGGACTTTTGTGATCCAATCCGTGTTTTATTCTTACCAATAGTGAAGTATTAACCAACAAGATTGGAATATACATGCTGAAATGTTTGTTTTATAAATATAACGGTGTAATAATAAAAATTACAATTTATTTTATAACTTATTAAAAGTAACTATCAAATTATATTAAAATTTGGTCTTGTTATTTTAATTTTTTTTTTTAAACCAGAAATAGTGATCTTATCCAATTCCATATAAACGTAAATGTAAGGGACGGGACATGAGATGACAATGGTTGACCTACAAAAGCTAACAACCCAACTTCTTTTATAGAAGGATCAGAATAAAGGTCAACCATATCAGATACTTTATATGCGGCCTACATAACATTCAGTCTTCTTTGTAAATTGAGTGGTCGAGAGAAGAAGAAAAAATTACATACTACGATATAGGTACTTCTTGTTTTTTCTAGTTCTCCCATAGCATACAACGAAGATTGACTAGAAAAAAAGATAATTGGAATATAATCATTGGGTGTAATTAACAAAAAAAGTATAATTTCCGCGTAACTCGAGTATCGCATAATTACTGAATAAATATGAGACTGCCCACGCGGAATTTAAATGTCAGAAAATAGCTTTTTTATTCGCAGTTTTTTAATAATATATTTTCCTCACATATGTTGGAAGTAGAGGATATAGGGAATAAATAGTTTGGAAGGCTATTGGAACATACCCAAAATTAACTTTTAATAGGTTAGTATGTATGTGATGTAATATATCATATTTATACATCACTGATTTAGAAGAAAGCCGGCAAATATATTTTTTTTTTTAAATAGGATTTTCACTTCGGTGTAATTATAACCAACAAGATAATTATAATCCAGCAAAAGATAGAAACTTTCGAGACGTTCTTTTAATAAAATACAAAAATGATATCATATTTTTAAGTTCAATTACAATGGTAGAAGTACTATGCTTTTATTTATTAAATAACATGTTTTTATTGAACGTTTGAATGGCCCTGCGAGGCCGCAGTTCTCCATATATGATTCAGGCTTTTATTATTGTCATTAAAACTATAATAAAAGTAATATCAGACTAAAGTCGTATGTTGAGGGTCTTTCGTTTCATTATGACATGCATGCCATCCATCTATTTAAGTACAAGATAAAGCAAGGTGTCCGTTCCAGAAATTTGTTTGCAGTCAATACAAACTGGAAGACAGGTGTATCTTCGAAGAGTAAATGTTATATGCTTGGATTTATTTTGATTAAGTCGATTTTTCCATTTTTTGAACCAGTATTATAATTCAAGTGTGATTTTTTAAAATTAGTGAAGCTTCAGTCAGATCTTAATTTTTTGTGAGAATGATATCGTCAGCGAAATTAGATTTCAGCGTCTCATTGTTAACAGGAATTTCGCAAATTTATAAATTAGGGAGGCCGAATTTTTCCGTATCCTGGCGAACTGAGAAAAGTCTGTCGAAAAGGAAATATTGGAGGATAAGAAAGTATGTGTATAGTGGTAACAGTCTTAAGTTTATAGAAACGTCCAACTTTGTCAAACGCCTGAGTGACATTCAAAAATACACCAGTGGCATATAGTTTTTGTTCTTATGCTTTAGCAAGTCAGTAAATCTACTGATTGACGTATCGTCAAATGGAATGTGCTAATGCCGAAAGAATGGTCAAGTGTTATCTGTTAGTCAGTCAGGATGTAATAAGTCTTCTGTATATAAGATATGACTATGACTTTTTAAAAGATATGACTAAAAAACTTCTATATATTACTTTTTCATATACCTCAGAGCACTGGCTATCTACGAAGGGGAGTTCTCGTGCTGAAGACCTCCAAAAATAAAACACTAATATTTTTCTTTTCATTGGTCTATATTTGTTTTTGTGTGTGATCAATGCTAAATACTTAATCACAATATATTATCGTTTTAAATTACAATACGCATACAGCTACTAAATTTAAGTGTCAAGAAAAAATGTAATAAATTCATTTAAAAATTGATTATTGTACCAGTTCATGTTTGTTTTTTTTTGTCTTCAAGGATCCCTTAAACATGATTTCGTAGAGGTAGTTGTTTCTCTTTTTCTTCCAAAGTAATCCCGGTTCATAAAAAACAATAAAAGCTTTCCTTTCCAAAAAATTAAATCCTGGATCCTCTATTGCTTCAAAGTATATCGGGAGGTCGGTAGGACTACAGATTGGAATTTATAGCTTCGATTAATAATTTTGAGGATATATGGACCTATCTAAACCTAATACACAAACTGCTCGAGACATAATTTTTGTCAAATTGACTAACTCAATGTTTCTTCTTAAATTTAGATAAAACCTTTAGTTCTCACAGAGTTAAAATCGAACGAGGCACCCCAAATGGAATTGCCACAGAGCACAGCGGGCAGATGGATTGTCCTTCCACCCTGACCAATCCAATCAGACTTAACTAATTGTTTACCGCACTCCCTGGCCGAGACTAATGCGGGGGTATCCGACCCGAAGGCAAAGGGATCAACCTCATCTAGTCTCTGTCTCAGTTTAAACTTAGTTCATTGCCACCCGTTCCAGGAAACCTATTATCAAAGCTAATCATTACAGATGTCACAGACACCAGAAACTTAAAAATGCCTTGTTTTTTTTTTTTTTCAGTCAATGTTATTCGTATATAAATTACTATAGAGAAATTAAAAAAAAAAAAACACCATAAACAAGCATGAATTATGGGTACAAAATAAAAACGTTAGCGAAGCTTATCTTTATTTTTTAGTTACAAAAGCATAAAAGCTAAAAGTCATTTATATGTTTAAGAAGATCAATAATTTACGGTTGTAGATACGTTGAATTAGGAAAAAATCCTCCAACGAAATCAAGTCCAAAAATATATATTCTTTAATATTTATTTGTCATATATATATATATATATATATATATTGTAAGTTATATTGAGATTCGTTTCTAGAGTCCTTTGAAACGAATCTCAATATAACTTTTATGGCAAAGATCCGGGGGTGTTAGAGATTGCGAAGAATTAGCTCTCTTCAAAACAGTCGTGCCCGAAGAGAGGGAAAACAGCCAGGGCAGTAACTATTTTTCGATTGCTATGAAAATACGTATTTAATGGTTTTTCGAGGCGCGAAATATAAATCTCCACCTTGTTACTCGTTTAAAAAATATTTCGCTCTATCGATCGGTACAAATTGTTCCGATATCGCATTCATGCTATAGCTGTACACAAAGTTTTTATTTAGACCACCGTGAACAAACTAGAATTGGAGATGTAAATTTAAAAGTTTTGCTTTTTTTTTTTTTTTTATTCCTTATAAATGTGCTCTATCTAAAAGTTATTGATATGGTTTGGAAGAGCAATAACTCGGCTTTCCAACAGTTGTAGTAACTTTGAGATGGGATAAAATTCCTTTGAGTTATGAATGGTTTAGTAATTTCAAACTTTCCAATCAAAAATATTGCGACTTATGACTTAAACATTATAAGCATCTTGGTACGTGACAAACTTAACCTCACATATAGATCATCTGCTGATTGTTAACAGTTGTCGACAGGTGGAGATTAATATTCAAAGATTAAAAAAAAGAAAAAAAGGAATTTTAAAGGACGTTAAAAACGAATCTGAATATTTTTTCATGAGAAACATTTATTAAACCTACTTTACTGGAAGCGTTTTTTTTTTTTTAATTTATTATTCATTTGAATTCGTTTAATACAATGAGGAATAAGTTCAACAACAAATCAATTGATATATCATAACATAGAAATCCATGAAGTGCAAAGGCAGAAAACAATAGTATAAATAAAAAAGTTATAAAAAATATATCATTGAAATCAGCGAACTTAGTCTATAACCACTTCTTGTAATTCTAAAATAAGCTCATATCATAGTGAGTTTACACAGCTAGTCATAAAAAAACGGCGCACCTTAAAATTTGTTATTATTTCTTTCTAAACAAAAACAAAAATAGTAATTTTTATACCTAAATATAGTCTGACATATTCTTCTTGTAGAAGACCACAAATAAAGGATAAAATAAATGAAATTTATTTTATCATTTATTTATATTCATAAAAAGTCGTAATGTAAAATAAAGCAAATCAAAACTCTTTTAAACAAAAATAAAACGCGTATAATTCCATTTTAATTATGAAATCTGAATCTCTAGTACCTACTGTTGCCGCCCTTTTCCTGAATAACGGCCTGTACTCTAGTAGGTATAGTACGAATAAGGTGGTTACCCAATCTTGAATCTAATCCATTTCACATACTTGGAAGAATTCTGTTGTCGACGGATGGACGTCCCAAGCTGGTCCCAAAGATGCTCAATAGGATTAAAATCTGAGCTGTGTTCTGGTCACTCCAAGGTGCGGAAACCAACGTCGCCTAGTTAGTTCCGTACAATACATGCGATGTGCGGCCGTGTACTAGCCTGCATAAAAAAGTAAACGGGGCCGAGTTACATCACTATCTGACGTTCAATGCAGAAACGTACATCACTACGTTTCTGCATTGAACGTCACCCTTCGGAACACATGGAGGTCTGTCTTTACCTCTAACTTATTCCACCACAAACCATCACTCACCCTCCTCCGAACTGCACACTTCCCGCTATATTGCACTGATCTAATAGCTTTCTTCAAACTAGAACTCGTCCGTCAGCACACTAAAGGATATTCCAGGACTCGACAGAAAACAGAGCAGAGGCCAAAGCATCTGACCAGGCAGCTTGCTCACGATAAAAGTAAAGGTTGAATTCAGCAAGCAAATCAGGCCTCGTATCGCTGACTTCGGCCGTTCTTAATTAACACAGTAATCTGACCATAAACATTTATTGGTGCCTGAAAAAAATAATTCTTCACTTGGAATCAAGACGATATCATAAGGTAAATGTAGTAAAGCTTCTTCAGAAACTATAGGCGTACCACTATGACTCGAGGATGCTGGTTCTGTGAATCAAAACCATTTTACTCTCTTTGATGATACAACTGTTATTACTCCAGGCTCAAAAATATTTCTTTCATGTGAGCTTTATATGTAAAATTCAAGGTGCGTTGGTTTTATTGGCCACCAGAGCAGATGCCACAGAAATTAAAAACTTGAGACTACCTTGTTTTGATTTATTAAACTTAGTGATTAATTTTTAGTTTTGTTATTCCTCTTAAAAACTGCTACAGAGGAAATTAGTTTTAAAATAAAGCAGTCAGTTAATCGCCTCATCATCATCTTCATCTCTTTATCATCATCTTTATTACCACCTCATCGCCTCTTTATAACTGAAGCCTTGTTTACACGTTGATAGTTTTCTTTCGCGGTACTATTATCACGATAGTGAAACGTAATGCAAGCCGTAAACGTAACGTCACCCAATTAAGTTCTGAACAGATGATGAACAGATTAAGTTCTGAAACTATAAACACCTCCCCTAATCATTCAGTTAAATGAAAACATTAAATTAATATCTTTACCTACTACATCGTAATATCATAGAAACAGCATAAAATTAAGCATCCTTTATTCTGGTAATATTAACATTATCCCTCAGGAAACAAAATCCTCTCTACCTCCCGGTGTATAATGGAATGTAGGCATCACCTTCGTTTTCTTTTTTGAATAGAAAATAAACAGACCGAGAGAGAAGGAAAAAGTAGTTGGGGTTTTCAGAGTCTCATTAAATTAAAACTAAAATTAAAACCTCGTTAAGAGAAGAACTAACCACATTTTTGTTTTATAAACTCCACAGAGCTATTTTTAATTAAACTTTCCAAATTGGTGTCAGACATTAATTAATTTTTATTATTCACATTTCATAACTTTTTCTAAATAAAAAACAGTCAGCAGGCTGAGGTAGTAACCTCAAGCTCATCACATCATTAAAACACGATTAAATTATATACAATTAATTTGCAATCTTTCTAGACCCTTTTGATAAATTTTTGAAAGGATTGGAGTAACTTATGAAACTTTGATATAATGAACGTAGCTCAATTGAACATGGCGTTGTTCTCCAATACTTCTGGTTCCGCGCAGGTAGACCTTAAAATCATATGCGAGATCGGAAAATATGTATTAATCCAATTTATTTTTTACTTTTTATTCGATCTCCCTAATGCGCATATTTTCCGAAGTCTCACGATTAAAAAAAAAAACAGAATTTTTTCGATTTACCCTAATGTGACAGCTACGTTTCTGGTTCTCCGCTATTCTAAGGCGAGGAGAGAATGCCAGAACCAGCATTCATGCGTATTTACAGTATTTAATATATTTCTACAGAAAGCAGACGATCTTTTTAAAAGTAGACTATTTATTTATTTAGTTTATATGAATAAGAAAGGCTAGATACCATAGATACAAGATTGAGCTATAATTAATATCAGATTTCCTTTCAAAAAGTATCCTGTTACCAATTTTCTATACACTATACTATATGGTGGCATGTAGGAAAAAGCCTAAAAAAACATGTAATAACTAAAAAAAGTTCAATTTGTGGTTTAAGCATCATGAATAACTGATGTCTTTATTAATTTATAGATTGCCAAAACACAGATTTGCATGAGTAGATTTAGAATGAGTATCAATTACTTAGATGTTTGTGGGAATTGAGCTTCAGCTAATTCCTTCTGGTTTCTAATAATACTTTTTTTTTTTTTTTTTTTTTATTTTTTTTTTATTTCAATGGAATTTACAACTGTATTACATAGAGAATACAATAAGTAAATGAGAAATTTGTAACATGGCATGTACAACATGAAGAGAAACTACCCATTGGTAGAACTCAATCTAATAATACTAATATTCTATATTCTAGGCTGCTTCCTTCTTTTTCCCAAAGATCCCATTCTTTTTTCTTTGTTGGGTAATGTTTCAAAGTCCTCATATAACCCCTCCAACTAACTAGTGCATTGGATACTTTCCGAAGAACTCCCTGGAGAGACCTCTTCCAGACTCCATCTTCTTCTCCAAAAACTCCTTTCACTCCACCTCTTGTTTCAGCCAAAAATATGTTTATTTGGTTTTTCCTCCACTTCTTTTGAGGCTTTTCTTAGGATTATAAATGCGGTTCACCTCTTTTTGATCTTTGACATAAACAAAGTTTTATCTTTATGACACCTTAAGCGGATAATCGCCAAGAGTTATTTTACTGGCTCTCCATCTGCGACCAGATGATGTATTATAGTCCACCCAGAAAAGAGACTACGTCCGACCCGAGTTCATCAGCAATATTCTGTGTAGACAATATTTAAATTTTTCTTTACTGGACTGACTCTATTTATTCTTATTTCATGAAATATATTTCAATTCACACGTCAGCATCCTCGAGTCATAGTGGTACGCCTATAGTTTCCGAAGACACTTTACTACATTTACCTTATGATATCGACTCCAAGTGAGCATTTTTTTTTCAGGCACCAATAAATTTTTATAGTCACATGTAGCGATTTTCTTAGTTGTTGCAAATATTTTCCATAACTAGTAGGCCATATTACAGCATATTATCAAATCCCAAATTAATAATAAAATAAAATAATGCAACGTATCAAAAGATAAAAAAATCAATTGTTGTTTTATCAATAAATATAATTGAGAAAAGAAACAAAAATTAATTTAAATCTTCATTAATGTTTGGAACCAACATGCTTACAACTTTCAATAAGCTGTATCTTTGCTAACAATTGTCCAATTCGATGATTTTTTTTCCCTTATGTAGGGAATTCACTAATCATTTATATAATCATGGGCAGAACCTAGGGAAAAGTGTGCATTTTTTTAGTTATTCGCAAATAAATTTTGTTTTCTTTCATAACTTGTTTGCCTGAATTTTCGGGACGGTTGGAATATTTTGCCCGCCTGAAGGAGAAGGAAGCCTTCGAAATTAATGGCTCAGTCTTGAGATTTGGTAAAGAATTAACGATGATATGGCTTGCCGATCAAAAAAACCATCGATAAATAATATAAACTCCTCCTCTCTCGATCATAGCGACCTCAAGTCGACGACATGAGACTATCCCTATCCCGGATATAGGATACTATCAGGGTCTTGCTGTACGCATCAAAATCTTCAAGGTCCAATTTTTCCGTATCGATCTACAGACCTACCACCGTTCCAGTATCGAAGCCTAGCAAAATGTTTGTATCGACTTTATCTATTTTAGAAAGAAAAACAAAAGTGGAAAATACGATTCGCTAACCTCCCGTGAAATTCTGAATCCAACGGTACCCCATTCAAGGTATTTGAGCATGACAGGAGCTTATATTTGGTATAAAACCAATTTCGAGCCTTACTGTAATAATATATGTGGGGATGGGGATGGGGATAACTTTAAATACCGATAACTAGGTTATGTCTCGACTGTAAAATGTAAACCATTAATCACGTACTAGTTGGCCTGTGCGAATAATTCAAAAAGAATTACTGTGATGATTAGAATAATATATGTGGGGGATTTGAAAAAATACACAAAGTGTTGCTGTGTTGAGTGTTACGCACATAAATCAACATATGTATAGCTAAAAACTGAATCACTAACTAGCCCTTATGTTATCCTGTTCATAAGAAACAAAAATAATTAGCTTCTCGTAGTTTCATATCCGATTACTAGCCGAGAAAAGGCTGTGGATAAAACCCTATTATACTGCCTGCCCAACCAGAAGTAGAATGGACTGCTCACCAAGACCAATAAGCTCTACAGCTTCCAAAGCGCTGGCTGGAGCCAGGAACTGGAAGCAATTAGAGCCTGAATAAGGCAGGGTATTGACTGACCTAGCCTTCCTTAGGCTAACTAACACCTCTCATTAATCAACAGTCCAATACCAAGGGATTAAATGATCAAGTGAGGGTATGTTCCATTCATCTACACCAGGCTCCACTTGTTCAAAGGTGACTGATGTTAACTTCAATTCTCAATTTAGGGTTACTAAATAAATTAAAATATTTAACTAATAACACTAAGATTATTACCGTGTAAAATAAAATTAAAACAAATAGTCTCCATTAACCTGCCTTACACTGTAAAAAACTTAAACATGGATTGTCATAGTACACATTATATTGAGTATAACAGAAACATCTAATGCAAATGAAGAGAAAATCTTTACTTTTCTTATAACGAATGAAGACATCCTAACGTTCTCAAACTTTTCCCAGAGGTTAGGGTAGCTTCCAAATATATATCACCTGAACAACCTACGTTAATACTACATAAATATACATTTTCGGTTTCCATAAATGGTAATAATTAATTGTTTTAATTATTATGTTGTACCGTCTATAATTTGACTAATGTATAAAAATATATAAAAATATGTATAAAAATATATATTTCTTCTGAAAGTATGCTGGTAAGTCAATGCTGTGTGAGGCGCGTAATGCACATTTTTTTTTTCCTAAAAAATCCAACGTTTTGTGGGTATTTTAGAAACGTTTCAAATTATTATATGCAACACTATCTCAGTTTTGAAGCTCAGTGCAATGTTGAAAGGAAACCAAAATTGCGAATTATCAATGAATGACTAGAGGCATGCATGTCTGATATGTATACAAAAATATCAATATATTCTATAAGATAACAGAATAAATAGCCTGTTATGAGTTTTGACTATAGGAAATTTTGAGGAAAAAAAATGTGCGTTACTTGTCCCAGAGATTAGGGTAGCTTCCAAACATATATAACACCTGAGTAACCTACGTCAATACTATATATACTATATATAAATATACATTTTCGGTTTCCATAAATGGCAGCTCTGGAAATAATTAATTGTTTTAAATTATTATGTTGTACCGTCTATAATTTGTCTAATGTATAAAAATATATATTTCTTCTGAAAGTAAGGTGGTAAGTCAATGCTGTGTGCTACGCGTAACGCACATTTTTTTTCGTCAAAATTTCCTATAGTCAAAACTCATAATAGGCTATTTATTCTGTTATATTATAGAATATATTGATATTTTTGTATATATACTTCTAATAGACATGCATGCCTCTAGTCATTCATTGATAATTCACAATTTTGGTTTCCTTTCAACATTGCACTCAGCTTCAAAACTGAGATAGTAGTGCATATAATAATTTGAAACGTTTCTAAAATACCCACAAAACGTTGGATTTTTGAGGAAAAAAAAAATGTGCATTACGCGCCTCACACAGCATTGACTTACCAGCATACTTTCAGAAGAAATATATATTTTTATACATTAGGCAAATTATAGACGGTACAACATAGTAATTTAAAACAATTAATTATTACCAGAGCTGCCATTTATGGAAATCGAAAATGTATGTTTATACAGTATTAACGTAGGTTACTCAGGTGTTATATGTTTGGAAGCTACCCTAACCTCTGGGACGAGTTTGAGAACGTTGGGATGTCTTCATTGGCCGTTGCTTCTTTGCACCACCTTACAATCCATTATTTCTGCTTTGGTTAGTTCAAAATCTCTTTCATAGTTTATATTTATCTATTTCGTATTACTACTAACAATATGAGATGTTTATTTATTTCAAATATACAAAATAAAGTTAATTTAGAGGAAGTTATTTTGATAGCTGCCTGAATGTTTCATATAAACGATGTTCCTGTATAATGTGTAAGTGTAAGGAAATATTTATAGGACTGATAGAAAATATCAAGAGCTGTACATATGTTCCCATAAATAACGGGCCGATTTTCAGCAGGGAAGTGGAAAATAAAATTATTGTGGTTTTTTAAGCAAGTCACGTTTTTGTTGAACAGGAAGCGATAAGTAAAAAAAATATTTAATTTAATTAATTAACAATTCTTTACTATAAACCAAACAAAATTTACTTTAAAGAAATATGGAGCTTGCCATTGTTAAAACCATTTAAAGAGGACTTTTGAGGGATTAAACCAAGCTAAGTTCTGTTTTTAAAAAAATCATAAATCGTTCGCGATTTTTTTTTCATCATCCTCCAACTATACTACAAACCCACCCCACTTTTACTAAAACTTCCCGGCTTAATAATCTTCAAATCTTGAAGTGAATCTAAATTTTTTTTCTTTTGAAAACTCGACTTAATTATTACAGACATAAACGGTTATTCAACGAAGAAGTATTCCTTAAAGTGAGGTATCTGTAGTATAGTTGTATGATGATAAAAAAATATGATTTTTTAAAAACAGAACTTAGCTTTGTTTAGCCACTCTAAAGTCCACTTTAAATGGTTTCAACAATGACAAACTATATTTTAATTTGAAGTGATTTTTGTCTAGTTTATAGTGAACCAATTGTTAATTATTTAAATTTAATATTTCTTTAGTTATCGCTTTCTATTCAACAAAAAAGGCGACTTAACTAGAAAAAACCACAAAACATGGATTTTTTACTTTTCTGTTGAAAATTGGCCCATTGTTTATATGATTTTTTTTATGTAGCTCTTGACGCTTGCTCTCACTCACATAAAAATTTCTCTCTACTTTCGGGACGCCCTGTATAAGCAAGTAAAAGTATAAACAAACTGCTCCTTTCCATAATACAGTGTATTTACTTATTCGTAAATTGCCAATTGATCAGGAACCGATATAATGTGCAAATTGTTTGAACGTGCTAACTAGTTTATAATATGGTCGTATCTATTCCCAGTTTATAGAGATTTATAGACGGTTCCTAGTTATTTATTTTTTAATCCTAGTTCTCTTCTTCAACAGAAGTTAAGCAATCGTGATGTAGTATTGTACAACTCGAGGCAGCATCTGGCTCCACAACAGATCTCTTTTTACTGAGCTCGTGTGATAAAGAACGTTTGTGGTCTAGTTCACAGATGCCGGCTATTCCTACTCAACAACACGTCCGAAGCACATCTGCCCTCGACTGTTCTAAACACTTTATGGCCTTCGGTCAGTAAAACTGTGCTGAGATTTCAACTATTTGTTTCTCTCTCTCTTTTATTTATTTTTTTTTTTTACAATGTTTAGAGCATACAAAGTTTTCTAAAAATTAATTTCTCACATTTTATGTGGCGAGATAATCAGTGGTCACTATATGTTTTTGTGACTTGATATAGATAACTAGATGAATTGTTATAGATAACATCTGGTTAGTCCGCTCGGCCACCCCGCCTCCTTAAGAAGTATATATTTAACTCCCGGTGTATATATTAATGTATACATATAGCACATATTATTTTTTACTCCTGGCTGCTCCTTATTCTCCTTCAGAACGTTGGTTACCTGACGTACTTTGAAACCAAGCAAGCACCTTTACTAGTGTTTCAAAGGTGTCAGTAATGTTTGGTAATTGTATTTCTCATAGTTTGTGAAATAAATAAACATACCTTTAGGCTCTAATAGTTTAAATAATTAAATTCCGAGAATTCCATCACTTACCTAAACTGAGGGCAAAAACGAAATAATAACCGCCACGGGTTTCATAATATCTTCACATTACTAAAATAAATAAATAAGAAAAATCAGAGTTCTTATGAAATTTCATAATAATAATAATAATAAATTTCATTTTATTAATACATCTGATCAATACTAGGCACAAATAAATCATTAATTTCATATTTAAAAAAAATTAAGTGATTATACTTCTCATTTATTCGAAACATATTTGTGTAAGATTATAGATTATTTATTTAATAAATTTTAAAATTTGTTATTATTTATTTAATAAATTTTAAAATTTCAGGAATTTCTCTCGGAGTAATGCCTTTGCTTAAGGGGGAGAGGTAGAGGTGGAATAAAAAAGCTTCCATTGGGGCTCAGTCACCCTTAGTTACGCCTTTGTTGGAACACTAACTTCATGAATTTATATCTTCATTCCATAAATTCTTTTTCATTGTTAAATGTGATCAAACCAGTTTTATATTAAATTACATTAAGATTTCATTCGGATGTAATCTGTATGTAGTGGTACAGAACCTGCTCTTTTGATTGTAATTGTTATAATTAATCCTGTTACTAATATATATTTAATTGTGATAGAGTTTTTTTTAGTATACTTTGTATGTTTTTGTTATGAAGATTTATTTTCTTATTTTTATCTAATTCAGAAATTGAAATAGGGTTGAGAAACTGAGTGGTGGTTAAGATAAATGTTCCATTTCTTTATAAATTGGATCTAAAACTCTCTCAGATCTGTTTTCTACTTAAGTTGGCGTTCGATAAGCACAGAAGGTAAAGCAGATTTATTTTTCCTAGAAAATTGGGAGAGAGATTTCAACGAATCGTAATAACTTTTCTGCGCATTACCTTCGACTCCCTACTTTTCCTGTTAATCTGATTTTATTTTAAATTCATTTTCGACTTATTAGTTTACCCTTTATTATTCACTTAGACGATTAGTGGGTATAAAAATAATTGTTTTCTTAGTTTATTGAGGGCGTTTGAATTTCTAAGATAAATGAATTATTAATAAAATTCCATTTAGCAAACATTTAAGACTATACATAAATATATAAATATATATTTATCAGATGTAATGTTATGTTATTAAAATTAATTTCATATTAAAAAAGAAATTAAGTGATTATGCTTCTCATTTATTCTAAACATATTTGTGTAAGATTTTAGATTATTATTAAGTACAGAAGGTAAAGCAGATTAATTTTTCACACAATACGGTGTGTTGCTGTGCAACGATATTTTTATTTAAAAAATAATAAAACTATAATGCTTTAAAAAAAATATCTTTTCAAAGTGTTAACGCCACAGCGTTAACTTATTTCATATTTACAGTTAAAAACGCCACAGCGTTAATTCAATTTATTTTACACTTAACTAGTTTGATTAATTGTTGATTTGTTTTATTTTAGCAAAGTGAAATCAATTAATAATATGTATATTTATGTATAAGATAGGTGTACATTAAGTATTATAGGCCCAAAGCTTATGTTGTTTATATTAAATAAATCAATAGTCTATACTTGGACTACTTTGTTATGGATTGTAGTAGCACTAGCTATAAACAAGTGCTAGGTTCAAGTCATAAGGCGGTAGAATTGACAAGAGACAGTCTGACTCCGTCCGCCACTGAGCTGAGTACTGCCAACTTCAACACTGCCCACTGCAGTTCTACTCTGAAGAGACGTACTTCTCTCGTTGTGCTCGCCGCTGCCCATTTGCAGTTCGTTTGAGCACGCTCATTGAAGAGTTACAATTGGTTTCTGCATAGAGACAGAGGTTTACGAACGTCCTGCTTCGTCCACGTAATGTTGTACGATCTAATTATTTGTTATATATATATAAATTTCATATTGGGACTTTACAGAAGTTTTTTTTTTTTTATTATAATTTGGGCCATAGAAATAGTTTTTATTTATGATCTTTTAATATTGTCACAATTGTTTGTTCAGCTGGTCTTTATTTTTTGCTATCAGTTTGTTATTTTTTTTTACCTATCTAACAAGTGTAAAATTGATTCATTTTGTTTTTATGTTTTCAATATTAGATTTCGTAAATGTTCCAAAATAAATGTTTGAAGATACAGTCCACTCTATTTCTTTTTCTTTTTTTCTTTTATTAAATCGCAATTAAATAGTTAGGCTTCATTCGAAGTTTGACATAAACTAAGAGGGAGCTAACACAAAGTATTTAATTGGAAACATATTCTCGGGTTTATTTTACAATATTGGCTTTTATTGATATTTAAAAAAAAAAAAATCAGGCATTTTTCTCATTTTTCATAATCACATTTTCGATATTATGAAGTATTGATCAATAAAATGGAGTCAACTATATTTCTTATTATACAAGGATAGTTTACATTTAAAACAATAAACAATAGGATTTTATCTGTGGTGCAGCCCACTGCGCAGTTGCGCACCTTTCTGTTGGAGCACACCTCTTTGGATCGGTTTGTTCTCTTTCCGTCATCTGCCCTCTGGTTACTTCTACTACCAGAGCTCTTCTTCTACCTCTTCCTCTTCCTGTGGTGGGACTCTTCCGAGGGTGAAGATAGATGTACTCACGCAGAAATTTGTGGTTCCTCTCCTCCAGCAACTATGGGAAGTCTTCTTCACTACAGTGCGGGATTATATAATGCAATGCAGGATACTAGGATGTATTCTGCTGCCTCAGAGTCACTGTAGGAAGGGCACCGGGGGTTGACATTCTTTCAATGGTCAAATAGTTTTCCCGAAACCCTCCATGTTCTGTGAGATCCAATAATCAGGGAGGATCCAATGCCTTAGATCTTACTTGGACGATAGGAAAGAATTTCCTGAGGTTGGACCCATTTAGGCCAGCCATCCACCGTCTGTTCCACTCTTCGACTGATTCCTTCCAGGAGATCTTCTTCCATAGGTTGTGATTCTTGATCATTCTCCTTACGATTACCTCCGGTAGTGTCTCCAGCCCCTGACTCTTGACATCATACTTCCTTGTGTATCACCAGAGACATTGCTACGGCCAACACCAGCACTCCCCGTAAACAAACCAGAATTGAAGATAAGAAATACAAACTTTAGAGGAGTTTTTCCTCATTTATTCCTCCTAAAAGTAATTGATAAGGCCTGAAAGAGATGTAATTCCAACGGTTGTAACTTGGAATAGGAACAAATCCTGATGAGTTATGAGTGTATGAGTTATGAGTAAACAGCTTTAACTTTTTTTTTTATTTTAAAACAAATTCGTATTTATTAAGAGTTTTAAAAGTCGCTAATAATGAATCATAATTGTTTTTTCATGACCTAATTTACTGAAAATATCTTTTAGTTTATGTAATTTCTTATGCATCTAAATTCGTTTAATACAATCAATATAATTTTTTTGTAATTAACACAAAAAACTACAACAAAAAATGATATATTACAAATAGAAACCGATACACATCAGGAACAAAAATATATGTATGTAAAAATGTTTACATTTTTAAAAATATTTTTTTTCGGCTCCTAGAGTGCATAGGTCCCTAGAACCTATTAACCTATTGGACATGGATGTAATATTTTTCGACCTAATATCACCAAAAATAGTTTCGTCGTAATAGGTGATCCAACATCCGTAGCCTTCCCTTTTAAGTGAGCTTAACTGAGTTGTTTCTATACTTTTAAATTCGTTTAATATAAAAATAGTAATTTATTCATATTTTACATATATAAATTTTACAATATAAAATACCCTATACGAAGAAGGTAAATATATATATAGTTGCAGTGGAAAATAACATAAAAATAATCTGTCGTTGAACGAGCTTTGATTGAATAATTAATTGATTCAACTCTCAAAGTTTGCTATCATACTAACTCATATTACTTCAAATAATTCTTTTTATCTACACATACATTACTCCATCAATATTTTATATATATATATATATATATATATATATATATATATATATATATATATATATATATATATATATATATATATATATATATAATATGCCCAACAAATTGCATAATGTTACAACTTTTTTTAATGTAATTCAATGCTTTTAAAGGCACTGAGTTTTGACGTAACTAAAATTTGTAATCGGAACTGCGGCAACTATTCATCAGAAATAATTCAAAAATAACAATCACGAATAAATTAAATTTTGGAGAGGAAACGACATTTCAACAATGTACTGATAGATTTTCCGAGAACGGAAGAGAATTGATTTGGAAGGATACAAGAGCCGATCCGATTGGTTGATGGATGGGCACAGGCCGGCAGGAGAGCTTTCTGATTGGGTGCGCCCTATCTCCAACTGTTGCCCCACTCTGGTTTATGTTAAAAGTAGAAAAATGTTTATCGAAATAAAATTAATGAAAACCTTACCATGAAATATTCACAATAAAAGTATAACGCTTAAATTTCATTGCGATGATTTGTCTGATATCAAATCAAATTAACAGGACGTTCTTCATCGGTCAACGAAATGGTATGTTCAAATCAGCAAACACATTTCCTGGTAATAAGTTTGACAGAAAATTTACTCATTAGCTTATATTTTATTCTATATTTTAACAACCAGTTATGCTTGATAATTAAAATTAATTATGAAAAAAAAGTTTCTTGGATTAAACTTTATTTTTAGCATTCCAGATTTACATTTTCAAGTGCCGATTCATATGAGTGGCCGCATATCAAAGACAGACATATTTCGCTTGAAAAAATCGAGAAAAAGGCAATTTTTGTAACATAACTTCAATCTGAACCAATTGTAATGATTTTGTTCCATAATTCAACTTTAACTTTTTATTCTTGAATAAAATCATTAGAGACAGTTTGAAGTGAACCAATAAAACAAAAAATGTCATTTTCTCCACTTTATGAAGATCACAGGTATTCGTATTTGATATTTACCCACTCATAAGACTACAGCCACGTTCATGCGGCCGTTCGAAAATGTTCGTGAAAAACAAATAATGGTTATGAACATTAACCTTTTTAACTACGTCTAGACCTTGAAATAAAATCTTGATTTATATTAAATTTCATTCTATTTAAATTCCAAGAACCTTGGACAGTTAATCGGATAATAATATGAAGTAATTAATATAAATAAAAAAAGATACACTTGGTAAAGAAGATAAATGAAAGGACAAGATTCCTTTAATAATTAGTTATATAACATGAAAAGTCAATATTCAAAGATAACAAGTATAAAACATGAATGGGTGTTATCAACACTTGTTTAATACTCAAAAGCTGGTCCTTGATTTTTACATAACTCTTTAAAAGATAAAGTTTTCAATCACGTCTACATAAAACACACTTTTTAAGATACAATTCGGATCCGCACTTTTTTACACTGAAAAGTTTTGGAAATAGTCTAAGGTCTTGTAAGAGCGAGTTAGTTTCAGCTTGGTTTAGGAGTTTTTCATGGGACCTTATAGTTTTTATTATATTTACATTTCCAATACAGTAAGGGGTTTACAATACCTAGAGAATTATTCATTTATTTATTATTGAGTATATCTTTATTAGATAAGGTAAAACCTACTAGATCTTTTTGTATTATATTGCAAAAACGCGTTCTATTCATAAAATTCATGGTGTAACCAATATACTTTTGCATTTAACTTTTCTAATTTTTCATTCAGACTTAAGTTAGGTTTCTCCTATCTAAAAAAATACAGTAATATATCTCTAGTAATAAGCTAATAGGTAACTGCAAGACTGTTACGAGAGTCTTGTGCAAGACCAAGACATAGATCATAGATAAAGTATGACCAAACATAGATTAGATAAATAAAGAAACCTGTGTAATTTTGAGTAACGACTTTAAGAGAAGTCCTATCCTCTAGGGTGTTACTTTATGGGGATGTTCACTTATTCAAGAAGAAAAGTAATCATGAAGGCTTCCCATTACTCAGCCTTTAGTGTCGAAATAAACGTAAAACAACCTACACAGGAAACAGTTATATTCGATTTGGTTTACCTATTAGAAATTGAATTAAATAGAAATTAGCTTATTAACAGTAATAATAATAATAATAATAATAGTAATTAAAAGCTTAGCGAGTACTAAAGTTCGGTGCCGATAGATCGCTGTTGATACACTTCCATCAACTGATTGAGACCAGCTTAAAAGCGATCCTCCTATCTTGAGATCCAGTACGTTCTGCAGAATGGAACTTACTTTAGCGCTTTTTTACTTATTTATTTTTTGACCCCCTGGTTATTAGACCCAAAAATTTAATTTCGTTATTTCAATTTCCGAGATCCGAGCGGGTTGAATTGAGAAATCAGTACAAAAGACAAAATATTGATGGAGTAATGTATGTGTGGATAAAAAGAATTATTTGAAGTAATATGAGTTAGTATGATAGCAAACATTGAGAGTTGAATCAATTAATTATTCAATCAAAGCTCGTTCAACGAGAGATTATTTTTATGTTATTTTCCACTGCAACTGTCTAAAGGGGAACTCAAGGGGAAAATTTGCATCAGTGAGGTAATACTACATTATAGGCGATATTATCGAAATATCGATATTTTCCTTATAATATTCGATATTTTACCATCTATAGTATCTACTTCGACACAGATACAGATAGCCAAGTACAGATATAGACAGACTAATACAAAGACACATAGTGTTTCAGACTGACACAGGTACAGATAGATGAACATAGAGATACAGACATACAGACTGACACAGACAGACCAACAGTGTATTAGGCGGACACCAAGAATGGCCATAGCGTCTCTCTGAATCCCACCTGTGGGTGAATGCAGATTCCCCTGACATGTAAGTGCACATTCACTCCAAGGTCGATGGAGCAAGAACCTACCTCCTCCCCTTCTTCCAAGATATTTTATCAGTCACCTTTTCTTAAAAACAAAGCAATCTAAGGAAGAATTAGAAAAATCTTAGATCATATACAAATACACTTGCTGGAGCCAGTTCCATGTTTACCCCTTGTCCCTTAGTCCGATAATTCATATCCCCGTCGAACTTTGCCCCTCTCAAAAATTCAAAATATGCCCCCTCAAAACATTTTATGGTGCAACCTGCGTCATATAACATCCTTCTCGGCAGCTGAATGGACATAATTGGTTGAATGGAAATTTCCGAGGATGGCGAAGATGGACAGGAACTAGAAAATTAATTTTACTAAGGAGAATAGAAAAATTTATATTTTCATTAATTAATTTAAAGATGAAAAAAATTTGAAAGCGAAGAAATTAATTGTGACTTAAATTTACGCAAAATTACTTTATAGCTTACGTGATAGTCTATTATTTTATATATATTTACAAGATTTGAAACTAAAAATAATATTTTATTTTTTTACTAAAAAATCAATTTATGTTCAAACTTTTTGTATAAAAATGGAAGACTTGGTCCAAATTTAATTTAAAATAAAAGGATAAAAATAATATTAAAATATGTAAAAATTATATTTTGAATTAATAATGTTTATAAAAAAATGCTATTTTTTAATAAGTTAATGTATCGTAATTTTTTATATGAAAGCCCTTTTTTTATGTTTTGGCCTGTTGTATTATTGCTAAGAAAGCCCACTCACTAGAAGTCGTTATCGCTTTTGTTATATTAACGAATTGCATGTTTCACAATTCCGCGTTATGCAGTCCCTATTATGGAATTTTTCAGAGCTCTTTTAATTTTTAACTGAACCATTATGAAACATATTTATATGCATATCGTGTTTTATTGTATCATTTGCTATTTATTATTGACATATTTATATATGTATTGTATACTATGTCTGTATTTATCTTTATTACTAGTGCTATTTATTACTATTTTTCGTTTTATTGTTAGCTATATTCAGATTTATTATTTTGAATTATTGTATTATGTGAGCTATTATATTATATTTCATTGTTTATATTTAGATGCTTGGTTGTTATCAGGAGAGGATGTTGTCACGGAATCCTAATGCATTTTATACATGTTTAATGAAGTTATGAATGTTTTTGAAATGAAGTTATAAATGTTTTCCATATTAATTTGTTCATTGTTATCATTATAGCCAACTCTATTTGTATGGGGCATTCCCCGAAAACAAATAAATAAAATAATAATAATAAAACTGAACCATTATCGGTGAAAATATGTTGTGGAGGAAATGTTTAGGTTTTATAAACATTTTCTTTATAACGTGTTTTCCTTCAAATTATTAACAGTTATTAATAGCAGAAAACTGGCGAAGAACGTGAACAGATCGAGAGGATTTAATGGCAAGAAAAATTAAGAGTGACTCTGATTATTGATGAAAATAATCAATAGAGTCTCAGTAGAAGACTTTCAATGAAGAATAAAGTTTCAAATTTATAATAACTAGTGTCGCCCAAAATCGGTCTTGGTCTTGTACTTTGCAAGACCAAGACCAAGGTCGCCTAACTGTTGCAAGACCAAGACCAGGATTGGTAAAAAAGACCGATTTTTAAAATAAAAATTAAGACAAAATCGTTACTAATACTTGACAATCTTAGTTACTATATGTAAATAACTGGTATAATCATTATATTTTTTCATTTAACACTCCTCTAATTTTTCATTTGGGCTATTTAAGTTTCTCCTATCTAAAAAATCACAATAATATCTCAATAGTAATTAGTTAATAAGTAACTGCAAGACCGTTGCGCAAGACCAAGACCATGACCAAGACTCGTCTCGGTCCCGCATTTGGGCAACAATAATAATAAATGGCAAGACGAAAGCGGAGAAAAAGGAAGCAAAACTAGAGGTCAATTTTCAATAACATAAGAGAAATCAAGGAAACGAGAAACTGCCCTCATGAGAGAGCGAAGAGGTAGCATATCTATATTATTTTTAATAGTCTCAAATTTGGTACAGTCTACTTAAATCTCGTTCACTTCCATTGAATACCAGAAGTTTCAAAAATGAGAATCCGTTCGAATCCGATCTGGGCGGATTAATATTTATTTCGCGGCGGACCCACTGAATGAATCTCGATTTTGTCACTTTGGTTAGAATAGGTTTGGTTGTACCAATAGAACAATCCTTTTCGAGTCTTTTTTATTTCGTAACTGCATATCAATTTTTAATAAAATAATATCACTTTAGTTTAAATTATTTCTCATTGTTACCGACTGGATGATTTATGGAGTACATTCTAGCGTGTTCAAGTACTAAACAAATAATGAATCTTTTTCAATTTAAAGTAAAATATAATTTTTAGTAGTACAACTTTTATTATTTATATTAATTACAAATAAATAATTTCAATGTTGTCAGTTTTATTAGTTATTGGTGAAAAACAATATATTTAATAATTTATAAAATATAATCTATAAGATTATATATAATCTTTATTTCTGCATATGTTGAATATTTAAACACTTACTTGGTAAAAAATAATAAACCCGGCATAAGAGTTTTGCGGTAATATTCATCTATTCTCATTTTTTCAATAATTAAATGTATTCAAACATTATTTATTCAAATATATTATAGAATATATTAATATAAAGTGATATTCCTGAGCAGTTTTCCCGGGAAGGGTTGTGATTATAGACAATCGATAAATGTAAATATAGATCAAGTTGCTGAATTGATATGTGACCTGAATCAATTTTCGATTCAGAAAGTAATGAGTACTGGATTATAATATAATATAATTACAATGTAATAGAAAATATTATAACAGATTTTGATATAATTGGTATGGTATCGGATCCGACCCCGTTATTTATTTGACAGGATAAAGACATACTAAGGCTAAGCGAACCAGGGAGTTCAATTTTACCAACTCAAAAATGACGATTCGAGATTAGAATGTAGTTATCGTATTTACAAAAATACACATCGACGGATGTAAGTTACTCGAATTTATTCATCAGGACATCTCTACATCAATGGATTAACAGCGAGCAATAGAATTAAACCATAAGTTTACTATGAAACGATATGTTCACAAAACTTATAAATATATATTTATAACGAAAATTACTAAGCATATATAAAATATGTATTATATCACTAACAACTTAAAATAAACAGTGATTTATGTAAGCTATGGTCTACTGTAAAAGGAAAAAGCAAAGAGAAAAGAAATCAGAGTGGTATAAGTCAAGTTTACGATTTTGACACAAGCCCACATTTCAACAATAAAGAAGGGCTGAACTGCTGAAAGAAAAAGAAAGTTATTTTTTAAGTCACAACCTCATTTGTTCACCGATTTTTTAAAATGTTTTTGAATTTTTGATCAACCTCGAAAGCTGTATTCATTGATTTGCATATCAGTAAATCAATACATTTCTTTTTTTTTTTTTTGTCTTATGCCATAGTCATTGGTCATTCGACCATACATCTTGCTGCTAAGAATAAGTTTGGATTTTTTTATATAATCATTCACAAATGTTTTATTTCTTATGTCCGTCAAAGCAGGAAATTTGTCAAGGCGGTCTGCATCCATTTTTGTTTGTTCGCATAATTTACACCTAGAATCCTTAGCCACGCCTATCTTGTGGAGATGACTTTGTAGATAGTCGTGACCAGTGGCCTCTACTGCATCTCTCTCTACTGCATCTCTTCTTGATAGGTCAGCTGGGATCGGATTTTCCACCAAACATCCATAACGTCTCCCTTCCACCAAACATCCATAACGTCTCCCTTCCACCTTGTCTTTGTGTACATGTTTTCCACCTTCAGTACCATCCTCACCATTTGTCGGAATTCTGCTGCTCTTCTGGCGAACTATCTGTTAGTGAGTAAATCAATACAGTATAATTGTTCAACTAAAATATAATAAACGACCACCATGCTGGATCCAGAAGAAGGAACACGCTTGGCCATATCTTCATCCTAGCAAGTTCTTGTAAATTGATGGGAAGTAGCACAGGATGCCAATTTCAAATCAGCTTATATATCCGTGGACAGAAACTGTAGCTTAAAGCAATCCATGAAGCTTGAAGCCTTTGGACCACATGAGAGGTCAAAAATTACATGGACAGATGGCATAACAAAGAGACATGCAGAAAACAGAAAATAGATATAGTTTAAAATAGGAAGATACGGCAAAAGATCTACAAGGTCTGTAAAGCCGTTAGAAAAAAAAATCAAATAATCATTTCATTATGATTTATTAAAGCAATAATAAAATTAATTTCACTTAATAAACTTTAATCAATCATCTGTATCAACTATTTTTAGTCAACTTCATATCAACATACTAGCTGTGTCTGTCGTTTCATATCGTCGAGGTTATACATACCTCTTTCATACACAAATATATACAGAGTGAGTACAAATATATATGATTACTTACTAGATATATCGTTAATTGATAAAGAGCGAAATTTTGTTGCAAACAAAAGGAAAGAACAGAAGAAAAAAAACTGCCAACATTATTGCAGATTGGTTAATGTTTATGGCTACTCCTTCGTTGCTATGTTTCTTAGTGAGATATCAAAAAGTCTAGAGCCTTTCTCTTTATAGAGTTTATACTGTAGAAATAGTGTGGATCTAAAAGAATTTCAAACTCCAAGCACCCCAAGTATGGAAGTATCTAATGGTATGAGTTTGGTTTGAAGGATAAACCAGGTTTTAAAGCTGTTATAAAAAGTATCACGCATCATCGAAATACACCAGTAAAAAGGACATTACAAGTTAAAGATAATGTCTAACAGTTACTATTAGTTTTTATTTATTATATACTGTGGTTGTTATTTTGTTTAGTTTAGTTGTTTTTTATATAAATTTAGTTTTAGTTATATTTTTTTGCTGTTGTTGTGCATAAAGTGCTAATGTGCTCAATGAACACTTTGATAAATGTCCTTAATTGAGACAAATTGTAATATTTCTTAATCAACAGTTTTTAAAAAATTAAATACTATAATTATATTCCACTTTTTTTTTTTTAATGAATAGATGTGTTAGAAGTCGGTTAGTGCAGATTTAAGTTGATTGATTGGTTTAAATATACGTAAAATGGTAACAATTTAATCATGTGAATTTACATTAGCACATGGATTAGTTAGCATCGAAAGTAAAAAGTTAAATTCGCACAGTTTTAGTTTTATTAGCACTTAATGTTAATACACAGCACTAAGAGACTTTTTCTTTTTCTTTCTTTTTTTTAAGCCTCGCTTTTTTGGCTATACGAGATTTTCCCGGGCCGGAGGGAGGGGGCGAAATTTAAATGCCCTCCGGTATCGGGACGCGAACTCGTACTTTTTTCTTAACTTCATAACTTCGGTTATTTGGTTGCGGGACAACTCTCGGTAATGAGAAAAATATATTCGAGGTTATCTACCTATGATAAAGTGTTATTGTGCTTCTCAGTGTTTTGTATTTTTCAAGTTTGTTTTGTTAGTTTTGTTGTATCGTTTCCTACTGTTATTTTGTCGTTACTGTTCCTGTTAATTTCGTTTTATTGGTGTATATAGTTTTGGACTGTTAGGTTAAGTGTTTCTTTTTAAGTGTTATTTCTGTAGTACGTTTTGTAAAGTTCTTCAGTAGTGAAATATTGGGTTAGACATTGTCGTACCTTAAGGTAAGTGTCAGTGTAAGACTCATCAAGTTTATTTCACTATAACCTTTTGTATCTACTACTTAACATTTTTCCAGAAAATAGTTTTAAAGTGCGTTAAGGAAAATATTCGACCCCTTGGTAGCTAAAACTACCTTAAGCTTCCCTAGGAAGCCCAAAGACTCTTTAGGAAAGACAAGTAAGTTTTCTTTTATTTAAAGGTTACACCACTTTTAATTTACTATGTTGAATGATAATATAGTTGAAGGAGTGGAACCTCGTAAAGAACGAAAACGTACGATAAAGAGGGCCAGGAAGGGTTCCCCTGTTGCTAAAAAGAAATTGGAAGAGGGCTCTAATCTATTTCTTGAAGCCAAGAGAATACAGGAGAATCTTCGTTTATACATGGTCAAACATGAAAACAAGCCCGTAAGTAGTGTTAGGGACCATATTAGCACCAAGATTCAATGTCTTGTTAAGATGATTGAGACCTCAGAAGGCGAAGATAGTCAAGATAGTTATGACAGTGTACTTACCCTTGTCCAAAGAGCAATAAATGAAACATTGTCATCGGAAAAGGTGCATGAAATGTTAACCAAAGTTATCGTTGAGACTTCTATGCCAAAGGTTTTGGAGGCTCTTTCAAGTTCAGCACCTCAACATTTACAGAATAAGGCAGGACCCTCTGGAGAACAGCACCAACTTGCTAGTCAAGATATGGATCATTCTCCGGAGGTAACAGAGAGATTTGAAACCGTCAAGAGTAAGAGAAGGAGGAAAAAAACTAAAACTACTAATAAAGCACTTACTTCGTCAAACAGAGTGATCTCAATAGAACCGAAAGCTCAAGAACAACGACAAGAGAAACCAATAACCATTGCGGATATTGTGAAATCTTTGCCTACAAAGCCAACTCAAACTGAGAGATCAACTTATATCACTATAAGCGGAACGGGCAAGAGACCAGCCGATATAATCAATGGGTTGCCTTCACCAAGCGAAATTGGAGTAAAGGCCTCCATTGTCCGTACGACCAAGACTGGCTCCGTGTTGGTCCGCATGGATAATAGTAGTGATGCCACGAAGGTGATTGGATGCAAGGCTAAGAGACATGGCCTTCAAGCCAAACTTGCCTTGAGGAAGAAACCTAGATTGGAGGTTCAGGGCGTCCCCCTCTCATGGGATTCAGCGGAGTTGGTGAGATTTTTATGGGAAAGAATACCGAGAAGTCGGTCCCCACTCCGCTGGTCCTTGATGATATCCGGCCACTTTTTTCCTCAATGTCAAGAAATGGCTTTACAAAGAATTGGGTGATAGAAGTGCACCCTACAGTTCGATTCCTGCTGTTGGAAATAGGAAGCTTAGATGGAGGATGGTGGAGTATTAAAATCAAAGACTACCTCGACGCTCCTCGATGCAGTAAATGCCAGGGATATGGACATACAAAAGCTACTTGTGAGGCAAATGGCATAGTATGCAAGTGGTGTGCGGCGAGTGGGCATATTGCTAAAAACTGTCCCGCAAAAGGAAATAAGACCGCACCTACATGCGTTAACTGCGTGAGGGAAGGTGTTCAAAAAAGTAAGGCTAAACACCAGGCAGGAAGTAGAGAATGCCCAGTGCACATCAAGAGATCTCAAGAATTAGTGAGGAGAACTCACTATGATTAGACTCAACATCCTGCAGTTGAATATGGGCCGCCGGCATATTGTGGCTGACGAGCTTCGCGCCATGGCACAACGCTACGATATCATGGCGGTCCAGGAACCTAGCTGCCGTGGGAACAGGGTTACGGGGTTTGGCCTCACGTCAAGAGTTATAGCCCTGAGCAGTGGAGAGAGGAGGCCCAGGGCTGCAATAGTGATTAATAATCCTAACCTTGACGTGATGGATCTGAGACAACACACCATGGCGGATTATGCATCTTGCTATGTTAAGTGGGGCAAGATTTCTTTCACATTGGTATCGGCATACCTACCTGTGAATAGTGATGTAGAAGAAAGCATATCCGCTATGGAGGCGATCATTAGAGAGATGAGGAATGTGATCATGTGCTCAGATACCAACTCCTGGAACACGGTCTGGGGGTCCAATATTACTGACAGGCGAGGCGCTAAAATGGGAAATTTCATAGGCAGAAATCACCTTGTCGTGATGAACGAACCCTCTGCCACCCCTACCTTCTCTGGAGGCATGGGGCAGAGTTGGATTGACGTCACGATCGCCACGCCTGCGCTTACGAGGTATATTGCTGATTGGACTCTCAGATCTGATACGAGTTCCGATCACGTTGCGATAGCAATTGGCCTGGTAAATGAGCCAGGATGTTCCCACGGTACTGATAAGGGTTTCGTCACTAAAATAAATGACTGGAGTGTCTTCAGGTCCTACCTGGAAGGAGTGATTGCAGACGAGGAGTGGGAAGCGGCAGAGATGGATGTAGTTGACAATCTGGACTACAAGGTGTCCAGGATTACCAACAACATTCGTGATGCTGCCGAACACTCCCTCAAGCACCGGAAGGCGAGGGTTCGACCTGTCCCATGGTGGACGCCAGCCTTAACTGTTCTAAAACGAGACCTCTACAAGGCCCGGCGGTCATATCAGAGGTGCAGATGCGAAGAGAGGCGCACTGTACTTCGCAATGAGTACAAGTCAAAAGCCAGGATATACCGAAACGAGGTTCGCTCACAAAAGCGGAAGTCTTGGGATGATTTCATCATTGAAGAGTCTTTGAAGAATCCCTGGGGTATTCCGTATAGGGTAGCATTGGGTAAGTTGTCCCCGATGCAGACTATTGCAGCCTTGCGGTATCATAATACTGAGGCAACCACCCTTGAAGAAACTGCCAATGTTTTCATTGAAGCAATATATCCCAGAGATGACCCAACCCAGGACAGCGAAAATGATGATTTTGTGAGACGCACCACGGTATATCCACCTGGTTCAGATTTGTGCCCACCATGGGACATTCACGATCTTCGTATTGCCGTGGATAAGCAGAAGACTAATCGTGCTCCAGGACTTGATGCAATAGATGCAGCGATCTTGAGGAACAGTATCACGTATATTGAAGACCGGCTGTTGAGTATTTTCAATGAATGTCTGGATATGGGATACTTTCCAAGAAGATGGAAGATCGCTGATTTGAGACTACTCTACAAGGGAGGAGATAGGGACAAACAACTCCCTAATTCATATAGACCTATATGTCTCCTCCCTGTGATTAGCAAGGTCCTGGAGAACCTCATGATGACTAGTTTACGGCCTGTTTTCGCTAGAGCAAGTCATCCACGGCAATATGGATCAACCAGAGGCAGAGGAACCGCTGATGCCCTGCTGAGAGTGCGCAGAGATGTTGAGGAGAGGGCGGAGCGGTATGTCATGTTGCTTCTTTTCGATATATCCTCCGCCTTTGACAGCGTATGGTGGCCTAGCGTGCTCCAGCAGCTGCAGAGGTATGATGCTCCTAGTAACTTATACACATTAGTAAGAAGTTATCTCCAGGATAGAAGTGTCAAGATTAGAGGCAATTACTACGAGGTAGAAGCTTCCATAGAGAGAGGTTGCCCTCAGGGATCGGTGCTTGGTCCTGCTCTATGGAAGCTCGTCTTTGATGAGTTACTGGGAGTGTTAGAGGAGGAGCGGTTTCCTGCCACTGCTTACGTTGACGACCTAGCTGCTGTGGTGGCCTCCAACAGCAGAGCTGGAGTCAAGAGAGAAGCAGAGCGATGCGCCAGCCTAGTCGCTAGATGGTGTGAGGGGAAGAAGATGAGGATGGCTGCTGCTAAGACTCAAGCCATCCTCCTTAAGGGAAAGACTGATAGGGCACACCCTATAACGATGTACATAGAAGGTCAGAGGATACGTCCAAGTGAGGTGGTAACCTACCTAGGGGTTAGGTTAGGTGTAGGCCTCAATATGACGCCTCATTTGGAATATCTGGCAGGTAGGGTGGCCCTAGCAATGAACGGTCTAAGTCGTGTGGGGGGCGCATTTTGGGGCCTTAGGTATCCAGCCACTATCACTATTTATAAGGGTGTTGTGGAGGGTATCCTTAGGTATGCGTCTCCCTTCTGGTTCCGAAACCTCACACTCAGACAAAGAAATAGGCTAGCATCGACTCAGAGAACTGCTCTGCTTCGGGTCACCAGAGCATATAGGTCTACGTCGCATGAAGCAGTGCAGGTCTTAGCGGGGGTGGTGCCTCTCGACCTCCTCCTGCGAGAAGAAGTGACCAGGTATGACTACAAGAAGGAGGGCTCAACTAGTCTATCGGAGAACCTACGGATGAGGATTATTGAAAACCCAAATAAATGGAAAAAGATTATCCGGGAGGAAACAATTGAAGATTGGAGCAGACGGTGGGTGACGACTCCGAAAGGCAGTTCCTTGAGAAAATACTTTCCCACCGTTGAATCTCGGTTACAGGCGAAATGGGTCCTCCCGGACTATTGGGTTTCACAATTTCTCACGGGACATGGGGGTTTCAGAGCTAAACTCCATGGCTACGGACAGGATATAGATCCCCACTGCCCCGATTGTGGTGTTCCGGAGACTGTTGAGCATGTGGTCACGGCCTGCACTGCTTTCGACGAATTAAGAGCGAGGTTAATGAGAACCACGGGGATTTACGTCCTCACTGAGGAGGAGTTTCCTCAGTTGGTGAGTGAAGAAAACTTCCCGCGGTTCAAAAAGTTTATAAATGGCTGGAAGACGGCGGTGGGCCCAGCTCACTTCAACCTAGGTGCACGCAGAAGGAGAAGAGGACCAGTCCCAGGAAGACCTCCGGATTCGGGAAGCCAGGCCTAAAGGAGCCAGGAAAAAGTAGAAGAGCTAGCTGTGTGCACAGCTTAGAATTTTGTAAACTGATATTATGGCAGTAGTGTGTTATTATGCATTAATGCTTAACATCACACTACTGCATACACCCGTGTTGCCCTGGTGGCATGGGAGGGTGGAAAACAAATAAAAAAAAAAAACTCTCGGTAATGAGCACACGCGTTAGCCCATTCGACTAACCCGCCCCCTCGCCTAAAATATGAACTGCCAATCTGAAGGAAAAATAAATTTTTATATCACTCATTTGAACCATCTTTATCGTCATTTGAATAGATAATTCCCTCCCCCCCCCCCCTCAACACTGATGGACTTGGGAATTTATTATTTTATTTTTTATTTTTATTTATTTATTTTTTTTAAAATCAAATCCCAATGTATATAGGTATGTTTTATATAAGGTGTTTGTTTTACTTTTATTTCTATTTGTATTTACTTATGTATATATATATTTTTTTTTTCTTTACTCTTTTGTTCTTTTTTCTTATTCTTTTGTTATTACTTTATTTATTTATATTTTTGTATATACGGTATGAATGCAATCTCTGAACTCTATTATAAGTGTCCTTAAACTGTGACAAATTGTAATATTTCTGAATAAAGTGTTTTAAAAGAAAAAAAAAAAATCAAATAAAACATTTGATTTCTCAAAATGAATATAAATGGACGTGGACCAAACTTACATTACCCTTCTGAAGTGCTATTTACAAGGTAACAGCTAAGATTACCTACGACACAAGGACTAATAAGAAAACAATGGTCTCTGAGGAACACCTGTTGGCGGAGACTAGGATATACAGTCATCAACAACCTAGGTCTTATCTCTTCCACTTTAGCATTGTCACCACTTGTCACAAAGTGTAGTTTTACTTGGGACATGTACTATCATTCTATCTTAGTAGTCTGCCGCAAAGGCATGAATTATTTAAACCACATAGAGGACATTATTAATAATTTTTAGACTAACTACTTGATATCAACCTTTACAAACAGTGTAATTAAAACAGTATTATTATACTATAAAAAATTTAATTTACCGCAATATAGATAGATAGATAGATAGAAAGTAAACTTTATTCTGGGACAAGGTCCCTTATGAATAACAGATATGAACAAAAAAATTAAAACTACATCTGGCCAAAAATTACATTAATCAATATTAAAGAATATATACAGTATCTTCAGTGAAATTAAATTAAAACAAGTAAAAATAAAATAAAATTTTGAGAAAAAACGAAATAAAAAAAAACAACATTATTTAAATGAAGATAAAAATAAAATAAAATAAGCATGGGTTGATTTTTAAAATTAAGACAATAAATTTTATCAATCATTCACCGCAGTCAAAATCTATTTCACAATATTTATTTTATTGTATAACGTCATTTTGGGATGTGAGAAGGAATTGGTAAAGATGATATTTAAATGAGGACAAGGAAGAGGCATGACGGATTTCAGATGGCAAGGAATTCCAGAAGGCTGTGGATCGGGAAATAAAGGAATATTCAAACGTCTTAGTTCTATGGGAAGGGATATAAAGGTCGGAAACACGGGATCTTGTTTTCTGGGAGTGGACCACGGGTTTAAACTGTAGGAGACTGTAGATGTAAGAAGGGTGTCTAGTGTTGATTGTTTGGAATAGGAAAGATCCGAGGAAATATTGTCTGCGGAAAGAAGGGAAGAGCCACTTTAACTCGTCGTAAAGGTGGGACACATGAGATCGCTTTGATGTACCGAAGACAAATCTTAAGCACGTATTCATGAGTCGCTTCAATCTATCCTCGAGTACCATTGGGATGCCTCCGTACACCACACAGCCGTAGTCAAAGTGGGGGAAAATGAGAGAGGATACAAGGAGCTTGCGGATGGGTTGTGGGAGTAGGTGGCGGGAGCGATGAAATAGCTTAAGGGTACCTATTGACTTACGGGAGATGAGGGCAATATGGGGTTTCCAGGAGAGGTTTTCGTCTATGGTGATTCCTAGGTTTTTAACGGATGAACTGAATGTGACAGGATGATCGTTGATGACTAAAGGAGGAAGGAAGGAGATGGATTTAAGAATAGGACTGGAACCTATAATAATGGCCTGAGTTTTCATCGCATTTAGATTTAAATTATTCAGACTTGCCCAGGCACTGATCCTATCTAGGTCAGCCTGAATATTGGCGAACGCGACTAGTAGCTCAGAAGGATGAAAGGAAAAATATATTTGGGTGTCATCAGCGTATAAATGATGTGAACAGTGGTAGATGGATTTGGAAAGATCATTTATGTAGGAGTTGAAAAGGAGAGGGGAAATGCTCGAACCCTGGGCCACTCCAGAGGACAGTGTAAGAAAGGAAGATAGGGGTTGGTTTGGAATGCTGACTGCTTGAGTTCTGTCGGATAGGAAAGACTGTAACCAGAGGATAGAGCTGTTGGAGAAGGATAGGGATTTTAATTTAGTATAGAGTATAGAGTGGTCTAAGGAGTCAAAAGCTTTGGAAAAGTCGAGAAGTATTAATACAGTTAACATTTTTTCGTCCATTGCGGTATGTAAGTCATTGGTAATTTTTAGTAGGGCGGATTGTGTGGAGAAGCCAGGTCGGAAACCAGATTGGAGAGGATCGAGTAGTTTTGAGTTTTCAAGGAATTTAGAGATTTGGGATTGAGCTATTCTTTCCAGAGGTTTAGAAAGGTTAGAAAGAATGGAGATTGGGCGGTAGTCTTTAGGAGAGGTAGGATTGGGAATTTTGTTGATAGGTCTGACTAATGCTTTTTTCCAAGCAGTTGGAAAAACTGAGTTCTGGAGGGAAAAATTATAGATGAAAAGGAGAACTGGAACGACTTCGGGAAGGCATAATTTTAATAGTTTGACTGGTATCCCATCAAGTCCGATGGAGTTTGTGTGTGATTTCATTATAGAGGAAATAAGGTCGGTCGGTGAGATGTTGGAGAAATAGAAGTTATCACTGTTAAATGAGGGTGATAAGGAAAACTGGTGAGAGGTGGGTAAACTGTTGCTGGTGGTGGAAGATATAAAGTAGGAATTTAGTTCATCGGGTGATACCGGGTAGAACGGTGAGGAAGAGGATTTACAAAGAGAGAGTTTACGAAGGGTTAGCCATATTGATTTAGAATCAGGAGCAGAAGCGAGAGTTTCGTTAAAGAAGTTTGATTTCGCTTTCCTGATCGTTGTTTGTGTCAAGTTACGGAGTACCCTATAGACTTGATAGTCATCTGCTAGTCGAGTTCGTCTGAAGCGTCTACGGGCTGCCTCACGTCTCTTTTGCATGTCGCGGATTTCTTGACACATCCAAGGAGCAGGTTGGCGACGGAAGGTTGAGGTTTTGATAGGAGCATGTATGTCAAGAATATGGATAAGATTAGAAGTGAGGATGTCTACCATATGATCAATAGAGGTACAGGAATAAATATCGTTCCAGTTTAGGGTTTCAAGGTCCGGTAGGATTTTATCACGGGTGAGGTTGTCAAGATTGCGGAAAGTTATGGTTTTAGGAAGAAACGTGGGAGTTTGGATATCGTACGATAATTTGATGAGATCATGAGAAGAAAGGAAAGGAACGGGTAATTGAGAACAGGACAAGAGTTTCTGCTCTGAATCGATGATATGCAAGTCCAGCCAGGTGTCAGACCAACAAGTATGGTGTGTAGGAGCGAAAGGAACAATAAAAAGGTTGAGGGAGAAGAAGAGATTTTCCAAATAGCGTTTGTTGTTGGATTCTGTGAGGAGGTTGGTATTAAGATCACCGGAAATTATGATGTTATTATAGAAAGGGACATAATTGTACAAGGTTGATTCGAAGGATGAGTCAAAAGGAGTCAAAGGAGGGCGATATACGACCACATAAAGGAGAGGATGTGCTTTACAAGAAATTTCAGCGAAGAGGAATTCAATGTGAGGATGATTGGAAGGGGATGAAATATCTAGAATACGGGGTTTCAGGCTATTATGAACATAGAGACCAACACCTCCGCCAGTCCGGGAAACCCGGTCATGACGGATGAAGGTATAATCAGGTAAGGAAACGGAAGAGGAAGGGATATAGGGCTTAAGCCATGTTTCAGAGACTGCAATAATGTGGTAGAAGTTACAGGTGAAATATTGGAGAAATTCGTCATAGTGAGCAGGAAGGGATTGAGAATTAACATGGCAAGTAGTTAAGACGCTAGACATAACGGAAAGGAGAAAAGTATACATATGATGGATGACGCTGTAGGTAAGAAAAAACTGTGAAAATCAATTTGGAAAGAAGTAAATAATGGCTGTAAGAGAAGAAAAAAAATACAAACAAAATAGAGTTAGGTTCAAAAATATGAAAGAGGAAAAAACAAAAAATTACATTGGTTAAAATAGAGAAACAATAATAACAATAGTAGTAGATAGGCAACCCAGCACGATGCTGTATTATACAATAGAAGATTGGAAGTTTACGGATGCATTCTGTAGGTTGACGTAAATCAGAAGGTCAGCAGAAAACATCTAGATCATCTGGTTGGTCGATGTATATCACGGGATGGCCATCTCCTTTTCTGCAGCGCAATCTACCCGCCGAAAACCACACGTATTTTAGTTTACCAGCCGCTCTCTTCTGACGTGCGAGCCAATACAATCTTCTATTAGCAGGGGTCATTTCTTCACCCAGGTATATCCGGTGGGAGTCGTTTTCCTGCCAGCCGATGTCTCGAGTTGAGAAGTCCCTTTTGACCTTTCTTCTTTGGACCAGCTCGTCTCGTACTGCCTGCCTCACAAAGCGAGCTATAACTGGTGGTGGTCTAGGGTCGTCTTTTTTAGGTCTACGGCGCTCCACAAAATCGATGTCCTCGATGTTAATCTTAACACCGAGACCAGCTCCCACACTGGCAACTAGGGCCGAAGGAGTCTCTCCTGCACGTACCGGAATGCCTCGGATCTCAACCGATCTACAGAGTAGGCCCTGCTCGGCTCTGTTTAATCGTACCTCGAGTTCCCCCACTCTGGATTTCAGCGTTTTATTTTCCGTAGTCAATTCCTCCAGATGTTTAGCTTGGCTCTCTAGATGATTTTCTATTTTTGAAAACCTTTCATTTAACTCGAAGCTGAGTTCCCCGTATTTTTCCAATGACGACTTAATATTTTTAATGTCTTCATTGACTTGGGCGCTAAGTCGATTAACCGCTCCGAGAATATCAGCTGCGGACGGCTCCTTGATTTCACTTCTTGGTGGACTGGCTGATTTTTCCCTAATTTGGTATGTCTTTTTGCCTTGGTCACATTTTTTACAAAGCCATACTTTTTTTTGAGATTTTAATGTCTCGATCTCTTTATCACCCAGTTTGCAGCATTTACCGTGAAAGATAACCTGACATTTATTGCAGCTTATATTAGTTTTGTCATCTCTAGAGATGACACTATCACAAATAGAGCACTGAACCATTTTCGTGATAATATAATAATATTTACTCACGCTAGAAGAGTGTTTGTCAATAGATGCGTGTTGTTGGTCCTTAATACTCAAGAGCTTAGAAGGATTAATAGCCGCTTCTCAATCCACAGCTAGTGAAACACGACCTTTATCTTTAATAATTGACTAAAAAAATAAATAAATGAAGAACGTAAATAAACTCGCTTGACCGTGATGAAAAAAAAAACACAACATATATATATAAAAATTAAGAAGAAATAACAGAGGGTACGAATGTTAGAGAGAAAAAACTATAGGAACGAAGTGAACTGATTGCCGTCTCTGGCCAGACTGATACATCAGTGTGTGCAATCCATATTGAGTGATCCATATGTGAAAATTATAAAAGCGTATTGTAACAACGAGTATATATGCAGAGCGATGCATTAACCAGATAATACCCTAGGCAGAATATTAGCAGATGAAATAATTGATAATGGATTATATTGTTATAAAGAGGTTAATAGCTTAATAAATCAATATCGAATTATTTTTACTTTAATAAACCAGACAGATTGACTGCTTCCTATCAGCAAATCAAAAAAATTTATTGATAATATAATTGTAAAATATTAGCAATAGCACTCAAATATAAAATAGCACTCAACTATACACCAAATACTTAGAGTTACGGACTACATATCTACAGCACTAGAGCAGAAATTGTATGCAACTGCCATATTTATGGATGTTGCTCAAGCGTTTGACAGAGTTTGGCACCAAGGTATTCTCTTTAAACTCAAGACAATAATTCCACCTACCAATATTCAGTAGATTCAGTAATCTACTTCTACAATCCTTCCTTTACGACAGATTTTTTTCAATCCGACACGGTTCAGAACTATCTTCCATCAGGTCTACCTTAACAGGAGTACCCAAAGGTTCAGTAATCGCTCGACTACCCAATATCACTTACACCCATGACATACCTTGTCTTTCCAACATTTTAACAGCGACATATGCAGATGACACAGCAATTTCAGCAAGACAAAAAAGTCCAACATACGCTTCACAGACCCTACAACAGTATTTAACAAGATTACATGACTGGTTAAAACTTTAGAAAATCCGACTAAATCACATCACATCACATTTACCCTTCAACATGAAACATGCCCTCCAGTTTCCTAGACAATACACAGATACCACAGCCAGACACCGTTCACTACCTAGGTCTGACATTTGACCAAAAAATTGCTTGAGGCCCACATGTAACAAAGAAGAGAAAAACGCAAAATCAAAGATTAAGTTTTATAACTTCATCAGGGCGAAATAGATCAAATTCCTAAAACAAATGCTAAATTAAACAAAGGCATAAATAAACTCTTTAAATACGATGCTAGTTTGGAATAAAGAATATTTAAGCATTTTAACACCACGAAGGCCTAAAACATCAGCCAGACAATATTTTAAAAAAAAAACGAGATTATTTTATTTTATGCTGAGAAAATTTTATCGACATACAATAAAATAAGGCTTCTTATTTCTCAGCAATCTGGTTTATGACTGCACTCCTAAATCATTTCTTCTAGTGGAAAACATTTAATAGCTAACAGCTAAAAGCTTTCTATTGTTATACTTTGAAGAAGAATTTAAAAATAGATACTTAAGAAATTATTAAAAAAACTTTCTACCAATTGGAGAATGTATATCAAAAAATGATGTGAACTCGTTAACTATTGTATAGCATATATATTTAATGTAAGGAATCCAATTATTAGTTTATACAAGATTTAATTCTAGAAAAGTTATATTTATTATATATTATAAAATTAAAATTATATTATATTATATATTTATAATGGGAGGAGGGTAGCTTAGTGATAGGGCGCTGAGCTTTCAATGCTCAAGATTCGAATCCCGGCTCATAGCAGAAAAATTATTTATGCTGTGTAATCTGCCTAATTAAATAACTAGTTAAGAGAAAACACCTGGCTGTTGAAAGTGATCTCGGTCAAATCGTAGCACTGAACATAAAAGAAGATTAGACAACCCTTCATGGGTTGTAGTGGTATAGGTTTTTTTATATATTTACTAAATATTTCTAGGAAAGAAAAACAAGATCTTATTGTATATATGAATTATTTAAAGATATTATTTAAGTACTCACTTTTTAACACGATAATAATTTAAAAACCTAAGTACATAAAGTGGAGAATAATCAAAAACAAAAATCATCAACTCATATTAAAAAAAGTATTACAATTTTAAAATATATATAAATTTGCGGATAAAAAGCTTAAAATCAAACCTATAATCTTCTATCATGCTATCAGAAATAGCTAATACAAAAGGAAGTTCATCGTAAATTGGATGCCAGCCGTACTACCGGGAAATGCACTTCCTCACTCTTGTTGTAACCGGAAATTCAAACATTGAAATTCACCAAGAGAGGTATAATGGAAACAATCAAGTGGAAACAAAACGATATAAATCCATTGTTCTAAAATTGATTGTGTTAATTGCTTAACAGCATCCATACACGCAATTAATTTAAATGCATTAAGTGTAGTTGCCATGGTATAAAGTATTGTGAAAACACAAAATCCTTAAAGGATTAATTAATTAATTAATTTAATCAGATTATAATGGATGTTTGTTACGACAAACATGACTTAATCAAATCATATTATCAACGATTATTAATAAATATGAAGATTTCCAAAATATTTCTTAAAGTTTTATTTATTTTTTTTAATATAAAAATGTTTTTATAAAAAAAAAACTATAAACAAATTAAAATTAATTTTTATTTTTAACACTTTGTAGCTGTTATTTTCACCCAATTTGTCTTTACATAAACAAATTTACAAGATGAAACTTCAGTATGAAAACATTTTTATTATTAAGTTTCACAAGAATATAAATAAATGCATTTGACATATTTTTCACTTGTCTAAACACAATTGAATCATAATTGAAATCAATAAAAAAATAATGAAATGTAAGAAAACAATTTTCTGTTTTTCTAGAAAGCTTATATTTTTTATGAATTAAAAAAATTAAAGAATTAAAAATGGTTTTTATATTTCGGATGTAAAAACTCAAACCATCTAGGTCCCATTGTATTATTTTTTTTTATCAGTTACTGCCCGAGAAAGATGGAATAAAAACATGTAGGTTTTATTTTTAGCTTAATCCGAAGACCTTCAGTGAAAGAAATATTGGATCTCTCTTTAATAAAGCAAAAGTTATTTCCAATTCGGATTACTCTCTTAGAAGAAAAAAGAGGGAGATATTTTCGAAGGAAGTTTTAAAAATAAAAAAAATTAGGGCAAGGACGAAACTCAATAGAGTAAAATGATAAAACTTACTTTTAATAACTGTCTATGAAAGTAGGGCAGTTGATGTCCTGTAAAAAAAATAAAAATGATCTCAGATCATAATTTTAAATCACTTAAAGATTAGTGATTATTCAATATTAATTTATAATTAGAACTTTATTAGTAAGAATTTCAAGTAATTCATGCATAGAAAAAATCAATTTTTATTTCAAAGATAATTTCAATAAATTATAACTTACAATAAAAACATTACACATAACCAAATTTAAAAAAAAGATTTAAATAAGTATGTATAGAAAAAAAAAATTTAAGTTTGTCTGATTTTTAATAAATAAGTTAAACAGCAGACATATATGAAATTCTATACTAACGGAAATAGACAGTTTTCAAACCAAATATTTTATTTTTTGTTTTGAAAGTAATTGATTTATGTGAAAGGTAAACCGAAATAATTTAATTTAACAAGTTATATGATAAAGAGAAGATAAAAAATGTTCCGACAATAATTTATAAACTCAAATTTATTTGCTTATAAGAACCATAGTAATAATAATAATATTATTATGTTAGTTATGTATAAAATGAAATGTTTTATCCTCTTTTTTGTATTTATGTTTATCTAATTAATACTACACTTTTATTTCAATGTACAGCCATTGGCTAAGAAAATGTACTTCCTTATTCCGAAACACTTGATAAGTTTTTTTTTTTGTCTTTTTCGGTTAACCTTTCATATAAATCAATTATTTTCAAAACAAAAAATGAAATATTTGGTTTGAAAACTGTCTATTTCCGTTAGTATAAAATTTCATATATGCCTGCTATTTAACTTGTTTATTAAAAATCAGACACAAACTTTAATTTTTTTTTCTATACATATATAGTTAATTTTTTTTTGGGTTATGTGTAATATTTTTATTATAAGTTATAATTTGTTGAAATTATCATTGAAAAAAAAAATCATTTTTTTCTGTGCATGAATTACTTGAAATTCTTACAAATAAAGTTCTAATTATAAATTATTTATTTATTTATTTATTTGATGTTTTGTTGCCTCTACCCTGTAGTGTCATTGGCAACTAATTATACATTAATATTGAATAATCACTAATCTTTAAGTGATATAAAATTATAATCTGAGATCATTACTTACTTTCACAGAGAGCTATTAAAAGCAATTTTTATCATTGTACATATTGAATTTCGTCCTTGTCGTAAATTTTCCTATTTACAAAACCTCCTTCGAAAATATCTCCATAAATTAAATGAGTCCATATTGTGGTTGTATATATATTCAGCAAATCACCCACAGAAACAAAAGTAAACCAATGAGAAATATATATATATATATATATATATATATATATATATATATATATATATATATATATATATTTAGATAGATATATATCTATATATATACACATATACCTTATACACATTAAAAAAAATTATACTCAACTGACACAGACAAAGAAATCAACAAAAGGAACATTAATTCCTAGGAAAAGAAATTTTCTCAAGTTAAATAATTCAGGAATAAAATCTATTTAATTGGATGCGAATTAATTTTCCTGAAAAAAAAGGTAGGTAATCAAGAAATCAAAAGAAGAGGTAAAAATAGCAAGGCACTTCAGGAGATTGGACTTCCATCAAGAGAGGTTGGCTACCCCCGCCTAATATACTCTTGATAGGTTGATCAACCCATAAGGCCCTTAACGAACCTTCCAAATGGGATTTCTAGGACGATAGGTCGAGGGTTCGGAATCAAAGGCTCCGAACTGGGGCGAACTGAAGGGACTCGCAAAAACCGGGGTATTGATCTCAGGGCCAAGGTCGCACCCCTGACCTCCCCTCCTACCGGTGGGTACGTTACACAACCGGCACTATCTCTACAATTAATAATGTATTTGTTAATAACTAAATGAGGGGGGCTTCTGCAGGGGTGCCCAGAAAGGGGTTTCATGGCGTATTTTGAAACAACAATAATAAAGAATAAGAATAAGAATAAAGAATAAGCATATTTTGCCGATTTCTTGAATTTTTGAGGAGGGCAAATTGCAATGGGATTAGATCAGAATTCTCCTCTACAGCAAGAAACGGTTTCACTAAGAATTGAGTGATCGAAGTTCATCCAATGGTTAGATTTCTACTCCTAGAGATAGCTAGTTCAGATGGAGGATGGTGGTCGATGTCCTTTAAAGACTAGATTGACGCTCCACGGTGCACTAAGTGTCAAGGCTACGGCCATACTAAGGCAACTTGCCCAGTAGATGGCGTAGTCTGTATCTGGTGTGCAACTATTGGCCACATGCTTAAGGACTGCCCTAAAAAAAAAGTGTTGACTGGTCCGACCTGTATAAACTGCGAGCGGGCCAATGTGCCATCTACTCAACGGAAGCATAAGGCAGGCAGTCGTGAATGTCCTGTGCACTTAAAGTGGGGCAAGGAGGTGGCATAAAAGACTTTTTATGAATAGAATCACCATCCTCCAACTGAATATGGGCCGCCGACGCATCGTGGCAGATGAACTTCGAGCTCTCTCCCAGCGATTCGACGTCATGGCGGCCCAAGAACCATGCTGCCGTGGGAACATGGTCACGGGGTTCGGCCTCACATCGAGGGTTATCGTCCTGAGCAGTGGAGTGAGGAAACCCAGGGCTGCCATAGTGGTCAATAACCCAAATATCGATGTGATGGATCTGAGGCAGTACACCACGCCGAATAATGTCGCTTGCTTCATCAGGTGGAGAAACGTTACATTTACGCTGGTATCGGCTTACCTACCTGATGGAAATGATATTAATGAAGACATATCCACCATGGATATGATCACAGCTTCTTCTCGAAACGTGATCATATGCTCAGATACCAACTCCTGGAACACGATTTGGGGGTCCAATCGAAAAAATAGAAGGGGCGCTAAGCTCGGTGATTTCATATCTAGGAGTCAGCTAGTAATAATTAACGATCCTTTTGCTATCCCTACATTCTCTAGTGCTAGGGGATAGAGTTGGATCGATGTGACTCTGGCATCACCACAGCTGGCTAACCGTATCACCGATTAGGCCCTCGGATCTGAGACGACTTCTGACCATCACTCAATAGTGTTTAGTGTCGTAGAAAAAGCGACACTTACAAGTTCCCACGGTATCACCAAAGGCTATATTCCAATTATTCCAAAAAGAGGAAACTGGAGTGCCTTCCGGTCTACGTAGGAGGGAAAACTCGTTGAAAATGGGATGCAGCGGAGACTGATCTGAATGATGATCTGGATTACAGAGTCTCCAGGATAACAGATATCATCTGTGATGCTGCTGAGGAAACCCTTCAACACCGGAAGGCGAGAACTCGACCAGTCCCATGGTGGACGCCGGCCCTCACTATTATGAAGGGAGAACTCTAAAAGGCACAGCGGTCGTACCAGAGGTGTAGTTGTGACGAGAGACACACTACACTTCGTGACGAGTACAAGTCTAAGGCCAGGACATACCGAAACGAAGTACGGTCTGTAAAGCGGAATTCTTGGGACGAGTTTATCGTCGAGGAATCATCCAAGAACCCCTGGGGTATCCCATACAGAGTGGCCCTGGCTAAGATGAGTTCAGAACAGGTGATTGCTGCAATGAATAGCGGCGATGCCCAGGCGACCACTCTGGAGGAGACGGCGAAAAATTTCATTATAGAGACCTACCCCAGAGATGACCCGTCCCAAGATGACGAGGAAGACGCATTTATTAGACGCACTACGGTATGCCCACCCGGTACAGACTTGTGCCCACCCTGGGACATATGGGATCTCCGTACTGTCGTGGATAAACAAAGGTTTAGTCGCGCCCCGGGTATTGACAATGTTGACACGGCAATCCTCAGAAATAGTATCCCCTATAAAAATATCACTAAAATGACTTTACTCAAAAATCTTAAATTGGAGTCAGTCATTCTGTCACCTGAAAGGTTCATATAACAATATTTTAAATTTTAATTCATGTATTTTAAAGTTCAATTATATAATTATATCGAATTATATTAATTCACATTGACCAAGGCAAGTCCCAACACATTACACTCTTTGAGATAAAACTTTCCCTCCTATCTACCTCGACAATACAACACATAAAATACATTATCTTGGACTGACACACAAAAGAATACTCGTACACGATGCTCAATTATCAACAAAAAAAGAAAAACGTTAAACCTAAGATATTATACTCACTTCTTTTAAGACGTTGGAAATTACAACTAAAACAGAAACTGAAAAAAAAAAAAGACCCACAAATGTAAACTACAAACTTTTCAGTTCCTTTGAAATTTTCAGAGCTATAATAAAAAATTCATGATATGTCACTAACATTACTTTGCCAAAAGATTACCATATGCCAACAGACAACAGCGAAGAAACAGGGACACGCTACAAAATGATATATTAACACATTCATTAAAGGTTTGTTAACACTCCTACAATTAACACTCTCGATAACATTTCAAGGAGTCCCAAAAGAAGCTGAATGAGTTAGAATCTTGCTTTAGTATAAATAATAAATTCAAGATAGGAAAGGATGCCGCTGGGAACTCCTCTCCTTTGTATCTATCAATATCTAATTACTACATGCTGGTTGACAGTATGTGTGACGATACAAATGTTAATTATCAAATCTGAAAATTATTACTCTAATATCATTATCAATTCAGCCCAAACATTGAGGATGTTTTATTTTCCACACTCATGTGAACTTCTATAAATGTTTGAAGATTTTTCATTCGATCTTTAAAAATAGTTAATTACAATTAAAACCGCTAGAGGACAGGATTGATAATTTATCATATTTTCATATTCGATATTTAGAATTTACATCAACGATATATTGTATGAAAATGGGTTATACCGAACTGCTTAAAGTAGTAGAAAATATTTTTATCCTTAAAATAAATTAGCATATAGACATCTTATTCCGAAACTAGTAAGTTTTAGGACATCCCTTAGCTATAGAGGGTATACAAAAAAAAATAAAAAATCCTTGTCCTTTATAAATACTTCGGCCTTTGGAGGTCACGTTTTAAAGGTTCAGGAGACCTTTGTTTTTACTGATTATATTACTTCTGGCCTATTGGATTGTTTTAGAAATACTAATACATTATCGAAATTCGTATAAAATATTAAACATGTATGAAAGATATTACATTATTTTTTTGTAATTTTTATTAATTAATGAATTTTTATTAAATAATGCTTAATATTCGGTGTATTTAATATATATAGTCTGTAATACATTATAAAATAAAAAATAAATAAACAGACATAATTGCACCTAAAAAAGGTTAACATTTTTTTTTCAATGAGAATTTTAAAAGATACATAATATTATAAACGGATTTTTTATCTCATCATCCTAGAAAATTAAACACACACACATACACACACAGACACACACACACACATATATATATATACTGTGAACTTCGAATTTAAGTGAGGACTAACACTGGATCATGTGTGAACATTGATAAAAGTGAGGTTAATTTTTCTTTGAAAATCTTTTTGACAAAATCTTAGAATAAATTAACAGTGAAAACTTTTCTTTTTGTTGCATTCTGTTGTTGAAACCAATTAGCTCCAAGAAATAGGAACTCCACACCTCGGTGTAGCGGTTTCACCGCAAACGATGCCTGAGACGTCGATATCTGCCAGTTCTACAGAAAATGTGGACGCTTTAAACTCAAACCAAACTACTGAAAATAATTGGGAACTCGTTACAGGAAGAAAACGCTCAATGGACAATAACAGAGACCCAAGAAAAGCTAAAAAGGTAAGTGAAGTTACAACAGTAACCACTAATAGTTTTGAAGTTTTAACTAACATTAGTGACGAGTCTGATGCTACCACTAAGCAACCAGTTTCTGTAAAACCGCCCCCTATCCACTTGAATGATGTACAGAACTACACCGAACTGGTCACATTTCTCCAAAATGTAGGAGGTTTGAACAGCTTTAACCTAAAATCCACATCAAGAGGAGTAACCGTATATCCTGAAAACTCTGACACATATAGACGTATAGTAGCTAACTTAAGACAGGTAGGTGCCGATTTCCATACCTATCAGTTAATAGAAGATAGAAATCCAAGAATCGTATTAAAAAACTTACACCATGCTACTCCAATTGAAACCATAAAATACGAATTAAAATGCCTAGGCTACGATGCCACAAGTATTGTGAACGTTATTTCCAGATACAAAAATCCACTTCCCATGTTCTTTATCGATATCTCTAAAGCCACATTTAATGAAAAAATTTTTGATATCAAATTTTTATACTATACTAGAGTGAAAATCGAAGAGCCAAGAAAGAAAAGAATGATTCCACAGTGCACCCGTTGTCAGCAGTATGGCCACACAAAGGCTTACTGCAATCACTCCCCGAAGTGCGTGAGATGTGGCCAAGGACATGATAGCACCGTCTGCACAAAGACAAGAGAGACCGCAGCAACATGCGCGAATTGTAGCGGATCCCATCCAGCAAATTATAGAGGTTGTGCAACTCTAAAACAACTGAGGGAAGTACGCAATCTCCGTAAAAATATACAAAGTCCCCAAAAAGCACAAACTAGCGCACCCCCAGGTATAGACGAGTTTCCTTCTCTTCCGCAAAGTCAGCATACCGCAAATTCAGGTTCTTCAAAACCCGATTCTCAATATCTAGGACCAAAACTGCGAACTTCTCCTACAGAAGTCCCAGAAAATCACCTTCACCAGCCAAAGCATCCAGAAATGAAAAAGGGCATTACTCAACCGCCACTACCGACTTACAATCACCCGGCTTCAGCTCAGCTCTTCAACTTGGTAAGTGGATTGAATAACCTCATCCAGCCTCTTTTCAGCCTTCTCCAAGAACTGTCTCACGTTGCACAAGCCTTATCCTCCAGTTATGGCTACTAATCGGCTGACAGTGGGCTCCATGTCCGTTCTTCTCTGGAACGCAAATGGTATAAACCAACACAGGACTGAACTTGACATGTACATACATGAAAAACGGACTGACATTGCTCTCATCACTGAAACACACTTGACTCCACATTCTAAATTTTACATTCCAGGCTACAAAATATATAGAACTGACCACCCTGATAAGACGGCACATGGCGGTACGGCAATACTGATTAAGCAATCACTAAAACACAACCCTTTACAATTACCCATTACACCTGACATACAATCCACAGCAATTACTCTGTATACCCAGCACCATACCATTACCTTCGCTGCAGTGTACTGCCCTCCGAGATACGTGCTAACATCTGCAATGTTTTACAATTTTTTCCAACATCTCGGTCGGTGTTTTATTGCAGGTGGTGATTATAATGCCAAACATCAGTCCTGGGGATCACGACTCTGTACTCCTAGAGGAAGAAATCTAAAGTCTGCCATCGATCAGCTTTCATTAAACACGATCTCACCTGATACACCTACTTACTGGCCAACTTCAAGACAGAAAACACCAGATTTACTTGACTTTTTCATTACTAAAGGACTCAGGACAGTGCCGTATACTGTAACTGCAAGCTCTGATCTTTGTTCTGATCATTCTCTTCTCAGTTTGGTACTATGCGATGAGCCTCGTACTGCATCAAAAAAACCAACACTTACAGATAGGATAATCGATTGGAAAGCTTACAGCGACTACTTAAATTCGACGCTATCAATCCCAATGTCCCTTAAGACCGAAGAGGAACTCGAAAAAGCTGTTGATAAGTTCACAATCAGCTTACAACAGGCTGTATGGTCATCATCTGTACCAAGACCTAGCAGAAATACGTCTCTTCCAATCTATCCGCAGTACATTAGAGACCTGATCAGAGCAAAGAGAAGAGCGCGCAAAGTGTGGCAGACTGGTCGACTTCCATCTGACAAACGGACTTTCAATAGACTTAACAATGAACTTAAACGACAGATTCAGAATTTTAAAAGAACGAACTACGACAATTACCTCAAAAATCTTTCGACTGACGATGGAAGCTTATGGAGACAGACTAAGAAACTTGTAAAGCATTGTGAGGTGTCATCACCACTCCGAAACGTAGATGGTTCCTGGGCTGTGTCAGACCTTGAAAAATCTGAGCTCTTTGCCAACCATCTTTCTTCTGTTTTCATACCACATACTGACTTCTCTAATACTGATCACGAAAGACATGTACAAAACACTTTAGACATTCCTTTACAACTGTCATTACCTCCACTTTGCTTCACTCCCACTCAAGTTGCAGAACAAATCAGACAGTTACCTAAAAAGAAAGCTCCCGGTCATGACCTGATAAATGCTCAAGTGCTCCAGAAAATGCCAAGGAAAGCTCTAGTATACCTAACATCAATTTATAACGCAATACTCAGAACGACTAAATTCCCCTTACAATGGAAATACTCATTCATAAAAATGATTCACAAACCTAACAAAAACACTGACTTTCCTTCATCATACAGACCCATCAGCTTGCTCCCATTATGCTCTAAAATCTTTGAGAAACTTCTCTACAAACGACTTCTTGACATACTGACTACTGAAAACATAATACCTGAACATCAGTTTGGATTTCGTTCACACCACTCAACCATTCATCAGCTACACCGAGTGACAGACTACATTGCGACAGCACTAGAGCACAAATTATATGCAACAGGAGTATTTCTGGATGTTGCTCAAGCGTTCGATAGAGTCTGGCATCAGGGACTTCTTTTCAAACTTAAGACTATACTCCCTCCAACCTACTATCTTATTCTTCAATCTTTTCTTTCTGACAGATTTTTCTCTGTTTGCCAAGGTACAGAACTATCTACCATTAAACCAGCCCTAGCAGGGGTGCCTCAGGGGTCAGTACTCGCTCCTCTGTTGTATATTATTTACACATATGATATTCCAGATCCTCTCTATACTCTGACCGCGACTTACGCAGACGATACAACAATCTTGACAAGACATCAAAATTCAGCATACGCCTCACAGACTTTACAATATCACCTAAACAATTTCTACGACTGGTGCAAACTCTGGAAAATTCGACTCAACCTTGACAAATCACAACATATCACTTTTACCCTTCGACGTGAAACTTGCCCCCCTATTTACCTTGACAATATCCAAATTCCTCAGACAGACAAAGTTCAATATCTTGGACTGACCTTTGACAGAAGAATGACATGGGGCCAACATATCAAAAACAAAACAAAAACTTTAAACCTAAGACTACGCCTATTGTACTCACTCCTTGCAAGAAATTCGAAATTAAAACTTAGACAGAAATTGAATACATATACTTACCTACTCAAGCCTATTTGGACCTACGCTTTACAGATATATGGGACAGCCAAAAAGACTCACATACGTAAATTACAGACTTTTCAATCTAAAACTTTCAGGACTATTACCAAAGCTCCCTGGTACGTCAGTAACATTACTCTACATAAAGACTTACAGATGCCAACAGTTAACGACCACATACGAACATACTACAAACGATTCCATAATAACTTACACGGACATACAAACTCATTGATTCGAGGCATGGCCACAACTAACATGCCCGATAGCACCCGAAGGAGGCTTAAAAGAAGCTGGATGAGGGATCTCCTCCACTAACTAGAAATATTACGCTCAAGACAGGAAGGACGCCGCTGGGTACTCCTCTCCCTCACGCCTATTCCAAGACCAATCTCTTCATCTTGACATCACACTCGCTGATTGTCGGAACTTCTGACAGGTGTGAGTTGAAGAATCAAGTCAAAAAAAAAAAAAAAAAAAAAAAAAAAAAAGTGAGAATCAACTAAAGAATTTCAATTTGCAAGTATAAAATAAGGCGCGTTTCGATACTAAAGCCCACAATACCGTCCGGCTAACCATGATTGCATAAAGCTAAATAATTAAAGTTATTGAGTGAGTATTTTCTAAAAGAAAGTGATGAAATTAAGTGTGAGTTTGAAATGTTATTTTTTATTAATTTATAATATCCAGGAAAAACAATTTATTTTAACCTTTATACATTCAAACGTGATATTTTTAAAATCATTCAGTTTTCAGAATACACAATACAATAAGTGAGTGGCATTGATGAAAAAATATCATAAGGCGTTTGACAATAATTAATTAAGTTCAGGGTTTTTTCATAAAAAATAATATGAAAAAATAAGATTTTGGAATTATTTTTATGTATGCGTGTTTTTTTTTTTTTTTTTTAATTAAAATAACATATTAATACTATGGCTGAGATGTGTAGTAAAAATATTAATATATTTGTTCTTTGAGGCCAGAGAAAGTTTAGTTAAACTCGTTTTAAGGTATGTATTTCTCTTAAAACATTTTTTGGCAAACGAGATAATTTGGTAAAATGATTTAAAATAATTATTTATTTTTAAATAATTTAATATGTATATATGATAAATATATAGAATAAAAACTGTTATGGATAATTAAGAGAATGAACATTATGAAAGGCGGACAAGAAAAATGAAGTAACATAATGTTAATAATTGTAAAATAATATTATTGTACATTTTTTCATATATTTTCTTAAATTTAGTTTCTTCTTTATTGAATAAATGAAAATAAAGGTTTAATGTGCAATAAAAATTATTAACCATACTTGAATGTGTGCGAATTATTCTGAAACAATGTCTGATGTTTTAAAAAATAGAAAAATAAAAGAAGAGTTAAGAGAGTGTATTATTTGCCTGATGATTTTATAAAACAATATAGAAACTCTTTTGTATGAAATTTCAAAAAAATGTAATTAAAAATAAATGTAAAGAAAAAATGTATTTAAAACTAAATTAACTATATTCGTTCTTTTAAGAGTAAGAATAATTATTACACCTATATAATTAACAAATTAAATATATAAAAATAAATAAAACTGCTGGGAATTTGATCCTTTGTTCAAGATATGGATCAATGTTCAAGGTCTGACTAGGCTCTCCCTAGAGGAGTCCTTAATACAATATAATTAAGGTAAATAAATTCATTACAGAAACTTGACAGTTACATAAAAATAATAATAATATAATACATAAAATTATTGCATTTTTAGGGATGAATAATGAAAATATAATAAAAAAAATAGGACAAATCTTTTTAAAAATAGGATGAGATAATGGTAAGATTGGCAAATTGGTTATTATGTTATAAGTTATATAAAAAAAATTGTAATTATAATATAAAAATACAAATAACAAAAATGTTTTATAAGTTTTAGTCTGAAGATGGGATAATAAAGTGATCCCGAAACGTCATAAAATAAAGAAAAAATCGTTGGGAGAGTAAAGCTGTTACTTTATTTTTATTCATATACCTCAGATAAAAAGCAAATGTCCTAGGACTTATGAAAAAAGTAAGAATAATTTCCGAATTTGGTGAAAATAGATTATTCTAAAATGATTATGTTCATATTAAAACATTAAAAACGATTGATCTGTTGCAGGTAAGATCAAGTATCTGACCGAAAACATTCGTCACTCCACATCTAGGTTATTCAATCATGCTATAAGGCTCAGCTACATCCTGAATAATTCATCTGTAAAAAGAGGGGGGATTTGAAAGGTGAGGGAAAGTGAAAACGGTTTAAGCCTCTTGGCAACACACAGGAATCCATACATCTCGGATAACTGTTTTCACCAACATGTAAACTTTTGTACTACATACTGAGAAGAAATCGGCCCACCAACAAACGCCACGATTGGCAAATTTATCACCTTATTCATTATTTTTTAATCAATATTAGATTGGGTAATTCAACAAAAATCACATTAACGTATTAATGATGAATATCTTTACAGATAGTATATATGAACACTCGATAAAAAATGAAGAGAAAAATTAATTTAAATTATACTGCTGATATTGCTGGAGTACTAGAGCAAAAAAAATATGCAACCGACTAAAATTTATTTGCATTTATGAGGAACGCATTGCATTTATTAGTTACAGCACATCTGCTTATTGTCAAACTCATGACAGGTGTGGATGGAAATATGAAGACACACAAAAAAAATATATATTATTTGACTTGAGTTGACTGGCACAAATAAATGTTTTATAACCAAAAAAAATATGAATTATTAAAAATTAATGAGATATAGAATCATAAAATGATTTCTCAAGAGATTTGATTCCACTTTAAGATTCACAAACCTCTCTTCCTCTGAAAATGGCCCTATGAGACCAACAGTAAATTAGATTTCGCCTTGAATAGAACAAAGAGATGGAATTAATCAGTTAAATTAGGGAAGACTTCGTTTTAATCCCACAACTTTTCTGAATGCTCTAATTCCTGGAGTTTTGCCGCCTTCATCTGCCTTTCCTTCGCGGAATAATATCGGTTTCCTTTCAGAAGGCACCTAAATAATCATGATCCGTTTCGTTGACTAAACATAAAAATATTACATATTGAAGGATAATTATTAAATTATGAAATCTTGACACGAAAATTCGATCGCAATCTGGAAAGAAGGGACTAATATATTTTTTAAAAACAAATAAATCTAATTACCTACCTCTACAATACTATATATTTGAATATTAGGAAAAGGAGGAACGAATTATATACACTCTTTTACATAATGAACTTGGCAATATTTATTTAAATATAAATATTTAGAGCGTATATGGTTTTATTTTGCTCACGATTCTACGTAAAGTTTAAGATGTGTAAATATGTTTTGGTCTATAAAAATGTATTTGCCCCTCCTAACTCATTGTTCACAATCAGCAAATGCTGGTAATACAGGAAATAATGACATGATAGGAATGGGGAAGGAAAGTACTCAGCAGTACCTCTTCCCCAACTTGTTTCAATTACTTAGGTTGTTTGAAGAAGGAGATCTCTCGTCCAACGCCTTTTTAGTCTCCTACTCATGTTACGAGGTATGTCTACTGTGGCCATGTCTCTTATTGGTCTGTTATTATGTCAGTTTACATTACTGTAAAATCGTTGATGAAGGTCGTTGGAAGGTGGAGGTCGGTATGTAGAGTTTTGTTAGTCACGTACCAGGGTGCTTTTGTTATAAGTCGCCATAATTTAAATTGGGAGGTTTGAAGTTTTTGTAGGTGGTTCTTTTTAGCCCAAAGATACCGTATATTAGTGATGAGTACATCCACATGGGTTTAAGTAAGTATGTATATGTATTCAGTTTCGGTCTCAGTTTTAGTTTTGAAGATTAAGCAAACAGGGAGTAAAGTAGTTTGAGTCATTTGTCAAGTGTTTTACGTTTCATTTGAACATGTGGATCCCAAGTCATTCTTCTATCGAAGGTGAGTCCAAGGTAAATTACTCTGTCCATTTGAGGAATTTGATTTCTGTCAACTGGAGGGCAAGTGTTTTTTTCGAATAGTAATTGTTATATGTTTGGATTTGCCATGCTTATGTCGACTTCTCCATAGTTTGAACCAATCTTGTAATTGAAGTAATTGATGTTGTAGAGTTAGAGAGGGCTGTGTTGGGTCATAATGTTTGAGAGAATTGTTTGTCGTTTGCATAAGTAGCAGTCAAGATGTCATCATTAATGGGTATAACGTTAGTATGTACAACGTAAAGTAGAGAGGTTGGTATTGAACCTTTGGGAACTCCTGCCAAGATTGGACGAACTGAATTCATTTCCTAGCCCTGCAAAACTGAAAAAAATACATATCAAATATGAAACTGGAATTCGTCCATATATGGGCTCTAATTATTATTGCAGTTATCGTCAAACTGCATCACTGACGATCGTTTCTTCGACAACCTGGAAGAGATTTTAAATTCACTGAGAGGATACAAGTTTCATATGGCATTATCGATTTAACGTAGTGAACATGTCCAGTTTCGTGCTATCAATCAATGATTACGGATAGAATTAATTTTGTGCAGCATTTCTGTTATCACAGAAAACTACAGCAGAATCGCATCGAATGCTCATCGAAACTTCTTACTCCTGTTAAATCACTCCGAATCATGCGGTTTGAAAAATTGAAAAGTGGCGATTTTAAGGTGAGAAATGAAGAACGGGGAACGTGGCTGTGATATATAATGAGCTGCTAGAACCAGTCAAAATGGTTAATAGAACACTATCGACAACAAACGGTTGAGGCGTTCAGTTGGGAAAAATAATCCCATTCGACTTGCTCACCAGACGTGGTTCCCTCCGACTAAAATTTATGAGGAACGCGCTTGTTAAGTATCGCTTCACTCATTATGAAAATGGTTTGATTACTGTTTCGCCATATTGGTCATTCATTGAGATTATTATGGACGAAGGTATTTGAATTTGTCTACTCTTGGGAACAATTTCCCTTCTAAGCAGATCCTGTTATTGGGGTGGCATTTTCGGCTAATTATCATATATTTATTTTTGTCTCCAATAACTTGTAGGCCGATTTGCTCTGCTTCTCTTATCAAAATCTTAGCAAATTTTTAATGTCCATTATCATCATTTATGGACCTAAATCCAAAAATGATCATACATTAAAAAAAAAAAAACCTTGGTGCTCAAGACTTACCAAATAACAAAATAGTAGAAGTTTGATTTTATTTATTTGTCTCCACCCGATAGGATCATTGGTAATCCTCTACTCACTCACGCTTCTCATTTTATCTATTTATTAAAATTTTACTATTTTAGTGCTTATGCAATAGAAATAAAATTCTATCAGAGTGGTCTACAATAACCCACGTAAAACCCCTAAGAAATAAAGACAACGAAGCATACTTTCTGGAAATAGAGGAAGTGAGGTAATTAATTCAACTAAATTGCTGTCAACCTAAGTGGCTACATTATATGCAGGCCGTTGATCACATCCCCTAATCTCTCTCCTCGTTCTAGCAGTAGATAAATGGGTCCTTAACTGATAGCGTTCTATCCTGAATATATTGCCATTAACTTTATTTTACATTTCATGAGTTGGCGTTTTTATGTCGCTCATTTCTTGTTAAGATATAAATTAATTAATTATAATATGATTGATTGAGCCTATTAATTGTTTTACAGATATGAAAATGTATTTACAGATTGAAACAAATATGTAAAATCTGAGAGAAAACATAACTTCCTAAATCATTACATGAACTTATGTATGTAGATTATTTAGTGGTATTGAGGCAAAAAATCTATGACATTCTTTGGGGCACTCAGACACGTGTCCCAAGCCATATCCCCGGATCCAGGCATGACTGCTCTTACTGTGACCAAAACTCTTCTACCCATTAAAAGAAAACATCGATAAATCATTTGACAGTAGAGGCGGGATAAAAGTCTATCTAGTAAACTTAAATTTATTAAGAAAGCTCTAAAGCCATGGACAACATATGGATAGGACAGAACAAGCTCACATATGCTCATCTCATAACAACAGCCCAATAATCTTGTCATGAAAAGATGTCTAAGTTGCATCGAATGGGGATAGATTTTTTTTTTCCTATATTTTTTTTTTGGGATATGAATGAGATGCAAAATCTAAGTTTTCGACCTCTTCGCCTCCCCTACTCCCCTCCCTCTCCGGATCACTTTTTAAAATCCCCATAACTGCAATATTTTCGGTTTTGTCCCATTTTGACAACGGAGGAGCACGTTTTCGACAAAAATATTCCATACACTTTTAAAATATATTAAATATACTACAATTTAACACCACAACAGGCTCAGTAAATCAAATAGTTAACGAAACACAGATTTTGAAATTTTAGAAATTTTTCGAACTTGACAATTTTAAGATATTTTTCCGATTTGATCATATGCACTTGTCTTTATATCTTCAATAATCTATCTTATCTGATTAATTAAATTTTTCTACATTTTAACTTTTTGAAGCAGGCGTGAGGGAGAAGAGGAGGTTTGGTGGCAGAGGTGTTATTTAACTAACACTTACATCTAGCCCATACCAAAATAGTAAATGAAGTGAATGAAATTTTCGAAACTTAAAAATGTTATGTTTGTTATGTTTCATGTTTATATCTTTAATAACTTGCCTTATAAGAATTAGTGAAGTAAAAATTTATTTAAGTAATTATTTCGTAGGATTAGGATACATGGATATAACAATGGCTATAAATAATAAGAGCTACAAATAATTGATAAAATAAGTGAACTAGAATGACCTAAGTCATTTATTGCGTTCGATCTTTTTCGTAGGCGCCAAAGCCAGTCCCGCTTTTCCCCCGATTAAGTGCATTTTCTAAATAATTGTTTCAAATATATCAAAAATTAATCAGTAATGACGCTTGATTTTCAACTTTAGTTGGAACGGCTTGAAAAACTTGACTTTACCAAGGCCAATATTTATAAACAAATTTATGCTTTTTAATACTCTGAATATCCAGCTTTAATAAAACACCGAATTGATCTGATTCTCAGTGACCGAAAAACTAATTCAAACCAAAGTCGTCACTTAGCCATGTTTGGACACTATTGTGGCCACTTTTCCACCTATCAATGTAGGAACATTGATTTTTTTAATATATATACAAGGAACACAACGATATGCAATTTATGTAGTTATGTGAAGGGAGGGTGAATGAAAGGGGATTCTGGCCAACGGACTACCCTGTTTCACCGAATCTCTCCCCTCCCTCTCTATCATCCCTCCTTCAAAACATTAAAATTAATAAATATTTACTTCGCTGACTCATATCAGACATTATTGAAGATAAAAGACAATTACATATGATCAAACATGAAAAATAATTTAAATTGAAAATAAAATTTTCTAAAATTTAAAATCTGTATCTCGTTAACTATTTGATTTACTGAGTATGTTCTGGTGTTTAATAGTAGTATATTTAATCTCATTTAAAAATGTCTAGAATATTTTTTTTCTAAAACGTGCTCCTTTGTGGATAAAATGGGGAAAACCGAAAAAAGTGCGAAAATATAGCAGTTTTTGGGATATTCAAAAGTAATTCGGAGAGAGGGGAAGCCAAGGAACTTGAAAACTTGGATTTTGCATCTGAGTCCCATAAAAGAAAAGAAAAAGAAACCTTCAACCCCCATACAATGCAACTTACGATGTATAAGACTTCTGGGCTATAAGGGAGGAACCACCGAAATATAACACTTTCTCACACTAATATATATTCGTTAAAATGCCTAAACGATAAAATAAAAACAAAAAACCTTTATCTATAGCTTACGAGACGAGGGGTAAATTGACCGTGGTACAGATCCCCCTTTATCAAATTATTAACATCCGCCTGAAACTTCATAAATAGTTCTATCTCATAGTAAAATACAAATATAGAAAAAAGATGGCCTTCAAAAATATTGAGCCGTTTGGCGTGACCTACACCTCTAAATTTTCCAAATAACGAGGTTATATAGGACAAAGGGACCAATATTTTTGTAGGCCATCTTTTTTATCTATTTTGGGATCAAATTATCTTACGATCAAGTAGAAAGCAATGAGTAGTTACGAGTTTTTAGTACCTAATTAAATTGACAAAGTTTGCCTCCCCTCCAGATTGAAAACGCCCCCAATTCTAAGAGTTTTCGTAAATAAAATAGTTGTAAGTTACTATGAGATGAAATTATTTACGAAGTTTCAGGTGGATGTTAATGCCTGGATAAAATTCTGTCCACTGTACCACAGACTAAAACTATAAGTGGATTAATAAAATTTATTTAAAATTTAAAAAAATATTATTTAAGATTGAATAATATTGAGCTTATTTAATCATACTCATTTACTATTCCATTCTATTTTTTAAAACAATATTTATCTACTATTATTGTTTTTCCTTCTTCCTTTTGTTATTTGTAAATTATAATAACATCGGGTATTGATAACTTGATGTTTAACTCCCTTAAACGCTATAAAACAAACACAAACTTCATCTATCTGTCGGCCTATTTATAATTAATTGTTAGGTAGAGGCAATTGTTTCCTCCGAAATTTATCATAAATGCATATTATTAATAATATTGAAAAAAAACAGAAAAAAATAAGATCATATTTACAAATAATAGTAGAGATTATATTCAACCATAATATAAAATGAACAAATATGTATTAATATATTAAAAATGTTATAAGGATGTGGAATTTCTTAATATGGAATAAAAATGCTAAAGTAAATGTGATCTTTGCAGTTCACTACATCGGCCATAGTTTTATAATATGAATAATATGATCATAATAGAGAGAGAAATACTTTATTGAAAGTAATGCTGCCCTACTTCATAGCGTTGCTTTGTACACAACATACTAATCAAACCATATTGATATAAATCCTACATTACATAATTTTATAATTACATATGCATATATTTTTGTTTCCTCCCTTTTCATAACACTAGTCATATAAGATATTACTAATAAACTACATTAAATTATTGCTCCTGCGTGACACATATATATTCACAAGAAAGAAAGAAAAAAATCGAATGCTATACAAGACTAAATCCTCACATATATATATACCAATATAACTCCATGAGCATAAATAAAAAGATATAGCTATGCTAAAAAATTTTTTAAAAAAAATGAAATAAAAGACTGACATAATGTAATAAAACTAGGGAAGTCCAGCGAAACATAGGTCAGATTCCATACCTCATTGCGCATGGGAGAAACGGTAAGAAGAAAATTCAATTTATTTTTGTCATATTTTTTGTAAAATATAAAGCAATAACTTTTTTTTAAATTTATGTAATTATCAATTGTAACATCGTAAACTAGATAAAAATAGAATTCTTCTTTAAAACCATTTTAAAGTCCTATGAAACTAATATTTCATTATAACAATAAAATAATTAAATTATGTTTTGTAATAATTATAAAACAATTTTTTAAGTACTATTGAAAAAAATAATCCTACTTTTTGGTCATATGATTTATACATACAGCGCCTATTTGCTTCGGACTGGTCATTGTTTGGGTTCGTTGATGATACGAACTACACGTGTCCTCAATACCATAAGCTTCACCAAATCACGGCTTCTTCTGACTCAACCATTTTATACTCTCCTTGGGTCCTAATATTTTTTCCAGATGTTTTTTGTTTTCTTGTCAGGATCATCTACCATTCTATACACTATTATCAATCGCTTAAGTCAGAAAAATACATATAATTCTTTGTAAATTGAACCATATTCTATCAAACGAAACCAATAACATTATTGTGAAATTATATTTTATGGACTTCGATAACGTTTTCAATAAATTTCTACCAGCAATCTAAAGCTGTATGTCACAAAGTCATGTGGAGGTACTTAACGTTGTAAAAACTACAAATTTACAAAAATTCCGGTTGGTTCTTTATTTCTTACTGGGTCAATTTCTGTATTTTCTGAATTTCGAAGGTAACATCGATAACTATGATGGTTGTGTGCACTTTTAATGTTAAATATTTCTATTTTAATTTTTAAAATGAGGGATACTAAAGCACTCTTGCTCAATCTCCACTGGGTTTAGCCCTAGTGACGCGGTTGAGAGAGGAGTGAGTGCAGGGAACTCCTGAAGTCATACTTTTCCCTCCACAGTTGAAGGGATATGTCTGGTTTGGAGTTCTCTCGCCAAATTTTAAATATTGTATATAGGTGTGTATGTGTTGTTTTTATTTATTTACTTTTAGGTCATTTTATTCTTATTTATTGTACATATATTATTTTTCTGTATAATTTATTTTATTTATTGTACATAGAATGTGAATGCGACCTGTGAACTCTATTATAAATGTCCTAGCGACAGATTGTAATATTTTTCAATAAATAAGTTTTTAAAAAAATGAGGGATAGAATTTCAAAACTAGCCAGGTCCATCATAAAAAATTAGTTAGTATCTTCTTTAACAATTTTAGTAAAAAATAACCATTAAAGTAACTGTATTTATTCAAAAAGTAGTTACAAGAATAAAATGATTCATCTCAAGATAACCTAAATCTAAAGCGAAAATTGTTGAATGAAAAAAAGTCTGACGGACTCGTTTGGTTTTCAAGTTCCGCGCCATGATTATCAAAGAACAAACAGTTCAATATAAACGCTCTTATCGTCTTTTAATAATAGCACACAACTGACCTAAATACTATCTTCCTTATTCAAATTATTTTATTCACAATTAACTTTTTCGTCACTTAGCATCCTGCTCCATTTAGCTGCTAAATTCTAACGTCTCCCAAAGCCTTTAATATTCCTTAGGATCGTGGATCCACATCAAACGAGGCCTTCCCTTTAACATTGTTCCATCAGACTTAGTGAAAAGCAGGTTCTTGGCATGCCTCTCTGAGTCCATTCTCTTCTTATGCCCCAACCATCAAAGTTACATTAGATGGCTACTACCTATGTCATTAAGTTAATATTTAAAAAAGAAAATTTATTTTAGTTAATTTCAAAATTCGAATAATAAGATAATAAGGTGAAAATTACTAAAAATAAGAATATACGAAACCAGATTATAGGTTTATTACAAAAAATCGTTATTCTGTTCATTATACCTAGATTTTGTATCTTGATGTTTTTATTTATATAAATTATGGCCGTTATTTTATTTTTTTTTATTTTATCTAGACAACGTTTCGACCAACACTAGGGCCATTTTCAAGTCTTACTTAAGTCCTCCAATAAATCTCCATATTGAATGTAATTTTTATTTTTCTGAGAGAAAATTAAAAATGTCCTAATATTTAAGGGTTTCTTCAGGACAGTTCCTCTAGAGATGATGTGTTATAAAATGTTGGTGGAATAACGGCCTTAATTTATATAAGCGAAAAAATCATTAATTAGCACTTATTTAAATGTAATACCTTAATACTATAACTTCGACGAATTATCTGTGTTTAAAATCAGAACCTGGTATACTTAGTGTAACTATATTCGATTAAGGTATGAAAGCGTTGGTGTCATTATTGTTCAGTTACTGTATCCATAGATAAGGACTGAATTAACAAAAACGTATTAAAAGCTTATCTCCATCAAAAATGTACTTAGACATACTTTGCAATATATCAACGATATGTTCATACAATCCAATATATTTTCAAATGAAGGAAAATATATTTATCAGTGCGTGGTGACGAGGATACAGTCAATAGAAAGAAACGATTTAACTATTGATCGTAGAAAAATAAAGACTTGAGATTGATGAGTTAATAAAATAGAAACCCCATTGGATGGAATTATCTGCTAGCGAAGGTAATTGAACTGCTTACAGGGATTGCTCGAGTCAGTAGAGTGAGCACAGCTGAGCCGGCAGCCTGGATTGGACAGTGATGGATGTGAGTTCCTAGGACGAACCAACAGGCCATTCCGCAAAAACAAGGAGATAAAGTTCTCCAACTCGCACATAATTGAATGCCTTTAAAAGTCACCAATGAAGATAAATATAAGAAATGAAAATATTGTAAATCACTTTCAGATAATAAAAATGTAACATAATAAATGTGCTGAAAGGAATCAATGTCCATAGTTGCTGTCCCTATTAAAAATGCCGAAGAGATTTATTGTTTTGAGAGAAGTAATGAACTGCAATCTATTTATTTTATCTGAATTACAATATTAAAACGAATTGTTGTTTTATTGCAAAAAGTTATTAAGTATATTTTTTATATATGTATACAACCAGTTATTTAAACTGAAAATATAACAAATGTTTTCGTGAATTTCAAGCTTATTAATCGATAAACAGTAAGCGCACTAAAATGACGAAAGCCCTTTTATATATCAAATATTACATCAAATTACAACAAGCAAACAATTTTCTTATTTCATCAAGGGAAAATTTATCGACGTTCTTAGTGATTTAAAGTTATGAAATATAACATTTATAATTTTTTTTTTTTAATTTCTTCTGAAATTTACAACTGTATACAAATTAATATATATTAAGTAAATGTGATACAGAAAAATACATGGCACGACAAGACTTTTAGAGAATCTAACCTAACTAAATTGGTAGCACTCTATTAAAGTATCTAAATTAGGAGATCACGAGGCCATCTTCTTTTCAGGCGCCTAGGAGGGTTATAAGGTATCGAGGAGGAAGCAAGGTTAGAAACGAGAGGAAAAAGATGGTTCTGAAGTTTATTCCGGAAGGACAGGTATCTGGATTGGGCCAAATCGGAAACATATAGAACTTTCGGGTCGTTGTGGATTATTTTATTTGTAATAAAATAAGGAGGATTAAGGATTTTACGAAGAATTTTGGATTGTAAAGATTGGATACGAGAGGAATTCGATGGTTTTAGTGGAACCTCAAAGCTCAAACTTTTATTAATAGTCATGTATATGAATCTTTTGTAATTAATTATAGCTTTGAGCGTTTGCCTTAGTAAGTGCTAAAGTAGTCGGAAACGTTACGCAGTTTCTTGTCGTTTCAGTCTGGTATGAGGATTCCAAATAATAAGACTTTGTCCAGAAATGTAACTTACATAATTTCTGCAACAAACCGACAACATTATAGTATACTGGCCAAGTATTAATATAATTGCTCAAAGCAATCATAGTTCAGATTTTAGATAACAACCAACAGTTGGACCATGAACGAGGGTTCCTTTTAAACGAAATTACTTTCAACGGACCAATCTGCCAATGGACTAATCATTATTGCTTAAGATGGTGATTTTTAATTATCATATAGAAATGTAATAAAATGAGAATCAACGAGACAGAGGTGCTTGCAGTAACAAGTGCCGTGGATGAGGAAGTACAACTGCGAACAAAGAATAACCAGGAGCTGGATGAACTAAATAACCACAAGGATACAGTGAGACTTATTAAGTCGAGAAAAAGTAACTGGCGTGGAGATGTTAAAAGGTTACCCAGCGGACGAATGGAAAAGAAGGTCACAAGAGATCTTTCCCAGGAAAGAGGAAGAAAGGACGTCCAAGGGAATCCTGAAAAAAGGACCTAGAGGAGGATCACAGGAAAATTGGAATGACTGTTTGGGAAGAAGGGCTGAAGATGGAGAGTGGTGAGGGTGAATTGTTCGGGATGGCTAAGTCCACCTTGGACTGTAGAGCCACTAAGTAAGTAAAGCTGGGTGGACTAGTCCGGCAAAATGAGCTTTCTGGTCCGTTTGTCTACCACAGAGAAAAAAAATAACAACCCTATTTCAAGGAAAACTTTTTTACACTTAGTAGGAATATAAAGAATTAGTATTTTATTTTTTTAAGTCAATTTGAAAATATCAGATCTTTTAAAAAGAATTCCATAAACAAATTAATGTGTTATTTCAAATATTGTTTAAGAAGAAGAAATGTTTATCATTGATTATAATAATTTGTTAAAATAAATCTCACATTACAGAAAAAAATGTTTGTAACTATTATTGTTTATTGGGAAATATGGTACTACGAAGAAACACAACTTCACATATTTTTTCTATATATAACTCCAGGCAAATTTTAGCTAATGCGAAAACAGATCTAAAATTAATTAATATTTACTTAAGGTTTATAAAAAAGGCAAGTTTTTCTTAAACAGGGAAATCTGCCATTAAGTCAGTGGCGGATATACAGGAGGAGAAAACGGAGAAATGTCCCTTCCAAAATAACAATGAGATTTCTCTTCTAAGCTGCTTAAACCCCCTTCAAACCGTTTTATTAAAGACTAATCCAACTTATTTTAAATGTTTTTTTAGTCTATCGTAAACAGCTGTGCAGTCATTGCTTCCTATTTAACACGACAAGATAGGTAATAGGTTAAAATTAGAAAAATGTTTAATTTTCTGTTTTTTTTTTATGAAGAATTGTATCATCGTCCATCAGGAAAATTTTGTTTCTCTTAATCACCTTCCCTTAAAATTCCATAGGGGCAACCTGTAACATTAATTTGATGGATCTGTTTTATAAAATGGATCTGGAGCTTATGATGATCAGCTTATGAGTTTATGAAGATCTGGAGCTTTGTTATAAAATGGATCATAAATTATACATCATGACCAGATTTTTTTTTTTTTTTTTGTCTCAAACTGAACAGCTTATGATGGAACCCTAAACGCTTTGAGTTTAAAAAAAAAAGAGTGATAATCAGAGGTCCGAAGAAAAATACATCTGTTACAAATTGCCTAATTCGGATTGTATTTATGTCACGAAGAAGTAAAAACGAGAATTAAATCTGTAAAACTTTCTTTAAACTGATTTTCAACCTTCAGAAGTATTTGAATGTATCAAACATAATAAAGAAGCTTTTGCTTCCTCACTACAGAAGGTTAGGAAGCATTGTCTTCCAGCGCGAGGTTCTTTTCCACTCACCTTTTACGTTTCATACATCAATGATCAAATTTAGTTCGGTGTCTGTCTGTTTGTAATCAAATGGATGTGACGGGCATATCATCTAGTAGTGTTCATCCGATTTTATTGAAATTTTCAGGGATCGTGCAGGTTAGTGCCTAGATGGTCCTATATCAACTTTCATCCAGAATTTTTGCTTACGCACGCGCAAACATATTTGTTTAGATATACCAATATTTCAGAAACAGCTCGTTCGATTTGACTCAAATTTGGATAAAAAGTAATTATTGGTGAAAAAATAATATAGTGTCAATTTTTTTAAAATTATACTCTACACACTATTACATTACTTTTTCTGCGCAAACGTGTTTTCCTTGATACGCCTATATCTCTAAAACCGCCAGTTCGATTTGCCTCAAATTTTGAGGGAAGTTAGAAATTGGCAAACAGATATTAAATATGTATGAATTTTATCGAATTCCGTCCACTACTCTGAAAAACAAAAAAAAAAAAAAAAATGCTGCCACTTTCAGATCAGGAAAATTTATTATTTGGCACGCATATTGTTTGAAAACTGCGCGTTCAATTTGACCCACACTTCGTGGAAAATTGGACAATAGTATAGAAATTAACTGGTAACAATTTCATTAAACTCCATTTAATAATTAAAATTAATATAAATAATTGTTAACAATATAATTGCTGTGAAATGTGTAAAGCATTAATCATCTGGAGTGGAAGATAGGTTAACACAATATGAATATGTTTATTGGGTTATAAAATTTTAGATTTTATTCAAAAAGTTAATTTATACTGTATTGTTTGGTCGATTCAAAGCATTACTGGAACGACACTTACAGCCGTTACTTAGATTTTTAGATTTTCAGTAAATTTAAATTAATTTTTACTCTGAGTTTGAAAAGGAAAAAATTGTTATTTGTGATTGTGTTTATTTCTGTGAAAGTTCTACTTGCTCGTCGTGGTCTCGATTTCATCTTTAAATATCAAAGTTGTGTGAACTTCACACATATTTTTATATTAGAGTTGATTCCGAACAAAACAAAAGTTGACTTTCTCCTATTAAGTATATATCACTACTGTAAGTGTAAAAGATTGTATGTAAATATTTTCAACTTTCATTTTATTTGTGCTAAAGGTGACATTTTGTAGTCTGGAACTGATATAAGCAGTCTGCTGCGACGGAAAATAGCAGAGAGTAATAAAATATCAAATAGTATTAATAAATAATAAAGAAACAAAACAATTAGTTTTTATGCTCTCCTGAAAACAATTAATTTTTACATACGAGGTTAAGCAGTCTGCTGCGATGGAAAATAGCAGAGAGCAATAAAATATCAAATAGTACTAATAAATCATAAAGAAACAAAACAATCAGTTTTTATGCTCTCCTGAAAACAATTAATTTTTACATACGAGGTTAAGCAGACTGCTGCGATGGAAAATAGCAGAGAGTAATAAAATATCAAATAGTACTAATAAATCATAAAGAAACAAAACAATTAGTTTTTATGCTCTCCTGAAAACAATTAATTTTTACATACGAGGTTAAGCAGTCTGCTGCGATGGAAAATAGCAGAGAGCAATAAAATATCAAATAGTACTAATAAATCATAAAGAAACAAAACAATCAGTTTTTATGCTCTCCTGAAAACAATTAATTTTTACATACGAGGTTAAGCAGACTGCTGCGATGGAAAATAGCAGAGAGTAATAAAATATCAAATAGTACTAATAAATCATAAAGAAACAAAACAATCAGTTTTTATGCTCTCCTGAAAACAATTAATTTTTACATACGAGGTTAAGCAGTCTGCTGCGATGGAAAATAGCAGAGAGTCAATAAAATATCAAATAGTACTAATAAATCATAAAGAAACAAAACAATTAGTTTTTATGCTCTCCTGAAAACAATTAATTTTTACATACGAGGTTAAGCAGTCTGCTGCGATGGAAAATAGCAGAGAGCAATAAAATATCAAATAGTACTAATAAATCAATAAAGAAACAAAACAATTAGTTTTTATGCTCTCCTGAAAACAATTAATTTTTACATACGAGGTTAAGCAGTCTGCTGCGATGGAAAATAGCAGAGAGCAATAAAATATCAAATAGTACTAATAAATCATAAAGAAACAAAACAATTAGTTTTTATGCTCTCCTGAAAACAATTAATTTTTACATACGAGGTTAAGCAGTCTGCTGCGATGGAAAATAGCAGAGAGCAATAAAATATCAAATAGTACTAATAAATCATAAAGAAACAAAACAATCAGTTTTTATGCTCTCCTGAAAACAATTAATTTTTACATACGAGGTTAAGCAGACTGCTGCGATGGAAAATAGCAGAGAGTAATAAAATATCAAATAGTACTAATAAATCATAAAGAAACAAAACAATTAGTTTTTATGCTCTCCTGAAAACAATTAATTTTTACATACGAGGTTAAGCAGTCTGCTGCGATGGAAAATAGCAGAGAGCAATAAAATATCAAATAGTACTAATAAATCATAAAGAAGCAAAAATTAGTTTTTATGCTCTCCTGAAAACAATTAATTTTTACATACGAGGTTAAGCAGTCTGCTGCGATGGAAAATAGCAGAGAGCAATAAAATATCAAATAGTACTAATAAATCATAAAGAAACAAAACAATTAGTTTTTATGCTCTCCTGAAAACAATTAATTTTTACATACGAGGTTAAGCAGTCTGCTGCGATGGAAAATAGCAGAGAGCAATAAAATATCAAATAGTACTAATAAATCATAAAGAAACAAAACAATTAGTTTTTATGCTCTCCTGAAAACAATTAATTTTTACATACGAGGTTAAGCAGATCTGCTGCGATGGAAAATAGCAGAGAGCAATAAAATATCAAATAGTAATAATAAATCATAAAGAAACAAAACAATTAGTTTTTATGCTCTCCTGAAAACAATTAATTTTTACATACGAGGTTAAGCAGTCTGCTGCGATGGAAAATAGCAGAGAGCAATAAAATATCAAATAGTACTAATAAATCATAAAGAAACAAAACAATTAGTTTTTATGCTCTCCTGAAAATAATTAATTTTTACATACGAGGTTAAGCAGTCTACTGCTATGGAAAATAGCAGAGAGCAATAAAATATGAAATAGTACTAATAAATCATAAAGAAACAAAACAATCAGTTTTTATGCTCTCCTGAAAACAATTAATTTTTACATACGAGGTTAAGCAGACTGCTGCGATGGAAAATAGCAGAGAGTAATAAAATATCAAATAGTATTAATAAATAATAAAGAAACAAAACAATTAGTTTTTATGCTCTCCTGAAAACAATTAATTTTTACATACGAGGTTAAGCAGTCTGCTGCGATGGAAAATAGCAGAGAGCAATAAAATATCAAATAGTACTAATAAATCATAAAGAAACAAAACAATTAGTTTTTATGCTCTCCTGAAAACAATTAATTTTTACATACGAGGTTAAGCAGTCTGCTGCGATGGAAAATAGCAGAGAGCAATAAAATATCAAATAGTACTAATAAATCATAAAGAAACAAAACAATTAGTTTTTATGCTCTCCTGAAAACAATTAATTTTTACATACGAGGTTAAGCAGTCTGCTGCGATGGAAAATAGCAGAGAGCAATAAAATATCAAATAGTACTAATAAATCATAAAGAAACAAAACAATCAGTTTTTATGCTCTCCTGAAAACAATTAATTTTTACATACGAGGTTAAGCAGTCTGCTGCGATGGAAAATAGCAGAGAGCAATAAAATATGAAATAGTACTAATAAATCATAAAGAAACAAAACAATTAGTTTTTATGCTCTCCTGAAAACAATTAATTTTTACATACGAGGTTAAGCAGTCTGCTGCGATGGAAAATAGCAGAGAGCAATAAAATATCAAATAGTACTAATAAATCATAAAGAAACAAAACAATCAGTTTTTATGCTCTCCTGAAAACAATTAATTTTTACATACGAGGTTAAGCAGACTGCTGCGATGGAAAATAGCAGAGAGTAATAAAATATCAAATAGTATTAATAAATAATAAAGAAACAAAACAATTAGTTTTTATGCTCTCCTGAAAACAATTAATTTTTACATACGAGGTTAAGCAGTCTGCTGCGATGGAAAATAGCAGAGAGCAATAAAATATCAAATAGTACTAATAAATCATAAAGAAACAAAACAATCAGTTTTTATGCTCTCCTGAAAACAATTAATTTTTACATACGAGGTTAAGCAGTCTGCTGCGATGGAAAATAGCAGAGAGCAATAAAATATCAAATAGTACTAATAAATCATAAAGAAACAAAACAATCAGTTTTTATGCTCTCCTGAAAACAATTAATTTTTACATACGAGGTTAAGCAGACTGCTGCGATGGAAAATAGCAGAGAGTAATAAAATATCAAATAGTATTAATAAATAATAAAGAAACAAAACAATTAGTTTTTATGCTCTCCTGAAAACAATTAATTTTTACATACGAGGTTAAGCAGTCTGCTGCGATGGAAAATAGCAGAGAGTAATAAAATATCAAATAGTACTAATAAATCATAAAGAAGCAATTAGTTTTTATGCTCCCCTGAAAACACTTAATTTTCACATACGACCTTTAGCACTAATAGTAGCGATATGCATATTCAGTATGCACTGGAATTATTTTTTTTAAACTAACAATCATTAAATATGAAATCTGCAAATGCGGAATTCTTTCGCATTTTAGTATTCAATGAACAAAACTATCAAACCCGTATAAGTGGAGGAATTACTGAATTACGGCTTCTCCTAGAGATTTTATTCTCATAAAAAAATATTAGACCTTGTAATATAGATATATTTTAGTTTATGGAAACGGTGAGGAAGCTGACCTTTCTTGTTAGACGTTTTTTTAACGTTCCCATTCCTTCACCTGTTTACAAAAAATAAAAAGAAGCTAGACGCTGTAAATCCGTTAGATAAATTACATGGGGCATTGTAAATTACATGGCATACCATAAACTTCATCGCATGCATTTAGTTAATTATGAGTTATTTTTAGAGGACAAATATTTGTGAAATACTCTGATAAAATTCTCGCTTTAGGAGGCAATAATAAAACAACTTTTTATAAAATTACTTCTTTTGATAGTGGTATCAATTTTTTATTATTTATAAAGAAAATGATTAAAGCATAATTCAATAATAATAATAAATTCAATCATAAAGTGGACAAGACATAAAGCCGAGTTGAAACCAAAAATCAAAAAACCCAAACGTGTAATATTTTAAGAGAGTGGATTCTTATTATTAGTTTAATTTGTTCTGTATTAAACCATTTCAATTTTTAATGCATTACACATAATACATGTATACATTTTATGAAAAAATATTAATACATTTAATAAATTAATATAATTTTATATATTTACTATTTGAGTTGTAGGTTAATCGTTATCAGCTAAATAATTTTCATTATGAAACAAATATATTATAATTATTTTTTGCATTTTTAATTAAATTATATCGTATTTATCAAAACTAGTAATGTTTTTTTAGTAATTTTATTTAAGGATTTATGGATAAGTTTAATAATTATGTTAGATTAAATAAGAGAAATAAATAAACATTACAATGATCAATATTGTAGCTACAATTATTATGTTTATTTTATTTCATTTTATTAATATTTAATGGATCAACTGATAATTCAAACCTATCTACATCAAACTGATGTCAGCTTATGGTAATATTCAGAAATGAAAAAAAAAACTGATGAGGAAACTCAGTATAACATGTTGCACTTTACAGTCTATAAAATAAGTTCTAAAAGAGTTCGCTCGTCCAACTTTTCTTTTACATTTCAACGGTTGTCAGGCAGAAGTGACCACTAACGAACGAATGTTATGAATCTTCAAAAATCATTTAAAAATAAACTTTTTCTTGAAATCTTTTATCTGAGGTCATGGATCTTTTTAGCATTTAAAATAATTTCTATAATTAATTATTAAAATGTCATGATTTCAAATAACAAACGACTGAAATTACTGTGATATTTACTTTAATAAGCAACAATCCACCAACAAATATTCTTTATTTCCATTTCCATAATAAGCTACACGGACATAACAAACTGATTAACGGCAGCTGATATGCTCATTAGAAGGCGATGAAAAGGAGCAGGTTTAGAGACCTCTTTTCGTGAACCAAGGGACTCAATCAACGACAAGAACGAGGCATTACTGGGTACTTCCTCATGATAGAAATGGCATAATCTAAATTTGTCAGCTCATTTGCATCTTGTGAATTCTGTGGCAGGTGTGTATTGAAAATTAAAACAAAAAAAATATTGATGCAGAATATATGTTATTGCACAATATACTTAACACAGTTACATCTTCGAAAATTACTAGTTTAATTTATTTCCGTTATGCTATTTTGGTTCAATATAGACGGTTTTTGTTTCACACTATAACTATACGGTAAGCACAAACGTTCAGGACCTTCAAAAAGCCAAGTGAAGAGATGTCTTAAAAGATCTTCCTAAAACAGTGGAGACGTTTAATGAAATCTTACAGGAACCTGCATGGTCTTCTTAAAGAATTAGTCAGGAGCAGAGAATCTAATGAGACCTAAGACGGTAGCTTTTAACAAACTTAACATGATTATTTACTCTAGGTCTTAAGATGGCCTACATGGTTGCCACCGTTTTTAGAAAATCACGAAAAAAAACTTTTATTTGTTATTATTACTATACCAACTTTTAATTATTCCTATGATTTTTATTTTAAGTGAAAACATCTTTAGGCGCGTTTTGCACTTTTTTAGTGTTCGACTAATTGAAATGTTTTTTCATATAGATTAAAATATCTCAGAAACTAAAAATCGGCCCTGCATACTGTAAACAAGGGAATTGTTCAGCATTCCATCCTCTCTGAAATGGGCTATTATTCAAAATTGTATCTTAACGCGTACGCTGTGTTAGAGGTGAAAAGCGAAAAAATGGTGTCCACCAAATCATAATGAGTTTTATTGGAGATATGAATTAAAATATCACAGAAACCAAAAGACCTGTAAGTGAATGAACTGTTCAGCATTTCATCCTCTCTGTAATAGGCTATTATTCAAAATTGTATCTTAAGCGACGCCATGTTAGAGAGGCGAAAATAGTGTCGAAAACCAAATGATAACTAGTTTTATGGAAGATATGGATTAAAATATTTCAGAAACTAAAAATCGGACCGGTATACTGTAAACGAGGGAAATACTCAGATTTTCATCCCCTTTATAATGAGATATTATTTGTTTTATTGCTGATGTTTTCACTTCTATCGTGTGGTCTAAAGCACACAATTTAGTTGTTTTTTTTATTTCTACTATATCTTTTTTTATTTCTTACTATTGAAAGTATGAAGGTAGCTATAATCCTCTTGGAGTAATTATGGTTCGAGACCTGTCTTTAAATCCAGATAATTGGCAGAATATCTATTACCGTCAATCCGATTTCTCTAAATTTATTAAGGATTGTGTTGCTTGATATCGTGATGGACACATACTAATTCTATCTACAACTTTCGCTAAAGCAAAACTAAATGTATTTATTTAAACAAGCCAATATTTCTAAAAAGGTTTCTTTGATAATTTAAAGAAAAGTTTGGAATAGTGCTATAATGATTAATATGAATCAAATCCAACACCTATGTTCGTTTAAGAATGGACAAATACTTTCATGCCATGCCTATATTTGAAGTAGTTTATTCGATTTAGCTCAAAGCTTTACTAAAGAGAGGAATTAGAAAAAACATGATTCGGAATCAATTTTACAAAACTCCATGCTCTACTTTTTATATGGATGCGTGAACGTATTTTATTGGATAAGCTGATTCGATTCTACCAAAAATTCCAGAGAATTGAGAATACTGTACAAATAATGTAAAGATTTAACTAAAAATCTTAAATTAATCTATGTAGTTGTTGTTAATGCAGGTTTCCACGTCAGAATGATTCATACAATCCTTGGGTATGCATATTTAGAACAAATAAGCTGTCCTTATAAGTAATAAGGAGGGCATTGAGAAAGTCGCCAAGACTCTGATGAGAGAAGAGGAGCAAATCGGCATAGAAGTAAATGAAGACAAAACAAAATATATGATAATAATCCGAAAATTCTACCCCAATAACTGTAGAAGGGAAATCGTTCCCGAGAGGAGAGTAATTAAAATACCTTGAATCCACAATAACCTCAATGAATGAACAACGGTCGGAAACAGACCAGCATATAAAAAGCGCAAACAGAGCTTTCTTCTCTCTTTCAAAGGTATTGAAATCCCGAAAAATCTCGAATTAATGGTGTACAATGCTATGATAAAGCCATTTCTAATATATGGCTGTGAAACCTGTTCACTAACCAAAAGTACTATAAAAAAGTGAGAAAAATTCTCCACACGATAACCGGAGCGATCAGATTACTAATACGTGGAGAGGAAAGACCAATAGAGAGCATCTTAAAGAAACTGGTAAATCAATATCTGGTAATATGAAGACACGGAAGTTAAGATGGGCAGAGATTTGTAGATTTTGGAAGCCTCAAAAAATGAAAGCAGATGGATAAATAGAGTTGCATGCAGATAATCGGAAAGAAGTAGTCCAAGATAGGTAGAAATGAAGTAGGCTTGTTAAGGCAGCTGTAAGGTCTGTAATGCCAATGGTAAAAATAATGTAGTTGTTCAGAAGTTAGTTTAAACTTAGTACGATTTAAAAGAATTTTTTGATAGGATCATTCTATTTAGTTTTAAATAAAATTATAACCTCGGTGGTTATAATTTAGGAGCTCAATAAATAAGGTGAGGAAGCTACTAATTTCTTGGCAATTATATATTTTTTTATGTGGAATATAAATATACTCCAACTTAATTTAAAATATTAAAAAGCTCGAATAAAAAACGAAAAATCGTTTTTATGTTATAAAAATCGATAATATTCCATTTATATAATTAAAATCTAGAAGGTATACCAAAAGAAGAAGATAAAATGAAACGACACTTGAGAAGAAACGCCCATTGGAACAGCCAACATTTGAGACAAACTGTTTGGACAGGTCCCAACAATCCCACAGCTCCCTCCACGGTCTTGTGATTTCTAAGGGTTTGTTCTCAACCTGGAGACGCTATTATTACACTATACCAACGATAAGAAATAGTTTACTTTTTGTATTTATTTTTTGTCACAAGCAAAAATTATATACAAATCCTTAACCATCCTCATAGGTAGTCGAAAGAGAAAATAAGAGAGAGAGAGAGGTTCATCCAATAATGCATACAATATACGAAGAACAATTAATGTTAATGATATATCACTATGAATTAAGATAGTTAATTAAAGACCGAACAACCAGCAGGTAATTCGTGCTGTATAGATATTTGTGGAACGTGTTAAGGTTATATGTTAAAAGTATGTCAAGGGTAATTTTCTGAATTTTCATGGGTATTACCAGAAAATTATTTTTCTCTCTTTCTTTGTGTTTGTGTTTTGTTTTAGGAGGTTTTTATAGAGATGAACATTCCTTTGTGAATCATGAAGTTGAAACTCAAAGAAATTATTATTTATTTTGTTTGTGATATTTACAACTCTATTACAAACAAAAATACATCCAGTAAATGTGAACACAAGAATATAATAACATGAAGCCACTTGTTGAGAAACAACACACTGGTAGTGCTCTAAAAATGTATTTACAAAAGGAGATTTCGACGCCATCTTCTTTTCAGACGTCTCGGAGTGTTATTAGGGATCGAAGAGGAAGCAAGCTTCGAAACGAGAGGGTTTGGATGGTTCTGAAGTTTGTTATGGAAGGATAGGTATATGGATTGGGCCCGGTTAGAAACATAGAAAGGTCGTTACGGATGATTTACTCAAAAATTAAACTTGTTCTTGTGAAAATTTCAAAATTTCGGCTGTTTTTTTTTCCATAGATATGATGTTTGCACTTAACACACTATGCACAGATATAATACAAAGGCATAGATTAGAATAAGCGTTTATTATAGTGAGTATTTAGCTGTGATTACGTGAAGTCAATCCAAAAATAAACATTAGAATATTAGAGTTTTGCGTTCTTATTAGAGTTTTCTTCATCACTCAACGCACCGCCATCCCCAAATAACTTGTACAATTATTTCTCGGTCAACAATACTTATAATTATTATTAATCTAGACCAAGGGTTTCCAAAATGTTTAACCCGCGGGCCATATTGAGACCTCGACTAAATTTCGCCTGCCGGCTGGAGACTTCCAACCAAACCCTGCGGGGTAAGGCTTGTGATGAAAAAAATATTATTCTATAAATAACACTTGAAGCTGTGAAATGAGATTTCTATGGGGAAAAAACATGCAATAAATGTCATAGTAATCTCATGTGCGAGTAATTTCACATTCCAAATAGTTTTTTTTTTTAATTTTATCATGTAATGAAAGAAACTTCGCGGGCCGGACTGATGATTCTTGCGGACTCAATCCGTCCCGCAGTCCGTAGTTTGGAGACCCCATCCCAAGACTAACGATAACAAATTTGTGACCTTTTTTTTATCACGGGTGGAAATTAAAGACAAATTCTTAACAGTTCCGCGTGATTGAAAGAGAAAATAAGAGAGAGGTTCGGTTATTAATAAATGGAATTCATTTAATTTAAAAAAGTATAACGATTAATTACGAACACTGATTGACCAAACGGTTAGCAACTACTTTGCTGCGATTATGTATGGTCAATACCAAGACATATAAATTGAAACAAGTATTTATTATAGCAAGTATTTTGAAGTAAATATGTGCGGCCAATACAAAGGTAATACAATACAATTAGTAATTGTTTTATCATCACTGACCACACACAACATACAATTTCTACATCTATTTCTACAGTCAACTAATAAAGTCAAATATTCGCATCGTTTTATACAGTTTGTTGATACAAATGACCCTTTGTTAGCAAATCCTATTTTGGTACAGGTTGTTGATTGTTTAAGTAATGGCACACGATCTCAGATATGCCACCTAGTAGATAATCAAAGTAATATACATAAGCCTTCCATTAATTTTACATAATTTAAAGTTTCTAAAATCAATAATGCTCTTAAAGATATAAAAGAATGCCTTATGATTTACTGCACAGTTACAGACATGGGTTCTTTGTTTCCTTAATCCTTAAGGCCCGAATAGATTCCCCAACACTATTGTGCAAGGAGCTGCCATCGCCAGATATTGAGCCTCTAAATCATTTTCCTTTCACAAACTCCTCTATTGAAAGGACTCCGATATATAATTTAAAGGGAGAAAGGAGGAGCATGTATAACATAAATCTAACAACTTTAGATATTAATGACACTGAATTCTTTCAAATAAAGCAAACCCAACAAAATAAGAAGAATCTCATTAGGGCGGAGAGCCATTTGGAAGGTGTTATACGAAAGTTAGGCTTATATGAAATTAAAGAAAAAACTATATAGGAAGCTACAATTTTATCAGTCCTTATGAGGTTGCTAAGAAATTGGACAAAAGTTATACTAAAACGACGAACAGCAGAACGTTGTATGGAACCTCATATGCGGGGGTTACTAGAACTCACCAAAAATCAAGATAATGGATCAGAAGTGTAAGATAGAGAAGAGAGAAGATAGATACCTAAACCAAGATGATCGTGAAGTGGCAGCCAATAGAACACACAAAAACAAGATGTAGGCTGTCCACGAACTGAAGTAACGAGATGAGAATAACACGCTGGGGACGTGCCTGAAGCAGGGTTGCTCAATGCATTGATGAACGGAAAAGATTGGGACACGTTCACTATATGGTTTCAATGGTTGATAAAAAAAAACAAAAAAAAAACAGTCAGTGGCTTAGTATTTTATAAATAAATTAATTGGAAATATCTTCAAATCAGAGTATCTCTCTAATTATTAAGGATTTGATAAATTAGTCGTTCAATACAAGCTCATACAAAAATGCTTCAAGTAAAAATTGATTTTGCTGATTGTGTAATAAAATTGTTTTATATTTTAACTTTTTTATATACAATATACATATAAATGATCATTTTTATTAAACAAATCCATTAAAAATATATATAATATTGGATATAAATGGACATACGCCTTACAAATTTACGGTTCTGCAAAAAAGACGCACTTACAAAAACTACAATCATTTCAATCCAAAATTATGACTAATAACAGCAGCTCCCTGGTACGTAAACAACAAAACTTTACATGCTGACTTACAACAAACAACTATCGACCAACACATACGTACTCTTTACTCCCGATTTCCTCTTAAACTAAACGGACATCACAACGGACTTATCAACGACAAGGCCAAAGCTGACATGACCATCAGGGGACGACTAGACTAAAGAAAAGCTGGATGAAAGATCTCCTTTCCTAAATAATGAAGTAGACCAAGACCAGGAAGAGGTAGTGCTGGGTACTAATCATTCTCATGCCTTAAATGCCAACTTTCTTTACAATGAGATCACATCTGCTTATTGCCAATATTGTGACAGGTGTGGATATAAGTATGAAGAGAGCAAACAAATTTATATTTTCCTTATTTATTAATTATGTATTTATTATTATTATTATATTTATTAAACAAACAAAGGCGTAGAGAATGTATCCCTCCTTGTTTTCTCCAATTCGAAAATGCTAGCTCGATCAACTTGTGGATGTACGGGAGGTGGCTTTTGGTCTGAAGTCCAGTCTCAAAATAGAAAAAAAAAATTTTTTCATTGGTCCATATTTGATATATGTTTATGTGAGCGATCTAGGCTAAATATTTAAAAGATCATAATACATTCTCCAATTAAATTATACTGTATATAAGAAACAAAAAATATAAAAACATATAAAAAAATTAAGGAACTTATTATATCTTTTCCCTCTAAAAGCATTATTGATCACTACTTTCTGATGGCAGTTCCTTCTAAGATGTATTTCTTTTTCAACTCCTTAGAGCTAAAACTCTATTCCATAACACCGTTTATATCTGAAAATCTCCCGTTATTTATCTTACCGTTTTATAGAATCTTTTACTCAATCCTATACGTGAATCCCCGTCCACAAATTCCTTCAAAAAAACCCTTTTCCAACACATATTTCATATTCAAACGACCATATCGATGAATCCACCATTTATTTCTGTAATAATAATCATTGAAAAATGGAAATTATCTTACCAGACGTATATGCAGACAGACTGTATTATTGTTAGCTGCTTTGGTCCCATAAAAAATATATTATTTTATTTTGTTTCATAGCCTGCCAGATCGAATGAAAAGTATATAATTAATATAAAAACCAAACGCTTGGTAAACCTTAATGAAACTAAGTTCTACAACAATAGTATTTATTTATTGGTTTCCAAGCCCACATTAGACATTTCCAGTGCTGTAATTGGCAATTTCAAAAGCAAATATGTAAAAGAAATAAGTATCCAGTCCTTATTGTAATAACAAGAACGATCTTCAATTCATCACGCAAAGCTAATACAATTATTAACATCCGTATAAAACTTTGTGAATAACAGCACTTCACGTAACCTGCAAATTTATCAACGAAAATTCTGAGTAATGTGGCTTTTTCTCGTTAAATTAGTTAATTTAAGAAAGCATTAAATACTCATTAATACCCATTCGCTATTTATTTAATGCAGGGCGGTCCCTCCACGCCCAGTGGTATAATAAAAGGCCTTTGGCCACAGATGCAAAGAACGCATACAGCGTGCAGAGCCCTCTTAACTTAAAATGCCCTTGGGCAATAAAAGGAAAGTTGAAAATTTATGTATATATACATTTATATACATACTGAATTTATTCAAGAAATTCCGGGGGGGTAGGAAAAAAAAAAAAAAAAAAAAAAAAAAAAAAAAAAAAAAAAAATTCGCTATTTATACGCATATAAAATACAGAGCCGTTTGGCCAATATAACATCGTTATTTTGAAATTTGAGGATGCAGGTCACTCTGAAGGGCCCAAAATCTTCGTAGACTACTTCGTTTCTCAATTTCATGATCAAATTATCTTACGGTTCAAGTGGACAGTAAAGGTCTTCTTGAGTTTTTAGTATTTCATTAAATAGACAAAGTTTGTCGATCTCTAGATTGAAAAAAAAAAACAATTTCCGAGAATTTTCGTAAATAAAATGTAGATTAGGATTAAGATAGATTCATTCACGAAGTTTTAGACGGATCATAGTAATTTTATAAAAAGGACTCTATGTTGTAGAAAAAATACATGGAGAAGAAAGACCAATAAAGAACATCTAACAGAAACTTGTCAATCAATATCAATATCCCATGATATGAAGGCACAGAGGTTAAAATGGGTGGGCACGTAGCTCGTAGATATCCATCTGGAAATTTCTATGTAACAATAAGTGCCTCAATAGAAGGAAAAAGACCACGTGGAAGGCCAAAAAGCAGATGGATAGATAGAATCAACAACGATGCAATAGAGCTGCCTGCAGATAAATGGAAAGTAAAGCCCAAGACAGGCAGAGTTGGAGCAGGCTTGTTAAGGCGGTAACAGATCTACATGGTCTGTAAAAACAAGTTGTAGAAAAAATTATCAACTTAAAATAGCACTACTTTTTAGTGTAAATTCAGTTTTATCCGGTTAAGTTTCTGGACCAGTTTCTTGGATGAACTCAGTTTGTTAGAGAAACATAACCGTTCAAAAGGATTTCGTTAATTTGAGGATTTAGTTAATTTTTGACCGAACACATGCCATAGCGCATGTGCGCGCTCCATGTGTTCTTTTTTTTTCTTTTTTTTAAACATTTTATTGAGAAATATTACAATTTGTCACAGTTAAGGACACTTATAATAGAGTTCAGAGAGTACATTCATACCGTATATACAAAAATATAAATAAATAAAGTAATAATAAAAGAATAAGAAAAAAGAAAAAAATATATATATATATACACATAAGTAAGTAAAAATAGAAATAAAAGTAAAACAAACATCCTAGATAAAACATACCTATGTACATTATTTACAATTAGCCAGGTGATCTCCGAACCAATCCTGTCCCCTCCACATGTGGAGGGAAAAGGGATGCTTAGGAGATCCCTACGCTTCTCCCTCAGCCACTTCACTGGTATTTAAGACCAGCGGAGGATGAGTAGGAGCGCTACAGCCATAGACACTCATGACTTGAGTGGAGAATCTGGCCATTGCTAGAAATCCATGTGTTCAGGAAACATACTATGCTTCATATACCGCCATTTTTCTATTGTGTTACTCTTGCTTTTGGCAATTGATGCGGCTCTTTCGGTATATTCTTTTTACAGTAATAAGGTTTGAATGGATTGATGGACAGGTGTTAAAATTGATTGAAGCGGTAAGACCCTCCTGTATGATATCACACACCCAATCTATAAGTCAACAATATCCAGGCAAGAATGTTTGAGTGAATGCCAAGAAGCATAGCATCCCATATGCAGTGCCAAACATTTGGCACGTCATAGTCGTCCGGATTTTGCAGCCAGATTATCTATTTTTTTTTTTCAGTTAACGGTCAAAGGGTTGTCAAAAGTAGATTTGGAAGTAGAATAAGAACAGTTGGATAAATGGTTCAACTTCTGCAGTCCGGCAAGTTGGCGTAGTTCCTTTTTTCCCAGCCCTTACATCTACTAACAATTAGTGGTTCCCGCCCGATCCTAAACGGAGTAGGAATGTTCATTTCTCGAAATCTACCCATAAAAAAGGTAAACTAACTGACTAAACTTGGAATCAAATACACAACTGTACGTTCCTGACCCACACACCAACATACATGGCCATCCAACTTGTGGGTAATGACATAATGGTAAGTATCTATTTCGGAACAATGTAGTCTTGAAAACTCCTAGGATAATTATATTAGACACATAATTAGAGGTATTTAGAGTTTTAGGAAGTATTATAATTTTAAAAACTGCTATAAGAAATTTAAGAATTTCGTAGTACCCCAAACTTTAGCTCCTGGATCATACGCGGGGTCATCTATTTTAAAGGGGTAGGAATAAAAAACCAAAGAGGGATCTGGTTTTCTTCGTTACATTTTGCCTATATAAAAAGTATATCCCACACTTCTTATGTAGGCAAACTGAGAATTTATGCAGCGATTTACTCCCTCCATTTGTCTCTGTTTGTCCGATTTTACAGGAATATAGAGTCAAGTATGGACATAAAAATAAAATAAAATAATGAACTTATAGACTTATTCAATGGCAATGATTGGAACAGTTTAATTTATGCACCATATATTTGCTTGTAAATATAGAATGTTCTTAATTCAAGAAAATAATACATAATACTCTTTATGTACGGAAAATAATACATAATACTCTTTATTGAAGGAAGTTTGTCGACTGTTCTACATATCATGGGTGATAAATATTGAGGACGCAGTCTTTATAAAGTTTTTATTAGTGCCGACGTTTCAACCCAAACATGTGGGTCATCATCGGGGTATGTTTCGAGCACTGAAGGAATTCAAGTACTGCGGTATTCAAGAGTACTTGAATACCTTCAGTGCCCGAACCATGCCCTGATGACCCACATGTTTGGGTTGAAACGTCAGCACTAATAAAAACCTTATAATGACTGCGTCCAGAATAAATTATCACCCATAACATTCTTTAGTTATGTGTAAACAAAATACAAGTATAAAATTAAGCATATTTAAGAAAAATTATATATTTTTTAATGTTTAGTCAATTTCTAATTTATTTAGATTATATATATTATTAACAAAAGCTTGTTTTATGTTTTCCGTGTTTTTTATTTCTTTTCAAATTTCTATTTTTTAAGAAAAAAAATGTAAAATTTACATGAAACATACCTTCCTATCTATCTGTTATATAGATATATATATTTTTTACTTTTATTGTATTGTATATATACATACTACAGTACTACTACATACTATACTATACATTATATAGTATGAATGTGTCTCATTCGGCTTTAGTAGTCAGTGGCCTTAAGTGTGGCAATATGTATTATTTTTCAATAAAAAGATCTTTAAAAAAAATCTATCTCTATTATAAAATACTGGTTTTAGTTTGTATATTTTACCTCTATTTTTTTAAAATTTTGCTACATAAATATTGCAAAACGAACTTCCAAAAGGAAATGGAATAATTGTATTTTATCTTTCTAAGGGTATCTAATAGTATCACAAAAATCCAATTCAGTTACAAGAACTTTAAAGCTTAAAAGGTTTAGCCCAGACATAAAAGGAATATCTGGAATGCAAGGGATTCATTAATCTTTCCACCCTTCTCAACTTAGGAACTTCTTTTCATAGCTTTTTCACAATAGGTCGGCTGGTCCCAACTGCTATTTCGGTTTTGATGAAAGTTTAAAATTATAAAAAGCCTCATCTCTAGATTCAATGAAGAGAATTGGGGAATTAAAAAAAAAAAAAAATCATCCCTTCTTTTAAAAAAAATATATATAAAGCTTCTCTACTGTCGTCCTCTATTCTGATTAAAATAAAAAGACAGTTGTTGTTGGCCTATTCATTTAGTATTAACTGTTTATTCGACTGTTTTTTGTAAATTCACTTAATCGTTTTCTTTACATTCTTAATCACGTACCAAAAATAGAAATATCAAAAATCAAGAAAATATGCAGACTTACAACTTATCCCAGTGCAACGGCATAATTTTGTGACTTGTTCGCAGAATACTGTTATCCATATTCCGCTCAGCAATCAAATTGCAATAGCCAGACAACTCAAAGTGGAGGTGTTTCTAAAATGTGCCAATTAAAAGGGAAGACCAAATACGAAAAAGTTATAATATAAGATGATTTTTTTTTAAATCAACATGAAACTCCATAATCTCAATGTAAAAAAAAAAAGTCTGCCAAAGTTGGGAGGGAGGTCGCAATGGCAGGCAAAATTAAAAATCCACTTTTTTTCGTGGAACCCGTGTTTATCGCGCAATTATTATTTTTATTATAAGAGTTTATATAATCAAAACAAAATAAATAACTACCTAAGCCTGACGAAAGATAAAATTAATAAGTTGAAACAAAAAAATGTTGTTGACAAGGTAGATTGTAATAATTGTGATGCGACATACATAGGCGAAACAAGACAAAACATAAAAAAAAGAATGAACCAGCATTTTAATGATTCAAAAAATAGTAAAACAGCCCTAGCCCATCGTAGCATCACAAATAGACATACATTCAACTTAGCACAATAACAAATATTAAATAAGGAAACATACAGTACACATAGAAAGGCAATAAAGTCGATATGTATTATTAAACATAATAAAAAATCAATAAATTTTAAAACTGATGCAGCTAAAATAGGGAGTCATTATGCCTACCTAATTAACAAGTTTCATATATATAAATAAATAAAAGCTTTGGAATTTGATCCTTGGCTCAAGGTTTGGTTCAGTATCAGACTAGGCTCTCCCTAGAGGAGACAACATTATAATTTCAACGCAATAAATTCAGTATTCAAATTAATTAAATACATAAAATAGTAATAATAAAATAAATAAAACTATTGCAATTTAGGAATGAAATATGACAATCAAAAATTAAAATAAATAATATGACAAATCTTATAAAAAAAATAAGAGGATATAAGATGAAGATACTGGTAAGATTGGCAAAATTTTGTTATTGTTGTTAAAATTACATAAAAAATATATTGATTGTATAAAAATATAAATAACGATAATATTATAATTTCTAGTCTGAAGATGGGATATGCAAGTAGATCCCGAATCTTCATAATATAGTGATGAAGGATTGTTTTGGGAGAATAAATACTGTTAACAAAAATTTTTACTTATATATAACTACAAAGATAATTATCATTCTACCAGCTTCAATTGAAGCTTTTCATTTGTTTTTTTTTATTTTAAGACTTTTCTAATGACATCTTTAATTCTTCCTTTGAGTTAGCCAAACCTATAAAGTCTCAAATATATTACCAACTTAATTTGTATTCGAATAGCAACTGATAGTGCCCGTAGCATTGATAGTAGTTGATCGATGTGGAGTTGAACTTCGAAGTTCAAATGAGTTTATAGGGTCACTTCACCAAGGTTTATAATTATTTATGCAAATGCAACATAGGGCTGGAAAGAATTTAAAAAAAAAATCGATTTAACAAATTCCAAAGGCAACATTAAAACTAAAAATTCTTAATAAAATAAAATATGAGTAACAGAAAAAATCTTATTTAATTAACCATTCTTCATTCACATTTTGACTTTAAATATTCGAGAAAAAAAAATCTGGGCATATTGAAACATTGGTTGCTTTCCTTTTATTCATAAATAAAATATCTACAGATTTATTATCATGAATATTGATAAGTATTTCTATCAAGTGCTTCATCCACCGTCAATCGAATGAAAAAAATGAAAATGTTTCAGTTTTGATCCTGATTTTAGTCGGTACGACTCTATGTAGGATGTTTGTAACGTCTCGTGAAAACTGCTGTAAACGTTTCTCCCGACCGTGTTCAACTTCATAGTTCTCTCCAAATTCGGATAAAGAAACCGTAATATTTTTAATAACTATTTTTTTTAAAACTACTTTTCGTTTTAGAATTTTTCAATAAAATAATAAGTTTCCTCCTTCCATATTTACTGTTCAGGGTCTATTTCGTTCGCAAACTATGTTCCATCGTTAAATCTTCTATTTGCTCATTCCACGATTTTTTGAGCCAAATTCGTCTTCTTCTTCCGTCATGTTTTTAAAAATCAATCTTCCTTGTGGATTTCCCTTAGTAATTCTTTTTAAACGTCCATACCCTTGAAGAATTTTTTTTTATCTCTTCGAGGTTGTTTTTCTATTCTCTATCTTTTTCATTCTTTGCATATATTATTTTACCCATTCCGGATGTTCTTTCCGAACGTCGACATTCATTCATTTCCGTTGCCTGAAGATTCTTCTTAACCTCGCCCTTAATGATCCAGATTTCTGTTCCATACGTCGCAAATCACAATACTTTACTTTCATATATATATATATATATATATATATATATATATATATATATATATATATATATATATATATATATATATATATATATATATATATATTAAAACTCAATATATATATTGAGTTTTAATAACTCAATAAGTAAGAAAAATTCATTCTGTTATTAAATAAACAAAGAGCGTAAGGCACTATTACTGCAAAAGGAAAAATCAACTGGGCGAATAACACTGACAGGGAGTAAATAACTAAGGAATATAAAGAGGTACAAAGAAGGGGAGTGCTATCACAGAGATGTAAATAAAAGATCAGAGACGCAATTCCCCAAGCTGACTCCTAGAGAGCAGTAGCCTAATATTCTTCCGGGTTTCTTCCAATTATTTTCTACCTTTTGTCCGTTGCTCAACTTTATGAATTCATTTTCTCGCGTTCTCAGCGTATACGAGAAAAATCAAACCAAAAACAAAACATATTGACAATCAACGTTAATGATTAACAACAAACATTACATGAGAGCTATCTCGTTAAAATAGAATGGGAACAGCTAATATGGAATAATTCGATTTTACAATATTTGTGGATATATTTAAGATATTCGATAATTCATGGAAAAAAAATACTCGATATCAAACCGAATAAATAAATCTTATACATGTTTTTTAAAGGAATATATATCCCACCAGGATATGTACCTGTAATCTTACATTGGAAATTGAATAGCTGTAACTTCGTTAATAGTTGTCCGAAATGAACGAGTTTTATATAGTTTTTAGGGAATTTCATTACCTTTCAAAAAAAATAGGCTAAACGGTGTTCTGACCGACAGACAGACAGACAAACCAATGGCTGAAAACTTGTTTTTCGGACTCAGGTGGCTTTGAAACGTATAGATCAGTATAGGAAATTTCACCTTATAATATATACTTAGGGAGTTAAGCCCCAAAACATTTTTTTTTTATAACTTTTTTCCTGAATTTTTCGGGAATTTAGTACATGTATGAAAATTTAAAATACAATTTTTAGAACATTATTGGAAAGTTTCATCAAAATCGTTAGAGCCGTTTTCGCTCTACATTCTATAGAAAAACATTTTTCATTTATTGCACAGCAGCTATTTCGCATAGAGCACTCAACTTGAGTCAAAGGCATTATTAGTCAAACCCTACAAAATAAAAAAAGAATCAACAAAATCGGTCCACTAGTTCCCGAGAAAATCTTGGCACAGACTAACAGACACACAGAGAGACCAATGGCTTAAAATGTGTTTTTCGGACTCAGAGGATTCTGAAGTGTCTGAATCTGAAATGAGATTCGTCGAAAAGCGCATATCGGAAATTTGACCCGATCGTAATACTTTCCTTACCTAGTGTAGGTAGAAAAAAAAAAGGAAGAAAAAGGTGGACAACGGAATGAACGAAAGACTGGCAGCACGCAGTATCAAGGAGGAACAAGGCATGGATGTAGGAGAATTGAGAAAACATATAGGAAGTAATAATATGGAGAAAAAACCAATATTTATATTGTAAACGTTATTCCTTTGTGAATATAGAACAAACAAATTTTCATATAATTAACCCGCTTAATTGACGTTTTCAATTTTATCATATGGTCTTAAGGATATAAAGTTCTTTAAAATGCAAATATTTCATCACACGCCGTGTTCAAAACAAAAAGAAAATAGCTTTGTTTTTAAGAGACAACAAATGTTAAACTGAACCTCAACTCAACCTTTGAGTAACATGCATGACATATTTTAAATATATATATACAACCACACACACGTGTGTGTGTCTATGTGTGTGAATATATATTTTTTTTAAACAATTAATAGGTAAAAACTTAGAAGGTTAGGTAGAAACTAACAAGACATGGATTAAATCCTCAAAACTTGAATAGTTTCTAGATAGTACAAGCAAGTTCGGAAACTCTTTTAAGAGGACAAAGCCCAGGATGCAACGACCCTTCTCTTTAGGCAAGGTTGTAAAATCTGAATTTCAAATTGTAACTACGTCCACTGTCATCTGTTTTGTAGTAGTTCAGAAGTTTGTCCGTACGTCCTATGGAAGTCGGTACGTGCATTTTTCTTGTAAAGATTCATAACTATTTCAGAAACATATACTAGAAACATTGTTTTTATAAAGAAAAGATTAATTGAAATACGTATAATATAATTGTATATATTGAAAGAATAACTATACCGTCTGTCAAATTTAAGGGCAGTAGGTATTTTGGCTCTTCCGTATATTCATACCACATTTATACAATCTAAAATACAAATTAAAAAAGGAGAATAAAATAAGTAAATGTAAACAAAATAAAATAGATAATAATAATAAAAAGAAAAAAATATAGTTACAAGTATAATAAAAGAAAAAAATACTGAAATAATATTAAAATAAGTTTTCTATCATATTAAAAACAGATAAACTGATACTAATTATTAAGTAAAGATTTTATCTAAATCTATCTAATGTATACATTTAAACAAATATTTATGAAAAGAACATTTATAAAAAAACATGGATATGAAAATTTATTAATTACAATTAAAATTAACTAATTCGCTTAAAATCACTAATTACTAACATTATGTTTAAAGAAATTCATACAAAATATCCTCCAAACATGGTCAGTATAGATTCCTCACCATTTCTGTTGTTTACTTAATTACATGCCTTTCGAATTCCTACGTCTTGGAAGGACATGATATGATGTTTGGGTATAAAATCTACAGAAGCTGAAATTTAGTCTTGAATTTTGAAATAAGGTTTTTAAATAGAAGCGTATCGAAGAAAATACGTTTGCGTATATATAACAGAAATAAGATAAAACTTTGAGCCAAATCGATAAAGTCAATTTTTAAATATAGGTATGTTTAAGAAAATGCATTTATGCGTGAGAATGCGAAAGTAGTGAACGAAATTTGATAAAATTGATCTTGGATCTTTATTTTCATTAATCTCTAACTCGAGCCATCTTTGATATGATGAGCGGTTACATAATAAGTTTGCTCTTTCGAATTCGGAAATAAATGATGGTATTTTAGGATATCGATACCGGATCATCTAGATACTAACTTACACTATTTCTGAAAGTTTCATAAAAATCGGAGTAAGTTATTTGGTTTCACATGAATTTGGCTGTAGACAGACAGGCACGATTTAAAATTTGTTCTTACATAACAAATAACGTGATAAAATAATAATAATAATAAAACATATAACGTGAGAGAAACATTTAGAATATGAATACAGACATTCGTTATTTTTTATACTAATTTCAAGATACAGCCATTAAAATATATATAATGTTTTAGGTCATACTTTAATTTCCTGTTAGAAAGATAAAATGTTCGAATAAATTATTTTTAAATAATTAAAAATAGAATATACATATTTAAACTTGTAATTTAGGACTTCGCTTAATTAGTAATAATAAAACACACAATTTGATCACAACTGTCCTATTTTATTTCTTTTCTTACACCAACGTTTCAGCCCTTAAGCCATTTTTTAAAGGAAGAAACCTTTAACAAATAAATCACAACCAAATTACACTTATTAATTATTTTAATTTTTATATTTTATACTTACATAGCTATTTTTAAAAACTAAAATAATATGGACTGAATTGCTCTTGTCAACATAGCTTAATTCTCAGAAATTTAAACCTCTCCATATAAGATTATGTTTATTTTAAACTAATTCGCATTTCAAACTATCATTTAAAAAAAATGAAAATTACATTATTAAACTATCTTCATAAATTGTTAAACTTGAACATAAATATTATATTATAAATAAATGTAAGTTCTTCATAGCCCTATTATAAATTCAACCTATTTAAAAAAAAAAAACGTCATTATATCTAAATTTTTATACTAAAAATAAAACTTTTGTTAGTTACTCAAATGCTGATATCAAAATATCCTTTTTGCTTACTGTGAGTTGTCCCCTCAGAAACCAAAATCATATATGAATCTTTATTAAAAAAAAAATTGTTTTTAATTTATTTTGTATTAAGCGTATGAAAATAAACTAGATAAAAGAATATGTCCCTTTTTTATCAGAAAATTCAGATTTGATTTAAAATTTTAATAGTTTTTCTTTCAAATCGTTAAAGAATATCATTATAAAATAAAAAAAAAGAATACAGTTTTATTTAATGTAACATCAAATCAGTAGTTAAATTTTAAATATATGTCGATTACATTTTATCTAACAGTAGTAATTTATTTTCCTGATGAAGCTAATATCATGATCAATTTTGTAGAGAAAATCACTGGTCTTACTATTTTCATTATTAATTTTACTATGATTAGTATTTTTTAACAACTATTTAATTTATATTGAAATAGATAAAACTTGAACCATAAATTATATTTTGGATAAACAAATAAACTCATTCACTGTGTGCAACAATGTCACAAAAATGCTAAAGAACATTAAAGAAAAACACATTTCTAGAAGGTGAAGCCCTAAATAAGATTTTTCTTGGCAAACTTTAATCCGATCCAGAATACTCCGTGTCGAAGGGCTTTTGGGCATACTTATAAATGCAAACGTGGAAAAGAAGTCTTACAAAAGTGCGTTCCCAAAATGTTAAAAGTTAGTTTCAAATGATAACTTGTAATTCCTAAGGAAATGGACAATTTTAAAACTACACATTGTGTAGTTTTCCATCTAGTGACATTAATTTGATTATAAGGGATTGTATCTTCTACATATAGAACACTCTTAGAGGAGCTGTAGATTGAAAAATTTAAATGGCATGAAACGAGAGATGGGCATAATCGGATTCAATAGTCAAATGATTAGGAAAAATATCACTGTAAAAATAGGAAAACTGTGACACGATTATTTGATTACATGATTACAATCGTAATGGGAAACCTGATTAAAATTATAATCGTGTAATCATAAGTCACGGAATGGACCTAATCCGTAACAAATAATAATAACAATATTAATTTAACCATTATTTAAATAATTGAGTTTATTGTGCCAATTTGATAATCCCATAACGCGTTGGGTCTATTGACAAGGCTACCTCTGATAGCTAAGAAACATTTATCTAAAAGACACCGACTGGACACATAATCAAGATTTATTATTTTTATCAAGAACGGGAGCTATAACAAATTTCAGCAAAACGCCATTTTCTCATGGACCTCATATTAATACTAAAGAATAAGAATATCAATTCTCAATTGTTAATAATAACTCCAGCTCTATTTCACAGACCTCGTATTAAAAATATCAATTATTGATAACTTCCCTTGAAGCCTTCTTCCGTCTTCCTTCATTCCCTCTACTATTCCTGGGTATATTATCCCTATGATCATTTAGAAAAATCACTCATGGAGTTACATTCTTGAATTTACACACTTGCCAGGAGACCTAGATCCATGATCTTGCTGTCTTACTCTTGTAGGAGACCTGAAGTGAACTCTTGTAGTCAACCGATTATGTCTTATGTCTCCAAAATGCCGGCAAAGAAAAAAACCCGTCGACGTTTCGCCAAATCAGGTGTAATCAGGACATTAGGTGTTAGATAATTTGAGCACAAAATCGAGAAAAAGGGTGGCATTAAAAAATATTGGGCCGTCTAAAGAGACCTACATTCCCAACTTGTCAAAATAACGAGGTTATATATTCCATATGGCCCAATATTTTTTCTCGAATTTGTGATCAAATTATCTTACGATCCATGTGGAAAGCAAATGGATACTTACAAGTTTTTAGTAAATAATTAAATGGACAAAGTTTGCCGATATCCAGATCGAAAACGCCCCAATTCCAAGAGTTTTCGTAAATAAAACAGTTGTAGATCAAAATGAAATGAAGCTTTCGACGAAGTTTCGAGCGGACGTTAATAATTTGATAAAAGGTATATAATTCAGGTGTCATTTTTATGAAACATTATAAATAAAAATGCTACTTATACAGTCCTCACAGCCTGCAATTCTTTAATTACATAATCTAAATCACTGTAATTATAATCGCTGATTATGATTATACCCTTCTATGCATGAAAAATATAAACGAAATAAAAAAATTAAATATTGACAAAAAGACGAGTTTAAAATTTCTTTTAGGACTAATTTGAGAAGATAAGAAAATTTCGAGGGGAGATTGTTTAACATTGATCTACTGCTTTCAGAATACTAAAACATAGAAGTAAATTTTTATTTCAAATTCACTGATAAAATATCACAAAGACTAATTTTATTTTTTCTTAATTTAATTTCACTGTCTCACATTCTTGTATTATAGGATGCCCTTCGGTAGGAAGTAACAAAAACTGGTGTGGGGGTGTTTTCGTTCCAACCTATTGGCAGGGCCTCGCTATCAATCTTATTTCTTAAAGGTCTAAAAAACGATTTGCCATCCTTCTTAATAAGAAAACATTGGCTAAAACCCATTGAATTGCGAAACATTAATTTATCAATATTCTTTTTTTTTTAAATATATTTAAATAGATATATTATCATGTAGTTAGATAATATATATATATTATATCAAACGAAATTATCTACATCAAAGAAATGTAAAGTATTTAATACCATTTCAATAATCACATATTTATAAAACATTCCATAAAAAAAAATTACAAGTACGTTCAAGTACTTTTTCTCAAATTAGTAAACAATTACCTACATTTCAATGTCAATGATCTTTTTAAAATTCAATAAATTAATAAAATCTTTTGAGAATAAAATTTAGTGTTGGAACAGAGTTGTCAAATAAAATGCAATTGCGCATGCTTAAGAAAAAGTATTGAATGGAAAATATATATACGTAATGAAAACTTAATTAACGATGATAGAGATCCTATGACTGTCACATTGATTTTATTACAGGCAGACACAGAACCAAATATTTACATTCGGTAAAAGTGTACCATTAAGTAAAAATGCTTTATTTTATTTATTAAAATAAAAAGGCTGCTCCGTCGATACAAACTATAACAATATCGAACAGGGGTTGAAAACCTCATGAAACTTTTTTAAAAGTTCCATTTTAAGTTTCTATGAAACTTATTAGAAAAAAAAGTCCATTTAGTAGTTTCTGTCAAACGTTTTAGGAAAAAACTTTTTTAAAATAAAAGTTCTAAGGAACTTTTTTCTAATAAAGTTTCAGATTCATGGTAAAAGTTTGAACTGTATTTATTTAAGTTCTTGAAAAAAATTTCAGTTAAATAAATAATAAACAGCAATTGGGCTTATGTTAGAATTATAATTTTTCCTTAATGAATTACATATGACACTAATGTGTCGTTTGTTTGAGTAGCTATGAATAATAGTTATTTTTTAGTACGACTTTTTAGCGAAATCGAAAAAAGTTTTTAAAAATAAAAGTTCTGTAAAACCATTATTTGAAAATTTGCTAAGGAAAAAGTTCTGATTTCAAAATAACTTGAAGCTATCGCCAATAAAAACGCTGGTGATACCTAACGTTTAAAAAAAATAATTTTCTTCGTTTCAAGCCATGATATCGAATCATATACGAAATAAGCCTAAAAATGAATCACGAAATACAAACAAATTATAAATTTGATTGTCTATCGAATATTTTTTTTTCTGATTTCATTTATTTATTTGAAGATTGAAATTTAACATAAATAAAAATATAAGTAGCAACGAGATACAATTTGTTTATTTGTAATCCAAATTATTTAGGGGATGATAATTTTATAATATTTAACAAAGAAATCAAAATTATACTAATCAACTCATGAAGGATGAAAAATATGAAAACATCTTTTTTAATTAAGTGCCAGTTCCAATAAATTCAAATATCTAATGACAACGACTTTATCAGCATTTTTTTTAACTTGATCGTAGCAGAAAGGAAAAACAGATTAATAACTAGAAAAACAATCAGGATTTATTAGATCCCATTTCTGAATTTCCAGAAAAATACTGATAGATTTATTTTTCTAGTTAATTAACTCTGTTGTTTGAAAAATGTCTAGTAAATCTACTTTGTCTTTATAAGATTTCCTCAGAGTAAAGATTTATTAGTGAGAAATTATCTCTCCTGGGTTGCTTTTATTTAGTCAGTGCCAAAGATATCAAATAACGAAGAATATTGAAATTGACATTAAGTGGAATTAAATTTGTAGAATATTTCATTATTAAAGAGGCCATCAGAGGAGCTTTTGTAGGTAATCCTCAGCATTAATGGAATGACAGTGATTATAATTTTAAATAATAGCCTTGAAATAAACGAAATTTTAAATAAAATACAATATAGCCACTACAATAAGTAAAGAACTTGGAACATACTTAATACAAAATAGTGAATGTGCTCTCAAATAATATTCGGATAATAACCTGTTTTAGCACGAAAAAAAAAAAAGAATTATGACAAGAGACCGGATTTTCGTGCAGTAATCGAAAAAATCGAAATGTGCAAAATTGTGTAGTAAAAATCCATAATACGTAAAATTGTGTAGTTAACATCCAAAAACGTGTAAAATCATCAATATTATTTAATTTATAACATTAATACATCGAAATCTTATCAGATCTTCAGTCAACCAAGAGTAATTCAGAAAAAAAAAATGAAATGATACATTTAAAATGAAATTCCAGATTATAATTAAGTACTATATGTCAATCAAATAATGCAGAATATTGAAGGTTTGAAGGAATAAATGAAGGCAGGAATTATAGGTACCTAAATATTATATAGACCGCACCAATTTTGGATATTTAACTTTTATTAAAAATAATAATGAAAATTTTATTTTTTAATAGCGTTGAAATTTTCAATATTATACTTTCCAAAACGCTTTTATTAAAATTTAAAGAATTGAAAAAAAATGAAATATACTGTAATGTTTGAGATTTTCAAGTGTTCAAATATTAGTGTGGCAGCTGTTTTTTTATACCACTAAAAAATATATTTTTGGAGAGTACGTTCACAAAATCCTCAAAAAAAAAATTAAATTTTTGATAGGAATATTTTTTTCTTACATGTTCCACTATAAGCGCCTATCAGTGATTTCCTATCACCTGGTCGATTTTTCATAAGGCATTAACACATTCGCTTATACATTTATATTTATAAATCGTCTTATTTAGCGCAAAAGTGCAAAGATGTGCAATTTAATGCAACAAAAATTAAAATCGTGCGATTTCGTGCAATATAAAATTTAAACATGTTATTCTACAGGTGCTGAAACGGATAGACATTCGAGTCCGGAGTTTTTACACTCAAGCGAATAAAAAGTGCAATAACATGGGAATCCGGTATCTAATTATGACTAATAAGCCACCAGTAAATAACAGTGTAAGATTCACACAGCGTAAACTTCAAAATATCATGATATAGTACTGTTTATCAATGAATGATTTAACTGAGATTTAACGCTGCGAATCTTTCAACCTTGATATCAATACCATGCAGCTCCAATTACAAGGATTACCTTTCTTATAAAAGATGTATTGTGTAATGAACCTTGACTCAGCAGTAGATGTGGATTAAATTAAATGCCTCAAAACCGACAATATATTTCATGTAAAAAAATCATGAAACATTATATTACGTATTTTTACTAAATTGTAAACTAAATTAAAAACAATTATTTTGTTTTTTTACCATGTTCCAAAACTGAAAATTGAACAGCAATCAGATATATACACATCCCTACTTTAATCTATATGAACACATTGCTCAAGGAATTAATGGTCCGTGAGACCCCTTTTCATCAAATTATAAACATACGCCTTAAACTCCGTAAATAGCTTGATCTTATCGTAACCTATAAATATTTTACTTATGAAAATTCTCGGAATTAGGGAGTTTAAATCTGGAGGTCGGCAAACATTGTCTACTTAATTAGGTACTAAAAACTCGTAAATACCCATTTGCTTTTCACTTGAATCATAAGATAACTTGAGCACAAAATGGAAAAAAAAATGGTGGCCTTCAAAATTATCGAGCCGTTTGGCTTGACCTGCATCCCCAAATTGTCAAAATAACAAGGTAATATAGGCCAAACGGTCCAACACTTTTGTAGGCCACCTTTTGTCATCGATTTTGTGATGAAATTATAAAAAGACCCAAGTGGAAAGCGAATAGATATTTGTGAGTTTTTAGTCTCTAATCAAATAGACAAATTTTGCCGACCTTCAGATTGAAAATACCCCGAGAAGTTCGTAAATAAAATATTTGTAGGTTACGATGAGATGAAGCTACTTTTAAGCGGATGTTAATAATTCGATAAAAAGGGACCAGTACCATGGGCTATAGGGTTCAAGAAAAAATACTAACTAACAAAAACAATCATTTCAATACAAAATTTTAAGACTTATAACAGCAGCCCTTGATACGTAAATAATAGGCAGTATATTTATTTAAAAATGGCCGATTTTCAATAAATATATTTATTCTATCATAGATCGTTAAATTATTATTCATAATACAACTTGATACACCACTGTCATTTCCCATCTTTAGGCCAGTTGATTGATCTTATGCATGTACCATTATTTTAAAACCGATGTTTCGACTTCGTGATATGAAATTAAATATTTTTCCTAACAAGAAGTAGGCCTTGGATCAAATCAAATCAAAATATAATAGAGCAAGTTCCGAACTGTATGGTGGGCTTAGAAGAAGTTCGATAGTATCAATATTTTAAATTTTTCCCTTGGTCTTTTAGGAAGTATACAGGCGAGTGTTGCCTAGCTGGAATAGAACAGTGACCAAACCTGGATAACGTATGGATAACAGTTTTGGGTACATTCTATATATCTAACTGTTCACAATAGAAGTCATAATTCATAAAGGATAACTTGTTTTTCAAAAAAGGACAAAGCATTGATATTTTTTGTTTTCAGCTCTCCTTAAAAGCCGTGAGACCTCGATCTAACTATTGCGCGACGATATCAAGATATCGCCAGTAAACCCACTTCTCATCACAAGTAACAATTCTTTTGAAACAACGGGATGTTAGGGTTGTAAGCTTATGCGGTGCTAATCTATCATCTTACACATGGTATGCAGCAGAAACACAATATATATTGACATTTCACATTCCTTAGCATAATTACGAGTACTTGTAGATAGATTTGATACAGCTTGCTGTTTATCGATCTCGAGTGATGGTCCCTGAGAATTATTATTTAATTATTTTTATATATATTTATATATATAAATTATTTTTAAAACTACGCCACGCGGTTCGCCTGTAAGGTTACTGGTTTCATGTGCCGTGTCGAGAGCTAAACAAGATATTTTCCTATAACGTCTTAAAATAAAAAGAATTTCGTAAGACCCCGTCATGTTACTTTTTCGATACAAATCTTTGAGCTAACGCTTTATCGAGCGTGTCCATTGTTGATACATAAGCTTAGATTAATGTTATAAAGAGATAATGAATTGTTGATAAACAATAAACAGGATTAACGTGTTTATAGTTTTTGCATTGATTCCTGCAATTGATGAAACTTTTTTTTTTCTACATCCCATTAACAAAATTCAACACAGCGACAAAACAACCAACTATCAATCGACACAACCATACTCTTTTTTTGCAGAACAGTGTAATTATTTTTTATCTTTATTTCTTTCGCACTTGTCACAAGTAAGAGAGATAATAAGAAAATGCAGCGACAAAAGCAGCACATTTTCTTGTTCTCGATTTCTTGTTCTTTTTTTAAAAAATAATAAACTACAAGGACGTTACAAGAGACTTCTAAACGATGTGACCACGGCTGACATGCTCATGGGGAGGCGCCTTAAAAGGAGCTGAATAAGAGGCTAAAAGTTCTTTCATGAATTAAGGAACTAAATCGAGAACAAGAAAATGTGCTGCTTTTGTCGCTGCATTTTCTTATTATCTCTCTTACTTGTGACAAGTGCGAAAGAAATAAAGATAAAAAATAATTACACTGTTCTGCAAAAAAAAAAAATATTCACTCCCTTAATAATTTTTTCTTGATTTATTTGAGTTCGAATCTGAGGTCTTTATTAGTAGAATAATATTGTATCAGGCACCATTTTTGAGAAAATGAAGGTTTTTAATAAAAAAAAAGAAACTGAAATAGAATGGTTTTTCTTACTTCATTTACTTATTTATTTTCTTGCGAATAATAATAATAATATAAAATATTTAATATTGAACATAATATAACTTTATGCCATGTCAATGTGTATTTTGTTTCCTGATATAGTGTTCATCAACAGTTCCCCGTTGCTGTGACCAACAGTAGTCAGCACAAGCATCTTCTCATAGCATTTACCACTATACTTCTCAATTTAGGATATATCTTGATGAAACCGTTTTCCGTATTCATCTGAAACGTCTCCCAAGTTAAAAGGGAACAAATCCAAATGAGAGTGCCAGCAATTATTTTTTTAATGACATGTATATATTCCATGGCCATATGTGATAAAAGCAATTCTTTGTAATTTGTAGAGCTTTTATTGCCCGAAAATTGTTGAAACACGTTTTCAGTTTCATTTAATTTTCTTTGAATTTCATGTTTTTAAATATAGCGCGGATTTGATGGCAAAAAAAAAATTCAAACCTAACTCTTGAGTTCTCGGAATTTTTTCATGTTATAATATATTGTAATAGCTTGAAAATCAAATAACCTTTTTTAATTTTCGTTGAAGTTTTCAATGATAAAAAAATTCCCAAAATGTCGAAAAATACCTCACTTTTTTATCGCAATAAAACTTTGACATGAAATGGTGCCTGATAGAGATTTTCTGGGTTTGAATTCATGTTAAGTAGAATAGAATAGAATAGAATAGAAAAATCATCTTTAAGTACACCTCAAAACATAAAAAAAAAGAGAGGAATTCGATGTAGAACAGTATTATGTTTTAAACAGTGTATGCACATGTATATACAAATTATTTAACTATATTTTCCTCTGCTTCTGAATAAAGCAATGAAACAAACAAAACAATGGTGTATTAGGACGCAAAAAAAAAAAAAAATAGTAATAGTAAAGATAGCAATAAAAGTCAAAATTAATATTAGCAATTTTAGTTCAGGCGTTAACTTGAAATCGTGCGAATATATGCATTTATCCTCAAATATGCAAAATAAAATTTGGCTAAATGCATCACCGTGTTCTAATTCGTATCTATTTTGATCAGCATTTAAAAAAAAATCACTCAAACAAAATATACAATTGCGTAAAAATTCAGATCTTGGTCATAACATATGAGTGATATGTTGGTTCCAGGTGAAAGTTTGATCAATGATAGTGTCTAAGTTTTTACCAGAGAAACAGAAAGTGATGGGGTGGTCACTTTGGTACCAAGATAAAAGTTTTTATTGGATCTGAGAAGGGTTCTGCAACCGACGACAATGGATTGAGTTTTTGCCAAGTTCAGCTACAATACATTTTAGTTTACCTAGACAATGATTGCACACTTATTTTGGACATGTTTTTTATTAATAAAACAATTAAACTCAATTCTATAAGAAAAATCTGAATCAAGAAAATTATGAAATTATTAATATAAAATTATTATATGAATTTTAAAATTGTTACAACAATATTGGGAAAGATATCTATTAAGTTATTTGGTATGAGCTTCACATTTATATTCGTAGGTGGTTTGGATATCAATTCCCTCATGAGAATCTTTCATAACATTCCCACTGGTCCAGTCCGACACAACTTCAGCATACAAATACCAGCATTAATTCATAAAACATACTTCACGGTTTCCATAATTCATTCTTTTCGTTTGATTTAACTGCGTCATAGATTTTAAATCAAATTAAATAAAAAAATAGTTAATCTTGTAATTTCATAAAAATGTTATATATGGTCTATTTAAAATACACCTACTACTTCAAAAAATATCAGCAATTCTCAATTAAAAGAAAATATTTGGGAATTCAAAAATAATTATGTCAAAAAAAAGTATGAAACTGCTATTATTATTGTTGTGGTAGTTAGCAGAAAAATTAAAAATAAGTCGAATCATTCAAAAATTAAAGGAAGGAGATGGTCCGGGGTGGCGATCATAAATAGGCTAAATAGTGGCAAAACTATTTTATTCAAAGCCACCGTTTCGACCCGACTTTGCAAGTCTTCTTCGGGCCTAAACGGACAAGAAATTATGTATTAGATATTATGTAACTTCTACAATTCTTTATATCTTTTTGTATCTTGTCCGTTCTAGCCGCGAAGAAGACCTGCAAAGTCGGGTCGAAACGTTGGCTTTTAACAAAATAGTTTTACCACTATTTAGCCTATTTATGACCGCCACCCCGGACCTTCTCCTTCCTTTATAATGCAACGGTATACTATTAAATATTCAACATTCAAAAATTACTTTGCAATGTCAAAATAAATGTATATATTGCATATTTCAAATAGATTTAAAATCATAAAATTTTCGTAGTATGAAATTAACGTATAATAAGAAAAAAAAAAAATATATATATATATATATATATTTAAAGAATCATAAATATATTAAAATAAATGGCTGTATTTCGGATATGATAATAAATATAAAGACACCGTTACAAAAATACTGATTTGATAGACCTGAATAGAATATAATGACTTAAATTCATCTTCGGTGAGAAGTTTGTTTTATAATTTTTATTTTAAATGACAATTTAAATAAAACCTGAATCAAATAAATACCGATAATTATATATAGAAAATCCTGCATCATACGTCGTCAAAGATTTTTTTGAATTGGTTATTCAAACCTATAAATATACTGGATCGCAATACCCCAAGATAGGCTGATAGGCTAAGAAGGCTCGTTCAAATGAATTAATTTCTATAAGGTCCAATAAACCTAACAGACAAAAACAAGCATACATATAGATACATAAACCCTCATGTATATCAACATTACAGATACAGTCATATTGCATGACAAAGGTTATTAAGAAGAAGAAGATAGAACAATACAAAATAATACTTTTAATTAACTAATTCAACGGGGTAATAGCGATGAGAAACAAATTATGTATTCATGATAAATCATCTAGTACGAATAATTGTATCTAAATAATAATAAATAATTCTTAGGACGGACATAGACAGATAGATAGATAGAAAGTAAACCTTATTCTGGGACGAGGTCCCTTATGAATAACACTTATGAACAAAAAAATAAAAACTACCTCCGGCCATAAATGACATTATTCATTATTAAAGAAAATATACAGTGACTCAGTAAAAGTATATTAAAACAAGTAAAAATAACACCATTTTGAAAAAAAAAATTATTTAAATAAAAAACAAAACAAAATAATGTAAGCATGGGTTGATTTTTAAAATTAAAACTCAATCAATTTTAACAACCTTTCACCTCAGTCAAAATCTGTTTCGCAATATTTATTTCATTGAATAACGTCATTTTCGGATGTGAGAAGGAATTGGTAGAGATGATATTTAAATGAGGACAAGGAAGAGGCATGGCGGATATCAGATGGCAAGGAATTCCAGAAGGCAGTGGATCGGGCAATAAAGGAATATTCAAATGTCTTAGTTCTATGGGAAGGGATATAAAGATCGGACATATTTCCTAAAGATAATAATTCATTGAGCTAGATTCTATTATATTGGATAATATTGGGCAGATAGTGCTATCAATAATTTTACGACAGGCAAATAACTAATAAGTGGAACAGGTCTTCTGGCATTTTAGATTTATAAATTGAATACTCGTTTGAAGGTTAGATTATGATAGCTTGATTGTACTATGGTATTTTAATGATATATTCACCGGACATATAATATATATGATAATAAATATCATATAATATAATATATTTGTAGTTTTTGGGTATATATGTTTTTTGTTCATAACTATTATTCTTAAGGGAACTTACTCTATATTTAAAAGGACTGTTCGCTGTTAAATATGGTATAATATCGGCAATAGCAGACCCAGGATTTGTTTTTTATTATAACGATAATTACTCTAGAAGAAAAAGAAAGAAACTACATAAAATGGAGGTTTAGTGATCCTTAGAAGCCTGTTGTCATTGTCGTTACTGATGATAATGCTTTTAGAGATATTTAAGTATTTATATTAAGCAGCTCTAGATATATGCTCCCCTCTATATAAAACCCCATCCCCTCCGTGAATCCGCCATTGGATATCGATATTATCAGAATGTTTTATTGAGAGCTTGGTTAAACACGCAAACCAATAAGTGTTGTAATTCTTGGTTGTGTGATAAATATTGAGCTCAAATTTATTAATCGTCTATTTCAGAAAGCCGTTTATCCCATTGACTTATCTAATAATATTCTAGTGTATGTTAATGATGTAGTGGTATTATTTCATTTTTAATAAAACCATTTTATGCAATCTGTTATCCTTCATTAGTAATATTAATATAGCCATCTGCGTGCTGATTTTAGAATTGGTTTGTTAAATATTAGGAGGCTGAAAATTTTGGCAGCATAATTGTGCACTTATAATAAAAATTCCGCAGAATTTTAATAACCTTCTGACAAAATGCCGCGCTAGGAAATGACCACGGGGTCGAGAGAGGTCTAACAAGAGCCGCTCCTGCGCGCGGTGGTTTGGACCACATCGATCCTGCGTACGTCACCGTAGCGTACTCCACTCGCGAGTACAATCCTTCCAGACCGGGGGTCGTCCTTCCATCTCGTTACCGAGGATCATTTATCACTGTCCTTAATTAAATCAATGACAATGTCTCATCGAGGATGAATCTCACTCCGAAAAAAACGTCAAGTAGAGTTGTGAATGATTATCCAAAAAATAATATTATTTTGTTTAAAAGATGGAGTGGGGAATTTAAATTAAATAAAAATAAATGAAAAATATATGACGAGGTTATCATTATTAAACACGAAAATCCTACACAGGCATCACTTATCCTACAACATCACTTACAAAATTTTTTTTTTTTTTATCTTAACTTTTCTTTATTGAATATTAATACATTCTGCCACATTGAAGGGCATTAATATTAAGGCTACATGATTCATTCACACAATATGTACATACAATTAATATCAATAATAAAGAAAAAGAAATATAAAAAAAATAAAATAAGTAAATTGGTATGCCTGAGTACAAAAAAAAAAAAAAATGAAATAATAGATAAAAGCTAGATGAAATTAAAGTAAATAAATCACATTCACACCTATGTACAATATTTACATTCACCCAGGCGACTCTGAGTCATGCCTTATTCCCCGACGTGGAAGCCAAGGCAGGACTCCAGAAGATCCCAGTGCTTCTCTCTCAGCCGCGACACTGTTATTTGAAACCAGTGGAAACTGATGGAGGGCACTATAGCAACAGACGCTCATGTCTTGAGTGGAGAATCTGGCCATTGCCAGTACTCCAATATATACATATTTACAAAAGGTCGCGAGGCCACTGCCGTTTTAACCTCCGGGGAGGATTGTAGGGATAGCTGCAGCTAGATAGGGATTGTGCTACAGGATTTGGATGATGAATGAGTTTCTGGTGAAATTTGGAAAAATTTTCTGGGATTAGGTCAATAACAAATGGGATACGAAGGTCATTATGGAGGGTTTTGTTGGATACATAGAAGGGAGCATCGACTATTGTTCGGAGGATTTTAGACTGGAAGGATTGAATGCGTTTGATGTTAGAAAGTTTTGCTGTCCCCCACAGTTCCATTCCGTAGGTCCAAATAGGTTTCAGGATTGTCTTGTAGATTAATAGTTTGTTGTCGACTGAGAGTTGAGATTTTTCTATTCAATAGTCTATATAGTACTTACAAAAAAAATTAATAAAAAAAATATAACACCAAGGACTGACATCGATAGAATAATGACATGGAGTCATGTAATTAAAAAAAAATAAAAAATCATTAAATCACAAACTAAAACTGTTACACTCAATATTAAGATGAGATTCCGAAAAAAACAAAACAGAAACTAAGTATATGTATATATATATATATATATATATATATATATATTAAAACCTCGTTGGACTTATGATAAATATATAGAATTGCAAAACCAACACACATAAGAAGACTTGAAACTTTTCGGTCTAAGATACTAAGAGTAATTGCCCAAGCACCATGGTACGTGAATAATAACACTCGACACGCTGACCTAAGCAAGCCGACGATCAAAGGGTCTGGATGATGGATCTACTTACATGATGTTTCAGTAAATATAAGCCAATAATTATATAAGCTCCGTTTAAAAAAAGTCATAAAGTATTTGTGTTTTTTTTTTATCGCCCTTTTAACTGTACAACATTTACCTCGCTTTAAGAAAAACTTCCTCGTTTACTAAGTTTTAAGTCAATACAAATTAAGTTGAGGTTTATTGGAAAAATTTTGGGATTCAACTCAAGTTGTGTAAAGAAATGGTGTGATTTTCTATCCAGTCACCTAAAAGTACCCGTAAAAATGAACTGTTGAAAAGCTTTTATTTATTGTTTTTACGTGATGTGGGATGAATTCTAATCAAAGTAATTGTCTAAAAACATATTTGATTTATAAAAATAAAAAAATTAAAAATAAAGATTTTTTCATGCAAGGTGGTTATGAAATCGTGTTTTCCTCCCATATTTCTGTTATAGGAATTGATGCATATCTATAAGTGATAAACTTAATGTTTCCAACCCTAATATTTACGTTTTTATGAAAATAATTCAATAGTTCATGAAGCAATCAGTAGGTTGCTAATTGCTAAATTAATTTGTCACTGATAAATACATATCAATTTCTATGACGGAGATCTGGAAGAAAAATACAGTTTCATAACTACTTTACCTGAAAAATATTTGAAAAATCATTTTTTATATATTGTTTAAGCTTGTAAATAAAATGTGTTTTTAGGCAATTATGTTTATTACAATACATCCCATATCACGGAAAAACAAGAAATAAAAGCTTTGCAATAGTTAATTGTAGTCAATTTTGCAGAACACACGAGTACTTTTAGGTGACTGGACAGAAAATTACATCATTTCTTTACACAACTTGAGGTGAATCTCAAAATTTTTCTTTATAAACCTCAACTTAATTAATATGCGCTTAAATCTTACTAAACGAGAAAGTTTTTCTCGGCTAAAAGCGGGGTAAATTTAGTTTAGTTGAAGGGTGATAATTTTACACAAATAATTTATGACTTTCTTTAAAATGGAACTTAGAGGTGTTTGTCAGCTCAATAGTCCTCTTTAAATAGCTTTAAAAATGACAAACTTTACTTTCGTTTAAAGCAAATTTTGTCTAGTTTATTATGGAGTAGTTTTTAATTACTTAAGTGAAATGTTTTTTAAGTTATCGCTTAAACGTAACAAAAAACAAGACTCGTATAAACAAAATACAAATCTTAAATTCCCTAATTTTCTGCTGGATATTGGGCAATTGTTTATGGGAACTTTTTTTTTAGATCTAGATGTCAACTATCAAACTTCTAAAAATTTCTCTCTACTTATGGGCAATTCTGTATATATGATAGGGTTTTAAGTAGAATACCATGTGACAGTTTCATCAAAATCGTGAGAGCCATTTTTGAAAAGCTCAGTTTTTTCTTTTATAGTGCATAGAGAAAAAAACAGGAATCCTGTCCACTCGTTGCCGAGATAATAGCGCCACAGAGACACGCACCTAGAGAGAACAATGGTTGAAAATGCGGTTTTCGGACTCAAGAGATTTTGAAAAGGATTCATGGAAATCTGCAGGGGTACCCAGAAGGGGGTTTCATAGAGCAAGTTGCGACTTCAAAATTTTTTGGAGAGACAAGGGGAAAAACGTGGAACATACCGCAGAAAGTGAAACCGCATATGATCTACGATTTTTCTAATTCTACCTTAGCTTGCTCTGTTTTTAGAACAAAGTGAGCAATAAAATATCTTGGGTGGAGAGAGGGAGAGGATAGGTTCTTGAACCATCGACCTTAGGAGGGAGGGGCACCTCTGGAAATCTGCACATCGAAAATTTGACCGGTTACAATACTTGATGTATTTACACTAACTTTTTTTTTTTTTTAACAAGGTACAATGCCTTACCAAGACCATTTTGCATACCTCTAAAAATAAATATTAAAAACATATTTATTCATATAAAAAATAACGATTCCGACTAATAAAAATATAGTAGTAGATATGAAAATAAGAGCATTGAGTAATACACTTGAAGATTACTTAAAAATGTGGGTGCAATTGGTTGTAAAGCTATGGATCCTATCGGACAAACATTCAACAGGTTAAATAAACCTCAAATAAAAATATTTACTGGAAACAATTATTTTCGAATAAAGATTGACTTAAATAAGAAATAATACACATGTATGACTATTAATTTCGGAACATATTGTTTATTCGCTATTCTCAATAAACGACAAAAATAAAATATTTTATATTCATTTTTTATAATTTAGAATATATTATTTTATTTTTGCAGATATTATTTTATTTTTGCAGATATTATACTTTTATTTATATCTCGTTTATTCGTAAATAACAAATCTAAATCAGAGAGGCATGAAAAATATACGTTTACGGAACGATATTATTTCTTAAACGAATTCAGATTTTCATTAAGTTCCATTAAAATATCTTGAAACGTTAATTAAGTCAAAAGATTAATAAAGATTGGAAATTGCAGTTTTTGAAACACCACCTTCCCATAACTCAACAACTTTTCTATTTATAGCTAAATTAATTGCCTTTGGTCTTAAGCAGGGCCGGGATTAAGATTTTGGCCAGGGGGCAGCCTTTATTTTATTTTAACGTTTTAGTAACCCATCTTCTTGACAAATAAATCATGATGTCATGGTACTTTTGTATCAATAATAGATGTTAGAAAGGTTTTAGATAGTAGGTTGCAGACTTTTTAAATAAATAATTTAATATATAGAAAATTTAATTTTATACTTGAAATTTTAGTTAGATTCAGGAGTTGTTCATAATATTAATATTTAAGCAATTTAAACATTTATCTCTACGATGCAGTACTTTAAGTACATATACAGTCATGAATTGTACACGCATATTCGAGGAAAGGTTGAAAAAAATAAGTGATGTAAAGAGAGAAAACTGTAAACCTGAAGCTAAGGACAGCCAATAATGATCATAAAGAAAAGTACCATTCAAGGTTGGACTCGTGCCACGCTCCAACCTGAGCCAAAAATATTAAAGCTCATTTACTCAAAAAGCACGAGGCGACGTGAATTAAATATATTTTATTCCTTCAAATTCCTGTTCTCCAAACATCATTTAATCTAAGTTCCAGTTTCAAAAAAATATTTTTTTTATTCTATACCCTTGCGACTAAACAACGAACCATATTCACAACCCAACTTCAAGAAAGTTGATAGTCTTTATTAATTCGATTTGGAAAAATCTTTTCGTTTAGGAAATCGTTTTGGACCACACAGAGTATGAAAATACAAACGACAAGAAGTTAACCGTTCCACAACCTTAGTGGCTGAGTCGATGAATTCTACTGAAAGAAGGAATGCAATATTAAGATTCACGTGGAATTGACAGAAACTTAATCGACAATTTCCAAATGTATTTTTAAAGAGAAAACTTCTTTGGGTGCGTTTTTCACTTTTTTGAGGAGAGCGAATTAGAATGAGCAATCAGAATGTATCGCTCAGGTAAAGTCGGCTGGAATCGACTAATTGAAGTATTTTTGCATATGGATTAAAATATTTTAGAAACTAAAAATCTGAATTCCATACTGTAAGGGAAGGAATTGTTCAGCATTTCATTCTCTTTGTTAATGGCCTATTATTCAAAATTTTATCTTAGCGCGACGCCGTGTTAGAGAGGCAAAAAGGAAAAAAAAATAGTGTCGAAAACCAAATGATAACGAGTTTCATGGAAGATATAGATTAAAATATCTCAGAAATTAAAAATCAGACTTGCATAATAAAAGCGAAGAAAATGTTCAGCATTTCATCCTCTTTATAATGAGCTATTATTTATAATTTATATTTCATATTATTAATCTCGACTTATTGGTGTTTTCATTTCTATTGTGTGGTCTAAAGCACACACCTTCGTTTTTCCTTAATTTATTTTTTATGTTTTAAATGTTAAGAAACAAATTCAGTTCCACGTCCATGTCTGTAATCAAATTCATGTGACGGGCATAGCAGCTACTGCCACTAATCCAATTTTGCTGAAATTGAGCATGATAGTACCAAAATGATAATGTATCAGTGTTATTAAATATCCATAACCATCTTTTTTTTTACGAATTAGCAACCCTTTTTTTTCCTTTTGCACCCTGTTTCTGGCATATGGGGTGTACGAATTCGCAACCGACGGGCTCGATAAATCGAACCCACTGATAATCCGAAAAATAAGTTAAAGTTGACCGACGATAGACGGGAAAGTCACCAGGAAATCGCTCAAGTGAAGCAGGGCTGACCACAGAGATTCCTATAGGTTCCTCTGTATATACTACTAGATGTACATCGCTTCGTGTGCGGTAGAATCGTATTGTGGTGTCTCTAAACGCAAAACATTAAAACTAGGCGGTAGTACTAGGAATCTCTTTAAATATAGATTTTGCAGCACAGGTCACAAATGGGTTTCTAATTTCCGAAGGTACATTAGTTGAAAAGGCAATTTTTTTTCTTTAAGAATGTTTCAACGAAGAATGACAAAGTAGATTTTAATGCAAGTAAAGGGAGACTTGAATTATAATAATAATGCACGGCTGCTCAACTGCGTTGAGTGGTTAAATCACACAGCATACTCATCAATCAAAAGATATACTGTATACAAATATAAGAGATAATTAGATCGAACCATTGGAATAAATAACAAATATGCTAAGAACGGTTTTTAGAATCAAATAAATGAAGGCCAATATCAATAATTTATGCGGTGATGAACACGGGCGGATCTACGGGGGGGCTTTCGGGCTGAAGCCCCCCCCCCCCAAAATGGCAAAATATAACCATGTTTTATCAAAAAATATATAAAAAAGTATCTCTTAAAGTATTATTGTTCGTGCGATTAATATTAAAAGAGCTTTAGGAATCACTTAAACACCATTTCATACAGGTAGTTAGTTTCTTTCTTTTTTTTCCAAAGTAATGATCGTTATTTTTATGAAAAAAAAAAAGCTTTCGGGCTGAAGTCCCCCCCCCAAAATTAAATCCTGGGTCCGCTAGTGGTGATGAAGGAATCCTGATGAGTCCAAAATAATAGATTCTACCATCATATGCATCTGCTCCCTTCCAACACCAAGCCTCTGCAAGAAATTATTTGTATTAAGAGGAACGTTTGCCCAACTTCTTATAGATATATTTTTGTTGAGTTGTGTAATTTTTCCATTATTTAAAATTAAATCTTTGATAATCCGAACATACAATACAATCTACGTTTTCGCAAAAGCAAAACCGTCCTGTATTAAATTTGTTCTCCTAACAGATCAAGTGAGTGGTGCCTATGATATGATGGTTTAAAAACAGAGAAAAATCCCTACAATCTTTATTGTTACTGTAATTACCATTATAAAAAAATATGTAAAAAATTCTCCCCTATTGCTAGAGATATTTCAATCCTAGGCACCCACGGTTAGCACTCAAATTATATTTCAAATCCTTCTGAGGAACACTCATCCTCAAAAAATTGGTGAATTGGCCTTCGTCAGCGGACCGGAAAAATACCTCATGGTTGAACGTGATATTGACCACATCTACTTCTTTCATGTCAAGACAAAGCACTCAGCCTTAGACCTTCTTCTTTTCTTTTCTTTTTTATAATTGAATAAAATGTTTTTTAAAAAATTAAAATCAATTAATGTTATAAAAAGGGTCTTTCGCTGTTTAATAAATTGTTATATACTTTCAATAATATACTTCTGTAATTTATGTTAGGTATGCGAAATTTTATTAAATTATATCCCAAATTATATTCTGGGACATTTAGTCCCCTAAGAATAACTACAATGATCAGCGAAATGACAATTCGCTGGCATTAAAATGCAATTAAAAATAAATTAATTTATAAAGTTATCTGGTAATATAAATAAATAATTTATAAAGTCATCGGCTGGCAGCTCTAAAATAAGAAAACATTATTTTTAGATATAATCGGAAGATTGAATGCTGAGGAGATGGTTATATACACCTATAATCACATTATAATTTAGACAGAAATGCTGCATAAACTTGCTTTAAAATATCTGTACACTTACAAAAATTAAAGTTAACATTCAACATGAAGCCACATTTTTTTTTTTTTTTTTTTTTTTTTTTATACTTCAAATGTTAATTTACGAATAAGGAGAATTTAGAAATTTTACGGAATACGACTTATTTTTATTGAATTGTATATATTTATAAATCACAAACAGAGCACTAATTACATCAACCTGAAACAACCTTTTCATTTCGATAATTTGAACTTGAAACTAAAATATAATTAATTAACAGTTGGAAATTAATTCCGGACTCGGCGAGCAGGGACTTGCGAAACTATTATTACTAATTAACCAAACTAGTTAGGGGTCTGCAGATGAAATTAACAATTAGCAGGAAGCTGAACTAGGCATTTATCTTCTGATGAAAGTTCTCTTGTTTTGCATAGGAGTAAAAATTATTTTTAAAATCTATCAAAATTTAAATTAAGAATATTAACATTGTTGCCAAAAAATGTTTTGAAAACAAAATATCAAATTTTTCTTTATTTTATTCCAGTAATACCATCTTTACTCATGGCAAATAAGTCGAGCTTCTAAAAAATTAACTTCTAAAAACTTCTAAACTACCGAATTATTTATAATAAATTCATATTAATTAAAAAATGTATCTCAGGCGTGATATGCCATTGTTACATGTTTCTCAAGGAAGTTTTACCAATTATTGAGCCATAATTTTGGACGCTAATGATGAAAAATACAAAAATATTAATATTTCTTTCAAAATTCGATTTAAACACTAATAAGTTATTCGTCATTTTCCCCTGACTTAACTTTGATGCTTGAATACAGTTCAATCGATGCACTCACTACGATAAATCAACGCTATTATTTTTCTCTCTTTCATAAAGCAAAAAAAGACTCATTAGGAAAAAAAAATCATATATTAGGAACTTCTAACGTTGTTTTTGAAGACGTTTTGTAAAGTAAAGAAGTGAAAAAAAAAATTTAACAAAGCCAATATCTCAAAGTCTGAAAATCTTTTCAATGAAACATGTTGAGCAATATGATCAGGGATGTCCAAAAGAGAGTTTCATGGCGCAAGTTGCGGCATTAAAATTTTTGAGGAGATTATTTTGAATTTTTGAGAAGAGCACATTTTAATAGGGTTATGAATTTATGAAAGAAAAGTTTCATACTTAGGGACAAGGAGGAAACATATAACAGACCGTAGCAAGTGTAATTGTGCATGATCTACGATGTTTCCAATTCAACCTTGGCTTGCTCTGTTTTTAAGAAAATAAGAGCAATGAAATATCTTGGGCTGGGAAGAGGGGGGGTGGGCACTTCTGATTATGATAACTCTTTAAATGAGTGTAACTCTTTATAACATGAATGTAATATTTATAACTACTTTCAAGATACCTGTCATTAATAAATAATTACATTTACTTATTTCTACATTATATTATTATTTGGTGATTGAATAAATTATGGGTTATGTTTTAAAAATTAAAAACTATAAGTATTTCAGTTATAAAATTGATTTAACTTAAAGGATAAACAATTAATTAACCTTTTTTTTAAAAAAAAAACAGTATTGATACCTAATCAATTTTTTAAGTCACCATATTTCCTTACTACAGGCCTAAATTAATCCTGATCATGAGCAATGGTATATCTCACAGCATTTAAACTTGATTTTTTTTTACCATTAAAAAAAAAATACAAAAACTTATAAATAAAAAATCAAGGGAGAGTTGTTAACTTAAACTAAACTACTCCACTATCCAATATGGACAGTTATTTCATTTTAGTGAACCTGAGGAATAAATGGGTCTAATAACAGAAAATAATATTAAATGAAAACATTAATCGAGAAAATCATTAACAAGCACTGATTGCGGTTCGCAATACAAAACGAAAAGAGGGTAGGAAAAATGGAACCTACGTTTTATCTCATTCATTTCAGGAACAGGAAATAAAACGTCAGAAAAAAATTTATTTCTCACCCTCTTTGGACCTAACAATGAATTCTGATATCTTTAAAATTCTACATCTGAAAAATGAATTAAGGAAAATCAACTTTTTTTTTTTATAATTCTAATAAGTTGAGTTTTTAAAAGTGATTAAAATAATTCTGTCTATATGTGGGTATTTTACGCTTTAAATCATGCAAAAATAAAGATTGTACCTACGATTCATTATGATATAGGTAACTATGATTACTTTGCACATTAGTAACATAGATATACATTTTAATTATTTATTATATTGATTTTTTATTTTAATTCGTTTTTCTATTTCTATTTTTTTATCTTTTCGTTTTATTTTACATAAGTATTTAGACTTTAGTCCTATATGAAGCACCCGGGATCCGAGACATGGGAAATTCCTGAATCAAAGGTTTAGTTATTAAAGGTTATTACTATAGTTATTTGAGGGAATAATTATAGTTAATTTTCTTCTATTTGTTAAAAAAAATTGTACGAACATGGATAATTTTATTATTGTGTTTTTTTGTTTTGTTTTTTGGCTTCAGTACTAAATGTGACTATTTGGAATTATTGGTATGTATGTTAATGAAACTGTATGTTCCATGAGACGAATATGAATTCAAGCACCGATATTTTATTTTTGCAGGCTAGCTTTTACTGATATAAGAGGAATAGCTGAATAGCGGCCTCCATCTTGAACAATCTTACAGATTGGACCTTTGTCCGGATACAAAGCCGTAGTCCCCGGCCGAATTAGGCTCAATGCCGGGAATCATTGAAGAATTGCGAGCCACTTGTACAATAACGGCAGACGGAAATATCATGAGGCGATCCTCTCCCGATTATAATTCGAAAAACTAAGGCAATGGAAAAAGAGAATCAAGCTAACAAGTAATAACACAGTTAAGATTGTGGAAGTGAATGAAAAAAATAAAGAAATGCTGCTTTGATTACCGAACAGTGTTATCACACAAATGCTCTAATTTAAGCTAATGATGGCACAATTGTTCAGAATCAATGCGCAGCACAAACAACGTAATTTTCTCTAATCCTAGTTTTTCTTATTTGGGTCATTTCAAAATTTCGATTATATTTATATCACTGAACAATTATGAAAAGATCAAATCACAAATTAAAGTAGTTAATTTGTTTTCTCATAATCTAACCCGTTGGAAGCATACTTAGCATCCTCCATTGTTTAAAAAAAATTTAATTGTATGCCACTAAAAAACAAAAATTGTAAATGATATTTTCTTATGTACTGTCACGACTCAGATGTACTAGCCTAGTAAGCTGTACATATTAAACTATTTAATGAAGAGCTCTAAAAATAGGGCTGTTGTGAAAGGAAATGAGGGCTAATCTCGATAGTAAGCTGTAGAAAAAAAAAATGTTTACTTACATGTCACCCGACAGACACATTTTAGGATAATTAAAAACTACATTAGCAAAGGCAAATAATAATAATAATAAGACCCCATGACTCGATTCTGAGCCCTATGAATTCTTCGAAAATTCTCCAGAATGCGTTTTGTTGTTGTTAATCATAAATAATCATTAAATTGTTAAACAATTTGATGATTCTTTTAATACTGCAAATATCCCACAGAGCTTCACAGAAACAGTCATTTGCCCGTTATTTAAAAAGTGAGATGTCCATAAAGAAGAAAATTATAAAGGTATTTCCTTCATTAACATTACTACTAAACTATCCACTGGTGTTTTATTGGGCCGTCTATGGAACTGGGTGAACACAAACAAAATTTTAAATTGAATTTCAAGCTGGATTTCGACCTGGCTACTCGATCTTGGGCAACATTTTTACTTTGTTCAGCATCCTTAAACTGACTCTCGCAAAGTCGTAAAGTAAAATCTATGCATTCGTTTTAGACATTAAAGCAGCCTTTGATTGCATAGATAGGGAGGCGTTGTTTATTAAGTTGACTGATTTCGAGTCGTCACATAAATTTTTGAATATCATGAAAAGTATGTACTTAAAGCGACAGTAAATCACAAGGAAGGCTTAGTAATTTTTTTGAAACCTCGGTCGGACTAAGGGGCTTTCTGTTAAGTCCTCTATTTTTCGCACTTTTTCTAAACGATTTGCATGAGAATCTGGATGAAGGGTTAGAAATCGGAAGTATCAACAATAGGTATTTGCTGTACGCTGATGACATTGTAGCCCCATCCTCAGTAAAGTTACAACTAGAGATCGACCGATACTGATACTAATATCGGCATGTCGGCATTTTGGCTGATTATCAGTATCGGCCGATACTAATCGCGGATTTGCCAATATATCGGCCTTTTTTTTCCCTCACCTCCTCAGATTTGGATATCCTAAAGAAAAATATATCGTCCTCTATATATATTAAGATTAAGACTTTATTATATTAAGATTGGTTGAGTTTGACTGACTTTTGTTTTTGTTTTTGACCTAAATATCGGCCTTATGACCTTATTTTAATGAGATTGGTAGAGTTGGACACATTTTAATTTAATTTTTATTATGGTCTACTTCTTACCTTAATTTGGGAAAATGTATACATAAATCATGATAAAATAATAATAAAATATGAATTATAATCAATCGAAATCAAAGGCCGATATACTGGTACAAAGCAAGTAATAAAAAAAATTGTAAGAATAGGAGCACCAAAAAAAAAAAAAAAAAGTATGTTTAAACTATACTAATCTTCTTGATAAAAGAAGATTGTGAGGCCGTACTCTGTACGTCGATCTTTTTCTAGCTCAAATTTAAGTTCATGTCAATCCCTTGTCGATTTATTATTGACACATTTATTCGCAACAAAAATAATATTCCAAATTAAACTTTATGAATCTTGATAAAATAAGGTCGTAAGGACGACATATCGATCTTAAGAATATTGGTAAAAGCTCAAATTTTTGGAGAGATACCAGATGGATAGATAGGATAAACAAAGATATGGCTCAGCTTCATGCCGCAAACTGGAAAGCAGTAGCCCAAGATAGGCAGAAGTGGAGAAGGCTGGTCCAGGCGGCCAAAGATCTACAAGGTCTGCAGAGCGAATCGAAAAAAAAAAAAAAAATATATATATATATATATATATATATATATATATATATATATATATATATCAGTTTTTAAAATATTGGTATCGGCTAAAATGTATATATATAGATTTAGTCCTAGATGATTGATTGATACTTTCATTCAGGAATTACGAGATTTTTCTATGCGACGATGTACGAAACCAGACATGTATGCACGAAACGCCGATATACTGAAATATAGGTTTATCTCTTTAATCGGTCAAAATTTGTGTGAAAGGAGATGTGTAACTAGTTTATTAATTCTTTTATTTAGCAATGAGTACGATATCCCATGTGAAACTGAACAAACATTAAGAAAAGAGAAAAAAAAAAGGCCGATATGGAAGATATATCGGTCTTTTTAATACCGGAATCGGCCAAAATTTCGATATCGGTCCATCTCTAGTTACAACGGATGATAAGCAACCTGGAAGGTTATTGCAGAATATGGAATCTGCAGATAAACCTGGAAAAAATTAAAATAATAGTTTTCCGCAATGGAGGCATGTTATCCAAATTCAAGAAGTGGAAATTCGGAGGAAAGCCAATTGAGGTTGCCAACGAATATAAAAATATCGGAGTAACAATTACCTCAAGATTGTCGTTGGAGGCGTCATTTAGCGGATTGAGACAGTCATGTAAAGTTTGTATTGAACTCTGCTTGCCATAATTTTATGGCTTATAAAAATGTCCCCTACACAAGTAAATTAGAAGTATATAAGGCAATCTCACGGGCGGTAGTTACCTATTCTGGGCAGGTTTGGGGCTTCGAGCAATTTGATGCATTAGAAATTTGAAAAAAAAAAATTTTATTCCTCCTGAGTTATATACCTAATTATATTTTGGCGCATAAGACGGGTATCGCCTCTATATACGCTTATAGGCTAAAAATACATTTTGATCATATTTTAAAAGTTCTGGTTTTGCCTAATTTCGGTTTACCACACTTTCTAGCAAAATAAGTGATAATAAAATTTATTGGTACCGGAATAGGTTATAATTAGAGGAATTTTATCATACTTATCAGGCTTGATACTTCTAATACCGCCGATCTACGTGTAAATTTGATCGCAGTTAAACATATGGCTGAGGAATGGGGAAAAAAACACAATATCGGAAAATGTCTGCACTCCAATTTTTCTGTGATTAGTGTATATCCAGGTTTATGTGATTTTACCACTGTATCACCCTATCTCAATGACAGTTTTGATCTTGTATCGATGTAGATCGATTTTTCGATGTAGGACGGAATTACTTAATTTAAGCGTTAAACCGTGGGGGCAGGAAGGCAATGATGATTGTCCGGTTTGTAATTCCGGGAGAAAAGAAGACACCATGCACTTCCTAGAGTCCTGTCATGTCTACAGTGAGATTAGAGAAAAATATTTTAGTCGGCAGGCATGTTTTCTGAAGGAATTATTTAGTGAATTGAGAAGTGCTAATTGGAAAGCCCTAAGTAAGTAAGTACAGCAAGTCACATTACAAAGAGCCCCCAACTTGTCACTTCGTGAATGATTATTGGAATGCCTTATTTATTTGTTATGAATAGAATTTGCTTGTTACTGTAGTACTATTCATTATTTATTATAAAACGTACTCTCACTGTAAAACAGGGAAATTATTTTAAAATGTTATTAATAATAATTTAAAAATATTAAAACCATCCGAGGCGTCTGAAAAGAAGATGGCCTCGGGATCTTCTAATATAGAACTTTAATTTGAGTTCTACCAATGGGTAGTTTCTCTTCATGTTGTACATGTCATGTTACCAATTTCACATTTACTTATTGTATTTTCTATGTAATACAGTTGTAAATTCCATTAAAATAATAAAAAAATAAAATAAAAAATATTATTGCTCATTAATTTGTTAAGGATATAAAATGGAACATATTTTGTAGAAAGACTACATAGACTTCGACAGATGGAAGTTACCATTGTCTATGTGTCCAAATAACTAAGTCCCACAAAATGGTCCGCGCGTGTGTGTGTGTGTTAGCAATCTAGCTCAAAAACGAAATGTCGTAAGAAAGTGAAATTGCATATTTAAAGTTTTTATAAGCCTGAGATGTTGCAGCAACGTTTTCATCAAAATTGGCTAACCGGAAGTGTCATTTTATATGATCGATGTAACACATTTTTACGATGTTCTCAAAAACGGCTCAAATGATTTTTATTACATTCATGATGTAAGTGTATGATTAATAGCAGTTTTTAATACAATATAGGTTTTATTCTTATTGATGTTCTCTGTCAGGGGTTAAATGGCTAATTGTCAATATTAGCTTCCTCTAAAGTACCTTTATTTTTTTTATTTGAACAATTAACCATTTCGTATTGATTCCTGTAATAAAAAATAGTTAAATATAAAATATGAAAGAATTAGATAATTAAATAAAGGAAAAATAAGAGATTGTAACGGAGAATAGTTGTAACGAGGGAACAAAAGGAATACGAGCGCGCCCGAGCTCTCCCAAACAGGCTCCGTACGTAACATGAGCATAATATAATATGGAGTCCAACAACAGTACGTACAAATACATAAATGATTTTCATAAATGTTATCGTTGGAATTATTTAATATTTAATGGTATGGATTACAAAAAATAAGATTTGTACATATATGGGTACTTAAACATATAAAAATACCCACAATGAAATCTAAATAAATAAGGCGTCAATAATTTTTACTTTCACTTCCCGTTTGTCCAATAATACTTATTTCTGCAAAGAAGGAGATGGTAAGTGAAAGTTGTGTGATGAGCGCATCGCACCAGATATTTTTTCTCAATAAATTGAAGCTCCAAATTTCAAAATGAACCATTGAAGAAATATGAAAGAGGGCAGCGTAATTACAGGGTTGTCCAGAAGGAGATTGTTAGCCGTTGTTTGGGTTTTATTTGAAGATACTTTCAAAGCAGAGAGCGAGGAGAAACACGGGACAGACACAGCAAGAGTAGGTATATGCTCCACAATTTTTCCATTTCTAGTTTGACTTGCGCCACTGGCGGATCCAGGATTTAATTTTGGTGGGGGCTTCAGCCCGAAACATTTTTTTTCATATATATATATATAACGATAATTAATTTGAGAAAAAAAAAGAAAGAAATGAACTACCTATATGAAATGGTGTTTAAGTGATTCTTGAAGTCCTATTAAATGTAATTACACGAACAAGAATGCTTTAAGAGATAGTTCATAATATTTTTTTCTATAAAATATGGTTATATTTTACGGTTTTGGGGGAGGCTTCAGCGGGAAAGCCCCCCCCCCCTCCCGTAAATCCGCCTGTGACTTGTGCTGGTTTTATGAAGAGGAGAGCAATAAAATTTCTTGTATGGGGTGCGCCATTGGTCTTATATTTTATTATGCTTTTAGAAATAAATCTTTTGTATGTAATTTCATTCAGTAGCTGTCTATGATTATATATGTAGTTATATAATAGTCCCTTTTATTTATTTTACTTATTTTTTTTTCCATTACACAAGTATTCTAAGATTTTATTTTATCTTAGTGTCTGCATATTATTATATAAACCACTGTAGATATTATTACATTTTGTATTAAGTTAGTTTTCTATTAGATAGCCTATTGTTTATAAATTGTGTAGTTATGTATATATAAATATATAATTTCTCTTCTTTTTTTTTCTTTTTTCATCACAATTAAATAATTTTAAGAAGATTTTATGTTCATTTGTATATATATTTTATTTTTTATTTTTCACTGGTTACATACTTTTTAAATAATGTATATAATATTAAAATTTTTATAAGTTAGTTTTTGGCCAGATTTGTACTTTACTTTGTATTAACTCAATATTGTTATTCTAAAGGGATTGTTATTCTAAAGGTCCCAGAATAAAGTTTAAGTTTCTATTCTATTCTATGTTTTAGCTGTATGTACTATAATTTAAAAACAGTACATGTTGTGATAAATTAAGTATTTCGCTTAGATCATTCACAGAAACATTATGAACAGGGCAAACATTATTTTGGAGGGCTTTATCCCGAAAGCCCCTTTCTCCTTGAATCACTAGCGGATCCAGGATTTAATTTTGGGGGGGCTTCAGCCCGAAACCTTCTTTTTTCATAAAAATAACGATAATTACTTTGGAAAAACAGAAAGAAACTAACTACCTATATGAAATGGTGTTTAAGTGATTCCTTAAGACCTTTTAAATGTAATTACACGAACAATAATACTTTAAGAGGTATTTTTAAAATTTTTTTTTCCATAAAACATGGTTGTATTTTTCCATTTTGGGGGGAGGGGGCTTCAGCCCGAAAGCCCCCCCCCCCCCGTAGATCCGCCCGTGCCCTGAATCCATCAGTGTGAGGACTTAGCCGAAGTGTCCACATAAATATGTTTACGATGAAACATTTTTATAACTCGCTAAATTAAGATGTAGATTCATGCTAAATTATATCTGTACAATGAAACACATAATTAATCGTCTTTAATTACGTATTAAAAAAATGGTTGAATAGAATATATCTGCTCCAAAGACAGAAAATATTTTACAAATTAATTACTATACATACCTTTACATTACGCCTTATGTTTCTTTTGGAAATAATTCTTTCATATGGATGTAAAACATCTATATAGGTTACAAGTAAATTATTGAAACATCGAAATAAATACTTTTGACTTCAAGAAAAACTAATCGGCTTCATAACAAATTACAAAACTGCGCTATTAGTAGTTATTACAAAACACATAGTTATTACGAAAAACCACAGTACTAAAAATAATTAAAATGGAACCACTGATATTAATTCAATATTCATAAGAAACTAAGAATGCTTAAGCACTATGGCCAACCACCATCTAAAGGAATCAAGACAAGCAAAAATTATAATTAAAAAAAAAAAAAACTTTATTGAAGAAATAAAACTATTTCTATGGTATTTAGTTTAAAAGAAAAGTAAAACGATTACTTTTACTAACTGTTTGAATTTTAGTTACTTATATTAAAATAGAGTCGCATTAATAAAAATATTAATTTATCGTTGAAGGGGGTAAAACCAAGAGATTTATTGTTTACAACAACAAATAAAATGTCTACGATGCAATACATGACAAACTAATTGGAATTCTACGGTTTTGATATTATAAATCTTACCGAGATTATTTAGTGTAGGCGGTGAGATTTGAGATATTAAAAAAAGATCGCAGGTCATTAAACATCGCGTTGGAAGAAACATAACCTTAGATAAAGAACATAAAGGTAACCTCTGAGTAAACACCAACACATCAGCTGCTTGGAGTCAGTATAGCGTACCTGATAAGATGTAATGTGAATATTTGAATTATATGAAGTCTTTAAATACTTCTTAGAGCGACGTTTACGATAGCAGCGTTTTTAATTTTTTCTTTTTATATGCAGTTCCTGGTAAAAAATATGTTTTTAAGAAAGATCTTCATAATAAATTTCCTAGTTAAAGAATGTGTTTTTAGTTAACCTTTCTGTAATATTCAATGTTGAAATGTATTCAGACGAATCCGATGATACTTCTGAAGAAGTAGATGTTTATAGAAAAAAATACAGGCTCATTACGGAAAGATGTGAAGTTATTCAACAGGTAAGTTTTAGAACATGAGTTATTTTTTGCAATTTTGTTTCTGATTTTCCATAAGTTCAGTTGCGAAAATAGTTTATTGGTCTCCACATCCAGTATCGTACCTAATAACTTGGTAATTTGTGTGAATTCATTTTATTTCATCATAGTTGGATAAACAGAAACACTAGTTGGATAAATAGAAAAACTATTGGTGAGGAAGAGAAAGGTTTTACTCAAACAGATCCCTGGACACTGAACTACACGGTAATGACATGGTAGATGTTTTAACAAAAGGGAATACAAGGAAATTTCTGGTGGAGAATAGGATAACGTATTATTAAGAAGAGAAAGAATTAGACAAATTTCTAGAGGAACGAACCATTGTTGTTTTTATTTTATGTTGAGCTGTGTTACTTCAGGAAGATGGGTATGTTATCCCAATAAATGAAAAGACAGTTGCAGAATTCAGAATGGTCACTGAATGTAATTATTTAAAAATACGTCTACATAAAATAGGAGTAGCAGAATTTTATTACTTTGATCTGTGTAACAGTGAAATTTTAAATTGCTAACATTGGCTTTATTGATGTATAAATTCTAAGAATACCACAGCAGTTAAATCAACGTTTGTCGCCTAATATTTGGAAATATATTTAGAAATTTAAAGTTTATGTTATTCAGTAGCTCTCACTAGATATTCTTATTACAATTTATGTTAGCATTGCTGTTTAGACCCTAGTTAAGCAAAGTTATTTTATCTCCTACAAAAGATGAGTGTTTTAAAGTGTTTTACAAAGTTAAAAAAGGAGCTACTCATTTCTTTAAAAGGCAATTCATGCATCATTCCATACTATATTTCTTGTGTATATATATATCTTTTCTTTTTAAAGGACAATGAGCGCCTTGTGAATCGAATACATCATATCAAAAAAATGTTAAGGAGAAGAAGGAAAGAAAGGAAGTAAGGATGTACAAATAGTTTGATTATAATTAATAGAATCTTAATATTGTTTTATTTATTTTCAATTTCTAATTATTTTTATTTTATACAGATTTTTGATGGATAGGTTAGATATGCATAGGGACAACTGGAGGAATATTCCTTTATCATTAAAGTTGGAAGATACTTCTGAACAATCAGCTGCTTCTAAACCAGCGATTTTTAAATTATCTAAAGTAAATTTCTTGTCTTATTATAAAATTCAATAATAATTGTGTTATTAAAAACAGTATCTGTTTTTTTTTTAATTTATTTTTTTAACCAGTTGAGAAACTTAATAATATCATAATGATGATATCTTCATAAGGAAATTTATATTCATTTTCAGACATAATGTGTATATTGTGATTGCAAAGGTTTGACCCAAGCGTGTGTGGGTCATCATCAGAGATGAAATCAAAATTAAATCATCAGCAACCATAATAAACATATTATGACTGAAAATTTTAATAATTCATCGTTCAAGTTAAATATATTTGGATATTGTTTATGTTTAGTGTTATGATCATATTTTTTTCTAGGGAAATGCATCAGGTGAAAAGCATAAAAAAATTATTAAAAAGAAAATTCATAAGGTCGATAAAAATGCTCCTAAGCGGCCAGCTAATCCATACTTTCAGTTCTGTCAAGAACAGAGAACGTCAACTATAGAAGAAATGACAAGTGCGGGGCAATCAGAACCCAGCAAAATAGATGTTACCAAACACTTAGCTTACAAGTGGAATTTGCTCACACAAGATGACAAAAAAGTAATGTAATGAGTTATTAGACTGCAGGTATACAGGTTGGCACAAAAAAAAGAAAAAACTTATTTTTTTCCTTTACTCGTGTTAATTTGAAAGTACAAATTTGAAACTTGTTACTTAAGTACACCACAATGTACTTATTAGTCATTGAGAGATCTTGAGAATGATACTCATTCCAGTAGTAATGAGGTTAGTTTTAGTAGTAAGTTTTTGTTAAAAGTATTTGTGAGTAGCTATTTATTTGTATGTCTTAGAATTACCTTAGTGCTAATATCGTTTGATTTTCTATAATCCTCAAAACATAGTATTGGTGAATAGATATAAGTTACTATGTATTGATATATGTTCAAGTTTATGATTTTAGACTCTGTAAAATGAAAATGATCACGATTTGTTAAGATGACCAGACAAATTCAAATGAATTTTAATTAAAATCCAGTGTTAAAACAGTTTTATTCTTGACCCCTATTTCCCCTTTGTAACTTCAGTAGCTCTCCAACTATTCCGCATGTCATCTCAACCCCTAAAAAATATATAAAATTCAACTACCAAGAGTTAATCTGATCATTTTATGATTTAGAATTTAAAAAAAAAGTTTAATTGCTTATTTAGTTTTTTTTAAATTTATCACTAAAAGTATTATATTGTAATTGTCCTAGTTATCCTTTCTGATAACTATGACAGTTATGATGCTGTAGTTAGTTACCAAATCAATGATTTTTAATTTGATTCTATCCTTTCTTTAGTATCTTAGTAAAACAGTTACACTGTTTCTCTTTCTAGAATATTGCTATATTTATTTTTATTTTGGAAAGCCTGGAGAGAGAAAGTTCCAATTTGTTGTTAGAACTATTTAATCAAAGACTTCTTCTTCTTCTTTCACTACAACTCAGTGGCGAGTCAAGCCTTCCTGCCACATCAACTGCCATTCCTCTCGATTTGCTGCCACTGCCTTCAAGTTCCTTACACCCAAGATGGACCATGCATCCTCCCCCAGCTCATCGGCCCACCACACTCTCGGCTTGCCAATTCTCTTCTCTTACCGTACAGGCTTTCTTCCAAAAGTCTCTTTGGGACCTCATCATTTGTCATTTGAGCAACGAAGCCTTCCAAATCCTCGAATCTTAGGAGCATTAGTTCTTGAACTTGTGAGATCGTCAAACATTCAGAAACGTAGGTCAGAACAGGCCGTATGAGGATCTTATAAAGCTGCACTTAGATGTTGCGTGAGGACATTTACTTCTAAAATGTTTTGGGAGTCTGAAATCGCATCTGGTTGTAGCCATTAACCATCTATTAATTTCTTGTTGCGTATTATTGTCAGAGTTCATTTGAGAGCTTAAATAAATAAAATAGTTCACACACTCAAATGTGAAGTCTCTGTTTTTTATGTGGGCATCCTGCAGGATCTAATGCTTGTAGACGTGTTCTCATATACTTAGTTTTTGACTCATATTAAACAATTAACAGGTAAGGCTGTCGCTCTGCCTAAGGCCCTTGTATGTTTCAAAATCCTTAGAAAATCCTCCACCTACCTGAATAGCACTCTCCACCTTCAAATCAAAGACCAAAATCTTTTAAATGGTTACCTCAAGTTTACTTATAATGATATACTCCATAGAGATGGGGCTCTTCAAAAATATTTAATAAAATAATTTTAATATCATTAAAGTCGTAAAAATAATTACAAACTTAATGTTTCATAAGAGAGAGGAAAAAATTATAAAAAAAAAAAATTCTGGGAGATCACTTTTATACAAAAACAACTGAATTAACTGACCTAAAGATGAAAACAGTGAATCATATTGTTTCTATTGATTACTTGTTTTGATAAATTAAAGAACTAAATTTTACAATTAGGAAGTCTAATCTAAGTTAGGGAGGAAGTCTAATTAGAAACAATCATGACAGAAAAAATGTGGGGTTTGATCTCTTAAAAAGCATTTGTAGATATATAGGGTAACTTAATCACTATATATCTACATTAGATTATGAACTAACTTAATCACTATAATTAACAACAGATTATATTAAACATAGAATAGAAAATTGAACTTTATTCTGAGACTAAGTCTCCTTAGAATAACTGTGATCAATAAATACAAATCTGGCCAAAAACTAACTTCATATACATTAATTTAAAAAATAAAAGAACATAAAATCTTCTTATAATTACAAATTAATAAAAATTAAGTTTCTTTATCGCAACAGCTAAAATAATAACTTTTTTTAACCCATTCAACATGGTGCCTATTGCCATACTATGTAATAAATCTAAATCTTTTAATTCAAACAGGTATTGCTATTTGACATAAAGTAAATTTTAAAATATTACAAAATTTCCTTAGATTTTTTCACAAAAATTAAGTTAAATGTCATAAGGTGGTTCTTCGATGGTTAGCGTATATAAATATCACATTTACTTACTAATTAAATCCTAATATTCTATTTCATAATTTAAATTCTGTAATGACTACCTTTTAATTATTTTTTTTATATTTTCAGTTTGTTGTAAAAAGTGATTAAGTAGCATTTTAGAAAATTAGGTCACTTAAGTGCCTTATTTAATGAATTTACTCTGGGAAACTGAAACATTATATCAGTATTTTTAACTTATAATAGGGTTGATGTGTTTGTTGACATTTATAAATATGATAAAATTTCAAAAATATCTACATAATGGTTAAGTTCCATCAAGAGTGTACTTAGAGACCTTTTGTAATGAACTGACAATATGTTTAATTAATTTCAGGAAAAATAATTAAAACACCAATTACACGTGAATCATATATTTAAATAATTTACTTATACACACACATAAAGATTAACTAAGACCTCCAATATGCCATAGATAAACAGAAAATCTCTATCCTAATCCTTTTTGACTTTTCCAAAGCATTTGATTCTGTCAATCATGAGATTCTGCTTCCCAAACTCCAAAGCCTGCCTATATCAAATAGTGTCCTAAAATGGTTCCTCTTCTTCTTATCCTATCGATCTCAGGTAGTCGTAATTCTGAACAAACCTCCATCATCTCCCCTTTAATTAACATGACTCGCGGTGCTGTGCACACGCGTTAGCCCATTCGGCCACCCTGCCCCCTACAAACTCATGAACTGTTTCATAAGATACATCTTTGGGATCCCCAAGCATTCCCATGTTACATTCTGTTATACCGAGTTTAAGTGGCTTTATCCTACTTCCCGACGACAATGTCTCCTTAATGTTTTCCTTTTTCAAGTCCTCAGAACCAAAAATCCTCCCTACATCCTGGAACTCCTTACTCTACGTTCCTCTATCCACTCTCTCAATAACAGGTCTCAACCAATAGATTTATATATCTTCTCCAATAAAACTGCTTCCTTCAGCAAATTCTTTGTCGTTTGTACTATCTCCTTGTGGAACTCTCTACCTAGCTCCATACATCAATCCTGTAAATTCCTTCAAACAACTCCTCTTCCACCACCTACTCCATATTCAAACTTCCGCAAATATGTAAAATTGACTTGAGTCTGTACTGTTTAATTCAATCAACTGTACAATAGCAATAACAATCAACAGTTAATTAGGCATCATTTTGTATTCATCTAAGCCAGATTATTATTCTTAATTATGTAACTCTGTTATCATTCTTAGGGGACTTTAGTCCCAGAATCAAATTATTTTTTCATTCATACACATCTATATTTATAAATAATATTTACTCATCAGGATTGGTGTTATTTATTTTACGATAAGAGCTAAGGATCAGAAATTTGACTACTTTATTTTATTAATGTAAATAATAACTTCATAACTAAATTATGTTTGGAAGAATAATGAATATTAAGTTAATTAATACAACAATTAAGTGGTATTAAGTATTAATGCAAGATAGGCGGTTCACCTACCTAAATTTGAGGACTTATATCTTCCTATCCCTGGAGGCTTTTCCTAAACTATAACCAGCCCTGGTTCTCAAATCTATCTGAAAATTCTACACTGGCAAGGAAGTCATCTCTGTACAACTGGAGTGCACAGAAAAAACTTAAATAATGATTGGATGAGTGCACCTGTGCGTCCATGGTTATCAATGAGTTAAGATAATTTCTGATCAAGAAGTCATTGTTTTTTATTTATCTTAATCGCTAGAAGAAATGTTACTTTAAATGAGAAACAAGCAGTTATTGGGACTGGATTACAAATATGATCTTTAATGAATTGCCTGATTCTCTTATTCAGAATTTATTTACTATACAATTACTATTTTTGAAATTTACTTTGGGCGAAACGAATTGCTTTTACAGAATTTCTAAAGAATAAAAATTGCTATAAAATCTTTAATTACAGGGGAGAAAGTGCTGCTTCTGAAATAACATAAAACAATAAAAATAAAAATAAATCCAGTCACATTGGAACTGAAAAATGACATAAATATTTATATTCAACTTTTCATAAAGTTTATTACTTTGAAGAAAATATATTTTTCCCTTATTTGCTTCATAAAACGTTATTTCATTTTTAAATTTTGATTACGTTTTGGGCAATTTTGTCCATTTTCAAGGCAAAAATTATATCTACAATATAAATAACATTATTATAAATATAACTTTTCATTCCCAGTCCTGATATATTTAATTAGTTAGTACTAATCAATATTCTTATTTAGTTTTGTTTTTAAAATTACAGGGAATGAGATTATGAGTGATTTAATTTTTAAATCAGTCTCATAGTTAACATTGTGGTTCTAATTTATTTTAAGCTGTAATTGAACTCTGATAATCCGCATAAATTTGTGTTGTACCAACCTCTATATCTTTAAATCATTACTATGATTAATGTAAAGTAGGTATGATAAAAAAAAAAAACAGCATAAATCTAAATATTTCTTCATTTTCAGATTTATTACGACATGTATAAAAAATCGAAGGAACGATATAAAGCAGATATGCAACTGTATACTACATCAAAAAGTAATTGAGAGAATATTTATTTTGTTTACATTTGTAATGTAACATTTATTTTTATTATTGATTCTTTATATTTATGTAATGAGATATATTTATACAGAGAATTTACAACTATATTTTCTTATATGTCATTGAATTGTACATAATAAACTATTTTCAAATTAAAGAAATAATTTTTTAGTATAAAATAATTTTAACAAAATAACAAAAAATATATAAAAGTTATTGCCACTTACACCCCACTCAATAGATATATTTTATAAATTACTATTACATATACAGCTTAGGACTTGTATTGTCCTTCTTTTTACGAATATCTTTCATGGTACCAATAGCCTCAGATCTTCCAAAGCTAGATTGGATATTCTCGTCAATTACTCTCATGAAAGGGTTATAAGACTTTTCTTCTCCTAGAAATAATAAAATAAATAAATAAAATTAATTAATAACTGATAACTAGAACACCATTATTCTTTACAATGGATAAATAATAGCAAAACAAAAAAAAAAATTCTTTTATTATGTTTTCAAATTATTAAAACAGGGTGTCTACCCGATAGGGAACATCAGCAATTTACAGGAAATCCAGCAAAGTTGTCTCTTAAGTACGTTCCTTCAATTTCAATGAAAGGATACCTAATTTAGTCCATTAAAAGAATAAAACAGACTTCTCATAAGAGTATATCTGAATAGAAACATATAAATATGTTCAGCCTAGCCCTAACCTTTCTGTAAGACAGTAACAGGAGTTAATTTAGTTACAGCTTTAAATCGTCTTTTATATCACGGTTTTAATTATTGTAACTTTTGTAATAAACCAAGAAAAAAAATTAACCTCCTCCCCCAAAATGAGTCTTTACATTTCAATACATGTATATCGAATCCAAATAAAAAATTATGCATTCGTGGAAGTTTTCTGAAAACTACCACCATGATAAACATAATTTTTTTTTAATTGTTAAGCAAAGCCTAATTAATTTAGGAATATCTATTTGAAAATAATAAAATGTATAGTATTGTATAATATGAGGTTTGCATGCTTGTAAAATATTTCATAAAAAAGCCGGAATTTTCCTAAAAATTCTTGAAAAAGTTCCGAATTTCAATTACCAAAATAGGAAATACCATGTTAAAGCACAAACATGAGCAGACAAATAATATAAGAAAAAGATTGAATACTTACAATATTTGCATAAGCGTTAATTTTTGGTTAGATGTCTTAACCAACCAACAAGTGACTTATAATATAAGAGGTTATATCTTATTTTGCTTTAAGTAATAAAAAAAATTTAAGTAATAATAAAACAACTTTAAGTACCAATTGTTGAGGGCACTGTTGGTTTATTGGCACTTCTAGCTTGTACAGCCCACTCCAGCTTCGTTGAAAGTGCAGGATTGTTTGGTTCAATTAGTTTTGCGAATTTCAAATTTTGAACAGTGTATTCATGGCCACAATAAACTTTCTACAAGACACCAAGCAAATTACAAAAATGTATTAAAGCAATAACTCAAAAGTAATATATCATATATTATATTATGACAAAATATATCAGTTTCAGATGTGATATTCAACACCAAGTTCACATAGGATTCATAAAACACTCTGCTACTACAATTATTGAACTGTTATTAATAATTTATGGATCAACAGAGATTTTCCCAAAAGTTGGTCACTGACAACTATAACCCCCATATTTAAATCTGACAAAGACCCTAAATTAATTCAAAGTTATAGGCCTATCGCTCTCACTTCCATTCTATGTAAGTTGGCTGAGAAAATGGTAAATTGTCGTCTCTTGTGGGAATTAGGAACCCGGACAGTACTCGATTCAGAACAATGCAGATTTCGAAAATCCAGATCAACATTGCACTATTCAAATTTAACTCCTTCTTAAAATCATCTTTTGATCAGAAATAACATGTTTTTGCAATTTTCCTTGATCTTGAAAGTGCATTTGACTAATACTGAAGAATAAAAATTTTAGAATCTTTAAATATAATGGGTCTTATCAGTAACATTGTTTCTTCTATAAAAAATTTCCTTGGGGATCGAAAATTCAATGTTCGCGCGGGGTCAGTTTTTTTAGATAACTCTGACTTACACAATGGAGTTCCTCAGGGATCTATTATAAGAACTACACTTTTTAACATTGCTATTAATGATCTAAGAAATTTCATACCAAAACCAGTTAGTTGGCCTTGCGTTATACACAGATGACGTTTCGATTTATTACAGCTCTACCAACATTAATTAACTTTGGTCAATCTGTAATGCAGGAAACTCTTCACAATCTAGAAAAATGGGCTTCCAGTAGTAGCTTTAGCTTTAACCATAATAAATCAACCGCTGTACATTTTTGTTCACTTCATAGATGCGCCCAATCATTTTCAGTAAGCCTACAAAATCGTCAATTAAACAAACACGACTCTATTTGATACCTTAGAGTTAGTTACCTTTGATTCATTACTTTCTTGGAAAGCACATGTCGATGAACTATTGTCCAAATTGTCAAAAAGATCAATGTAATCAAGGTATTCTCCAGTACAACTTATGGCAGCAATAAAGTGAAGACAATTTATGAAGACAGACTACCACTGCCTCAAGTAATAGGGAATCATCAGGAGCAAACTATAACATATAGACTCAGAATAGGACACACTAGGTTGACCCACGGGCATCTCCTTGAGGAGAAGCCTTATCCTAGATGCAGCAGCTGAAACACAACCTTGACCATCGAACATATACTGGAAAACTGTTAGCGCTTGTGTTCTTCAAGAATTTCGCTAAGACTCCGGAGCTACCGCCAAGTTTTGCAACAGGAAAACCAGAAGAACTTGGTGAAATTTTTTAAGGACAAAAAACTGTATAACCTGATTTAAATTATGTGACAGTAACACGGTGCCTAACCTTTGCTGTTGTACATGGCACCTTAAATTGTAACTAAATAAAGAGATGTGATATTAGTAAAATAGTAGTCATTTTTTTTTTCATTTTGATGTAACGATGTGCTAATTCTAACAGTAGCCCATTTTATAATTCACCTTTTAACAAGTTTAAGTTTTTAAAAAATTAAAAACTTTAAACAGTTGCTTAATGTCTAATCTTCCTGGTCCTTGCCACTTAATGGCCAAAGATTTTTGACTATACCAGGTCTGGAGGACTTATAGTTCAGGAACTAGGTGTAAAAACAAAAAAAAACTTACTTAATTATATTTCTTTTGACTATATCATGAATACCAGCGTTTCCAGTGTGTAACTAGCGCAAAAAGAACTTTCTTCTCTCTCTCAAAGATATTGAAATCTTAAACTAAGGGTATACAATGTGCAATAAAACCAGTTTTGATATATGGCTGTGAGACCTGGACACTAACCAGCACCCTAGAAAAAAGTGTTGAAAGATTTGAGAGGGAAATCAGAGTACTAAGAAAAAACATGGAGAAGAAAGACCAATAAAGAACTGCTCACAGAAACTGGTCAATCAATATCCCATGATATTAAGGCAAGGAGATTAAGATGCGAAGCGCATTTAGCTCTTAGCAATCCATCTGATAGCCTCTCCGTAACAATGAATCTGCATGTGAATAATGAAAAAGCAAAAGACCACTTGGAAGGTCAAAAAGCAGATGGATAGATAGAATCAACAAAGCTGCCTGCAGATAAATAGAAAGAAATAGCCCAAGACAATATATTAATGATAAAATTTAATTATTCTATCATACCGTCTTATCAGGAAGCGAACTTAATTTTCCAATTAGAGCATCACACATCATTTTTGCGTCACCTTCAAAAAATTTTCCACATCCACCAATAAATAAGGTGTCTCCTGAAAAGTAAAATTTTGATTGTCACTATATATTAAAATGATAAAATTATGTTAATAATATTAATTTATTGTAACTGATCACTTTTTCTTTTTAATATTAAAAAGATATCTTCTAAAACTAGTAGTGATATGTTTAGCTCATCATGTGCCTAAGTGCATGTCACACTGCTCATCATCCCGCATTGATCTTTGATTTACAGTGAAGCATGGCATGACTGGGATCTGACAGTGTTTTCTATACCTTCTGGAAATGTTGAAATTTCGAGAAGCTAATTCATGGATGATCATCCTTATTTTGGATGTTATGGAGGAGCAAAATGTGAGAAAATATAAGTAGATTTATCAGGCTTATGTTAAGACATTACATATAGATCATACAAGATATTTTATAATATTATTAGTTGAATGATTTAGTTCTATATACTCTTAAATCCATTTTTTTTTTATTACTATTGTATCAATCTACATGACTTTCACACTTAAGAATAAACCTGAAGACAGCTTGACATTGGCAACAAGTTGTGATAAGAAATAAAGCCTAATATCAACAGCTTACAACTGAAACCTAGAGAGTCCAATTCACTAAAATACTGAAATCTTCCAAGTAACCAATACTCACTCATTTATTTTAACACTTTTAATGTGTTATCTGATGTATTAATAATAACAATGGCTTTATATCCTAACCATCCTCTCATATAATGCTAGGTCTCCTCTCCCTCTTGTCCTGTAGAGCCTTCCATTTAGCAACTTTTGTAGAATTCCTTCTTCCATGATTCTGGATATGTACCCAGACCAATGTCATTTTCCAAGCTTGATGTGCCACATCAATACCTCATACAGTTCCTCAAGATATATTCCGTGGATCTGCTACAAAATAAATTTCAACCTGCCAAGACAGGTTTTGAAACAACTTCATTAGATGCAAGAATACTGAAGTCTACACTTCAACATGATCAGAAGACCCTTCTGGGGCACACACAGTCTCTATAAAGTGGGTAATATAAGTTAAATAACTAATTAATAGAAAAACATAGCGGTTAAGAGTGATCCTGGACCAATTACTTTCCTACACTACTGTTGACATTGAAACAGTACTTCCTTACAAAGTACTGAACCCAAGACCCTCCATGGATTGTAGTGGTACAGTTTTTTTTTTTTTTTTTTTCACAAGCAATCTAAAGATCTCATAATAGGCTGATGGTACAGTATCGCAGAGAATGAGAGTTCTTAATAAATAATTTATAAACTGCTTGTATGAACTCAAAAGTCCAAAAATATAAATAAATATTGAGAAAGAAAAACTGAACTAGTCAACAAACTTCTTTCTTAAAATAAATAAATATATTATCAATCAGATAAACCTGTGAATACAGCTTCAGGTGAGCCAGCAGGTCCCACGACATAGCAAATATGACCTGTAGTATGGCAAGGAGTCTCAAGGCATTTTGCTACTAGATTACCTATCTGTATTATTTGGCCTTCTTTTACAATATCAGTTACTGCATCAACTCTTTTGTCTCCACCATATATGACAATATCTTTCATCTGGTCTTTTACTTTTTTATTGCCTCCCGCATGATCCCTAAGGAATTAAAGTAATAAATACTTGGAAACTAGTGAGCATCATAATAACACAAAAAAATGAGTGAGCCATATCACCTTATACTTAACATAAAAAAAAAAAAATTGTAAACAACACATTAAGCATTGGCAATTCCACTAAGAAGCCTTAAAATGTAACACAGTTACAGAAAAAAGGCATTAAAAGCACAACACTTTTAGAATTCACGTTATTAAAACTATTGTATATTGGGGATACAGGAAAAAAAAAACTTCATTATAACGAAGTACAACATTAAAAGTCAAAATTTAATTATAATATAAATTTATTTATTTTAAAATTCAAAAATTAATATTTAAGCTCTTTGGATGAAACATACAAGGGAACAATGTGCTGAGTGATGGTAAGGTGGTGTTCTCTGTAAAAAATAAGAAATAAAATGCTTTGATGCTGATCAGGATGAAAAACAAATACAAAGGTTACACACCATCAACACATGAGTATCAACTAACTTCTTATTTTTTTGTGTACATGAAAGTATACATTTTTGATGGCATAAACAATCACAACGCAACAGACAGTGCATTTAAATTATCTAAAAAAAAAAAAAAAATGAAGACTGATGAGGATTCTGATGATGGGCAACTTATATTTGTTGATATAATCCATGGAGGACCCAAGTCTGATTTAGCAGTTTTATTTCATGTTACTTTGTCAGATACAAATTTTCCACTGATCAAATTACAAATCTTCAACATCCACAATCCATTTCAAATGCCGTCGCTCTTTAAGATATATGCCTTAAGACTTGCCATAAGATAGCTTCTTGGGCACTCTCTCTTCAGATGGCATACATTTTTTTTTCTTTTACTCTATCATTTCAGACTTAGGGGAGGGGAGGAGGGGTTAACCTATAAATAACGAACCTATTTTAAACAAAGGTTGAAAGATAGATTGAATTTCTTTTTGTGAGTACGCCACAAAATAAATTTCAACCCGAATAGGCAAGATTTGAACTTGTATCGCTAGACTCAAGAAAGCTTCAGATGATGCCTCAATACTCTCAGTCATCATGGTCTTAAAGATGCTCTAACCATAATTGATATTGCATCCTAGGTACTTAATATTATCACAGCTCTTATAATATAGCATTTTTTTAACTCTTTTTCTTTTTCAAGGTTCCTTTCAATGCCCACTTCTTTTCACTCATACTAGATCTCCTCTCTTGCAGATTTGAGAATCTGTTCAAGAGCACTCGTTTTACAGTAAAATAATTATTTCAATTATCTCATTCAGTTCCTAAGGATTTTAATCTTCCACTTAGAGAGTTTCTCCTTATATGAATTGTATTCAAACCTTTCTTCTGTATTCAGCATTTTCCAATACCATACCAACAAATCTTTCCTGTACTCCTCCCTTATTTTACAAAGTAGCCAATCCCTCATAAAATTCCAATGTTGGTTTTAAATCACTTAAATAATTTCCCTTCTTTAATTCTGTTTTTTTTTTTTTTTCTGTTGTATATAGTTTTCTTTAATTTCTTCTTTTTGAACTTTTTAAATATGGTGGAGATGAAGTTTGGGATGAGCTCCATAAACTTATTTAATATATATCGATGGAAGAAGAGGTCCCAGATGAGTGGAAAGTGTCGGTCCTATGTCCAATTTATAAGAAGGGAGACAAGCTAGAGTGCAGGAACTATCGAGACATAGCACTGCTTGGCATAGCTTATAAAATACTATCCTCTGCCGTAGGTAGGAGACTGATATCACACATGGAGGGAAGTAGGCGAATATCAATGCGGCTTCAAGAAGGGTAGATCGATTATTGACTAGATCTTTACCGCCCGACAGGTGCTAGAGAAGTCACTGGAATACAACCTCGACCTGCATCACCTCTAAATTGATTTTCAGCAGGCATACGACTCAGTGTATAGGCAGGTTTTGATGAGGGATCTCCTTTCTCTGGGTGTGTCTAAGAAACTCACTCGCTTAGTAAAAATGACAATGGTAGATACCAGATGCAGAGTTAAACTACAAGGATTGCTGTCAGAGGAGTTTTCTGTGGTTTCGGGAATAATGCAAGGAGACACCAAGCCTACTCCCCTTTTTAACATGACCTTGGAGAAGGCAGCAAGGGCCATAAGAACCAAACCAGGAGGTACCATCTTTGATCTACCAGGAGGTGCATTGAAGGAATTTGAGACCGCTGAAGCAGCTCGAGGTCTACAAAAGACGATGTACATGAAGAGTTCAAGACATCAAGATCAGACACTAAACATAGGCCAACACGAGTTCCCAGTATGCAGAGAGTTAAGTACCTGGGATCCCTTATGACGGCAGACAATGATGTAGGAGCTGAGATACGAGCCAGGATTGTTGTGGGAAGTCGATGTTTTTATGCCATACAGCGACTACTCACTTTTTTAAAACAATCAAGGAATGTCAGATTGACAATCTATAAAACATTGATTCGTCCGGTAGTCACATACGGAAGCGAGACGTGGGTTATCTCAGCATGAGAGGGCTCTTGGAAGTGTGGGAGCGTAAGATTCTTAGGAGGATTTACGGACCCGTATGCGAAGAAGGTGTTTGGAGGTCACGAATTGCGACAACTCTACAGGGATGCAGATCTCGTTAGTGTCATTAAGGCAGGAAGATTAAGATGGTTAGGGCATGTGGAATGGATGGCAGCGCACCGAGTACCGAGGAAAATATTGTACGGCAACCTGGAGGAGCAAGAAGGAGAGGAAGACCACCACTCCGTTGGATGGAGGATGTTGAGGCGGATTTGAGACTGCTTAGTGTCAGGCAGTGGAGTGCTGTCGCATTGGACTGAGACTAGTGGCGACATATTGTTGAGAAGGTCACCAGGGACGGTCATCGTCTCGACCCCTTAGGTTTGAGTCGTGTCCCTCATTGACTGCGGAGGTGCAGGCATCCTCCTGTACATCCACAGTCAATCAGGTAAAGCCGTAGTGATCGTAAGATTGCGGAGCCTGAAACCAATCGTGCTCTGAGGTCAGGGAAGCAGTGCTTCCCGATCGAATTGGTACTACGGGGCGTCGCCGGAGCCCTGGCGGCGCTATGGGTGGACAGCGAGAGTGCTTGCACTGTTCGGCCGTGGCGGTCATAGTGGTCGTTGTGTTTACGACTACTCGCTGCACGAAACCAGTGTTCAGCTAGTCTTGACGTTGTTCAGGCTAGTCATCTGGTATAGTGTGCGGACGAGTGGACGGAAGTTATGGTAGTAGAACAATGTCCGTTCCGTGGGCGCCGGTTGTGTGCCTGCATACTCTTGGTCTTACCTGGGCCGGGGAGTTAGGTTGGAGGCTGGTTAAAGCTTGACGCTAGGAACGGCTTCCAACCCATGCTCCTTCGGAACATAGAGTAGGCGATTTCTCGCTGTTGAGAAGGCCAAGGTCCCACGTGGACTATAGAGCCGAGGAGTAAGTAAGTAGTTTTCTTTTAGTTTACTTTTTTTATTTGAATATTTTTACATGTAAAATTATGCTAATGATAGAACACAACTTTCACACCAACTAACTATTTGATAACACCATAGATTAAATAACAAACAACTTGTACAAATTTAAAATCAGATATCCCACCTTGTAAATGTGATTTTTAAATTGAACAGACAAATCCTCTAACATGAATTTCTGAATTTCTAACTACTGGATAGCACTATGCACATATGTGAAAAAAAAGAAGAATAAATTAAAAAAGACTGGCCTGTTTTGAAAAATGAGTATTTGATTGCATATTTCTTGATTGAAGCAGTTTAGAGAATATGATGAGATCGTAACACAGAACCTTGGCTGTAAATATAATTGAAGTAAAATTCATTTATTATTGTTAAATTACACTGTCCAAAAATGCAATAAATTTTATTTGATTAGAGTAACATAACTTAATAAATTTTACTTCTCTAGAATATTGTCCCCTGACAATGTATTAAATAATACTAATAAGTAACAATATAGATGCTCAATATTATTATTCATGTGTCAAAAATAAAAGTGTCTTTATGCCACTTTATATCAACGATGAAACACATTTTACGATTTTCTCAAAAACGGCTCTAATGATTTTGATTAAACTTATGCTAAAGTACAATTAAGTGTTTTTTAATATCAGGTACGTTTTATTCTCATTGATGTTCTCCAGTATATGTAAATATTGATTTTTCAAAATTTCTTACTCTAGAGTACCTTTCATTTTGTTTGTTATAAAAATTTACTATTTCACACTGTGTAGATTATATAAAAATGGTTAAATATAAACTGAAAAAAAATTATTATGAACTAAAGGAGAAATAAGAGATGGTATAAGAGACCGAGAATCGCTAAAGAAACTCACTTGCCCAAGCTCAGGATAATAAGGTGGTAATGTGGAGCCAAGAACTGCCGAAAAAATCCAAGCACGCCCTCAAGCTTGGTAAATGAGTGGGTTCCGATTATATTATTTATTTATATATGTACAGTTTTCATGAATGCTAGTATTATACTGGTATTATTTAATATTTAATTGTATAGATTACGGACATATAAAGATTTGAATTTGTATATATAACAGTGTTTAAACAAAAAAAATACACAATGAAATATAAATAAATATCGGATCTCCTTACTGACACTCTTTTCAGACTAAAAAAAAATTGACACTTAATTATTTATTATAATTAAATAAATAATTAAAATGTAGTCATAAAATAAAATAGTTAGTGGCAAAAAATGCATAAGTTTAATAGATTAGAAGAGAAAAAGATATAGTAATTAATTTTTTAAAATAATATGTTGTACCATCTATGATTTTTACTTTTAGTTTCTACCAGCTAAATATTTTAATACTAGTATTAATTTATTAATCCGGCGGTAATGACTTATATATTTTGGGCCTAAAACATTAAATGATGATAAGACCTATTTTTAGTCAAGATAGGGTGAAAATTGAGTGATGAGCACATTTATTATTTATATATATATATATATTCGTTTTCTATTACTAAAATTTCATTATAGCTCAAATTTACATGATTTTTCCCATGTAAGTACCCTATTGAGAAAATAAATCCCCAGGAATGACAAAGAACCTTTGATTCTCATTAATATTGCCTTCAATGTCTCGATTGCATGGCTACACGCTTTACAATTCATGGATCACCAAATATGGAGCATAGAGGATCTATATCCTTGCTAAGACCAATAAAGTTATTCTGGAAATTTTCCAGGCATAGCGAGGAATAATGAAAAGCAACAGTCCCGGTGGAACAAAGTTGCCTGTGGCCTCATATGTACAGAGAGAAAGTACTCCTGTTCGAGGTAGTCATCTACTGCTTGGCTTCATTCTTCAATAGTGTCCTTCAGATTATCTTCTTTCTCCTGTAAAGGTTATTTAAAATCCCCACAGAAGATTTTTTATGTTAATAAACTGTTTTATGTTATAATCCCCAAAGGCTTCAATTTAAAATTTAATGTTAGTTGAATCACAATTCAATTTATTTCAAATTTTAAAAATATTCAATTTGAACTGTTGACTATGTTTCTTATTCAGTAATCAATAAATGAAACATTAAAATTTAAAATAATTAATTATCACTCTAATGCAAGTAACTGTATGCAACAATAAATGGAAGAAAGCAATTTTTTTCAAAAATAATGAGCTATCTTTGAGTAGAATTAAAATATTGACAATTATCATAACAAAATAATAGAAGTTACTGACAGTGATGAATGAATACATATAAATTATTGAGTCCATGGCGGAACAAAATGCAATAATTATATTCTCACCAATGATGATGTGTAGTTAAGACTTTTGTTAAATTAACATTAAGACTTTTGACTGCTGAAAATAAAGTATCAGGATCGACAGGGTCCACTGCTGCTGCTTCCTTAGTATCATTGTCAATGATCTACAGTAAAAAAAAAAAAAAAATTAAGATTATAAAATTCTATGATTAAGTTTACTTTTTGTAAATTATATTTTATAAGATCTCATTCAAATTGCGCATTAGACAAAATAACTTTAGATTGTGTCAATTATAATTTTTGGTTCACTAATATTCAGTTGACAGATTTAGAACTCTAAGAATTATAATTAGAGCTGTGGTTTTAAGAGACAAAATTTGATTTAGCGATTTGAATGTTGTTTTTTGTATGTATTATGTCTTTAAAATATATAATTTAAAAATATAATAAAATTGACTATTTTTTATAGGCCTTGGTACAGATTCCTGCCAAAAACTTTGTGAATAAATCACTTCATATCATCGAAACCTGCAACTTTTTTATTTACAAAAATTCTCAAGAGTTATGAGGTGTTTTCAATCTGGAGATTGGCAAACTTTGTCTATTTAATAGGTACTACATACTCATGAACATCCATTTGTTTGAACCGTAAGATAATTTGATCACAAAATCGAGAAAAAAAGTAGCCTACAAAAATATTGGTCCGTTTGATGTGACCTTCACACCAATATGTCAAAAAAATGAGGTTATTATAAAGCAAACAGTCTAATATTTTTGTAAGCCATTTTTTTTATTTTGCGAACAAATTATCTTACGATTCAAGTGGAAAGCAAATCGGTATTTATGAGTTTTGGTACCTTATTAAATTAATGAATTTAAAGAGAAATGCCATATTTCTGACAATTTTGGTGGATAAAAAAATTTGTAAGTTACAATAAGATGAAGCCATTCAATAAGTTTTAGGTCGATATTAATAATTTGATAAAAAGGGGATTGTACCACGGACTATGAATCACATAGATCTTATTCTCACAATAACGCATATAGAAATTTCATGTAAACTACCTTTAAATTAAATTTTAGGTTTATGTTGCTTCTGAGTTTAAAGAAGACGACCATTTCAAAATAAAATTTGTTTCAGTCTTAAGAAAGGTTAGAACTTTTTCTTTAGTTTGCTTTTTAATAGGAAATAAGCTACCAGAAAGACATAGTTTGATAGTCACCGCCTAAGTTCACTCTTTTACTAAAAGAGTACTTAATATATGATTAAAGCAGAAATAAAGTGGTTAGAACATTCTGTTGAACACAATTATTTCAAGAAATGTAAGGTTGAAGTACATCTGTAATTACATTCTTGCATTCATACCTGGGCCAATTTATTTATTATTGCGAAGTTTTGTATACATTATTCCTTATTATTTTTGTTTCTAAATCTCCTAAATATTTTTTAAATACATTGCATATCTTAATTTTGTGAACATTTAAGGAAAGTAATAAATAAGAATAAATTTGTATGTATTTCTGTGTAAAACACTGTAATATTTATTTATTTGTTCAATGAAAATGACTTTTATTTCAGCATTTTCTTCAGATTTAGCAATAAATTACGAATAAAATGGTGAGTATACCTCAATTTCATCAAACTGAAGCTATAGTTATATGGAAAGTCAGAGGTATTGTTAGTACTTTATCAAAGGAATTTGAATATTTATAACAATTATGCCTATTGTTCATAGAAATTTATCCATTAAAGATTGTGTTAATTATTGTTAAAAAATCTTTTTCAATAACAAATTAATCTAATGAAATTAGGTTATCAAACCCAGGCATACTGCTGGTAATAACTCTCATTAAATTTTAACATTGATATAGACTTGTTTATAAGTGTATATTACAGCACTGAATACGAGATTTAAGATAAAAAATATTCATACCAAATACATGTAATTATCACTAAGTGCAGGGAGAATTTGAACTGACATTCCAGACATTTTGATCAATTCTTGACTACTATGGCTTTCTTTAGCAAAGATTAATCTGAACAAAAAAACAACATAAAAAATAAAATATAAGTCCATAAATTCTTAAACATCAAGCATATCATAACCAAACAAATGAAATTACATACTGGCTTTTGTAGTAAGTAGCTATTAAAGCTCTGGAAATACTGTTAGGCAAAATCCTAGAAAGTGTACCAAACATTATATGAATTCCGAAACCTATGAAAGTAATAATGTTTTTAAAAATAAAATAAAAAACAATAATAATACTCCTTAAATCATTAGTGTGCTCACTGCTGATTTATGCTAGTCGGTCTGATGACATTGAGACGTAAAAAAAAAAACATTAATAATTATTTTCTTAACCTTTATATGATATGATAACATAAGTAAATAAAAACTTCATATCAAGAAAGGTTATGAGATTCTGTCACAATTTTAGTAATAACCTTCTAGTGGCGGTATGTTGGGAAATTCGTTAGTTTTTTAAGTTTTAATAAATTTCTCTTGAGTTAATTAAAATAAGACATTCCTAATAAAATATTAACGATTTTTCTCAATAAGGAAAGAAATAATGATGTAGAAATGGTTGACCGTGATATAATATGAGTTGATCGGGGGGGAGGGGGAGGTCAAATAAATATTAAATTATACAAGTAGTATTAATTAATTTTTGCCGACGTTTCGACCCACTTTGCAGGTCTTCGTCAGGGCTATAAAAGATACAAAACATGGTGAAAATAAAATAAATGAATATAAGTAGATATAAAATAAGAAGGAAAGAAATACTTCTTTTAGACATTTTGTAATATTAAAACAGCAGACTTAATTAGGTTATCCACCCAGTTGTGTAGCTATAATTGCTTAAACTTGGCACTATAAGTTTCTTTTTAATTAAGCCTAGGTAACGTTGGCAAATACGTTTTCTTCTTGAACCACAATATAGACTATAAATGGGGAATGCATGTGGCCTCCGTGATGTCACTGCGGCCTCCGCTAATTTTTGAGCACTCTTCATTAATCTAGGGCTAATATAATTAATATTTAATTATTTATGTTATTAATATTTTGAAATTAATATAATTAAGTCGAATATATGTGTGTATTTAGTGATAAATAAAAAATAGCAACCATAAAATATTGAATGCCGGATTGGAGGTGTTTGCTGGCCGTAGTTAGAGAGCTCTGATATAAACTATACTTTCTAGAGTTGTTATTCTCGGTTGAAAGTGTCATCTCCTGCTCATAGGGTAAGCAGGAGTAACGAAGAAAGGCGAGCTACACTTCGTGAGGAGCACATGTCTAAGGCCAGTGTATACCGGAATGAGGTGCGCTCACATAAATGAAGATCATGGGATGAATTCATCCAGGAAGAGTCAGCGAAGAATCCCTGAGGTATCCTATACAGGGTGGTCCTTGGAAATCTGACCCCACAGCAAGTCATTGCAGCCTTAAAGCAAGGGGGCTCTCAGGCAGCCACTCTGGAAGAAACAGCAAAGATGTTTATTAAAGAGACGTATCCCAGAGTGATCCATCACATGATGCTAATGATTATGCATTTGTGAGAAGAGCCACGGTATACCGGCCTTGATCGGATCTGTGCCCATCATGGGACATTTGGGACCTCCGTAGTGCCGTTGAAAGGCAAAAGACTGGCCGGGTCCCAGGTTTAAATGCGATTGATGCTACAATGCTCAAGAATAGTATTCCCTATTTAGAGAATACGCTGCTTGTTATTCTCAACGACTGCCTAGATAGAGGATAATTTCCAAGAAGCTAGAAAATTGCTGATGTCAGACTCTTTTACAAAGGAACAGACAAAGACAAGCAACTAGCCAAATCATACAGGCCTATTTGTCTTCTCCCTGTAATGAGCAAGGTATTAGAAAGTCTTGAGCCTTCGGCTAGTCTTATCAAGATCTAGCCATTCATTGTAATATGGATCCACTAAAGGCAAGAGACCGCAGATCCCATATTGAGAGTGCATCATGACGTAAAAGAAAGTGCGGAAAGGTAATGTTATGCTTCTTCTGTTTGACATATTCTCTGCATTTGACAGAATGTGGTGGCCGAGTGTTCTCCAGCAACTCCAGAAGTATGAAACCCTCAGTAATCTGTATGACCTAGTGAGAAGCTACCTCCAGGACCGGACATTGAAAATTAGATTCAGATTCTTTGAAGTAGAAGACACCGTAGAGAGGGGCTGCCCGCAGGGATGTGTTCTGGGTCCCGCCTTGTGGAAGATAGTCTTTGTCGAGTTGCTGGAGAAGCTCGAAGAGGAGCGGTTTCCTGCCACAGCCTATGTTGACGATTTGGCCGCCGTGGTGGCCTCAAACAGCATAGCTGGTCTGAAAGCAGAAGTTGAACGATGCGGCAGTTTGGTAGGAAGATGGTGCGAGAGGAAGAAGTTGAAGATGGCTGCCACAAAAGTACTTTGGGGAAAGTGGGAAAGTACTTTCTTAGGGTAGCCTCCCTCGGTATTGCCATCCATCGTCGGTTCCATTGATCAACTGCGTCCTCCCTGATAATTCTTTTCCATCTTCATGGGTTTTCATCAATTCTAATCTTTAGATGTTTCGGTAGATCCTCCGAACCTCCTCTTTTCATTTTAACATAGTATGATGAGCTATGTTAGTCGTGCTCCTCAAGGGAATTGCCTGGGTCTTTGCGGCAGCCATCTTCAACTTCTTCCTCTCGCACCATCTTCCTACCAAACTGGCGCATCGTTCAACTTCTGCTTTCAGACCGGCTATGCTGTTTGAGGCCACCAGCGCGGCCAAATCGTCAACATAGGCTGTGGCAGGAAACCGCTCCTCTTCGAGCTTCTCCAACAACTCGACAAAGACTATCTTCCACAAGGCGGGACCCAGAATACATCCCTGCGGGCAGCACCTCTCGACTTCTTCTCGGTGTCTTCTACTTCAAAGAATCTGAATCTAATTTTCAATGTCCGGTCCTGGAGGTAGCTTCTCACTAGGTCATACAGATTACTGAGGGTTTCATACTTCTGGAGTTACTGGAGAACACTCGGCCACCACATTCTGTCAAATGCAGAGAATATGTCAAACAGAAGAAGCATAACATTACCTTTCCGCACTTTCTTTTACGTCATGAGACAAAATATTTGATCGGTCGTAGACTTGCCTTTTCTAAATCTGCACTGGTACCGGCCGAGTGCGCTCTCCGCATGTCGTAGCAAACGTTTGTCCCATAGTTAGTAAAATGTCTAAACCCGGCATATGAGACTCATGGGCTCAGTCCCTGCTTGAAGAGGAACCTTCATCGCAAGCTTTTAAGTGTCCAAATTATTAAAATTTTACAGGAGTAAATGTAGTCAGATTAATTTGTTGCAAGTAATAGATTCAAAAATGTTGGAGGCGGGGTGGCCATATGGGCTAAAGCGTGTGCACAGCACCGCGAGTTGCTTGGCAACCGGATTACGGATTTGAGAAGATTTAAAAAGTACGAGTTCGCATCCCAGTGCCAGAGGGGATTTTAAATTCCCCGCCCTCACCCCCCGGTCCGGGAAAATCCCGTATAGCTTAAAAGGCGAGGTAGGGGAAGGGGAACAACAAAAAAAAAAAAAGATTCAAAAATGTAATGAGAGCCTAGAAATATCTACGTAGAATCTTGTAATAATTCAAGAAATCATTATTAATTAATATTAATAATCAAGAACAACGAATAATATATTTTCATATGTTTGTATTAATAAATAAGTAAACTACTTTTTATCTCTAGGGTTGAATTTACTGCTTACTTCAGCCTACGCTTTTAATACACTTTTTTTGCACTACTAGGTTTTTATTTTCAAGTGGTAATACGTAAACAAGATTAAATAACAAGTTTTTTGTTTATTACAAAACAATTCTTGAATATTGAACAATTTGGATAAAAAGAAACGATCAATTTGAAACAAGAAATATGCTGATGTCTAGGAAAAACTATAAAGAACTAACATTAATTAGTTGCATCCGTTTTTCCAAAAGTTGGTTTCCTATAATTAATCTCTGAAAGAGTAAGAACAGAAAGTGTAAAATGAATTAGGGCCTTATTTTGATATAGAGGAAAATTACTATAGATAGAATTTGACCACTTCAACTTTAGATATATGTATATATATGTGACCACAAGATTTATCAATAGTTTAGACTTTGATAAACCGATTGATGACTCAATTATAGAATATCCAATTTAATAATTTATATTATTATGGTTTTTACTTAAGTGTTGAAAGAACTAATTAATGAACCTTTCTTTTGGAGGAATACTTCAAAAGAAATTAAAAATACGTATTTTTTATCTTAATCAGTAACAATAAATTACTTCCCTATCTTTAAATAAAACACTTCACTTAAATAGTTGGTTTATGAACTTTCTTAAAACTCATGCGACCTCTTTGGTTGGTACAGGATACCTTCCGCCGAAATATTTTCGGAATACATGTTTCATTTAATGTTTAGCAGCCAATTTTTCTGTATTTAATATGGTTTTCCAGACAGCTGCTTTGTTCATTAGAAGTAGAGGTCCAGATGCCTTTTGGCGGAAACGTAGAATATTCAAACTATCAGCGGTAAATAGGCCCCCAGACAAATGAAATTTATTTGATTATTATCTCATTTTAATTTTGTTTGTGATAAAGCATTTTACAGGACGAAAAAGGAATTGTTATTCAATAGCTGTAAGATATGTCCACAGAGCTTTAGCTTATGCCACTCAAAGTAGAAAACTAAAAAAAGAAGACATGGCCAATGTAATAATTTTCTTCATTTCTGTGCATTTGTTGGTTAATTTCTGTTAGCACTAATGTTTTTTTTATGAGTAGTTATGGACGACCAGAGTAGCTGCAGGATGTGAAGAACATGGCCTTCCTTACCCTTTGTTTAAAGATGGCTTGGAAAAAAGCAATATTCTGCTGAATCGAAAAGTATTGGCTGATCTTGCTATTTGGGAGCCATATTCTTTTAAAGTAAATTAAATTTTTTATTAATATTTTTATCAGATTAAAGTTATAATCATTGGAGGTAAAATTTCTTGGTCATTATTGACTTAATTTTTAATGTTTAACAACATTTGCATGGAAGAAAAGATGATAGGAAAATATTTTCTTCCATTTATTTTTTTCACTATCTTTATTTTCTAAATAGACAGTAGCTTATTCTGATTATCCTCTATAGCAGAGTTCTCCTAACTACGGCCCTAGATAGCTTCTTTGCGTAGTAAAATTTAAAAAATATGAAATTTAGTGAATTATTTATAAATGAGGTTACTACAACATTTATTGTATGGGTTTTTGCTCTTAGGATCTCATTTCACAGCTGGAGTGTCATCTATAAAATAAATTTTTTTTTTTCATCACAAGCTATGGCCCGCGGAGCTTACTGAAGGTATCAATGTGGCCCACAGGCCAAAAAGTTTGGATACCCCCTGCTGTATAGGCTGATGAATATATACAATATTTTAATACCTCCTTATTCTATTACGCACTGGGTGTATGTGAGCGAAGCCATGACCTCTGCCGATAAACATCTCTACTGGTTATCCAGACAGAATAAAATGACATCAAAGATAAAATAAATGAGGGGAGAGGGGGAGGGTGGTGTCAGACTATATGTACACGATAGTCCTAAGGTCAAAATCCTCCTTTTCATGTCTTTCAGTCTCCTTTTCATGACTTCCCTCACATTGAATATTTGTTTGTTGAAATTTCCTGTTTCCTCTCCTTTATTATATGTTGTTGTCTACCGCCCTCCTCGTATTCCATTCGGCCGTCTCTTTGAATCCTCCATTGTAAATCTGGTTTCCTCCTATTCCAATGTCATCATCTCAGGTGATTTTAATGTAAATATGCTCTCAGCATTTTCTGAAAAATACTTCCTTATTGACCTAATATTCTCCCTTAATCTCCATCTGATTCCCTATTCTCTCACTTATCACACATAATTTCTTGACACTTGGTTTGACCTCTTCATCTCTGACTCTACTGCCAAAATCCTTTCCTATCCCATCCCATTTCTTTAATCACATGACCTAATCCAAATTACATACAATCTACTCGTGAAATCCTTTACTCCCAAAATGATTTCCTACCACAAGCTTTCTCTCCTAAGAATCCCTTCAACCCGACCTCGACTCCATCCAATGGGATAGCATATATTCCTATAACTCCTTTGAACCTATAGTATCTACCCTTACCTCAAAACTAAAATCCATATTAGACACCCATGCTCCTCTGAAAACTAAAGCCTTACGCTGTCCCACTGCTCCTTGGCTAAATCCTGAAATAAAGAAAATGATAAAAAGAAAGGATTCAGCAAGGCGCAAATACCGCCGAACCCGTCTGCCTGTTGATTATGCGTCTTTCAGAGAATTTCGCAATAGTACTCAATCCGCAATCCGACTAGCTAAAGCCACCTACTTCCATAATGCCCTTTCCAATGCTCCCGACTCCAAATCCAAATGGAAAATACTCCGTAATTTATCCCTACCAGAATGCAGTAATCTCAGTTCCTTCCCTGTGAATCCAGATGATCTCAATGACCACTTCTTATCCTTCTCCCACTTACAATATTGAGCATCACAATTTCAAATTCTGGAAGACTTTTTTCTCCCATGTGTCCTATGTTGAACTACTTTCCACTATCCTAAAATCTCATACCAATGCTTATGGCCCTGATAATATTCCAGTAAAACTAATAAAATCCAACATTCCTGTACTTTACCATATCTACAACTTTTCATTGCAAAACTCTATATTCCCATCTTCATGAAAAACCGTCCTAGTCTGACCATTAAAAAAACTTCAAACCCTTCTTCATCTCAATCATCTTTCCAATCTTTCAAAACTGCTGGAACACCTCTTGCAAACTCAACTTTCCAAATCCCTAGAAGAACATTCCCTAATCAACCCTCTCCAATCTGGCTTCTATCCTTTTTACTAGTTACTCAATTTAGTTCTGATTACTTAACCCAATCTGCCCTAAAAATTACCCATGACCTCCAAAACTCCATTGAATATCAAAAACTTACTATTCTCATTCTCCTAGATTTCTCCACAGCTTTTGACACACTTGCCACAGTATCCTCCTTATTAAACTGCAACATCTTCCTTTTTCAACAGTGTCCTGCGATGGTTCAAATACATCCCTGTGTGTAGTCATCCAAGGTCAATCTCCTAAGACACTTCCCCTCTTTTTTTTTTGTTCTTCCCTAACTTGCCTTTTCCCGGACTGGGGGTGAGGGCGAGGAATTTAAATTTAAATTTGAAATCCCCTCCGACACTGGGACGCGAACTCGTACTTTTTAATCTTCTGGAATCTGTTATCTGGTTGCCAGGCAACTCGCAGTGCTGTGCACACGCTTTAGTCCATTCGGCCACCCCGTTCCTCCAACACTTCCCCTCTCCGGCGGCGTCCCTCAGAGTTCCTCCCTATCTGCTACTCTAATATACTTATCCTTCCCTCCTGACCTATTAGCAGCCACATAAAAACTTTAAGAGGACTTAACTAGAATGTGTGACTGAGCGGATGGGAACAAGTTGAAGTTGAATGCAGAGAAGACAAGACAATTTTGATAAGCTCCAGTCACCTCCTTAAAACTGTTCCCAACATACCAACCCTGTTCCTACATGATAATCCCATTAAATTCTATTCCACCATTAAGGACCTTAGAACAAACCCTTTCCTGGAAAAACCATGTATCCGATATTTCCCACCGTTCCTTTTCCAGTTTAAAACGACTAAATTACCTCTGCCACCTATTTCCATTTGAAACCCATAAACTCCTGATTACTTCCTTAATATTTCCTCACTTTATTGATTGCTGTACGGTATATGGGTGCTTCTTCGGAGATTTCAAGACGAAACTAAAACGTTTAATAAATGCCCAAGAGACGCCTCTGTTTCCCGTTATTATGAAGAGCTGAAATGGCTTGATCCTTCCTACCGTCCTTCCTCTTCCATGTCATCCAATCTTTCCGTCCTTCATACATCTCCGAGTTTCTTCAATTCGAATCCTCTGTCTACTCCCGCAAAACCTCACTCTTCAGATTTGTAAACAAGATCCCACCGAACCGCTGCTTTCGGCAGATCTTTCATTATTTGATCAATATCCCTATGAAATTTATCCCACCCTACATCCGTCGCTGCAATGCTCTCCTCACCTTTTAATCACCTCTTATCTGTTCAGTTCTCATGAAATTGTAAATATGTATATAAATAATTAGTTTTAAATACTTTTGTTTCATTTTTTTTTTCTTAATTGAAGTTTAAAGGTAAATAATATTCTTTTCTTTTCTTTATTCATTATATAAATCTGTTTATTTTGTAATTATTCTCTGAGGCTGCAAAGCCCACATTTCTGTCTCTGTGCATTATTCTAAAGGTACTTGCCCCAGAATAAATAAAGCATTATTATAATGATAAATTTTAAGAACAGGGTGGTAGGGGTTTTTGGATGATAAATTGCGGGATTATTACGCCCATATTTTAAGTACATCACCTATCACTATATTAGTAGAGGACTTGGATTATCATACTTTTTCATTATAAAATAAATATTTTTATTTAATTCATAATCCTCATGTCATATCCATAATGCCTCACTGTTGCACACACATATCAATTATAAATGGTATGTACTTCCTATACATCAAAAGACTAATTATTGCAAATCCTTTTTTTAATGGATTTACAATGGTTACTTATTAGCATTATTTTTAGAATGAAATTATGGTAAGAAATTTAGACATTCTTAAACACTAATTTTTAAGTAACTTGTAGTTTTAAGCTTTATTGATGGTTATTTTGTTTAGGCTTTAACCCAAATCGCTTGGACTAAACTAAGGGAAGAAGATGATCCAGAGCTCAATGAAGTCCAAGAAACTCCTCCTTCCAATGTTATAACTAGAGGATTATTAGATAAGTAGTGAGTATTTTTTGTAAGGAACTAGTGTGTTTTTGTGATTAATTATGTTTGCCTGATATCCTTTATGTATTTAAGAAAATATTTTTGCGGAAGTGAACCAACCACTGTTTTTACTTCTTATGTATTCAATCAAACTCAATATTAATAAAGGATTGATAAAAATAAAGTGTATTTCTATGTGAATTAAATAATACCCAATACATTTATTGCTAGTTTTTTTATTTAGTTATTTTTTTCCAAGAAGTAAAGTAAATTGACGAATTATGGTGACAAATATTTACATCTTATATAAATTTGCAATAGGTAACAGATTTTATAAGGTAATAAGGTCACTCCAACAGGTACCGGGTACAATTTAATTCTGTAGAAAAACCAATTCAAGTGCAATCTTTATGGTCTTCTACCATAGGCATTCATTGTTTGTTGTGTAGAGGCTTCCCCTGTGTAGATGGATTACTCCGAGCTACAAGTCCTGCCCATTTTTACTTCCTTGCCTTCATATGAGATATTGATTGTGCAGAGAATTTTTCTCTTAAATCTTTCAATACTTTTTTCTTGAGTGCTGGTTAGTATCCATGTCTTGCATTGTTGTTATTGTTCAACCTTGATTTAAGATTTAAATATTCTGGAAGAGAAAAGAAATCTCTGTTTGTAATCTTGTATGCTGGTCTATTTTTGACTTTAGATCATTCATCGAGCTTATTGTGTAGTTGAGGTATTTGAATTTTCCTCTCAGGAAAGATTTCTCTTCTACACAAATCCTGTCATTGGGGTGAATTTTTGACTTATCATGTAATTTGTGTTATCTTCATTTATTTGAAGGCCAATTTCTCTAATTAGAGTCATCGTGAGTTTCTCATTGTTCTCTGGATTGGGTTTAAGAACAGCTTATTTATATTTAAATTACTGGGTACTCAAAAAACTTAGCTGTTTAAGATTAGCCAAGTATAACTTGTGGAAATCAGGTATCCAGAGCATAACACTGTTCTTTTAAATTTTGGATTGATATTGTAAATTTAATTTTCAGGTTAATCTAATATCAATGGGCTCTCATAACTAATTGCTATAACTTATTTTTTCACAATATGAATAGAAATCTTTTTATCATCTAAGTTGCTTAAAAATTGACTACAACCACGGAGGGTCTAGGGTTCAGTACTATTTAGAGAGAGTACTGTTTCTTGGTCAATAGTTGTGTAAGGAGGTGATCACGCTCAACTGCCAGGTTTTCTCCCTTATTTAAGATTACCCACTTTACAGAAGTTGGGTATGGCCCAGAGAGGTCTCCCAATCCTAGGGTCACCCCACGTCAGATGAAACAGAATTCTATTTCATAAGAGACCAATGGGATAAGCTATTATTTTTTTATTGTGAAAATTGTTAATGTAACCTTATTTATTTACTTTTTAATAATAAACTTGTATATAATAATAAAGGATATAATAATTTTTTAATCTTATTTTGCCCAATACTTCTATTTGCAAGGTTGAATGCGCCAGCATTGCAGAAAGTTTAAGAACTCTTTCTGTAAAGTAAATTCTTTTAGAAGCTATGGAGAAGATTCTTAAGTACCCAGTTAGGAGTACTCCAATGGTTTTCCTTCCCATCTGAAAATGATCTGATAGATTTGTGTAAAAGAAATCTTGGCATTCCTACTCAATAAGAGGGTGGCAATCAGTAGAAAACAATGGAGTTCTTTATAAGCTCGTTTGAGGCTCCTTAAGATAAAAATAAACAAGTTAATGATACATAAGTAAATAATTAATTTAATAGATAAGTAAATACACTATTTATTTATGTAATTTATATTAAACAAATGTATAAAAATATTGATAAATACTGTTTTCGTAAAATAATTTGTGCAAAAAATAAATAAAAAACATTTTCGTGGAATAAAGATTATATTTTCTCGTTCATTTCTATAAATACTATAAAATATTTATAAAATGTTTTGGAGATAACTTATAATATATAAATTTCATGTAACAAATAATTTAATTTAACAAAGTTTAAGTTTTTGAACAAATAAGTATGAAGTTCACATCAATCAATTAGAATGCCAAATATTTCTAATTTGATTGTTGTAACCAAACTAGATTAGAATTTCAAAAAACCAAACAAAATAAACCATTATAGGTGCCCACTTTAGTATTGTGCATGCATTTTTTAAATTTTGACCTTTATCTTTTAATATTTATTCACACTTAAGTGTATGCCTTAAGTTCAATATTATAACAATCAAAATCAGCTTTTGATAGTTTAACTAAAAATATATCCTCTAAGTTGGAAATTAGACATTGTACTAAACTTGTTATATCGTTGTGACTTACCCTATTGTTTAGGAGAATAAAATATTGCTGAAGAGAGGGATACAGATTCCTAGAAACATTCAATATATAACTATCAAAACCTAATTTTGATTTTTATTAACTGACCTAATGGCATACACTAATGTGTGAATATAACTTTAGTATTTTGCGTAACAATAAGTTCACATTTTATATATATTACCATACTATGTCATTAAGTTGAGGTCTGCTACTTCTCAGAACTTAGGGTAGGTGATCGTTTTCAGGTACAGAATGAATAAATAAAGTTAAACAGCTGTACAGAAAACACTAAGCTTCAGTGTGTATAAAGTACCTTAATGTTTAAAGAACAAGAAAGATTTTTTCACACCAATTTAAGACATCTCTTAATTTTTCTGAGCTGAAAAGAACCTTTAGTAATGAGTGGAGCATTATTAAAAAATACATTTATATATATACAATTCCTTCAGTTCCTCAGCAATTGTTTACTACATATACTTCACACAAATCCAACAGAACAGTTTTTAATACAAGACAATGAATGTTATCAAAATGTAAAAATGGTTACAGTTCAAAGCTTCAGAATAGTCAAAATCTATGATTGATCTGTAATTATTCTTTAATTAAAAATTAATAGTTTTACATAATTAAGTTGGAACAAGAAATATTTATGGATATATTAACAATAATTTCTGTTAAGCAAGAAATAAATTTAAAAAATAACAAAACTTTGAATATTTAAGTGTATTAAAAATTGGAGCTTTGTTAACAAACCTCAAAATGGAATGGAAACTACTTACAGTAAATAATTGCTGAATGATATAGAGATCTAAAACAAATTATTGAATTCAAATAATGGTCATCACAGGGATTTGTTTACATTAATATAAATATAGCAAAATAATATAATTTCAAGATAGGGAAAAAATAACAATAATAAATATTTGGACTTATTAAGCTAAAAACTTACATTATCTGTATAATTAATGAAAAATAAAACAGAAACCAAGAATTTTTCTATTTAAATATTTGAAATCATGTGAAATATAATTGAAATATTTATTTCTTTAGTATTAAAAATTACTTAAACCATAATTAAACTTATTGACCAAGATATCAATGACAAAATAATCCTTTAATAACCACAAACATGATCCACGATTGTCCATAAGCAGTAATGGAGTAATGGAGAACATGCACAACAAATAAATTGCTGTACAACAGCAGCAAGCTAATTTTCATTAAACAAAATTAATTCCATTCTATTAAATAAGCAGAGGTCTCACAAAGGGAATTAATTAAAGTTTTATCAATTTGTTATGATCTAATGGATAATTAATGTAATCTTCGCACAAATTATTTTATAAATAACCCAACCAATAGAAATTGAATTTGATTATTAAAATAAATAAATGTTTAAAAATTAAAATTCTTTGTCTACACTTAATTATTAAATTGTATGTAATTCATTTCTCCCGGGACTATTTTAGAAGAGAAAATCATCTATTTAAAAAAACAACAATTTAAGTCAATTTTAGAGCCCCAAAAATAAAACAATATACAAGCTATTTTTAAAATAAATTATAACACTGCAGGAATATACATATAATATATACAATAGCATCTCCTAATTTGTTATATTTTTTAATACATATGCTACATTACAATATGTACTATATATCCAATTCTATTATTATATTTATCTACTATACAGTTTAAGTAATTATTTTACAATTTATATCGTAATCTGTATTTTGACATTGTGTTGAAAAAATGACAGAAATAAAAATGAAAACAAAAAAATAATAATACTGGCTGCTGTTGATTATTGCATATAAACTCAAATAAATATAAACCTGTCAGTCAGTCAACTCATATTAAACGCTTCTTTAAACAGAAACATATGAGAGAATGTTCTCATGATAATATAATTCTTTGTGACCCATGATGTAGTATTGTAATCACCTTAAGCTGGTAACTGCAGTTTCTTTCCTTTGAGAACTGGAATACATAATTGAAATTTAAGTATTAGTAAATTATTAAAAATTTAAAATTTCAAGAAAATGAAAAATCATTCTGAATTCAAGCATAGAGGAAGAACACATGCACAAGGAACATATTAGGCTGCAAATATCTGAATCTGAGAAAAACTGGAATTCAATTACTGAAGTATAACATCTGGCATAAAATTATATATTAAGTCTCAAACGTGTTTTTTAATTGGTAAAATGAAGATACATTGCCTATAAGACTTTTTACTTATGTTTTAGTTTACTATTTTCAACAAACCTTTACCATGCAATTAACAAAGAAAACAAATTTTGATCCCTCCCTAAAGTTCACGTTACAATTCAAGATATGTATAATTTAAAAATGAATTAAATAATATTTTTTGCTTCCTCACTACCGAAGGTAGGGAAGCACTGCATTGGTACGAGAGGTTAAAAAAAATTTTGTGCTCAGAATCAAAAATTTCCACTCGTATTTTACGTTTCAGACATCAGGACCAAATTTGGATTGGCGTCTGTCTGTCTGTCTGTAGTCAAATCGATGTGACGGGCATATCACCTACTATCGTTTATTTGATTTTCAGGGATTCTGCGGGTCGCTATCTTGATGATTCCATATCAATTTCATCAAAATCCATCCAGCGCTTCCGCTTACTCAAGTGCAAACGTATTTTTTTAGATTTGCTAATATTTCAGAAATGGCTAGCTCAACTTGGTTCAAAGTTGAAAAAATAGGTATTAATAAAAAAATAATGCAGTATCAATTTAATTGAAATCTGTCTTTGTATAACGTGTTTTTCTTGATACGTCTATATCTCTAAAACCGCAAGCTCGATTGGACTCAAATTTGGTGAAAAGTTAGGAATTGGTTAACAGATAATTAAGTGAATATAAATTTTATGTATTTCTATCCACTACTCTAAAAAAAATACTGCTTTCAGATCAGTAAATGTATTATTTGACACACCTATTGTTTGGTCGCTTCCAAATGTTACTAGCACGATGCTTACTGTGTTATTTATATTTTGTGTAATTTTCAATAAATTAACATTAATTCTTATACTAAGTTTGTAAAAAAAAAATAGTAGTCGTATTTATGATTGCGTTTATTTCTGTTGAAGTTCAACCAGCTCATCGTGGTCTCGATTTCATCCTTAAACATCAAAGTTGTGAGGGCTTCAGTTATATTTTTATATTCCAGCTTAAATTAGTTTTGTTATGACTGAAGAAAAATATTGGTCTCATTAACTCCGAACAAACAAAAAGTTGAATTATTCCTATGGATTTTTGTTCCATCCATTTTACGTATGAAAACATACCTATTAAGTATATATAACTACTGTTAGTGCAAAAGGTGGTATGTAAATTTTTTTAATTTTATTCTACATTTGACATTTTGCTGTCTGTAACCGATATAAGTAGTCTGCTACAATAGAAAATATTAGAGGGCAATAAAATATGAAATAAATATACTAATAAATCGTGAAGAAATTATTTGTTTTTATGCTATCCTGTAAAACACACAATTTTTCCATACGACTTTTTGCAGCGGCGGGGTGGCCGAATGGGCTAAAGCGTGTGCAGAGCACCGCGAGTTGTCTGGCAACCGGATCATAGATTTGAGAAGATTTAAAAAGTAAGAGTTCACGTCCTGGTGCCAGAGGGGATTTTAAATTCCCTGCCCTCACCCCCCGGCCCGGGAAAATCCCGTATAGCCTAAAAGGCGACTTAGGAGAAAAAAAAAAAAAAAATGCACAAACAGACTGATATGCATATTCAGTATGACCTGGAATTTTTTTAATTAATCACGAATTATCAAATATGCAATCTGCAAATGTGGAACTCTTTCACATTTTTCTATTCGCTGATGAACAAAACCCATGAATATCAAATACGTATGTTGAGTAATTACTGAATTTCAGAAAACGGTTTCTTCCAGAGATTGTATTCTCATACAAAATTTAGATCTTGTAATAAAAACATTTAATTAAAACGGTGAGGAAGCTATACTGATCTTACTATAATTTTCAATTATCATTTATTATCACCAGGAGGATCCACGAAACCCCATGTTATCAACGTATGTTTATTTTACTGTTTCTTATAGTGAACATATGTAATCAATCAAGATAAAAAAATTGATTTCATTACCATTTGATCATTAGCGCATATACAAATTAAAATAAACTCTGACACAATGCCACGTTATTTACTTTCTCAAAAGGATAATTGTATAATAGATATTTTAAGTGTACTTAAAATTATATTCTTCTCAATGGCTTCCTATGGCTTTACCCCAATACTATAACCCAGGATATACCTCTTTTGAGGAGGGCTTGATAACTGGCGCGGTACTCACATATGGCAAAGTACTGCACCATATCAAGAAGGCACCAAGCTGAGTTGTTTTAAAGCTCTATTGTTTAAGCACTACTGCACTACGGCGTATGGTTCTTCTTCTACTAGCAAACAAGTTTTAAAGTCAAACTACACAGCATCCAGGAAATCAAAACAAATTAAACCAAATCAAAACATAAAATAATATCTGAACTTACCTTTTGTAATATATAAATAGAAAAAATCACAGTATAGCACAGTTTGTACGATTCCAGATATGATCGCTATCCAGTCATAATGATTTTCAGCATAATATCTGTACACCCAATTAAATAGATATAAAGCTCTGTATGATCCAAGGGCAAAAAGATAGTGAGAAGTTATGCTTTCTGCTTCACCAGTTTTTGAGACCATGAACAACTGAGGTAAAATAGCCACTGATTCCAAGTAAATACTGAATGTCCACAGAAGCTAAGGAATAAACAATATATATAATAATTATGCAAGTAAAAAGATAAAAAAATGAATAATTAATTCAAGTCGATTTATAGTTACCTCTAGTGGTGTAAAGTCGTGATTTATGAGCAAAGCAAGTATGAAACATGGTAAAACCAAAAATTCAATTCTGAAAAAAAAGGAAAATAAAAAATCAATCATAAAAAGTAACTGTAGAAACTATTAACAATAGTAAAACAAAAATGTATAATCAAACTAATAACTTTATTGACACTACCATATCAAAATATAGAAATTAGAAAAATACGTATTCCTAATAAATTACAGAATAAAAAACAATGTTATGAGAGAAGATGGTTGGGGATCACAGTCATAGGAAGTATACAAAAATAAACTATAAGGATAAAAAAAAAAAAAAATCAGAATATGCAGTCAATGTTTATCAAGTTTGCCGACATTTCAACCTATCAAGTGGGTAATCATCAGGGGAATGGTTTGATAACAAGACAAGAACTGGGCACATGCGGATAACCGTATGATATCCGCACGCACCTATTTCTTATCCTGATAGTGACTCACATGATAAAGTGGAAACATTGGAAAACTTAATAAACACTGACTGCATATCTTGATTATTTTTCATCCTTATAATTTCAATAGTCAACCATACATCAATCTCTAAAATATAAATTATATTTATTTTCTTTATGCCGGCATTTCGACCTATGTCTCAGGCTTTCATCAGAGCTGTTCATCCAAAGGATATTGGACGAGTAGAATGTAAGTTCTGTAACTATGTTATGCTACTGCCAACAGTCCAAGCCACAGAAAAGTGATGTTCAGTCAGGAGAAAAACAGAAAATAAGAGCAATAATATAATTTTAAGTCATAGACAAAAGATGATTAACTTTGTGCCCACAGGCACCATTTAACACACCTAGCCTGACCTGTAACTGATCACCATGGGAGGCAGTAACTTCATCATGTTGTTCAATGAGATTATATAGTTTTTTTTACTTATTTAATAAGTAATTTTTATTAAAAAATATAATTGTGTTTTTTATAGTCATTTGTTGATAAAATAGTTATTTACTAAAACAAAAACAAAAAATGCCCAATCCTCACATAATGTTCAGAGACCTGAACGATAACCAAGGCTATGTGTGAAATCATTTTGAATGAGAAAATTCTTTGAAAAATAATTGAATGTTATCATTAACAGAAGATGGAGGAGGACCAATTAGGTGATTTATGATTTCTAAGGTGAACATAACCTAGAACCAATTGTGAAGCAAGTCAGATTAAGGTAGGAAATACTTATAAAGGTTGCGCACAGACAAAAAAAGGGTCAGACAGCTAAGGATTCGCTGGATTGACTGTGTGGCTGGAAATGCAAGGAGCCTTGAATTCCGCAAATGTATGGTGGCATTAGGCGAGACTCCTGGCAGTTGTTTATTGAAGAAGCCTAGACTCCGTACCGTATTATAGAACTGCGTGAAGTAAGCAACTATTATTATCACACTATCCAAATTATGAAGCATTTATTAATGAAATCTAGTCACACCATCTTCAGCTTTTATATTTCTTATACAGAAAATTTAGATCTATACTTCGATTATTAAAATATACTATAATTATAAAAATATTATACATATAATCATATAAGCAACATTTATTAATATGTTAAAATTATTCTTTATCATTATTATTAACATGAAATACGCCATCTAGGAAAAAAATATTGAGGACTCTTGCTCAATACTATTATTTTCATTCTCAAATTTGTATGGGCCATTCAAATTATCCCCTTCCAATATATAACTACTTTGTTTCTTGTGAGCTAGGAATACACAAAGAAAAAATAGTCAAGGTCAAAAATAGTTTCTATGCAATTAATATTAAAGGCAGAGATTTCACTTAAAACTTGTTGCTTATTGTGGTAATGTATGAATTGAAGCTACTGGTATAGTTTTAATTAATTAATAATTTGTGATTTAATAATCATTTCTGTTTTATTAAGACACGCAGAAAACTAAACTTTTTTTTAGACAATTTCAAGTAATACAATAAAATATTAATAAATTACAAAACGAATAACATACACTACCAACAACTTCAACTGTTAGTTTCAAAATACTTAAGGACAATAAAATCACACTGATTAGCAAAGATCATAATAATGATCAAAGGCGTTAATTGAAAGAAAATGTATTGAAAGTCTCAAATTAATATTATTTACATTATTATTGAAAAATAACAATATAGTCTGTAAATTATGACCAAGGTTAGAAAATGTCTCTAGAATTTTTAACACTAATTAATCGTGCGATTGTAATTTCATAATACCACTTTAATTCAAAATAAATGAGGAAAAGAGATAAAAATAGATGTAAAAGTAATAAAGAAAACTATTAATCAAATCCTTAGGCAAATGAAGTATTAAAAGAATTTCATCTACAGAAATACAATTAAAAAACGAAAGACAGAAGATATAATTCAAATTTTATTAAGGCCTACAACATAGATTGAAACATTAGTAAATGTAATTAACCACTACTACAATAAATACATAGGTTGTATATGCACCTCTGACCAACTTCTTAAAAAAAATATATATATATATTGATGTGATACTGATGATTTCAAAATCATAGATCAATTCCTGAATAGCTTATGATAGATTTAAAGGAGAAATGGTAGAGTTAACACCAACTGCACTGTACAGTATTGGGAGATGATAAAGTCAGCACTGAGGTTGTATTCCTTGTTATACCTTTCAGGTACTCACTTAAGGTACTGAAAATTTCAAATCAGGGTTTCTATAGAGGAAAATCCTCTAATTGTCAGTGTGAAAAAGTTTACGCAGTCAGAATTTCTTCAGTGTAGGACATTAGTGTTTTGCCTATCAGTACAAGACTTATTCAATTTATTAATTCAATATAAATAGAAAAATAATCAATTTAACTGGATTAAAAATATAAAACATTTATGACAAGTGCTACATGAAAACATTCAACTTCACCAATGAACAACAGAGACTTAAAAATGAGTAAAAATATTCATTAAATTTAACAACTACATTAAATGATTAACGGAGAAATGAACAAATAAGTAATACTTTATTGGATACATGAATTTCCTTCACTTAGTTCAAGACAACTATTTTTGAATAAACATTGGGATAAAAAATTCGATGAAACTTTTATACCATTTCACATCCTTAAAGTACAATACTTTAATAATCACCTGAATGTATCATGGTTGTGGTCATAAGTTGCTTTAAACTTTACAAACATCAAGTATATTGTTCCATAGGAAGAAGCAAGAAATAAAATTTTCATTACACTGTTGTAGGCAGATATATAGGAAGTAAATAAATCAAGATATCTTGCCGTATATACCAGTGCAAACAAAAGTTGAGTCCTGCCAGAAATACCTAAAATACAAGAAACATTTAAGGTTTGATAAGGTAATCATTACATATACAATTCTTCTAAAGCCACTGTTCAACGCAACTATAAACAGTTTAAACAATACATAAATAGATGTGTCAAAATCTTGTATTGAGGTTTTAATGTAATCAAATAAAAAAAAAAAAAATAAACCTGAAGTTAATAAGCATCAACCGGTGTTGTGAATAATTTTTCGACAAAGTTTACTGAAAACGTACCTGCACACGACCTCGTCTTCCATATTTTTAAAAGAAGGATTATTATTGCTAAAACATGAGCTAAATCCCCTAAAAGTCGAAATATATTCATTTCGTGCGAAACTTAAAGGATCGTTTGTTGTACACAAAATGACGTGGCTTGCCAAATCGGCATGCCTTGGAACTACTGTTATTGTGATAATTGTATACGCACCATGCTAACCTAATATAATATGTATAATCAATTAATTATATCATAAAATAAATACGAATTTTTTATGCATTCAGAAATCTAATATGATTTCATATTTTTCAACAGTTACAATTAGTCTTTTTTTTATATTTCATGGCTTTTGTCAAAAGGTATAGAGATCTAGCGCTGGTCTTAATCTTTTTAATCACTTTTCTTCTTTCCTTGTAATTTTATAATCATTAATCACCGCTCTTTTTCAATATATGAATCATTGATTTTTTATTTATTTTTATTATAAGCACTACTTTAATAGAGTATGTACATGATAATTCGGGATAAATTTAAATAATGAGAGCAAATGAAAATACTTTATGTGCCCACTCACACGTTTATCTTAACATTTTAAATGCTAAGTCCGTTACACAAATTATATGATAACTGTATCTAAGCTATTTTTTTTCTTTTAAGTTTGGATTTCAGGAAATCGAAACATCTTTCAAATGGATATCTGAAATGTACGGTTAGATGTATAATTTTCGAGATATTTCAGAAATCAGGTCCTCCTTCAGAGGTAAAAATCACCGAGATCTTAAAGGTCTTCTGGATCATAAAGGTCCAATAACATCTAACTAAAAAAAAAAAAATGCACTAAAAAAGTTTGGTCAACAAGTATGTAGTTGTAGGTATTTCAAAATTTCGGTTTATGTCACAGAGCAATAATACCACAGGACAAATCACAACCGAACTCAGTCCAAAACCTTTTCTCATGATCTACCCTTTTAGAAACGAACTTATTGTTCAATGCTGTGTAAAAATTTTACCATGATCTGTGTATCATTGATATTAGTTCTCAATCCATAGAAAATTTTAAAATATTATAAGAAACTGGAGGGAAAGAAAAAAAACAAGGTCTGCTTTATGAACAGGGGAACAAAGCGTCAAAACCCTGTCTACCTTTTTCTGATTAGAGTCTCTTTTCAGTTTAATTTAGTGTGTTCATGTTTTCAAAAAATGTATCTGTTTTTACTATAATACTTTCTAATGTATTATAACAATGTCAATTTTATCTTAATATGTACCTTGAGTAAAGTCTGATAGTATTGTGCACTAGCGGATCCAGGATTTAATTTTGGGGGGTGCTTCAGCCCGAAACTTTTTTTTTCATAAAAATAACGATAATTACTTTGGAAAAACAGAAAGAAACTAACTACCTATATGAAATGGTGTTTAAGTTATTCCTTAAGTACTTTTAAATGTAATTACATACAATATTACTTCAAGAGGTATTTTTTAAAAAATTGTTCCCATAAAACATGGTTATATTTTTCCATTTTGTGGGGGGGGGGCTTCAGCCTGAAAGCCCCCTCCCCCGTAGATCCGCCCGTGGTATTTTGTTGAAAATACTTTGTATAAACTCTTTTTCAAAAGCTAAGAGAGCTTTTGTTCCCATGACAGGCTGACTATTCACTCTCTAGAAAATTCTAAGGTCAATTAAGAGAGATACATTATTCACTGTTAAAATTGTGAGGATGGCAAATAATCAGGATATCCAATCTTTATATGTTTTATTAGGCTTGCTGATGTTTCGAGCATGATGGCATGTGTGGATTTGAAGTTTTTATGAAAAGCTTGACCAGAAGTTGTGATTTTGATAATTTAAAAGAGTGATTCTCAATATGGTCGCACCAATCTTAATAACATAAAGATAGATTAGAAGAAGCTTTTATTACATGTGAAGGTAATAAAAAGAAGCACACTTCTTGTATTGTGTTTCTAACTTTTGGGAGCCTGAGATTTATCTGTTTTATATCATGAATGTTTTGTGGCGACTAGGAACTTTCTGCCACCTTCTTCAATATTTTATGTAGGGATTTGGACTCTTTTCAATACTTCAACGCCATTTACTTAAAAATAGAAAAATATCAATTAATCGTATAGATAATAATTATGTTACTAGTTGGCTCGTGTGAATTATTCGCCAAGTATATTGGTCAGTGAACAAATGGCCATATTATGGAAATGATTAAATTCAATGAATAATTAGACGGAGGAATTAATTTTTTCCAAGGTCAATTAATAATAATAAACATGTGTAAAAAGCAAATATAATTGGCTATATTTTAGCTAAAATGGTCCGGCTAAGATGATCTATTTATCGTTTCGTAGGTAATTTGGAAACCTTTTCTAATAATCACTGACAGAATCAACCATTCATTGTATAATTTTTAGTTATAATTTGATATTGTTTCCATTTCTTCACAACTTTTCTGAGGGATGAGCTCATTTTTCGTAGCTAAATATGAAGATAGTTTTTATCTATGTATCTACATCAATATTACTCAACACACAACTTAATCTACCTCTAAATCATTCCTTTGAACTGCACGTTTTTGTTTTAGTTAATCACAGGTTTAACCTATTATTTACCAAAAGCTTTGGGATATATTAAAAAAATGTTTTTAAGTGTTTTTTGGCCCCACAAAGGTAAAAAAGTAAAAAAAAAAATAGCATTATTTGTTGTAACTGAACTGAAGTATTCACGTTGAATCATCTAAATCGCAATCTCAATCAAACAAAAACATCTGTGTAAATACCGTTAGTTGAAATTGATATAATTGTCTAAACCAATTTGTGGGGGAGGGGAGAATCAAGGTACTTTCTGTCCCTCCACCATCACTACTCTCCCAATATTTTATGAAGGAGAGCCTGGCTCTCCAATATTTTGCCATAATTTACGGAAACAGTTTAATAAGCCGTAGAAGTAATTTATATATTTTATTTAAAGAAATAAACTGATTACTTGAGTTCCTTCTTTGTGTATGGCGTTCTATATTTTTCCCCTCTACAATGCATTCAACACTGTTCACTAGCGAATCCAGGATTTAATTTTGGTTGGAAGGAGGGGAGCATCAGTCCGAAAGCTTTTTTTTTCATTTATATGAAGATAATCACTTTGGAAAAAAAAGAAAGAAACTAACTACCTATATGTAACTTAAGGATTCTTTAAGTCCTGTTAAATGTAATTGCTCTAACAATAATACTTTAAAAGATATTTTTTTTCCCATAAAACATGGTATAATTCAACCACTATTACACTATTATCTTATTAAACTAAACTTTCCCTCCTCCCACCCTCAAGTTTGTCAATGGAAGAAGGGGATTTCATCTCGCAAGTTGCACCATAAAAATTATTGAGGAGGGCATAATTCAACGGGGTTTTGAATTTTCGGCAACAGCACTTATTTCCTCTGTTCGACTATGGCGAGCAACAGGGGTGCCCATTCCCCCAAAGTCGATGGCGCAAGAACTTACCCTTCCCCTCTTCCTAAGATATTTTATTGCTCCTTTTCTCTTAAAAACATAGCAGCTAAGGTAAAATTAGAAAAATCGTAGATCATATACAATTACACTTGCTGCGAAATGGCCCTTGTTTTTCCCCCTTTCCTTTAGTCCGAAAATCCATAACCCTGTCGAAATTTGCCACTCTCAAAAATTCAAAAACCTATCAAAATAAGCCCCCTCAAAAAATTTGAAGCAACTTGCGCCATCAATCACCCTTCTAGGCACCTCTGGCGAATAAAGCGAATAGAAGACAACAGTTGTATCCACTAGCGGATCCAGGATTTAATTTTGGGGGGGAGCTTCAGCCCGAAAGCTTTTTTTTCATAAAAATAACGATAATTGCTTTAGAAAAAAAGAAAGAAACTAACAAACTGTATGAAATGGTGTTTAAGTGATTCCTAAAGCCCTTTTAATATTAATCACACGAAAAATAATACTTTAAGAGATACTTTTTTTATATTTTTATCGATAAAACGTGGTTATATTTTACCATTTTGGGGGGGGGCTTCAGCCCGAAAGCCCCCCCTCTCCCCCGTAGATCCGCCCGTGGTTGTACCCACGGGCGGATCTACGGGAGGGGCTTTGCGGTTGAAGCTCCCTTCCTTCCCAAAATGGTAAAATATAACCATGTTTTATGGAAAAAAATATTGAAATGTTATCTCTTAAAGTATTATTCCTCGTGTAATTACATTTAAAAAGACTTTAGGAATCACTTTAACACCATTTCATATAGGTATTTAGTATATTTTTTTCCCAAACTAATTATCGTTATTTTTATGAAAAAAAAAAAAAAAAAAGCTTTCGGGCTGAAGCTCCTCCAAAATTAAATCTTGGATCCGCTAGTGGCTGTACCGAAAGCTACAATAATTTATTACAAAATGGATATCATACATATTGTACAGGAAAACATCTAGGTCCTGCTGTAGTCCCAACATTCACGGGCGGATCTAGGAGGGGAAGGGGGATGAATAGAGGGAGGGGCTTTCGGGCTGAAGCCTTCTCCCCTCCCTCCCCAAATGGTAAAATATAACCATATTTTATGAAAAAAAATTATCTCTAAAAGTATTATTGTTCGTCTAATTGCAGTTAATAGGACTTACAGAATAACTTAAAGATCATTTCGTGCAGGTAATTAGTTTCTTTCGTTCTTTCGAAGTAATTATCCTAATATATTTATACAAAAAAAGGAAAATTTCGGGCTGAACCCCCCCTCTCAAAATCAAATCTTGGATCCGTTAGTGCCAACATTGACATATAATAATACATTTTTCATCTTCTATAAAGTTTGTAAATCTATAAATTCGCCTATTTAAAGGCTAACATGAATGATATTGTTGAAAATATTAGCTTTTCAATTTCTATTTTATTTACACTTAATTATACTTACAAACAAAATTATTATTATACTTAATATGATCAAATATTAGTAATACAATCTATTCTGGTATAAATAAAAAAATATGTAACATTATTTATTTGTATGAAAGATCATCATTTCGTTTACTTTTTTTTCCGGGTACCGAGTAAGAACTTACTCATTATCTGGTGTTGTTAAAAAAAGTCATAATGGATTGTTATCACATCCTTCAGGCACGTTTTCAACAATGTTATTCCTAGCTCATTTCATTCTGAAACTAACTGTATTTTTAATATATTTAATACACAATGCATTTTGTTGAAAAGAAATAAAAAAATTAATTATTTTAAAATGTAGTCGAATAAATGTTTTATGGACAATTAAAAGATTGAAACCTTAAATTATGAAATTGGAGGTAGGCCCAACAAAAAGAGAAAGAAAAATTAATGATGTAGAGATGGTTGACCGTTGATATAATATGAGAAGGAGTTAGTCGAGGGTGCGGTCAAATAAATAAAAGAAAAATTGCTTGAGTTTTTAAAATATCTTTCTTTAGAGATTTTGGAAATTACAGAAAAGGTTTAAAAATATGGTTGCATTATTGTATTTACTAATCCATGTTTTAATATCATTGATATAGATAATTAATTTCATCATGACATTCGCCAAAATCCATTTTCTTTTTTTTTCATTTCTTCATGTAACGAAAAGAACCCCATTAAACTGGCAATAAATCGTAGTGTTAATGTAAGATAATATATTTTTATAAACTCGCAATAATTCTAATTGAAGTAATAATTTAACAAGGTAAAGTGACCACGAAATGGTCTTAATACTAAAGGGCATATTATTGAATTACGATGTATATAAAAATTTAAAAAAATAAGTGATATTTAAGTTTTTTATTGTAACTTTAAAAAAATAAATTTATTAGTTAATTAACTACTTTAACATAGGTGTGAATGTGTTTTATTTATTTTGTTATTATTCGTCTAATCTGTTATTTTAATTATCTTGTGTATTACTTTATCTTTATATTTATATATATATATATATATATATATATATATATATTTTTAGTACCAATGCCCTTCAGTGTGGCAGAATGTATTAATACTCAATAAAAAAAAATTAACTACTAACAGATTAGTTAACAGACATTTCTGAAAGTACATTAAGTATAAAAATTCTTTCTTTATTTTTTTGAGTCCTAATTTCTTAATTATTAGTTAATTACCTTTTTAAAATTAAAGAAATTTTTATTGCTTATTTATTTATTTTTTTTATATCGTATATGGTTGGTACGATTGGTACTTTTGACCGGGCTGGTGGATTCGAAGAAACGGTAATGAAATTACTTTCAAGACAATTAGATTTCCCCAGTCAAATATCGTTCTGTTCAGTCAATTGTGTCGAATTCTTGAGTGTATAAAGTGTTTAGGAATTCGGTGTGTTTCTTAGTTTTAATACGTTGTAAATTATATCGAGTTTAATCTTCAAATATTTGATTGCGGACTCATGATGGGGGATCGGTAATGCATCCAAAATTCCTTTTTTACCGTCAAATCCTTTTTCACTATTTGTAAATTAAACTGTATGTAACCCGAATTAACCTTATATTTCAAAAACATTTGGATTCATAATTATTTCCTTAGATTCAAATATTTATTAGAATTTGAATTATGTTTTATGTATTCATATTAATATTACATAATACATAATTTATTATTAGTTCTTTCTAGAGAGTCATCTACCCATGAAAGTTTCATAGCTTTTTCATAATAAATATAAAAATGTAGACTGTGTTGTACACAAAACATAGCTACATTATATGAATTTAAAATGATATCTAGTGAATATAATTGTCTAATATGATTGTAAAAACAGAATTGTTGTTTAATCAAATCTGATTTTCTTTTTCTTGTTTACTAGTGATTTTACTTGCTGCTTTGAAGTGATGAAATCATAATTCCCAATTGTAGAAGGAACATCACACTGATTTGTCTGCTTTATTAAAATAAATACCTTTATACTATACACAACTTTGTCTGGTATCATTTTGCACTATAGATTGCTGTATTTTAACACTAAAGAGCTATAATTTTCTTTCTAAACATTCATTCACATAATTAAAGACCATTCTGCAACTTTAACTTGTCAGATTTGTACAATATTTCATTTCATTTTTGTTTGTCCAATTACAGGTTTTCGACACTATCATTATTTCCCATAGATATACACTACAGACATAAGTATACATAAAAAACTTTGTATGGTAACTGGTTATTCCTGAAGTTTTAATTTTTTTATTCATATTTTTTCATTTCAACCCCATATTTTTAATCGATTTTATGTATTTTGAATATAGAGAGATCTTAATAATTTCATTTTATTTAGAACAAAATAATAGTTTGTTTTATAAAGCTGTGGAGTTTGATAGTGTTGTATAAAAATTCCTGTTACAAGGAATAATGGAGGGAGGGATATTTGTTTAGTTGCTTGAGGAACACCATTAAATATCTTTGTGAAACAAAATTTGTAGTTTTTAAATTAAAATGTAACATTATTTATTTATTTGTTATTGAATTTATTAGATGTTGAATAGAGTCGTTTCTCTCCAAATATGTCTCTAAAACTGAAGTGATATGAGATGGAGGATGCAACCAGAGCAGGGTTAAAGAAACACTTTAATTAGACACTATACATCCTTAGATATTCCTAACTCACCCTACCTATGTCATATGTGTTACCGTCTCACATTTCAGTTATACTCAACGCACTCAAAAATAAGGTAAGACTTATTCCTTTGTATGAATATTAATATATATTTTTTTCAGAGTTCATTAAATCTCTTAAATAAGGGACTATCCAACTTAATTTGAAATATTTGTTCTACACATTTATCTTTTCTTAAAAATTATAACACAGATGATTTTTTTTTTTAACATGTATTAGAGCCGATATCTAAATCTTTATTATATAAGAATCCAGTTATCCTAGTTTGGATTTCATTTTTTAGAAGCTTGTGATAGTTAAAATATTTATGTTTATAATAAAAAGGAACTATGTTCTTCATATTCTGAAACACGGGCAATGATGAAGGTCAGTGAAAGAAATTTTGTTATAGAAAAATACTATATAAATAGTATGAGATTGGGTGGATGTCGTGTAGTGATATGATATTTGATTTACTTTTCTCTTCAGTCCTAATGATGCCTGAATAGGCGGAACGTTGACAGGTTTTTTTATTCTTTATCTACATTTTAAAGATATATTAGACTATGTGGTTAAAATTTTTCCAATTATAACCTAACCGAAATAAATATTAACATTTAAAAATAAAGTAAGATGTGATATGAGATTGAGACAAGAAAGATCTGAGACATGATACTCAAAAATATTTGACTAGCTTGTAAAGATCTAGTTTGCGTTTTTTGTTTATATGTAAAAAAGATAATATTTTAGTCATTTATTAAGATTACACCTCAGTATACAGGATGTTCCATAAGTAGAGAGAAATTTTTATAGGAGTGATATCAGAACTCAAGAGCTGCAAAACAGTTTATATAAACAATGGCCCGATTTCCAGCAGGAAATTAAAGTTTTGTGTTTTTTTAAGCATGTCACATTATTTGTCGAATAGGAAGGGATACCAACAACAATTTAATTGAAGTAAATTTTGTCTAGTTCACAGAAAATAATTTTTAACTACTTTAATTAAATATCTGTTTATTCCCACTTCCTATCAAACAAAAACCGTGACTTACTTAAAAAAAAAAACACAAAACTTTAATTTCCTAATTTCCTGCTGGAAATCAGGCTATTGCTAATATAAATAGCAAAACTGTTTTATAGACCTTGAGGCCAACTATCATCCTGTACACTAGCGGATCCAGGATTTAATTTTGGGGGGGGCTTCAGCCCGAAACCTTTTTTTTCATAAAAATAACGATAATTACTTTGGAAAAACAGAAAGAAACTAACTTTCTATATGAAATGGTGTTTAAGTTATTCCTTAAGTACTTTTAAATGTAATTACACGAACAATAATACTTTAAGAGGTATTTTTAAATCTTTTTTTCCCATAAAACATGGTTATATTTTTCCATTTTGGGGGGGCCTCAGCCCGAAAGCTCCCTCCCCCCCATAGATCCACCCGTGCTCCTGTACATACTTCCCTCTACTTTAGGGACCCCCTGTATAAGTTCATCATTAATCATTTCTTGAGCTTATCCATCTCTGAGCCAACAATTGTTTATAATCGAGCTTGCCCCATCAAGAACCACTTATAAGGATGAATAATGACCAGCAATGTTTAATGTTTGCATATTACAATGTTTTTATTATTGTTATGTTTATAATATATATATATATATATATATATATATATTGTGTAACATAACTCTTATATTTTACAAATAATAATAATACCTCAGAAGATCACTTTATTCCATTGGGATACTTCCTAAATAAATAAGAGGTTATTTAATAATAAACACAATTATAAGATAATCAATATATTTATTTATCTCAGGCGTGGGTTACTGACAATCAGATAAACTCAGACAAACTATTATTATTTACACTATTTATCCTAAAATTAAACACTGATTGATTTTAAAATAATATGGATTGGCAAGCTAACCTTTTTTATATAAAAAAAAGCTTCTTCCTTTGTATTGTAGCACTGAATTCATTTGTTTTCAAACACTTTCCAAAGTTCTGCTAAACACAACTTCCAAATTGGTGATAATTTCTTCTACTCTTCAAACTTACTGGGAAATCTTCTCTCTTATGATTCCAAATAACTAGTCTCTCTGCCAATAACAACTTCCAAGGTGGTAATACTAATACTGGGTTTTACCCATTGGAGCCAGGATCACTTCTCCCATCCTCTCTTCACTCCAGCCAAACATCAACTGCTGCCATAACAAAAATCTTTGTCCCTCTCCTGTTTGGGATTTTCCTTCTTGAGAAACTACAGAGCAGCCATTTTCTTTTCTCTGCACTAGTAGAACTAGATTAGCTTGCCTTTTAATTGGTCAACATTAATTTATTAAATCATTTCTACCCACTTCCAATAAAGGTGTATATTACAATATATCTGTTATCTCATATGTATGTTTCACCTTTTTCTAATTTTGTACTTATCATTTTTCTGATATTATTTTATATTTTTTAAAATTTGTAGCCCTGATGATGTTTGGGTCGAAATGTTGACAAATTCAATAAAGAAATGTTTGACAGACAGTTCTTTAAACAAAAATTTTAAGATAACTTTCTTATTACCTAAATTCGACAAACATTGATTTGAATTTTTTTATACTGATCATATCCCAGATACCTAATCTGTTTAGGATGAAAACAATTTAATGATAATCACCCAGTTATTTCAGTTTTCAGTGTTACTTTTAGGGATTGATTATTATAAAATGTATTATTTCAAATCGTGGAGATAATTAACAGCTTGAGAAAATTTATGTCTACCTTTTGAGAGAAAAGAAGGCTTTAATAGAAACTGTTATTGATTAAATATGTGTACACATATAAATATTTTCTTTGAGACATTTTGGTTTATTTAAAGACTTAGTTTTTAAATACTTATTTTATATTACTATTATGAATAAATATTACATTTTTGATCAGATAAAGTTGTGACAAGATTTAATTTGAATATTAAAAAAAAATTAATATAAATAGTTACATTTCTTCGGTTCACAAATTTATAGACTGAGCTACAATATTGAATCACCAACACTAATATGTTCAGGGCCCTCACATCCGTAAACTAAGTTTCTAACCAGGATACTAGTCCAGGCCCCTTTCCATAAGACAGATAAATTTTAATAAATTAAAAACATATATCTATTTATAGTTGTGTGTTATATACCACGGTATTTTATTAGGTGTCCTATATGAATATCTAATGATATTTTATATTCAAATTTTTGAGGACTTTTAAAAATTATATTATAAAATCCTATTATTTTTACTGGACCCATTAAATCCCTTGGTCACTGTGATGAGTGGCAACTCCTCCAATATGGAGTCCCTGTTCATAGTGAATAATTTACAATTCTGTAATGAATAACTTCTTTGAGTCAGTATATATATGTATGTTAGTTAAAATATATATATAATATAATAAAAGAATTTATTTCAGATAAGTTTCTACACAACAAATTAGAAATAAAATTTTAATGTAAAAAAAAATGTATAAAAAAATCACAGCCAATATCTTACAATATGTAAGTACTAAATTATTTACAACTGTTGTGAAAATTACAACAAAATTAATCATACTTTTCAGTATTTACTTTTTTTTATTATTTATTTTCTTAATATCTTTCACTTTCACTGGATTGTGTCGATTGTGTATCTGTATTGAAGCTTCTGTTTAAAGATGAATATGAACTGTCCCTTCCAAGTATATATATAGAACTCGATGAAGTTGCTGTTCTTTTCAAAAGTGGTGTTTCTAATAAAGAATGCTGTGTGATAAATTTTGGTGGAACATTTCGAAATACAGGGAGCTCTTCTTTTTTACCTATTTAAAAAAAAAAATCTTAAATTAATATTTCGTGATCAAGATCATAGTATTTATTATGGAAATATAAGTTAGTTATGCCAATCTATAGATTCCCAATAATTTGTTTTCCAGATAACACATATCAGTATATTGCTAAAAGTAGACTTTCGATGGATCTAATTTTTTTAATACATATATATCCATCGTGTTCATTGATAAACATGGTGGATATATATTATATTATTCATATATATTCAATTTTAATATCAATCTAACCAAAAAGTTTAAACGTAAGTAGGTATAAAGATTTTTATTGCAATTTATTCATTGTTTTAATCAAAATTTTGCTATCCATCAAGCAAATTTTGCTATTACTTTATTTTTTTGAGCTAGTAAAGATTTAAAGATAATAAAATTGATTCTTGGAATGAATATCATGTAGCAATGTAATAAAAACTAAACCTTAAATGTAGTGAACATGCATTTTCTCTAATTTATTTGATTGGGTGTTTAGAAATGTTCAATAGATATATTGATGGGTCAGTTAAAAACTGAAACAACTCAAAAGTCAAGGTTGTACGATAAAAAAGCTCAATCGTATTGAACAAACTTAAAAAAATTAAATGAAATATTCCATAGTGAAACAACAACTTTTACACTAATGCTGTAGGCATTTTGAAATGGTGCAGTTTTGTACCAAGATCTATAAAATTAAAATAGATAATAACAATTAAAAAAATATAAATATTAAATTAGTTATTGTATATATTATTGCATTGTAAAAATTAAATTAGGTCGTTTTATAGACCTTGTTTATACAAAACCAGGCATAATATGAAGAGATTACAGGTTATAGGTATCAGAAGAAAACGGAAAACTATAATTTTTGAGTTGCTTTAGTTTTGAACTGAAATCAATATCAAAAGCTTAAAAAGAAATTATAATGTGGAAAAAAGTTAATATAACTAAATATTTAATTTTTTTTTCATTTGAATAAAATTAACGGTTGTGCCAAATTGCCACATTGAGCCTTGGGATCTATTTTTGCCTTTCAACCTATGTTCTTACAGTAAAAAATTGTATACGTGCTTCAGAATTTAATTTTAAGTTTTAAGACAAAGCTGTGCTTATACAGCAAAAGGCAAACAAGTAGTTGTAATATCCTTATTTGTAAAATTGAGATTATTGATTGCTATATGATAAATAAAGTATAATTAAATTAAAGAAATACCTTTTGGAAGTAACAGAAATATGGCATATGATGATGTTTGTATGACTTCAGGATAAAATATTAATGCTTCTAAGCTACCTTCCTGAAGATATAAAATGATCCAATGGATTACAAAAAATACACGATAGAGTGTCATCAGCATGATATAATATGTAACGGTATCATCTTTTTGCTGCTTTACAATATAAAAGTATATTTGTGGTATGATTGAAAGTGATTCAGCAAAATGGCTAAATAGCCTAGATATCTGTAAATTACAAATTCACATATAAAATATTATAATTATGTTCTAAATAAATATTTAAGGAAATGTTGATTAATTTCGGACCACTCAAATGTTATGTTAGTTACAGTAAAGTATCAACTTACTTTGAAAGGAACACTTAGTTATTTGTATAGGTATATAGAATACATTTCAAACAATATCCCCACTCTCCTAGACTCCCACCTCGTGAATCTATAGTTTGGCCACCCCAATAATTTTCATAAGTCGGCGCCTATGATTTTGAGCTCATTACAACTTTCTGTCAGATTCTAATCTTGTTTGCACTTTAATGGTAGTAAATTTTATTTATCAACTTATTGAAGTAAGCCGTTTGTTGTTACACAATTTTTCTGATATTCTCTGACAATATTTTCCTAAATTAAAATTATTTTAAACTCAATATATCATTTTTTTTTTATTTGTTCAAAAATGAAATTACATGAACATTTTCTTTTTTTTTTCAAAGCCTCATAGTTTTGTTTAATGAAGAGGTTATGGAAAAAAATATGAGATATGGTTTCTATTCACACATAGTACATTGTAAGAGATGTCTGTTTATAGTGGTAACGTTTGCGAGTTAAATTTGTTAACATATAAGCCAACTCTGTGGCTTTTCTGTCAGCATTAAGGTCTTAATAAGTGGCTTTATCAGTTGTAGCAAAAACTATCAATGATCTTAATATTTCTTCTAATGATAGTTTATTCATCCGCTTTATATAAATGGACTATATTACTAAACTAAATTTTGACGAAGTTTATAACGGAATTCCAAACAGCCTTAAATTATTTTCATAGATTACTAGGGGCTAACGGGGCTTGAGTTCCCCCCCCCCCTCTTCCCCTCCCAATGCTGCTGTAGTGGATACTCAGCTTCTCCTACAAATTGCTATAGTATGAATTTTATGAACATATTGATGGTATACAAAATTTGTATACTAGTAGTAGTAGTCAAAAATAGTAGTCAAAATATTTTGTGTGACTTAACAATTTTTCCCATTAGGAAGGGCTTGCCTACCTGCCTGTCTGTCCCACTAACAACCCCGTGAAGGGTCTTGGGTTCAGTACAATGTGAGGAAGTACTGTTACATGGCCAACGATTGTGCAGGGAGGTGACAGGCCAATATCATGCTCATCCACCAGGTTTTACCCCTTAATTAATTATTTAATTAAGAGTACCCCCTTTTTAGAGTCTGGAGTTTAACCTAGGACTATCTCCTGGCCCTAGGGTGGATCCACGACTGATGAAAACTTACTATTCATTGGCCGGATTCAAACCTGGAACCTTGAGCTCTGGAAGTCAGTGCTCACCCACTGAGCTATCCCGCTTCTCAGGAAGGGCTTGAAGCAACTTAATACTTTCATTAGATGGTAATTTTTCTTGTAGGCATATAGAATACATTCCAAACAATATCCCTACCCTCCTAGGCCCACACCTCGTGGTCCTATAGTTTGGCCACCCCAGTAATTCTCATAAATCGACATCTATGATTATTTTTAAACTCTTTTTCAAATAAGAGGTATGATAAACGTTTTTAGTTTGTTTTAGAAACCTTTTTTTTTTTTTTTTTTTCTTCAGATATTTATAGATTTCATAAATTACTCAATATACTAAGTGGTGCGAAATAAGCAACATAGTACCCTCTTATATATTTTAGATATTTGAAACTCACTTGTTCTGGTGTCGGACTACCATCTTCTATAAATAAGCAGAAAGAAAGAGTAATGCTTGTTAAAATTATAGATTCAATCCTATAAATTAAAGAACATTATATTAGATAAGTCAATAGTTGATGCTAAAGTAATTAGTGGGAAGAATATTTACCAGAATGAATCACATCTCTTCTCATATGTTTTTCTGTACTTAATGAATATTATAAATGTCACATAAAGTGAGAGACAAATAAAAACAAAATTCCTTATTGAATAGTAAATCGAATAGAAGCAGACAAAATCCCAATAGCGCGTTAAGGCAGCTGCTGTCAGCAACACTTGCATCTTTCCCGAGATCCCTGAAAAATAAAATAATTTTTATGAATTTTTTATTGTATTATATTTTAACAGAGAGGCAGAGGTTATTAAAAATAAATAATTATAAAAATAAAAAAACATGTATTACTACAAAACTGCATTTAATATGACCTATTATGCTTTAAATATTTGTTTATAAAATATTTTAAGGAAGTATTAACCAAATTTAATTATCGTATTGCATTGACTCAAAATATAAAAATTCATAAGATGATGTGTTGTTGTATACTTGTGATTTTTGTATATTAATTAATAATGTTATGAATGAAGTATTTATGTTTTTCAAGTATTCGCTAATTTAAATATACAATTAAACAAGTATTCATAGTATTTTTCTTTATATTTTCTTAGAGGGTCAGCTAACGAAATATGTTAAATGATTGCCCAAAATAATAACCTTCATAAAGTTTAATTTTACAAGTTGAAGACAATTTGGGTACAGTACAATATTACATACATACATTATTATTAAATACTTAAGTTCTTGAACTACCATTGTAATTATTTGGCAAGGGTAAAATTTTCTCATTGGTAATAAACAGACTAAAATTAAAACAAATAATGCAAGGAAGATGATAAAATCTATTTGACATTTATGCTATACAAGATACCTTTTTAGAAGACTTAAGTTATTGGGTTGAAAGTCCGCATTATTTATTGTCCTAAACACTCATTACGCATTGTATGAATGATGCTTTAATTAAAAATTAACTAGACTAGTCCTTGGTTATCATTTATCGATATGTCTTGATTATTCATTAAAAGTAATAATGAACACTTAATATCATGGTGGCATTTAGTTCCAAGAAAATGGTGAGGGAAATACTTCAAGTGTCTGAGATATATCAAAGATTGGATGAATTCAATCTCTTAGAGCTTAAAGGGAATACCTTGATGCTCGTTCCTTGATTAGAATGAGTCTTGGAGGAAAAGAAATTAAAAAATTGGAAGAATATTGGATTCCTTACATTGTTTGGAGTGGAAGTTACATTGTTTGGACATAATGCCCTAGGATTAGTGGATGAGGACCAGATGTATTAAATAAATTAATTCAATCTATTCAAGATTTTCAAGATAATCCGAATGCTCATTAGGTGACAATGCATTATTCCTATAGGAATGCCATGATTTTTATGGCACTGTTTATATCCCAATAATTCTCAAGAGTTATATTAATCTAATAGTTCTCGAGAGTTATATTAATCTACACAATGAAAAATGTGTATACTATAAATATAATGAAAGAATGGTATATAAACTTTTTTTCATTTTATTGAAAAAATAAGTGATTGAAATTATACTTTAGATTTTGTTGGAAAGTTACCAATTCCATCTTCCTAACTATCAACATATTTTCATGATATGTTTCATATTGTTGGACTAGTATTATTTATAAACTGAAGATAGTTCTAAATCGTTACCTGTCAGTAAAAAATAGAGCAACGGAGGTGGAGCTGTAGTTAGAGACTTTGAAATCATCTTTATTCCAAGCACTGTTGCTCCGTTTCATAGTTCTATATTTAGTTTTGAGTGATTGTAAGATTTGTTACCTTTACAATGTATGATAGATATTAAACAGTAAAAAAGTAAAAATAAAATAATGTAAATAAGTATAATGTTTTCTGTTTGTGTGAATAAGGTAAGTGTTTTAATATAACTAAAAACAATGGAGGAAAGATAATGGAGAAGATTATATAGCATTTTTTGTTATCTTTTTAAACATATACTTCATTCATTAAGATTATGTATCATTTAATTAATTTTTGATTGGTTAACTAGTTGTTTTTTCATAATTAATATTTAATTTGATTAGAATTATGTTCAAATTTTTACTTATATTTTTCTAATATTAATCTGTTCTTCTTTACTATTTAAATAATGATGATAATAAGAAATATTCAGATGTTAAGAAAAAGATAATTTTAATAATAACTATTTAAACTTTGTGTTTTCTAGATACCATAAATATTTTATTCTAGAGAAAGTTACTTTAAAAAAGTTGTAATAGATTACTTTTATTTTTGTTAAATTTATTATTAAAGCATTCTTACAAATACAAAAATTAGCTCATTTATTCACTGGAATTATTAACTATTTTTTTAAATTGTAGTATTAAAAATGCTCAAGATGTTATATACTAGAAAAAAAAATTAAGGAAATTTTCATAATCAGAAGGAAAACTTGGTAGTTGGGAGAGAGATGTCCACAAATTATCTTAATTACTGAAATAAGTTGAGAGAATAGAAAATAATTGTTTTTCACTTTAATTTGCAGAATATTTTGTTGGTAGGATCACTTACTTAATAGAGCTCACTAAGAACTTATTGTCCCATTCTTTAAATAAGTTTTCACATTTGTAAATATCTTTCTTGTAAGAATCTTTATTTCTATAGTTTTGAAGCTTTCCTAGTTTTGATTTCGGTATTCTTCTGAATTAAATTAATAATTATTTTTCGATTTTTTTTAAGGCACGCCTGTTTCCTTTTCCGGTTTTAACATTTTCGTGTCACTCACTCCAGACTCGTTCGAGCCGAGCACCGATCACGAACGTACACACGACACTGCCTCCACCTAATATTGGCTGTGGTTACTCACCGACACAGGATTGCCTCTTTTCTATCCTGAAGATGAGGAAGAGGCAGGAGGCCAGGTGGGCCGCATCGCCGAGGAAGGATGGGACGCTCATGGTAGACTGGCCTCACTGTGCCGGAGGGTGGGGCTGCAGTCTTCTGTTTATAGCCTTCTTATCAGTCGGCAGAATTCTTATATCTCCGTGATTAGTCCTGATAGTTTAAGTGTCTTGTCTCCCAGCCGATTATAATAAAACATTGACATTATTGTTGCATGGTTTTTTCGAGCCATCATGAGGATCATGGATTGTAGATTGTTGTACAATAGAGTTACAGCATAGACGCAGACTTTGGGAGAGGGGGGGGGCCGTCGCCTCTTAGTCTTTCGTTCCCCCAATATTTCAAAGAAAAAACAATCGAAATCAATATCAATTAATCTACATGAATAATAAAAAAAAAAAAGGTAATATATAACTAAAATTTGTTAGAAAAATATGAAAAGTCGACTAGATGGCTAAGCTAAGGCCTAGAAGTAACTACGCAAGTATTTTACTACGCCCTATGTTCCTATCCTTGTCTATCGTCCCAACAACTAGAATGGAAAATCTGCGCCTACGCATTACATATCTAGCTTTATGTGCTTTGAATTATATTCATAATCATGTTTGTTGTTATATTCATAACTATATTCGTTGAACTAAAATCATGTTTTTATATATGTAACCATCCGTAAACATATATAATACATTTAAAATTTACAGCAACTAGTTTGCCCGTGCGAAAAATTCGCAGAAAATTTTGTTTAGTCAATAAATAGCAAGAAAATATGGAAATAAGTACTTCCTATGTATTATGTAAGGAAGGAATTGATATTTTTTCCTTGGTCGATTGCAATATTCCATTAACCATAACAGACCAAAATATTTGTACAAATTGCTTTGCTAGGACCTATTTTTAAACGCTGACTGGAAAGATAATAAAAGTAATAAAGACAAAATAATGTCCCGATCATGGGATATTCTAAATTATTAAAAAGAATAAAATGTAAGAACAACCAAATGTCTTCCCTTGAGAATTTTCAAGATCTATTGGTCAAAATGAAAAACAAAACAAGATAGAAAGACAATAGATTGCTTTTCTTCATATTACCTGGCTGTGTATTTACGTAGTTATTTACCAGTATTAGATCTCAAGAGATTTGTTGACCCCATGGCTAAGACATTGATTGTAATATTTTGGGACCAGCTTCGAATATGGAAATAGTAAAAAATTTGTTTTTCATTCGGGCAGTTGTGGGCAAATTTTAGGTCGTGGGAGGGCCCAACTAGGTAGGAGGTTGCAACCCCGGGGTACCCGTTCCAAAGTTTTTCCGACCTTGCCTACAAGGTTTTATTTTTTAAATTCTATTTATATTTAGTAATATTTGTTTTTGCATATTTTACAGAAGGATTCAGTTGGATTTTAGTGATAAATTTAACATATGATGAAGGTCCGTGGAAATTATTCCCAGGGGCCCTGAGAAAATTATCCCTGGGGCCTTCGGTTTCTCTCCAAGGACCTGGTCGGGGGTAGGGTTAACAGCTATTGGAATATTACCGGTTAACGGTTACTCAGTTTTTTTTTACCCTCGGTTTAACCGGCTGTTTATAACCGCTCAAAATAACTGTTTTTCGATTACTTTTTATACGAAGGCCAAATTTTCTTACTCGGTAGAAACAATTAAATAAATGGCGTACCAGTTTTTTAATAAAGAAGTTTTCTCACAAAACATAACATTTTTAATTAATTTCATCCATCTACTTTTATTTACAATTATTATTCAATTTAAACATGTTTTCTAATTGTATATTTTTATTTAAAATATTATTTAAAATTACTTAGGTAAATTATTTATTTCACCAACTAATACAATAATTGTTTAATTTAAAACCATGCTCTTATAACGCCTGTACACAAATACCGACGAGCTACGGGTGGTGAATCGAGGCTTGGATTTGGTGGTTTGGATGATCGAAAAAAAAAAAAACACTGCCTGTTTATTACTAATATTTATTAATAATTTATTACTATTTATTATTATTTTTTTTAAATTTATCTTACATACTTCTTGATTATTATTTAGTTGTTTCTTTATTTTTGTTTTATTTTTTCTGTAAATATGTCGTGGATGTACTTTTTCCTCCCTGTAACCACCACTATTCATATTGTGATAGATATCATATAATTCAATAAAACGAAAACAAAAAATTATTCAGACATTATTTTTTTTCAAGACTGGTTATTTTTGTCCTGTATTAAGGATAGAAGTAATAAATATATTTTTAGTCAATTTCAAGTTTAATATTTACTTAGAGGGGATAACTTAACGATGATATCAGTTTTAAATAGAATGAGATTTTGCAAAAAATATATACGATTTTTGTGGTAAATTATTAGGACGGGGCGACTATTTGCAATGGAAGACTGAATAACATGGAAGTTATCTATGGGTAAATTTAATAAAACTGAGGCCTAATATTCATTTTCGGGCTGAATTGGAAAAATTTCACAAAGATATGAAATTTGTAACGCAAACGGGGTAAAAATTATCCGCAATTATCATAGGACGAAAAATTCTCGTTTCGTTTTTTTAACATTATTCCAGATAGAATATCTTAAAGAAAAAAAATAGAAATCTTTCATTGCTTATATCGAAATATACGATAGCGATAAACACAAAGAGAAAGAAATTATTTTAAGTAATCTGCTTAATTAAGACAAGAATTCAAGTGATTTGTTAAACATTTTTCACCACATGAAACTTGATGTACACCTAATAAAACCTAGTGTGAAATGGATAATAAATAATCACATGATTGTTTGAATTGATTTGATTTGAAATAAAGGATATAGTCGTGGAGTCAGGTACGATGTAGGCATGGTAGTGTTGTTATCATGGTGTATACGTTAGTGATTGCTGTTTTTAGTGATGTAAGTCCTATACACTCTCACAATACACAGGGTCCTAAGCTGAAATATGAGCTTTTAGGAGGCAAATAATTCTGAAGTGATTCTTGCTATGAGCTGTTTCTACTATCATAGTTTGATACTATAACCACTGTTAATCCCTCTCTCCTCACCATGTCTCTTACTTGTAAATGGTTCTGTAACGTGAAGAGTCTAATGCCCGAAAGTGAACTAATCATTTATTAATTATTAATTTCTTTTTCGCTCCAATATCTTTAAATAGTTTCGTCGGATTCTACTGCCAGGGCTTAAATATCGAATTTCCAAAATGGCTTCCTCTGAAGTACCTTTGATTTGTGCTCTTGTTGACCGTAGATGAAATTGTAAGATAAGTTGGTCGGTGGGGTCCGCATTTGACCACAGTATTTGACCGCACCGTCGACCAACTTCTCCAACTACTACCTTTGATTTGGTTTATTTGATGCAATTAAATGTTTCTCGTTACTAGTAGTGAAACAGTTAATTATAAACTATGAAGGAATTAGATAAATAACTTAGGAAGAAAACAAAATGCTTTTCTTGGTTGGAAACAAATTTCTATTGTTTTCAAGGGAAAATATAAATTGGAAAGCTAAGATTATTGGAAAAATAAAGTCTAACATATAAAGTACGTTATGGAAACTGAGGAAATCTAATGATTAATAATTTAAACTTTTATATTTTTTAATGTAAAAAAAAAAAGGGAAGGCCCAGGAAGACCTGGGAGGTTAATGCCAAGGAGGCCTTTGACGGAAGTGATCTTGACTGGAGGAGGAGGCGGCAGTTGGTTCAGGATCGAGAGTTGTGGATTCGGCTCTACAAGAAGGCTCCTCACACCGCTCCGCGGTAGAAGAGGAAATGATTAAGAAGAAGAGATATTTTTTAATAAAAACTAATTTTTTCCGTATTAACTAACTAGAATTTTCGCCGAGACTAAATGTATATTTTAAATATTTATTCTTGAAAAAAAAAAAAAAAATGCTTATAACCCAAATAACTGAATCATTTCAATTATTTTATTGTACTATTATGAGAAATGAGAAGAAATACTAGCTGCTGGTTATGGTTTCGTGGGAAAAAAACATAGGTAATAACCGTTAATAACTTTAGTTCCGATAATAGATGTAAATAAATAAATATCAACTAGCCATACTTGACCATAGGTTAATGTCAGACCAGTTGTTCCAACTCAATAAAGCTTACATTAAGTGTTATCTTAGGTTAAACCAAGTTTAAGAAGAAATACTTGCTGCTGGATACGTTTTCGAGAGAAAAACATAGGTAATAACCGTTAATAACTTTAGTTCCCTTAATAGATTTAAATAACTAAATATCGACTAACCATACTTGAGCAGAAGTTAATTTAGGGCCAGTTGATCCAATTCAGTAAAGCTTAGATAAAGCGTTATCTAAAATTAAACCAAGTTTAATCTTGATCGGCCGGCCTTAGAAAACTTGGTTTAATCTTAGATAACGCTTAATCTAAGCTCTACTGAGTTGGAGCAAGTGACCCTTTTAATCAAAGTAGGATAGTGAGTGACAGTTGTGTAATGCGTGCTCCAGATTTTCAAAAATTGAATTTAACATCTGCCGACCGCCGCACATTGAGCTGACCTAGAAAATGTAGTAGGACTAAAATCAAAATATCGATATTTTTGATGGTGAATATTGTGGAAAATTATATAAAAGGTATGTTTGTGTACTCAGTCCATTTTAACTTAGCTAACGTTCAACTACTATTTGTAATTATTGAGCTAAACCAGTTAACTGATTTAATTTTCTCAGTTATGTATTTCAATTCGCAAGATAATTGCTTTACAATATTAATATTAATACCATAAAAGTTTTCTATTTTTCTGAGAATAGATTAATTTATTCTTCTCTTAAATCTGAGAAAGAAAACAATAGAAGTATTATTTCAAAATGTTGTAATTTACGTGGAACCTCAATATTTAACTAATTATAATTGCAACAACTAACATAGTTTAGCTATTTAATACTTTTGGATCTTGGTTTCGCCGGCTTTGGAAATAATTAAATTTTAAATATTTCGATTGCGAAAATTGTGATGATATGAATCACTAAAACGATAAAAAATGTTAATGGACCCAAAAAATTCTAAAATCGTTGTAAGTTTTTGATTAACTTACAATGCACAATACTTCATTAAATAAAAAGCATAAAAATCATCGCAATTTGGATTCTTTTCTCAAAATTGGACACAGACCAATTATAATTACACTGACTTAAGGATTAAATATGCAAATTGGTTAGCTGGACATATATAAAATTGCAACTACTGATTCACCTGTATAGGTAGGCCTTCTAAGCGTTTTTTGAGTGTGATCTTAAAGGGACACGGTGAAAGGATGATCGGCTTCTCTACTATATATTTCACAATATATTTTAGATTTAGATTGAAGAGGTAGATATCATTTTTATACAACAGGTTCCAAACATACCCAAATAGGAAAAAAAAGTATGGTAGGTATCATTTTTATGCAACAGCTTGCAAACATACTCAACTAGTGGACTACAAGTTCACAATTTGAAAGCGAAGAAAGTCATAATGATAAAACTTTAGCTTATTGTAAAATGTCATTATAAATTAATTTAATTTATAGCTTGCTTAAGAGTGTAATATATTCTATATTTTTTAAATAATAGAGATAACATGAAAATCTTAAAATTATTCTAATATAATTATTACCCGACTAATCGAAACGAGGGGATTTGCTTGGGTTGTCCACTAAAAGCTATTTAACCCTTTTTTGAGTAAATGGCTGGATCGATTTTTAAGTTTGATGATTTATTTTTTGCGCTAATAAATTTTAGACCCGTTGATAATTATATGGGTGAAGTCTATCTGCAGTGAGCACTAGCGGATCCAGGATTTAATTTTTTTGGGGGGGAGAGGCTTTAGCCCGAAAGATTTTTTTTTCATATACATATACTGATATTTAATTTGAAAAAAAAGAAAAATAAATTAATTACCTTTATGAAATGGTGTTTAAATGGTTCCTGAAGTCCTATTAACTATAATTACAGGGATAAGAATACTTTAAGAGATAGTGTTTAATATTTTTTTCTGTAAAATATGGTTATATTTTACCATTTGGGAGGGGGAGGGGGAGAGGGAGGAGGGAGAGGAGAGGCTTCAGCCCAAAAGCTTCCCCATTTTTCCACCTGTGGCAGTGAGAGTTCTGCATACTGTAGTTGGCGTAATATTTCATTCTGCTCCAACTGTTCGTTCACTGCCAGATGGATTATCATCGAAATATTGTAATATGGTCGCACTCCTTTCTTCATTTCGTAAAGGGGCAAAAATACCACCAGCACCTGGTATTATAACAAATGTACCAGTTTCTCTAACATGTTGAAACGTGGAGCTAAAGATAGACTTGTTTGGTGATCTATTCGGAAATCGCCTGGCATATTGAGGACGGGTAGCATCATCATTACCATTGCAAAAACCATATACAAACATCATATCGGCATATTCACCATTAGTATAAATAGAAGGCATAATGATGAGTACTCTGCGAAAGCCTTTTAAAACTGATAAATGTTATTGAGAGTTCCCAATGCTAATTCCAAGTTTTATACACTTAGGGATAAAATGCCATATTAGTATTCTATCTAATCCATCTCCTAAACTAAGCGTCTGCATACATACTTTCACTTTGAAGAACATTTAATATGAATGTTAATGTTTACATTTAATTAGTAAAGTAGTTAGAACAAATAAATAGGTTTTATTTATTTAATATAACGTAAATAATTCATATCAACGAAAATCTTTAGGTGTGAATATCTTCTTAACAAAGCGTTTGCGGACATACCTTCTGAGGAAATATTTTTTTGTTTTGAGATCCTTATTTCATTTTTGTAGTTTGGCTCCTTAACTCTGAAACACCATGTATAAAGAGTGCCAAAACTTCTGCACAAATAAATATAATTATTTATTTTTACTTTATTCTTTGTTTGGCTGAACACCTTAATCAACTTCTCTTCAATATATTACGAAAGTAAATTATCAATCCACTATCATTTATTTTTAAAAAGTTTTAAACTTAGAAATTTTGATTAGGTATCTTGAAGAATATTTAGTATTTTTCATATAAATGCCTGATTTGATTTTAGTCCCGTTAGATTGCTGAAACAGTCCACTGTGCTCCGACCAATCATTTTTTGAAATATTTTTATTGGATCCCTTAGTTATGATAAGAATTTATTATTTATAATTAATGCATAATATGTTTTTATATGAATTATTAGATTGTTTTTCTTATTTTATATGCTTCTGAACGAAATATTTAGACCTTTATTTTTTTCTAATTTATCTTAAGGATTGACATCAATTCCAAGATTTATGTTTAATTCAATATGAAAATTCAACTACGGAAAACACTTTATATTTTTCTTGTGATGTTTATAAACATCCACTGAGATGAAAAAAAAGTTGAGCAGGGACTTATTGTTTCTTAAAAGAATTTTAATCAACCGTGCGACGAAAAACTGACCTTGCTGGAGAACATTGAGACCCGGAGCGATAGTAGCGAAGCGTATGATCTAATACCGCCCTTATCTTCCCAACGACTGGAGCGATTTAACCCAAAATTAATGGCCAGATAAGGCTTGTTCCGGCAATATATGGACGACTCACTTTAGTTTCAGAGGCATCTGCCGATATTGAGATTCTATATTCCGAAGTCTGTTTGTTGATTACATTATCTTCAACTTTGTTTTAGCGTTGCAAAAATATTGTTTATTCTTTTGATTAAATTATAATTTAGGGGATAAAACTTGGTTTTGGAATAATCTATAATTAACGTACATTAACATATATCTTAAATTCATTCACAACAGTTCTATATATATATCATTGAATATATATGATTCTGTAGTATAGTATATATTCATATTTATTTTTTCTATTATTCATATGTTATTGTTTCTCTTTTTCTATAGAATTATATACAACATTGATTTGGAAAAATGAACCGGAAAATAAAAATTCGTATTTTGTTTAATTTATTGGGAATATTTTTACTTCCACTTACCTATATATCAAATATATAGTAAGAGTAAGTATTGCGATCGTAAACATTTTCGAATCTGAGTTTTCAACGAAAATACATGTTTTGAGGTCTCCTGAGTCCAAATAACCAAGTTCCGCAAAATAGTCTGTGTGTGTGTGTGTGTGTGTGTGTGTGTGTGTGTGTGTGTGTGTGTTAGCAGTCAAATAGCAAGTAGCTAATAAACGAAAAGTCGTACGAAAGAGATATAACGTATTTATGTTAAGTATATGCCTTAGATGTGACAGCAACTTTTCCCTTAAAATCGGCTAACCGGAAGTGCCACTTTATATCAACGCTGGTAGACATTTTTACAATTTTCTCAAAAACGGCTTTAACGATTTTGATTAAACTCGGTTTATCATTATTGGTTAAAAGACGGTTAGGTCTTATCCTCATTGATTCACTTTATTTTACTTGTAAATGCATTAATAACCTCTTGCTGCTTCTACATCTTTCATCATTTTGATGCTTTCCTTCGTCATTGTTTACAACAACCAATCTATTTAATTAAAAATATATATTTAAACTTGGAGCTTCACTTTATTCGTAATAATAAAAACATATGATTTGATTAAAACGTTCCTATTTTATTTCTTTTTCTACACTAACGTTTCAGCCGTCAGGGAAGAAACCTATTTTTAATAATAAAAACATAATTATTTGCTAAATTGCTCTTGTCAACATAACATAATATGTCAATTACTGAAACCTCTATCTTAGTACTTCCTTTATGTTGACAAAGGAACTTCAGTCCATAGGTCTTTAATTATTTAAAGTAGGTTTCTTCCCTTGAAAATGGCCTAAGGGCTGAATAATACATTGGCCTATAAAGAAAAATAATGTTGGACTATTGTACTCAAATTATGTATTTTTATTATTGCAATCTACTTCATTTATTTTTTAAAGTATAAAGCAATAATCAACGGACCGTTTCAGCAGTAAATAATGATTTAACCGTTAAATCTGTAAGTCAGAAACTGAATTATTCAACACTTTAGAGGAAGTTTTATAAATACTGTCATGCCTGCCGTAGATCGAACCAAGAGTTGGGAGACCCTCCTAGGGCACACCCAGCTTCTATAAACTGTAATTCTATAAACTGAGTAATTTTAGTATCCAGATCTAATAATTGAGCATTATCTAGGTCATATCACCTCCTTGCCCCCCTCCCCCCCATTCACTTTAGAACAATACTTTCTTACAAAGCACTGAATTCAAGACCCTTCATGGGTTCTTTTGATACGGGTTTTGTTATTATTCTTTTAGGTAGGTATCGAATGATCATTGCTATCTCTAGTTAAGGAATAACAGCTTACCATCTATGTTAAAAAATATACAATATCATCTCAAACGTTTCCAACTATTTAAAATCACTTAATAATTAATTATCTACTGATTGAGATAATGTTTTTTACCACTTTGGCATTTATTATATTTATCAATTATATTTTAATTAAAAAATATTTTTTTTTTCGAGTTGCTGAATCTTATCCCCGGAAGTACATTTTCTTATCATATTTGAACGGTATCATTGATTATAAACGTGAGAACTATAGATTTTTGGCTAATCTCAACAGGATGAATGAAGAGTTTTCGATGGTTGTGTTTGAAAATAATTGACAAGTAAACACATTTTTCCACAATATTTATGCTTACACAAAACTTTTACATCTCAAACAATGCCTAATATTGTCTATCAAAATATGAAAGAAATAGTGGTTATCATCTAAGTTGGAATGGATAAAGGTATCCATCATTGTTGATTTATTTTAGATTTCCGATTCATTTATTTAATTGTAGTAAATAATTGATTTGTAATTATTACCAGTAATGCGGCTGAATGAGAGGCGCTGGGATATCTTGGAGTCCTGCCTCTCCTTCCACGAGTGATGGGGAGGAGGAGAGGGGAAAGGCTTGGCTCAGAGTTCTGAGTGAATGAATTTTGGAAATATTGTATAAAAGTATGTGTGTATTTAAGTTGATATTTGCATTAGTTTATTTTTTTTGTTCATCTACATTTAAATTTATTATTATTATTTTATTTTTTCTTATTTATTTATATGGATTGTACATGGAGTGTGATTGAAGCACTCTATCACTATTAATAGTATCCTTGAATGTGGCAGAATATAGTATTACTCAATAAAGAAATGTTATAAAAAAATAAAATAAATAATTCCTGTTATTGAACTCTCGTGAATGAGACAAGACATACCAAAAATGTAAGAGAAGATTGGTTGGGGCAATCAGTCAAAGAATTTTAACAAAATTAAAAAAAATAAAATTCAACCAAAAATTTTATGACTGATCACCCCAAACAATATTCTCTTCAATTATTCACTTCTGTCAACCATAAATCCGCAATTTTGAACATACCAAAAATGTTTGTAGTCATATTGATTAATGGTGTTAAGGATTTGTTCTGATAACGTTTGATTTTTCATTGGCCCATAACATCTTTATACTACTCAATTATCTGAGTAACTACTCAGTTATCTTCGATTAGGTTGAGCATACATCATTGAAAAGATTCTAGTATTACATTCGGTCTCAAGATTCCAATCTGTGTCTCGTTACGTTACGTGAAAAAATCGTTATTTGTTAACTATCACATATCAATGATTTTTAGCACTTACATAATGCTCAATCGAAACCTGCCATGTTTTCATCACTCGAAAGTAGACTTAATACTTAAACTATTATTTTCCTATCTCAGTTTTCTTATTTATTTTCCGATGTTATCCTTTATATGGGCGAATAATGAGATTAATACAGGCGAGGAATTCTTTCATAATTTTTATGTGTACCATCCCAATCATTTTTTAGAATTTTTATTTTCTGATCAACCTACTTTATAGGATTAATGTACCAATTTTATGTGGACGTAAATGCACAGTTACATTTATGGTATTGATACAATGCTGATTGTAGAGAAGTGTTGTTTATTACATCGTTGTAAAATTTAGAGTGGGAGAGAGAGTCGGATGATGAACGATAACTCATTGCACGTGGACTGCAAGATGTTATTATTAAGTTTCTAAGACCCACGCCAGACAAATCGTAAGCCCCGTCAGGGCTTAAATGACATCTGAGAGCAAGTTAACTTATTAGTGAGGTAATTTCTCAGCTACGACTTAGCTAAGTTCTTGCCATCAAGATAGTTTGTCAGTGTTCATTTCTAGTTCCTTCGTGAGTTTTGCTGGGGGGGCTATGTCATGGGTGATTATATGATTCATTACAGTGGATTATCATAACTGTGATATGTAGAAAAAAGTGTGAAAAAAGAGATAATTTATTGAAGTTGTAAATGACTTATATAAATTTTATCTTTAATTCCTTATCTGAAGGATTTTTTTCTCGGTTGGATCTGAATAAAGATCGGAGAAAAATATTAATGGTGTATCATCTATGTTATTAAAAACATTGATATTTAAATACTTTTATTTATTTTATCACGTTATTTATGTGAAAAAATAATCTATAAATCAAAATTGTATTTTTACGTGACACCGAGTTAGAGAGTCGGAAAAGAGGAAAGATTGTATAAAATAATATAATAATAATGACTGTTTTGAATATTTGGACTGAAATATGTCAACATTTAAATACCACGGAGAATTCAGATACCGATTTGCGGAAGTGAATATAGATTTTTTTTAATTAACCATTAAAATAAGGAATTATGTTTTTGCATCTGATTTTCTGTTGCACTCCATAGAACTTTATTTAAAGACGTTAAAAAATATATATAATAAGATTTTTAGTATTTAATTTTGAGATAACGGATTTTAAATTCTGAATCATTTTGTTGTGAAAGGCTGTCTTCTATTTACTGAAACTATTGGGAATCTGTATACTCTTTATAGCCTTGAGGTTTGTAAAATTAAATTTGATTATTAGCAGTTTTATTAAGAATTATAAATTATAAGGTCTCTTGATTGTGCGGAACTTACAACAACTGCCTGAGGGCAGAAAACAAGACAGACACCTGTTGAATTATGGGCCTCTGAAATAGAGTAGGATGTGATTATTCCTATGAATGGAAAACATAATCTCGTATACATAGATAGCCAGTACTCGAGTAATTTTCGAGTTTTGAGTACTACTTCACGCTTTGAGTACAGTGTTCTTCACTACTCACACCAAATTAAATTCTTTCTTAAACGTACACAAATATGAAGACAAGTAATTGAGTACAAAATTGACTCGTAAAAATTTGCATATATATTTTTTTTTTCATTTTCTGTGTTATTCTCAGCAGGGATGGATTATGTGGTCACCCCGTTCGCTGATTAAGAATTTTTCATCTGATTTATTTTCAGGAATATAAATACCCATGGAAAATTCACTGACTAAAATATAAATTGTTCACCAACTTCCGACACAACTTTATAGTCAAAATATGGAACAGTTTATTAAAATCGGTGTATTTTTTAACTATTAGCTGAAAACTTGTGGTTTATTCATAAGTCTTAATCATATTTAAATTAATGGTAAGCGAAGATATATTTAGAATAAATTTTTAGGTATTAATTTTTTGTCATGGAGCAACTAGTACGTAAAAATAATATATTTTCAAGGAAGGAAGTTTAAAACAAATGCATGCCCTGAAAACTTAAATATCTAACTCGATGTTCTTTGAAAAGACATCTTCTTTGAAAGTTGAATTTTAAAAAAGTAATTGTAATCGCGGCTATTGGATGTGAGTTGTGTTACTCAGATACTAACTCTGATCTGAAAAACTAATTTATTTTGAAGGCTAAGGGAGCTATTAAACTGAACTATTTATTCGAAAATGAAGGTTTAGCAATATTTATAGCATTATTTTTTACTTTACTACGTCTACCTTGCTTTTGATTAGTTGGACGAAGTATGGTTTCTGAAGATAATTGCGATTTCCGGATTTCATAAGAATAAATTAGCATATTTTGCACCATGTTTCTCCTACAACAGGTTTCAGATTATTCAATAATATTAAAATCTGTTTATGGAATAAGTATCTGGTACTAATGTCACCTAAGAGGTACTAAAAGTACAATTTTTTTAAACGTTAGATATACCATTTGTTTTTCTATTAATGTTCTACGTAATTTCATCACACGACCATATTTAATATATGTCTGTATTTTTATATATGTGTAATATATGACATATTTTTATCTGCATATTTTGAATGTTGGAGTAAGGCTGTTTTTTTCCTTAACTTTACTGGACTATTAGACATTTGGCGCCTGGGCAATGACGTCATCTCCCTCAGTCCAAAAAAAATTAAGATTATTTCTCAAGCTGTTTTATGTTATTTAGTATTTAAATTTTATTTCATTTAATATTTCTCTAATTTCATTGTTTTATTAATATGCTACAATTAATTATTATGCTCTATGTTGGCGCCCCAGGTTGCGCAGCCCTGAGGCCGGCAATGTCTGTTTGTACGTTCTCACTACATTTCGTGTGATTTTATTCATGATTTTGATTATCTTACTAACTCTTATGTCAACTCCTTTTCCTTCTAAATTAAAATTCCTCTCCCAATTAATCATCACTTACAGATCTACAAAGTAAGCGTAGATCTTCTTGTCACTTCTCATTGCTTTTACTGTAGGTTTTCTAATTTCCGTTATGAATTATTGTTAGATACTTCAGCTTGGCCTGAATCCGTATTGTTCTAGGTCTTACTTTTCTAACCGTAACCTTCTCTCTGAAATCTTTGAGTATACTTTGCTTGGCACTTTTAGAAAGGGTATACTATACTGTTTTTGACGTTCTTTATTATCTGCCTTCCTTCAGTATTGTAATTATAACTGAGATTTCCCAATCCTTCGAAATGTTTAATTTCAATACTAGCTTTTCTCTTCCTCTCTTTCAAAGGAGTTGAAAGCCCAAAAAATCTCAAGAAATCTCAAACTAAGGGTGTACAATGCTATGATAAAGCCCGTTCTAATATATGGCTGTGAGACCTGGACACTAACCAGCACCCTAGGAAAAATTGTTGAAAGATTTAAGAGGAAAATTCTCCGCACGATAACCGGAGCTTGGATCAGAATACTAACAAATGGATAAGAAAGACCAATAAAGAACTGCTTACAGAAACTGGTCAATCAATGAAGCCATGATATGAAGGCACGGAGGTTAAGATGGACGGGGCATGTGGCTCATAGTAATCCATCTGGAAACGTCGACGTAACAACGAATGCCTCCATAGAAGTGGCAAAAGACCACGTGGAACTCCAATAAGCAGATGGATAGATAGAAGCAACAAAGATGCAACAGAGCTGCCTGCATATAAATTGAAAGAAACAGCCCACGACAGGCAGAGATGGAGCAGGCTTGTTACGGCTACAAAAGATTTACCTGGTCTTTAATGCCAAAAGAAAAAAAACTAGTTTAAAAAAATGTTGGGATTTATCTTTAGCCTTTTGGGCCTTGTATATGATAATCCCATTGATTCCTGCAGCTCTTCCCCTTTTGCTATTTCAGGGAGGTAATAGCATTCACTAGTTCTTCATCGGATAAAATCTTTTCTCCGCGAACACCGCGTTCAGCTTCCGCGTTTTCATATGATCTTGAAATATAGTGCCTATCGTATGTCTAGAACATAAATTTATATTGAGGAAATAAAAAATATACTAAATCATTTGATTTAGTTTGTGTATTGGTGACTTATTTCGTCATTACAAAGTTATGTAGACTGATATAGTTCATATTTTTTCTTGCGAGTTGAGATCTGTGTCATATCATGGCTGTATGAAATAAATTCTTTCTATGACTCATCTCTTTGTAGAAAGTTATGATTTACGGAGTTGAAAATCTCAAGCATTAATTCACTTATTTATTCACTTCACCGCTTCCTTTCCAATATCGTTCCGAAAGTATTTTTTATTAGTTTATTTTTGAATCGCCACCGTCTAGCTGTGAGATTATCAATTATTTATAATATGATATATTTATATTATCACATAAAAACTTCATAAACATAACAAAAAAAAAAAATCAAGTGATGTGATATAAATAATGTGAATTATGATATAAGTACCACGAATTAAACTTGTATAGAGCAGTACTCAAATAACAGATCTATATTATAAGTTTCCCCAGGCCATCTTCTGTTCACACGGCTAGAGGGTTTTCACAAAAAATATATGAATGTGATAAAATAAGAAACATTGAGGAGTTTACGAAGGATTTTTGATTGTAAGAGTTGTATCCATAAGAAATTGTAATTCATCTAGGTGAAGTTCTTGGTAGCGAATGTGTAAAATTAAAAAAAAAATAAAACATATTAAAATAATACATTAATTGTCGTCAATATTCAAAAAATATGAGATAACACGATGTTTATCATCTAACGACTCGAGTTGGAGAGCCGTCGTCAAACAGTCACGTACACCGAGAAAGAAGCGTAATCTGTCTACATTATTTTACCTCCTAATTAAAAAATTAAATATTTGTTTTTTTTTAAGTTTCTTTATTTCGGTGATATTACATCCATGCATGTACACAATTATCTAACTTAGACGTAATGTATGCAAGGAGGAGGGACTCTCTGGGTGCCAGAATATATTTTATAATTTTCAATAAATAGTTGTATTAAAAAAAAAAATTTTTTTTTCTTACCCTCCAAAATGTTTATTGAAACAATTACATATATAGTATACAATAATACAATATATACATGTAATAAATTTCTTCCACTGGCCGAGGGCATTTTAAGGATTGGGGATAGCTAAGGGTTACATATGTGGCAGAAGGCCTTGTGACTTTGACATTGAACGGGGAAGGACCGTTCTTTAAAAAAAAAAAAAAAATATATATATATATTTATATATGCAAGCGCGATATCAGAATGTGAGAGAAGGAGCAAGGAGCAGATGACTTTGAACTCTGGAGGACAGAAATGGGACAATCTAAGAGTTTTCAGTTGATCTTTCTACACTACTGAACGTAGATGATATGTGCTGTATATTATCTTTCATGAAAGTTTTCCAGTTAATGGATTACAGTGACCAGATTCGAAAAACAATTCAAAACAATCCGCTAACGGATTCTGGATTTAATGTTCGGGAATGCTTCAGCCCGAAAGATATATATATATATTACGATAATTCCTTCGGAAGGAAGAAATAAGCTGATTTCATGCTTAATATCTTTTTTGTAATAATACCATTTTATCTGACGCATTGCGCGAAACTTTGATGTCTACAAATTGGAGAGACTGTAGAATAAAGTATACACAAGATTGTTTTGGATTATGGTTCCTATAAGACTTAATAAATATGGCCAGTTTGTATTCAAATCTTAAATATGGTGTGCATTAATTTGATCATCCAGGTTTAGAAATAAGTAATTTAGGAAAAAAAAAAGTTTAAATGAACGTTAGCAATGCACCTGACATATCTTCAGTGAGTTCCCTTTATTCGCAGCGTGATAGATATCGGTATCTACAAAACATTTATTGTTTTATCTTATTATCTTTATTTTCAAGTACACTCCGAAAAATATTTTCCTTGTTTTTCATCTTTCATCATTACGATAACAATATCTTATTAGAAGTATTACGTTATTAATCACTATATGATATTCACAATTTTTAGTTCTCCATGGTCTTGTATCCATTATTGTGTTTTAGATTTTCTTGCTTGAATTATTGTGTAATGTATAGCATAAACCAAAATATTCGCAAATGAGCCATACTTAGCAACAACTGACGGAAGAAGAATGAGAAATTACCCTTTATAAAATACCTTGTAGGGAATTTATGGGATAAAAACAGATAAAGTATGTATGTAAAGAAATAAAATATAAATGTGCACACTACTAAACCAAAACCTTCGCTGAAAGTAAGCAATACTTAGCACGTATTACAACAACTGTCGGAAGAAGAAAAATGAGAAATTACTCTTTCTAAAATAACCATTGTCTTTTTTTTTTAGATTTAAACACTCATTTATTGAGTAATATTATTTTTTGTCACAATTAACGACATTAGTAATATAGATAAAATAGCTTATTCATACTCTAAATAAATTAAATACAACTACAGAAAAATAATAATAAAAATAAATAAATTTGTATAAACAAAAAGAAACTTAAACTAATCAAAATAACAACTTAAATGCTTATTACTTGTTTAAAATATTTACGGAAATTCATTAAAGAGAACTCCGAGCCGAGCTTTTACCTCCACATGTGGAGAAAAAGCAGAACTCAAGGAGATATCAGCGGCTCTCTCTCAGCCGCGTCACTGCTATATAGTAAGTAGGCAATGCTAACCATTTAGAAGAAAAAAAAAAAAAAAAAACGGGTTTCAACTATATCAAAACGGAATTCAGATATATCCACGAGTACCAGTCCTGTGAATAATTGTGGGTAAATTATCATTCATTTGGCAGGGAAAATGTTAGAAAAAATTGACTCACCTTGTAAAGAAACCGATGTAACCTTATAGATGCATATATATCCTTGTAGATGAATCAATTAAATTAATTAATTATCTTGCATATGCCTTCGGTTATCGATTTCAAATTTTGTTTTGTTCTCCCCTTCCTCGCCTTATTGCCTTGGCGGAGATTTCTCGAGCAGGGGATGATGGAGGGGGGATTAATACAAGTTAAAAGACCCCCGCACCGGGACGCGAACTTGTAATTATTTTATCGTTTATAACTTCGGTTATCAGGTTGTCGGACACTACCGCTCGGCCACTCCGCCCCCGATTTCAAATAGTCAGATTATGAATTTATTAAAACTATTATATTATACCAGGTTATGTTTTCCTCAAATTCTGTGGTTCATTCTATTATTTTTGGTTTGTTAAAATTGACGCTGTGCTTCATAAATAAGTAACTATACTAGCTATTTTAATTATTTTATTTTCGGATTAATAAGTGTTTTGATGATAGAGGGAACATTTCATATAACTTCAAATAAAATGTATCATCATGGTAATTAACATCAATTTAAAGGAACTTCATTGCCAAATATACCTATTGAACCATGGAACTTTCCATCCGAAACAAAACTAAGAGGGATACGTGAATGTAATCTGTAGCTGATTATAGATGATTATAACTTATAATGATTATATCCTCCCTATGAGATTAATTTATTGGGAGGAAAACAGATAAACTGCGAATGTAACAAATGTATTTATAAGTGTGTATTATTTACTTCTAAATAAAGGTAAATATGAAGAATTATTAAATAATAATTGTAAATTAATGAAACCACCCATTAATATAAAAATAAATCTTTTGATAATTTCTTTTTATAACTAGAAGATATGTAATCAGGTTGTTTCTTGACATATTTGATTGAAATATCAATAATATACACAAATTTCTTACATTCCCGATAAGGTTTTATAACCAGTAATTAATCAGCAATTTGACAATTTATTATTAATATCATCTACAATTCTTTAAAAGTTCTATTTCTTTAGTTTAATTAAAATTCGTATTTGGGTATTCAAAACATACTGTTATCATTACCATAAATTCTTCTAGTAATTCTTTCTTTTCTTATACTGTTGTATTTAGTTTTCTTATTAACTGTTTTTTTTTGGTATTAAAAAAATAATACTGTTATTATCGGAAGTTATACTATTAATTCATTCTCTTGTTTAACTGTTGGTGTCATTTTAATATTAATTTAATAGAAATTTATCATAAAATTTTCATAAAAGCCATCAGGTCTTTATTTTACAGTAGTTTGCTATTCCATAATTGGCTAACATTAATAGAAAAACGATTTTTGAAAAATTCACATAAACCTAAATATAAAAAATATATATACATTATATATATAATTTAATATATATATATTCGGGAATTGGGATGTGGTTTACCAGGATGTTAATAGCCCCCCTGATGTTCGGTCCATGGACGGTCTGTTTCGGGGAAAGAAATATAGGTCCTCGTGCGCCTGCTGACTCCGAGCGGCCATAATCCATAGATCTAGACCAATTTGTCACTGTCCTTGAATCCGAGAAAGTCGGTGGGAAGGACATTTCCGGATTGGCACCAAAGGGGATTGGCTCTGGAGCTACGGGTAGTCTGCCGCTGCACCATGGAAACCATGGTTCGTAGCAACATGAGGTTGGGTGACCCCCTCCAGGCTATCTGGGCTCACGCAAGTATCACACGTCTCTAAGGAGACCACATCTCGCGGCCAAAGATCTTCATGGTCTGTAGTGCCAACAAAAAAAAACAACAAAAAAAACAATATATATATATAATATAATATAATATATTATATCACAGGTAATGGGGAAAATATAAATTAAAGTTTCCCTATAATTTATTACATTATTTTTTTCTGAAAAGTTGGTTTTAAGTGATACATCAAATCACATCATTTCTTTCAATAACTTGAGGTGAATCCCATTTTTTTCTAATAACCGTCAACTGAACTAATATTGAATTAAAGCTTTTTAAACGAGGGATTTTTCTAAAAATGGGGTGTCGGTAGCATAGTAGCATAGTTTGAGGGTGGTAAAAAATAGTTCATGATTTTTTAAAAACAAAACTTAGTTTAGCTGCTCAAACGTCTTCTTTAAATGGTTTTAACAGTAACAAACTACTTTCGTTTAAAGCAAATTTTGTCTGGTTGACTGTGTGATGTTGATAATTACATTTTGTTTGTTATCGTTTCCTATTCAACAAACCACGTGACTTATTTAAAGAAAACATAACACATAACTTAACTTACTTATTTTTCTTCCGTAAATCGACGGTACTTTATATAAACTGTTTTGTAGCTTTGCTACCATTCCTTTTAATATTTCCCTCTACTCTACTACGCGTTGGAATAGTGTGACTAAAATTAATTCAATAAAATTAAATGTTAAATAAAATCTGTTGTATCATTAAATGATTAGCAAATATTAAAGATCAATAAAAAAAAAAAAAAAAAAAAAAATGCCTCTGTCGAATAAATCAATAAAAGGGAGGGGGGAGGAGGGGAGAGACGCGAATTAGAGAATTTTCAACAAGATAAATTCTCCTGACGTTTAGCGGACTCAGCACTACCTCCTGTCTCTTCAACGACTTTCTCCATTATTTGAATATGAACTGTGATTGGAGAAATTCACCTACATTCAACATTTTAAGTTTATGTTCGTTATTAATAATGAATTAGTATCAGACGATTAACTCATCATTCTGCTGAAATAGAATATTTCTAATAGCAAATTAATTTTTGAAATTTAAATAAAAGAATAAATATGGCGTACGATATCAATAGGTGCTAAATTAATTGTCATTCCAGCGTTAAATAGCTATCAAATCCCTCTGTCTGCCACAGTTGGTTGTCGAGTGAACGAAGAGTAATTGAGGGAAACTGATTTGAACAGCTGTGGTTTGATGGGAGTCAATTTACAGAAGACTCATAGATTTTGTACAATGGATGGACTGTAAATGAATGAAGGACCATATGAAAATTTGATACTGTATGGAAACATTAACAAACATTGCTAAATGTTTGAAAATATGTCAGAATTCGACGAAAAAATTTACTTATTTGGCAATTTAATTTTGTGTCTTAAATACGGATTAAAAAAGTTGTAGTAAATGATGAAATCTTGAATTAGTTGCTTAAATTACAAAAGTGGTCATTCACTGAGGGTTTTTCTTTCTTCCATATCTTTGCTTTGTAGTTCCCTTTGGTCTAATATTTCGTTTTGAAATAACTTAAATTAGAAGGAGAAAAAAAAAATAAATAAAAAGGAAATAAAGGAGGTTTAGTTCGGCTGGATACAACCTATAAATTTATCTATTCCTTAAAATCCACCTGTTAGATCCAGTCCGGAAGTTTAAATTACAGCCCTCAGGCGAGTATTGGTATATTACCGACTTCTTATTCGACTACCTTCTTTTCTTGGGGAATAATTTGAGTGATGTTTACTAAAAACGCATTATTCAAGACTTTGACGATGACTACCAATGAGTCGAGTCATCATTTTGAAGATTACTATCCACCAACCACCAATTTCTGAAAACCGTTCTTATTTACAGTAAAGCAATCAAAATGGGTCAGACAATTTTGTGGAAATTTGTTCAAAGTCTTTGCTTTGAAGCCCTTTAACTATACATGTGTTCAATACATCTTTCTTTACTAACACACAGGGGCAATGTGTGCTAGTAAAGAAAAAAAAAACATTACTTAAGTAAAGAAATAATTTCATTAAAGGAAAGACCCTGAAGAAGGTACCTGTTGAACTTTGACCTAATATTTTTAAAATTTACTTACATTACTTAAAGTCCGGGGTACAGATCCCTTTTTGCTAAATTATTAATATCCGTCTGAAACTAAATAACTTCATCTTATTGTTACTTACAAGTATTTTATTTACGAAAATTTTCATAATTGTTGCATTTTCAATCTGAAGATTGGCAAATTTGCCTATTTAATTTGATACTGAAACTCATGATTATTCATTCACTTGAATCGTAAGATAATATGATAAAAAAATGTAATACAAAAATTATATGAAGGCCTACAAAAATATTTGGGCGTTTGGACGTTATATTTTGACTTTTTCGGGATGGAGGTCACGCCAAACGGGCCAGTATTTTTGTAGGCCATATTTCTTATTTTTACTTTGTGATCATATTATCTTACGATTTCATTTAAAAGCAATGGGTATTCATGAGGTTTTAGTACCCAATTAAATAGATATAGTCTACCGATCTGCAGATTGAAAACGCCCAAATTCCGAAAAATTTCGTAAATAAAATATTTGCAGGTTACGATGAGATGAAGTTTTTTACGAAGTTTTTGGTAAATATTAATAATTTAATAAAAAGGGGTCTGTACCACGGACTTTTATTTCCACATTATTTTACCGTTCTGTAACTGTCTAAGACACTATGCGAATTATCTACACGGGCCAACCATTCGGTATAAAGAGATTAAAATGTGAATGATGGTCATATAAATGATAAAAGCCCACGCGGTGTTTTCCTAGGGAAAATCATCCTCGCTGCTATCGCTGTGTCTCGAAGGACGGGTTACCAGCCAGCGTAAACAGACATTGATCATGTTTACAACATCGTTATCACGAGGATGCACTTCTCACTTCACCTAGTTAAATGCTTATCAATTATTAAATATCATTCAGATTGTGAACCTTTCCCTTATGACGAGATTAGGTCCTGAACGCAATCATGCTCCTGTTTTTCGTGCTGTTGACCTTCTAACAAGGAGTATTTTTATATTATGTCTGGCTTCTGCTGAACAGCTCTGGATCGCTCCCTGACGAGCCTGTGCATTCGAGATAAGACCGCCCGTCAAGTGTGTCAGTTTTGTCGGCCTTCTTGCCCCATTCCCTTAAATAGTTTGAAGAGCATCCTATCTGGAAAGACAGAAAATATTTGCTATAGTAAAATTGCTCTGTAAAGTTGTTAATATTGGTAGGTTCAATATAATTACAACTCGTAAAAACTGTACTAATTTTAATTTTTTTGTTAGTAAGAAATTTGAGTGATTTCGCACTAAGATAGATCAAATTATATTGATTCATCAAATCAAATGAGAACAAATAGTAAACAATTAATTTAAAAAGAAAAGCCGACTATGGAATAATCTCTGACAGAATATTCTTATATAACTACTTATCCATAAGCATACATATATTTACTTTCTATCTCGCTACTGTTTGTGCAAAAGTTCGTAAGTATAATCTGCTTTTGGTCACAGAAGAGCAAAAAAACTGGTTATTTCTTTATGATTTACTAACATAATTTCATATATTATTTCTCTCTGTTTTTTTTCCTATTTAGCAGACTAATATCAGTTGCAGACCACAAAATGTCACCTTTATGGCAAAGAGAATGAACATGTAAAATTGTTACATAGAACCTTTTGCACTAACTGTAGCGATATGTTTAAATCCACAGATACAAAAAGCTTCGTATTAGTTGATATTTTCAAATGAAAGAGATGGTGTGGTACTTATAAAGTGTTGTGGATTGTGCCAAACTTCTAAATCGAGTTTTAATATCCATTGACACTAACATCTTTCTGCACTTCTGTCTCCACAAAATGTAGCATTGAGGATTTTACAAATGATTTTCAATTGTAAGGATTGGATACGAGAGGGATTCGATGGTTTAGTAGGGCCCAAGCTTAGCTCCATATGTCCAAATTGGCCTTATGATACTAATTCATGTGAGTGTTTTGTAATTAATTGAAAGTTCAGAGTGTTTGTCTAGTATGCGCTGAAGTAGTTGGAAACGTCAAGCGGTTTCTTATCGTTTCAGTCTGGTCTGGGGATTCCAAGCTAGAGGTTTTACCAGGTAGAGTCTTGGATATCGGATTTGTTCAACAGCAATAATTCGGGCATTATTAAAGGATACTGTAGGGCAGGAAGTCATAGGTTTTCTTGCATCTTTTATTTTTTATTTTCAGCGATCATAAGGAGGTGCCAAAACATTTAAATAAGTAACAATTAATGACAAACCATATGAGCATGAGGTTTAAATGTTTGGTCATATTTTAAAGTGATGTTTCCTCACGAATTGATAAGCGATTCCAGAAGAGTTCAAAATCAATTTAATGTGCCCTTAGCTATCTCACAATCATTTATCATTCCGAACTTCAAACTTTTATTCAGAGGACAATAAAGTTACCGGATTTGATTTAATTACTATTTATTTTTTGTTCTCCCCTGCTCCGCCTTTTAGGCTATATGGTGGTTTTCCCGGGCCATGGGCTGAGAGGGGGAGGGATTTAATGCCTGAGTTAAAAGACCCTCGGGCAACGTAACGGGAACTCGTAGTTATTTTATTTTTATTTTATTTTATTTTATTTTATTTTATTTTCCTCCCTACCCTGCCTTTAAGACAATACGGGAGTTTGCAGCAGTGACTTGATACACATTGTATAACAAATCACTGTTGCATGTTTATCTATTTACATTTTTAAATTGCTGTGCACACAGCCTGCTTGATAATTTTGTCACTTAGTTATTGTTCTCCATCTTCTTCTCCTGTCCTAATTAGCGGCCTTCCAGGTACTGCTTCTTCACGCCTTCCCAGGGAGAAGTGGGTTGGGCCCACAGTTATTTTCCAGCCGCATACGAAACTTTTAAAGTGCGGGTAGTTTTGTTCAGACATTAGTTGGGGTAATTGTCCTTCTGTAAGAACGAAAAGCCCTGTATCCCTCATTAATTTGGCCCTCAGTGCCTCATAGCTGGTGCAGGCCACAAGGATGTGCTCAGCGGTTTCAGGTACCCCACAAGTGGGGCATAAGGGGTCGATATTTTTACCGTGTTTAAAAAGTTTTGCTCTGAAACCCCCATGCCCCGTGAGGATCTGTGAGACCCAGTAGTCCGGGAGGACCCATTTCTTTTCTAAGCGCGATTTAATGGTGGGAAAGAATTTTCTTAGTGTGGACCCGTTTGGGGTTGTCACCCATCGCCGATTCCATTGTTCCAATGTATCCTCCCGGAGGATCATCTTCCATCTTCTGGGGTCATCACAAATCCTCTCCCGACTGTTTGCTGGTAAATCCGCCAAGTCATCCCTCTTAATGTTGTACCGATAAAGGTCTTCCCGCAGAAGGAGGTCGAGAGGAATACCTCCTCCTAAGACCTGCACCGCCTCATGGGACACAGTTCTGTATGACCTGGTTACTCTAAGCAGGGCCATCCGCTGGATTGTTGCCAACTTGCGCTTCTGACGGTACGAGAGATTCCGGTTCCATGCGGGGGACGCGTATCTCAGGATACCAACAACTACTCCTTTATAAATGGACATAGTTGCTGGATATCTAAGGCCCCAAAAGGCCCCCCCTATGCGACTGAGACCATTAAGGGCTAAGGTTATCCTATTCCTTAAGTAATCCAAGTGAGGCGTCACGTTGAATTTTTTCCCAATCCTAATTCCAAGATAGGTGACTACCTCACTTGGACATATTCTGGAACCTTGTATCACCAAGGTTATGGGGTGTGCCCTATCGGTCGAACCTCTCAAGAGGATGGCCTGAGTCTTGGAACCCGCCATCCTTAACTTCTTTTTCTCGCACCATTCTTCTACAAGGTTGGCACAACGTTCAGCTTCATATTTTAATCTGGCCCTGCTATTCGAGGCCACTACAACAGCCAGGTCATCTACATATGCAGTGGCGGGGAACCGCTCCTGTTCTAGCACTCCCAGCAACTCGTCAAAGACCAGTTTCCATAGGGCAGGGCCAAGGACAGAGCCCTGTGGACAGCCCCTTTCCACTGTATCTTCTACTTCATAGAAGCTACCTTTAATCTTCAATGTCCTATCGTGGAGATAGCTTCTGATCAAGCCATACAAGTTGCTGGGGGCTTCATGCCTTTGCAACTGCTGGAGTACGCTCGGCCACCAGACGCTATCGAAGGCGGATGATATGTCAAACAGGAGGAGCATAACATACTTCTCCGCCTTCTCTTCAACATCACAGCGCACTCTCAGCAGGGCATCTGCGGTTCCCCTGCCTTTAGAGGATCCGTACTGCCGTGGATGGCTCGCTCTCGAGAAGACTGGCCGTAGGCTGGTGAGTATCAGGTTTTCTAACACCTTGCTCATGACTGGGAGGAGACATATAGGTCTATAAGATTTGGCTAATTGCTTATCTTTGTCTCCTCCTTTGTAAATGAGCTTGACGTTAGCGATTTTCCAGATTCTTGGGAAGTATTCCCTGTCTAGGCAATCATTATAAATAGCCAGCAATCTTTCCTCTATATAGGGAATACTGTTCTTGAAAATTGACGCGTCAATGGTGTCTAAACCGGGGGCACGACCAATCTTTTGCTTGTCCACGGCAGTGCGAAGATCCCATATGTCCCATGGTGGGCACAGGTCCGTGCCGGGAGGGTATACCGTAGTGCGTCTTACGAACTCCTCCTCTTCATTATCTTGAGATGGATCATCCCTGGGGTAAGTCTCTGTAATAAACATCTTCGCCGATTCTTCTGGAGTTTTTGCCTGAGTACCGTCATACTTTAACGCTGCGATTACTTGCATTGGAGTCAATTTACCCAAGGCTACTTTGTACGGGATACCCCAGGGGTTTTTAGATGATTCCTCAACGATGAATTCATCCCAAGACCTACGTTTATGTAGACGCACCTCGTTTCGGTATACCCTGGCTTTAGACCTGTACTCGTCACGAAGAGTAGTGCGCCTCTCATCGCAACTACACCGCTGGTACGAACGCCGGGCCTTGTAGAGCTCTCTCTTCATGGTGGTTAAAGCCGGCGTCCACCATGGGACAGGTTTAGCTCTCGCCTTCCGGTGCTGGAGAGAGTCCTCAGCGGCATCACGGATGATGTCAGTGATTCTCGAAACCCTGTAATCCAGGTCATCAGTGTAATCCGTTTCCGCCACATCCCAGTCATCGTCGACTAGTTTTTCTTCCAGCGTTGACCGGAAGGCATTCCAATCTCCTTTCCGAGTTCTGTAACCCTTATTTATACCGTGGGAACTTACCATGTTTTGTACCATTGAAAATACTATAGCATGGTGGTCGGAACTCGTCTCAGATCTGAGGGTCCAATCGATAAGGCGATTTGACAGCGCAGGCGAAGCCATCGTGACATCTATCCAACTCTGCCCTCTTCCTCCTGAGAAGGTAGGTGTGGCAGAAGGATCGTTTAGTACTACAAGCTGGCATCTCGCGATAAAATCATCCAGTTTAGCGCCTCTTCTATTCGTTCGATTGGATCCCCAGACCGTGTTCCAAGAATTTGTATCTGAGCATATAATGACGTTTCTTGTGCAAGCTGAGATCGTCTCCATGGCGGATATACCTTCTTCAATATCGCTTCCATCAGGTAGGTACGAGGAGACCAGCGTAAAAGCTACACTTCCCCACCTGATGTAACATGCAACGCAATCCGCCGTAGTATGCTGCCTCAGATCCATCACATCGAGGTTTGGGTTATTAACCACGATAGCAGCCCTGGGCCTCCTCTCTCCACTGCTCAGGGCTATAACCCTCGACGTGAGGCCAAATCCTGTGACCATGTTCCCACGGCATGTCGGTTCCTGAACCGCCATGATATCGTATCGGTCAGAATGGGCTCGGAGTTCGTCTGCCACGATACGCCGGCGGCCCATGTTTAACTGCAGAATGTTTATTTTACTCATAATAGGTCTTTTTCACTACTTCATCGGCCCACTGTAAGTGTACTTGGCAGTCCCGACTGCCCGCCTTGTGATTCCTTTGGTTGGGAGATGCATTCGCTCGCACGCAGTTAATACACGTTGGCCCAACCTGTTGTTTTTTTTTTGGACAGTCCTTCAGTATATGTCCGCTTGCTGCACACCAGATGCAGATGACATTGTCAGCTTGGCAAGTGGCCTTTGTGTGGCCATAGCCCTGACATTTAGAGCAACGCGGGGCGTCAATGTAATCCCTGAAGGTCATCGACCACCATCCTCCATCCAAGTTTCCTACTTCTAGTAGCGCAAACCTGACCATTGGGTGGACTTCCAGGACCCAATTCTTGGAGAAGCCGTTCCTAGCGACTGTAGAGAACAATGGCCGAAGATCTTCAAGAACTAGTGGTGTAGGCCCCGACGTCTCGGGAATTTTTCCCCATAAAAATTCCACGAGTTGTATTGAAGTCCAGGCATGAGGCACGCCCCGGATCTCTAGTTTAGGCTTCTTCTTCAGAGCAAGCCTGGCTTGTAGACCTCTATCACGTAGCCCCTGGCATCCTATAACTTTGGTAGCATCTTTACCATCATCCATACGCACCAAGATGGAGCCTCCCTTAGTTTTACGTACAATTGTGGCCTTCACTCCAATTTCTTCTGGTGATGGTAGCCCATTAATGATATCTGCCGTGGTTTTACCAGGGCCACTGATAGTGACATATGTTGACCGGGGCGTTTGTGTAGGCTTTGATGGCAAGGATTTAACTATGGAAGCAATAGATTTTGCCTTTACTTCTTCCTTCTCTCTTTGCGGTTTTTCATTTGAATCAAAACAGTTGATTTGACTCTCTCGTATCATTTTTCCCTTGGCATTCTTAGTCTTCCTCCGTTTCCTTTTATTTAAGACCAACCGAAAGGGTTCGATGGTAGCTGAAGGTTCAGCCGGATTCATATCTAGACCAACCTGTTCTAGGGCCTCAGAAGTCCCAGTCTGTGGTTGAAGACTATTCGTACCAGAGTGTGGCTGATTTCTAGAAGTACCAATCTGGGGACGACCTGATATCATACCAAGCTGCTCAGTAACTTTGGGCACGGAGCTATCAGCTATTATTCGAGTTAGTACTTCGTGGACCTTCTGAGATGAAAGTGCTTCAGTAACTGCTCTCTGAACAATGGCTGATACACCGCCTTGGTCTTTATCCCTTTCTAGTGTTTCAATAATATCAACAAGGGATTGAATCTCATTGTTGATATGATCTCGAACACTGGCACTATTTTTTTTCGCAATTTTATCTAAGGATACTTTAATACTTTCCTGAATTTGTTTGGCACTGTGAAAGTTGCTGTTATTAATAGCCGCATCCACTGTATCTAAATTATCTGAAGAAACCTTTCGAGCTCTTTTAACTAAAGGCCTGGAAGGCTTACCATCTTCTTGCCGATCTTTCATCACAAAACTTTCCGTGGGAAGGTCCATGTTTGTTAGCACAGCAATAGTTACTATATTGTTATCAGATGGAGAGTTTATATGATACTTTATCACTAACCTATAACCTTTCACATTATCAATAAAAATTGAAAAATAACTGTCCCCACAATATTGTTCACTTTACACTTTACTTCTCAAGTACTTTAAGCAAGAGATTGGCTTAAGCTAGTTTGAGGTATGGGAGGAAGAAGAAAACAATAAATGAGTAAACAATGATAAGGTGTTTATACTTACCAAGTTCACTTTAAAAGTATTGTCCCGCCAATTTTACTTGGCCTTTCTTCCTAATTGTCTTTACCGTTCCCAGTTAAAATAGTTCACCAAGAAACACCTCTCAAGGTAGTAAAAACTTACCTTCCACTCCTAACCTCACAATTTACAAGTCAATGTTAATAAAAATAAACAAAACCACTAAACAAACACTTATTGACTAGAAAATGAACTAAAGAACTGTGAACAAGAAATAAACGACATAACTAAGTAAAAAACAAGAATATTAATCAAAAACACAATCAGTAAATAATATGCGACCTATCGCTCTCACTTACACCATATGTTCCATAATAATTAGATGTGTTGATGTTAAAATTAAAACTAACAATTGCATTATCTTAAATCGAATTTAATAGGATATAATAAACTAATAACATATAGAATAAACTACTAACACATTATATGTATATACAAGATATACTTGTAAATGAAAGATGAATGGTAAATACAAAGGTATAAATAAATTCAGTCAGAACAAACCATAGATATGAAACAATATAAAAGATAAAAATCAGTATGAAGGATAAAACATCAATATAAAGTACATAAATAAAAATATCAATATAAAGAATGTATATAAAATCTTATATAAAAAATCTAATAAAAATAAAAATATAAATATATAAATATAAATATAAATATATAAATATATAAAGGACGTATAACTATAAAATCTATATTAAATCTAATTAACAATTTTACCTAGGCTAGTTATATTTACAGTAACTAAGGGATAACCTAACAGGCCACGTGGCAGCATAAACTATTAAACTATTAGGGGAATCAATCTATTAGGGGAACTCGTAGTTATTTTACTGTCACAACTTCGGTTATCAGGTTGTCGAGCAGCGCGCGGTGTTGTGAACACGCGTTAGCCAGCTCGGCCACCCTGCCCCACTTAATTATTAACTTCATCATCAAAAATTCATCTTAAAAATCAATCCTTTTTGTAACAAATATATATTATTTTATGTTTAGAATCACTCATTTCTCAATCCTGTGGAAATATTTCGAAATTGCCATGGTATTAAAAGATAATAGAGCTTCAGACATTTCAAATTCCTTTCGTTTAATCACCCTTCTTTCTTTTCCTAAATCATACTCCGCATTATTGATTCCTTAGATATATTAATATTTATTCCATATCATTGATTCGTGTTTAACAAAACACAATTCAACTGTTGGAAAATGCTATCGATTATTGAAAACCATTGTCCTGTATTTTTCTTGAGATTAGTTAAGCTTTTGATACGCTTTGTCATGAAGGATAACAGTATGTCCATCAAAACACTTGTTTTGCAGGTAGTCTTCAAGGTAGTGCTATGAGTCCATTATCATTTAATATGTACAGATGTCATATATTTTCAACGGTTTATATTAATATTCAAAGTGAGATGTTCTTTAATCAGATGATTAAACTGAAACAGCCCAATGATTGATTGGTGTTGGTAAAAGCTTTCTACAAGTCATATCGATGGAATGCACTAGGGGCTCTCATTCCTCCCAAGGACAATGACGCATGCCCCTCTTCACCTAATTAATTTATTGATCTCTGCATTTCTTAGAAATGGCGTTTGGATTATGATTCTCTATGAAAATCCAAAATCTCGTAAAAATGTGCCCTGTCAAAAGTTCATGACCGTGTAAATAGGTGCCCATACTCATAAATTCAGAACCCTATAAAAGTGTGGTTCTCAAAAATGTTCATAACGCAACCACTCCCTTCTGGGCAGGCATTTGCAAATATTCATTGGTAAATTTCCAATTTCTCTTTGTTTTTAATTTAACGATAAGATTTCACTACTCTCGAGGATCTTTATTTTTACAGTCAGGTATTTATATATATTTCCTCACGGGCGGATCTACGGGGGGAGGGCTTTCGGGCTGAAGCCCCCCCCAAAATGCTAAAATATAACCATGTTTTATGGAAAAAAACTTTTAAAAATACATCTTAAAGTATAATTGTTCGTGTAATTACATTTAAAAGGACTTAAGGAATCACTTAAACACCATTTCATGTAGGTAGTTAGTTTCTTTCTGTTTTTCCAAAGGAATTATCGTTATTTTTATGAAAAAAAAGCTTTCGGGCTTAAGCCCCCCCCCAAAAATTAAATCCTGGATCCGCTAGTGTATTTCCTTAATATGAATTTGTTTTTATATCTCCCAATATAAGTGTTTTATACCTCAAGCTTTTATTGCGTTTCTTACGTTAAGAATTTGCGATAAAACTGTTTTTCTTTGGCAATATTGACTGTTTTCAATATACAAGGCATTGCGTAACATCACTTAGCATTAATGAATGTTTTTTTAAGCATTACTTATTCTTCCTCTGTTGTTTGTTTTTGCTTATTTAGCTGTCCAGGAGAATTCTATAAGTTAGATTTTATAAAATTATTATGTTCATTATTTTTATTCTATTCCACTAGTCAGCTTCATTTATTTGTAAACGTTAGAGGGTGGCTTAGAGATAGGTGGTAAAAATGTATTATCTCAGATATTTTTGTATGGGTTATGAAAATGTGTGTTGGCAGGCACAGATAGTGTCGATCAAGATGTATTATCATCAGTTGACCTTGAATAACATCATTCGTAATAGCAATGCTAATAATTATCTACCACCTTAACACACATAAGCTATCTACAATTTCTCCCTTCAGAATTCAGTATTCCCTACATCTTGGAGACAAGCCATTGTCATTCCTTTGAATAAAAATTCTAAACCGACCTCACCCGAAGATTTCCGCCCAATCTCAATTCTTTCCAACCTCTCGAAACCCCTAGAAAGATTGGTGCAATCCCAAGTCTCCAACTTCCTTGAAAAGTCCAACCAACTTGATCCTCTCCAATCTGGTTTCCGTCCCAGCTACTCCACACAATCCGCCTTAATTAAAATCACCAGCGACATTCAAACTGCAATAGATGATAAAAAGTTAACCATCCTTATCCTTCTCGACTTCTCCAAAGCCTTCGATTCCATTAACCATTCCATCCTTTTCAACAAACTGAAATTATTATCCTTCTCCAATAGTTCCATCTCTTGGTTTCAATCTTTCCTCTCACAACGTACCCAAGCAGTCTCCATACCCAACCAACCGCCTTCCTTTCTTTATCCTCTGGAGTTGCCCAGGGTTCAAGCATATCTCCTCTCCTTTTCAGCTCCTACATTAACGACCTACCTAAATCAATTCTCCATTGTTCCCATCACCTTTATGCAGACGATTCACAGATCTACATATCATTTTCCCCTCCTGAGTTACTGGGGGCATCCAAGAAGACCTAGATCGAATCAGTGCCTGGGCAAATGTAAATGGATTAAGGTTAAATGCCGCCAAAACTCAGGCCATTGTCATTGCTTCCAAGCCCCTTCTTAGATCCCATCCAGACTTTCCCATCCTTCACCTTAATGACCAGCCAATCTCCTTCTACTCCTCTGTTAAAAATTTAGGATTTTTCATTGATCAAAACCTCCTTTGGAATCACCATATTTCTTATATCTCTCGACGGACAATTTCCACCCTCAAACTATTCCATTGCTTCCGCCATCTCCTACCTCAACATACGCGTAGACTCCTAGTTTCCTCTCTCATTTTCTCCCACTTTGACTATAGCTGTGTGGTGTATGATGGCCTCTCTGTGGAGCTCCGTGATAGACTGAAAAGACTAATGAACAGCTGCGTAAGATTTGTGATCGGGGCCCCAAGATACTCCCATGTTTCTCACCACTACGCTGAGTTAAAGTGGCTTTTCCCCTCCTTCCGAAGACAATATTTCCTAGATACGTTCCTCTACCAAATCGTCAACAGCCATCGTCCTTCTTACGCCTACAACCTTCTCCAGTTCAAATCCTCAGTCCATTCCCTGTCCACAAGATCTCGACCTTCTAACCTTTACATGCCTTCTCACAGATCCGCCTCATTCCAAAATTCCTTTGTTGCTCGCTCTGTCAATTTCTGGAATTCCCTCCCTATCAAAATTCGACATTCCCCATCCATATCCAAATTCAAAACCCTCCTATTCCAATTCCTACCCCAATAACAGTCAGATAGTTGCTAACCATTCGAGCTGATTTTAATAGAGAATTTGATACATACAAATTCATTGATTGATTCATTGATACATTTTTAATTTTAATTCTTTATTATTTTCTCAAAAGTGTATACGAGTCTATCAGTGCAAATAGCTTTAAGTGCCTTGTCATAGTATTAATTGTTTTGTATATAGTTTCGTTTTTTGTATATAGAATGTTTACCTTATATTTTTTTTACATTATTTCTTTTTTTCGATTGATTTTATTTTGGCCAGATGTGATCTTTTAATTTTGTTCTATTTTGTTATTCTCAAGGAACTGTGTCCCAGAAGAAAATTATTTTTCTATCAACTACTATACTACAGATAACCCACATTTATTAAACTTTCCTTGTCTAATAAGCTTTAATTGTATATCAATTTATTTGAAGTTTGTTTTAGAATAAAGTTAAGATTGACCTCTATTTGACTGAAAAATTATCCGATTTATATTCTGCCACTCCGTGTATTTTTTTTTAGCCTACTTTTTCTCGTGACCTGTTTATTTAATTAATTATGAAAATATACTTTATATTTATTAAAACATGTGTCAAAAAATACTGTTATTTCAAAAAATTATTATTAAAGATGATAATGAATCATTGTTTATAACACAGATATCTATTGTGGAAATTGATCCTTATGATATTAAGTAAGGAACTACATGTTTTTAATCCTAAAATTTATGTTTTCGCGAAAAAAATCTTAGAAATTGTCGAGTTTTGATTTTAGTATTTTATTAAAGTATTCAGTAAATCTTGAGGGATTTGCCAAATTAGAGATTTGCACCGATCACCAAATTCCCTCCACATTAATACAGTTTTAAATCAATTATTGACAAAAGTCTTTTAAAAAACAAGAAAAATACACACTATGCATTATATCCAAAAGACAAACATTATGGATTATCAATGGAAGTGATAATTTAAGAAAAATTTAAGTTCTTAATTAATGACATTAAAATGGAAGTAAAAATGATTTTGTTAAATTTTTTGATACCTTCCCAACATTCAGAATATTTTGTTTTGGAAGCAAATATTTGGATCTAACTTAATTATAAATGTTTACCATTCTATATATATATATATATATATATATATATATATATATATATATTTTTTTTTTTTTTTTTTTTTTTTTCACGAACAGGCCTTAAAGACTACGCGAATACCATAAAGTTAATGCTTCCTCTTCATCTGTCTCCTCTTCTCCCATATGCCCCTCATGAGCTCTGCGTGCTTACGTTTTCTCTCCTCAGACCACGCAACACCCTTTTTGGAGCGCTTCTTGCCTGCAAGATCCGTTATTCTCTTGAGCGCCTTCCTGAACTCATCTCTGTGTAAACAATCTTGGTCTCTTAGCCCCACTTGGTCCATATCATCCTTAATCTGTTTTAAATACCCGCTTAAATTCTTATGACTGAATGCGCTGAAAGATTCTATATATTATTTCTAAAATGTATTTTTTTTTCGATACGCCATAACTTCGTCAATTCTTCATCAAATCCAACGATTGACCAATCATTTTGAAGATATTCTTCTCCTTCACATGCGAAAAATAGTCCCATCCCCCCAAATTTCTGGAAAAAAATTTATGGAGGAAAAGAAACTTTATTTGCGAATAACTCAAAAAGTATGCATTTTTTTTTATTGTATTCATGATTATTAGAAAAATTACTAAATTACTTTTAAAAAAAACCGTATAAATCGTACAATTATTTACAAAGATGCAGTCCATTAATTTTTGTATAGTTAATAATTTGTTTTCTCTTTAAAGATACTGCATTTAGGAGTAGAATAGTCTACTATTAAGATACTGATATATTAACTGTATTATCTCTTAAAGACATTTGGTTGTTCTTACATTTTATTTTTTTTAATAATTTAGAATGTACTATGATCAGGCCATTATTTTGTCTTTATTACTTTTATTATTATCTTTCCAGTCAGCATTTAAAACTAGGCCCTAGCAAAGCAATTTGTATAAATATTTTGGTCTAATATGTTTAATGGAATATCGACTAAGGAAAAATATTAATTCCTTCCTTACATAATATATAGGAACTACTTATTTCCATATTGTTTTGCTATTTCTTCACTAAACAAAATTTTCTGCGAATTTTTCGCACGAACCAACTAGTTATTTATATTTCTGATTCATGTCTTGGTGCATGAAATAAAGGTTTAATAGTTTAATAAAAACATTTTAGTTTTTATTTTTAAGTAAATTCTTTATTGAAACCTTAGGCCTATGAAGTAAATTTTAGACATGGTATTGTGTGTTATATTACTGCCTTCTGAGGCCCTTCGCCTGGAAAATGGATTGGCCCTTTCATGAAACGGCTCAATGTATTCGTCTATTATACATCGGCTCTAATGCACAGAGGTCTTTACTGGAGCTTGCTGTATCAAGCCACCGCGTTTCCATAACCAATTGTACCTTCATGTTTATTAAAGTAAATTTTAAAAATTAGAACTGCACCTAAATTTATTTATTAACTTATAACTAATTTGTATTTATCTATAAATTTGACATTAAATATTTCATGAGGAAAATCACATTAATAATATTTAAGAGATATTTCAACATCTCTAAACCGATCAAATAAGGGACTTTATCACTTGTAAGCACTTCAGTATATACTGGACGGAAATGGGTGTGACATTTGAAAGAATAAAATGTCATTTCATCTTCGTTTTGTCGACTTATTTCTATGTACTATCGATCTCATAAATTATTGAAGGATGTGAGGAAGTGCTGTTGAAGTACAACGATAACTCGAGGATATCGAAATTTATTTTTTGGTGTTTTTTTGTTACTTTGTTTTGACAATAAACTTCGTAATATTTTCAAGACATTGTTCGCCAGTGCGGTCAGAAGTGATATACACCCTAATAAAATATACGTTATTTTATTACTGTGTGACAATATATTCGTAAGTTTTTATTATGTTTTATTTCTGGTGCACTCCCCTCCAACATTTTGAATCCACTTAGCAGCAAATGATATATCCACTACACCATAAACAAATATATATATATATATATATACATATATATATATATATATATATATATACACATATATGTGTGTGTATGTGTGTGCGCGTGTATGTGCGCGTGTGTGTGCAGGTGTGAAAATCGCCATGTCCATTTCTGTATTTGTTTAGGGGAGTGAATTTTCATAACTTTTAGGTATTAAAATTTGTTTCTTAGTTACTAAGTCTGTACTCCAGAGGTAAATGATGTCACATTTTTGTATTTTATCAGGGAACCAATTTTCTATAACTTTGGTCTATTAAAATTTGTTCATTGAAATCTGTTCATTGGTTTAGGAGCTACAGTCTATAGCAACGCAGGTTTTTCGGCCGCCATTTTGAAAGTTAACGGCGGAGAGTAATGTCGATGAAGGAGGATCATCCTCGGGTGACCTCTGATTTTATATTAAAATTTGAAAAAAATCGGTCCAGTAGTTTCGGAGAAAATGCGCGGACGGCGGACGGCGGACGGACAAACAATTTTTTATTCGTTTTTCGAATTTTAAGCGTCTTGAAACGTGAAACCTCAAATTTTGGGAGGGGGTTATGTTTTTGAATTTTTTGGTCGATCACAATGTTTCATTATTCAAAACAATAAACCAAAATATGTAAAAACCGCGATATCTTTACTAATAGTGCTTTGATTTCGATGAAACTTCCTCCATTTTTTAGGAAATTTAAATATCTTTGAAACAACTCGCAATATTTACAAAAAAAATAAAAACTTTTCGAGTTATTCGGAATTTAATTTTACCATCCCTCGTAACTTTTTTTCCAGCTTCTTTTCGTTGAAGTATGTTATATAGATAAATTTAAAGGGCGTCGAGAAAATTACTTTACGAAGTTTCATTGAAATCAGTTCATTCGTTTAGGAGCTACAGTCTATAGCAACGCAGGTTTTTCTGCCGCCATTTTGAAAATTAAAGGCGGAGAGTAATGTCGATGAAGGAGGATCATCCTCGGGTGACCTCTCATTTTATATCAAAATTTGGAAAAATCGGTCCAGTAGTTTCGGAGAAAATGCGCGGACGGTGGACGGCGTACGGCGGACGGACAACAAATTTTTTATTCGTTTTTCGAATTCTACGCGTCTTGAAACATGAAACCTCAAATTTTGAGAGGGGGTTATGTTTTTGAATTTTTTGGTCGATCACAATGTTTCATTATTGAAAATAATAAACCAAAATGTTCAATACCATTTGTGTACTTTTTGAGTTATTCGCAAATAAAATTCTGAATCCCATTTACCTTCTTTTTAAACATATTTTCGCGGATGTATTATATGCATAAATTAAAAGGCCTTGAAGGTGAAAATATTTTTTCAAATTTTCTTAAAATCGCTTCAGCCGTTTTAGAGCTACAGTCTTTAGCAACATACGTCTTTCCGGCGGCATTTTGAAAGACCGGGTTTCAATGAAATAAAACAATAATAAAACATTCCTGAACTCGAAATTTCCAAACAATCAGTGAAAAAAATTCGGAGATTAGCACTAAACTTTAAAATTTTTATTTATATAAATTATGTTCCCAAAATTTAAATTTAACTCTAAAGCTAATCAATACAAATGAAAAAAAAAAATCAGAAGAAACAGAAGAAAAATGTAATAAAGCTGCACTGTTTGTCTTTGCCTGTTTATAATATGATATCGGACTGAAGGAAATCATTAAATTAATTCAGAGATATTTCAAAAAATATTACCCAAGTTACGGTTAGTTTGGGAAGTTTAACCTAATTATTATTTCCGAAAATATTTTGGGATTAATGGGGTTTAAAATTCTAGTACATTACCGATTCTTAATGTTCGTTTTGTATATTCTAGAAAATTTTATCATCCACAGCTGTATTTAATCAATAACAACTACTTCATTATTTTTTTATTTAAAATTATTGCCGATTATTTCATGTTTTTTTCAGTTGAAATTTGTAATACTACACTTGCTATTTAATTAATAAAAAAAAATTAGATATAGTATTTGATGGGTCAAGTGGATAATTATTGATAAGGGCAGAGGCATAAAGTGATTTGACCCTTCAATTATCAGTTATTTGTTAAATTAATCTTATTTAACTTGCACGATATTACATCATTACTCTTATGTTTACATGTTCATCATTTAATACATCAAATAATCCAGTTTTAATCCTGGGAATTTAATTGTGTTTTCTTAATCACAATACCATCACATGCATTTTCATTTCATCGGCTAACTAGGATCAAATGTAAACCCTTTCAGAATTGGCTTTATCTAGTAAAAAAGTACATTTTCGCAATATGTACTGAAACTAAACCAAATATTTCTTATAAGGTCTAACATGCTTTTACTCTATTAATTTCTACCCTAACCTGCTTTGAGTAATATGTTTGTCATTGCTGGTGATTCTATATAGGTGCATAACACCTTATTGCTTCAAGTTAACAATTTTACAATAAATTGATCATAATCATGTCATCTTCAGTTGTCGTCACCATATACTATTCCTCTTCTTTAGAAAATCTTTGTAATAGAGTACTTTTGCTCAGTGACTAGCTAAGATGGAGTCCGGTTTCCCTCAGCAGTTTAGTCTTTGGTGTTTAACATTCTCCGGAACACTACTCCCAGACCATTGAGCATCGATGTCCATTCTATACCTAAGAAGCTTGGCTAGAAATCTCTAGGGGGCATGAAATAAGGAAATACTTCCTTGGACTTGTCACCACCTGTTTTACTCTTCCGTTTTATCCTCCCGAATATTTTTTTTTCTATTTGCTAAGATTCTCATCAATTCTTAACTTGGATTTTTCCGGCAGACCTGTTGATTCTTTCCGTCACATGTATATTTCAATTTTCGAGGAAATCGAGATCTTTCCGTAAGTACCTGCTTGCACCAAGCATACTGTCTAGTTAAATTTAAGGTATACTATGTAAGTATAGTCGGACACCACCTCATGAAAAATAGGGTGAGGCTGTTGCTACGACAATGCTTAATTACTTATTAAATGTCTTTGGCCACCATGGTCTTTATTATTACGTTTATTACTATAATTTAATATAATTATTAAATCATTTAAAACACCAGTAATTATTTTATTTAATTGAAGAGAAACTGTTTGTATGTGACGTAGCTCATAACATTGAACATTGAGTCACCAACATTCGTGTAAAATAAGAACTTGATCTGAATATTGTGGTGGGCGGGATGAAATTTTTTTTTCTTCTGATTTTCGGCTAATCCGTTTGGTTAATCATAAAAATGTATACGACAACTTTTGTCAGGCTCGGAAAGTTGAATCGATTGATACTTTGAACGGGAAGATCGGACAAAGTTGAAGTGTGTTTTACTCGTGTTTGAAGCGACAACGGGTTACAGATGTTCGGGATTTCGGATTTTTTTCCGTTGGGTTGTGATAATTTTTTCTATCGTTTTAATAATGCAACTTTTAAATATGGCTCGCGGTAGAGTAGATTGTGATGAGAATCGAAATACGTAACAGCCAAACCGGGTTCTCTAGACAAATTAAAATTATCTCTAAAGGGATCATATTAAAGGAATCTCTAGACAAATAGCCGAATAACAAAGTTTTTATTATGACTATTGCGAAATCTTAACTTCCATAAGCCCCATAAAAAAATTTTAAACAACTCCCCTCCCCCACCCAATTTTATGGAATTAAATAAGGATCCTTCCTTTCATAATAAAAAATCCATTGTATAAATAAATATAAATTTTTCAAAGTATTATTTACTGAGGCTAAGAAAAAAAAGAAAAAAAAAGTTTTTTTGTAATTGATAAAAAAATGTATTTTTTTATTGCTATAATTTAATTTTTTTATATTAGAGTTGATCAGTTGAACAGTACAACATTTAAATGTGGCTCCCTGTCCAGTAAGTTGGGTGAGAATCGAAGTAACTGCCTAACCTGAATCTCTAGACAAATTACTCAAGAATTCATAACTTTGGTTCTACTCGAGATTTTATTTTCATTTAAAGTTTATGTTTTAAGTCAAGCAAACCTTAATATAATGTCAAAATTTCAAAAGTCTACCGTTAGCCATCGCTGAGCTTACCTAGACAAAATTTCGTCCGAAAATGCGGACTTACAGAAAAAAACATTTTTAAAAGTGGATTTGGTGTCTGTAATGTATGGAACGGGTTGATTCTATTCAATGTACAGATAAAACATTTATTTTATTGATATAGATTAATCAATAGCAGTGTAGTTCTATGATATTTTCTTATTGCGTTGATTTTAAGGGATTGAAATTATATTATGAAGTACCCAAAGTTAATTATACGAAAATAATTATCATGTAATATCAAATATGGTAAAGAGATTATCTATAGATCGGCAGATTATTTTGCTTAACAAAACAAAATTTATTATTTTGCTTAAAAGACATTCAATATGTATTAGAAACTCTGAATGGTTACTAATTCCATTTAAAAAAGTGTTTATTTCATAAATTTCAATTTCATACTATAAAACAAAGTATATAATTTGGACCAGAAATTGACATATTCTTTAGCAAATTATTACTGAATCGGAATAATTTTAATATTATGCTGGACATAAAACCGACCCTATAAGAAGAGTAGCGAAATCTTCCTGAAGTTCAGAACACAGCCGTGGAACTAAATAGAGAAAATAGAACGGGGCAGGAAATAGCGCTTCGTGCTTCGAGGAAGGTTAAGTGCTGGAGAAGTGACCTCCGCTGGGAAGGTTTTTATCAGAGAAAAAGGGAGGATTTAAAAAAAATAATAATGGATGGGTCATGAAAAAAAAAATTCTTTGGTTTTAAAATGTAAACACCCAGGATGGATTTTTACAGTAATATATAAAAAAATATAGAAAACGGCTTAACGGACTTTGTGAAATTGTCGTACCTTTTTCTTTTTTTAATACTGAATTTTTCAAAGTTACATAAGCTTATTATATTTATCATATTAAAACAAAATGACGAATTTTCTGTAATTAGCTATTATTTAATGTAATAGGTTGAGTATGGAGTACCTCAAATTAGCTACATTTAATTTGCTGTTCATGAATTTTTGGCGATTTGGTCAGCTTAGCGTTTTAATTATGCCTCTGTTGTATGTGGTATAGTCCATGATCAGGGGATCCAAATTTTTTTTACTGCTCTAGGGAAAGTAAAGTTTTTTTTAAACCTAGAATAATGAGTTTATAAGAATAATGTAGGATATTTATAGTTCCAGTGTATCTAAAATGAAGGTTATATATGTATTATAAGGGAGAAGAAAGACGTAATATTTACGTACTCATGAAAACAATTAAAGCAATCAGCATTTTTCTTTATTGTAAACGTAAATGTTAGCACTATAAACATTAAGTTTGTCACTTATAAGTACCTATCAAATCCTATTCCAGAGAAAAACACAATTGTATAACCACCTAACACGAAAAATCATTATATTTAATTTTTTTATTTTTATGAATATAAATTGTATTTAAGCAATTGTGTTTATTACATCACATTCAGATCATGGGAAAACAAGAAATAAAAGCTTTGCAACAGTTAATTGTAGTCATTTTTGCTGAAAACTTGGGTACGTTTAGGTGGCAGGATGGAAAATCACATAATTTTATTGTACAACCTGTGGTGAATCTTAAATTTTTGCCTGATAAACCTCTGCTTAATCAATATTGACTTAAAGCTTATTAAATGAAAACGTTTTTCGTAAACTGAGGTATCTGCAGTATAGTCGAATGATGATAAAAAAAAAATCGTGAATAACTTATGATTTTTTAAAACACAGAAGCTTGGTTTAGCCACTCAAAAGTCCCTAGTGTTGCCCAAAATTGCACTTTGCAAGACAAGACCATGATCACCTAACTGTTGCAAGACCAAGACCAAGGCTGGTAAAAAAAAATTGTTTTGTGAATAAGGCAAAATAGTTTATAATAATTGACAATTTTAATTACTATATGTAAAGAATTGATATGACCAATATACTTTTGCATTCAGCTCTTCCAATTTTTCATTCAGGCTCATTTAGGTTTCCGCTATCTAAAAAATTACAGTATTATTTCTATATAATCAACTCAATAAGTCACTGCAAGACTGTTATGAAATTCTTGCGCAAGACCAAGACTAATACCAAAAGTCCCCTTTAAATGGTTTTAACAATGGCAAATTCTATTTTGATTTAAAGTAATTTTTTTCTAGTTTACAATGACGCAATTGTCAATTACTAAAAATATATATTTCTTCTCTATTAAAAAAAAAAAGTGGCACTTAAAAAAACCCACAAAACTTGGAGTACCTACTTTTCTGCTGAAAATTAGCCTATTGTTTTTTTTAGCTCTTAACATCTGCAATCACTCCTATTAAAGTTCGTTCTACTTATTGGACACCCTCTATACAATTATTAAAAATGATACTTAATTAAATCAAAAATTAAACTTAATGATAAGCACTATAAAAAAAAGACATAACATTTTTTCTTTTCTTCTTGTCCCTACCTTCCTTTTAAACTATACGGGATTTTCACGAGCCGGAGGGTGAGGGCGGGGAATTTAAAAACCCATCCGGCACCGGGACGCGTACTCGTACTTCTTTTTTAATTTCATAACCTGCTAGGCGCTGGGATCTCCTAGAGTCCTGCCTTTCCTTCCACGAGTGGGAAGACAGGCTTGGCTCGGAGTTCTTCTGAGTGAATGGATTCTGTAAATATTGTATAGTATGCATGTGTTTTTGTTAGTTCTTTTGTTTATCTACATTTATTTTTAGTATAATTAGTTTCTGTATTAGTTATTGTAAATAGAGTGTGAGTGTGCTCTCTGAACACTATTATAAATGCCCTTGATTGTGACCGAACGTAATATTTCTGAATAAACAAATAAATAACAAATCCATAAGTTCGGTTATTTGGTTGCCCGGCTACTCGCAGTGCTGTGCACACGCGTTAGCCCATCCAGCAACTCGGCCTCCTAAAAAACATTTTCAGGTTTCCCTCCTTAGTTAATTATTTACTTAGAAGTAACCACTTTATAGAGGCTAGGGGATACCACGACAAAGATACACCTATACAAACAACAATAAGGTGAGGGATCTCCAAATGAAGCTTGTTCCTCCAACTGTGGTGAGAAAAACAGCACTCCAGGAGATCTCTGCCCTAATCTATCAACAATATTTATTAAATATTTAGGTATCTATCGTACGTTTATTCCGAAAATTAAATTAGTGAATAATTTGATAAATTTACAATCGTACAATCCATAATCAACGAATCGTACAATCCATAATCAACCGATGATATAATAAATAGGGCTTTTGTTATTTTAATAGTATTTATGATTTGTTAGCTGCAATCTTTTAGATTTAGCTCAGTTAAAAATGCAATTCAAAAATTTTATAATAGCCCAACATGGCAAGAAAATAATTTCTATTCAAAGTTGATCAAAGTTCAAAGATTAAATGAAAGTTGTGTGTTGGGCGCACCAGATTTTTTTCAGCTAGATTTAATTTCAGGACCACAGTGCGGCGCCGCTAGATTCGAGGCCATTACTGCCCTACTGTCGAAAGAGTTGAGGAGAAAACCATGGTACTGACCACACTCTTGCACTCCTTACTCTGTCCCAAGAATATATTTATAAATATTTAAACATAGAAACAACTATTCACTGATATTAATGGTGTAGGGTTTGGGTTTACAAAAATGTATAAAATGAACTAGACAATGCTACTTTAACTTAAATTTAATGAAATAACTCTTAGATTGAGCATTTACTTTGACAAGAAATCATATATTACATATCAGGCAAACAACCCATAATAAGGGCACTTTTCCATATTTTTAAATAGTAAATTTTTTTTTTCTTTTACCATTTTATTATGGAATATGCTAGAGAGCCCTAAAGGTATTCTGAAGGGCCCTCTATAAGTCGGGGCGCCCAGAGCGACCAGGCCCGAGGCTTCATCGCAGGGCGCACCCACCAGCCAGTCCGCCCCATGCTACCGTCCCGGTCGGTTACAGCCGAGCACAGCAGTCGGCTGCCTCAACAGGTACGTCGCTGTATATACATATATATACACTTTATACATAGCTATACCTTTAAACGGCTCTAAGCACTTGCATCGTTGCAATGTGTTATAAAATGATTATTCTATATAAAAAAAAATTTAAACAAATATTTTATGAAAAAAAAATTAAGTCAGGTATGAAAAGGAAAATGTGTTAACATATTTTTATTACCCCGTTTTGACCAAACTTGAAATATTATATGAGTATTGTCAAATATTGAATTTAATATTTTGAAAAAGTGTGAATGTCTGAATGTGTGAGTCTCTCTGAACACTATAATAAATGTCCTTGATTGTGACAGAATATAATATTTATAAATAAAAAAATAAATTATATTAACTTTAATTTTAAGAAAAATATGGTTAATTGTGTACAAAATTCTTTAAGAAAAAATGAAAAATACATACTTTCAAATCAACAACTCAGTTATACTGTTTTGGTTCAGTATATACAATTAAAGGAATCTACCAACCACGTCAGAAAATATTTGTGAACATACTTAGTAAGCAAATAAAAGCAAATGTAAGGGTGAATTTTTGTTTTTGTTTTATGTAGTTTTATGCATGAATGTTTAAGATACTTAATTCATATTTTCGTTTGGGTTATTTTCAAAAACAAAAAGAATATTGCGAAAAAAAGGATGTTATCTATTTAAACTACTTACTATATAAATAACGATATATATGTATTATTATTACAGAAAAATTATTACTACAGGGCTCACTCACTTGAGTTCTGAGACTGTTTCAACTATTATCTTCTCCAATACTGGTCTTATTAAAATTTGATTGATATTTTTTAAAATCTCAATTTTACTTTAAAGTTTTGCTTTAAAGAGAACGTAATCATGTTTCAAATAAGCATCTGGAATGTTCAGAGATTTTTTTTTTTTATTATTTCTTAATGATATTCACAACTGTATTTCTGTGTGAGATAATTATTTAGGCTTGCCAGTTCTGGTCGTTTTATTTTCTTAGGTATTGTCTATGTAACGCTTTAGTCTGACTAGAGTCTGAGGTACCGTACATAGTTATAATTTTTTTAAAATTATTTATTCAAGATATTTACAACTGTATTACAATATAAATACATCTAGTAAATTTGAACATATATATATAATGACATGAAAACACTTGCTGAGTAACTACCCAATGGTAGTACTCTAAGGATATGTCTACATTAGGAGATCACGGGGCCATCTTTTTTTCAGACGCCTCGGAGGGTTATCAGGAATTGAAGAGGAAGCAAGGTTAGAAACGAGAGGGTTGCGATGATTCTGAAGTTTATTATGGAAGGATAGGTATCTGGATTGGGCCAGATCTGAAGCAAAAGAAACATCAAGGTCATTATGGATGGTTTTATTTGTAATAAAGTAGGGAGCACTGAGGATTTTACGTAGGATTTTGGAATGTAAGGATTGGATACGAGAGGAATTCGATGGTTTAGTGGAGCCCCATAGCTCAACTCCATAAGTCCAAATAGGCCTTATTATAGTCATGTATATGAGTCTTTTGTAATTCATTAGAAGTTTAGAGCGTTTGTCTAGTAAGTGCTGAAGTAATCGGAAACGTCGAGTGGCTTCTTATCGTTTCAGTCTAGTATGAGGATTCCAAGTAAGTCGTTTGTCCAGGTATCAGATTTGCTCAACAGGGATAAGTGGAGTATTGTTAAAGGAAACTGTAGGACAGGAAGTCATTGTTTGTTGACGAAGCGAGAAATTTAAAATACGAATGCTTTAAGAAAATAAAAAAACGTGAAGAATCATGGAGTATCCGCAAAGAAGACTACAGACCAATTTAATTTAAAATGCTAGACCATTTTACTACAGTGTATGAAAAACTGATTTTTCTTCTATTTCCCATAGGTCTCTGGATTTGATACAGAGACATCGGTGTCTTACAAAACCTAATAAAACAATGAGATTTTAGTCTCGATCATAAGGTAGTTCGTCCAAGAGAGCCTTATGACAAAAAAGCTTGGGTGTTAGTTCCCATAGATCACTCAGAATCAAACTGTTGGGTCCTCTGATCCTGGATCAGGTTGCATACAGCAGGCATTCTAAAACAATAGGTCGTCCAAGTTGTCGAAGAAACTACCAATTCTTAGATAAAAATTAAACGTAGCTGATCTTAGGGGGCTGTGAAACGTAAAGGTCAATTGAAAACCGCACATTTGACCCTAATACAGACGTAACAAATACAAAGGATACAGTCAATTAAAAAAATATTAAGTTCGTACTTAGATATTTATTATATATATATATATATATATATATATATATATATATATATATATATATATTAGAATAATTAAAATTAGTTATATTATAGATGAATGTATTAGAATAACAGGTAAATGTATGGATAATATATATTAATTTTTACATATAATTCTTCGTTTAAAATAAAAACAAATTTCTTATTTCTTATTAGGTTATCTGATTCGTTAGATGTCAAATTTTAAATAATTAATGGTATATATTTTTTTCTTCTCTTAATCTACACCTTGGTACATACGTTTTTACAATACCATCATAAGCGGATCAACAGGGGGGAGGGGCTTTCGAGTTAAAGAACCCCTCCAAATAATAAAAGGTAGCTATATTTTATGAAAAAAATATCTATAAAATTATTATTGTTCGTCTAATTACATTTAATAGGACTTCAAGAATCGCGTAAAACCGATTTCATATAGGTAGTTAGTTCCTTTATTTTTAAAGGAAGGAGATGGTTGTGTTCAGCTAGGAGTTTAGAACTGAAGTTCTAAGTGAAACTCCTAGCTGAACACACCTCTCTGATGAAGACCTGCAAAGTCGGGTCGAAATGTTGGCTTTTAATAAAATAGTTTACCACTATTTAGCGTATTCATGACCGCCACCCCGGACCAGCTCCTTCCTTTATAATGCAAAGGTCAATATATATATATATATATATATATATATATATATATATATATATATATATATATATATATATATATATAATCACATTTTTGATAAATGATTTTTGATAATTATTAAACTTGAAACTGCCGATTTGGGATTTCAAAATCGTTGAGTAGAAAACACTACTCGGAATATTTGTACATGTTTTCTATTATATGTTTTATTCAGATTTATTTGTCACTAGATTTATTAAAAATATTGTTAACCTCAAGTTCCTTAATACTTCCTCTCAAATATTTTTTAATATATTAATATATTTAAAGCCTTTCATTGAAAAGTGATTACTCAGTATACAAATAATTAAAATTAATCAGTAATGAAGAAACAATAGGCCCTAGAAGAGAGGAAAAGTTCGGCTCTACCGTTTCGCTTTGGATTTCACTGGTCCTACGAAAGTCGGAACGAATATTGTAAGGAATCTAAATAGAGGTTATATTATAATATTTTTATTATTATTTACTTTATCAGTAAATAATTTATTTAGAATATTGTTAACTACAAGTTTCTTAATACTTAAATCCAAAGCTTTTTTAATATATGAAAGCATTTCATTGAAATGTAATTACTCAGCACACATCTGGTTAAAATTAACCAGTATAATTATGATGATTAAACTTACATATAATATTACATGATATTGGTTTAATTATACATAAGTTTAATCATCATAATTATACTGGTTAATTTTAACCAGATGTGTGCTGAGTAATCATATTTCAATGAACTGCTTTCATATATTAAAAAAATTTTCGATTTAATTATTAAGAAACATGTAGTTAGCAATATTCTAAATAAATTATTTACCGATAAAGTAAATAATAATAAAAATATTATAATATAACCTCTATTTAGATTCCTTACAATATTCGTTTCGACTTTAGTAGGACCAGTGAAATCCAAAGGGAAACGGCAGAGCCGAAGTTTTCCCCTCTTCTAGGTCCTACTTATTGTTTCTTCATTAAAGTAAAAAGAGAAATGATCCCAGTTTATTGAGCAAGAGCAACCCCACTGTTTCTGCCATTCCTTCAGCTTCTTTTCGAATTAGAGACAGAAACTTTTCCTATTAAGGCAATTTCCAAGTGAGAAGCATTATGAAAATACCTCACTTTCTCAGTATGACATATTCTTTACAATGTTCACTGAGCCATCAACTTTTTTTTTCGTGTTTTCAATTTCCTTTTAAGCAATTTGATGATTATTAAGAAAAATATCCTACATTATATTCAAGACATTAATGATTATAATTTAACTTTGTAAAACCATTAATGGCATCTTTATATTAAATAAATTATTTATCTCATCTATTGAGAAAACCATGATGAGCTGAAATAATCAGATTTTATTATTATTTTTTTCACGCGCTAGGATCTAGGAAAATATATATTAAAAAATCTGGTGTGTACAGACGACACGACTTACCTACCTATTTCAGAAAAGTTTTTACATCTTTACATATGCCCACCAAGAAACAAAAAGAAATTGAATTAGATTTATTTCCCTGAAAATTGACAACTAAACCATAAACTAAAACAAACAAAAATTAACTAGAACAATGTAAACCGGCTTAAGGTAGATCAGTGTAAAACTTTCAATACCCTCTAACATTGCTGATCAAAAACTTTTTGCCATAGTCTAATTTTGTCAAACATTTATTTCTGTTAAAAGTAGAGTGAAGTTTTTGTGATGCGGGCAACAGATTTTCTTACTTTCAATAAGTTTTCTTTTTTCTCTTATTTATCCCTTCTGATACCAGGGTATGTACCTGTAATCTTACATTACAAATTGAATAGCTGTAACTTCGTTAATAGTTGTCCGCAATGAACGATTTTTATATAATTTTGTAGGAAATTTCATTACCTTTCAAAAAACAGGCTAATTGGTGTCACAGTAGTCAAAACCCTACAAAATAAAAAAAGAAGCAAGAAAATCGGTTCGGCAGTTCTTTACAAAATCTTGGCACAAACAGACAGACAGACAGACCAATGGCTAGAAAAGTGTTTTTCGGACTCGGGGGCTCTGAAACGTATTGATCTTTCAAAAACCGCATATCGGAAATTTGACCTGATCGCAATACTTTCCTTACCTAATATAGGTAGGAAAGTAATAAATTAAAATATGTGTACAAAATAGAATACGCTGTATCATCGCTAATACTAGTTCCGATGATTTGTTTTCATTTTGTTGGTAATTTAATTACCTTTCAAAAGTTTTATTGTAAATTTTACCATAGAATATATACTTGGCGAATTAGGTCCCAAAACATTTTCTTTTCTTTATAGATTTTTTTTTTGATTTTTTTTGGAAATTGAGTCCATATTCAAAAATTGAAAGGACAAATATTAGAACATTATAGGAATGTTTCATCAAAATCGTTAGGGCCATTTTCGCTCTATAGTCTATAGAAAAACATGTTTTTAATTTGTTGCACATGGAACACCAAATTTCTGTCACAGGCATCAGTAGTCAAAACCGTACAAAATAAAACTTCGTTAAATAGTAACATTGTTAATAGTTGTCCGCAATGAAAGATTTTTATATAGTTTTGTAGGAAATTTCATTACCTTTCAAAAAACGGAATAAATGCTGTCACAGTAGTCAAAATCCTACAAAATAAAAAAAGAAGCAACAAAATCGGTTCGGTAGTTCTTGATAAAATTTTGGCAATAGTTCGATTCCGATGATTTATTTTTCTTTTTGTTCGTAATTTAATTACCTTTCAAAAATTTTATTGTAAATTTTACAATAAGCATCAGTAGGCATCAGTAGTCAAAATTCTAAAAAATAAAAAAAGAAGCAACAAAATCGGTTCAGTAGTTCCTGAGAAAAAAAAAAAAAAAAAACTAGTGGGTGCAACACACATCTTTCACTTGCCGCTCTACTTTATTATTTTATATACTAATAAATTATTTTCTAACTATGTTGGACTATTATAAAATCGTTAAGTGTAGTTTAAACGGAGCTAAAGCTTAAAGCCTGCAGATAACAAATCATTAAGAACATTAAAATAAGAAATATTCTATTTATTAAATCGACGGTAGGCAATAAAAATCTAGTTACTCCTTCTGCTTTTATAACCTACACAACTTCAGTGTCTGAGCCTTTAAGTTGAAAGAATGACTAACTCCAATTTAAACATTTTTAAGTAATGTCATTTTAGTGATATTTCTTGTTGAAAAAGTTATATCTAAATTGACAAGTAAGTAAGTTGATTCCAGAATAGGTGATTGCAGTGTTGACATTTAGGACTGTGAATAAAGATATATATTTTGTCCCTAGAAACATCACTGAAATTAATAAATAAATAAAGAATGTTGGAATTGGAGTTAGTCATTTTAAAGTATATCCGAACATTTAACCTATAAATGATTATCGATCGAAGGACTTTAAGTTATTAAACTGTTATTTTCCATTGTAAAGTTAACTAAAATGAAATTACGAGATTTTCATTGCCTACCATCATAGGTAAAAAGTTGTCACGTAGTTGTAAGTGGATAATGTTGGACAAATTCATGAAATTATTCACTGATTTAATTTTCTAAAAGGTTACATGATGATTTTTTGGAATAAACGGCTAATAGATACCTAATTATTTAAAAATAATATCATATCTAGAGTTATTAAACTACAATAAATGTATGTAAGGTTATAAGCATATCCATGCAATATTTTTATATTTCACTTCTTCTTTCACACAAGTTCAATGAAATAGTATTTTAAACAATAGTATTGGCTTGATTCAGTGGATTTAAAATTTTTTTTTCAAACTTATAAAAAAATTGAAAAGTTTACATTTAGTAAGAAATTTAATTTAATTTCCTAGGAAACACGTGATTTACGTTAAATAATGTTAGTTTTCTGAAATTATCATTTATATTATTTTTTTCACTCTAACTTTATTTATTTGATATTATTTTTTTTTTCTAAAATTCTCCTCTTTTCAACGATAAGCATTTTTCTTTTTTTCTCAAATTTCCAATTATCATATTCTTTCAAAATTCATATTTAGCCATTTTTTTTTTTTAGTTACCGTCAATAAAAGAGAGTTATTTTTTTAAAATAAACCATATTAAAAGTACTTCAGAGGGAGACGTATATGAACATTGGGCATTTAAGCCCAGTAAAGTGACATCAAGGGGGATACGACCTAAATGATATTAAAGACCACTTAATTATGCAATGATACATCGAGTAAAAATCCATACATATAATACACCGTTTTTGAGAAAATTGTAAAAATGTGTTTCACCGTTGATGTAAAGTGGGACTTTCCATTAACCGATGTTAAAGAAAAAGTTTCTGTCACATCTAAGGCATATACTTATCTTGAATACGTAATATAAGTTTTCTACGACTTTTCGTTTTTGAGCTAGACAGTTCACATACACACACTCAGACACAAGGACCATTTTGCGTTAGTTTTGACTTAGTTATTTGGATTAGGACCATTTTGAAAACTCAGATTCCAAAATCTTTATGGTCGCAATACTTTTCCTTACTATATATTATATATATAGGTAAGTGAAAGTAAAAAAAAGAAAGAAGCAATTATTTATTTTTGTTTTTACTAGACTTTTTATATGTATGTTTTATTATTTTAAAACATATTGAAACGTTTTATGTTCGACTTGTATTACCTTAAACTATAGATAAGCACCTTATCAATGCCCTTGCCATTGCCAATAATTGTAATTTTATGTGTCTGTGGTTTCACTTCTATTAAATTTTAATTTTGTTCAGTATGTCTGTATAATGGGTTCCTAAATGTTATGGGTTCCTAAAAACTTATTTCTTAATATGAAATTTTATTTTTCTAGTTTTTGTCGGAGTTTGATCTTTAGGGATTTTGTAGCACCTCGTAAAATGCCGCCTGGGAGTACTGTTCTCCTTGCTCCTCTCCTTATATATATATCGTTTCCTATCTGCAAAATTTTGAGGTTTATTTTGAGTGAGTATTTCCCACCTGTATGTACATTTTAATTTGGCAACCTCTAATTTTGGATATAGAGGTTTGCCTTTTGATGACATCGAACAATCCTTTGTCGTCAATTATTTGGCCTAATATGGAAATTGGAGGCCTAGGGGAGGTTGGTCGGGAATTAATAAGGCAGGCCGATGTAATCCGTTGTGCACACACCGGCGGGCCTTCGCGGTGCTGGGTGGCCGCCTTGGCATGTTTTATACATCGCCTCGAGCTACCTTCTTGTCTGCGTCCAAATATCCCTTGTTTCCGATTGGTTAGGCTGAATTTTATATTTTAAAAATATTTATTGAAAAATGTAAAAAAATATTTTCAGTATTCTCCGTTCTTTGTTGGTTTTATCCACGTTTAAGTCCGTAATAATATGTACTGGTTATTTGCTTAAGCATATCGATAGAATGTTAGGGAAATTTATTTCCACAAATATTTATACTTGGCATAGTAGGGTTCCTTCCAGTATACACTATAGTTCATGGCAAGTAGATTGCGTTCCAAGTATCGGGGCATTTCAGCAACCAAAATCATTGTGTTTTGATTGAGGGTGTGAAAGGTACTTATGGGATTATATCTATCTTTTAGAACATTGATATTTTTTTGCAGTTGTTTGTAATAAGAGTTATTTAGAATAGAATAGAAAATAATTTTATTCTTGTACGAAGTACCTTCAGAATAACAACAAATTACAAAATTAAAATGTTATATCTGGCCAAATAAAAACAAACATAAAAAGTAAAGATAAAGTAAAGAAAATATTATTTATACATAGAATAGAATAGAAAATAATTTTATTCTGGGACGAAGTCCCTTCAGAATAACAAAGAATTACAAAATTAAAATGTTATATCTGGCTAAATAAAAACAAACATAAAAAGTAAAGATAAAGTAAAGAAAATATTATTTATACATAGAATAGAATTGAAAATAATTTTATTCTGGGACGAAGTCCCTTACGAATAACAAAGAATTACAAAATTAAAATGTTATATCTGGCTAAATAAAAACAAACATAAAAAGTAAAGATAAAGTAAAGAAAATATTATTTATACATAGAATAGAATAGAAAATAATTTTATTCTGGGACGAAGTACCTTCAGAATAACAAAGAATTACAAAATTAAAATGTTATATCTGGCTAAATAAAAACAAACATAAAAAGTAAAGATAAAGTAAAGAAAATATTATTTATACATAGAATAGAATAGAAAATAATTTTATTCTGGGACGAAGTACCTTCAGAATAACAAAGAATTACAAAATTAAAATGTTATATCTGGCTAAATAAAAACAAACATAAAAAGTAAAGATAAAGTAAAGAAAATATTATTTATACATAGAATAGAATTGAAAATAATTTTATTCTGGGACGAAGTTCCTTCAGAATAACAAAGAATTACAAAATTAAAATGTTATATCTGGCTAAATAAAAACAAAGATAAAAAGTAAAGATAAAGTAAAGAAAATATTATTTATACATAGAATAGAATTGAAAATAATTTTATTCTGGGACGAAGTTCCTTCAGAATAACAAAGAATTACAAAATTAAAATGTTATATCTGGCTAAATAAAAACAAAGATAAAAAGTAAAGATAAAGTAAAGAAAATATTATTTATACATAGAATAGAATTGAAAATAATTTTATTCTGGGACGAAGTCCCTTCAGAATAACAAAGAATTACAAAATTAAAATGTTATATCTGGCCAAATAAAAACAAACATAAAAAGTAAAGGTAAAGCTAAACCAGTAAAGAAAATATTAGTTTTACATACTATATACAAAATAAAAAAACAAAAAATCTATATACAAAACTCTTGAAACCTTGCCAAGACACATAAAACTACGTACAATTGTAAAATATAAATATAGACTTTTAGAAAAAAAAAAAAAAAAAGTCGAATCTGCTAATAAGCATTTCAGTTATGAGCTATATGTAATTTTACATAAAAGGTTAGCGGGTATCTGACTTTTTGGGACAGGGATTGGAATAGTAGGGTTTTGAATGTAGATAGGGATGAAGAATGCCGAATTTCGATAGGAAGAGAATTCCAAAAATTAACAGAGCGAGCAATAAAGGAGTTTTGGAACGAGGCAGATCTGTGAGAAGGAATTTAAAGGTCGGAAGGCCGAGATCTTGTGGAAAGGGAGTGGACTGAGGACTAGAATTGGAGAAGGTTGTAGGCGTAAGAAGGACGATGATTGTTGATGATATGATAGAGGAACGTACCTAGAAAATATAGTCTTCGAATGGAGGGAAAGAGCCATTTTAACTCAGTGTAGTGGTGAGATTTAGAACGATATTCCTTCTTATTCTGATACTCGTGTGCAAGAAAGAAGGCCGAGAGGAAGACCCCGAATCTCCCGAAAAGAAGCTCTACAAAAAGGAACCTCACACTGCTTAACCGTAAAGAAGAATTAGATTGTGAATAGGAATTTTTGGAGGAAATCATTTTGTTGTTTCAATTGAAGAGAACTTCATTCAAGGAACAAAGGAAAGCTAAACTACAATATTTATTATTTTACTTTTATGTAATTTTTTTTAAGGAGAAGAAAGCAATACGAATTTTGAGGAAAGTGCATGTTCCATCGCCATTGAGAGGATAGAACTCCTTAGAAATTTGGAAAAATGGTAAATATAGAACAACCGATGTTTTGATTATTTTAACAACTGAACTAAATAAAAATCAATTAATAATTTAATGTTGATTTAACAGATACAAATTAATTGAAAGACCTATAAATCTAAAAAAAAAAAATTGACCTAAGCATCGCATTACAGATTAGGAAGTAGCGCCAGAATTTGGCTCTTTCTTGACAATCCTTAAAAAAACCCTTCTACTTAGAGGTCCACTCTAGGAAAATAAATGCTCTAGGACCGTTGTTTTATGCATGCCAAAGTGGTAGTCGTGGTTTACTTCGTCGGATCACCTTGAAGTAAATATAACTAACTCATGTGAAAATTGAACCCACACCGAAAACTATGGAACCTTTGCCTTGAAGTTCTTGGTGATTATGGCCTCCATGGCTTAATGGAAGTACTTTAAATTGATCAAGAAAACATTTATTTTTAAACAATTTTTTATCGCTTTTTTTCTAACATAGTTAAAGATGCCTATTTATTTATATATTTACTCTCTTTATGAATGACATATAAAATAAGCTCTTTATGAAAAATATTGAATGGAACTAAAGTTGTTATTTTTATTGATGCAATAATTAAGCAAGCTAATCTGGACGACGATTAAACAGTTTAGTTGAGCCATTAACCAGCTACTATTGTAGCCAGTTGATTAGGTCTGGCTAGCGGGCACAGGATCTCTAATATTCTGTTCCAATCAATTTATTGCCAATTCAAGCTCATTATTTAATAGACTGATTTTGTTGTATATTGAGCAGGATACGTTACCTTTAGAATAGGCCATAGAAGTAATATTTTCAAGCAGATTTTTTAATCAGTAACAGAATATTGTGTATATACATATACATTACACACACGCCTAACAGATTTTACGACAGCATATAACAAAAATTCATGGCTGGTGCAAACTAAGTGGCTTGAGCAAGACAAATCACAACATATTACTTTTACCGTTCAACATGAAACTTACTCTCCTATTTACCTGAACAAAGTCCTCTGTCCGATAAAGTGTTGTATCTTGGACTGATATTTCAGAAAAAAAGACAGGTCTCATCCAACAAAATAAAAATAAAAACACTAAGCCTAAGATTATGGCTATTATACTCACTCCTTCCAAAAACGTTCGAAATTGAACACACACTTACCTACTTACTTTAACCATTTTGGATCTACGCTTAACATATATAATAAGAGACAACCGTAAAAGTCCACATAAGCGAGCTAGAAACTTTTTAGTCGAAAAGTTTCAGGATTATATCCACAGTTCCCTGGTACCTCAGCAACATTACTTTACATAAAAACTTTCACATGCTCCGGCTTGGTCGGAATTTTAGAATTATTTTCAAAGGTGCATTATATGCTATATTATAAGCATGTAATGCCCAGGCTCTGATAGTGTATCTACGCCTTTCATAAATTATGGCTCTATAATACGGCAGTATGAACCTATAATTTGCTTATGAATTTACTAAAAATACCAACCATGATAAAAAAGGTTAGTACCAACTATGCTAACCACAGCTGCATAACATTAGGACTATTTGGGCGATGTTCTTTACACAGACACACACAATCTCAAAGACATTGTAAAATAGGTCTACTGTGGGTTCACTGTTAAACATCAGCAGGTACACGAATATTTATTTATTTATCTGAAACTGAACATCCTTTTGGAATACCTCTGGGCGATTATTGTTACTGAAACGCGATTTCTGATTCAGTAACGCGGTTTAAGGGTTATGGTTATGACCAACCTACATGAGTTGCATCGAGTTCGATTACGGATCTCACATTTATTTTTTCTTTTGTTGATAGCGTGCAAAATAATGCACATTTAGAACCATTATACTTATTATTCTTTTAACTTAGCAATACGTCAATATTTGATATTACTTCTTCTACTGTATAGCGTTACTGTTGAGTCGAAGATCGCTCCTCTATCAAAAATCATCATTTTTCTCTATTTTATGCCTTCCAGTTTCTAATCCTAAGCAGAGATCTTGCATCAGCAGCTAAGCAGTCTTCGCACAGGTACCTCGGAAGTCCAACCCACTTGGTATCATATATTTCGTCTAATAGGATTTTGGAACATAGGCGCCGATTTATGAAAATTATTAGGGGAGGGGAGAGGAGGGTAAACTATAAGATCATGGGCTAGGAGGGTATCGTGGGATCTGTGAAGGTGGTGGCATTGATAGAGATATTTTCTATTTTCCTATGAGCAATTTAGAGTATATGCCTGTATGAAAAATTACCATCTCTGGCAGGCATTGAGTTGTTTCAAGCCCTTTCTGATGACAAAAATATGTAATAACACCGAATACTTTAAACTGAAACAGTAAAGTATTTTAATAGATGATTCCTTTTAATGTTTAGATGAGTTTATAAATCCAAAATAGGACACCGTTAAACAAATTCTAGTGCTAGTAGATAGATAAAGCCCTTTGTAATGGAACTTTAATGTACACAATCGATATGTTCATGAAGTTTATATTACAGCAATTTGTTGGGGGGCTGAGTCCTCACCACGGTAGCGTTGGTAAGGGGAGGGGGGCTCAAGCACCGCGAGTGTTCGGCGCCTATGTCCTGCAAGATGTTTCGCTCGGGTCCATTCTTGCAACATGGCCAGCCCTGCAAAGTATTAATGTCTTTACGAACAGTTTACTCAAAGTTCACGGCTTATATCCACTATGCTGTTCTCGTGATTCACCTGTGATTCCAATTAGGATCGAACTGTTTCAAACCTGTTGAGATATGATTTACATTATATTTGCGAATAGTTAGGGTGCTCAAGTATTTTTTTTTTCAATATTAATAATAAGACCTAGATTTGCTGCACACTTCTCCAATGTCCAAAATTTCTCTCTTGCTGCGTTCTCTCTCTTCAGAGTTCTTTCTGCAAGATTTAAATCATCTGCAAATCCTAAAATCTGGATTGCCATATCATGTGGTTTTAAGCTTGTTATCACATATTATTAATATAGGTTAGTTTTTTGTTTAGAGAGATTTCAATCAGTGTCAAGCCAGATGAATATGATTGAAAATATTATTATGATGATTAATTATGCCAGGGATGCAGTTTATCCTTTATCACTAAGAGGGTTAAAGCACTTGCTCCACCGAGCGGCGGCCATCGAGTCAACTCGACCCTGTTCAATATCTACTTCAGCTTTGGTGCCGCTGCATTGTGGCTCTGATGGATGTGGCTCTTGTGGCTCTGTCACATGTAATTGACTGGAATCTACGGTAGAGCGGCTCTCACCAGGCTGGTCAATTCGAATCATCTGTAAAATCGGATCTGTGAGGTTCAATTAAAATTCAGCTTAACTGTTTTAATAATTAGAATGCAAGTAATACACCTTTCTAGGTGGGCAATGGATAAATATATGAAAAAAATGAAATAAAGAGAACGAAAATACATAAATATATAGAGATATCAGTTAAGAATTGTGATGTAGAGATAAGAATTTATTAATTTAGTTCAAAATAAAAACAAGGAATTAAATTCAACTATCAGGGTAATAATTCGGCATTAGTACGAGGAAAACTTTAATGACTATTGACTTGATTTTAAGATATAAAAAAATTGGCAACCTAAATTTACAGAGAAGGCTTACAAGATACTTCAATGGCCGCTGGAAAGAAAAGGAGCTGACCTGATAACGGAACACTTCTAACACAGATAAACGGAAGTGTGTTGTCTTGATTGTTATTATTAATTGACAGCATTTTTTCGAACTTCTATGTTTTATTTGGAAGTATAGAGATCGTTGTTATGAGCATTTTTCGTATTAGTTTCGCTTTAACGCATTATAGTTTAAACAACAGTAAGTAATCATGGAGAGATTTGTTCAATAAATTAAATCTTCCTTAAACCTTTATCTGAAATAAATAATTCATTATCCATTAGTAAGTTGCCACAAATTCAGTTCTATTGGTTGTTTGCGTCAGGGAACTTGTAACTCAAGTTTAAACTTGAGGATCTCACTGTAGTGACCTAAATCTAATTTAACTCTCAATGTAGTTCGATGTTTTTCACAAATTTTTTTAGGGATTTGATGTTGTATGCTGATGTCAGGAATACTTCGAATACATCAGGGAGGTATTTAAAGGTACGTTCAGTAGACATTTCACAAATTATGTAAAACACAATTATGTAATATAACTAATAGCCACATTATTGCTAAACAAAACTATTTGTTTTATTTGTAATGATACAGTCAGCAGATGTAAGCAGTACAAAAACTAGAAAACAGGAAAATATCAAAAACAAAAATACTAGCATAGTGAAATAATCATTTATAAATTTGTTCGTTCCATAGTTTGTGAAATGTCTAAACGCACTTTAAGAATTAAACCTCGATAATTCATCAATTGTCCCACATCAATAATTTTGTTCAGCCGTCTTTATTAACTAATAGGATTCTCAAATTTCAATTCATAACCAACTTATACAAACCTAATATAGCAAATAAGGATAATCTACTCTACTCTAATTTATTGGAGGTACTAGTTGTAAAGTAATAGTACTAGTTACCATAACCTCTTGTTAGATCATTAACAGAAAGATTTGATTCCCAATACGTGCCATTTTATCAATTGTTTTCTTGAACTCTAGTTATGTTGAATTTCACGCTATTGAAACTCAATTTAAACAAAAGTTTTTATTTTTCTCTTTCCATTATAAGTGTAAGGCAGCTGAGAGTCATTTATTTCTGCTCCAGGCATACGGAACAACGCATCATCAATTTGGACTTGCATGTACTGCTTTATAAGATTCAATGGTTTTGATCTCGACACGAAGAATATGAAATAGAATTGAGGGCAAAAACATTTGAAGTTGGACAAGTATAGAATTTTCGTCAAATGAAAGAGGAACAAACAGAATATTACAGAATAATTCAACATCAATTTGCGATATCACGAAGGATATTTTGCATTGAATCACAATAGGTTATGAGAAATGAATGCATTACAACAATCTAGGCCATATTTTCCTTCCGATATTCGATATTTTACTAACGATAGTATCTACTTCGATATTTTAATTTGAAATTGTTATGTTGAAAGCTAGGAATTAAAAAAAAAAAAAAAATCGGTTAAAAAAATAAATTCTATCTTGCCTGTTTCACATAGTAGTATGTAGTGCGTAGTCGTGAAAAATATGGATATTTCATTAATATCAACTTTCGATGGCCATCCTTAAGTGGAGTTAGGTAGCGCGGGACGCTTCTCACTCTTCTTTTGAAGTAAACTCAATTTGCCCAAATTTGTTCATTAAAACTTTTTTAAACAAAGACCACGAATCGTCATAGTAAATTGTGTAGGATTAAAATAAATTAGCATTTCGCTGAATCGGATCTATAGGTGAATGGAAAACATAATTGATTGAATAGAAATTTCTGAAAAAAAACTGAGGATAAAGAAGGTGGACAGTAATTAGAAAATTAATTTTACTAAGGAGGGTAGAAGAATTGATATTTTCATTAATTAATTTTCATTAAATTTAATTTAAATCGATATTGGTCCTTCGATATCCCATCCCTACAACAATCCAAAATATAAGAAATTATGGGGTCTAAAACTTGCTGTATTTCAAAATAAATGGCAAAGTGGTTTTAAAAGTGAATTATGCAAGATTATATTAAATTTTATTATTACAATCAAACTGGATTAAAGAATTATTACATTGGAGAATAATCTAATTCTGAAAGAGCTCATGTTTTATGACGATTTCCCCTGATCTTATCATCTTATTGCCGTTTTTCGGTGCTCTACCAATGTTTAGTGCCATTTAAAAAATTTGTTTCTATCCTTTTTTTTAAATTTGTATACATTTATTTAGCATGATGTTAATTTATAATGATTTGAGAGAGCCTCGAAGATATTCTACGAAACTAGTGAGATGTTGAGTATAAGAAATTTTATTCAGTAATTTGTCAAAGGGAGTTGTTAAAATTTATAACGGATTATTTCATTACATAACGGTATCGAAAGAGTAATTTAATTCAGTTCTTAAAGCTAGATTCACATAAAATATTCATTCATAAACAAAATTTGAATAATTGCTGCAAGTGTACCGTAAGCTTTTCTTCGACAAGTTTGAAGTTTCTTCCTTAATGCTTGATGGTGTAGTCTAGAATGAGAATTATTGTATTAATTCCGTTATAGTATATTATTATAGAATTATAGTAAGGTATATTCCATTATAGTATATTATTAACACATATTATTATAGTATATTCCATGTTACTCGATTACATGGCACCTCAGATAAACCTTCGTTATTAAGCTACCAATAGTTGATTAAAGTATTCTTAACTCTTAAAAACTTATAATTCAAAGCATTTATTATTTAGGGTGAACACACCAGTTATGGACAGGGAGCCAGTGATGGACAGGTTGGACTTTAAATGTAAATAATATGTTTCCTTATTGGTTGAATGATTGATTGCTTGAAAGGTTCAAGTTTTTTCTAGATTGAAGAATTTCCTCCATTGACAACTGTATGAATAAAGTTCCCAAAAGAACATTTTAAATTGTCTTGTATTGAAATTTCTATATTGCTCTTGAGATCAGTGTGTTTCATACCTCTTACAGTTTTGATTAGAGTAAGTTGAAAATTTATGTTATCTTATCTTTATAGTTTAATAAAGATTTTTGAATTTTTCCGAGGCATGTATTTTACTGGTATAGAATTCCTGTCCATCAATAGAACAATTGAATTTAGGGGTGACCATCACTAGTGCAATAAGGTATTTTTTTTTTAAAATGGAGATTATACCCCCATAACTGACTATTTTTTCAATTTTAAAGCGTTACATAGAAAAAGGAGACCCTAGAGATTCTAAACGGCCAACGCAGAACTTTATAACTATAATAATTACGGCGGCATTACACCATCACTGGTGCGCTTACCCAATGATTTCAGTTTACTGGAAATCTTTAACCCTATTATTTCTCATTACACACAAAAAAACAAACTTCATTTTCTGTATAACTGATAGTCAAGGTCAAATATTATCACTACTTTTTATTTTCTGAATTTTGCCTAATCGACCTGATTCCAAATAAAATCCCGAGAATATGTTTGAACTTCAACTTTCAAACCATTTAATTAGTTATGATAACTGTGCGATTCGGTTAAACTATATATTTTTTACTTTGATTGGATTAGAAGGGTTAAGCTTGATGGTCAGTAAGAGGGATCGGAAAACCCTTTTTCGTGGTATATGGATTTAAGGTTTAGGTTTAACGGTTCATTAGGGAAGATAATTTAATTTATCAGCGCCCTCGATTTCTCTCAGAGGTGCCGACCCTCAACTGCTCAATCACACTTCATTTCGGTCAATCTGTTAAATTAATGGGTAATTAACGAATTTATTAGAGATGTATATATATTTGTTATATCTTTAAATAGATATAGAGATCCTTTAAGGCATTCTACTTAAAAAACTCATTGATTCCTAAATCTTAGTAATTTTCGTGTTAAAAAATTATTTAAAAAAAAAATTGGGAAACAGGTGATTGATTGAAGGTTACAAACGTAATTTATTTCTCTCTCCAAATTCTATTGAATTATCACAAGTTTAAGTCAATTAATTGCATGTTGATTTCCTTTATCTCTTCCATATTCGTGAGTTAAATAAGTGCAATCAATTGAAGTAAAATTACTGGTGCAGCGGATTCTTCCGCTAAAAATGACGGAAACTTCGGCTTCAAACGATTCACCAAATGAAGTCAACCACGATAATGCACCAGAAGCTATGTCCTGGGAAGTTGTGTCTGGACGAAAACGACATGTAGCTTCAGACAGAGATCCATGTCACAAACAAATAAAGGTTAGTGATACTATTATTACTAACAATCGATTCGAAGTTTTATCAAATACTCCGGAAGATAGACAGCCAGCAAATAATAATCCCATTATTATTAGACCTCCACCTATTCATATAAACGATGTGAAAGACTACACGGCATTAGTAACCTATCTTCACAATGAAGGTGGCCCTAACAGTTTCAGGTTGAAAACGTCTATGAGAGGAGTCAGCGTGTATCCTGAAAACGCAGAAATATACCGTAGGTTAGTGACCAGTCTTAGAAGGGGAGGAGCTGATTTTCACACATATCAACTCCCGGAAGATAAAATGCCTCGAATAGTTATTAAAAATTTACACCACGCCACACCTCCAGCGATCATAAAACAGGAACTAGCCAACTATGGTTACGAGGCAACCAACATCGTAAATGTTATATCAAGATTCAAAACACCGTTGCCAATGTTTTTCGTTGATGTGTCCAAAGCAACGTTCAATGATAAAATTTTCGACATTGAATTCCTGTATTACACACACGTGAAGATCGAAGAGCCAAGGAAAAAAAGGATCATTCCGCAGTGCGTACGTTGTCAGCATTATGGCCATACCAAGACGTACTGCAACCACCAGCCGAGGTGTGTAAGGTGTGGTATGGGTCACGAAAGCACTTCCTGTACAAAGACTCGAGAAACAGTCGCAAAATGTGCCAACTGCCAAGGACCACATCCTGCTAACTACAGAGGTTGCGAAACTCTGAAAGAGCTTAGGAAGAGCCGGACAAGAAACCATACTCTGCAAAGGCCTCCTAGAGTTCAACCCCCACCACCAGAACTACACGAGTTCCCACCACGCATCAGCCTCAATACCCTCATCCGATTCCCTCAGGACCAGAACAACAGCAGCAGAGACAGCAACGAAAACCAGCACCGGCAACAAACCAAGAACAAAGGCCTAAAGGTATGAGTAGGGGCATTGCCCAAACGCTCCCTACTATTGAAACCTCCTCAGGTGATATCATACATTTGATTAGCGGTCTCAATAACCTCATACAGCCCCTCTTCAGTCTTCTACAACAGCTATCTCAGGCTACTCTCGCTCTTACCCAAAAATATGCCCCGTAATCAGACGACTGTGGGCTCCATGTCTATTATACTATGGAACGCAAACGGACTGAATCAACATAGAACCGAACTAGACATATACTTACACGAGAAACGCATTGACATTGCACTAATAACAGAAACACATCTGACACCACATTCTAAATTTTACATCCGTGGTTACAAAATCTACAGAACTGACCACCCAGATGGAACTTCACATGGAGGCACTGCCATAATTATCAAAACAACTCTAAAACATAATCCTTTACAATTACCCATAACACCAGAGATTCAAGCTACAGCCATTACACTATCAACACAACAACAAAATATTACTCTTGCTGCGGTTTATTGCCCTCCGAGGTATGTTCTGACACCCATGATGTTTAGTAATTTCTTTAAACGTCTTGGTAGATGCTTTGTTGCAGGAGGCGACTACAACGCCAAAGATCAGTTCTGGGGATCCAGACTATCTACTCCAAGAGGAAGGAATCTTAGGTATGTTCTTTATGAGCTTTCATTAGACACAATATCACCTAATTCACCCACGTACTGGCCAACTTCTAGACGGAAAACACCAGACTTACTCGATTTTTTCATAACTAAAGGACTCCGAACAACACCTCACACTATAACAACGAGTTCAGATCTTTGCTCTGATCATTCCCTTTTGCATTTGGTATTGTTTGAAGAGCCTTGTGAAGCTACAAAAAAACTGTCCCTGATCAATGGCATAATGGATTGGGACAGGTACAAGAACCATTTGGACACTGCTCTCTCTGTTCCTCTATCCATTAAAAACGAAGAAGAACTTGAGGATGCCGTTGAATACTTCACACGAAATATCCAAGAAGCAGCATGGTCTTCATCAGTACCAAAACCTCAAAAATATGAGTTCCTACCAATGTACCCACAATACATAAGGGACTTGATCAGAGCGAAGAGGAGAGCTCGCAAAATATGGCAGACTGACAGACTCCCATCAGATAAACGAACTTACAACAGACTTAATAATGAACTCAAGCGACAGATTGGAAAATTCAAACGAACAACCTATGACAACTACATCAGAAATCTCTCAACCGACGATGGAAGCTTGTGGAGACATACTAAAAACCTTATTAAGCATCGTGAAGTGTCAGCACCCCTTCGAAGACAAGATGATTCCTGGGCCGTGACGGACGGAGAAAAATCAGAACTCTTTGCCGAATATCTTTCTTCTGTTTTTGTACCACACACAGACTTCACTAACACTGTGCACGATAACAATGTACTAAACACTTTAGACATGCCCTTACAACTAACTTCACCTCCTATTTCATTCACACCTTCACAGATTGCTGAACAAATCAAAAAGTTGCCTAAAAGAAAAGCTCCTGGACATGACTTGATTAACGCTGAAGTGCTCCAACAAATGCCTAGAAAAGCTCTAGTGCTTTTGACAACTATTTATAATGCAATACTGAGGACAACTAAATTTCCCCTACAGTGGAAATACTCACATATAATAATGATTCACAAGCCTAAAAAGGACAAAAACTCACCTTCCTCATACCGACCAATCAGCTTACTACCTATCTGTTCCAAAATTTTTGAAAGCTTACTGAACAAAAGACTTGTTGATATACTAACAAACACCCAAATAATACCTGACCATCAATTTGGATTTAGGGCACATCACTCAACTATACACCAACTACATAGAGTAACGGACTACATATCTACAGCACTAGAGCAGAAAGTATATGCAACTGGCGTATTTCTGGATGTTGCTCAAGCGTTTGACAGAGTTTGGCACCAGGGTCTTCTCTTTAAACTCAAGACAATACTCCCACCTACATATTATCTAATTCTACAATCCTTCCTTTCCGATAGATTTTTCTCGGTCCGACACGGGTCAGAACTATCTTCCATCAGGTCTATCTCAGCAGGAGTACCTCAAGGTTCAGTACTCTCTCCACTACTCTATATCACATACACCCATGACATACCTTGTAGTCCCAACATTTTAACAGCGACATATGCAGACGACACAGCAATTTTAGCAAGACACAAAAATCCAACATACGCCTCACAGACCCTACAACAGTATTTAACTAGATTACATGACTGGTTCAAAATTTGGAAAATCCGACTAAATCAAGACAAATCACAGCACATCACATTTACGCTTCGACATGAAACATGCCCTCCAGTTTTCCTTGACGATACACAGATTCCACAGACAGACACCGTTCACTACCTTGGTCTGACATTTGACAGAAAAATGACGTGGGGCCCACATATAATCAAAAAACGAAAAACTTTAAATCAAAGATTAAGAATCCTGAGTTCACTTCTTTCAAAAAATTCAAAACTAAAACTTAGACAGAAATTGAACACATACAATTACTTACTAAAACCTATTTGGACTTACGCATCACAGATATTTGGAACTGCTAAAAAGACTCACTTAAACAAACTTCAAATCTTTCAAGCAAAAACATTCAGAACAATTACAAAAGCACCTTGGTACGTTAGCAACATAACCTTACATACTGACCTCCATATGCCAACTGTTAACGAACACATACGTATTCATTACAAACGATTCCATGACAACTTACAAGGACATACTAATACACTTATAAATGACATGGCCACTACGAATATGCCCGGTAACGTCTGTAGGAGACTGAAGAGGAGCTGGATGAGGGACCTCCTCGCCTAATGTAGATATCACGCCGAGTGAGGTGCCGCTGGGCACTGATCCTCCTCATGCCTTTCATGACAATTCTATTAATCAATCGATCTCACATTCACTGGTTGTCATTAGCATTATGACAGGTGTGAATAAAACATTAAAGCTAAAAAAAAAAAAAAAAAAAAAAAAAATTGCCTACAAACCTATTTTTTTTTTCCATTGTAGGAAACGAATATGAGAACAGTTGTCTGGAAACGGTCACTGAAATACAGTAGTATATTTATCAAGTTTAAATCTCAGTATTCTTAGAACCTAATTTATATATATAATACATTTTAATAATTATTTACTTGGTCAGACGTGTACATTAATTTAGCGGAGTAGATATAAAAACTGGATAATTAATCATGTACGATGGCATGAAGGTGTTTTTTCAAGCACACAGGATTTATTATCGTTTGACAAACTACTTTTTGTAATGTCATTTTAAAAACAAATTTATTTTTTTTAATTGAAAAAATCATCATTTATTTCAGAATATAATTATTCTGATTAAAAATGAAATTTTACTTTTAACAGGATTTAATGCCTTCAGCTAGATAGTCGATGTATTTTAGTTTTATTCAAACGATTTTGTTATTTGCGGATTTTTTTTAAAACGAAATTTCAACTCTTAGATTTGTTTGTAAAAACATAAAATATTTGATAATGTTGTTGAATTTTAAGCCATTATTAAGAGATCAGTCTACCAGTGGATCTCTCCGGCTTACCAATTTTAGTTAGGTGCTTAATTCCGGAAGTAATTAAACTTTCAATTGTATATTAAATGTAGTTATATTAGCTTTAGTTTAAAACTATTAGTTTTAAAATGGTTTTAGCATGTCCAAGGGAAAACGTATTTCATTTCACTGTAATGAATCACGTCATCAGCCAAGGCTTTATTTTAGCCTTTCTCTTAACATTTATTTCTCTTGTTATATTCTTCTTTTTTTAAATTTTTTATTCATAGATATAATAATCTGTCACACGGAAAAGTGAGATATGAACTCATTCACACTGTATATACAGAAAAGATAAAATTTACAAAATAAGAATAATAATCAAAAACTATATACAATAAAAAAAAATAAATAAAAAAATAAAATACCTATAAAAATAAAATAACAATTTGTTATCTTAGCTATTTTATTTTCCACTATTCTTTTCAAAAGCATTAATAGAAGGTACTAAAGAATTATCTAATGACACTCAAATACTCTGTTTTCATGTTTACATAGATTAAATCTTAAACAATCCCTATGCCTTTTTTCATATCATGCAAAAAAAAAAAACATTGCTAACAAAACAAACATTTATTTTTTTCTCTTAAGCTTTTAATATTGGGTGAAACCCCCAGTTGCCGGACCCCCACCCGGTTATAGGCAGCCCCTGCAGTTATTGATGAATATTAAGCGTTGGTAACGGTCTAGAGCTGGCGATCATTTGAGGCGGGAGTACCTCCTGTGCACGTATAATCTAGCATTTCACACTATTTATTTAGTTTTATTTGTCGAAAAAATCGATGAAGATTAGAAACAGGTGTTGGCTAAAAATTGGAGTTTTTATCCTATATTTATATTACAAGATAAAAGTTTTTGTAATATTGCTAATCAGTGGAGTTAAATCCTGAGACTCGAGAGATATCTTTGGTTCGGAAAAATGAAGAATTGATGCTGGAAAACGAAGTTCTTACACGTTTAGTTTATTTAGTAGTTCAGGATTGAAAGTAAATCTTATTGAGTCGGCTCTCAACATTGACACCAGAGAAGGGGCATCGTACAGTTAGTACAATAGTGATAGGCAAAACTGTTTAACATTAGTAGCCGTTGCAACAGTTGCCGTTGTTACTTTAAAAAATCAGTTTAAAAAAAAATCACATATGACTGTTTGGAAATTTGACAACCAAAAAAACGAAACAAAAAAAAACAACACTTAAATATCCTATAGTCATCATATTTATAGAGTGAAGTATTTTCAAAACAATTATCAATTTACATGTTAAATTAAATCATAACTTTTTTAATTTTACCATAATAAATCAACCGTGGGGCGAAAAAAAAGTATTTATGATTGCTGATATAAGTCAAAGTGACATTAAAATTATTATTTTGGCTTATAAGATTTTTTTAAACGTATTATGTGGGCAAATTTATTAGTGAAAATAATGAACAATTAGAACTGAACTGAGAAATGTTTCTATATCTGTTCCAAGAAGCTGTTTAAATTAAACAGCTGTCTGAATCTGTTTAAATTATTAAATAGACTTTTGTAGCTGTTTCGGAAAGCTGTTTAAATTAAAAATATTCAGTGTTTCCTTCTTTTCCCTTCGGGATCGCTGTCTCCACCTACTAACCTGTAAAGTGAGTTGGCTTGGGTAGGTTCCTAAACTCAGCACTAGTTCATCAAAGGCTTCGTTTTTCTCTGTTTAGGAATCTATTTGATGGCATCGACGAGCTCAGCGCTGATTTTTAACAAAAACTTGCCCCCTCCTTATATAAGATAATCCTTGTATCTGTTTAATCTTGAGTGAAACAGCTTACTGTAGCTGTTTAATGAAAGAAACTGTTTAAATTAAACACCCCACCACTATTGTAAAAGGATGATTTTTTAGGTTTAAATGATAGTTTGATATTTTCAGAAGCAATGTCTTTAAACATACTATGGTAAACAACTGTAGAAACGTTGTTTAAATAAAGTTTCTGCATTTTGTTTTAAAAAAATTATTTTTATCATTAAAAAGAAAAAAAAAAAAAAATAGCAACACGCTCACTCAACGCAAGGGTTTCCCTTAATGAATTGTTTAGTACCCACTTTATAGGGGCGGATATGTGCCTCTCGACCTCTGGGTCGATCTACGGCTGATGTAGCAGATTAAATAATTACCTGCTATAGACGGTCTCGAACTCGGTACTCGGAAGTGCCACAGTGCTTTACTTAACAAAAAATTTCGCTCCCTTTATTTCTTCTATGAGAAGCACATATGATATCATTTTTGTATTGCATAAAATATCATATATTAAAATCATCGAGTATTTTGATGAATTTCTTTTTCTGAAATCAGAACATTCTGCGCTTATGGTTACTGTATTTGATATTTAAAATCACTTGTGTCATTTGCACTTAGGTAGCTTTAGTTTAGACATAGCTCGAAATTCACAAAAACTTCCTTAAAATGTCATATTTCGCAATAAACTGAGAATATAATGTAACTATCTGTAAAGAACATAACCTTGTTTTTATTTTAAAGTATGACGTTATAATTCTAAAGAGTGAAGTTATAGGCTGTATTTTTGATTGCCGATAAAATATAAATAAATTTAAAAAAACTGTACCATTGTTTTTCTGATTTGCGTGTCGAGTAGATGAATAAATTATTTCAATGAAGTTGGCAAACATTTAAACAGTTAAGCACGTGTATTATGTGCTTCATTTTTGGTGGAACTTCTAGAATTTTAGAAGAATTCAATAATTTTGTAAAAAAATTGGTTCTTTTTTTTTTTAAATGATTGCCGTTTCTAGGAATTATTAAATGTTTCATTTCGTTTCAAAGTTAAATGCAGTTTTCAACGGATCTGTATGTTTCAGAGTCCGAAAAACACATTTTTAACCATTGGTATTTCTGTCTGTCTGTACCAACACTATTTTGGAAACTAGTTAACCGATTTTGTTGCTTCTTTTTTCATTTTGTAGGGTTTTGACTACTGAGGCCTGTGACACAAGTTGGATGCTCCCTGCGCAATAAGCGAATAACATATTTTTCTACAGACTGTAGCCCAGTAACTGCTCTAACAATTTCGATGAAACGTTTCTATTTATTAACGTTTTTAATTAATGTCTTTTCCATTTTTGTAAATGTACTAAATCCTCGAGAAAACTATTTCTGGGCTCAACTCGGAAAGGAAATTAAATTACCCACAGAACAAAAAATTGAATTTTTTACACTGATCTTCCACAAGCGGGCTTACATTGCTTTAGTTTATCAATGAAATTGTACTCAAATCTCTTCTTTGATCAATTTTCAGGAAATAAAATGTAATTCAATTTTTTTTTTCTTATGGGCGTATTTAAAGTTGTAAAATTTTTTTTCACATGGGTTGGAAAGTTGGGCGAGTGGGCACACCTGGTTTTTTAAAAAAAGTTTTCATGATCAGAAGTCCTAAATAACTATCCAACTTTCAACTTGTTTTTCTACACACCAATGTAAATGATAGGGAGAACGCCGAAGATCCTTAATCACTTTCCCAACTTTTGGTTTTTTTTAATTTTATATTTAGGTTAACATCAAATCCGGAAGGTATTTTCTAAAAAGAATTTGTCAAAGAAAGAAAGATGTCTTTTTATACAACTTTAAATGTCAATTAATGATTCATAATATAAATATAGATAGTGTAGAATCAATATGGAATGGCAGTTTACAAATTCTGGTAATTCTTGAAGCAATAAACTGTTAAACCTTTTAGACGGGCGGGTTTCATGACTCATTGCAAAATGTTTGTTTAGAACTTAATTCCTCTAAATGCAATTGAAATGGTACTCTTCTTCTAGCTGAAATTGGAGTTCATTCCACTTGATTATCACATCTTAGTTGCACCAGGTGTGTAAATATGAAACGGGAATTTTCTTATAAAAAATATACGTTTGTTGCATAAAAAAAAATATATATATATATTTTATTCGAAATATTGTCCACCGCTTTTCATCCCATTTTCCACATCATTCTGGTAATTTATTAAAGCCATGCCAGAGAAACTGTATCTCTTTTTTGGGGAACCAGTAATGTAACTATTTTCATAAAAAGTTAAATGCTGCTGAGAATGTGCGTGCTCCATCGATGCAAATAAATAGTCGGAAGGAGCCAAGTCTAGTGAGTAGGACGCATGCAATAATATTTCTTAATTGAACACATCGATAAAAAAAAAAGTAAAAATAAATAAATCATATTTATTTTTTGCCGACGTTTCGGCCCAAAATTCACTCTTTCTTCACTGTTGATCCAAAGTTGACTGAATACTCCAACCAATGTTCCCTTCAATTATTCACTACAGTAATCCATTAATCCAAAATTATGAACGCCTCGATCGTTTTCTTCACTGGTTTTGCTGTGTTTGATAGTGCATTGATAGTACATTATTTTGTGTTGTTGTTTTTTATTTTGGTCATCTTCCATGAAATTTAAATATATAATTTTTTTCAACAGATTGTTTTTCACGCAATACACGATTAAAATCGATCATTTTCGTCAAAATAGTTCAGTATTTACGGATTCAGCAGCTATTAATAGATCACCCAAACGTTTCACTTTCTTCATTCCTCGGGTCAAAATCGCCATATTGATTTTTTTAAATCTCTCAAAGCACTGTGATTTGCCAAGATTACTATTCACCGTTTGCTCCGATGTGTTATTGCAGCTGTTTATTTTAAATGATAACAGAAAACTGATTCCCGACGGGGGATTGTAGTTAGTAAGCACGAAATTCGACGTGTTCAAGACTATTAAAATGGTGTTAAACGAAACTTTTGTTGTTGTGATTTGAAAATATTTTCCATCTGTCTATGGACACACTGGCGCCATCTATGGACGAATTATTATTTCAGATATGCACACCGATTATTATTTCAGTTATGCCGATGTTATAATATTTCCTGGGTTTTACTATTATACTGTCCAAAACCTAAAATATAAATAGATATCTGTTAAATGTCCTTCATAGATTTTACGTTATTTTATTAATTGGTATTTATATTTGCCAATATCTTGATGTAGTACTTAATTAATATTTTTTGAGGAGGTTACAAAGCTCAATTATAAATAATTTAATTGAAAAGTCACTAGCCCATATATTCAAACTTGTGTGTTTCACCTCCACTAATAGCTTTTACGTGACTACTTAGGGCACATAACTTGGCGCTTTATTTCTCATTTCAATATTTCGTCTTATCTAATTAATATTCCTTACGTTCTTAATTCATGAATATGTATATTTAATATAAAATTATTTATAAAGAAATTATAATCATATTTGTATTAAGATTTATTAAGAAATCGAGAAATCTTTAAGATTTGTTGAGGTCATATTAGGATTTTTTGTGCTGTTGGTTCTTGTTTGTTGAAATATAATGTATTAATGATTTTGAAATATATTGTAATGTTGCATATTTTACATTAAGAACACAGCTGATATCCTATTTAACCATAAAACTCTAATAGCAATTTACGTTGATTTTAGAGAAATTTTCAAAAGTAAATCTGATGTCACTCTTGTATCAAGGACACTTCAAAATTTCTTTTAGGCAATAGAAGTAATAATGAAGATTTTTTTTTTTTTTTTTTGTCTATAAAATATGTATTTGCGCCTGTCAACAATAAGTTGACAATCAGCAATGTGATGGTGATAATGATATAATGACATGACAGGCATGGGGAAGGAAAGTACTCAGCAATACCTCTTCCCTAACTTGTTCCAATTACTTAGTTTGTCTAAGGAAGCAGATCCAATGAATATTGACTGCTAGTTTTTATATATAAGTGGAATATTTGCTCACAGGAACAAACCAATTCCAGCAAACTAAAATATTTGGTATAAATTTTATGATGACATCGGGATTATTTTTAAGTAATTTTGGATAAGTTTAAAAAAGTAAATTAAAGTCTTGTTATTTCTATTACAAGAGGAAGCTTATGCTGAGCTTAAGCAGCAGCAGCAGCTTAAGACTAAATTCATCTCCTTAGTTATTTTTTCTTTTCTATTATAATATTTACGATTTGTTTCTAAAATCACACACATTACATAATCTGATACGTTATCGTAATAACGTAAGAATTTAAATTTTATGATTTTTTTCCAATCAGTATTCAGGTTTTTATTACTTAATGTTTCTAAAATTTTGTTACCCATTTGTTAAAATATATGTATATATTTAACTTTCTGTTTTACATTTAAATCCTTAAGTAATTTACAAGACTGGTACAAATTATGAAAAATTCGACAAAGCGACGATAAATTGAAAAAAATTACATTTAGAATTTGAAGGAATACCTACACTCCAATTTACATCGAATGGATGTAAATTACTCAGACGAACACAGTTCACTATCTCGGATTTATCTTAGACAGAAGGATAACATGGAGCCTACATGTAAAAATGAAACGGAAGACCCTCGATAGGCGTCACATTTTACTTTACTCACTCTTTTCCAAATCTTCGAAATTAGGACTAATTGTAAGACAGAAACATAAATGTATTTACTTAGACCTTATATGGACATACTCCTAGCCAATATACGGTATAGCTAAAAACACCCACTTACAAAAACTTCAAAATTTTCAATAAAAAATATTACAACTCATAGCTGAAGCACCATAGTACGTGACTAATAAAACCCTACAAACTGACTTCCACCTGCCAACAGTTTAGCAACAAAAAAGATTTGCAAACGATTTCGTACCAATTTAGTAATAGCTTCGTACATGCTAATTTACTAATAGGAGATATGGCTTCAAGCTGACATGCCCATAAATACGAGGAGAAGACTTAAATAAAGTCGAGAAAGAACTTCTTCTTTAAAAAACCATGGAAATTGAATCAAGTCAGGGAAAAGGTTCTGCTGGGTGCTTTCCTTCCCAATGCCTGACATGCGCGTTTCGTTATTTTTAACAAACTATGTGATTGCCAACAGTTCGTTGACAGCTGCAGATTAATATTTGAATCATTAAAACATTAAAATATACTTTGCTCGATTTTATAAAAATAATTTGGTAAATTATAATTTTTGTAATAAAAGTTAATTAATAAGTGTTTACTTTTGCGAGTTAGTTAATTCAATAACGTGGCCTATAATAATTTAATAAGTTTCATTTATTAATGTGTATCGACTTCGTTGATCTCAACTTTCCTTGATACTTCGAAAATTAAAAAGTTGTCATACGACTAGTGTACTAAAGTTCTAAATATGAGATAAAATGGTGAATCGTAAATAAATAAAACTTTATATTTTTCACACAGTATTAATTAATAGTAATGGTTTTTTTCATTGCTTCCAAATATTTTCTTATTTTTGCATTGTATTGCTACTATGTTGTTGATTTATTCAATCATAGAATTATTCATGGCCTTAAAATAGCTTAACTTGAATATTGTATAATTTTACTCAACCGCTACTGAAAAATCACATAATACTCAACAAGGGCGAGAAGTGGAAGGATTGAGAGAAGAAAGTTTTGATTAAATTCTGAAATACTTTTGGAGAAGTGTTTTTCAGCTACAGCGTTACTTTTTGCCAAGAGGCAGCGGTCACAAGTAAATAAGGGTCACGCAAAAAGTCTCAGGTCCCGGAACCTTTCGGATTACATGGGCTTCGTCGAGCTTCGCTTCACCCTCTTCCTTCCCTCCCCCGTTGATTCGGCTACTTCACTTCTGCATTACTTTTATTTTCGTCATGTTGTAATTACTTACTTAAGTACTTTTATTTTTGGCAATATTGTAGCTGAATAATAACGCCTAAGGCAGTAGTGAATCCAGGATTTAATTTTGGGGCTATATATATATATATATATATATATATATATATATATATATATATATATATATATATATATATATATATATATATTTAATATAAGGGCTATATATATATATATATATATATATATATATATATATATACGAAACGTTAATTACTTTGGAAGAAAAATAAAGAAACTAACTACCTAAATAAAATGGAGGACTTTTGTACTTCGATACCGCAAATCAATTTTTAATAAAAACCGATTGGTTTATTTACTGTGTACATTCTAAAAAAATAATGAATCTTTTGCAATTAAAAGTAAAATAAAATTTTTTAGTTGTTAAACTTTTATTATTGATATTAACTACTGTTTACTACTTTTTATATAAATCAATTAGTACATTCTTGTCAGTTTATTTGTTATTGGTGAAAAAAATGTATTTTTTTATTTATTTATTTGAAAGTGAGGTTATAATAATGTAACGATAGTCATTAACAAGTATTTAAACAGTGACAAAAAATCATAGATTTTTATTGAAAATTGGTTTGCGGTAGCGAAGTAAAGCAGATTATGGAATGGTATTTAAGTGATTCTTGAAGTCTTGAAGTGATTCTTTAAATAAATAATAATACTTTTAGTGGTAATGTTTTAATATTGCTTTCATAAGAAATGTATTTTTTCTGGGAGGAAGGGCTGAAAGGGGAAGAAGAACAGGCCTTCAGCCCGAATGTCCCCCTCCCATCAGATCCGCTTGTGGCATAAGGTGTCAAAATAAGTTACGCGGAAGCATTTCTGGCTTTATTGATTTCAGCTTTAAAAAAATATATGTTTTGAGAAATATTTTTTTAAATTTTAACAGTAGTTTCGGAATTTTACTAGTCTTTTTTATATGGACACCACGATTTTATTAATTTTTTTAAACTATATCTCTCCTCTGACTTTTTTTTTCTCCTTTACCTTGATATTTGGGCTATACGGTGTTTTATCGGAGCAGGAGGGAGAGCGAAGGATTAATGCTCTAGTTAAAAGCCCCCCGCACTGGGACCCACTATTAATCTTCAATTTATCAGGTTTCTGCGAAAAGCGTGTTTAGCACACGCATAAGATCTCTCGGCCATCCCACCCCTTTTTCACATATACCTTTCAGATAATCTGTGAGTATGCTATCGGGAATCATAAGATTGGCTTGAGTAAGAAGAGTCCCCAGCGGCATCCCTTCTTATCTCCAATTTAGGTTTCGTAGTTAACCAAGGAGACCCCACTTCCAGTATCTTTTAAACCTCTTAATTGTGGCCATAATCTGTATGGTTTTATTAATTTAGCCGTTTTAGTTAACGTGAAACTTTTTTAGTTTGCATGTGGTCATTACTTAATTACTTACTCCTCGGCGCCATAGCCCGTGTGGGATTTTGGTCTTCTCAACATTACGTCTCCACTCCTCTCGGTCCAATGCGACAGCCCCCACCGCCTGACACCAAGCTGTCTCAAATCCGCCTCAACATCCTCCAGCCAACGGAGTGGTGGCCTTTCTCTCCTTCTTGCTCCTCCTGGTCGCTGATATAAAATTTTCCTCGGCACTAGGTCCGATGCAATCGGGACCTCCAAACGCATTCTTCACATACATGCTCGTAAATCCTCCTGAAAATCTTCGCATGTGGTCATTAACTGTTGGTATTTGAAATTCTTTATGTAGAGTGTGACGTATCATGGAGCTTTATTTATAGTTCTGAAAGTTTTTGACTGGAAAGTTTACGTGTATGGGTCTTTGGCTGTCCGTAAGTCTGTGAAGCAGAGGTCCTAATGGTCTTAAGAAGGTAAATGTAGATGTTACTGATATCACAGTTTTTGTTTAATTATAATTTTGAAAGTGTTTTTGGAGGTTTTTTTTGTTGATTTCATTTCAATTATGAACGAAAAGTTTTTATTTTATGTATGTGGGTCTTTTTGGCTGTCCTATATATCTGCGAAGGGTAGGTTCAGAAGGATTTAGTAAATAGGTTAACTGTGCAATTTTGGTCTGTTTTAATTACAAACGTTTTGGAAGGATTGATCATAATAATCGTTACATTAATTATAGCGTTTTATAGTTTTATTTTGTTGTATGCGCACCATGTTATTGTTTTGTCATTTGTCATTCCAAGGTATTGCAGTTTATCTTTTCGAAGCATTATCGATGTAAACCGGAGTGCAAGTTTTCTGTTGGACGTTAAAAGTAATGTGTTGAGATTTTTCTTAGATTGATTTGAATTTTTCAAAGTTGCCTTCAATCATTCAGTTTTGTTCGTGAAACTTGTTTAAGGATTTTATGTTTTGCAAGGATTGCTGGGATAGTTTCAGTACTGTTTAGCATATTATCCAATACCTTACACACATTTATGTGCGTACATACTTGTTTAGAATATGGTATTTATATTTAAATGAAAATGGTATTTATATTTATATTAAGTGAAAATAGACAAGAGATTCATACTTCAGGTACTTATGTCTTGCTCATCGTGCATATCGCCATTTTTTTTATTTTTGCTTTACTTACGACTAACTTTGATTATTTTTTCTACTATTTATAAACATTTTTAATTTATGATAATATTATATTTGTTTTTTTTCGATATCTTGTATTTTATTCTTCTTTAATTTATTTAAATATATGTCTTGAATTTGTAACGTAGAACGTTCTAGAATAAGGATATAATAAATTATGGCGTAAATAAACAAATATTAAGAAATAGATTAAATTGTTGGCAGTAAAGAGATTTATTTTTCGTATATCTCCATAGCAAAAAGAAAGATTTATTGCTGATATAAAAGTTATCAAAGATTCTTACTTCTTATTTTTATTTATTTTTTTGTATCGATATGAATTATACAGTTCTTTCTTATCTCAAAAAATCTTTTCTTAAAAACTGAGACATGGCCATCTTAGTTGCTGGATTTTCAAAACGAGTATAAATAAATATCTAGAAAGGTTTCCATACGCTATCTGAGCCGCTAAAAAAAAAAAACTTTTTTCGAGCATCCTCCAACTTAAGTTATTAATAGGAGAGTACTCTGGTATATCCAAGGTTAGAGTTCCAAGTTGATTACTTTGTTGTAATAATTCAAAGTTTAGCTAGTTATATTTCTGTTAGAATGTATTCATATTGTCGGCTTATTACTAAGTACATTTTTGATGGAGATAAACTTTTTCTGTGAATTTCAACCTTATTTATTAATTTATAAGCACATAAAGTACATTAAATGATATTCAGACATCATATGAATCATTTTATTAATTTAATTAAGTATTTTATTACTGCAACAATTTATTGAACGGTTTTCTTATTTATTTATTTATTAGTTACACATATTCCTGGCTCACAATAAGTTTGTTATCTACCTCGGTATTCAGCAAATATGATATCAAGGAGAATAAATGAAAGCATAAAAAAAAAAAAAAAAAAGAATAGTAATAACAAAACAAAAAGAAAAAAAAACCAGTAGTAAAATGAAAATAAGATAACATAATAACTCACACACACACAAAAAGATAACACAGCAAGTAGCTCAATGCAATAAGTCTCTTGGCCAGCGCCTCAGTAGTCTTCTGGGCGGATTATATGGATTTGTGGCAGTAGATAGAGCTTGAGTAAGTGGATTGGAATTTAGAGTCAGTCTGTCATGAAAATTATTAAAGCGGTCAGTGGCAGTTGCCGTGATGAAATGAGTGTTAAGGTCAGTGTGTAACGTGAGGTTTGAAGCATAAAAGGGTGCGTCTACAATTTTCCGAAGGACTTTTGACTGGAATGACTGGATGATTTTTATATTTGATTTCTTTGATGTCCTCCATAGTTCGATCCCATATGTCCAAAGTGGTTTAATGAGGACTTTGTAAATAATTAATTTATTAGTCACAGATAATTTAGAACGTCTGTCAAGTAGTCTAGAAAGAAGTCCGTATCGCTGATTAAGTTCTTTTCTTTTTTGTTTTATATGTTATGTCTATGCCAGTCATTTGTCCAACGGTTTTCAATTATATTTGTGTTTTCGTTAATTATCGATGTTATTAAATTAAAAGAATTTTTTTTTATACCTTTTCGTTTCATTCATAGACAAAAATGACTACAAGCTAATGTGCTGACACTTGATGACATTAAAAAATTAAATAAGATTTTAAATTGTCGATGAATTATAATTTATTTGTTTGATTTCGCCTCTACCCTGAAGGGTCATTGGCGCTACGCTGTTTGTTTTTTCCTATAACTTTGGTAAATACCTTAATTAATTCAATTTAAAAATTATTTGGTATTCATTAGCAATTATTTATTGACACATTAAGCATGGCACTTATTCAGGTAAAATTAGACTTCCATTTATTTTGTACTCAGCAGTTTGGCAACGTAGAAATCCAGGAAAGGAAATTTCCGTCCTCGTAGGTGGGTATCGAACTTGAACAAACTGGTAACGAGTTCCATTTTCACTGATCCTTCTTGGAAAGACTTTATAACTAACCTTTAATACCCGCGGAACTGTGCTTAGCTACCTTTCCACACTAATTAACAAAGGTACATGAAAACATTGACAGCAACCATTGGGTTGTATGAAACTTCATAATGTCGGTTCTTCGAAGCGAAGTTTTGAGCATTGGTTTTAGTATCGATGTGCTTCAAAACAATTGCAAAAATCTTTATATATTATTTCTCAAAGGTGTTTATTTGGCATTGTGTCACATTTTCCCTTAATACTTCATTAAGACCTATGACTGAGTAATAATGTTTTTAGATTATTTACTTATAGCGGAAAATTAGGACTTCCGTAGTAAAAATTTAAAAGTTATAAAGAAGAAACAGTGGTGCGGCTTGTGCCAATTTTTAGAGGTAACCCTGTTTTTATGAGATATCAACGGTTTTGATAATAATTTGAACCAAGAAATAAAGGAAACAACTAAATTACTATTTGTATCATTTTACCTTCATTTGCACCTTTTTTAAGAAGATGAGAACAATACATTTTTTTGGAGATGTGGATTGCCTAGGGTTATTTCGCATAATTCAAAAAAGTATACACTTTATGCTTGGTTACATAAGTGTTAATACGAAAGATGATTAAATTACATTCAAAGAAGAAAAAAATCCGTCTATTATGTTTTAAAATAATAAAGCATGGACCATAGTAATCGAGTAAGAATTTCTTATCTCCAAAATTTAAGTTTTTACAATAAAAAAAAACAGTATAAAACAACATCTTTCTAAAATTAAAAATGTTGACCATATAGCAGAGACGGATAATATTTTATTTAAATATAAATAATCTGTTGCATAAACTTCATCTCATCATAACCTTCTAATAATTTATTTACGAAAATCCTCGGGGTTGTGGCGTTTTTAATATGAAGGTCGGCATATTTGTCTATTTAAATAGATAATAAAAACTCAAGAATACCCATTTGCTTCTTTCCACTTGAATAGTAACATAATATGATCATAAAATCGAAAAAAAGGTGGCCTTCAAAAATATTGGTCCATTTAGGCGTAACCTACACCTCCAAAATATGGAAATTACTTAGGTCAAACATCTTTGTAGGCTATTTTTTTTCGTTTTATGATTATATTATCTTACGATTCAATTGGAAATAAAATGAATATTCATGAGTTTTTTGTACCTAATCAAATAGACAAAGTTTGCTGATCTCAAGTTTGAAAACGCCCCAATTGCGAGGATTTTCGTAAATAAATTATTTGTTGGTTACAATGAGATGAAGTTATTTACGAAGGTTTAGGCTGAGGTTAATAAGTTGATAATGAGGGATATTTACCACGGAGTAAAACATACGTGAACATTTTTAAAATCCATATAGGGTAAGCGAATCAGTGATGGACATAGCTAAGGAAATTTTTGTGTTGCTTATGCCACCGTAATTATTATGGTTATAAACTTCTCAGTTTGACGTTTAAAATTTATAGGGTTTCCTTTTTCTATTTAAAACTTTAAAATTGAAAAATATTCAGTTATGCAGATATAATCTCCATTTAAAACGGCACCTTTTTGCACAAGTGATGGATACCTCGAAATTCAAATGTTCTAGTAATGGACATACCTCTTAGTTTAACTATTGTTTAATGATAACGATTAAGATAAGATAAATGTTCAACTTACTCTTACAAAAACTGTTAGTAGGAAGGTATGAAACACACTGATCTCAAGAGTACTATAGAAACAACAATGATAGGCATTGAGGTACTCCTATCCTGACCCCTCCAGAAATGAGTTTTCCTCTCAAGAACGAAATATTGGATAGTTGGCAATCTATGTGGAACGAAAGCCCACCTAGCAAATTAAAAGTTATAAAAAAATCGGTGAAACCCTGGAGCACATCAAATCGCCCTAATCGTAGAGAGGAAGTCGCCGTGACCAGGTTAAGAATAGGACACACGAACCTAATCCATGTACATCTCATCACTAAGCAGCCACCACCAAATTGTCAGCACTGCAATACCCTCTCACAGTCAATCATATTTTCCAGGAATGCACTTATTATACTTCAAGCCTAAATCGATTATTTCTAAAACCGAATATATCAGCAGTATTAAGCAACAACGAATCAAACATAAAAACAGTGATAAAAGTTCTTAAAATCCATGGGCTATTGAATAAAATATAGAAATGAATATAATTTTTATTTTATTGTCCTTTCTTTCTTTTTTTATATTTATTTTAATATATCTCATCTTTTATATGTTTTTAAATGTCTTTTTTATTTATTAATCTATCTATTATTAATTATTAATTCTCCTCTAAAGAGTTTACAAATATAACCGACTCACAGGCGTTGATGATCCTAGGGTTTTACGCCTTAAAGCCTAAATAAACAAACAAACAATGGTAGTCATTTTAAAATTTTCTTTTGGGATTTTAATTCATAAAGCTGTCAATAGAGGGCATTGTTCTTCAATCTAGAAACAACTGAAACCTTTAAATCAACAAGAACCAGGAAGTGCGATCTGTCCATTACTGAATACCCTGTCCGTAACTGATGCGTTTACTCTAGGGATTTTTACTTGTATATCTTATTAGAAAATGTCTCTTTTTTCATTAATAATAAAATATTACCGTTTCGGAATAGTATACTCATCAGATTAAAATGACGTTTATCAGACTAAGGGGGTTGTTAATTACGACTTTGTTGTACAGACAAACCAACCTTAATCCTCCACTTACCTTAAGATTTACCTAACCTGACCCTGTTGTCATGTTTTTATTTTTCCTTTTTGTAAACCCTGAATGAAAAGGCTAATTTTTTAATTAGAAGTGAGCCAAAGCTTATCTGAGCGACTGTGCAATGAAAGGAGACCAGGGCTTTGGCTGACTTAGGCTAATCTTCAGCTGCCCGCTCAACCTCCGCCGTTCTCCTTCTCTCCTCCTATCTCCTTCCGCTCGTTCTGTTCACTCTTGTCGTCTTATTCTCGTTCTCTTTATCTTATCAATTATTTAATGTTCTCTTCATTTTTCAAAAGTAAAAATATATTGAAAAACCTTTAAATGTCAGAGGTCTTAAGAGTCGAACAACATTACCTTGTGGGGTGACCTAAATACATTATTTCGAATGAGAAAAACAATTAAAGAAATGTTTTCATATTTAAGGCAATGATACTTCCAATTTCCTTCAAATTATTTTAATTACCAAAAACACAAATAAATAATATCGAACAACAAAAAAAGAATAAAAAACAATTTATTACACAGTTTTTCAAGGAGACAGACCCAACAAATGACAACATCCAAAACAATAATTCACAAATAAATAAAATACACAATAAAAGAATATTTAACAAAATGACATACATACTACGACTTACAAAACAAATTTTAAAAAAGTATTCATGAACTATGACCTACCGGAAATTCAGTTTGGGATAACGACAAAAAATTAGGTAACTACTTAACTAACACAAAAGACAAAATAGAACCACTGGACAAGAAAAATGTTGTTTATAAATTAGACTGCCAACATATATATATATATATATAGGTGAAACATAAAAAAAACAACTAAAAACCAGAATAGCACAACATACATCAAACTGCAAAAATAGTAAAAATATTATCATAACAGCCCTAGCAAACTATTAAATCACTACACACTTTTGACTTCAAAAACCCAGAAATACTAGCAATAGAACCAAAAACAAATAATAGAAAACTGCTGGAAGCATTTTAAACATTTTAATCTTCTTGATTTTCTCTGTATTCAAGTTTAATATTTTTATTTAAATATTTTTTCATAAACACTACTAATTTATGTTGCAATAATACCAGCAAATAATTAATTCATAATTTTATCTAATGCAAATTAGATTACATTCTATCATACCGTCTAACCTGATAGAAAAAACAGTTTAATACAATACTTAATAATGATTGGAAATTTTTTCCTTGAAAGAAACTAAATACCATCATTTCTGTTACACAGTTCAGCCTCTATTAAGTATCTCATTGCAGATTAATAATACAATGATTGTTACAATTGTTAAGACTAGCTCCTGAGAAAGGGATAAAGCAGTACGGCCGTGAAGAATAAATAAAAGTGGACTAAGAGTGGTCCTTGTGAGCTGCTCACCGCTCCTGTCCAATTAAACTGGAGGTGCTGTCGCTGCCCACCCAATCAAAAGCTCCGCTAGATTGCTCCCTCTTCACCATTGTTTACATCTCTCACTCCGATATTCTCCTTCCAAGGATATCCATTCGATACTGGAAGGGATCCTAGATGTTAACTAAGAAGAAAAAAGTTATAAAATATTCACTCAACACCTTTATATCTCATTCGACATGATTCACACCAGTTCTTTTCACTTGGGGATTTTATTTCGTTTTTTTTTCTTTTCTATTTTATCTAATTTACAGTAGTTTAATGGTTGTACTCATTTTCACTAGATTTTCTCTTCGTTTGATAGATAACAAATAAATTTAGAATTATTATATCGTGGCATTGTTTTGAAAAGGTTCTTACTAACAAATTTGGACAAATTGAGTTTTCACTGAGAAATCACTTACAGCAAAGTTGTCTATGCCCCAAATGAATTTCAGTGTCATCATTTAAAAAATAAAGAAATTATCAGTGGCACATGGTTCTAACTACTGACAACATTTGAAATTGTAATTGGTTGGAGAAGGTTCTAACTGCAATACGCTACATGTTACTTCATTTGTAATTATTTTAATCTGCGTTAAACTTATGAAATTATATCATTTATCTTATTAGTATAGGTCTGTTCTTTGCGTATAACATATTTGAATCGGTTATTTCACAAACAATGTATGTGACATTTTCATAATTTTTTGAAAAATCGTGAAAAACTAAATTATACTAACATTCTAGAAGATAAAAAATCTAAAAAAAAAGTGTTAAGTGCAAACGAACAAATTTTATATTACTTATGTCACTTTTAGTATTATATGATCAGTTTTTTTTTTTTTTTTTTCCAATTTTACTCTGACTTTACTCATATAAACAACCCTATTTCTGTCTCTTCTTCTATTTTCTTCTTTAATTATAACTTAGAGTGTGAATATGCTCTCTGGACACTGTTATAAATGTTCTTAATTGCGAAAAATTGTAATATTTCACAATAAATAAGTTTAAAGAAAATTATAACTACATGGGCAATGATTTAAAAGTAGAGTATTGCTTCTGAAATAAATAAAGTTTATTTTATTTTACTTAAAAAGGATAAAATAATTTAATACATTAATTTTTCAAAAGAAACAGAGTATGAAATATTTAAAGCATGAAACGCAAATCCTCAAATTTTGAAGTGCTGCTATCAGCAAGCACTTAAAACCACGTCTCGCCACAAAAATGCTTTTTGGAATGACCGAGTTCTAACTGCAAGATTTCAATACTGAAAATTGTATTCATAAGTGGAACAATTAAATCACCTACGAATTACAAGAGAATACTGAGATTACACCGTACCACACCAGACTGCGTTGTCCGACTCGAATATGGAGTCCTTCCTGTCTCATCTATCGTTATACAAAAGGCGTTGAAATGGACTGATAAAATATTAAATATATAAGTGTCCAAAAATGTGCCTCATCAAACGCATCATATTAGCCAAGAAATTTCCCCCATACCGCGAAAAAGAACTTTGTGCTACAACTGAGACAATTAATCAGCAGATGTGATAAAGAATACACAATTACGAATTGTAAGGATGCAAAAGACAGGAAAAATAGAGTTAAAACCCTCATTGAAAAGTATAGAGATTTTATGAAAATGGAAAACGGAAATATCAGATTACTGTCCAAATTATTTATCAATATTTAATGAATCAAAAAATTCAAAACTACTCAACAACTGGCCTGCCCTTTACGCATAAAAAACTTATGGCTCAAATCCGAACAGCTAACATTAAGTTCCAACAAATAACTATCAAAACCATAACGCACAGATTCAATCCAATAGAAACCTACACAATCTGCAATAAAAAAGATGCTGACAATATTCACCATTTTTTCACATCATGTTCAGCATACTCCTACTACCGCCCAACCATTATACCATCTATAGCCCAGTTGATACCTTCCAACTTTTGCATATTTCTCAAAAACATATTAAGTTCACAGCTTCAAGGTATTTTACAAATAAAAGAGTTAGTCTTAATGTCAAAATGTCTTTGCTACAGTAAATTGTAATTTTGAAGCTCTGTTCCTCAAAATTATAGTAAATGCATTTAGAACCTTGTTAAACCTAGGCCACGATATATTTAATAATTACTTGACTCTATAGTTAATTTAATATTCTGCTATACTAGCTCATCTGGCACTACCAATGGAAAAAATTATTTTATGGGTGACTAAGATTTGTCAAGTACATATATTTCGCCAATTTACATATTCTAAGAAAAATTGATATATGTATAAATAAAATAATTTAAAATGATACACTAAAAATAATCAAGAATGAGAAAGAATATATTACAAACAATTTAATAAAAATATGTTAAAAAGTAAAATTGAACAAAATATTATGGTTGTATAAAAAATTTCTATAGATCTTTATTTCACTATATTTTGCTGTGTGTATTTTTGAGAAATATTTTAATTTCCTGAATCTTCCTTGTATTTAATTTAATCTGCGAAATATCAATGAATATTAAAATTAATTTACTAGTATTTAAGCATTAAAAAAGTGAGAAAGAGATCTTAAATAAAGGCACTGATATTTAGGAATTCATGATGAACCATAAATCACACAAATAGATTTTTCGTGGAATATGTTTAATTAATTAAGTGCATCGATGAACAGTCGCGAACGATATTTTTATAAATTTATTAAATAGTGATCATAATATCATTCTTAGTTATCTCTGGTCGGAAGCATGAATGCCTCTCAAGAAACTGATTTTCCAGTCGAATTGATTTATACAATTAGGACTCTGTGGAATCTCTTTTTAGAATTAAAATTGGGAATCTGTCGCGCCCATAAAATTTACTGCTTTTCCCCTCTTCCAAACTGGGGCCCATCGTTTTTCCGAATTGTGCAAGCAGTAGATAACAAGGAGCGAGGACAATTGCCAATGCAATTTGAAGACATACCGTACATATATCTAAGTGGTTGATTATTATTGTAATCTGCGGATTGATTTTTTTTGTAGCTGGGTGTAATGTTCAACAGTTATGAAAAAATATTATATTGATTAAAAAAAAAAGATAATGATTTATATAATTAGTGATAAGATTAATAATGTTGTTAGTAACTATTTTTAATTTAAAATATTTGAAAATTAATTAGTTAATATATATATTTTAACACTACTAAAAAAATAGCGCTTCTTGTATTCACTTTTTTCTTAGTGTAGTCGTTAGCCTTGGTGTTAAGTGGTTTAAATTACCATGGAACTAATTGTAGCCATTTCAAAATATTAAAAATACGACATTTATTAAATGTTTTACAATATAATCACTTTTCTAAACATTATGAAAATATAAATAAAAAAAATCTGGTGCGCGCAACACACAATTATTCTACTTTGAATGGAAATTATTTTCTGGCTATTTAATAAATGATGGGCTATTTTAAATTTTTTAGTGCGTTTTTAACCGAGCTAAATCTTAAAGCACGAGGCTTCCAAATTATTAAAATTACAAAAATCCTATTTATTATTTCAATGGTTGATTATTGATTGTACTATCCGTTAATTATGGATTGTACGACTATTATGTATTAAAATGTTATTTTCCCTTGCAAAGTTTACTAAAATGAAATTTCGATATTTGCATTAGATAGCTCATAGATAGGTCAAAAGTTGTCACACTATTTGTAAGTGAAAACTGTTGGGATATCACAAAGGGGAAATTCATAAAATTGATCACTAATTTAATTTTCTAAAAGTTTACATTAGTGTATGTGGCTGAAGTGCTCTCGCTCAATCTCCACTGGCTTTAGCACCAGTGAAGCGGTTGATAGAATAGCGCAGGGATCTCTTGGAGTCTTGTCTAATTGTATATTTGAATATAGTTGTGACTCTGTTTTTATGTTTTTAATTTACTTATCTGTAGGTTATTTTATTTTTTTCTGTGAGTAATTTTTTTTTTTTTTAGCTATTATTTTACTTTTGTTAATTTTATATTTTCTGCATATATGGTGTGCATATGTTCATATCTCACTATAATTATTGTCAACGTGACAGATTATTATATTTCTAAATAAAAATAATGATTTTTCAGAATGAACAGACGATAAATTCCTGATTATTTCAATATAATATCAGTGCTAGGATTATTAAACTACGGTAAATGTATTTAAGGTTATGAACATATCCATGAAATATTTTTGTATTTCACTTCTTCTTTCACACAAGGACAATGAAAATGAATTTTAACCAACGTCGTTGCATTGATGCGGTGGATTTCAAATACTTTTTTTTTAGTAAAGTTAACATTTAGTAAATAAATGTCATCTAATTTGCTTGGAAATATGCGATTTACGTAAAATAATATTAATTTTCAGAAACTATTAATTATAATTTTTTCGTCACACTCCGAAAACTTTATTTATTAGATTTTTTTTTCTTAAATTCTTCGCTTTCCAACGATATATTACACGTATACTTCTGGCTATTGTTTCTAGAGATTCATTTTCGACCTGGATAAGTATTTTCTTTTTTCTCGTTTATTCAATTATCAAATTCTTTCATAAGTTATATTTAGCCTTTTTTTACTTTCACTTACCTATACATGAAATATATATAGCAAAGTTAAGTATTGTGATCGTGAAAATTTTCAAATCTGAATTTTCAACGGAAATACATCTTTCGAGGTCTCCTGAGTCCAAATAACCGAGTCCCGCAAAATGGTCTGTGTGTGTGTGTTAGCAGTCTAGCTCAAAAACGAAAAGTCGTACGAGACTGATATTATTTATTTAAGATAGGTATATATATGCCTTAGATGTTACAGCAACTTTTTACTTAAAATAGTCTATCCGGAAGTGCATGCATGCATTCATTAGACATTCTTCAGGGTTATTTAAGATCGCAATTCTAAAATAAATCGAAGTTCTTTGTGATTTAAGGTTATAAAATGTCACTTAATGGCTTTTTGCAACAAACCGACGATATAAAGTAAAACAATGTCTTTTTATTTTTAATTGATCTCATTTCCGTAACATTGAGCTTCGTTTAAAAAATTGTATAAGTTAGTTGAAAAAAGACAAATTTGCATAATAAGTAAAGAATATAAAAATATATGTTTAAAAATATAAAATAAAAACTTTCATCTGCGGGTTTTATCTTACGTTGTTTGAATTGACTACTCCAACCCATGTGGAATTAGTATTACAAGGTGATGTTACGGACGTGGAGTCGCCGATTTCAATGAAATTTTTGTGGTGATACTAAGTCGAAAAATATTAGACTATATATAAAATTTTTTTTTTTTTTTTATGTTAATGTTTTCTGACTTGTCCTGCATGTATTTATAAGTTATTATGTATCAATCGATATTGTCATCATCAATAAACATATTGCTAATTGTATCAAACGAATTATAAGGTATAATAAATTACAAAAACGCATAGACGTTTCCAATATAGTAAGTCAACTAAATTTTTGTCATGAAAAAACGATTCAGATTCGTTATTACTGTCCACTAAAACTCTTAAATACGAGTTTATTTTGAAATTAAAAAATATAAATTTTTGTACTTTTCTGAGAGGATATTTTCTCATGCCGTATACTAAAATATTCATAACTCCCTCAGGTTTATCTCTTGAGCCAACATTGCTACAACCGTTTATATCTGTACCCCGGAGGTAAAGAACACCATGTCCATTTTTGTATTTGTTGAGGGGAGCCAATTTCCTATAACTTAGAGCTATTAAATGTTTTTTTTTTAGTTACTAAATTATTTAATATAAAAATGAACACGGTGTCCTTTACCTATGGACCACAGATATGATAAAATAATTATGAATTCCCGTATTGGGGGCTTTTAACTCTGACATTTTTCTTTATTTTCCCCTAGCCCAGGGAAAATCCCGTACATACACACCTTTTTTTTTATATTGTAGCATTAAAATTGGTTACCTATAAAACTTATTTAGCATTTCTTTCCAATTTTATTTATTTATTAGTATGTTGTTTTTGTACCAATATTATAATATTGTAACCCTTGTACCTATCTGCTTTCCTTAATATACCCTCCAAAATTATGTATATACTCATTTTATTGCTTAGATTGTATTTACTCTAAATTATAATAGGTCATCTGGCCAGATTTATTGTCAATTGGTTTAAACAATATTATTATTCTTGAGAGACATAGTCCCAGAATAAAGATGTTTTTCCATTTTTCTATTTATATAGCCTTAAAGGCCAGTTGGACATAAAAAACACTAACATTTTATTTATTTTTATTAAGGATTGGGCTATAGTTTACTGTTAAAATTATAAGAATGAAAAATTATCAAGATATGCAGTCATTCATATATTCATATGCGTTTATTAAATTTGTCGGCGTTTTGACTCAACCATGTTGTTAGTCTTCATCAGCTCAGTGACTAGAGTAATCAAGAACTGAACTGAGAGCTGATAGCGATTAAATTAAAATAAATTAATTCTCATTTTGTCTATCCAGAACTAATTGCCCTGATGACTCACATGCTTAGTCCGAAACATCGGCAGCAATAATAAACAACATAGATAATTGCATATCCTGACTATTTTTCCAAGCAATTCTTGTTTTATTTTTTAGAATTTAATTTAACCCTTTTACCATTATGCGTTTATTACACATTTCATAAATGTAATTGAAGCTTAAGAGATATTCTTAGAATAAAAATATCAATGAATTTTTTTATTTAGTTATGAATATTTTAAATAAAATATTTCAAGTTGTAGAAGGGATCAGCCCATATTTCCGCTGTCCCGAACCTCCCTTGGGAACACCTTGGATGTACTCTTGCCTTGAGAGTAAAGACGCCGGCTGGGATAAAAGCCCCGAGACCAGAGAGTGTTTAGACGGCCCGCAAACAGATGTCCCTGTTTACATTCTTCGCATCCTTTCGCCTCTTCGCCACCTAACTCCTTCAGACGGCACTCCTTGTTCTCAGCGGAACAAGCCGAAGGAAGTAACTTCCTTCGATCCGGTGAAGTAGTTGGAGCATGTCGTTTTTTACCTTTCGTAGAGAATTTCATCTCTCCTTCTCAATATTTATTTTAATCCCCATAAGCCATATATTCGAAATACTTTTGCCCTTTTTAATCTGTGTATGATTATGATAACATTTTATATGATTCGGTATTCATTTAATCACAAGAAGTAAAATCAAATTGAAATAATGAAAATAAAATTCAGTTATATAGGATTCTCTTACATATGCATTAGCCAATGCGCTCGATTTTAAGATAATAAGGAGGAAGAAACAGATTATTCAAGTTGATTGGAATAGTAAATAAAAAAAAAGAAGAAAACATAAAAAATAAAAGTGAAAGAAGATTGTTATGAGCCAATCGTTGCACATTTCATGATTTGGTATGTATCAACGTCTGAGGAGAGCTGTCAGTACTATGTCAAAGCCATTTCGATCATTGAAGAAAGTGTGGCACTGTTTTCTCTAACAGTAGCAGTCTCAGACAGAACTAGCAGAGTTGTCTTTAAGTTTGTCTGTTGCCATTTTACATGTTATAATTTTATTTTTTAGTATGTGTAATTTAAGGGATATAAATTTGTTCTCTTACGTCGTGCTGAGACAGGATGCGATACCACCAGTACCCTATTTACATATATTATTAAATAATTATTTATATTCTTGTACGTTACTTATATATTTTTCTGTGAATATATTCCTTTGGACTATTCACGTCATTGTTTAAAAGATCTATTTTTTTGGGTGTTCTATAGATGTGAAGTTTAACATAAACTGATGGGCAGAGTTTTTTATTTGTTAAGATATAGATTGGTCCTCCAAATAAAAATAAAAAATGTGCATGAAAGATGTTATTTCTCCATAAGAACTTATAGCTATAAGTTAGTTATTGTCCCTAGACTCTATTTTAATCGCTTTTAATTTAACTCGTTATTAAAGTTTATTTTATGCTATACATGACAATCATCAATCATCGGTGTTTCTATACTGAGTATATTTCCTATTTATTGTAGTATTTACAACGGTGTTAACATCAACATTACAAAAATGAAATAAAAAAATAAATTAACGAAATTAACTTTAACAAACATCAATTGATAAAAAAAAAAAAAAAAAAAAATTAAAATTAGCACTTTTAATTACTTAGCAGAGAATTTGGCTCGGTATCACAATCAACGAGTTTGAAATAAATAAATTATGCTAGAAGAGTAGTGCCGAGACTTTACCTTACAGGTAAAAATCTCTGACAACTCATTCGTAAGAGCAGACTGCTGATCAGCTTCATCACTATTCTGTCATGCGTCTACACGTCTCGGGAAGCTCCGTTGTATTTTATATTTATAATAAGGCTTAGCGAACCCGAAGGTTCGATGCCGATACCAATAATCGGTGCCCACATTCTTCCATCCACCGGGTTCCATCTAAACCCAACCAGACCAGCCTTTACGCCATCTTCCCATATTAGCTTTGGGTCTACAACTCGTACGCTTGCCAGACGGTACAGCGCATATTAAGTTTTTAGAAATTCTTTCGTTTTTCTCATTTTATTCGCCTCAACTTAATCATATCGATTATATTAACTGGATAAAGTTCACGCAATTCAGTGTGGTGTAACCGCCTATATTTTCTGGTTGATTCGTCGTTTTTCGGTCCGAATATTCTGCGGCGCAACACTTTATTTTCAAAAAACTTGTATTTTATATTAAATGGTATTAATTTTTTTTTATGAGATGTAAAATTTATTGTCTACTATCTATAATTATAAATAATAGACTTTGCTACAATGGCAACCCGAAGCCGAACTAATGGATAATAGTGAGAGCCGATCTAATGACAGAAGTTGGCTAGAGGCAGAAATAGAAGACGAGGTGGAGGAGGGTATTGTCGGAGCCGAATTAGAGGCCATCCAATAGCGTTCCTCCTCTATCCTCTTCTCCCATTGGCCCTCTCTCACAGCCCTACCTAACTGCTTAGCCTTATTGTCTTCTATGTATTATATAATATTGGGCGGCTACTCAATTTAATATTGTTACTATTTGGCTCTACAACTAGATTACTGAAACCTTCATTAGACAATGCCGTTGTCCTCCAGTCGCGATTGTTCAGCAGGTCCCAGGCGTCTGTCCTTATGAAATAGGAGCCAATGACATATTTATTCAACTAAAGCTACCGATAGTCTTAATCGACAATTTTGATCCAATAGAACTAGGATCGTCAAGTCTTAGCTGTCTAAATACATTTTGGGTGAAATTTGAAACGAACGAAAATAATTTTTTTTTGTATTATTCTGGGACAATTCAGACTAAATTTAGGTCGATACTCATTAATAAAAATAAAAATTCGTTAGTTAAAATGAAGTAAAAGCGCATAAAGGAGAAAAAAAATATACAGTAACTAAAATAACAAAGCAAACCTCCCCCCAGAAATGAGTTTTCCTCTCAAGAACGAAATATTGGATAGTTGGCAATCTATGTGGAACGAAAGCCCACCTAGCAAATTAAAAGTTATTAAAAAATCGGTGAAATCCTGGAGCACATCAAATCGCCCTAATCGTAGAGAGGAAGTCGCCGTGACCAGGTTAAGAATAGGACACACGAACCTAACCCATGTACATCTCATCGCTAAGCAGCCACCACCAAATTGTCAGCACTGTGGTAGCCTTCTCACAGTCAATCATATTTTCCAAGAATGCCCTTATTATACTTCAAGCCTCAATCAATTGTCTCTAAAACCGGATATATCAGCAGTATTAAGCAACAACGAGTCCGATATAAAAAAAGTGATAAAGTTTCTTAGAATACATAGGCTATTGAGTAGAATATAAAAATAAATATAATTTTTATTTTATTGTTCTGTCTTTTTTATATTTATTTTGATATATTTTATTTTTCATATCTTTCTATTTTTTTTTTTTCCTTATTCTCGCCTCTACCCTAAAGGGTCATTGGCGTTTTCTATGATTTATACTCTGTTATAGTAGTTTACAATTTTTAAAAAATTTAACACTATCGAGACTCTTTCTTCATTGTCTTTTAGTATTTCTTTTAGTGTTTTTCTTAGTTCTATTTTTTCTCTGAGCCTTTCGAATTGGGAACATTCTACTAGAAGGTGTTTCACAGTTTGCGGTGTATTGTTACATTTCTCGCAAGTAGGAGCTTCTAGGCCTCTTAAAAGATAGCCATGGGTGAACTGGCAGTGCCCAATCCTTAGGCGGCATAGTATAATTTCTTCACGCCTAGACTTTCTGTTGCTAGTGAGCCATTTATCGCAATTGGGTTTCACTTCTTTCAGCTTACACTCTTTGATCCTCCACTCTTTTTCCCACTCTGCCAGTTGTTTTTTCTTTATTTCGTGTACCCAGTCTTCTAAAGTGATATATTTCACTCTAGTCACTTCCTCTTCTTCTCCTCCACTTCTTGCTAAATGGGCTGCATTGTCAGCATTTTCATTTCCTAAAATTCCGCAATGAGCTGGTACCCATACCAATACAACTGTTATTCCTTTATTTTTTAGATCCCACCAGATATTGAGTATTTCCCTAATTATGGAGTTTTTAGGATATGGATTGTCAATGGCAGTTAAAACGCTGTATGAGTCCGTCACAATTACCCAGTAGTTCTTTTCAGTTTCGCTTATAAGATATAAAGCATTCATGATGGCAGTGGCCTCTCCTGTGAATACTGAACATTCTCCAGGTAATTTAAACAGTAATTGTTTCTCTTTACTCGCTAAAGCACATCCTACGCTACCTCCTTCCTTGGACGCATCCGTATATATAAAATCGAAACTTGTATATTGTTCCGTTAGCTTTAAAAAATATGTTTGTATTTCAAGCGGATATGCCTTTGCAATTCTAGTCATAGATTTATTAATAAATGGTCTATCTTTTTTCCAACGCGGCATTTTTAATTCTGGGATGGGTCTTATAATGGTCGTATCCATGTTTATTTTAGTTGTTGCATTGTAAATTGCTTGTTTAAAAATGTTATTTTCTATATTTCTAAGTCCGTTTCTTTCTGATTCTTCTGAAAATAAATATGGAGTTAATGGGTGGTAGGAAGATGCTTTCAATTTGGCAATGTATTTCAGAGATAGGTATTCTCGTCTCAAGTTTAAGGATGTTTCTCCAGATTCAACGTAGATGCTGTCGATTGGAGAAGTTCGAAACGCTCCAGTGCATATTCTTAGGGCTGAATTGTGTATAGAATCTAACATCCTCAATATTGTTTTGTTGGTTGTACTATATATCTGCGCTCCATAGTCTATTTTGCTGCGTATTATAGACTGGTATATTTTTATTAGAGTGCATCTATCGGCACCCCAGCTAGAGTGTGAGAGACATTTAAGAATTCCGAGTCTTTTTGTGCATTCTTCCCTCAAATATGTAATATGTTGTATCCAATTCAGTCTCTTATCAACTATCATTCCTAGATACTTGTGACTTTCTGTATATTCAATTGAGGAACCTTCTATAAATATTTGTGGATTATTCTGCTGACACTTTCGACTTCTACAAATGTGTAAACATTTAGACTTCGAAGATGATATCTTAAATCCAGTTTCCCTTGTCCAATCTTTTACTCTATCCATCACTTCTTGCAGCCTCCACTGTATATAGGGAATAGATTTGCTTTTGGCTGTGATAACAATATCATCGGCAAATAGGAAACATTTGGTCGGGGTCTTGATAATGGACCCTATACTATTAATCGCAAGAAGGAATAGGGTCGAACTAAGAGGAGATCCTTGTGGGGTACCCCTTTGTAAGCGATGGTTTGACGAGAAAGTATTTCCTACCCTTACTGAAAATTCCCTATTGGTTAGAAAATTTTTAATGTAATACCACATATTTCCTCCTATTCCTAGTTCCTCCAAAATCTTCAACACACGTCCTCTTTCCATTGTGTCATAAGCTTTTTCAAGGTCCAGAAATATTGATATTAAGTGTTCTCCGTGTGAAAAAGCTTCCTGCGCTTCTAAGCTTAATGATAAAAGAGAATCAATAGTTGAACGATTTGGCCTAAAGCCAAATTGGTATGGATAAAGGACATTCTTACATTCCAGCATACTAGTCAATCTTATATTGACCATCCTTTCTTGAATTTTGGAAACGCATGAGATAAGGGAAATGGGTCGATAGTCCTTGGGAACGGTGCTCTTTTCTTTTTTTGGTATCGGTACTATGACAGATTTCCTCCACTTAGTTGGAAATGTTCTACTTGTCCAAATTTCGTTATATATATTTAAAAGATATATTTTCCCTGCTTCTGGTAGCTGCTTTATGAACTCTCCTGGAATTTCATCGAGACCAGGAGCTGATTTTCCTTTGCACTTATTAAGCGAAGAATTTAGTTCATCTAGTCGAAATGGTCTATTATATTCATCAGAGTGGCTCTGCTCTGAAATGTAATTTTGATGTATTTCATGATCATTTATCGCGTCATCGCAACAGCTTGAGGAAGATATTTCTCTGAAATATTTTCCAAAGGCTTCAGCAATGTCCTGTGGATCCGTTATGATGTGTTCGTCAATATTAAGTCCTGAAATTAAGTTTTGCTTCCTAATTCCTCTGATGGCCTTGATCTTGTTCCATATCTCATTCGTCGGAGTAAGGTAGTTTATGGAAGAAACATATTGTTTCCACGATGCTCTCTTGCTTTCTTTGATTATTCTGTTTGCAATAGATCGCAGTCTCTTGAACTCGATTGCATTTTCAACAGTTCTACTTCTTCTGTATCGATTTAGAGCTCGTTTCTTTGCTCTTATAGCTTCATTGCAATTGTGATTCCACCACGGTACATCATGAGGTTTCATATTATTTTTGACTGTAGGAATAGTTTCTTTTGCTGTGTTAATAATTAACTCGTTAAAATAAAATATTTTCTCTTCTAAATTCTGTCCATATGGTATGGTTCGTAAGCCTTGGATAATCGATTTTTTATAACCTTCCCAATTTGCTTTTTCATATTTCCATCTGGTGTTCGATGGCATAATAATACTGTTTCCCCATGTTTCAATTATAATTGGGAAGTGATCGCTTCCGTACAAATGGCTTTTAGTACTCCAATTTTTTACTTTAGGTGAGTATCTTGCATCAGAGAAACTTAAATCTATTGCGGAGAAATTATTATTTTTTGAGCTGAAATGAGTGTTATCCCCTGAGTTTAGAAGTACTGTTGAAGTGTTGTTTTCAAGGAATTTTGTGATATTTCTACCTCTGTGATTATAATCTGGAAGCTTCGAACCCCATAACCTGCTGTGGGCATTGAAGTCTCCTAGCATTAGAAAAGGACTTGGAAGCTGGTTTACAATTGCCTCTATGTCTGTATCGGTGAATTCCTGTGAAGATGGTAAGTATATATTGCAGATTGTCAAAGGTTCGTTTAAGTGTATCTTGACAGCTTGTGCTTCAATTTGAGTTTGTAATGGTAGTTCTTCGCAATAGATGTTCTCTAAGATAAACATGGCTACTCCTCCCCACGTTCTTTCAGACAGTCTATCTTTTCTGAATATTTTGTAATTTCGCAATTTTACTGTTTGCTTATCGTTGAGGTGTGTTTCTTGTAAGCAACAACAAATAGGGTTTTCTTCAGTCATTAATTTTCTAAAGTACTCGATGTGTCGGTAGTAACCATTACAATTCCATTGAATCGTTTTTACCATGTTTGAGTTTTTCTTTTTTAAAGACTCTGTTGCCCGTTGATATCTTCGAAAATTTCTCACCTGGTGTGATCTCGGTGAGGTCATTTCCATTCAGTAGTTTAAAAATTTTTGTTGACCATATTTTTATACCTCTATGATCTACGAATCCCTTAATGTCTGTTAGCATCCTAATTAACCCTTCTTTATCCTTTGTGAATTGTTTTATCAAATCAGGTGTGTTTGATGACAATTTTTCTATCTGAATTGTTTCGTATAATAGGCAAATTTCTTTAAATTGAAGAGGGTAATTGTTTTTCATTAATAAGTCACGGATTGGTTCTAGTATATCTTTTGTGGTCGGTTTTGTTTTTTGCTGTAAGTTATTTTTTCTTCAATTATTTTTTCCTTTTTATTTAAATCAGTTATTTTTTTCTCTGTTGTATTAAGAATGGTCTTTTTGTCTGTAGTAATGTTTTGTAGAGTGTTTTTTCCTTTTGTGGTTTTCATTGTTGCCGATGAGCCATTTATACTTTCTATTTGCTTAATATTGTTGCTATTGTTATTTTTTTCAATTAACGTTGTGGGAATTTCTTTTTCTGTAATTCTGTTAGTAGTTAACTCACTATTTTGATTAACCGTGTTGGTTTTTATAATTTCAGTTTCGGTTGAAAGTTTGGTTTGATTGTTAGGAGTCATTAGTGGACGGGTTTGTAAACATGGTTCATCGTCTATATCGTCCGAGTCAGGACAATTTGCAGCGAAGTGTCCCGGTTTTCTACAGATGTAACAAATTAAGAGATCTTCCGCTAAGAAGATTCTGTGAGAAAGATCTTCATTTTGGACTACAATTGATGTTTTTAGGTGACTGATATCTTCAGGATTAATAAAGATTTGTCGCCTAAAGCTCATGATGTTACTTGTTTTGGGGTCCTGGTATCCTGCCCTTAAAAATGACATTGGTGAAAGTAGTTTGATTCCCATTCTATTGAGTTCGTTTTCTATTACGTAATTTGGAATGCTAGGGCATACATTTGATATTATAATACGTTTTGCTGAATTTACTAATCTACGAATTGGAATTATATGTTCGTCTATCACAACTTCTCTATGTTTGGATAGTAATTTATCTACCTGCTCCTTGTTCGACAAGTGAATGCAAAACCTATTATTGGATATACGTGATGCAAATTTAATTGCATTTGGTTCTACTAAGTCTGCAATTTTTGCAACATATTCTTTCTGTTTAATTCCCTTAATTGTTTGTAACACAATGGCATACTCACGGCTTGACGGTTTTTGATTTGACATGACTTGTGCATAAGTTGGGTGGCTTGTTTGTTTTTCCAGTTCTTGGGTCATTATTCTTTCATTACTTTCTTCAGTGGTGTTTCTATCTCTTTCCAAGGTTTCGTTAACTTCTGCAGCTACACACGGTTGTGTACCCCCTCCCTTCTTCATTTTTGCCGAGCTGCGCTCAGTAAACGCAAACTCGATTTATCTCTATCAAATCGATTCCAGTGAAGGTTTTTATTACAGGTATGGCTATGCTCCAGCCAACTGTAAAACAAAATGTCCCTTCTTTATGCTGATTACCCGAAAATCAGCAATTCAGTTATGTGAAACTATTTTAAAACTTTTCTATAAAAATAGGTTCCAGCTGTTCTCTCCTTTCTAATTTGTTACTCTATCTATTAATAATTATTAATTCTCCTCTAAAGAGTTTACAAATATAACCGACTCACAGGCGTTGATGACCCTAGGGTTTTACGCCTTAAAGCCTAAATAAACAAACAAAGCTAACCATACATACGTATAAAATAGAATAAGGAAGTAATGCAGGGAATATTTGAAATATATGGAAAAGGGAGCTCTTAAGAAATAATAGTAATTAGATTTGTTGAGGAAAAGATGGTTGAAAAGATGCTTAAACGAGCAAACCATTGAAGCATGGCGAAAGAAGGACGGGATTGAGTTCCAGAAAGAGGAAGCTCGGGTTATCAAGGATTTTTCAAACGCCACGGATTGGTGAGGAGAGTAGAAGTCAGAAGGTCGGGATCAAGTGGGAGGCTCTGTACTATGTATGATGGAGGTTGAGTTCTGATAACTTGGTAATAAGGAAATACTGAAACATCTAGATTCACTTTAGCTCGACATAATACAGGTCATACGTGCATCTCTGGCGACTCCGAAAACAAATATAACTAAACTAATCTGAAGCTGTTTAAGTCTTGTTTCAAGTTCACCAGAAAGTACACCGTACACCAGACAGTCGTACTCATAGTGGAGTAACACAAGAAGAGATTAGAAGTTTACGTGGGAGAAGATAATATAGGTGATTGAATTGTTTGGAAAGGCTTTGGTGAAAAGTGACTCCAAGGTTTTTTACTGACGTACGGAGTAAGGTGGTTTTCAGGGTAAGAAAGGCTGTTTACTGATTACTGATTAAATGATGATTATTTCTCTTCCATAATTTTATTATTCCTAATAATGTTCTCTGTGAGCTAAATCTGATAAAAACATAACAAAAACATTAAAATGATGAAATAGCAACCAATAAAACGAGAAAATGTTAGCTGCGTTTTGACATTCAAGAACGATCGCAAAGTTTACATTGAATGCCAACTTTAATGCCATCCTAAAAGTCAGCCGTAGAGTTCATCGCCTGTTGCTAGGGTCCTAGGAATCCAAAGGTCGTGGAGCTGACATGAATCACTAATTTTGATTAGGGCATGAGAGTACCCAGTACATAGGTAGTGGGTACGGCAGTAAATTTTTTTGTTGATAAAATTGTCATACAATATTTTGACATTAGAAATTTAATATTTGAATATCATCAGTAATGCTTCAACAACACTATAACTTAAAGAAAAAAAGAACTTAGAAGAAAAAACAAGACACATAATCCTACTTTAGATATAATAATACTTTTTATGTTAATTAAATTGAAACTAAACCCTATATTATATATTAAGTATATCATATAAAATATAAATGGAATAAAATTTCAAACCATTGAATTTCTAACATAAAGGTGAGCCTTATCTCCAATTCACGAATCATCAAGACATAAAAAACAAGATCATATACAAAAGAAGAAAGAGAAAATAAGGAATTACTTCAGTATGTTATTGATTCATCGTATGAGCATAGGTTATTGAAACGTCTCTGCTAAATGAATTTTGTTCCCTGTCTTTCCTTTTTGAAGTGAAAACTTCTTTTGGCGCACTCGGCACATTTTTTGTGGATAGTGAATGAAACTGTGTCGCTTTATGTAACGCTGATTCAGGTAAAATCGGCTTGATTCGACTAATTTATGCATTTGGATTAAGAAATCCTAGAAACTCAAAATCAGACTTCCATACTGTAAGCTAGAGAAATGCTCAGCTTTTCAAAATTGTATCTTGACGCGACGGCGCACAATGGACGAAAAAGGCATTTAAGACAAAAAAGACAAAAACCTCGGGAAACTTTTAATTAAGACATTTGAAAAACGGAATTTATTACAGCACGTCGGGCCTTCTGAATTAATATAGACTAAAACCATTTTGGTACGATCAGCCATTATCATTATTATTAATTTTTTTCAACAATAAATGAAACCTGCTTCATGTAACATGTTATGAAAATGAAAATTTGTTGTATAATGTCATTGACATTATATCATTTATCATCATCTCTTTATCATCAATCATAAATGTCTCTTACCTATATTACTATCATGAGGGCATAGAGATAAGAGAAGAAGAGCAAATCAACCTACAACTAAATGAAGACAAAACTAAAAACATGGTAGTGAGCTGAAAACAATACCCCAGTATGAATTATGAGACACAAAATTGTTTAAATTTCTTTTCAATATTTTCTTTCGCATTTTATTTCAGTTTTTTGTTTCTACCCTTTTCCTCCAGTGCGCTATGAAAGAAAGGAATAGATTATATTTGGTAACAATTTAGTTAGATACAGGTAGACATTTTTTTATTATTCTTTTTTGGTATAGCTTTCTTGACTGAATTTTCCAGATAATTAACAAATTCTCCAATTACCGCAGGTTATTTTTTTATTCATCGTTAGCAAAGAGTTCAAAGAACATTTTGATTACAGTAAGACCTTGGTGGTCGTTGGCGCGATGTACTGATGTAAAATGTACTTTCTGATGGAAAAAAGAAATTCCAGGATCCGTGGAATAATAGCCTGTGAAAATAGGATTTTTAAAAAGTTTATTAAGAAATAATTTATTTAAAAGCTTATTTGACTCATTTCAACAAATTACACAAAAAACAACAACATTATTTCGAGAATTCTGCAAAACCGCCTACAATATATTAAATGATTTATAACAAGTTGCATAATTAATATGGCAGAAATGGCTTTTTATTTACATTTTATTTAATATATTTAAAATTGGTATTTTTATTCGTGCCTAAACTTCAGGAATGTATGCGTTACCTATGTCAGATATTGAAAACATAGAAATTTGAATTATCATCACCGTGAAAATTGGGGTAACCTTCATCATCAACGTTTATACAAACTCCTGTTTCCTGCAATAATAAAGATATATATATACATATATACTTTATTTTTATTTTTTTTTAATTTTTGCATGCATGTGATCTTGTTTTTTTTTTCTATCCTGATGATGCCTGAATTGGTGAAACGTTGGCAGGTAATTGGTGCGTAAAAGCACCAATAGTTGACAGTGCACCTGTACCTGACATCCTGCTTGAGAAATGGATATAATAAAATTTCAGGACTTTCTAAACCTCTATTTCCGATATGATTAGTTTCCATATATCCTCCTTGTATATTTGTCTGGTTTGGTTTTCCTTTCCGGAATCATAGTTGACAGGTCTGTACTCTCATAAATTTAAAAGAGATTTGGACAATATAACGGGTCTTAAAAATGGGAACATTCACTACTGTGTCGTTAAAAAAAGTTGATAATGATTTAGATTGAATATAAAACAAAAATAGGGTTTCCTATTGCCAAAAACAGGTTTTTGACAGTAACCATCATTTATTGATAAATGTAAGTCGAGAAACGCAAGAAGATATTCTTATCATTAGTTAAATATAGTCTTTTTAATCTTAAAGTGAAGAATATGAAATTTTGCTTTATTACATCCTTGTTCTCATCCCTGTCAGCTATAAGCACATTCCAAATCAGTGTCACCTACTGGTACGACAAAACTATTTGCTTGATTTGCATTTTTTTAAAATTTAGATGAATGTGTTAGGGATTTGAAATATTTCGTGGTAAGAAAAGGAATAGTCCCATAACATGAATCCATGAAAAATGTAATAACTATAATATTTAAGTTTTTACAAGTAAAAGTTCAAAGAAATTTTCTGTATACTGTTTAATTCTGAATACTGTATATTTCTGTTAAAGAAATTTCAGGTACTGGTGTATTCACCTTAACTGTTCTTCTTAAGTGTAGAGACTTAAGTCTTTATGGTTTGGATTTTTCATTTATATCCTAGTTACTTTATGTCTCTATATGATTACTTTATGAGAGCTATTTGTGCATCTACAGTCTTAAATATGCTTTTGGTCATTTGTTTTATTTAACTGAACTAAGTTTTCATGTTTAAATTTAACTTGAATTTTCGGTAGTATTGTCGATGATTATTCAAAAGAAATATTTCGTTATAAGAAGACAATGTAAAAGCTCTACCATGAAATGCGCCGAGGCTTATGTAAAAAAACCCTCTGGTTTAGGGGGAGAGAGGGTGCTTTACCTCTCCAAGTAGCTAGCCTGTGGCGTCCCGAGGAGATGGCGATTAAGAGACAGCAGGTGGAAATGCAAATGGTACTTGAAGAAGTGATAAATTATTTATGGGCAGCTCTGGTTTGAATTATGTAAGACCATCCGGCAGAGTGCTCTATAACTGCTCTTTGATTGTTCCATCTTCTTCTTCTCCGGTCATGCATCTGCATTTTCATATCAGGATCGAGCCATAGTTCAAAATGCAAAGTTGCATCAATATTTCCAGCAATGGTCTCCTCAAGGAATCTTATGTATAGGATTCATTTGGATTTTCCAAATATTAAATCTCCTAATCATAGATTTTAGATTCTTATGGTTTAAATGTATTATTGGATAAAGAAAAAAAATATGTATTCGTATATATATATATATATATATATATATATATATATATATATATATATATATATCGTTTGGAATATTAAAAAAAAAACGAGCCAGTTAACGTTTAGGTTATCCTGCAGTGGCGAAGCATTGGGGAGCAGCACCTCCAGGCGGCATTTTACGAGGGGCTACAAAATCCCTAGAGATCCAACTCCCAGTAAAACTAGAAAACTAAAATTTAATATTAAGAATAAGTTCTGTTTTAATTTTTAATATTAGATAAGTTATAATTATTTCAATAAAATATTAATTAAATTATTGCCTCCTAGAATTTATATCAAATATGTATATATATATATATATATATATATATATATATATATATATATATATATTGCTTAAAATATAATCAATGGATCTATTTTGTTCAATCCATTTACTCTTTTTTTTTATAAGGGCTTGTTTCGAACGGTTTATAACTTTAATTATAAAAATATAATGTTTTGTTGCATATATGATATGTATACATAATAATGCACATGTATTTTTTTAGCAGACTTGAAGATCTTTTGGTGCATTAACAAACCTACTCCATCTCTGGCTATTTCATTCCAGTATGCATGCAGCTCTATTGCATCTTAATTATTGTAGTTAATTTGATTTATCCATCTGTTTTTTTTTTTGTACTTTCCACATGGCATTTTGTCTACTATTGAGGCATTCATTGCTACTACTCTAAGATGAGGCTTCCAGATTGATTGCTCCGAGCTACATATTCCGCCCATCTTAACCTTCATACACCCATATCATGAGATATTGATTGACCAGATTCCGTAAGTAACACTTTTTATTGGTATTTCTTCTCTTCGTGGTAGTACTCTGATCCCAGATCTCTCCGGTCTTCATGCCGATAGTTTTTCTCTCAAATATTTCAGTAACATGTGATTTTCCTGTTATAGGTAATAAGGCTTATTTCTCTTAGAATTGCTGTCCAATGTCAGAATATAATTTCTTAAATTTAATGCAATATAATTATTGCAGGAATTAATGCTTCTTCAACCAATTCAGCGTATTTCGCATTAAATACCTATTTTGAATTTGTAATAAATACATAATTGTTATAATCCTACTAATTTTTTAAAGTAACATACAAACTAAGCGCTCTATTTGAAACTTTTCTCTTGCATGTGTAGAAATCTTTATAGAATGAGTCATGAATCTTTATAGAATGAATCGTTATTTTTATGGTTTCAACTTTTCAGAAATAATAGGGTGTATAAATAAAAATGATCGGTTTTCTATGAAATATTTGCATTATTATTTCTTTGATATAAAATACAACTAATACTTTGAGTCCATTGTTATCTACCATCTGCTAGCCAATTGCTCGATTCCACGCTGAAACCCTTGGATTGCAATTTAAATTTCCGCAAAATTATCCATTTTTTTTTTCTCTTGAAGAAAATGAGCCATTGATCTAAATAAGTAGTAATCCGATGGCGCCTTAATCAATTTTATAATAACATCATTGCACTAATAAATTGATATTATCTTTTATATTATAATAGAATATGGCTGATTCGTATCGCTTAAATATTGGTTTCTGGGCTCGAAAACAAGAACAAAAATCTTTCTGCATTAATGGCCTTCTCTTTTGAAGAAGAACCAAAAGGTTTCAGATGGAGATGGAAGTAATATCGATCAAGCAGGGTTCGAATGCTTTTTGGAGTAAAGATCAATGATATGGCCTTACCAATATCAGTATACTAATAAATGTTTATAATTATACAATACTATTGTGTGGGGGGGATGCTTTTGCCCCGGGCGACAGAAACCATCATTCCACTGCTGTTATCCTGCTTCCATCAGCACAAAAAAAGGAAATATCATATGAATGCAGAACAAAGGGACCACATCTTACAGCAGCAAAGATAAGGAAGGAAAGGAAGAAATCAAGACAGCAAATGACTTCCAGACATCTCACTATATACTGAAAGATATATATCTTTAAGGTTTAAATATTTAATAAATTTATGAGAGTAGCATTTATTAACAAATAAAAAAAAAATGAATGTTAAAATAGTAAATCAGAGAAACGTTTCACTTTTTTTTTACCTCAATTGTCTAGAGATTACGACAAAAACAATTCAACTTAAAATAAAAAATATTTTATAGTTATTCCATTGAATTTCGATACATTCATAAGTTTCAACCGGTGAATACCCTCATAAGTTTCAACTGGTTTTTCATAGCAATGAGCTATAGGTAATAAAACCCTTACCTCAATAGAACTCATAAGAAATGCTTAAAGTTTGCCCTAAGGTTACGGCAAAAGGGAGAAGGAATTCTTGAAGCAATCCTTATCCTTCAGAACGGAATCAAACATTGAGGCTGATGTCTTTGTGTTGCCGGCGAACAAAGGAACGCCCTGCGGTTGGTTTCCATGTTTTAGTCGGCCTCTTCCTTAGTTTTCTTTCTTTGTTTAAGGAGTAGGCTGAGTGGATACAAAACGCACGTTTCTTCTGAACACGGTGCACAGGAGAAAATCTATAAGATGAGTTGACCAGAGGAATAAATTTATGCTGATTCAGGTAAAAGCCTAATGCCTTTATGCAAAAAATACCCAAATGGTGAAGTCAATATTTTCTGTTTTGAAATTAAATCGTGAAAGATGGATATGTATTATATTTATATAGGATACTACATGATGTTGCCTCTGATATCGTTCAGCCTTCAAGGGGGACTATAATGAAATGCGTAAATTTGAGCTACACTAGTTTTCAAGTGATAAAATACGTATAGAAGATAGTTGAGATAATAATTTTTAAACAATAAAAAAGGTTCGTAATTTGGAATAACAGTGCTTGTTGGAGGTCTGGTGAGGAGTAGGGGCGTGGATTGAGAACATTGTAGCGTTTACGGTTGTCAAATTAGGTACACTCTTAAACACTTTTCTGCTCCAATTTATAAATGGCGAAATATTTATTCATTTTGAAGGAAGACTAGAGAGATCTCTGAACTATATTATCAGTGTCCTTAACTGAAATATATATTTAATATTTCTCAGTAAAAAAAAATAAAAATATAATTATAAAAACTCATTTATGAAAGCTAATACAATAAATTTCAAACTAAATATTTTTTTCGATTCGATGAGGTGAGAGAAAAAATAGAAAGATATGCTTTCTGTGAAATTTTTTAAGGTGGAGTCACCATTCTGCGCTGAAAAGTATAATACAATCAACATTATTTCCTTTTCTCTAGTCACGTAGTGCTGTTTGTGGAGTGCCCCTACCGCTTTTATTTGCGCGAATTATCTTTGCAAATATGCATTAGAAAAATTCGGAGAGTCTTTGCGTGATTATTTTAATAATCAAATTTTCAATGACGAATAAAAATTAAAATCTATACCCTATTTATTGCGGTAATATATTTAGAGGAAGGAGGATGGGTGGTCATAAACTATTTTATTAAAAGCCAACTTTTCCACACGACTTTGCAGGTCTACTTCATAAAGGTGTGTTGAGCTAAGAGTTTCACTTAGAACCGGGTTTTAAAATATTTAATTCGCCAATAAGTGATGTAAGAAATGTGGTGAGGAAGGAAATTTTTGAATTAAGAGAATCTAATTGCTGCATGATATTTCTTATTTTTACATTTAACAGAGTTTTTTCTAATTTGACAATGAATGGTTTAAATAGGATTTTAATGAGGGGGCAACATGAAAATTATTAAAACGGTACTCGATACATTTAGCGAAGACTAAATAATTTGATCTAAATTTTAAAAGGAAAACCCTATTCTCCGTTTTTACAGTTAGCTGTTTGTGGAGGTTGCAAAAAGTATTGAATTTGGATTTATATAAGTCATTAATATTCTATTTAAGCCATTCATTATTAAATTTAAAAAAAAATCTGTCAAGTTTAAAAATAAGAGAGATCATGCAGCATTTGGATTCTCTTAATTCAAAAACTTCCTCCCTCACCACATTTCTTACATTACTTATTGATGAAGAAAATATTGTAAAACTCAGTTTTAAATTAAACTTCTCGCTGAACACACCTCCCTGAAGAAGACCTGCAATGTCGGATCGAAACGTTGGCTTTTAATAAAATATTTTTGCCACTATTTTAGTCTATTTATGACCGCCACCCTGGACCAACTCCTTCCGTTATAATACAACAGTCAACTATTAAGTATTCAATATGACGATAATATATTTAGTATGAGTTCATACGACTCCTTGCTATGAAAATGATGGATAGAAACTGTAATTTTACTCTGTTCATCGAAGTGCCATTGTAATTCCATCCGGTGTGAATTCAAACAAATAAATTTTTCCGACGTGTGTGCATGATAAATACATTTGTCCAGGTATTTATCCGTATCTAAGTAGTCCGGACTTTCAAAATTTGGTCCATACACTTGTAGCGATTTTCTCTGTCCTTCGGTGATGATTATTGTAAACGCGCGTTGCGCCGGAAACAGTTATTCACTCTAGTGTATATTAATATTAGATTAGAACAATGTCATAGAACCAGTAGAAGCAGAAAATTATGTTTAGTTTAAAATGTAGCCTTTTGACTTTCAAGTGATTTTATGTGAGGTTCAGGTAGATGTAATATAAGGCTACGATGATCAATGATGAAAAACACAGTACGAGTGAAACTCGGTTTTTATTGTGTGCCTAAGTTTCAGAGTCATCAGGGTATTTTGGCGAAGTAAAAGATATCACTAGGGAGTGGGGTAGCTCAGTGGTAGGGCACTGAACTTCCAATGCAAAGGTCCCAGGTTCGAACCCCGACTCATGGCAGAAAATTTATTTATCTGTTTCATTGGCCGTGGGGCGACCCTGGGTTGAGAGACCCTCCTGGGGCACACCCAGCCTCTATAAAGTGGGTACCTTTAATTAAATAATTAACTAAGGGGGAAAACCTGGCGGTTGAGCGTAATCTCGGTCAAATCACCTCCTTGCACAACCGTTGACCTAGAAACAGTGCTTTCCCTAAATAGTACTGAACCCCAGACCCTTTATGAATTGTAGTGGTACAGGTTTTAAAAGACATCACTAAAAAGAGAAGTCATATCTGTAACGAGAGTTATAACAGTTTGTTGTATATCTAGGTATGCATAATACGCAAAAATTGATTAAAATATCCAATAATACGTTAAATATATTTCGATCTATAATATATTCTAAAAAAACTTAATCTATGCAATATATGTAAACGATTGTTTTGTTGATCCCCAGTCACACTACGTTTATTTTTTTTAGTTCAGCTGAATAAAACCGAAAAAATAAACGAACGAGAAATTGGTAACGAATTATTAAACAAACCATCACCGGATAACTGCTGTTTTTTTCGTTTGACATGGGAATGGAATCTCAAGTAAACCCTAACATAAAATTTTAATTATTGCAATCATTGCTCTATGAATTTTCACTTTGAGAACGGTTGGAAAATTGAATTTAATAACTAATCAACTCCTGTAAATTGCCTTCAGCTTCGTCCGCGGTTTGACTGCGTTGTCCTTCATTTCCCCAGTGCTACAAGTTTTAGGAATATATTTAGAGATTATAGTTCATTTTGTATTAAATAAAATTTGGGTTAAGATGTCTTATATTTAGGATTCTAAACAGTTTTGACTTATGCATTCTTTTTTTAGCTTTATTTCCCTGCTTATACCAACGATAAAGATGAGGATAAGGAATGCCTTTTTCCTAAGTGGATTTTATTATTTATAGTTAAACGAGTGGATCCCTCATCCGAATTCATTTGAGCCTCCTACGGGTGTTATCAGACATGTTCTTTGTGGTCATTAATGTTGCCCAAAATTAGTCTTATATTTTGCAAGACCAAGAACGCCTAACTGTTGCATAATCAAGACTAATATTGGTACAAAAAATAGTTTTTGTGAACGAAAATTAAGGCAAAATAATCACTAATACTTAAAAAGTTTGGATATTAGATGTAAAAAATGCAAAAGAACCGATATACGTTTGCATTTAAATCTCCCAATTTTTCATTCGGGCTTAGTTAGGCTTCCTGTTTCTGAAATATTAAAGCAATGTCTCTATAGTAATAAGCTAATAGGTAACTACAAGACTGTTGTGCAAGGCCAAGATTCGTGGTCATATCTGGAATCATTGAGTTCGCATGTCTCTGTAACTTATTGTGAACTCTTGCTTAGTTTATTCTTATGCAGTCATTATCTCTTGTAATCTGTAGGTCTTTATGTTAAGTAATGTTACTGACGTACCAGCGAGCTTTGATTATTGTCGTGAACCTTTTGGACTGAAAAGTTTCTAGTTTGTTAGTTGCTTCCTATTAAGTAAACACAATCATATGAAGTAAGCATAGTCTTTTTCTTAGGTATAGTGTTTTTGTTTTGTTCTTGATGCTTAGATCCCATGTCATGTTCTGTCAAATTTCAGTCCAAGATTTTATCTTTCTTCTATAATCTTGACTTTTTCGAGATGAATAGTAGGCAAGTTGCACGTAGACGTGTAAAAGAAATGTTTTATGAATTATCTTGGTTGTTTTGAATATTCCAGAGTTCGCACGTCATGAAAGTTTATTAGTCAGTCACATTTTTCGAACAGTATGGAATATGAGGTGTATAAATAATATATAATAGTTTAGATTTCATTCAGAAAATATAGATAGTACCTTTAAAATGATTACAGATTATATAGTAAAACTAATTAAGTATTGTAAAGAGCAATAAAAAAAAATGTTATGAAAAATAAGTCATCAACTTTTTTTTAGATTTTTTATTTCTGAAAATTCCGCATTGAGTATTTGTATAAATAATCTCCTACTCTTGATCTTTCGTTTATCTTTATTTTTAACATAGCCTTTTCATCTGGCGTTAATTCGTCGTTTCCTACTTTCCTGTATTTTCTACACTTGAGCAACAATATGCAGCTTGGGTATTGCTATTGATGGGTTTCTATGATATTTACTTCATAAATTATGAAATTATAATTAAGCCTATTGACTCTTGATTTAATCAATGCGTAAAATCTAATATTCAATCGTTTAATACATAACTGACTAGATAATATGCGTGACGTTCAATATTTCTATCTTGATAAATAAGAATATAAAAATAATAATAATCATGATTTAATATTCAACCTAAGGTTGTTAAAAAAATCTGTATAAAACTTTTTAAATTTATATGATTTATAAAAATCTGTTATCAAAAGTAAATGTATCCTTAAGAGAAAAAAAATTAAAAAATAAGGAATAATTAGTTATTTTATTGAAAAGATGAAGATATATGATTTCTTAAAACTAATTTTGGGTCGTTATCAAATATTCACTGAGATATTGTTTTAATCCTATTACTTTAGTAGATAACAGAAGAAATTATCAGTTTAAATATGATAAATTATTTCATTAATCTATTTCTTAACATAATCTTGTAGTTAGTAACACAGAGATTAGATGCTTAATCAATCAATTTTAGAACATTCGTATATTCATCGTTTATTCGTTTAAATTTTAAATACATTCCATTTTTCTGATGTTTGGAATATTTAAACATTATTTTAACTCTGGTTTGTAATAAGAAAAAACGTATTCTGTCTATTTACTTTATGAAGCCGAACTTAAACGATAATTGTTAACTCAATTTATTTTATCTTGGTTATTGACGTTTGTTCATTTTATTTTTTTTTTGCTTTCTTTATATTCTTGAGCGTCATGTAATTATCATTAATGAATTTCTATTTGTCAGATTATCAAATTCATTAGACGATAAGTACACGAAGTTAGAAAATATAAAGAAGAGCCAAAATAGTCGAAACTTTGTTCAAGATAAAATTAATTTGAAGGATTTCATTTCACTGGAAAAATATTTTTCTAACAGAAATGTGCTAGTAAAGATAAAACCGTTTGAAATAACGAAATTTAAAATTGTTCTTTACTTTATTCCATATGAACGAAACATATCGAATTATAAGTTGGAGTGTGCAAAAAGATCTTTCCTTCAGCATGTGGACAGTTTACGAATGTGTGCAGCCTTTATTTGGAAAGGTCGTTGAACTGGAAAAGACACAACCAAGGAATCAGTTCCCTACAACTGTTATTTCTAATTATGTGCGTAAAGGACACGATGGCTATTTTTTAATTAAATAATTTAGTAAATAAGAAACAAACATTAATAGCTCAAAGTTATGGAATATTGTTTTCCTGAAAAAATACAGAAATGTGACATGTCCTTTATTTCCAGAATGCAGAATTATATATTCAATTTATCTTAACTATAAAGTTGGTTTTATATTTCGGCCTTATATGCCTGGAATTAGACGTAAATCATTTCGCCAATTCAAAAGCCAATGTTTCAGCACTCCGTTAATGGAGATTGAAGATAGTAAATCCAAACCTTATAAACAAAATACTGAATCACTTTGGTTACTTATATGTATAAATAAAGTGCATATAAATAACGTACACACGTAAGTGATAAATAACGTACATAAAATTTAGATTGCATTTTTCAAAAAATAAAATAAAAAGAGGTTCGTATTTAGCTATAATATAGAAAATAGAAGTGCGTCTGGAAGCTATGGTGATGACTGGCGAAATAGCCAGTCTCAGGTTGGCGCGTAATACTGTCAAACCTGATACTGCTTAATATCACTTAACTTCTAGCTTTTTATTTATTTGTAAATTTTAATAAAACACATTTAAACTTAATATTTTTACTTAGAGACGACAAGAAGAGGAGGCAAGAAGAGATCGAGAGGATTAGTTTTTTTTTTTTATGTCCTCCTCTTCCTCGCTTTTTAGACTGTACGAGTTTTTCCCGAGCGATGGGGAGAAGACGGAGGATCAATTCCAGAGTTAAGCTCCCTCTCTCCGGCACCGGGACGCTTACTCGTAATTAGTTTATCATATTATCTTCAGTTAATCAAATTGGCAACGGATGTTTTACCCACGCATTAGGCCGCTAAGCCACCTCGTCCTTATTTGTTAGCAACCTATAAAACTTTAATTATGAAATTTTATTTTACAGTCTGCCTCTAAAACCCCTAACCCGATTCGGCAACTCTTCCCCGTGTCAAGGTCCTTGGTCCTATGATAAGGTTGACTTAAGAGTTTAAGGTTCACTTATAGAGTCTTTTATCACTTTGTAATCATTAATTACAATAGTGGCTTCCTTTATTTGTGTCGTAACTGTAGTCCATCGTTAATTGTTGTTTGATAAGAAACTTGTAGAAGAAACTTTCTTGTCCCTTTTTAATGGACATTTCTTGTATTTGTTTGCTATATTAGATATTTTTACATTGTATCAAAGCTAAATATATTTACTAGAGAATCAGGCACTGACAATAAATGATTAAATAGCGTTGCTTCCAAAAAATAATAAATGGTTGCCAATTTTCTTTTTGCATTGTATAATGTTTTTATAAGTCTTAAATTCCATGATAAAATGATGTTTTTTATTAACAAAGTGTGTTTCTGAAAGAGTAATGAAATAAAACGAGTTGCCCACCTACCACCTTGGGCTATTCCCTGTAAAAATAACTAAATATCATACGCCGTGTGAGTTTATACCAAAACAAAGGCTGTTGTTTTATACTCGCTCCTCTCGCCTGTGTTATGGCTTTTTGATTAAATGTTTACTTTCAAAACTGAAATTTCAAAACAGCGCGTGGCTAATGGTCTGTAAAAGCTTGAGCAGAGTTCTCTGAAAGTTTCTTCAAGAACATGGGATCCTTATATTTAATCATGAATTTACTATTACACCCATCATCAATCATTAACTATTAATTAATCATTCGAATTGGAAGGACTTTACTTTTTAGCAATCCTAAAATTATTTAGTTTGATTATTGATTAATAATCAATCATCCTTCTCAATTTATATTTAGCAGCAGTCTTCTGATTATATATAATATGAACTGATGTTTTATAATGAAGATTTAGATTAGATCTAGTTCTTTAAAAAAAAAAACAAAAAAAAAAAATATATATATATATATATACACACATATATTTGCTACATAGAATTTTGATTTTACATTAAATATAAATATAAAATTAGTACACTGAGTTTCAGATACTCCTAGAAAACGGTTTTAAATGCATTATGTCATCAAAGTTTTGAATTTAATTTCATCCATACCTCAAAAATGCACTATTGGATTTTGAGGTCTTGATTTTTCTGTGAAAATGGCAATATCTGAATTCCAGCTTCGTTTGAGTACTCGAGAAGTGTAAGGCCTGGCATTTTGGTGATACAAAATCATCCACATATTCCAAGATATCGACCTTCTTTTATGTAGTTTTTTTAAGATTACCCTCTACCCACCATTTAATGCTTACGGGGGGGGGAGGAGAGGGAAGAGGAGGTTTGTTCCAGAGGTACAACCAAAGCTATTCTAACCAGAGTAGGAAGGTCGAGTTCCATTCCCGAGCGTCCACCACGAAATAAGTCAACTCCTCTCAGGCCGGATTCCAACCGGCGTCGCTAGGCACGCTGAGAATGCTGCAACGGACAACGCTCCAACACTCTCGACCATCACTACCTCTAGATCTCGACCTTCTGTCTTTTATACTCCTTTTCACAGATCTGTCTCATTTCAAAATTCATTTTTTTTGTCCGCTCCACCATATTCTGGAATAGTCTTTCCCTTCCAACTTTACTTGCTTATTCGTTGTCCACGTTTTAAACTCTCTTATTTCACTTTCTCGTGGTAAATCATTGGAAGCTGTTGTATTTGAAAATTAAGTGCTTGAGAAGTGGTTCTATTAGTCTTATAGAATCATAGCAACTTCATTCAACTTCATTGTAACTGCTCATTGTGAAATATGGACAAATCAGATTCCTTCTTACTTAACTTAAATCTCTAATAGGTTCCTTACAATATGTCATTGAATATATCGATCTTCGCATGTTGTTGCCTGCCTCCTTGTGTTGTTCTGCTTGTGCTCTATCTGTAAAGCTTTACTGTTTTAGAGACCGTTGATGGTTAATATCAATGTATTGCTCCTACTAGCTACGTTGTCTAACGGAGTATCATTGCTTCCTGTACATGTAACAAAGTGCAGTTTTCACTCTGAAAGAATAAAAAAAAACTTTTTAAGAAGTGAACTTGAGAAATGATTAGCTGAACGAGATCTGAATTATCCAGTTATTATGAAATATACTGATCTTGTCAAAAATTAAACTAAAAATGTATTAACTCTTGTTACATTAATAAAAAGTTCTCCAAAACTAACTTATCTGTAAATAAATAAAATGTCATCTGTATTGAAATGTGGTATAGTTTTAATGATAAAAACACAAACAATACTTGTGTCCAAAAGTTTAAAATAAAAAAATATTTTAATTAAAAAAACCTTGACAATCCTCGTAGATCCACTCTAAGAGAACGTACTTCCATATCTATTTTAACATTTTGGCAGATCGATAAGGAAATTGAAATCTACGAATGTTCAAACCCCTTTAAATAGTTAGATGCTTACCAAACCTAAATTTTAGCTAATGTTGCCCAAAATCGGTCTTGCCTAACTGTTGCAAGACCAAGACCAGAACTGGTAAAAAAAAAAATAGATTTTTTGAATAAAAATAGTTACTAATACTACAATCTTAGTTACTATATGTTAATAATTGGTATAACCAATATACTTTTGCATTTAACTCTCTAAGTTTTCATTCGAGCCTAGTTAGGTTTCTCCTGTATAAAAAATTACAGTAATATCTCTATATTAATAAGCTAATAAGTAACAGCAAGACTTTTGCGAGACTCTTGCGTAAGACCAAGACCAAGACTCGTCTCGGTCTCGCATTTGGGCAACACTACTTTCAGCAGACTACTCAAACACAATTCTCGTGTCGCTTCGCTCAGTGGGGTAATAAGCAATAAATCTTTTTAAGGAATAATGTAAATTAATATTGTAATATTAATTTGACTTTTTTCTCAATGCATTTTAACTTTTCCATAGATTATTATTATTCATAATTAATCAATCTGTCATCCTGTTATTGTCCTTAATGATTACTCGCACTGCTCGACACAACTTTATATGGTCGTTGGCACCAAATTCCAATGATAATTTTCCTCGACGCTTTTTGATAAATAAGACACTCTTAGCACGACGGCAGTTTGTGACTGAGTACCTAATCATGACCTCAGTTACGTAAGCTTATATCTCTAGTGCTTTACTTTTAATCTTTTTGAACCCAGTTTAAACAATTTTACGCTTTTGATAAGTTATCTTCTGTCACCTTAAAATCATTTGTTTTTTGTATTGTTTTTTTTTTCGTTGTTCGTTAGATTCAGACAGTAGAGTACAATGCTGTTCAGTATTACAGGATCCTTTTTTGTTACTATATAACAATAGGTGGGATTGTTATAGTGTTTTCTCTTTGTTCGAAGGTTTAAAAAAAAAAGTCATAAAAGTTGCAAGTTTTGGTTAATACTGTTACTAATGTGGGTCCCCAACCGCCTCTTTAGTGCTGTGTTGGATGATTATATCGTAATTTCTTAATAAATATAAAATTTAAACTATTTCGTAGAAATTTTCTAATACATAAATAAATTCTTCTTTCAAATGTGTTGAGTAAGTATCATTTCAAAATTTATAGTTATATTTTCAATACTTCTTATGATGCAATAATATTACAGTATTAAAAAAAAAAGTATGTTTTAAATTATATCTGCAGTGTTCGAAATTTTCTCAAAAATTTCTTGTTACTACATAGAATTTGAAAAAAAAAGGTACTTGTAGAAACGGTTTTCCTAACTTTTTTTTTACTACTACACGAACATGCCATTTTAATATAACGATTTTTCTATCCAGATCTTTATGCTGAGATTTTTCATGATAGTTCAAGGAGTTAGAGTGTGGATTTGGTTCTAGTAATTTAATATTTTACAGCAAATAAATCTCTCACTCAAGGCAATTTTTTGAGACTTATTACGGCTTTTACGAACTAACGAATTAACTGCTTCATATTACTGAACTTTCATTGAAATTGTCTCGTCGAGTGTTTGGGGATAAAAAGACAACGAATGACAACTATACATAATTTTTCTCTATGCGTGCTTTAAGAATTTTAAGGACCACAAAACGTAAATAAAGACCTTAGCTCTTGAGCATATTTCTTCTTTGGTATTTAAAAGTAATAAATAAGATTTTTGATTCATCTCAAGTTGTCTGGTTGTAATTGCAGTGGTATTGCAAGAATCCAGCCGATTCTATTTTAATTTTATTAATTTTCCGTCCTCACCACCAAACGTAGCGAAGCTTTGTATTTCTGCAGGAGGTTGGCATTTTACGTTTTTAGACATCAAGGAACAAATTTGGTTATAATTTAATTTAATTTTAATTCAATAAAGTTGTCTGGTTATAATTGCAGTGGTATTGCAAGAATCCAGCCGATTCTATTTTAATTTTATTTATTTTCCATCTTCACCACCAAAGGTAGCGAAGCTTTGTATTTCTGCAGGAGGTTGGCATTTTGCGTTTTTAGACATCAAGGAACAAATTTGGTTCGGTCTGTCTGCATTCAAATCGATGTTTTTTGTCCAACCTTCCTTGCCTTTAGGCTACACGGGTTTTTTCCCTGGCCGAAGGGGCGGAGGAATTATGCCGAGTTAAAAGTCCCATCGGACACTGGGATTTGAACTCATATTTATTTTTCTGAATCATACTACGGTTATCAGGTTGCCAGGCAACGCACGGTGCACACGCGTTAGTTCGCTCGACAACCCCGCTCTCACAGTCAATATGACGTGTATATCACTAAGTACATACGTGTATATCCGATTCTCATAGCATTTTTAGGAATTGTGCAGGTTGGTGTCTAGATGGTTTCAAGTCAAATTCCATCATGTACTTTCGCTTGCACGCCCAAAGGCATTTTCGTAAATATGCCTCTATATCAGAAACGGTTCGTACTAATTGGCTTCAGCTTAGAGAAATTCTTAAAAAACACAAATTTTTTAAGTGTTCACATCTGTTGTATCTTCGTGAAGGATTCTCCTCGAGGAGGTGACCATGGGTCAGTCTAGTGTGTCCTATCCTGGGTATGGCAAAGGTAGTTTGCTCCTCGTTCCCTAGTATCCTGAGGTAACCCTCGAAAGTTATCTAAGATTTTATTTATTTTTGTTAGTGATCGGAACCTTGAACCAAAAGTAGTGGCATGCTTTGTACTGATTCAATACTTACTGGAAGTATGTCACATGCTTCTTATGCAATTATTTTAGCCAGTTAATTATCAGGTATTCCAATATGTTGGTTAAAGATAGTTTAAAAAAATGTTTTAGATGTTCAGGAGGATTAGTTGATTTTGTTGTAGATTTTAAAGAGAAATAATATCTAGGTTTGTTATTCATCCAAAGAGGTAATGAGAGGTAATGAGATGATATCTAAAATTTGGGTAGCGTATATATCAACTTAAATAACTAGATATAAACCACGAGTACTTTTTGTATTTGACTAACGCATGACTAAGTTGCGTGAATAATTTTAGAATGTTGTTACATAATTTATAATAAGAACACTCATCAGGCAAGGATTCTGCTCTGTCGTCGATTTGTCCTGAATACAAAAGGCGTTAAGATAAAGCGGTAGCTATCAGAACGGATGGGCGGGGGAGGGGGTGTTGGGGATGAAGAAGAGGATGAGGTATGCCTCTCCTGTTACCGCGGTGTGATAAGGAATGGCTGCGAATTAGTCTCCAATAGGACTACCGCTCCGTGCTCTTCAGTTTATCATTACCGGAGGATGGCTCCTGCGTTATATATCTAGATTAGCTTAATTTAAAGGAAGAAAACTGGGTGCTTGATAACTATTACTAAAAAGAGATGTGCTGTAGAAAAAATGTATTAAATTTATATTTCTATTATTTTACTACCAGTGTATGAATACAACCACAGTCCATGAGGTATAGAGCAAAATCCATATTTCATATCTGTGCCCCGGAGGTAAGGGACATCATGTCCATTTGTTTAATAAATAATTTAGTAACTAAGAAACAAACTTTGATAGCTCAAAGTTATAGAAAATTGGCTCCCGGAACAAATACAAAAATGTGATATGGCTTCCTCTACCTCCGGGGTACGGATTTAGTAAGTTATAAACAATTTTTAATAGTTCACAGTTCTGAAAATTGGCTCTCTTGAATAAATACAAAAATGAATATGGTGTTCTGTTAGATAATCTCCGGTGTACAAATATCATTATAAAATACCTGGTGGTGGTCCACTCACACGACTTTCCTACCTATTTCGGAAGATTTTTTGTATCATTAAATATGTTCATGAAGAAACAAAAAAGAATTGAACTAGATTTATTTTCCTAAAAATTGATCAAGCAAAAGATTTGGGTACGATTTGTTTGATAAACTAAAGGAATGTAAACCGGCTTAAGATAGATCAGTGTAAAAATTTCAATACTCACTATTATTGAAGACTTTTTGCCAGAGCATAGTATTGTTAAACAATAATTTCTGTTCGAAGTAGAGGAAATAGTGCAGATTGTGTGATGTGAGCAACAGATTTTCTTACTTACACTCAGTCATCTTTATTCTCTCATTCGCCCCTTCCTGACACCAGGATATAAACCCCTAATCTTACATTGGAAATTGAATAGCTCTAACTTCGTTAATAGTTGTCCAAAATGAACGATTTTTATATGGCTTTGTAGGGAATTTCGTTATTTTTTCAGAAAGATAGACCAATGATTAAAAAAGAGTTTTTCGGACTCTGGGGGCTCTGAAACATATTGATCCGTCGAAAACCGCATATCGGAAATTTGATTCGATTGCAATACTTTCTTTATCTAATATAGGTAGGAAAGTAAAAATGAAGTGGCTTGTTTGGTCAAAATTATAATTTTTTAAGTAGAAATATACTTGAATATATAAAACATATTAATTATATTTAATGAGGAAAAAAGTAATAAAATAGTGGGAACTATTTTTACGTTATTTTAATGGCCGCAACCCTGACCATCTTTTTGCTCATTATTCAACCACTCTACCATTAAGTATGTATTAATTATTTTTAATTAATAAAAAAAAATAACAATGAAAACAGCAAGTTCATAAATGTATGTATCATTAAATATATAGTAATTTAAAATAGTGTGTTTTGTAAATTTTGTTAGTGCTAGTAACCCCTTCAAATTATAAATTATTTTTTTTCTCTCTCCAAAACACTATATATTTGTATTTCAGAAGGAAATATCACATGTTGAAAGTATATGTATTTATTTTAAAATAAATAATTCCTTATACTGATATATATGAGCAAGCTTGGGGATCAAGCTTAGTGTGGAGGACCTGGACAACGTACATCGCCGCAGAAGCCGAAAAGATGACTCGCGACCACCGCCTGTTATCGCACGCTTTGTCAGGCAATCAATTAGAGATGATCTAATTACGAAAAGGAAAGTGAAGAGGGATTTCTCCACGCGGAATATCGGTTGGCAGGAAAATGACTGCCACCGAATTTATCTGGGTGAAGAGATGACTCGCACAAACAGACACCTCTATTGGCTAGCCCGGCAGAAGAGAGCGGCGGGAAAAATCAAATATACGTGGTTTGCTTCCGGAAAGGTGCGGTGTCGAAAAGAGGACGGACATAGAGTCATCCTGATAGATCAGGCCTCGGATCTAGATGTATTTGAATGACTACCTAGAAGCCGTCAACCCCTTAGCCTCATTAAAATAGTCTTACTTCTTCTCTTAGTGCTATCTCTACACCGTCACTCATCAATCGATTTATTTTCAAGTACATTCTCTTTATTTATTTTTAATGTTAATATTACTTTTTCTTCACTTAGTTTCATGTACGATAATCGCTTTTCTGTACTTTCTACTCGTTCTGTCTTCTCGCTACCAAACACTGACTGTTTCTCTCCAAATCCACTGTATGTCTAGTTCCCTAATCACATGTCAAGTTAACTCTCAATCACTTTCTGCCCATTATGACGAATTCCTGCAATACTTTACCCAAAACTTTTATCATATCATAGCAATATCCGAAACCTGGCTCAAACCTTATATTCCTTCATCTTCAGTCTCCTTGCCTAATTACATCCTGCTCCGTCATGACCGGGTAAACCGGACTGGCGGTGGAGTAGCCATGTTTGTCCACAATAGCCTAAAGACCCGAATCCTCGATTGCTCCCCATCTTCCGATCATCCTCATGTAGAATACCTCTTAGTAGAAATTCTCAGTAATATTTCTCCTATCCTTTACGCCGTGGTATATCGCCCTCCTCTCGTGCCATTTGACCCGTCCTTCGAATCAACTCTATTCAACTTCGTTCCCCTCTATCCCAGAATAATTATCTCCGGTGACCTCAATACCAATTTCCTCGCAAACTCCAATGACAAATCCTATTTAGAAAATCTGTTTTTCTCACTTCACCTATTCATCGTTCCTTTTTCCTCCACCCACCACACCACCAGATCTGACACTTGGCTAGACTACTACATCATCGACTCAGCACAAAACCTCCTCTCCGCCTCTCAATTGCCAGTATCCTTTCTTTCATCTCATGATCTGATACAAATAACGTATAATATCCGCACTCCTCCAATCCATCCTCGAACTATCACTTTCCGCCAACTGGATACCCTTACTCGAGAAAAAATATTACCTGATCTAGTAACATTGGATTTGAATGGAATATATCATTGCTCCTCTGTCGACACCATGGTTGATATTCTCACCACCAATCTTCTCAATATACTCAATACCCACGCTCCTCTGAAAACCTTCACTTTCCGTCATCGTCCTGCTCCTTGGATGTGTCAGGAAATCAAGGATCTGCAGAAGAGACGCGACGCTGCACGCAGACGCTTCAGACGGACTAGGCTTGCAGATGATTATCAAATATTCAGAGTGCTTCGTAACACGACACAGACAAGGATCCGACAAGCGAAAGCGAACTACTTTCACGAAGCCCTTTCCTCAGCTCCTGATATCAAATCAAAATGGCTTCTACTTCGTAAGCTTTCCCTCTGTGAACCTTCTAGATCCCCTTCCTCAGTTTTCCCAATATCACCTGATGACCTAAACTCCCACTTTATATCGGTTTCCACCTCTTCTTTACCATCCCCTTCCGGCTTTCCTCCAGAGGTACCTTTTAACGACAATAATTTTTATTTTTCCGACATTTCTCCCACAGACCTTATTACCGTTATAATGAAATCCCGTTCCAATTCCGTAGGCCCAGATGGCATTCCTATCAAACTAATAAAATTATGTCTCCCTGAAATCCTCCCAGCACTCCTTTTCATCTACAATTTCTCCCTGCAGAATTCAATATTCCCGACCTCTTGGAAAAAAGCCATTGTCCTTCCTTTAAACAAAAAGCCTAATCCATCCTATCCCGAAGATTTCCGCCCAATATCAATCCTTTCCAATCTTTCTAAACCCCTAGAAAAGTTAGTGCAATCCCAAGTTTCCAACTACCTTGAACAATCCAACCAACTTGATCCTCTCCAATCTGGATTCCGTCCTGGCTACTCTACACAATCTGCTCTGATTAAAATTACCATTGATATCCAGACTGCAATAGATGACAAAAAACTAACCATACTTATACTGCTTGATTTCTCTAAAGCTTTCGATTCCATTATCCATTCCATCCTTTTCAACAAACTAAAATCATTATCCTTCTCCAATAGTTCCATCTCTTGGTTCCAGTCTTTCCTCTCACAACGAACCCAAGCAGTTTCCATACCTAATCAACCTCTATCTGCCTACCTTCCTTTATCCTCAGGAGTTGCACAGGGTTCAAGCATGTCTCCTCTTCTTTTCAGTTCTTATATTAATGACCTAAATGATTCAATTATCCATTGTTCCCACCACCTTTATGCCGACGATTCTCAAATCTATTTATCCTTTTCTCCCGCTGAGTTATTGGTGGCATTTGCCAAAATTCAAGAAGATTTAGATCGAATTAGTGCCTGGGCCAACTTAAATGGATTAAGGCTAAATGCTGCCAAAACTCAGGCCATTCTCATTGGTTCCAAGCCCCTTCTTAGATCCCACACCAACTTTCCCTCACTCTATCTAAACAACCACCCCATCACCTTCTATCCCTTTGTTAAAAATTTAGGCTTTCTCATAGATCAAACCCTTTCCTGGAATCACCATATCTCTCATATATCCCGCCGTGCAATTTCTACCCTCAAACTATTCCATCACTTCCGCCATCTTCTACCCCAAAATACCCGTAGACTCATAGTTTCCTCTCTCATCTTTCCCCACTTTGACTACAGCTGTGTGATGTACGATGGCCTCTCGGTGGAACTGCGTGATAGACTCAAAAGACTTATGAATTGTTTCGTAAGATTTGTAATTGGAACCCCGAGACGCTCCCGTGTCTCTCACCACTACACTGAGTTAGGGTGGCTCTTCCCCTCCTTAAGAAGACAATATTTCCTTGGCACTTTCCTTTATCAAATCATTACCGACCATCGTCCTTCTTATGCCTACAACCTTCTCCAATTTAAGTCCTCAATCCATTCACTCACTACAAGATCCCGACCCTCTGACCTATACATCCCTTCTCATAGATCTGCCTCATTCCAAAATTCCTTTATAGCCCGCTCTGTCAACTTTTGGAATTCCCTCCCGATCAAAATTCGACATGCCCCTTCCCTGTATACATTCAAAAACCTCCTATTCCAATTCCTGTTCCAAAAACAGTCTGATACCAGCTAACTATTGATATTATATATGTATTGTGTAGCAATCATATAATCATAACACTTGGTAAGAGATAGCACATGCATTTCCTACTATCGACGTAGGAATTTCAATACATATATTTTTTTTATTTTTTTTTTTTTTATTCAATTATAAGTAACTGTTTATTGTTATATATATTATTTAGTTTTAGTTTATTTTTTTATGAAATGAACTCATTGTATCTCTTTTTCGTTCTTCATTTCTCAAAGTGTATGTTTATGTTGTTCAACCCTTAAATATAATTTTGTTCATAGTTCAAGTGATTCGTTCATAGTTTTAATTGTTTTGTTCATAATTTTAAATGCTCTGTACATAGTTTTATCTGTTTGTATATAGCTTGTGCACCTAAGGTTTTCTTTACTTTTTATTTTATTTTATCAATTTTATTTATTGTTTCAACGTTCAGGCCAGTAATATTCTATTATTTTGTACATTATTGTTATTCTGAAGGGACTTAGTCCCAGAATAAAGTTTTTTTTTCTATCTATCTATCTATACTCATACTATACCTTTCTTTTAATTAAAAAAAAAAAAAAAAGAAAAAAACATTTTCTCTTCGAAAAAATACTTACCCTCCAGTTTATATTGGTACAATCGAATTCCTCAAACGGATCCGGTACTTATCTTGGATATAGAAATGAAACGCAAGACCCTTGAAAAACGAATCGAACTTACCAATTTTTTTTTTCCAAACATTTAAAACTGATGCTCAGACAGAGACTGAATACATATACTTACTTACTTGAATCAATATCGACATACTCATCACAGATTTAAGGTATCGCCAAAAAAGACCCACCTACAAAAATTTAAAAGTATCCAATGACAATATTGCGACTGATAACGCACCTTTCTACGTGGCTAACAAAACTCTACATACTGACCTCCACCTGCCACCAGTTGTCCTACATATAACGACTCTTTACCTACGATTTCATACTAATTTAGAAGAACATAACAAGTTAATAAGAGGCTCAGGTGGCATACCCCTGATTATTAGGAGAAGACAAGAAAGGTGTTGGATGAGAGATCTGTCTTAAACAAGTAATTGAATCGAACCAAGGAAGAAGTGCTGTTGGATGCTGTTCTTCCCTATACCTTACATGTCATTATTTTCATTATTTCAGCTCATTTGCTGATTGTAAACATACAGGTTACAAAGTTGTGCAAATAAATGTTATAAAGAAAAAAATCAAACATAATAATAAATTTTTCTTGCATTATTTTATTGAAGGTAGTTAGTCGACAGTTTTATATATCGTGGATAATAAATAGTGAGGATGCACTCAGTTTTTATTATTTTTATTGTTGCTAACATTTCAACCCAAGCTTATGGTTCATCATCAGGGTATGTTACCAACATCATTAGCGGGTCCTAGATTTTAATTTTGTGGGAAGGCTTCAGCCCGAAAGCATTTTTTTCATATATAAAACGATAATTACTTTGATTTTTGAAGTCCTTTTAAATATAATTACGTGAACAATTATACTTTAAGAGATAGTTTGTTAATATTTTTTTTACTATAAAACAGGCTTATATTTTACCATTTTGGGGGGATGGCTCCAGCTTGAGAGCTCTCCCTTTCATCTTCCCCTCGTAGATCCGCCTCTGACCAGCACTGAAGGTGTTCAAGTACTCTCGCCTACTTAAAGTACTTGAGCACGCAGTTGAATTACTTAAACACCTTCAGTGCCGGTAACATGTATTGACGATAACCCACAAGCTTGTGTTGAAAAGCTGGCAACAATACATATCTTAAAAACTGACTGCATCTAGACTATTTATCATCCATTACGTTATTTTAGTATTCTCCCATGTGTGCAATTGAACCTGCAAAATTATTTTATTAATTAAATAAAAAATATTTAAATGACATTGAACTAAGTTTTTGTGGTATATTAGATTAAAGATGGCAAAAAAATCACAAAAATCATATAAATAATCACTATTATTTTATTATATTATCTGTGTCACTTATTTAGTGTGATTTTTTTAAAAGATTGGTCGATGTAATCGAAATGATTTTAAATAAACTAGAAACTCATTAAAAATTTGAGTTTCATAAATTAAAATGTAGTTTTGAAATTGAAAATTATAATTTAAACTATATAATTATGTATAGAAATAAATGGATGTAAATAAATTGATTGAAATAAAATTATTTTAATATAATAATAACTAGCCCCGTTCAACTGACCGTAAAAATTGTTCTTGGAATCTATTTGTTTAAATAATTGATAATACCTATTATAAAAATATTCGAGTAGGTCCCACCGAGATTTGAACTCGGATCGCTGGATTCAGAGTCCAGAGTGCTAACCATTACACCATGGGACCCTCCGGAGGGGGTTGCCCCCAAAACTAAAATTTAAGTTTAATTTTACATTTGATCCAGATAAGTATTTTTGTGAATTAAATGCAAGTACATTTTTTTTTTTTTTTAATATCTGAAGTTTAAAATAATATTATTTTTATAAAAATGGTGATTTGTTACGGGGAAAATTTAATTCTTACAAACTATGGAGAAAGTTTTAGTTAGCTCTATTCCTAATAGTTCAGCTAGGCAATTGCCGTCAGCAATTACACAATTTGTTATTTGTTTTTTGGTATTAGGCGTTACACTGCAACGTGAAAACACCTATGATTCACTATGGTGTCTGAGGTTTGTGTTTACACTTTGATAATAATTATTTGAAAATACCAAGTATTATTAGACAAAAATAAATGTAATTAATCATTCTGATTATACGTTATTTACAATTAGTACTTTGTTTTAAATTAAGTACGACACAATTAATAGAAAGTTTCATCAGATAACACAACTGATAAATACTGCTGCATAATTTAACGATGTTGTGATGAAATGAATATAAAAAAACATCAACCTAGAGTATGTCGTCTAATCAACCTCAGTATGTCTTCTTCACCATTTCAATTCGTTACTTATTCACCTATATTTCAATTTGTAGAGTCTGTTGTATTGGTAGGTTTCAATTTCCAGTTCAAGAATAAAATTTACAGAAGTGGTTTTTGAAGTCTAATTCTGCAGAAGAAAAAATATTTTTTGGAAGAGTTTTTTGAAACTATCATCCAAGATTAGATCCAAATCAAACAAATAGTCTTTGAAATATATGCTTGTCTATCAAAATATATTTACACATAAACCACAAGTACATAATCAAAATAGTAAATATAATTTGATGAAATTGAAATGGAATCATCCAGGTATCAATCCGTACAGTCTTTAAAAAAAATAGCTCTTAATAAAAATCATCAAATGATTTTTAAAATTTCCAGATACAAATACAAAAATGTGACATGTTGTCCTTTACCTTCGGGAGATAGATTTAGTAACTATTGTCTCGACATCCAAACTATTATACGATAGATAATACGATAGATAACTGTCTGCAAACTATTTATATTTATTAAACTCTGGGTTTATATATATGTATATGCGTTATTTTTTTACACTTCTTATTTATTGAATTGTTTTTGTTCTTATTATTTAAACTAATTATTTGTTTTTTAATTCTTACCTTTGATATATTTACTTTTTCATTAATTTATATTAAAAAATCGTTTTCTTGTCATATTTAAATGTTTTTACTGCTACATAGTTTTACATTTATCATCTTGCTGATTTGATTCTTTCCTTATATTACTATTATCTTACTTATTTACTTTTATTGTTACTGTTATTCTGAACTCTTATTACTCTTACACTCTTGTATCTATTATTTTACTGATTTACATTATCATTATTACTGAATTTACATTAGTTTTCTTCACCAAGCAACTATATATTTTCATTAAATTTATCACACCAGTTGTCACATCTATCTATTGTGTTGGGAATCAAGCTATAGATTAACTGATATTAATTAATAATTTAAACAATGCAGTGATATCTCTCGGAGCAGGGACACCATATTTAAATATCAACTGCAATAATATTTGGAAGACATTTTTTATATTGCATTGCCATTACCAGCAACATGAGAGCGCTCCCATAATCCTAAGTCTCGTTTGATCTCATGCCATGGCGTCGAAACAATATATACACAAACGAACGCAGAGCCTACCGACCATCAAAGACTACAACAATCTCGGGTTTGTGCCTCGAGGAAATGTATGCACATTTCTAACTTTATGGAAATGTATTTTATAACATGTGACGCCATGTTCGCCAGGAGGGTACACCAGAGGATAGCGGAGATCAAAGAAATTATAAGTTGAGGAAGCATGGAGGACTAACCACATTAGAGAACTGGTTTGGGAATGGAGTTAGCCGTTTGCCCTCGCCCTCAACCTATGCCTCACCGGACTTCCTAGTTTAATTTCATTATGCTACTTGTCCCTCGTCACTTAGTGTAGTGTGTGGAATAATAATTAACCACGATAGTTATCTTATATGAGCAATTTATATAAATTTTATAAGACACAACTTACCAGCCTACTTAAATAATTAAATTTCTGCTCAAACAGAGGTAGTGCTACTTCATTATTTAAATCGATTATTTGATCTAACATTGCTAAACGGAAGTTAAATAATCTTTAACCTATAAAGATTTTTTTTTTTATCTTGATGGCTTTACAGACCTTGTAATAATATTTAACCATCCTTCTCTACTTCTCCCTATCTTGAACTATTGGTTTTCGGCGATGATATATATGGAACTCAGAAATGTTAACACAGTGAAAGACAGAAATGTGGGCTAAAGAGCCTTAGAGATACATAAACAAAACTTACAGAATAATTAAGTAGTCATAGTACAAAAAATATAAATTACTTTCTAATTTTCATCATTTAATAATAAGCAATTGAAAAAAATAATGAAGAGCGATCTAATAATTTGTATACATATTTACAGTAGTATCTATTTACAATTTTATGGGGACTTGATGGATAAGAAATAATTGAACAGGCGGGATTTAATGGTAGGAAGGATATTGGATTGACGGATGTGGAAAGTGATGGAGTTCCATAGTGATGAGGATCTGGATAATGAATGATTATAGAGGCTGGGTTTGCACCACAAGGGTCTCTCGGCCCCAAGCCCGACCCACGGCTGATGAAAAATTACTAGTCGTCAGCCGGATTCGAACTTGGATCCTTATGATCTATAAGTCAGTGCTCACCCACTGAGCTATCCGCTCCCCTTTTAAACTCGTCTCTTCAAAATGCAACTTAAATTATGTAATTTTGGAGCAATGAGCAATCAAAATTGTCTTCTCATAGGCGTTTTACGCCTCGGGATTTTACGCATAAAAACAACAAAAAAAAAATCTTTTCCTCATGATTTCTTTCCCTTCTTTTTCTGGAGTTTATGTTTATTTTGTGTAAAAGTGATTTTTAAAATGATAACACAATAATTGATATTGATGAAGTATTATGGCTTACCGAAAAAAAAGGTACTGTGTTACTGCGTGGTTTTCTTTTGTGAAACTCATTTTCGCCTTACTACTACTTTTTTAAAAAAATCTAAATATTGTTTAATGTAGCCCTAATATTAATGCCCTCCAATGCGGTAGAATGTATTAATTTAAAAAAAAAATCTGTATACGATATATTTTCTGAAAAATTTCAGCTTCTAATAAAAAGATTATTGCATTGTCTACACAGCTTACTTTAATAAAGATAAAACAAAATATTATTGTGTTGAACTTTTCACCCAAAATGTTTGAAAGGGTGTTTGATCAGATACAACTGAGAAGTTCCTACTTTTTGTCAGAGAGGTTTTGTGGATAAATTTAATAGAATACACATCTGATTCCGATAGTTGTTTCATAAGAATGTGTGAGAACTTAAACATCTTTCAAGTCAACATATATATAATCAACAATATATGGCATACTTTTTCGGCCATAAGCAAATAAGGTATTAACTTTATTAATTTTTTTCCAAGGGATAGCTTATTTTTTGGCATAAGCAGAGAAAGGAATTTTCGAAACGATGGTTTATTCATAAGATTTGGTGCTGTATTAAGCAAGGTATAGCTTAGACAGAAAAAAACTCCTTTAACAAATAATATGTAATGATAGAAGGGTACAATACTCATATGCCTGTAAAGTTTTCGGTATTACAAACTCTGTTGATAATTTTATTTGTTTGTAAGGTAATGAGGAATTTTGAGAATTCTGAAATTATTTTAAATCTTTAGGATATGAAAAAGAAGGAATTAAATCATTGAATACTTATAGCCAAAACTCTACTCCTTGTTTCTAAGCAGGCCGCATTATGGTCATGTAAATAAGCTATTTTTAATAAAATGGTTTATTGATGCCCGTATTTAGTAAAAAATAGATATCGTGCATTTATAATATATATATAATGGCTCTCAGTGAAATTGATACATAACTTAAAAAAATAGGCAAAAGAAAAATTGGATAATTTTACCTCACAGTCAAAATGACACATACACCTCGTTTTTTATTAACTTTTAAATACTATTAATATAGTTTAATACCTTGAAGGAAAACCATTATTTTTTACCATTCCTTTTAGTCGATTTGCAATGGAGTCGACCAGGTTTTTGGTGATTTCGGGCTTATCCCGTTCCATTCTTCCAGATGGCATTTTTAAAGCCTTCTTTGCTTGAAAATTAGTTTTTTTCTAATTTCTACCTCTAATTTTGACTACAGATTTTCTTATCACATTATGTTCTGAAGACTGTGGTGGAGTTTTTATAACTTTGGAGCAGTTATGAAGTATTCTTATCTTAACTAACATCGTCATTTTTAGCTCTGACCCATCTTAGCATTAACTAGATTACTGTCTAGCTGATAATTACTACAGATACGGTATTAAGGCGAATCATTAACATATTAGGATAGACATGATAGCATACTAAACAGCAATATAGGCAAGCTAGTACACGCAAACTAGAACAAGTTACTGAGTAATTACCTAATTGCATGTAATTACTTTTGGACTAGTCAGTTCCGAAAAATTACAATTTATTTTTCTTAATTGTATTGTTTTTAAAATTTTCTATTCATAGTAGCTTTAAGAGCTTAAATACAGATTTATTGAAACTGTTGTGAGATGATTTAATAACTAAACTTGATCGAATTAGCCCTGAAAAGAACAATATTTCTCAGCAATGGCTATTTGTTAGGATGGCCGAGCTGGGAGTGGAAACTCACTGATTAATTAGTTTCTTTGCTAGACGATAGTTTTAAACCAACTTGACAAATAGTTGGCCGGATAGTTCCTCCCCGCATTATTCCAAGATATTGATTGCATCATTCTAAAGTTTCCAAGATTACATAAGAAACTATTTAACGATCCAATTATTCTTGTTCGATTACCATGGTGTTCATCAAACGACCGTTCTCTTTACATTTCTCGAATTTTTCGTTCATTGAAATCCCTGCCTTTTTATGGCTCTGGATTAACCGAACTTCTAATTAAATTAAAGGTTTATTAACAATAGATAAGCAGTTTTGAATAGGAAGATATCTTTAGAAATATATATAAAACTATTCTTTTAGTTTTAAAAGTGAGTGAAAAATGTTTTTTGCAGTTTCAGCCTCCATACCAAAAAATACCTCTTGATCAGATCGATAATGATTTCCTCACAGCTCCTCTTTTAATGGGACAAAAAGATGAAAATCGCGTGTAAGTAGTATGGACCGAGTATGAACCATATGGTACGTTGTCCAGCTGCTGAAAATCGAGATTTTGAAGGCATAGGGCTATATTTTTGGACATATGAGGGCAAGCATTATCCTATAGCAAAATCACACCTTTGGATTTGATTTTGAACTCACTTATAATCATACAAATTGTAATTCGTCAATTATAGAGAATCTTTTGTTTAACTGTTTCCATATTGTCATTAATCTTTTCAGTGAAAGAAATATTAGGCTGTTGTTCATCCCACAGAGAAATCCAACCACTTTTAAAGCGATCAATCCGTTCTAAGATCTTGAGTGGAAGCTCATCTTTAATAGTTACAATCAACACATACAATGAAACGTAAAATACATAATTGGAATGCTGAATTAAGGTTAATGGTCTATTGAAGTGTAATGAGGTCGGAGCGGACTGATTAGTGATAAGGCCGCCGTGGCCTTAAAGTGGTCGTAAACTCATGGACCACCAACGGTAGGTCACCTCAAGACCTTAAAGGAACCTTCGATATTAGCTAGCTCTGGTGCAGTCTGCTTCTGCATAGCAACTAATCGATGCAATTTGGGTCCTATCTTCTTTAATAGTAGGTACTAAGGAAATAACATAGGAATAATATGAGAGAGTTGAGCAAAATAAAATGTTCAGAACAACGATCAAATATCAACTGGCCAGGTAATTTCTTTCGCAGGAATCCGGTATTTCCATGAAAACAAAACTATCACATGAATTTGGTGAGTAAAAAACGTATATATGATTGAAATTGCCACTTTTAAATAAGAATGAAATAGTGGTGCGCCCTTAGTCTACAATGGCGTGGCTTAACCAGCTCCTGTACTTTTAGAGATCTCTCCCTCCTAATTTAGAAAAATGTATCTATATAAACAAATAAAATAAATATTAAAGTATGGCTGTATTTTTATCTAGAAACGACAAGGTAAAAGAAAAAACAGAAACATATGCCTTACTTTTAATTAGGTGTATCCTCTGTTTTCTGAAGACATAATCTTACTTCAAAATCACAAAACATACCGCCCATCGTTCCCAGAAAGGTGTAAATCCTATCTCACTGACTTATCTAATCTAACCTAACACTACCATCCATACCAAAGTTCGAAAACTCAAAAATAGAACCCTGGTCACTCCCTATCCCTAAACTTAACAAAATCAAATCAAAAGGTAATTCGCCAATTATACCGTTAACAGATTTCAATCGCTTCAAAAACGCCCATCATGAATGGACATTTATTTATACCGACGGGTCTAAGCGCAAAGAAGGAGTAAGCGCTGCTACGGTGACGGGAAATAATCATATAATGTTATCACTTCGTCAGAATTGTAGTATCTACACCGCTGAGCTATCTGCTCTAAACCGCGCCGTAAAATTCATTGACGCTAAACTTGCCAGCCGCGTCGTGATTTGTTCAGATTCCAAATCTGCCCTTATATCGATACTCTAACTAAACTTAAAACATTGGAAATGGCTGGATGTATGGTAAAATTTTTATGGTTACCAAGTCATGTCGGGATCAAAGGCAATGAGATGGCAGATAGCATGGCCAAGAGAGCTATCAAAGAAGGTCAACCTGTCATCACCACTCAACCTTCTGAAGTTGTATCTTTAATCAAAGAAAAATAATGGTTGGCGTGTCAAATAACTTGGTCTGCCATTAGAGATAATTAGCTAAGGGTTGTGGAGCCATACGTCCGGAGAGTCACTCCAAATATCCTGCTGACCAGTAGGGAAGAAGTGGTACTGACCCTGCTAAGGATCGGACACACTAGGCTTACTCACGAGTACTTAATGAGGAAAGACTCTCCTACTCAATGTATTTCCTGCGGGGTACCTCTTACAGTGAACCATATCCTAACCGAATGTTATGCAAATTGATTGTTGCCGAAAATTATACATACAGTCGTGGTCATAGAAATTTTATCAGCTAGTAGAAATTTTATTTTATTTACCAGATTGTTATCTGCAAGATCTCTGGACACTTCTTTGCCAGTTTTGAATATTCTACAACAATATGCTTTCAAATTGTTCGGTTGTTTATTTCTTCTCGATCCCCTGTGTGAGTGCCCTGAGTAAGATGGTTTTTTCTTCAAAACTATGGCTACTGTTGTATGTTACCGTTGATTTTCCTTGAAATTTCCTTCACTTCGTGTAACGTCACAATTTTTATATTTTCTGACGAGGGCAGTTTTTTGAAACTGCCCTCGTCAGAAAATATATTACAGCTTTTCATAATTACAGCTTTTATTCAGACATCAGTTAGAGCTGAACTGAGAAATATTGATTAACTTTTCCTGACACTTTTGTTTCCAACCTTGCTTCCTCTTCTATTCCTGATAACCCTCCGAGGCGTCTGAAAAGAAGCTCGGGATCTTCTAATATAGGAATATAATTGAAGTGCTACTAATCTTAGTTTCGCCTTCATGTTATACATGTCATGTTACTTGTTTCATATTTACTTGTTGTATTTATCATTTAATACAGTTGTAAATTCTAATAAAAAAAAAAAAGTTTTCCTGTAACATTAATATGTAAACAAAGACTAAAACAAATGTTTTAATGGAATTAACGTTAGCCACATAAGAATCAAAAGAAATAGGTGATGTAATTTCTATGACCACGACTGTATAATTTACATTCAATTTAAATTTTCATTATACTAGTCCTTAAATCTTTTCGTAAGCATATTTTCTTCTAAATACCAATTAACAGTCGTAAATAAATAAGACATTATATTTCTTCTTCTATCTTCAGCTAAGGAGCAAATAAAAGTAATATAAATACTTCAAATAAAAAAATTAAACAAATAATTGTAGCTGAAAGAGGTGATGACTTGACTATGACACATTAGCAAACATACTTTTATTCAATTATATATTTCCTCATTATTTGTTAAAGTACAAAAATAGAATCTGTGGAAAACGCTTATTACTTCAAAGAATATATTGCACAATTTTCTGATGTGTTTTTTAATTTTAAAAATCGGCTCTGATGGATTCCGCTATCATTCAGTTTTTGGATTCCTCTTACCTGAATTTTTACTTTAACTTACCTATATATGAGTAAGTCCTCGTTAATTTATCCTAAGAGCTTAATTAATACTTAATGTATTACATGTATTTTGTCATTATTCATTGTAATAAGTCTTTTGACCAGATTTGTAGTTAATATATATGAACAATACTGTTATTCTAAAGGGACCTAGTCCCAGAATAAAGATGATTTTTCTATTTCTATTTCTATGAGTAAGGGAAAGTATTACGATCGTGAAAATTTCCGAATCTGAGTTTTTAAAGGAAATATACGTTTTGAGGTACCTTGAGACAAAATAACTAAGTCCCGCAAAGTGGTATGTGTGTCTGTATGTCTGTGTGTGTGTATGTTAGCTGTCTAACTCAAAAACGAAAGGATGTACGAAACTGATATTACGTATTTAAGATAGGTATATATGCCTTGGATATGACAGCAACTTTTCCCTTAAAATCGGTTAACCGGAAGTGCCACTTTATATCAACAGTGAAACACATTTTTACAATTTTCTCACAAACGGCTCAAGCCATTTTGATTGAACTCGTTGTATCATTGTATAATGAAGTGTTCTTTAATATTAATCATTTACCCATTGAACTAACAAAACTAACTGAGGCCGCAGGTTCTCCACCTGTGGTCAAATGAGCGACCAATTTATATAAAAAGACTGACGACAACCAACTGGACTGAAAAAATAAACTAGTGAGTCTGCATGAGCTATTTCTTCCTCTTTTTGTGCCTTTCAGCATAGAGCTGCCTCGATCCATGAATCCCATTTTTTTCCGGTCCTGTGCTAAAGTCTACATGCCTTCTCTTGGGCACTTTTCTATGGGTCTCGCATCCATGAATTTTCGTTGCTCACGGTCTTCATTCATTCGACAAACGTGCCCAATCCATCTCAATTGTCTTTTCTATTGAATCCTTTAGTTAGACGATTTCTCTTTTATCTTTTCATTCTTGATCTTGTCTGTTCTGGTTCGACTGGCTACCCCTCCAAGATATTTCAGTTTTCAAAAGGATCCAGATTTCACTCTCATACATAAGGTTAGGTAGGTATACAGCTATAAAAATATGTATTTTTACGTTCTTCTCTACTCCCCTTTTCTCCAAAACTAAAGTATCAACATCAAACTAGTTTTTGGACATTGACGTAATGAAAATCAAACCAGACAACTAATTGATATAAATAGTTTAATTGCAATAATAGTATTTAGACAATATTGTTAGTGGAAAAACAATTGTATAAAGCGAAAAAGAACAATGCCTTACATCCGGAGATAATTTAATCGAGGTAACCTTTCCGGAAGTGAAGGAAGATAAAAATGTCAACCTACCTCTTAGGTATTACAATGGCAGTGGGAAGGGGGAAAGGTGAGGTAGGACGGGGGAGGGGGAAAGGTGAGGTGGGACGGGGGAGGAAGGGAAAGGTGAGGTGGAATGAGGTGAGGTGGGGTGACTAGCCTTTGCAGGACAATCCCCGACCTAATAGGGCTTCGTCCAATATCTCTTCTTAGGCCGCTTTCTTTCAGGTCCTTCTGCCTGTCCTCAACTGCCACGGCTTAGTGCTTCCAGGATTGTCACAGAGATAACTTGAAAGTCAAAGGGCGATTGTTAATAAAATAGGTTGTTTAATTTTATAACATTTTAACTTATAAAACCAGTGTTGCAGAAGCTAATATAAGTTGTAGTAACAAATCACATGCCATACATAGCTTTGGAACCGGTCAGAATTTCAAATCATGAAGTTTAAAAAAAAAAAAAAACTGTCACATTATTCTTTAATTAAAGATAACCGTCACATCATATGACTTTCCTCCAATCTGGCCTCTCTTTTTTTTTTTTATCTATTTATTGAATAATAATACCATCAGCCACTGCTGGAGGGCTATAAGTATTAGGGCTAAGAGTTCTCATTCAAACAATATATACAAATAATAGAGAAATAAATATAAGAAAAAAAATAAAAGAAATAAATAAATAAAAGAAAAAAAAGTAAACAATAACATAAAATAGAAACTTCTAAACACAATCATACCTATATACAATATATACATTCGCCCAGGAATCTCCGAGCCAGGCTTTTTCCCCCACATGTGGAAGGCAAAGCAAGACTCCAGGAGATCCCAGTGCCACTTTTCCAACCGCATCACTAGTAGGCCTCTCTTGTAAGATCAATTGAAACTTAAGAATTTCCAATCTCATAGTTATCAATGTTCGCAAGTAGCTGTTTTTCTGATATTAAATATTGTGTTTTCATTTGTTTGTGTTGAGGAAAAACTATTTCTCCTTAGAAAAAAAAAAAGCTAATTTGTTTATTTTAAAACATCATTATATTTATTCAATGTTTTTATTCCTCGTTTGCAAAGCATGTTTCTGTAAACTAAATTGCAATCCCTTTTGTTTACTTAATGTTATCTTTTTTTTTTTTTTTTTTGTCTGCTTTCAGCCTTTTTCAGTTAAAGTTGATAATGAATTATAAAATTCAGACCTATTTTAATTATATTTTGGAAGGAATATTAGATATTATACTGATAATTCTTTGTTCATTACTTCAAATATTGTGAGTAAAAACAAAAAATATTTATTTAAAATAAATGAATTTTTCGTATTAGTATTTTTAAAAAGTATTTTTTCTGAAACCGTACAGGAGAAAATAAATGACACTGGAGAGAATTTGAAGAGATGAATTTTTTCCTTTAGTTGAAAAAACAAATACATATTTATACATTGTTATTACATATATGTAATATGTATAAGTATAAGTATGTACTACAATGTACATGTCTTTTTAAATATTTATTTTAAAAAAATTGTTCGTAAATTGATTATTATTATTGTTATTATTGAATAATATATTAAATATATTATTTTTGAATTGAGGCACTGTGCAGTTTGTAGCCTATATTTTTTTTTCAACTAATCATGTTTATTGTTTTTTTTTGGTATAGTTAATAATATTGTACGCTAGTTTTCTATTATAATTGTTTTATATAATTAATAATCATTTAACAGCTTTCTCTTGAAGTTTTGTGATATAATAATAATTAAATCTCTGTTTACTAACACGAACGTGTAAAAAACTCAACGAGATACAAATTAGGTGCTATGATTATAAATTATGTATAAATGATAATACTTTATGTATGTCATATTTATTTAAAAATTCAGATTTGATAGCAACTGTTATTCTAATTTTTTCCGAGTTAGAGAAAATAAAAATAAATGAATCATATAAGTTCAATAATTAAAAAATCTTTCAGAAGTGAATCTTATGAAATTGTTATAAAAAGAGTAAGTTCCACGAAGGAACGGACCTCAAATACAAGAGAAGCAAACTTCCTGAAGAATGAAGAAAAGAAATTTAAAAAGTAATGAAGAAATACCGTCCCGTCAGAAAAGCGGAAAACACGAGAAAATGAATTGTAAAATTGAACTGTTCTAGAGTAAAAAAAAAAACAAAAAAAACAAAACTATATGTATTATATTTTCTACATGACTTATAATTTGCACATAAATTTATGATTTATGTCATCAATTTAAGGTTTGCAAAAAAGGAATCATTAATTTTTATTCCGAGATTGCATACTCGTTTCGTCTGACTGCGTGTGGACAATATACATTTTGAACTTTGAACGTATATGCAAACACATTCTTCCATTCTTTAATGATGTTGGTTCGATGTTGATAAGTTTTAAAATGAGCACAATACAAATATTGTTTTGATAATAAGTCAGTACTCAGAAAGTAGGCTGTTGACGTATAAACATATTTTAGTGGACAGTTCATATAGCTATTAAATGCGTTGAACTGGCTGTAATGTAATACCTTTCTCCTTTATCAGAGATATTGCTTCTTCGAGTTGTTCGAAGAACAAATGGTGGTCACTATTTTTTGATACCCTATATAACAAAATTATATTTTCAGTTGAACCTAAACATTTGTAATGTAGCTAGTGTTGCCCAAAATCGGTCTTGGTCTTGCATTTTGCAAGACAAAGACCAACGCCACCTAACTGTTGCAAGACCAAGACCAGGACTAGTAAAAAAAAATCAATTTTTTAAAATAAAAATTATGGCAAAATAGTTACTAATACATGATAATCTTAGTTATTATATGTTAATAATTTTTATAACCAATGTAATTTTGCATTAAACTCTTCTAATTTTTCATTCTGGCTTAGTTAAGTATTTCCTATCTAAAAAATTACAGTAATATCTCTATAGTTTTAAGCTTATAAGTTACTGCAAGACTGTTGCGAGACTCTTGCGCAAGACCAAGTCCATGAACAAGACTGAGTTTGCAAGACCAAGACTCGTCTCGGTTTCGCATTTGGGCAATACTTAATGTAGCGAAAATACTAAAATTATAATTCTTCTTTACGAATAGCAGTGACATGAATCTTTGCTTGTTGTATATACAAACTAAACCAATTTACGGACAATAGGCATGTTGACCCAGAGTACTAGATAATTTAGTGTTCAATTTGTGAACAGTGGCACACTAATTGTTGTACAAGTTAGTGGTGAAATTTGGGTATAGTTTGCTAATGAACGTGCGATTAATCCGACCGTCAAGTTGTTTATAATATTAATTAATCTGTTTCTGAAAAAGATACTTGAACTTTTATATTAGAAAATATATATTCTCAATATTTCTCTCTTCTAATTTGGTGCACAATATTTAGTTTCCAATTTATTCATTTAAAGCCACTTTACACCAATTTTTAATTTGGTCAACTTAATGACTAGAACATCTTATTTCAACGTTTCGGCTCATCGATCCATTTTAAATTGAGTGACTCATTAGAAATGTGACCGACTACATGTGGGTTGACACATGATAATTTAAAGGTGTTAAACATGATAAGTTAAACACGACTATCATTATACATTTTATTATGAGTAGACACATGTAATTCGCATAAGAAGTAAAATGGATAAACTTGAAAATACGTTGATGGATAAACTTGAAAAAGCCGAAACGTTGTAATAAGATGTGGTAGTCATTAAGTTGACCAAATTAAAAATTGGTGTAAAGTGGCTTTAAATAAATAAATTGGAAACAATATATATATTATAATATTTTACATGATATAATTTAAATTATGAACTTGTTTATTACTATTTTTATTTTACTATTTTTAGTACCATTTCATTAACAATATTTTTTATGATTAATGGGTAAGGTTTGATTGAATTAGTATTTATTGGTTCAAATATGATGTTTTCTTATCATTCTGATTATTTTTTCAACTCTAATCTAATAATCTAATATAATAATATAACGATATTTCATCTTGGTTTTGTAAATACGAAGAATGCATTGATATTATGCTTATATTCGTCGAACTGATTTGCAGGGAACTTCCTTTCAGTAAACATACTAGTTTGAATATGAATTTTAATAAAAGAATAACGTAATCAATAACCTTATGTAAAAAAACAAAACAACTAGACGTTAAAAGATATATATATATATATATATATATATATATATATATATATATATATATATTTTTTTTTTTTTTTTGTCTATAAAATATATACTTGCGCCTGTCAACAATAAATTGACAATCAGCAAATGTGATGGCGATAATGATATAATGACATGACAGGCATGGGGAAGGAAAGTACTCAGCAGTACCTGTTCCCTAACAATATATGATATATATATATATATATATATATATATATATATATATATATATATATATATATATATATGTATATATATATATATATATATACAAAAAGATATATGAATTGGAAATTTAAATATCTTTAATTGGAAAGTTCGGAGAAACGAGATACCGTCTAATTAGATTGCTTTGCTACTTCAGTCATTAAATTGCTCGCATGTCGTTAAAACTTTTCGTGTCGCTTAGTCTGGTTCATCAAAGGGCAGGATGGCTGAAGGGGCTGACGCGTGTGCAAAGCACGTGTTATCCGACAACCCGATAAACCGATTTTAATATGAAAAATAACTACCAGTTCGCATCCAGGTAGGGAGAGAGGGAGAATTTTAACTCCGGAATTAATCCACTATCCTGGCCCTTAGCCCAGGAACAACCCGAATAGCAGTATAAAATGTAAGAAAAGAGAGGAAGAACTATTTTTTAAAAATATCGGGTGCGGTGCGCGTATTACACAACTTTTACTTACCACTCTCTTCTTAACAGAAATAAGTACTTTCAGACAAAGGGGAAGTGAAAGTAAAAATTATAAACGGTATATTTATTTATATTTCAATTTGGGTATTTTTAAGAACTCTTACATACAAATTTTAATATTTACCATATATAAGTAAGTGAAAGTAAATATGATTGTTCATCAGTGGTAGTCTCAGAGTCGGCAAAGAGGAGAAGAATATCTTGGATTGGGGGTGGAAAGTTTAGTGAAAGGATTAGCTCTAGTTGGCCTTTTTCTGCCTTGTCATATTCTCTGTTAGTGAGTCCCAAATATTTATTTTCTAGATTTCTTCTTCTCATAATATAAAGGTAAAGAAGTTCCCTTCGTTACTTATATTGTTAAATTATTATCTGTGCTGTAATTAAGAAGCAAATGTTAGTTTAAGCCCCTGTTACACCAACATTCGTGAATAATGTTAACATTGTCTGTTAACTAACTTTAGTTAAAACGTAACCATAGTTAAAGTTTAGGTATTGTTGCTCCAATATATTTTTAACCCTGATTAGTTAACTAGAGGTAATATGTCACGTTTTTCTTTAAATTGTTAGGAATTAGTTATGTTTAGTGATCAGATTGACTAATTACATTAATTAAACATTCGATGACAAATTTTCTTTCGTCGAAATCGCATCGATTTTTCTCGATTTCTTGCGGATGAAAGAAAACATTATTTGCAGTAACAATGAAATTAAGTCAAAATTGATCAAATATTTAATCTCTATCTCAAGACCGGTTAGCCAAACTAAATTACTTAACCGAGGGTTAAGATTTATCAAGATTGGTGCAATGGAAATTTCGTTAATTGGTGATTAATTAATCAGAGTTTGAAAATTAAGCTAACAATAGACCATACAACCTGCCATAAGTTGTTATCTTCCTCAGTTGTCACTTATGAAAATATAACATATGTGAATAACTGCTAAGCCTTATTTTAATATTGTTACAGTTGAACGAAAGGAAAAGTTGGAAACAATTAACATATATTTCACACAGAATTTTTAAGCAAACAAAAAGTATTTAAAAAATTGTGATTTTAATGCTTCTTTTCTTTGATATGGGTAACCTTAAATTAACCAAATATTCATCTCTAGATGTTTTAATAGGTTTTAAGTTATGTAAATTCTTCGAACTTTCCTATAAACTTCACATTTCATGTAAAATAATAAAGCATTCAAATATAAAGCAGAGTGTTTCTTTTCGTTTATTCTCTAAGGGAGCTAGGGTATAAATATTGACCTTTTCTTACTCCTGTAAATATGCAAGAACCTTAAAATAACAAAGCTCCAAAACCGTTGAAAAGTAACGCTCTTTTTGAGGGTATGGTTGAACTTAGAATTCACCATTGTGTTTTTTTTTGTTGTTGCTAAAAATGAAATAAATTGGTTAAACAGTAAAAAGGTTAGTTAAAATTAATGGTTATTTATTTAATGATTACTATTTTGTCCATATACGGTATTTTAGTATGATCGCTATAAAGATATCTTAAGTAGGTCATTGAGATGTCTGGCGATTAGGTAGTGCAAATATACATTGCTCCCGCGGTATGCAGAATTTCCATTAGAAGTCATTGAGCTATGATGTGTAAATACAAGTACTGCAATCAGAGCTCCAGGCGTATTCAATCTCAGCCTTGCTCAGTTATACATTTATAGCGGAAAATAAATACCCTCGTTTACAATCATGATTCTTGTACGTTTTTGAATAAGTTTAACTGTTTAGAGAGCATTGTATACTATTTGGTTTGGCGGTGGGAGTATGATGTGCTACTTGTATACCGCGATGATATTATTCTAATTATTTCATTCGAGTTGGTATGTGAATCAGCAAAACATTGACAGTGGATATATCAACTTTTGTATAAGTTATAAATAAACTTCAACCCAGAAAAATATAATTACATTATTTTAAATAAAAAAACTTCAAATTCCTGAATTAAACATCCTGATCACTAAAAAGTTGAAACTCTTAAATAATTGAACATATTTGGGACTCAATTTTGACAAAACGTTAAATTTGAAAAATCATATTGATGTTACCGTAAACAAAACTATAAAAACAATCAACGCACTTAGTAACTCAGCTGAACTAAAATGGAGATTAGGGTCTGAGATTTTAAAAATTATATATGAAAGCGCCATACTACCACAGCTTCTCTATGCAATACCAAATAAATCGCTTTAAATACTACAAATCTTATAAAGCTGAAAATGGTACAAAGATTAACAGGCATAAGGATTAGCAAGGCATTCCATACGATCTCTTATGAAGCTGCTTGTATCCTTGCTGGGATCATACCTATAGAATACAAAATTAAACAACTATCCACTCTTTATAAAATCACTAAGCAAGAACACGACTACAAACACTTTAGAACGGAAAATATCGAATTAGATATTAACATACGAAATCGGTTCCACCCCTCAGGTCACTCAAAATTAATTCAGTATCTATATGAAACCATAAGTGACGACCTACAAATACAATACATATACACAGACAGCGAAATTGGGGAAAATACTGGTTGTGCATTTTGTCTAACCGTAGCTGAAATACAACATGAAGAACAGTTTCGATTGGTAAAAAACTGTTCAAACAATCAAGCTGAAAAGTCGGCAATTCTAAAGGCCACTGGTTATATCTTGCAATCTGTAGATTATACCTCTTCTGAAATATTCAAAATTTACACTGACAACAAAATTCTGATTAACAGCATGAAAAATCCCAAATACCACGGCACACTGAATGAAATAATTAGACAAAATATCTTAAATCTTCATGATCTGGAAGTTGAACTTGAATGAGTTGAATTACATAGCGGGGTCGCTGGAAACGAAGCTGCAGATAGTTTGGCAAAATCCGCTTCACGAAACAGTCTCCTGTCTATAACCTATGACAAAACCCCTGTATCCCACATTAAAACATTCATTTTTGCTGAGATTATAAAAAATTGGAACAGACAATGACAACAGGCAACCAAATGACGACCGCTTTATAAATTTGTTTCAAAAGTAACACCAACTATGACAAAATAAAAAGTACACGCTATAAACTGACACAGTTTTTAACAGAGAGTGGACAATGCAAATCCTACTGTTAAGTAATTCTTAGTCACATAAATACATGTATTATGCTTAGTGCATGGAAAATGTAAAATTTAACATATAAACGGCCCTTATAAAGGGTTACTGTATGAGGGAAGGAGATAAAAAAAAAAGTTATAATAATAAGTTATTGTACGCCTACCAATGTGCAGTCGTTGACCTTTATCATCCTTATCAACTATAATAGGGATTGTGGAGAAACATATTATTCCGATTATTGTTATGGTCCATTATTTTTTAAACTTAAAATTAATTCTAATCAACATTTACTCATTATTCAATTCTTAAAGGAGAAATTAAAAGCATAATTTAGGCTGATCTTATCGTTTATTTCACATTTTAGCGCCCTTACTCAATCTCCGCTGGCTTTTAATACCAGTGAAATGGTTGAGGAAGAAGCGCAGGGATCTCCTGAAGCCCTTGCTTTCCCTCCACATGGGGAGGGGGGATAAGTATGGTTTAGAGTTCCCATGGCCGACTGTAAATAGTTTAAATAGGTATGCCTGCATCTAAGATGTTTATTTTCATTACTTTCTTTTTTTTTAATATAATTTGAATTCTATTTTATTCATTTATTTTCATTCCATTATTCATATTTTCTTCCTTCACTATGATATTTTATAGCTTTATATTATTTGAAATTAGCTTATTTATTTTTTTTTAATTTGTAAATATGGTGTGAATGTGCTCTCAGAACTCTATTATAAATGTCCTTTATTGAGACAGATTGTAATATTTATCAATAAACAAATAATCCATTATAAAAAAAAATTCACATTTATTGTATTGTGGCTGTAGACTAAATATATAAAAAGTATCTACGATACCTAAGGTAAAAATAAGTAACTTAAAATTCGAATTGCTGCCCTTAGAAATTCTTTAGGATCAAATTAAAGAACTTATATGTTTGAAACCGAATGACAAGATAAAGCATATAATCAAGAACGCAGTTCTGAAACAATCATCATATTCCGATCAGCATTCAGGCTTACGAAGTTAAACCAGCTGACATTGGCGTTTAGTCGAGTTCTATCTCTGGAACATCTTTTGTGTACGTGGCTACGAAGCAGAAGTTAGTAGGAGCTCTTTGATGAGTCAAGGTGTAACGAGTATGCTGTCGAAGTTTTATTAATGATGGATTAATGATATATACATCCTGAAGGTATATGATACTATCACAATGGAGTCAAACAACCCTAAATGGTAAGCTGAATACGAGATGTGGAGATATAAAACGGATTAAATAAATCATGCTTCAAGGCAATAGGAATATTACTAAATATGCATACATGGATTTATTGGTTAATTTAACAAGAAATCAAATTTATGTTATAATTTGAAGTATACCTTATTTTTAAATTGTAGAGAAATGTTTACATTACAATCTAAAAAGTTTAAAAATCAATATTCTTCCGTAGATGCAGTTATATATTTATTTTATCAAAGAGCTGTAACAATTATTGCGAAGTGTGTCGATACAAAACAAAGACTAGGCTGAGGGCGAAGTAAAAGTGTAGGGTACAATGTTCAAAGTAGTGGGACTATATTAAAATTTAAAAATTTATTTTATTTCTAACATAATTGGACCATTATGAAATATGCATGTTCATGATTGTAGCTAATATATGAAGATTTGGTTAATTTAACAACCAACAATATTTATTTTATAATTTGAGCAGCACCTTTTTCCAAGATTACAGTATAAATTTTCATTAGTTTCTTTAATAGTTTAAAAGCATTCATTCGTAGATGAAGTTGAACTTTTGAGTTATCAAAGAGCTATAACAATTATTTACTTTAGATATATAGAAAAAAACAAAATAAATAGAAAGATGTGCATAGGTACAAACATGAAACTATTGTAAATATACACAGAAGTAAATGAAGTTGGATACTTATGTGTTTTTAAGTAGTACAATATAGAAAAATAAAGAATTTTAATTATTTTGTTCCACGTCATAGACAACTGTTAAACATTTATATGTACATGCTTGAAGTTATACAGGTATATATGTATATAAAAGAATTGGTTAATCGAACTTTCAATTATAAATAAATCAATAGATCAATAATAAATAATAATTTATTCTTAATTTTTATCAGTACCACATTTTTAAAAAGCATAGAAACATTATTGAAAATATCGCAAATTCTTGTCCCCATGGGCCTTGAAAATTCTTAGTAATGCAGATAAATCGTATGTTTAAAGATTTAAAAAAATAAAATTAGTCAAGAATATGAAATTAACTCAGATTAGTGCAACCGTCTATGTCATATTTATGAATAAAATGATAGATGAATATTAATACATGTAAGATGGTTTAAATATAATAATTTTAAAAGATTTATAAATTTAACAATACATGAACAAGTTCCTTAATGAACTCATCGCTTTAACTGGGCGAAAATATGTCTATCACCTATGAGTTCATTATCAAATTCTTTCAAAAGTAATATTTAGAATTATTCCGTAACTTAACAATGTGAGATGATTAACTTTTTTAAAATAAACCATATTAAAGGTACTTTAAAGGAAGAGAATATGGACATTGGGCATTTAAGCCCTGTAAAGTGACATCTATGGCGATAAGATCTGATTGATATTAAAGACCACTCTATTATACAATGATACACCGAGTTTAATCAAATTCGTTGGAGCCGTTTTTGAGAAAATTGTAAAAATGTATTTCACCGTTAATAAAATTTGGTACTTCCGGTTAGCCGATTTTAAGGAAAAAGTTGCTGTAACATCTCAGTCTATCTTAAATACGTAATATCAGTTTCGTACGACTTTTCGTATTTGAGCTAGACTGTTCACATACACACACACACACACACACACACACACACACACACACACACACACACACACACACACACACACACACACACACACACACATAGACTATTTTTCGGGACTTGGTTATTTGGACTCAGGGAACCTCAAAACGTGTATTTCCGTTGAAAACTGAGTTTCGAAACTTTTCCCGATCGTTATACTTTCCCTTACTATATATTACATATAAGATAAGTAGAAGTAAAAAAAGGGTATTTTAATTAAATCTAATAAAAGAAGAATGAAATAGAATTGCCCCTATTCATTTTTGAGCAGTATATTGGAATTATTTGAATGAAGACTAGCATGGTTTTGATATAATTTAACTAATCATTATCAATTTAGAAATAAAATAATAAACTTAGCGGTTTTTTAATTAAAGAAAAACGATTAATATTGTTCCTAAATAATGAAATCAGTCAATCTTGCCATAAAAGAGAGTCCGAGAGAGGGGCTCCTTCCCACCTGGAATTAGAAATTTAATAAAGAAATTAAGGTATAAGTCAGTAACTGCAGGGCGAAGTTGAGGGCTTCGGGTCTTGAGATCTTCACTTAATGAGATCCCGGGATAAATTACATTCTTCCGGATGTTTTCACAGCTCTCAACTTCGGACTCAGTAACTTAGTGGTTGTATTTAGTTTATTTCCTGTGTAATAACTGTAATTATAATTTAATAAAAATAATAATGCTACGTCTAAGTTTTATCTCAGAAGGTCGACTGTTATCTTCAATATATATAATCAATAGTTAATAAGAAGATAAGTACACATGACCTTCAAATTTCTTTTCAATTTGTATGGCTTAAAGTTTTGGATTAAAATATCCATTATCAAAACATCATATTTGTTTTTGCATGTGTGTATTTTATTACCGTGATAACATTAATCTATTGCCATATTTATTTATAATAATCATATTTGATCAATCAAATTCTTTGTTTAATTTACCTACTAAAAGTTTCTAATGAAAAATATGATTTTTTCTTCCTTGTTAGAAGAATAATTTAGGCACCTGTCATCAAAATCTTTAAGAGCCGTTTTGTTGCTGCCACTTGTGCTGGTAATAAACACAATCACAAATAATACTTTTTTTTCTACAAACTCAGAGTAAAAATTAATTTAATTACATGAAATCTAAGTAACGGAAGTATGTATCATGCCAATAACGTTTGGAGTCGACCAAACCATACATTATAAATTAACTTTTTGAATAAAACCTATGATTTCATAACCCCATAAAAATGTCTTAACCTTACTCACACTGCAGATGATCAATGCCTTCCACGTTTTACAGCCATTATATTGTTAACAATTATTTATATTAATTTTAATTATTAATTGAAATTCAATGAAATTAATAATACTATTCTCCAAATTTCTTCAAAGTTTGGGTCAAATCTAACGAGCAGTTTTCAATCAAATAATAAATTTCCTGTGTGGATAGAATTTGATAAACTTCATACATACTTGATTATCTGTTTATCAATCTCTAACTTCCTTTCAAATCGAACGGGTTGTTTTCGAGATAACGTATCAAGGATAAAATGTTTGCGCATATATAAGAGTAAATAATAGACAGAATTCAATAAAATTTACCAATATCTATTTACCAGTTAACATTAGGGAAGTAAAAATACCTGAAATATTTGAGGTATGTTTTACATGTCTATATTGTCTGAAAAAAAAACAAAGAAAAAAAACGCGAATATTCTTTACTTTATAATGATGTATGGCAAGAAAAACGTATTAATTTATTTGTAGGTTTTGGATGACTGGCCTCTTGATGATGAACACTCATTTTAGGCTATTCAAGTTCAACTGCCGATCCTTTGAGATTGCGGAGATCCCTATTTTAAGTATTTATTTATTATCTGTCCTATTGACTCGGGAAGAAAACCTTAGCTAGAAGTCGGGACCCTGTTGACGTTACTAAAATTGGTATCTAAATCCTGTGTCTTGTGCTGAATGTGTCGATTCAAACCGAATTAGACATTAATAACAAAATCAAATCAGACATGTTGCCTTGCAAAATGACGGGTAATTCAAATTACTTTTTTATTATATTAGGTATGTAGTGATTAGAAAAAAAAATCCAAGTTTCCGCCCTTCAAAGCCTTGTGGGCCTAGTCTAAAATACTGCTGCAGAGCTCCAAAAACCATTGAAATTTCCAACTTTTTTTCGGTCACTGTGATTCAGCATTTGGCTTAATTTCGTCATAATTGGCCTTTTTGGAATCCTGGATTTTTCTTATTCACTACGTACCTAACAATACAGTAAAAAATGTTAAGATTACATAACCTTTTGCAAATTAAAACCCTTTTTTTTTTGTTCTAATTTGACTTGCTATGAATGCGTAATAGGTTATTTTGCATTATAAGTAATTAGTTATTTAATCTAACATCACTGATTAATTACTGATAATATTAACTTAAAAAACTTTTTAAATAATTGGATATAAAATTTTCAACAAAGAATAGGTTTTTATTTCTTATTAAAAACGTCTTGAAGCTTCCCATAAAGTGTAGAATTTTTAAAAACTTCAGAATTTTTTCCTTCGTCGCTTAGACCTATACATTCAACAGCTTATATTATATTTTTTTTATCTTAACCCACCAAAACATTAATAAGTAGCAAGATCCTCATACCAGAGTCGAGGCCTTCTTTTCTCCAAGCCTTTACAATGTGGTTCGATATAAATATCAGGAGTCAGTAATCCTTTATTAAATATTATATCGAAGAGAAATTATTCATAATATTGTTATAGTATTAATTTTATTTTTTTTTATCAACAGAAATTAATAACTGAAACATACTCATGATAACAAATCTTTGAAAAAAGAGTTTTATTTCTCATATTCTGATTTTTAAAAAATGTTTCCTAAGATATCATAGCTTTTCAAAATATTTAGGAGCAGATTAATATTTACTTTATTGTAATTAATTCCATTTACTAATTTACTATTATAATTTTGAGTTGTAAAGTTTTGAAACAGAATTGAAGTTAATAGTGAAGTGAATTGTAAATAGATTAGGAATATTTTCAAAATCAAGTTCATTTAGGTTATTAAATATTGTAGCTATTATTTTATTCTATTTTTATTTGTTCAATTGTTCCATTGTTGGTAACCGTTACATTTTTCATCAATCAATCTTCATTATAATTATATTGTTAAGGAATATTCGCATTCCATCCTACGTCGAGTTATATTGAAAGATGGTGCCTTATTCATTGGCCTTATCTTTTCAGGGAAATAGGACAGGGAACTTACAGACTCTTTTCAATAGTCAACTACTTAGCGGAATGAGGTCCTCAGCTTTGGTAACTCATGTTCGTATAAAGGAGTTTTCTTCGACCTGAATTGAAGTGGAACAACTATAGGTTGTATGGAAAGGTTTTATGAATGCATGGGCCATGAACCTTATTGTTCATTTCAGTAGCATTTATAAGTTTTGGCTGAAATTTTAATTTAGATTTTAAATAATAGGTAATACAGGCATACACTAAAAAAAATGTTTGTGGTTCCTAGAATTTTGAAACTGATTTTAGGTTATTTTGGGGGTTAATTTCATAGAAATTAACTATGAAATCAGTTTTATTCTATCAGCTATACATTTTGAAATAAGTGTGAAAAGATAAGTATAACCGCATGCTTGACTAAAGCCGTATAGAAAAAATGAGTTTTCTTGAATATTTTCTAGATGATAGGCGCCTATTTATTAATAGCTCAAAGCGAAGCTTGAAATGTGTTCTACACATTAAGAACAAATATACTTCAATGCCGATTGCTCACTCAACGACAATGAAAAAAAAAAAACCATACCTTGTTCTTGGATAAAATAAACTATCGTGAACATCAATGAATGATTTGTATAAAAAATAGTAAACTTTCTCCTCGGACAGCAAAGCGGCCACATCAAATAACCTTGTTTCTTTGCCTCAGTGACAGCAGGGACAAAACACACCACTGGTCCCTTGTAATAGAGCTAGAACGTATTCACCTATATATTTTTAAATTATTATTTATTTAATCTCATGAGCGCTCAACCGACCATTCCACTAAATAAAATCGATAATGTTACCATCTATAAATAATTTAACATAATATTTTGTTATTGGAATTAAATAGAAAAAGTTCTTTATAATTTTAATTCAATTTTTTTTTCTCGAAATAACATAAATTCAACATGGTTCGTTTTCTGAAATACCTGTATAACCGAATCTTAAAATACCGTTTATGTATTTTTTTGAGTTAAGTAAAATAATGGTGATGATAAATGGTTACTGTTCAATTTATCTATGAAAAGTTAGCAGATAGATTTTTATTATCAGATAATTTAACAGATAAGATCAGTAGACCAATTAAATGGCAGTTTAAACCAAGTGTAAGACCTCGGGTTCAAGGTTAGTGACTAATCGGTCTAGAACCGTGGATTATTCTTGATTAGGTTAAGCAGAACGATTATAGCCTGTATTTATTTTCAGTGAAAGTATATCACTTCATGTGAAACCGTATGAATATCTAAGCCGTGTTTTAATTGTATTTGCTTATACGTTTCTCTTATGTTTCATACACAATTTATTATTTTTAAAAATATTATTTAAATTATTTTATTAAAATTCGTTTAATATATAATGACCCGGATTATAACAAAGCTCTCTGAAGCATGACCCAGATGTTCAAGGGTTTGGCTATAATACCTTGAACAACGTACAAGGAGAATTTGGACCGAACAAAACGGCTGGTGCTCGAAGACGTCTCGAATCCCCATTTAGTCGAAGAACAAGAGCTTACTGAATTTCGACTCCTTCCAAATTACTCAGCCTTCAAAACCGTGTAATTCAGGTGCTGCCGACAAAGGAACAATCCACTTAGAGTCGGGAGTCTTCTGCTTACACGTTTAAATGCCTGGCGTCCTTTTGCTTGATTTAACAGGAATGCTAGGGATTTGCTAGGCGTTATTTTCTGCGAGCTTGGAACAACTGTTTTAGTCTCTGAAAAACTTGGCCTACTTCTTGTTTGTAATAGCTTTAGACAGAGTTTGGCGGCATTGTTCAAGCAATGTTCAGGAATCATCAACTAACTTCTAGTCCACTTGTATCCGTTTTCGACTGGAGGAAATATATAAGAAAGCCTATGACAATATCATATCTTTCGCTATATTTTGAAAAGAAATATTTTCGACTCATCAAAACAGGTCGATCTTCTATTCAAAAAGCTTACACCGTGGGAGCTTCACATCGACGGTATGCACTAGCGGATCCAGGATTTAATTTTTTTGGGGAGGCTTCAGCCCGAAAGATTTTTTTATCATATACATATAATGATAATTAATTTGAAAAAAAAGAAAGAAATTAACTACCTATATGAAATGGTGTTTAAGTGGTTCCTGAATTCCTATTAAATGTAATTACAGGAACAGAATACTTTGAGAGGTAGTTTTTAATATTTGTTTCTGTAAAACATGGTTATATTTTACCATTTTTGGGGGGGGGGGCTTCTGCACAAAAGCCCCTCCTCCCCGTAGATTCACCTGTGACGATATGGATTAATATTAATGTCAATTTTAGCTGAAACCAATTTGGACTGGTTTAATCAAATTATGAGGAAATTATTTAAATATATATTTAATAGATGAGCTAAGATGTTTATTATGTAAATGTATTTCAAATTTTGATCTTTAAAATAAAAACTAAATCTTTACTTGTACTGTATACAAATGCTTATAATTACTAGGACTAAATTATTTATTCTTTTCAAAATGTTTTTTATTTTTAGTTTTTTATGAGAAAATTCGATGTTTCTTGAATAAATTTCACAAATAATTAATTGCCATTATTTTCAACCAAACTAGGAAAAGTCGATTTCTGAATAGTTATTTTGGAATTTCGTTTGTCTTTACATAATATCATAATATATGAAGGAAGTTTGGGCCTACTTGGCAAATATTTAAGGAGGCAGATAGGTTTTCTGAGTCTATCTTTTCCCATCACTTGCGTGTCTCATAGTCACTGACAGTGGACTTTGTTGACCATATTATGTGACTAGAATTCATGGTACGTTTACCAAATATATAATGTCGTAAATTCAAGGCATTTGACTAGTTTATTATTTCTTACTTGTCCTTCCTGTTGTATATAACATCGAATGCCTTTGAGGCAGCCAGAAAAATAGTGTTTGCCGAAGAATCTACCAATATCAATTCCGAACGTTTTTGCGCGATATTTATTAATCCAGCTAGAATTAATTAATTATTAATTATTTAGATTACGAAAATTTGAAAATTGATAGAATTAAGTGGAATAATATGTAGATGGGAGGTGCATTTACTTATAAATAAGAATAACAAGAGTAAAATATAAGGAATTGTTGCAGCCTCCATTAACATTGGCTCACCTTACTTCGGTATCTAATGATAAAAATTCCACTTATGGCCTATACATTTTTCTGGTTAGATTTTTGTGGGCTTCTGTAAAATCTACAGAAAAAAAAATCGATGATAACTCCTCTTATTATTGAATATCTTTAGATTTTTACAATAACCTATCAGATTCTGAGATATATCATTATTTTACATAATAATGTAAGGATTTATGTTTTCATATGTTACATCGCTGTTTTATAAATTACTATTGAAGTTTAGCTACAGTCTCAAAGAAACCGATTTTTAAAGCATATAAAACATTGCAGAATCTGTAACATGCACTTGCCATCAGCCAAAATTCCAAAACGTTGGCAACATCACACATAAAATAGGTGTTTTAACTTAGTTGTATGCTCTAGAGGATAAGGTCAAATCAAGCCAGAGGTGAGCTCCATCTCCGATTTTATTACATATGTAGAAACAATACTCAGAAACGACAAAAAAAGCAAAATGTACCTTAAAATGCTTTTTAGCAGTAAAAGGATTATAAAGAATACAACAAAAATCCAAAGATTCAAGACAAAGATAAATAAAAAAGAGGCTATTAAAAAAAACAAACAAAAAAAACATGTAATCTCTCTAAACACATAAATTAAATAAAACTAAATTATGTCTACGGAGTAACAAAATTAATTTTGAGTTATATTAGTCCTACAGTGACCATGGATCCAGGAGAATCTGCTGGAGCACACATTATTTTTTTTACCTGTCTGACTTGATGGTAACATGGATTTAAAATCATTATCTCAGTACTCCGTTAATGCCAATCGCTATTTATTATTCTAGTAATTTATTGTTTTCTACATGTATCGAACACGGTTATATTTTGGTGAAAACAATATAAGTGAACTATGATGTAAGCCGGGTGTGGATATGGACCACCTATCGTGAATTCCGCACCCTACCTGGAGAAGATCCTCTTCTGCTAAAAACTGTTTGGTGTACGAGTGAAGATTCATTAAGCCATTTGTTGAAGGAAATAGTTCTGTGGGCGATTATCGTTTGTGATAGAAATTTGGCCCTGACCTGGTAACAAACCTGGATTCTGTGAATTGTGTACCTGATCATTGGACAGAGCGTAAAACCTTACTGGTTGAGCATGCGCAGAATAAATATATTCGGATAACAAAACAACCTTTAGTATAGGTATATATGTATATATATATATATATATATATATATATATATATATATATATATATATATATATATATATATATATATATATATATATATATGAAACAATCGGATAATAGGTCATGAAATACACTTATATGACTTAAAACAACTTCTGTTTATTCCATTTTTTTTTTCAAAAACGTTTTGATCCCTGTTTTAACATAAATAATGGGATCCTCTTCGGTTTTTTAATTGGACATCGATACTCCAAACCGGGCAGCATGCTGACAGACCCAACAGTACCGCCACAAGGACATCAAGCTACTCTTGGTAAATATATATATATATATATATATATATATTTTTTTTTTTTTTCAGTACTTATACTTATGGAGGCATTAAAATATACAATTGTGTAGTAACGGTATAAAAGAATGGTGTGACTTATTCTTATATTATGATAAAATATAGCTAACCGATTTAATATACGGATTGTTAGCAGTTGATATATGGTAAAAAAAACTTTTTTAGGTATATTTTGGGTGTGGCCAAAAGGACATCCCATTACTTTCAGTATATTGCTTTTAGGGTAAGTCTTTAGGATATTCCCTGCAGGAAAGAAGATTGGGTTTTCCATCCCGTCCCTGTTTCAGAGTTTCCTTATTGAATTGAGCCGCTATGAGATGTGCTACGATGTGACCGGTGAGTAGTCAAGGTTCACTTAGGATTCCTTATGGCGCTGTAACCTTTAGATACAAACGATTAATTTTTATTTTTCCCCGAAGGGACCATTGGCAACGAATAAAAGGGCGATTCCTGCGAAACGAGTTAACGCCGGGGGAGAGTGGGAAACCATTTTTTGGAAAGTGGTTTTCATCACCTTCCAATATCCTTCAACCTATTCAGGCCCGGAAGCTGTTGTTGACAATAACCAAGAGTAAACTACATCAAATCCAATGATATGAAACTGAATAGAATAAACCTGATATCCTTTATAAACCTAAAATACTTTATTAAAACTATATCTGCTTAAAACTGTTTATTTTCTGGAGAAAATTATTAGTAGGTAATTTTCGAAAATTAAAAATTTAATTTATTTTTGTGAGGGAATTGCAAATTAGAGAATCCATAATAGCATAGTTTCGCATTTCTTCATTTAATTACTACTAGTTTAGGCTCAGATTATGGATGGACCTAATTTGGTTTTAAAGTGGGAAATAAATTTACAATAAATACGATCCTACACAACTACTAGGTATAAACGATTCAGATGAGATCGGAAATTGATCAATAAACTTCTTTTTTTTTATAATCAACAGTTGTGAAAGTATATGATTTAAAAATAACCTCATACCAGACTAAAACGATGTGAAATCGCTCAACGTTTCCGATTACTTTAGCACTTATAGACAAACGCCCTAAACTTGCAATTAATTACAAAATATTCATATAAATGACTATAATAAGGCCTATTTGGACTTACGGAGTTGAACTATGGGGATCCACTAAACCATCGAATTCCTCTCGTATCCAATCCTTACAATCCAAAATTATCCGTAAAATCATCAATGCTCCCTACTTTGTTATAAGTAAAACTATCCATAATGACCTTAATGTTTCTTATGTTTCAGATCTGGCCCAATACAGATACCTATCCTTCCATGATAAACTTAAGAATCATCCCAACCCTCTCGTTTCTAACCTTGCGTCCTCTTCAATTCCTGATAACCTTCCGAGGCACCTGAAAAGAAGTTGGCCCCGTGATCTCCTAATATAGACATATCATGAGAGTGCTACCATTGATTAGTTTCTCAAAAAGTATTTTCACTTCATTATATCTATATGTTCAAATTTACTAAACGCATTTCTTAAGATTAATAAAGTTGTAAATATCATTAAGAAAAAAAAAATATTAACAATGCTTGATCGTCAAGTTTTTCTCTAGACTACTGTAAAGTTTCTAATCTACTGTAAATTTTGATGAATACGAGCGTCACCTAATACCATTTCTCATAAAAAAATCGAGATAAAATGTTGCCTTTAAAAATATTGGGCCGTTTGGCGTGAATCTCCAACTAAATGTCAAATTAGCGGGGTTATATTGGCCAAACGGCACAATATTTTTGTAGGCCACTTGCTTCTAGATTTCGTACTATAATTATCTTAACATGGTATTTAGATATGAATGAGTTTTAGAATAATTTAATTTATTTATTTAATTTATTATTATAATTTTTTTTGAAGAGAAGAATGGTTGGAGTAATCAGAAAAAAAAGTAAAAATAAATAAGTATATTTATTTTTACCGAGGTTTCGGCCCATAGTACATCATCAGGCTTGTCGAAGACCTGAACTTTGTGCCATAAAAATAAAAATAAATAAATTTATTTTTATTAAAACTTATTTATTTTTACTTTTTTATTTTGACCGATCACCCCAACCATTCTTCTCTTTAATTTTCCACTACAGTCAACCATCATTCCAATTAATTTATTTTTATTTATTTGTTTTGATATTTGTACCTTTGTCTTACTTTTGTTATCTACAAATTTTGTAACCATTATCTATTTATATATATCCTTTAATTTGTGAAGTCATATATGTATATATATATATATATATATATATATATATATATATCTTTTTTACTATTATCAACATACTTTCTTTATTACTACTTATTATTATTTTATATTTTGTTTATTCATTTTTGTTTACTTTGTTTTATTTATTACTTATTTTTTTAATTTGTTCGTAATTAATTTCAATTATTTTTCTTATAATGATGTAGAGATGGTTGACCGTTGATATAATATGAGAAGGAGTTAGTCGAGGGTGCGGTCAAATAAATAAAAAAATTAAAATATATAAATTATTTTAATTTTTGCCGACGTTTCAACTGCCTCCCGCAGTGCCACATCATACGCCCTGAAGACGACCTGCGAAGTGGGTCGAAACGTCGGCAAAAATTAAAATAATTTATATATTTTAATTTTTTTATTTATTTGACCGCACTCTCGACTAACTCCTTCTCATATTTTTCTTATATACGTACATTTAGCTGTAATGCTTATTGCCCTTGAGTGTGCCAACTTTTTTTTTTTATTCAATTTTTAAATTAAAAATTTCAATTATAAAAAACAAAAAATTTAAAAAAATTATCTTAAGATTTAAGCGGAAAGCAAATGAGTATTCATTGATTTTCTTACCTTATTAAATTAATTAGAAAATACCCCATTTCTGAGAATTTTAGTTGTTATAAAAGTTGTAGGTTACGATAAGATGAATACATTTTCATAGTTTTATGTTAATAATTTGATAAATAGGTTTCTGTACCACGGGTTATAGTATTTTCTATTTCAAAAATTTTTATTCAGAAAATATCTTACGGTTTTTTATTTTTCTTGCGTTTTGTGAATAAATTATATAAACTAGAAAAATATAGAAACGGCACTAACGGAGTAACACGAGACCACTTTTTAATTAAAAAAAAAAGAAGAAAGTATCATAATTCTGTACGTTTCTTATCAAATGATTTTTATTGTGGTCCAAATTTTCGAAATTTTTCCTTAATAATTAATAATTAGAATAAAAAGGTATTTTTTAAAAAACATTCACATAATTAGTTAAAATTAGTTAGTATTAATATTAGATATGCTTCAGGAGAAACATCTACCTAAATTGAGGGCACATAGATCCTGACATCAATCCCTAACAACCTCTTTTATATTTCCCTGTTTTTGTAAAGCCATTTTGTAACACGATGACGCTGTAATGCGATCGCACCGGTTTAATGGAAAGAAAAAGATGAATAAAAAGGCAATGAGAAGGGGGAATTTAATAAAAGCTATCATGAAAGACGTTAGGAGTAATCTTTGTAAAAGCTAGAAACATAAAGGTTCTCAGTTAATGAATGGAGTGGTTAAAAAAAACAGTTATCGCCGTATTAAAAGTTACAGGCAAATTATTTTAAGCTGACCTTAAAGAGCAGCTTAGCGATCCTCAACTTTGGCTTAATTATTTCTTAATGATTACCTGTTAAAGTTATTACTTAATTATGTGGTTCGAAATTGTTATAAAAAGACTATGGAATGATCAGCATCAAAAATTATGTTTGTTTTACGGTATTATAGCCATGGATTTTCAATTGAAAAAAAAAAAAATCGTCACAAATGTTTATTGGCAGATCAAGGGTAGGTGAGATCTCTCGAGCCCTCTTTCCTGAAGAAAATAAAATTTTAATTATTTAAATTATTTTATTTTATGTTATTCATTTTTTGTTATTCTTAACAAGACAAGGGGTATTTTTCGGTAAATTGAATATTTCTTTCATATTTAGATAATTATCTCACAAAAAAGAAAACACGAAACAATTCTCAATGACATAAAGAAACAATCAAATAATTTTATTAATTATATTACAGATTACTTTTATATACATATATATATTTTATTATTTATACTTATATTTATGTTTTTTGTGTGTATTGTATGAATGAAGTCTTGTAACCTTAATACTTGTTACCCTTTTATGAGGCAAATTGTATTGTCATTCAATAAACTATAAAAAAAAATATATATTATATCATACTATTATAAAATATAATTTAATAGGGAAAAAACCGACTAACTGGACAAACAAAAACTAACTCTTTCCTATTCCTATCTTTCCAAGTGTCCTTTTGCTGTTCTTACCTTCAAAAGTGTCACGTCTATAATTTCTAGTGATCAGAGAGAGGAAATGAGTACAACATTAAAAAAATTTGAGGATGGAGAGGGTTTTGTACAAAAAAGAAATAGACGGTGATGTATTGTACTAATGTAAAAATACAAATATTCGTTTTGTTGTATGCCAAATTTGGTTCAGTTTGGATGCTACCCTGTCGGAGATTCAAATTCTAACCTTGCTTAGAAGCGGACAAATTTTATGTCGTTTTTTTAGTTATATCCTTACTATATTTATTTTATTTGTACTAAACAATATGTGAACTAACGCTAAAAAATATGACAAACATTCCGACTTTAGGATTGGCCACTCATTGTTAGTCCAAAATTCCATCGGATTTGGTATGGAGAAACTACTGAGGAGGTGCTATGAACTATAACACATCTGCTATACACCCAAAGAATTTAAACTTTCTTTACGTAAATAACTACGTCAGGGAAACTGTTGGTAATATAATTGTTTCTAATATATATGGTGTTAGTAATTTGAAGTGTAATGTTATGTATAAATTAAGGGTTAATTGTTTTAATTTATATATCGTGACCTTATTACAAACAGCCATTAGGCGACATTTCTTAACTTTAAATAACTAAGAACTTTGATGAGTTTTCCGTTTGTTGTAACTATATTTGATATACAAAATGTTTTGTGTCATTTTATGCTCATGTTTTCTTTTTACATCAGTGAATACGGTCGAAATTCTAAGTAACGTTCTTAATAGTTCAGTTCTATCAGTTAAGGAATGGGCTCAACCGTAACAAATATAAGTTAATTTAACTTTTATTTTAATAATTGAGTTTGTTAACTTGCCAATTAGTGAATCATGTATTGACAATTCTCATAACTCAAAGGACAAAGCTATCCCTAGATAGACAATTCAAGCTATCTCTGATAGCTTAGAAATAGTTATGAACTCTAGTAGTCAACCCATATATCCATAGTATTATTCTGTATGTTAGATGCCATTTGTAGCAGACATTATCAATAAATGTATTACTTATAAAGTCTTCACTGCCTCCGATACGTTAACTTATCGAAAACGTACTAAACCGGCGATATAGTTATGAGAGTTTTTATAGTTGATTTAGCATTAATAACAATTCGATCCAACCATCTGTCATCATCTATCCTATCGGTCGTTGCCAACAATAATAAATTCAATTTACATTGTTTATCAATTTGAAATATTCAGGAGTTGTGGATACAATGGGATAAGATAAGAATAATTAGAAAATAACAAAAATAATATGAGGTAAAAATATAATTAATATTACATATACACATGAATATATGTACTCCTAAAAAATGAACAGGGATATTTTTAGTTAAATATTATTTATTTTCTCTAGAATTTTGATCATACATACATTGAAAGTTTACATAAATAAAATTGAATTTTACCTTGGAAGGTTTTATAAAAGCTATTTTTCAAAAAATAATAAAATAAAAGTTTATGTGATCTTGTTTTTATGGTTGTGAATTCTAAACATTTAGTAAAATTTAATCATTTTTGTGACATCCTCTGTTGCGCACTGATTTCACAAGGAATTTCATAGCATAAACACTCAATCGGTGAAGGTTAAGAAGCTGCAAATGGTGTTCAAAAAGTGTTCTCTGTAGTGCATCCTTCGTGTGCTCGATGGGATTGAGATGTGGAGACAAAACGGGGAAGGGGCAGATATGATATGTCCAGATTTACAAAGACATTGATCAACAACTTTCCCCCATGAGGCGCGTATTGTCAAGAAAGTGGAAATCTGCGCCAATTATGGCCCTGGTTTGAGGAATGTACTCCTCTATAATTTCTTTAACAAGAACTGCAATGAAATTACCATCCACAATATCGGTCAGATTCCGCCTTTCTGAATTGATTGCACCTTTAGACTACATTATAGAAAGCACAAACTGTGTCACTGTTCTCAGTAGACTCTTCGGCGCCTGCGATCGCTATGAATACAGAAACGTGTCTTGCCTGTAAACAAAACAGCATTCCAATTGTTGTATTCATCTAGGCGCTAACTGCACCATGGTCTGTGCAGTTGCTGGTGACTCACTGTTGCTACAGTTCATTTTAAAAGGGCATGAGATGTTAGACCAACTTTCCTCAAACGATTACGAATGGTTTGTGTTGGTGTGGGGCTTGGCAGAACATTCAAAACTTCATTTACGAGTAGGCTCTGTCAGGCACTATGAAAGGAATTGTAATTTAAAAATCTGGTGCGCTCAACACACAACTTTCACTTGTCGCTCTACTTTGAATAGAAACTATTTTCAGACAATGCTGGGCTATTATAAATTTTTTTAAAGTACATTTTAAACGGAAGTAAAGCTTAAAGTTTACAGATAACAAGTCATTAAGACCATTATAATTACAAAATGTCTATTTAATATATCGACGGTAGGCAATAAAACTCTAGTCACTACATCTGTTTATATACATGCTCCACACAACTTTCTTTGCTTTTATAAACCACAGAATGACTCCAATTTCAACATTTTTGAGTAATGCCATTTTAGTGATATTTTTAGTTGAAAAAGTTGTCTATGAAGACAGTGAGTAAGTTGATTCCGGAGGTGGTGATTGCAGTGTTGAAATATAGAACTGAGAATAAAGGTACTTATTTCATATCAAAAATATTCTTAGGAATAATACTTTATTAAATATCTATAGCAAAAAGGTTTTTTTAGTCTCAACAATTAAAAAAGTATATTCTTTTCGTTTATGAGCTAGACTGTTAACACACACACACACACACACTGACCATTTTACGACACTTGGTTATTTGGACTTAGGGGACCTCAAAACATGCGTTTCTGTTGAAAACTGAGATTCGATAATTTTCACGATCGCAATACTTACCCTTACGTATATATTACATATATACGTACATATATACATACTTACGTATATATTACATATATACGTAAGTGAAAGTAAAAATATTGAAACAGGTATAGGATACCTTTTGAAAATAAATTAACTTCAAGGTTCTTCTTTGAACAAAAAAATTTGTAATGGAGCTATAAATTTGCATTGTTTTTTAAATAATGTTTAAGAAATTAATGTTTAATCACATCCCTAGAAAAAAAAATATTTATTTTAAAAATATTTATAATCGTTTTTGAAAAAAAAATCAACATTGCATCCATTAGGTTTTTATACATGGAAATCGATACTTATCTCGATTTATCGAAATAAACGATTCTTAGATATTAAAAAAAAATAATCAAATATCGCCTGATTTCGTTTTAAGAATGGCTAATTATTATCGACTAACGAATGAGAGCTGATCCACGGACGACGGCCCTTAAAGAGAGCCTAGACCGAAAGGAGTTAATTCGGTGAGCGGTATTGGAGCTAACTGATGAGCCCAAGGGGAATTACTCTTTTTCCCTTCCACAAATAGGCTATTATCCCCCTCCCCTCCTACCCCACTCCTCCCTATAGCCGTTCTATTCCACTTTGTCGCTGCCCCTTTCCATCATTTCTTCACCTGCTATTGCCATTTCCATTAAGGAAAGCCTCCGTCTGAGTGGAATGAGGCATTTATTTCAGCAATGGATAGTTTCACTTTAATTTAGGAGGACTGGGTTCGGATTGAATCTCTCTAGCCTTCAATGTAAAGTTAACTTAAGCTCTCTTGAGGAGAATTCTAAAAATTGCTTTTAAATCAGGCGATTAATGATATATATATATATTGTTTTCAATTCGATCATTTACGTAAGAAAATTTTAGAGATTTTTCCATCAATCTGTTTTTGTTGATAAACGTTAAAATATGACACATTTAAGGAAAATTTAGATATTATTTAATTTAAATAAACACGTGTTTCAATATACGTCTTTAAAACCACATTTAGATAAATGCAACATCCCATTATTGTACAATCCAATTCTTGATAGACCTAGTACATGTTGAAAAACGAATATTTTTCTGAAAGGTCTTACTCAAGTTAATTTTTTAACTCCATTTTCATTTTTACGAAATCTTGACCCTGCTTTAAACTATTCTTATATATTGTCGGCACCATGTTAAAGTAACGAATATCCAACGTTAAACAAGTTCCAATTCGTTAATTTAACATGGTGTCGGCGATATAAAACATAAATTGACCACATTTCGTTTGAATTATAGTAAAATAATTTTTACTCGTCGAATATCTTTTAAAATGTAATCGCATGGATATAATAATGAACAATACCTACTCTCGTATCGTAATATACAAAAAAAAAAAAACATAGACAATATAAAGTAATGTTAATTCAAATACATAAAATAATTCACCATGCCTGTTATGTCATTATTTCATGTATCACCATCACATTTGCTGATTGTCAACAATAAGTTGACAGGCGCAAATACATTTTTTATAGACAAAAAAAAGGAGAAAAAAAAAGAACACGTCTATAGTCTATAGTCTACAGTAGTACCCTATTTTTGCATATTGATTGATATATTTTTTCTTTCCTTAAAGTTTTCTGTGTGGAAAACATTTTTTCTATATGTGGAATAAGTACAGCTATAAGATATCCTATTGTAACGTATCGTAAAGAAGTACATTTCATGCTATACGTATGTTTTTTGTTTTCTTTGGTTCTTACAAGAATAAGAAAAATTTAGATTAAAATAATTTAGTCTATATTTAATATATAATTTGTTATATATAATATAAAATAATATGTAATATGTTAAACTATAATTCATGACACTGCTGTAGTTACTGGCATACCAAGCTTGCGATCTCTGAATCCAGAATGTGTCCCACTAGTGTAAGATTGAAGCAGAATCATGCCATATAGCTCTTGGCGAATCTGACTAGAATTGCATTATTAAATTAATTGTTATAATAAGTTTTATCAAACTGATAATTGCAAGAAAGTAATCTCAAATTTATTTTTTTTAATTTCTTTGTCGCCTCTGACAAAAATCCATTTTTCCGAGGCTGAATAAGTATTATGTATTAATACAAAACATCCAACATTTCTTTTTCAATATGGTATTGTGTAAAAACTAATAATTTAAAGGGATATCACTATCTATCTTATTATATTCGCTCGTTTGAATCTAGAAACTAATTCAGTGTTTTCTCATAATAAATAAATAAGTAGATCTATTATATTATATAGGCATTCCAACGAGGGTTGGCTTTTCACGCCAGAGCTGAGCTCCAGAGGCCCGGTGAATCCATTCTCCATCCTGAAGACCCCTGGCCTGCCATCTCCTCTTCCACTTCATGCATCAATTTTTTTTTTTTTTGGGTCGTCCTCACTTCCGTCTTCGCGGTGGTTGCTAATCTAGAATTCGGTTAGACCATCGCTCTGTAAACATTCTTCTTACATGGCCGTACCACATCAGCATTCGCCGTCCAATAATTCCTGTCCTGTTAGTTCCTGTCGATAAATAATTCTCTGGTGTTCGACTTCCTGTTAAATAGATCTAGAAATGAAAAAAAGTATCGTCCGCAATTTTTTTCCTTTCTATTGAAGTGAAGTGAGTGTACATGTGAATTGAAAAACTACCGACAATATAGCCTAATTAAGATATTCTTTGGCAAACAAAAGCGCTGTAAATTATTTCACAATGGTTTATTATTTCCAAACAGTTATACATATAAAGTAACATTACCTTCCTAGTGACAAAGAAAAAGAAATAAAAGGTGATTCAAATTATTGGATTAAACTTTTTTTTTTTTAATCATTAGTAATATGCTAAAAAAATTAGAGTTGCTTCAGTAACACATTCAAAAACCAAAACAAAGGATATAACAAAATTTATAAAATATAAAAAAAACATCTAGAGACCATATATTTGTCCCTTACTGTCCGATTTTAGCGAATTTTTTTTTTTAGGAAATTCCGTAAACTTTTAAATAAACATAGAATATTAAGAAAAAAGGGTATACTTTTTGAGTAATTCGGAATCTAATTTTACCACCCCTCATAACATTTTTCCAGTTTCTTTCCGTTGAAGTATTTTATATTGATAAATTTAAAGGACATCGAGAAGAAGACTTTAGAGAAGTTTCATTGAAATCGGTACATTCGTTTAGGCGCTACAGTCTACAGCAACGCTGGTTTTTCAGTCGCCATCTTGAAAGGGAAAGGCGGATAGAAATGTCGATGAAGGAGAATCATCCACGGTTGACCTCTAATTTTAAATCCAAATTTGGAAAAATCGGTCCAGTTCTTTCGGAGAAAATGCGGGCGGCGGAAGGACAAAATTTTTTTTATTTATTTTTCGAATTCTACGTGTCGTTAAAAGTAAAATCTCAAATGTTGTGAGGGGGTTAAGTTTTTGAATTTGTTCGATCACAATGGTTCATTATTGAAAATAATAAACCAAAAATTTGACTTTATATCTGGGAGGTATTTTCTTGAAAAAATAACTAAATATTTTTTTGAGTGTAGAGAAACATAGGTAAAGGGTATTTTGTAGAATATATAACATCCAAATTCTTTAAAAAAAATTAGCAAATATGTAATCAGGACTGATTGTTATTGAACTTCTTATTTTTCACTTCGACCACCAAACGTTAAATATAAAACTGTTAGATAATGTTTTAATGGAAGGCTATCACAATTAAAAAAAAAAAAAAAATTATATTAGTAAATTTATACTTCCTTATTATTATTATTTATTCTTCCCATCGTACACTTAAACTCGAACTCCCAAGAGTAGCCCGCATCCTGTTCGAGAACTCTCTACTTCCAGGAATGGTAGTGATCCACTAGGTCAACAATTGCAGCGGACTAATCGTTGGACTTCTCGATCAAAGCGACCATTACACCTCCTAGTCCATGGATTGCTGAGTCGCCCGTGATGTGCAGGGCACCAATTAGCCTTTTGGACGGCCAATTTCAACATGTGTATTTCTATAATTACAATTGTGACAATTTTAGAGTATTTTATTAATTATTAAAGATATAGTTACATCACTAATAACAAATATCTAATTTGTGTTTTTCTTTTTTACCCTCTGACATTCCGTGCACAGCTCTATGTAAATTGAGTAATATATTATTCTCTCTTTAAAAATACGGCGTGTACTACTGCCATAATCATGGTGGTATTTTAAAAAAAAATAATGAGAAACCAATTGGGGTCGTAGCCAGAAAGAAAACATAAATGAAAAACAAAATTATAATTGAACTATTTAAATACTTTAAACCCAACCATGTTGTCAAAAGTCTACCATTTCTTCACTAGAATTATTTTTTTATTTTTGGAAAGTGGAAAGTAGGATCGTTGAATAAGCAAATTCCTATCATTAATCTTAACTGTAAATATGTGGTTCCGAGGATGACATCGCTGCTGTTTAGCAAACGGTGTTTATCATTTTTCAATTTACAAAATACACTTACTATATCACGCAACCTTCAACACAAACTGTTGATTCCTGAGGAATCTATGCATCCCGACCCTTGAGGAATTCACAGGTGATCGATAATATATTTAGTAAGTAGCGTGCTCAAATTTTATTTTGCCTTCAGCACACTCATCCTGTCCTACCTTAAAATACTCCAGGATAAGGAAAGGTAAAAACCAATCCCTATTGCATATATATATATATATACATAATTGTATATATAAATACAGTAGTTGAGAGGGTAAGAAAAAGAAAATTATTTTAATAATATTTTTACACTGGCCAATCACCTCTAAAATACTTCTATATTTTGTTATTTAAGATATAAATGTTTATAGGTATGTATGTGTTTTTTTAATTTACATATCTTTAAGTTATTTTATTTTATTTACGGAAACCTTTGGAATTTGGGCGTTTTCAGTCTGGAGATCGGCAAACTTTGTCTATTTAATTAGGTAAATAAAACTTGTAAATACCCATTTGCTTTCCACTTGGATCGTAAGATAATTTCAGCACAAAATCGAACCCAAAGGCGGTCTACGAAAATGGACCGTTTTAGGACCGTTTGGCCTATTAGCTCTGGAGCCTGGGCCCAAAAATCGACCTGATCGCATTTGAAGGTTTGATTGTAAATTACAAAAGTATATGTTATTCTGAGTAAAAAAAACTTGTCTGCCGTTCCAGAGCCGCTGATTTCAAAAATGGCGGCTGATTTAAAGAATATTAGGTCAGTAATTAGGAACAGCAAAAAATGTGAGAAAAGTTTTTATTTTTTCCACTTGTATATATGGATTTAGACATGTAAAAAACAAAGTTGTTAACGCAGGCCACCAAGGAAAAACTTTTTAACTTAAATTACTATAAATAGCCCTGTAACTTGAAAATGAGTTCCCTAAGATGAAAAACCCATAGAACCAAAGTTGTGGAGCATCAAATTTTGCTTATACTGAGTACCAACTAATTTAATTTAGGTTACTTGCTGCGAAAAAATCGGTAATCTCCCGATGATTAGAAATTGGTAATGAAGGTAAACGTGATTTTCAATATTTCAACAGTATGCGTGTCTTTAATATTGTGTTAATCTTGTTGAAATTATGTTACATGCTGTATAAGCCTCTTTTCCACCTCTCAACAGCAAAAGATTTTGGTAAACGATGTGACGAAAGATACCGAATTTTATAAATGAATAACGAATCCCGATTTGAGATATATAATTGGCCTACAATAAAAATGCCAGTACTCAGTATACGCAAAATTTGATGCTCTACAATTTTGATTCTATGGTTTTTTCCTCTTAGGGAACTCATTTGCTAGTTACAGGGCCTGTTATAGTAATTTGTCTCAGTTTTTGACAAATTTGGTAAAACAGAGCGTTGGTTGACCGTGGTTTTATACCTTAGCGCGTAGGTCCTGCCAAACGGACCAATATTTTTGTAGGCCATCTTTATTTTATACTTTGTGCTCAAATTATCTTACGATTCAAGTCGAAAGCAAATGAGTATTTACGAGTTTTTAGTACCTGATTAAATAGTCAAAGTTTGCCGATCTCCAGATTGAAAAAGCCGCAATTCCGAGAATTTTCGTAAATAAAATATTTGTAGGTTACGATGAGACTTACGAAATTTTAGGCGGATGTTAATAATTTGATAAAAAAGGGTCTTTACCACGGACTATGTTATCCAATCTACTAAAGTGAAACAATATGGAGTAAGAACACATTATGCTCATCATGTTCTATTGCAATTATGAATTAATCTTTATGATTTTGCAATTTAATGAATGCTGATAGCAGCCCAATCAAATAAGATATCACTATCATTACAAATCAGTCTATCGCTTGCGAATGGTCGGGTAATTAACTTTTTTATGTACACTCAAGTGTTTGATGAGTATTGAGAATCCAAATTGATGATATTGAATGACTTGTGGGATTGGTGTGGTACTGTAATAACCAAATATGTCTTTTTTCAGCGATGTGGCTAAAAAATAATTATATTCAGTCTTAAACAGCTCAAAATTTGGTATGGCTTTTATTATCTTGTTTTTCCATCAGGATAAAAAAAATCAACCATATTACAGTTGATAATATATAATTTTCGTTTACACTTGTTTAATTTTGGTTTATTATTTTCAATAATGAAACATTGTGATCGACCAAAAAATTAAAAAATATAACCCCCTCCCAAAATTTGAGGTTTCACGTTTTAAGACGTGTAGAATTCTAAAAACGAATAAAATTTTTTTTGTCCGTCCGTCGTCCGCCGTCAGCGCATTTTCACCGAAACTACTGGACCGATTTTTTTCAAATTTTGATATAAAATCAAAGGTCACCCGAGGACGATCCTCCTTCGTCGACATAACTCTCCGCCTTTAACTTTCAAAATGGTGGCCGAAAAACCTGCGTTGCTATAGACTGTAGCTCCTAAACGAATGTACAGATTTCAATGATACTTCGCTAAAGTCATTTTATCGACGCCCTTTAAATTTATCTATATAACATTCTTCAACGAAAAGAAGCTGGAAAAAAAGTTACGAGGGATGGTAAAATTAAATTCCGATTATCTCTAAAAGGTTTTATTTTTTTGTTGATATTGTATGGCTGTTTAAAAGTTTACCTAAAAAACAAACAAAAACTCGAAGAGAAGAATAGGTGGGATGATCAGTGAAATATGAAGGCAAAATAAATGATAATATTTATTTTGTCATTTGCCGACGTTTCGACCTGAAGTTCAGGACATCATCAGGGCTGACTGTTCTGAAGTAAATCGAAGCAATGCTGATAGTTTTTTTTTTAAGTTTACGAAATTTCTTAGAAAACAAAAAAAAACCGTTAAAATCGGACAATTAGGAGCAAAGATATGGTCTCCGGTTTTTTTTTCCGGTTGTTCTACTCCAAATGTTATATCCTTGGTTTGGTTTTAAAATTTTAAATGTGTTACTGAACTAATGCTTATTTTTTTTAGCATATTACTAATGATTAAAGAAAAAACAGTTTAGTCCAATAATTGGAATAACCTTTTGTTTTTATTTCTTTGTAACTCGGAAGGTAATGTTACTTTAGATGTATAATTGTTTGGAGTTAATAAACCATTGCGAAATAATTTGCAGCGTTTTTTTTTTTGTTGCGCCATTTTCAACGTTTTATTGAAACAAATTCAAATTTCAATATCTATTTGTAGGTCTAAGTTAAATTATGATAGGTCTTTTATGTATATTAGTGGACAAGTTTGATGTTTAAATATTTGCAAGAATACTACACCATTATCATCATACTATAGCTTTTTATGGGAGGTAGGAGAGACGGACTAAAAACATAGATTTCTGGCATGAGGAAGGAATGTTTAGGAGCTGGAATTGTGGTGCATTTGCAGCGTGGGACGAAATACACAGCTAGCTGGACGAGATGACGACACCAAGTGTAAATACCCTGGTTTATGACAGGAACATTGGACTCGGCAGCGGGCAGAGCTCTTCAATATCAAGCCCTGGTCAGTTCTGATTTACAGCCAGCCCTACCTCTGTTCTCGGCCACTGTGCTGTTTGTTCTCTGTCTGGGTTATGGCAATGGCGCTCATTGTCCCAACGAAAACATTTTCAATTGCCTACGTGCTTGCGGCCAAGGATGGTGCCGTGTTGGGTTTTCATGTGATTGTATTATTACTGTGTGCACATTTAATAGTTGTATTTTTTTAAACAATTTTTGGATCTAAATGGATTTTAGTGTTTTTAAAGTTTTTCTATCTCTACAGCCACTCCTGATTGAGTTAAAAGGTTTAAAATTTTCAATTTTTTTCTGATTTTTTAAAGATAAATAAATATACAATGCACATGTTGAATATTATTTATTGCTGATAGTGACAAGGCACCATCCTTGGCCGTATTATCAGCACTCTAATAATATATTTATATAAGTAGATCACGAGGCCACCTTCTTTTCAGAAGCCTCGGAGTGTTATCAGGGATCGAGGAGGAAGCAAGGTTTGAAACGAGAGGGTTCGGATGGTTCTGGAGATTGTTACGGAAGGATAGGTATCTGGATTGGGCCAAATCGGAAACATATGGAACATTATGGTCTTTATGGATGATTTTATTTGTGACAAAGTAAGGAGCGTTGAAGACACTAAAATCCATGAATCAAAATGGGCAAAGTTAGGGCGACACGTTCTCTAACTCCAAATGGTACATTTCCTACACCAACTCAATTTGCATACAAATTTTAATCTTCTAATTCTATTTTATACAGATTTAGACGGACATAGTCCAGAATATGAGGTGAAGAATAAAAAGACGCTGGATGAGAAATCTCCTTTAATTAAACATGGTAGGGGTGCTGCAGGGGTGCTGCTTAAACATGCAGAGAGTGCTGGATAATTCAGAGAAGGGGTGCTGCTGGGTACTGTCATTAATATGCCAGAACATGTCATCATTTCCACACACGTTCAGCTTATTTGCAACAATTGGCAGGTGTAAATTAATAGAGATCGTGATGACAGAACATGTTAAAGCGTAAATGTACTCGTAAATAAGAGAATAAGGAAATATAAACATAATTCTTATAAAAGCAAATATTATTGCTCAAGCGGGTACAACGCCATAGAATCTTCGAAAAGAGAGTATTCATTATAATATCAGGCAAGAAATAAGACGAATCCGATGCAAGGGAAAGAAAACAGTTTTCATAGCTTGAACGATGTCAATACAATTGAAGTAACAAAGTGGCGGTATGAAGAATCTGTGCTAAATAATGTGCGATATGCTATAAAAAAGACAATCACTAAGGCGAAGGACAGGTTTATGCATATCTGGGAGTCGGGTATTGTCTTAGCTTACGTTGATAGGAGTGGATGAGGTATGTGACGTCTTCAGTGAGAGGTATGATGTATGTGACGTCACTTGTGCCCGGATATATCTAACATAACCTTTAGCGGCCATCGCCTTGAGTTTTACTGTTTGCCTGCTCTGCAGATCAAAAGTTTTCTATCAAATGTTGAATATTTATTTTAAACTATTGATTTTATAACAATACCTAATAATTAATTGTAAATATGAATACTCACTTTTAAAGTTGTAATTTATCTTTTAGATCATCATAATTTTTTTAAATGGCATGTTGCAAATAGACAAGCTTTCAATTCAATTATTTGATTCTTTAATATAATTTAATATTGTTGTTAAATATGTGAATATTAAAAAAAATAACAAGAGTTTATAGATATAGAATTCAATAATAATTATTATTACTACATACACAATAACAATAATTATATAAAAATGATAATACATTTATCGATATAATTGCATTGCGATTGTTTTAATTAATCTCTTTGTTGGTGGTAAAAAAAAATGAATGAAACTGTTGCTAAGATTGCATTCAAATCATTTTATAACTAGTTTATAGCCTATGTCCCTTTTAATTAATTTTCAATAATAATTCGAAATTTTTTTAATATAATATAAGAAAACTATATAAATTTAATACAATCATTACACTTGGTGTTTTCGCCTTTTCTGTAGAAATATATTTCATTAGATTATGAAATGAAAAAGATGTCTGCTACTATACTTTTATTTATTTTTTATTTATACCTTTTACATTTCACTACCTGCAATTTACAATGAACAAAAACACGATGCCCGCCACTCAAAACATAACCTATAAAGGTGCCCGCGTCTGAAAATTGGTTGGGAACCCCTGTCGTAGAGCATTGAATCGTTTATTAATAACTTTTATTCAATTACCCTCCAACTCGCCATTTCAACCATATGATGGCGTTGTTCTAGAGGACGAAAAGTTCCATGAATTGTTCATCATCTAGACCTCTCATACAAACATTTTTCAATTTATTGTTTTTACATTCTCATTTTACTAAAAATTACTCGATGAATAAATATTAACTATGGTATATGTACCAGCTGACAGACAGTATGAGTTGCATAAGTTACAATCCCAAACAAACTTTACTTTCATCGGGTGGTTTATTTAAGAACTTTTTGTTTATTTTCTTAGCTTTCTCAGATTTCTGGAGTTGCATCAACATCCCGGAAAAAAACTCAATGGAATATAGATAAAAGTAAAAAACATTTACTTATTTACAATAGCGGATACAGGATTTAATTTTGGTGGAGACTTCAGCCCGGAAGCTTTTTTTTTTTTTCATATACATAACAATAATTACTTTGAAAAAACAGAAAGTGAAATGGTGTTTAAGTGATACTTAAAGTCCTATTAAATGTAATTAAACGAGCAATAATACTTTTTTAATATTTTCTACCATAAAATATGGTTACATTTTACCACTTTGAAGAAGTGGAGGGAGGCTTCAGCCCGAAAGCTCCCTCCCCTCCCTCGTAGATTTGCCTGTGCATCTTTAGAAATAATATCTAATAATCCTGCATGTATCGATGCATGTACATATTTTTGTACTGCTTTTAATGCGCCAAATCAAGACCAAGTTCTTGGGTATTCTCTACTGTGCTTTTCTACATTAAAATATTAGAAGATATGATTATTTGAGTGATCTTCAGTTTTTCTAAGTGATATAGATTTTACCTCCTAGACAAGTTCTTGATATTTTCAATTTTTTTCGGTTCTGGTGGTTAACATATTGGTACAGCTATGTCTATGAGTTTTCCAGTTTTATTTATTTTGTTAACGATATGATTGAAAGTTTATCCAATATTCTATGGTTCGTTATTATATTTTGATCCCAGTAGGCAGTTTTTTCTGGTATATAAACATAATAGGGTATCTCATCATTATCCAGCATTCCGAATATTCTGTATATACTTACATTATGCTTCATATATTATTTATTATTACTATTAATATTATAAACTATTATTATTTGTGTTTCAGTTAGGATGCATGGAGAAGTAACGCTCCAAGTAGTGGGAGCTTTAACTTGCGCCGGCCTCGTCAGCCTCCTTATCATCGCAATTATTAATTCAGAAGCTAAAGTGAAGCCTTCAAACAATTCAGGTCAGTTTATTATAATATCTCTCTTCCATAACATTTTTCTAATAAGGAAACATGAATTTAATAATAACAACGCACTATCGGTAGTTAATTTCTCTCATTACTCGAAAGAAGTAAGACGTGATTTAAGTGGTAATTATTATTAACAATATTTTAATGAATACTGTTTCTTGATTCTGTTTTTAAAAGTCAATACACAATTCTGAAACCTGAACGAAATGATACGGCTCTATTATTTATTGAGAAGTATGTGTTTTAATTGTTTTGGAGCGATGTTCTATATTCTAGCTGATGTTTGTTCATACTTCGTTTTGGACTGTTGGAGTGAGATGTATTTGGTTTGCTTTATGTGTATTCTATATGATCTATCTTGATGATGCCTAAATTTACAAAAAGTTGGTTATTTGTTTTACGGTAGATTCATTGGCTTTGTGATTGAAATTTGTTAATTTTTTTTTTACTAATGAAGAGAACTTTCTTTTTTTTAATATCTTTATAAATATCATATGTAAGTTATATATATATAAACATTTTCCTACTCATTTAAATACATTACTTGCTTTCAAGTAAAATGTGACCTTCATTACCAGTCATAGAAAATTAAAAATGTTTCATCCTTCCACATATTCTATATCTTGTCGAAAAATATTAAGTACCCATCTTGGGATTCTCGTCAATGCATCTTAGAAACCATAAAAAAATATTTAAAAAATAATTTTAACGATTTTCTATTAAACCGTTTTTCCTTTTACTCAGAGTGTATTTCTAGATTAAGACATAGTAATCGATTTTTTATCATTATATTTTTTAAACCACCCACTATTACAAAATCGGCGATGTTATGTCCGTTGTTTTCTTCAAGTCCATTCCTCCACCAATATTTGGATATTTATTGTTCTTCTCATTTAATAAAAAAAATATATATATATATTTTTAGTATAACCATAACGTAATTAAAATAATAATTCTGAAAATTAATTCTGAAAGTTCACGCAAAACCTAACTATTGGGAAGAAATTGAAGATAAATTATCAACAAATTTTATCTCAAAATATTATCACACCATTTTCTCAAGAAAAGAGTACAACATTTTTATTAAACAGTGAGATCAGGTGCCAAACTAAAACTGTCACAAACGGTACCCATCTATCAAACAAATTTAAGCAAATCATCAAACATTCCTAGAATCTCAGTTACATTGTTATTTGGCAGATTATTAGCAATTTTAGAACAATTATTGAGAAGATGAAATGGTTGAAATAAGATATAATAAACAGCATGACATGAGGAGGGTAGTTTATTTGAGTTAGACATTCGAGGTCAGCCAAGGAGATTCTTCGTTCATCTTCTTTTTATCTGTCGATTAAGACTCAGCAATCAAAGTTTTATCCTACAGTCTAAAATTTCCTTAAACGGAAGAAAATAAATTATTTATAAGTAAAGCGTGTTATTTGGCCACTGTGTAGATCTTTTAGACAAATATATAGTTTTCTAACACATTTATGTGGATTTTATGTGATTTTGATAACTTACATAGACGTACTAACACAATCTACAAAGTATGGCTGCAATTAACATGCCTTATAACACGCTGAGGAGGCTCCAAAGAAGCTGAATGATGGATCTTCTCTATTGAAATATATACAAATTCAAGATAGAGAGGATTGTCACTGGGCTCTCCTCTCCCTCAATCTGTTTAATGCTACTACTAATATTCAAACTCGTAAGTTCTCACAGGTGTGGGTGATGAAATAATAAATAAAGATTTGTAATATTCGTATCTAGTCACGATGAATTATCTGGTGCATATTCATTCTTTGTTATTTGTTCTTTTAGTCAAGGATTTAGAATTTACTAAACGACGTTCTTTTATTTTGACATATAAGATCTCCGGAATGCACTATAGATCTCGGAGTGCTAGGATAAAACTATCTTCGAGACAAAAGCAACGTTGTAGAAGAAATGCCATAAAAAAGATAGTGGCCGTAAAGCCCCCGTTCCCTCCCTCCCATGTCCTTCCGCTAGAAGAGCTATACATTTTTAAGGCGGTTGTTGAGAATTTAATTAAATGTAATAGTTGAGGTGTTGCGATGGCCCTGCCCTGGGACCAGGCGAGGACCAATTAAAATTCCTTAGCTTCCTCTCCACCGGCTCCACCTTCTTGGCATTCCCCCTTGGTGTGGACTGCCCCTGGGCAACCCCTTGTTTCTCATATTTACCGATATAATGAGTTGGTCAGGTACTCTTCTCAGTGCTAAGTAGTTTCATAATTCATCACCACATCCTGATTTTCCATGCAGTGAAATCTCCTGAATATGCTGTATAATATGCAATAAAAATTGTAAAATACATAGCGAAAATATCCTTATATGCACTAAAACGTTCAAATATACTTATACGAATGAGTGAATGAATAAAAATAATTTTATTATTTTGGGGCAAGTGTCCCATTAGAACAAATTATAAATACAGAATATATATTAATATTCCGATGTGTCCAACAAGTACAACTAAATATTTACAGGTAATAAAATAAAAGTGCAGATAATAAAGAGATATAAAAAGGTACATAAATATAAAATAAAAAGAGAAAGTAAAGTAAATAGACAAAATATCAATAAATCGCAAAATAATCAAAGTACCTGGGGGTACTTTGAGATTCTCACGATTTAGATTTTTAATTGCATTTCATAATCAACAGGATTGGGAATTTATTAGGTGTTTGAAGATAAGATATTTGAAAGAGGATACTGAATTTGCGTCTCGAATATCAGGTGGGATAGAATCCCAGAGGGTGACAGCTTGAATTAAAAAGGATTTATCAAACGCAGCAGCAGTTCGGTGAGGAGGAGGATAGAGATCGGACGTACGAGATCTGGTGGGGCGGGATTGAAAGGAGCATTTGAATTGTAGGATCTGTAGAATATAGGAGTGTCGCCGAGTTCTAATAGGTATAGGAAGGTAGCAAGGAAATACTGATCGCGGAAAAATTTTAATATGAATGTAAATGTATATGTAAACATTAACATTCATATTAAATATTGTTCAAAGTGATTCCCTTGAGCATAAAGGACGGCTCATCTTTCTTCAACAGCACCAGTGACAGAACGACACTGGAAATGTGACATTGTTTCACAAGATTCAATTATCCTTCATCGTAAGGAATTAAGGTCATTAACCGGACTTGCATAGACTTTTTGTTGAATGTCACCCCGAACAAAAAAATCCATTGGTGTCAGGTCTAGAGAGCGTGCAGGCCAAGCCACTGGTCTTGCACGGCAATCCATTGATTGGGATATGAGATATGATTAAGCAAGTCCGGTCAACGATTTTAATTCCTTACGAAGGAGGATAATTGAATCTTGTGAAACAATAACACATATCCATTGCCGTTCTGTCACTGGTGCTGTTGAAGAAAGATGAGCCTGTCTTTATGCTCAAGGAAATCACTTTGAACAATATTTAATATGAATATTAATGTTTACATTTAATTAATAAAGTAGTTAGAACAAATAAATAGTTTTCGTTTATTTCATATAACGTAAACAATTCATAACGAAAATCTTCGGTGTGAATATCTCCTAAACAAAGAATTTCCGGACATACCTTCAGAGGAATTTTTTTCTTGTTTTGAGATCCTAAGTGTATATTAACAGTTTGGCCATTGAACCCTGAAACACCCTGCATATGCCAAACGACACCATATTGTTGTAGGCTACTTTTTCTCTTTCGATTTTGTGATCAAATTTTTATACGATTCAAGTGGATAACAAGTGGGTATTTATGAGTTTTTATTACTTTATTAAATTAATTGATTTGATGTTAAACGCCCCATTTCTAAGAATTTGCGTAGATAAAAGATTTGTAAGTTAAGATGAGATGACACTATTCACGAAGTTTAAAGCGTATGTTAATAATTTGATAAGAACGATATGGAACCTTAAAAAAATAATAATACTAAAAATTTAATAATTTTTTTCTTAGTATTTTGAGCCCAAATTGATTCAAACAGAATCTGACCTCGATAATTGGAACCATGAAACTTGAAAATCGGTTTTGTAGCTCGCTTACAACTTCTTTGCTTATCATTAGTTTTAAAAATTAAATACAAAAATAATGTAAAAAAGTTAATATTAATGATGTTACTCAAAAACTAATTGAACACCTAATCAAACTAAATGGAACACTATCTTAATGTAACATATTTACTGAAGGTAAGCTGAATAAAAACTGCTTACGAAAAACAAAATCCGTTCCTAAATTAATAAATTTTATTGATATAAGGAAATACTTTGTTAATCGTGAGAAATAAATACTAGATTTATTTGAAGTGGAATAATTGAAAGCGTCTCGTTTGATTCAGATCACTGTATAAAAATATCCATTAGAAATTATTAATATGATGGTTGGACGTGGTCGGAAATAAAACACACTGTAAATATTTACTGTTTAATATGCGTCAATGTTTCGAACCAGGTCGCAGAACATATTATTAACAAAAAAAAAAAAATGAAATGTGATAATAATTTAAATGAGAGAATTGCTTTTAAATAAAATGGGAGAATTGCTTAGTGTATTAAATGGTTGGTAGAATTATTTATTCTAATTTGGAATAAAACTATATAAACTAAATTACAAAAATATAAAAGCACAACGCTATAGAAGTAATAAAAGAAATGTGTAAAGTTAATTTCGAATAAAAGAGAAAAGTTGAAATGAAAGGGAAATATAAGAGATCAGAGATAACAAGGAGGTAGACAGGAATAATAAAATAATTGAAATTATTGCTTCAACTTTTATTTTTTTTTTAATATTTTCTATTTTAATCTCCTTGATTTCATCAACGGGTAACTTTATCTCTAACATACTTTTCTTATTAAATTATAAATCTTATATTCTTTGTGTATTTTAAATATTTTATAAACTTGAAACATGTATATATATTTTTTTTAAACCCATAACAACTTTGTATCCTTGAAGTATACGTAATAGGCCATAATGTAGACCTAACAAAAGAAGCGAGAAGAATTTCTATCTCTTTTTTCTATATATAATTTTCCTTGACAAAACATTTTATTTTCACCAACCAAAATGATTGGTTTGTAACAATTAATTTACAGTAATAAAAAATGTTTATGTTTATTATTGCTTATCTACATTGTTAATGTTAACGATGGCATGTAATTTGAATTAAAAAAAAAATTAAAAACAATACTTTAAGATTAATTCGTGTCATATAAAGGGTCATGTTAAAAAAAATTTAGATGTTCTATTTAGTCAGTTTAAGTCATTTAACATAGCGAATTTAGTGTTTGGTAAAAACAATTCTATAAAAAAAAAAAAATGAATATAGCATCCGGAAATATCTAGGTTCCAATATATCTGGACATTTGAACTGCGTAGAATTTATGTTCAACATTCGCTAACTAGCCTCAAATGTTGAGTTAAACAGCCTCATGCTATATAGAATAAAAAGAAAATATTATACTAAACTGATAGCGAATGAGATTTATTTAAAAAATGTTATTGTTATAGACAAATAAAAAAAACCCCACTAGAATAAACAAAAAAATACAGTAAATTATATAAATGCCTGAATGACAGAAATGGGTTGACACTGTCACTCTTGCAATTTGTCAAAACTCGGGACAGTGTTTGGGCAAATTTGACTATCGCCATTTGACGGCAAGCAATTAACAGGGGGTCTGAGCGGTTGACAGAAACTGTCGAGCAGGTCGTCAATATAACTGAACACAATATTCAAGGCAGTTGATAGACTTGATTATCTCGTCCAATCATATGATTTGAAATATTTTTATTTCTTTTAAAGAGTTCTTATTTACGTTTTTGATGTATTTTATGGTCCAAATAATCTCCTTTCCCAGCACATGTTGTGTTTTAAGGAGGGTTATTCGATAAAAACTGATTACGTACAATCAGTTTGATCCTGTGAATGTTCTGAAAAAATTGAGCACAAAATATTAAACAAATATTTTATTATAATTTAAGTATCTCGATTATTAATTGATTCGAAATGATATCATGTTATATATAAATATATGGTTAGATGCAAAAATGGCGATACTACTGGTGATATTGATATAGATGGTAATATGTTTGAACAGGTCGAGAAATTTAGCTATCTAGGTTCTACAATAACTAGAAAAAACGAAATTGAAGAAGAGATTAGGGTTAGACTGAAGGCGGGAAATGTTTGTTATTTTTCTGTGACAAAACTACTTAGTTCGCGCCTCTTGTCCCGGAACTTAAAAATTAGAATCTATAAAACAATTATCTTGCCTACAGTTCTTTATGGATGCGAAACTTGGCCGCTTACATTAAGGGATGAGCAGCGTCTTAAGGTTTTTGAAAATAAAGTATTGCGTAGAACATTCGGACCGAAGAAGGATGAGTTAACCGGAGAGTTCAGACGGTTACACAACGCCGAATTGCGTGAACTGTATCCGGGTAATACAATTGAGGTAATTTCATCGCGGCGAATCAAATGGGCTTGTAAAGTTGTTGGGCTTAGTAACGAGAGAATTCTTAAAAGGTTATTATTTGCTGTGCCGAATGGTAAGCGTCCGAGGGGTAGACCGAAGCGAAGGTGGGAAGATTGCATTAAAGCCGATATGAAGGGACTGGGTTTGGACGGCGAACGGTGAAGGGAGGTGTGTAATAAGCGATTGGTGGTTTCGGCATCGAACCTTCGGGTTCGCTATGCCTTTTATTTTATGTTATATATAAAAATAAATTCCTAATATTTTAAAAACTAAAAATGTAAAAAATAATATACATTTGAATTGAAAAAAAAAAAAAAAAACGGTGACAGGAATTGGAAAATTTTATTCACCCTAAGAGAATGTACTTCCATATTTACTTAAACATCTTGGTAGATTGATAGAGAACTTAACATCTACTAATATTTAAACTTGGTGTAGTACTCGGATGTTGACGTACCCCAATAAATGGGACGAAATGTTTTTTTTTCTGGACCAGTAATGTGTTGTGAAAGGCATCCGAATATTACACCAAGTTTAAAAGTACGCAGATATCAATTTCTCTCTCCATCTACTAAGAGATCTAAGTAGATACGGAAGCGAATTCCCAAAGGGTGGATAGAATTTCCCAATTAATTTTTTTTTTTTAATTCAAATTTTCTTTCTATTTTGTTTTAGCCACAATCACATAGTTCGAGAATCTGAAATTATATGATAACGTTTATAGACATTAGAATATAAATATATAAAATATATTAGGATGTTTAAAAAAAATAGTGTGTCCTTCCAGATGCCATTACATGTTTTAGGCTGAATATTTTGCCAGGCGAGACAACTCCGAGCCAGACTTGTCCCTCCAATTGTAGAGGGAAAAGCATGACTCCAGGAAATTCCTGCATTTCTCTCTCAACAGCGTAACTGGGGCTAAACCCAGTGGAGATAGAGCGAGAGTGCTCCTTGGTTTTAAGAAATCCTTCGTGTAATGTAAAAGATTGGAAGATTTGAGTTGTCGCGATCTCAAATCTTCCAATCTTCTGCACTATAACAACATGTTCTAAATTGAACCAACATGTTGGTTGAAAGAAGTGATTCTACGAACTACTCTCTCCGATATTGGACTTTTTATGTCTGGAATTTCCTGCACCTTCTGGTTACAATCTTATGCGTTCCTCTCATAAACGAAACCTCATTCTGTTTTTATATCAAGAATCTTGCTTATTCCCTTTAGAGATTAACTTTTTTTGTGGTTTTTGTTAAACTACAGAACTAAATTTCATAATTATTTGTCGGATCACTTAAAATATTAAATCATCGAAACGCTGTTTAAAAATAGAGTACTAAAATAAACATAAAAATTGTGAATCTATGAGGTAAATTTACTAGTCCATGTTACTGACCCATTTTTATCGAATTATTAATATCCGCCTGAAAGTTCGTAAGTAGATTCATCTCATCGTAACCTACAACCATTTCATTTACGAAAACTCTTGGAATTGGAGCGTTTTCAATCTGGAGGGAGCAAACTTTCTCTATCGGATTAGATACTAAAAACCCGTAAATACTCATTTGCTTTCTACTTAGATCGTAAGATAATTTTATCACAAAATCGATAAAAAAGGTGGCCTTAAAAATTATAAGCCGTTTGGCGTGATCTACATCCCCAAATTTTCAAATTAACGAGGCTGTATTGGACAAACGGTCCAATATTTTGCAGGGTACCTTTTTTCTCGATTTTGTGATCAAATTATCTTACGATTTAAGTAGAAACCAAGAGTATTCGTAAATATAATAGTTGTAGGTTACGATGAGACGAAACTATTTACGAAGTTTCAGGCGGATGTTAATAATTCGATAAAAAAGGGGCTGTACCACGGACTATACCGATAAGAGATACTTCAAGTGAAATTTTCAACTTAAAGGTAAAACACAGATTTAGTTGAACACCGATAATAGATCTTTACTCATGAGTTTATTTGAAAGCAAATTTCGATACAGTCAATCAGTTATTTATTTATGAAAAGCTTTTGAAATCCTGACAGCATATATTGAATCAGGAACAGACACTCAGGTTTTTTAATATAATTAAAGAAATAAATAAATTCTGCTCAATTTAAAACTAATTAGAAATGGTAAACTACAGTGAATGAATCAATATTTTAAACTTATCTACTAAAGAAAACTGATTAAGTAACCTCCTTGAAACAAAGACTCAGCCTTTCTCATTTAAAAATTAACTGACAATCGATTATTGTGGAATATCACTTGAGATTCAGGCATTAGCCTTTTAAGTGCTTTAGCTGCAAATCTACTCATATTTTCTCTCACCTTTGGCTCATAAAACTCATTATCTGTTAATGAGTTGAAAACGGTCTATTACAATAACGGTGTCTATTACTGGTATATTTCACTCATCTGAACCCTATTTACTTATTATACATTCAGGGCATCATAGGAAAAAGGTATTGCGTTAATGTATAGCGTGAGTCTTCTGAATTCGCTTGTAATGGATTACTAATATTAGATTTTTAATATGTTTATTTAATACCAGGCAATGAAAACAAAATTGATAAAATTCGTATGAAATATAAAAACCCGTACTGGGTGTAGGCATGAAATGGTTTAAAAACCAATCAATAATTTTTTAACAATAACAGATCAGTCTGGATGAGAAGGAAATATTTTATTATCAATAGCATGACTTCTAGACATCAATCCAGCTAGATTCGCAATCAGCCACACTGTTAAAAACTCCCAAATTTTTTATTGACTTTTATTATTATCTTAGTAAAGTTTTAAGTTTTCAAACGTGTATCCATCACTTCTCCAAGAAATTCCATTTCATTTGATACCTCATTCATTAAAATCCATCGTTCTTGAGAGCCGAAAAAGAGACCTATCGTATTACCTACATAGTGTAGATTAATTGATTGATAACTATTTACTAATAAATAAATATCGATATATTATCTATAATAGACGACCCTAAAAGAGATAGATATGCGTTTAGCGATGAATACGGACAGTCGCAGAAAGTAGACTAGGCCTACACAAGAGGCGAACAATGCCTAACCCTGACTCAGCCCCTCCCCCCCTCCCTTATCTTTAGCTGTCGTTTGCATTTCATTTCACCCCCCTCCCTCCTCCCTCTGTAATAAGCCTCTTAAATCCTCTTTTTTAGCTCATCTTTGTCGCTGTTCTCCCGAAACAATGGTCCGATCTATTTTGGAGATACTCTGCATTAGTCAGCGCTTAATGGAGCTTGTTTTAGAAGTAGGCTAATTCACTAGAGTTTTCTAGATATATTTTTAGTTTATGCTCCCTCATCAGTTAAAAAAGTACCCGCTTTCTTCATTGGTTTGTTTTAATTCAAAATATTTCATTCAGCACAACTGCTCGGGAGCTTTCATTTAGCAACTTTACAAGATATAGTTTTTTTTTTTTACTTCAAAAATGTATCCGGCTTCTCATTAGCTGTTTATAATAATATGTTATTTATTAAATTGAAAATATAAATAACTTAAGAAGTAATTATAACTTAAAAGCACCAAACAAGATTATACAAATAAGCATTGAATATAAGAATAAATAAAAATAAATATTTTAATCTTGAACAAAAAATAATTAAAAAATAACTGTTAACAACAGACCTCTGCCATTGAGACAGTTACAACTTTTTCGTCTGGGAAATAGGTGAAAAGGAATTTAATTGTTTGTTTGTTTGTTTCGATATCAAGGCGCAAAACATCCAGGTCATAAGCGCCCGATCAACTAAATAACATCATTTAATACTATTTGGATGATTGGTACAAAAAAAAAAAAAAAAAAAAAAAATTAAATAAATAAATAAAAAATAAATAAAGAAATGGATTGATAGAATAAAATAAATAAATAAGGATAATAATAGACATTTATAGGTAATAAGATGTATAAATAAATAAACTTTAAAAAATAGATAAACACAAAAAATTATAACTAAAAAGGTTATTTGAATTTTCAGTTGAATTTTCAAGTAGAAACGTAAAATTTTCTTTTTCGAAGTTGAAGGAAGAAGGTGTGAAAGTGAACATACGTAGTTAAAGGTGATATCCACCGAAAAAATGGATCCCAACCCAACTACAAATGGGATTTACTTAATCGACGCTGCTTGTGGTGATGCTTGGGCATTGGTAACGGGTAAAAAAAGAAATTTTCCTAATGAATCTAGGGATCCGAGAAAATACAAAAAAACCGAAACAGAAAATGCAACGCCAATATCTGTAAGTAATTCTTATGATGCACTTAATACCATTACCGAAAATGAACGATCCACAGTAAATGATCAAACAAACGAAAAACCACCACCAATACACATAAACGACGTTCACAATTATCAGGCATTAGTCCTATTCCTTGAAAACAACGCAGCTCCAAATTCTTTTTTTCTGAAAACAACTATCAAAGGTGTAACAGTTTACCCGAAAACACCTGACGTATACCGTAAACTAGTTAGTAGTCTTAGAAATGGATGGTCTGAATTCCACACATATCAGCTACCTGAGGACAAAAATAGAAGAATTGTTATTAAAAATTTGCACCACACCACCCCAATCTCTGAAATCAAAAATGATTTAGAAAAACATGGTTACATTGCAACAAACATCACAAATGTATACTCTCGATTCAAAAAACCTTTTCCCCATGTTTTTCATAGACATAACAAAGGCTACTTTCAATGAAAAAATTTATGAAATTGAATCAATTTATTATACAAAAATTGTTGTAGAGGAGCCTCGAAAAAAAAGAATTATACCTCAGTGTATAAGATGCCAACAATATGGTCATACAAAATCATATTGCAACCATTCTCCACGATGTGTTAAATGTGGCCAAGGCCACGAAAGTGTATCCTGCTTTAAGACCAGGGAGACAAAGGCAACCTGCGCAAACTGCCTTGGAGACCACCCGGCCAACTACCGAGGATGCCAAGTCCTGAAGGATCTGAGGGCGCATAGGAGAACAGCAAGAACCAACCATCCTCCTAGATCCCCACCTCTCCTTCCACCACCAAGTTTCGAAGAATTTCCGACTCTCCAGCAGCCCTTGCGAAAAGAGCAGCCAATACAAAAAAATGCTTCACAGAAAGCTACGCCAGCTCAGCTGCAGGAACCATCAAGAAACCAGATGACAAGAAGAGAAAATGCTACTACATCTGCTCACATCAAACCATCATGTTCAGGTATGAGGCGGGAAACTACTCAGCAGCCACCTTCAGCTGAAAATAATGCCCCACCTCAATTGCTCCAATTACTCAATGGTTTAAACTTCCTCATACAGCCCCTGTTTAGTATCCTCCAACAGCTTGCACAGGTGACTCAAGCCATGTATCCACAAAATGGCCGCTAATCAGCTGACTGCAGGCTCTTTGTCCATCCTTCTGTGGAGACATGGCCACAGCTGACATACCTCAGAACATGAGCAGGAGACTAAAAAGGCGTTGGATGAGGGATCTCCTTCCTTAGACAACCTAAGTAATTGGAACAGGTTAGGGAAGAGGTACTGCTGAGTACTTTCCTTCCCCATGCCTGTCATGTCATTATATCATTATCGTCATCACATTTGCTGATTGTCAACTTATTGTTGACAGGCGCAAATATATATTTTATAGACAAAAAAAAAATAAAAATAAAAATAGCGGTAGAATCAATAAATGAATTCTGCATTATCCTTAAAGTTCTTTTACCTTAGAGATTTTATATTGTAGAGTAATATAGAACAACTCTGAAGAAAAGCTGTCACATATTCAATAAAGACTTGGCTAAACTAAATGTATATACGAAAAGGGTTGATGATTTTGTTGACCTTTCCCTTCATTATTATCCCGTTTGTATTTGTTGTATGGAAAAAGTTTGCCCTCGAGGGCTGGGCCATCATTATTGGCTCCTTCAAAGGAAGGAAGAAGGAGTAACTCGATAACTTGACAAAGTTGTCACAAGTAGAGAACAGCCAAAGTGGCTTAGTTCCGAACCTACCTTCTTGGGATGGGTCCAAGTCGAATAGGTGTCAGCGTCTTAGAATCATTTTATTTATTACTTTAATAATAAAGAATAATAATATATAACAAACATTATGTATTACTGAAAAGTAACAAATCTTTTTGTTGGTTCATTCACTTGGAAGTATTAGTCACGTAAATGTTAGTAAGTTGTTATCGCATTGATTATAAAGAACACTGCCGATTGTTAACCTTTATAGAATATTATTACAGTATTCAAAGTTTCAACTCAAAAATGGAGGGGGGAGATAAAATATATATCTTTACTAAAATTATATTTCCCGTTGAACTAAGTGTTTACAAATAAATAATTTTTTTCTTATTGCATTTAATTCACATAAAGTTTTTAAAAAAATGAATGTAAGATTAGAAATGCGAAAACAAGGATGTTAATGTATATTTTGTATTTGTTCAATAAAATCGCCAGAGAACGAGAAAAACAATAATTACTTGATAAAAAATTGTAATGTAAATTCCTTGACATTCATCTTCCTTAGCCATGAACTCTCAGGTAATTGAAACTGCTCTGTCTTCCTCAGCGGGTAATAAGGCGGAGGTTTTGGTGTCAACTGGAACGGCGAGAAAGAGAAGCAGGATGACTGAAAGGAAATTGCAAAATGTATTTAGAGAAGATACTACAGAGAAAATCGGCTTAAGATTGCGGAATAAAATGGTCGACAAATTGTGTGGCGGTTAATGAGACAAGAACTGGAGTCCCATATGCACTTGAAGATTAGTTGCTATAATTTTATTTCTTAGTATAAATATAAACGAGTAAAAACTCACCAAGAGACAGAAAGTCAATGTTAGGTTATAATTGGAAAAATACAAACCGCACAGCCTATACACTATATATCAGGTAATGAATAAAATAATACATTGACATTTCTTCAATTCAGGTCAGAAGGGTTCAGCATATCACTCCATGACATCCGATCGCACACTGGAAGGAAAGTGAGATAACACATTTAAGGAATAATTATTGCTCATAATTATAGGACTAATAGTAGAAATGTGAATAATTTTTACTGCAAAACATTATATGTATTGGATAATTAATAAATTTCGATATTTTTTTTTTAATTTTCATAAAAAAAAGTTTCCGCCAAAGCTTAATATTTTTTTTAAAGTTATGGACTCGTCACTTGAATGAGTCAGTGATTTTTTAAAATTGTACACTAACTTTTTTTTTCTAGAGCTATTTCTTTGACATTAAACTACTTTTCTCTTCCTCTCATATGTGAGAATATACTATTCATTACTATTTAACAATCACTAATATTTTTTTCGGAAAGATACTCGCAGGATATATTGAATCCGTATATATCAGACAGACTTGGCTGTAATTTGCAACCTAATCCTGAAGGTATTAGCCTGCTCTTCTTTGATATAAGATAAATACCAAGTGAAATCCACATGTTAAATATTGAAATTTAATCACGACATATTTGTTATTCCCTTTGAGATTATTGAGAGGTGCTGCTGCTCATAGGCTCATTACTGTTAAGACATTTGTTTAGGAATTATAAAAGCAATCGTCGCATGCAGCGAAGTAATCAACGGAACTATACTTATGCATATTCTCCTTACCCTTCCTCAGTAATAAATGGTAAGAGCGATGAATGAATAATTTAAGCACAGATTATTAATTTTCTTTTTTTAAATGAATACATCTGTTATTTGCAGGGGGCTATATTAGAATATATGTTTTTAAGTTAAATTGAAAGGAAGCATCAGAAAATTAAATTTAAAAAAGTTATTCTGAAAGCAGTTTTTAATTTTTTTTTTCATGTTACTTATCTCTATATATATGTCTCTCTAAGACAACCACAAAACTATCAAACGGATTCCATCAAAATTAGTGGAGTATTTTATTTATTTATTTTGGAGTAATTTTTATACTACACGAATGTCATAACTGTAAAATTATTTTAAACAAATGATGTCCATTTGAAGATTTTTCTTTTTTTATTTTTAACTTCATTATTTTATTTAATCTCTAATTTCCTTTGAGGTATAAATTTTATTTAAAATTATCCCTACATTTTTCATCCATTCAACTTACTTTTGGACTGAAGTCTGGTAGTGATAAAAAAAAATAGGCTTATATATTATATGGCTGTCTGTATTTATGAAAAATAATAAAATATTGAGTAAAATATTTCTGTTAAAATATAAACGGAGTAAAAAATCAATATCACATTGGCTTGTTAATTTTTTTTTTTTTTTATTCAGAGGGCAGTGAAATTGTAATCCAATCCTACCTACTAACAGCGCCATTTCTTGAAAGAATCTTACAAATTATATTATTATTTTATTCACGAAAAAAAAATAGAATGTGCGAATTTCCCTCTTCGAAAGTCTTCTAACCATTAATCTAGTTTCATTCGCAAGATTTTACAAAAAAGGATCCATACTCGAGTTTGAAAATTTTACGTTGTTAAAAAGGTTTTACCGACGATTTTGGTATTGCTTCCTAATAATTTTTTTTTTTTTTTTCTGTTGGCATTACAGACCATGTATATCTTTTGCTCCCTTAACAAGCCTGCTCCATCTCTGCCTCTCTATTTCTTTCCATTTATCTGCACGCAGCTCAATTGCATCTTTTGGTATTATTCTATCTATCGCTCCGCTTTTTGACCTTCCACGTGGTCTTTTGCCTTTTATTGAGGCATTCATTGTTACGTAGAGGCTTCCAGATGGATTATTACAAGTTATACCCCGTCCATAATTATATATATCATGCCCCGTCCATTTTAACTTCCGTGCCTTCATATAAAGTGATATTGATTGACCAGTTTCTGTAAGCAGTTCTTTATTGATCTTTCTTCTCCATGTGTTCGTACTCTGAACCCAGATCGCTCCGGTTATCATGCGAAGGATTTTACTCACAAATTTTCCAACACTTTTTCTAGGGTGCTTGCTTTTGGAAAAAATTTTCAATGAGTTGATGAAAAAAACGTTATAGTTTTTGACTTGCAATAAACACACCATGCCCGCATCCTCGATGCATTCTGTTGACGTCAAATATCTTTTTACAGGCTGTAGTTAGTTTCAATCATCCTATGTTCTTCACTAATTGTTCCAATCTCCCTTCATCACTTAACATATTGATTTTAATATTTTATTTGCTTAGTTTGTTTTTTGATGAGGGCGCAGAACGAAACAAATTTCACAGCTACTTTGGGTGTGGCTATAGAAACTTTCTTCTTGTAATGTAAAATCAATCAAGGTTACTTTTAAATTTAAAAAAAAATCACCTCAATTCAAGTAACTGAGGAGGTTATTGACAGAAAAATAACTTTCTAAAATGTATATATATATTAATATTCTAGAGGTTTATCTAACTAGAATAAAAGATAGAAATAAAAGAACTACCATGACACAATAAACATTTATGTTATACTTTTTGAAATAGGACGAGAGGGGCTGTGAACTGCTATTGACTTGGATAACAATGCCCTTATCCGGAGAATGCTGAAATATTGCCGGTCTCCTATCGTTATCCTAGCAGCCACAAATCTGTTCCCGTCCTTTAACACTTGCCAGGATCATCCTCATTTTGTTCTTATTATGGAACATTAGTACATGGTGATGTAACTATGTTTTTTCATATCTGCTTTCTGTTTATTATATTAAAATATTATTCAATAATCTTAAAGTTTTATTTAAACATGGAAAATTATTGAATAAACAATGAAAGAATTTGATAAGAAAATAAATCAAGTACTCAACAATACCCAGAAGTTCTTCCTCCTGAAGTGACATTAACTGTATAATTTTTAGACGAAGAGGTTTCTCATCAAGCTCCTCTTCAGCATTCATTCTAAAGTTATATGTTGTTGGCGTGTCATTTGTATGTGTGGGTTTTGTGACACGAGATGATCAGTATGTAAAATTATCTTCCTAATAAACCCAGTGGCTTTTGGTATTTTATTGTCCAAAATGTCTTTTCTCCTATTATCTCAAAAGCAAGATCAGTAGGTTGAGGCATCTGTGATCCAACTAGAAAAATAACCTTGATTAATTTTACATAAGCAGAAGAAACTTCCTATATTCAAAACTAAATCAGGTGGGGATTTGGTTTGCTCTGCACACATACCATAAATAAATTAAGCATATAAAATATTCAAGTCAAGATGGTTCAGCGATTTATTTCCACTTTGTATTTCTGTTCAGAATTCAGATAGTGTAGAACATTAGTTTGTGGTAAAAATCCATTTTTATCAAATTATTAATATCCGCCTACAAAAGCATATGAATTATATCTGTATAGGTAAGGAGATCATAAGACGATTTAAAAATGTCCACGCCTTCATGTGAAGTTCAGTTGGACTTCATAGCTTAGCTGAAAAGCACGAAATAATTCACAGCAACGTTTTGTGATGGAGAATTCTCGTTTGAAAAATTTGTTGTTTTCCATATATGAGTCATTTAAGCGGTACTGATGAGGAGATTGTTAATAGCTCAATCGATCATTTAATATTGTAGTTTATGTAATCATGATGAAATAATTATAATGTAACTGTTAATTCCAGTTGAAATATAAAAATCGAAAATTACTTCGACATTTGTATTCAAATATGTTAAAATACCATAGTTATGAATTTTATAAATATTTGTTTTGTACAATCCCAGGAATTGTCTATGTGAGATGTGATATTTCATAGTATAACTACCAGGAATCCATTTGAATTCCCAGGTCCACTTGAAACTATCTAGCACCAAAGAAACCTCAACGATGGATTGATAAAATAAAACAATTGAGAACACATTGATTTTTATGTGGGGGCTTTCGTTCCATATTTCATCTATGCTGCCTCATCCTCAATTGGAACAGTATTGGACCTTGAGGTACTCTAAAACTGTGATATGACTTTTGGAATCCTAGCAGTACCTTCTGCTATCTTGATTTGTGTCTTCTGCCTTAGACGGCCTCTGATGCCCCTTATAAATCTCTGTTTTTCGATTGATTTAATAATATATTATTTTAATACATTAACAGCGCTATTGTACCATACCAGCCACAGTGCCTATAGGTAGAAGACAACAGGTGAAGGTTATGCGATAGTAATTACCTCTAGTAAATATCTCACGAGTGCGTATTTCGGTGCCGGGAGGCTTTTAACTCCGATAAGATAAACCTATTCACGAAGGTTGATGTTCATATTTTGATAAAAGGGGTCTGTACCACGCGGTATTAGTTTATAGTATGAAACATAACTAGTGAATCATTATTAGATAAATGTTGGCCATAAGTGGGAGTTTATAATTTAAAAAAATGAAATAATTAAAAATATTTCGAAAATAGCCAGTTTATTATGTTTCTATGATTACGCAGCCTTTTCCTCTTAAGTACCATCTTCCCAAAATCCCTCTCAAGCTCTATACTACCTCACCCTACCCAGTAATCACCGAGTACTGGGAACGCTTCGTTCGATATTCTTCAAGTTTCGCACACATGAATGATTCAATAATCGAAATAAATTTACCAAGAAATAGATCGTAGAAACCAACTTGTAGATCTGAAAATGATCTAATACAACCATTCATTTCTTATGATTAATTATTTTCTTATTTCATAACAGAGGAAGCATGGATTGAACCAATCTCAGCCTCCGCTTTCATGGATTCAAATACATAATTACTTTTTTGGTCTGAGAGTGGATCGTTTTCTCTCTACCCAGTTTACCTGATATGGAATACGAAAATTGGTAAAAATAATGGAATAAAAAAAAGTAGTAAAGAAATTTCAACTTGAAAAAAAAATGTAGAAGTACATTTCACTTTACTGACTAGACTGGAAGTCAAACTGACGGAACGAGTAGAGAGAAGACAAAAGAGTGGAGAATCGGTGAGAAAACGTTTTGCCACTGCGCATCTCATTTCCCTTCTACCCACCGGCAATCTCATTTCAGACGGACTATAACTGTGGTAGAAGGGACTGATGACAGGAGGTGGGGAATTGAGGCTCATAATCCTTCTAATCCTTTAAAGGGATTTATAGGGGCCTATGTCGCCGAGTCAGCTTTCATTTGAATTGTTAAAGTGTTTTGTTAGGGCTGAACGGTGGCCTCTTTCTCTTGTATGAGCACTTAATGGTTTCATTTTCCAGGGTTCAGTTTAAAGTGCTTGTCACCTAGCTGACGGTTAGTGGGGCGACACCTTCATATTTATAACATCACCTTTTAGGCCAAGTTTAGAAAAATACATTATTCTTTAAACACTGAGTCAACAAGGTAAATTTCAATTGCTGGAAACTCCGTATCATTTAAATAAAATAATTCTATTTTATTTACTAATTACTAATTTAATAATATACGAATAATAATAAGAAGATAAGAAGTTGAAAGACTCTGCTAAAAATAAATTTCTGAAAAAGTGAAGAACAAACTTTCCTTACGGCTGTGGTGAGTTTTTCTCATGAATTGTGAAACTTTACCACCAAGGACTCAGCTTCACCCCAACCAGTCATTCAGCAAATATTACTTCACTTTACGAGTTTTACTTCGGAATACTTTACGTCTGCGCATACTTGAATAACTAAACAGAAAGTGGGGATTTAACTAATTTTAAACGTTTGCCAAATGCCGTTTGTATATTTATAATTATGAAATAAAAAATAAATTGAATCGAATTTTGTTTATTATCAAGATTATTTTTCGCTTATATTTTGTTTAATATAGGTGTAGACAGTGAGATGTAAGTAAGACACAAACTTTAAATTTTATCTAATATACGTACCATTGATTAAATTCTTGTAATAACAGTATTTTTTTTTTAAATACCCGGAATAAAATTATATATGTGACTACTATATTAATAAACAATATATCTAGTTTTTATTTTTTTTATTGAAAATTAAATAGTACAATCTACCACATTAAAGGGCAACAAGTAACAAGGCTAAATGTGTTCATTCATACAATATATATATATATATATATATATATATATATATATATATATAACAGGGAAATAAAAAATTGAATAAATAAAAAAAAATGAGTAAACTAAGAAAAACTAAATATGAAAATATAATAACATAGACAAATAATACATAAGCGAAATAAGAAATAAATCAATAAATAAAAATAAAATAAATTATCTTAACACATTCATTCCTATGTACAATATTTACATTAGCCCAGGGAACTCCGAGCCAAGCTTTGTCCTCCAAAAGTGAAAGGCAAAGCCGGACTCCAGGAGATCTCAGTGCCTCTCTTCCAGCCGCGTCACTAGTAAGCCCGTGGAGACTGAAGGAGTGCACTAGAACCACAGAAAACTATATCTAGCTTGTGAAATATTTATTTTTAAATTTGTTTTCTACTTTCACATTCCTTCTTATTGAATATTTCGGATATCGTTGATGGCTTGTTCTTTCAATTAAAAATGGATTAATACTTCATTTGATCATTTTATGACATATAATGATTTCCCATAAAATATTTTTTTTGTTTACAGAAAACAATTATTATCAATAAATTAAATATCATAATGACATCGTCTCAACATATTTGAGAAAAACATCGTTTTGTGTGTGTTTTTATTATCAAAATAAGTTTTATTTAACAAATACACACAGATATACTTATGAAGTCCTAGATGATTTTGCTGTTCCGTTGAGAGTTGAATCTCAAACGTACTTGAAGTGAGGATACGACTGGTCATGACAGCATATCACCTTCTCCTTTAATATTGCCTTCGATATGATCTGGCATTCACAGCTATCAGATCATCATTTAATATCGATTATATTTCCCAAGCGTTTTAAAAAAAAAATTAAATTATGAATTTATTTGTTTTCTTTTGATACTGAAATCACTATGTAAATTCGTTCTATCAGTTTTTAAATTAATATTACAGTATAGTATACTAGAAATTTTTTTTAGACAAAAAAGCTTTTTCGTTAAAATTTTAAGGTTTACTAGTTTCTACTTTAAAAAGTAACTTAATATTTTTTTTTTCCATACCCCCAATTTTAATATTCCTATGTCACTTAATATACCCATATTCCACCATCACTATAGTAAGAGCTATCGGTCGTAAGCACTAAAGCCCTATCGGGATCATGAAGTGTCTTACATAGACATTACTGAGGAAATATCCTTGAGTTCATTGATTGCTTGTTCACATTTAGGCAACCGATTCCGTAAAGAATTATTTTTAGTTAGTTCCTATAATATGGTATTGATAACACTTCTGCGTGAATGGGAATACAACTAGATTAAATTTTAATTCCTTAACTTATCGAAGTTAATTTGATTTGTAGAATCGTATTACTAGGATGTGCAACAGCTTTGATAGCTTTCACCATGTTAGGTGAAGGATAGCAATCATCGTTATAAATGTATAGTTTTAACGAATCTGTATAAGGCTGAAACCACTTTTTCCTAATAAAATTAATTTAACATGATAAATATTTAACTTTCTCATGGCTTCACTTAAAGAATCTATTATATTCTCACAAGTTTCACAACTAATAATAAAATTATCTTTATGGGCTCTCGATGACTCGAGAAAAGCAATCTGATGCATCTGTGATTGGAAAGCTGAAGGTGTACTTAGCCCAGAAACAAGACGCTTAAAACGACATAAACCTATATCATTGTATAGTTGCCTCACCAATCCTTAACCGCAAAAATGAATTTGTTGAATCCAACTGAAGAAAATAAATCTTAAAACTAACCAGAGATTGTGAAGTTTCATCCATCCTGACTAATGTTTTGTGGTGAACTACAAATCGACAAGTAAAACCGTCATTTATTCTAATGCCATCACTTCTACGTTATACACAAACAATAGGTAAACCTAGTCGATATATCCAAACCTTGATAAGATATTTTGTCTTTCGAGGTTATATAATTCCTTTTCACTCTTCTATTTAATTGAACGTGGGAGGGACTTCATAAACCTCATGAACAATAGGTTATGCAGTCGCCCGTAGAATCGGAAAATTGGCCAAAACATTTGAAATCTGCAAACTCAACTAACTATCTGTTAATAAATAATGTTCTTAATTAAAAATGTCATCAAATTTGATGCCAAATTCATATAATTAGAGACCTTAATTAACCTAAAATTCCTCAAATTTTGGTTTTATTTAGAAATTCAATCTTTACAGATTAGAAAGGTGCCATAAAATATTTATTGTGAATCTGAGTGTAAAGACCATTTCCTACTTTAAAATATATAAATGGACTTAGGGACATAACATTAATTACAACAAGAACCCTTATCGTATTATGAGCCTTTACATTATTACCCATAGTCTTGGGCTTAGTAATTTGTCGAGAAGTACTGTTTCTAAAACAATGGTTGTGCAGGTATATGATTGGTACGATAACGCACATAATCACTGCATTGGTCGCCTTAATTAATTTATTATTAAGGGTACCCACTTTATAGAGGTTGAGCCTGGTCTATCACTATCGGATTCGAACCTGGATTTTTGACAATTGTAGCGTAGTGCCTTATTTTCTACAAAATCTCGCTCAACTCAACGTTTTTGACAATGGAATTTGTAATGTCCTGAAACTGAGTCGACTGGCGTATAATGATGTAGTTAACATTTTTTTTTTCAGGGAGCTTTTTTGTTGTTGTAATGTTAAAATCCTACGGCTTCGTTCTAAACTTTTCTTTAAAAATACTACACAATAATAACCTTCAATTAATATAAAAAGGTGTTTAAATAATAAACCCATGATGAATTTTCAAAAACATGTGATCATAAATTTAATTTTTTCCTGTGAACCTCACGAAACTGTAGAGGTTATGAAACACAATATTGAACTGTATCGATAACATTAACTACTTCTAAATTAAATGAACGTTGAGAATCGCTCACCATACCATCGCAGCATGTCAAGCGGACCGTCCACCATGTAAACCAAAATGACAGAGGAGGAGGAGAGCCCCTACGTAATTGTTGACGACTACTTCGTAAACTGGGATACCGATAGGCCTATTCTTCATTTCCCATACCATGTTCAAGAAATCCTTTATGAATTGGCCCTCAACTTTTTGATAAATGAACCTAATGACACTTTACAATATTGCTTAGATTTTTTTATCAAATTGAAATCTTCAAAACAAATTGATTTTGTTTCCGAAGTAAGCGAGGAAGATAAAATATCAGAATTGGCTACGCAAAGGAGAAAATCGGTCTTCGGAAAGTCTTACGACCCGCGAGAATTAGGGGCCTCCGATGAGTTCGAGTTACTCTACCCGAAGACTGAAGAAGAAAGAGCCAGACTAGTCAATACTCTCCCCGATGTCTTGTTCTTCAGGAACCTCGATCCAAATGATCTCAACAAAATCATCGATGCTATGTTTATAAAAGCCGTGATAAAGGGAGAGATGGTTATCCAGCAAGGCGACGATGGAGATTACTTCTACGTCGTGCAGTCTGGGATCTTCAACGCCTTTCAAACAGAGAACGATATGATAACGGATCTTTGCCACTACGCCAACAATGGGTACTTTGGAGAGTTAGCGCTTCTGTACAACCAGCCAAGAGCAGCATCAGTAGTCGCTTTGACAGATGGTATTCTGTGGGCTCTGGACAGGGAAACCTTCCAGAGGATCGTCCTCAGCAGCTCCTTCAAGAGGAGTTTACGCCTGGAAGATATGATCCGGAAAGTCCCTATACTGGAATCATTGCAACAAATAGAAAGAATGAAGGTGGCCGATGCTCTGGTTACAAAGTGTTATACAGATGGGGAAGAGATTATCAAACAAGGAGATGCCGGTGACGGAATGTATTTCATCGAGAATGGTACTGTAGACGTGGTGCGAGAGGACGAATCTCATCAAGACGTCTTCATAAAGCAACTGAGTGACGGGGACTACTTCGGAGAGGTGGCCCTCCTCACCCTCAAGCCTCGAGTGTGTTCAGTGATCGCGAGGGGCCATGTGAAGGTGGCCTTCCTCGAAGTGTGCGCCTTCGAGAGGCTCCTCGGCCCGTGCAAGGACATCATGAAGAGGAATATTGGCGCTTACGAGGAACAGCTAGTGGAATTGGGCTTGTTACATCCTAGCGAACACTTCATTGATTTCAATGAATAACTAGACGCGTAATTATCTAGGCTCAACCTAAAAGTATATATATAAATTTAGAACATTATAAATTACTCTTAATGTATTCAAGAATATAGCTTCTCATGTATTGTGTTTATTTTTTCAAAAAATATATTATTAATTAATATTTTGTATCAATGACAACTCTCTTACTCACAACTCTCATATCAATAACCACGTCCAATATAATTAAATTGAAACATAGACTTTTAAACTTTAGACTTCTAGGCAACAGATGATATACGTTAGGGCATAACTATTTCTTTTAGTAGATGAACTTTGTTAATTTCTGTACCTAAGAATTCTGTAAAAGCAGTGCTGGGTGAAAATCCATTAACAGTCATTAAATAAACTACAATTAAATTATTACATGTAATAAAAACCTGATGCGTGCAACACACAACTTTCAATTACCGCTTAACTTTGAATAGAAACTATTTTCTGGCCATGTTGGGCTATTATAAATTTTTGAATTGCATTTTTAACCGAGCTAAAGCTAAAAGCTTACAGGTAACAAATACCATTAAAATATCAAAAGTCCTATTTATTATATCACCGGTTGATTATGCATAGTACGACTATTAGTTTTTTTTTTTTGGTTTATTTTTTTATTCACACCTGTCATAATTGTAATGACAACCAGTGAATGTGAGTTTGATTGGAAAAAATAATCTCATGAAAGGCATTACGAGGATCAGTGCCCAGCGGCACCTCACTCGGCGTGATATCTACGTTAGGCTAGGAGGTCCCTCATCCAGCTCCTCTTCAGTCTCCTACAGACGTTACCTGGCATATTCGTAGTGGCCATGTCATTTATAAGTGTATTAGGATGTCCTTGTAAGTTGTTATGGATGTGTTCGTTAACAGTCGGCATATAGAGGTCAGTATGTAAGGTTATGTTGCTAACGTACCAAGGTGCTTTTGTGATTGTCCTGAATGTTTTTGCTTGAAAGGTTTGAAGTTTGTTTAAGTGAGTCTTTTTAGCAGTTCCAAATATTTGTGATGCGTAAGTCCAAATAGGTTTTATTAAGTAATTGTATGTGTTCAATTTCTGTCTAAGTTTTAATTTTGAATTTTTTGAAAGAAGTGAGTACAGAATTCTTAATCTTTGATTTAGCGTTTTTCGTTTCTTGGTTATATGTGGGCCCCACGTCATTTTTCTGTCAAATGTCAGACCAAGGTAGTGAACGGTGTCTGTCTGTGGAATCTGTGTATTGTCAAGGAAAACTGGAGGGCATTTTTCATGTCGAAGCGTAAATGTGATGTGCTGTGATTTTTCTTGATTTAGTCGGATTTTTCAAATTTTGAACCAGTCATGTAATCTTGTTAAATACTGTTGTAGGGTCTGTGAGGCGTATGTTGGATTTTTGTGTCTTGCTAAAATTGCTGTATCGTCTGCATATGTCGCTGTTAAAATGTTGGGACAGCAAGGTATGTCATGGGTGTATGTGATATAGAGTAGTGGAGCGAGTACTGAACCTTGAGGTACTCCTGCTGAGATAGACCTGATGGAAGATAGTTCTGAGCCATGTCGGACCGAGAAAAATCTATCGGAAAGGAAGGATTGTAGAATTAGATAATATGTAGGTGGGAGTATTGTCTTGAGTTTAAAGAGAAGACCCTGGTGCCAAACTCTGTCAAACGCTTGAGCAACGTCCAGAAATACGCCAGTTGCATATACTTTCTGCTCTAGTGCTGTAGATTTGTAGTCCGTTACTCTATGTAGTTGGTATACAGTTGAGTGATGTGCCCTAAATCTTAATTGATAGTCAGGTATTATTTTGGTGTTTGTTAGTATATCAACAAGTCTTTTGTTCAGTAAGGTTTAAAAATTTTTGGAACAGATAGGTAGTAAGCTGATTGGTCGGTATGAGGAAGGTGAGTTTTTGTCCTTGTTAGGCTTGTGAATCATTATTATATGTGAGTATTTCCACTGTAATGGAAATTTAGTTGTCCTCAGTATTGCATTATAAATAGTTGTCAAAAGCACTAGAGCTTTTCTAGGCATTTATTGGAGCACTTCAGCGTTAATCAAGTCATGTCCAGGAGCTTTTCTTTTAGGCAACTTTTTGATTTGTTCAGCAATCTGAGAAGGTGTGAATGAAATAGGAGGTGAAGTTAGTTGTAAGGGCACGTCTAAAGTGTTTAGTACATTGTTATTGTGCACAGTGTTAGTGAAGTCTGTGTGTGGTACAAAAACAGAAGAAAGATATTCGGCAAAGAGTTCTGATTTTTCTCCGTCCGTCACGGCCCAGGAATCATCTTCTCTTCGAAGGGGTGCTGACACTTCACGATGCTTCATAAAGTTTTTGGTATGTCTCCACAAGCTTCCATCGTCGGTTGAGAGATTTCTGATGTAGCTGTCATAGGTTGTTCGTTTGAATTTTCCAATCTGTCGCTTCAGTTCATTATTAAGTCTGTTGTAAGTTCGTTTATCTGATGGGAGTCTGTCAGTCTGCCATATTTTGCGAGCTCTCCTCTTCGCTCTGATCAAGTCCCTTATGTATTGTGGGTACATTGGTAACAACTCATATTTTTGAGGTTTCGCAACTGATGAAGACCATGCTGCTTCTTAAATATTTCGTGTGAAGTATTCAACGGCATCCTCAAGTTCTTCTTCGTTTTTAATGGATTTAACTTTTACATTCAGTAAGAAAATTTAGTTTAATTTCATTGAAACCACGTGATTTACGTTAAATAATGTTATTGATGGAAGCTAGTCGACTGTTCTACATATCATGGGTGATAAATACTCAGGATGCAGTCATTATAAGGTTTTTATTAGTGCCAACTTTTTAATCCAAACATGTAGGTATTCAAGTACTCTAATGCTCGAACCACGTCCTCATGATAACCCATATGTTTGGGTTGAAACGTCGGCACTAATAAAAACCTTATAATTACTGCGTCTTGAATATTTATCACCCATAAATAATGTTATTTTTTTTCGCCACTCTCCGTTATCTTCTACACCTTTCTATATTAAATATTGTTGTTGTTTTTTTAATTCTCCGCTTTCCAACGTTTTATTTTACCTATACATTCTGACTATTATTTCCGGATATTCATTTTTGGTCTGGATAAGTATTTTTCCTCCTTTATTCAATTATCAAATTCTTTCAAAAGATATATTCAGCATTTTTTCATAGTTTCGAACAATGAGAAATGGTTATTATTTATAACAAACCAATCAAAGGTACTTTTGAGGAAGATATGATAATGTTGGGATTTCACAAAGGGAAAATTCGTCAAATTCTTCATTAATTTAATTTTCCAAAAAGTTACATTACGAGTTTTTGGAATAAACGAACGTTGCTACCTAATTATTTAAATATAATGTCAGATCTAGAGTTATTAAATTAAAATAAATATATTTAAGGTTATAAACGTATCCATGAAATATTTTTATATATATTTTATCTAGAATTATTAAACAGTAAATGCATTTAAGGCTGTGAACATATGCTTTATAAATCCATGAAATGATTTTATATTTCACTTCTTCTTTCACATAAGTACAATGAAATATTTTTTTTTAAACATGTTGTTGCCTTGATTTTAAATACTTGTTTCAAACTTAAAAATATTTTAAAAGTTTACATTCAGTTAGTGAATTTCATTTAGTTTCCTTGAAAACATGTGATTTACGTTACATAATATTAGTTTCTAAAAATTATTATTTATAATTTTTCGCCACTCTTCGTTACCTTCTGCAGCTTTCTATATTAGATATTTTTTTTTCTAAAGTTCTCCGCTTTCCAATGATATATTATTATACTTTTTGACTATTATTTTCGGATATTTATTTTCGGCCTGGATAAGCATTTTTTTTTTTCTATTTCGTTCAATTATCAAATTCTTTCAAAAGTTATATTTAGCATTTAACTCGTAACTCTTAATAATGTGAGATAGTTAATTATTTGAAATAAACCATATTAAAGGTACATTGCATTAAGATATATATGAACATTGGGCATTTAAACCCTGTAAAGTGGCATCAATGGGGACAAGACCTAAATTATATGAACACTTAATCATACAATGATACGCCGAGTTTAATCCAAATCAATTTGTAGAGAAAATTGTAAAATTGTGTTTCACCGTTGATATAAAGTGGCACTTCCGGTTCGCCGATTTTTATGAAAAAGTTGCTGTAACATACAAGGTATATACAAACCTTAAATATGAAATTTCACTTTCATACGACTTTTCGTTTTTGAATTTTTGGATACTTAGTTATTTGAACTCAGGATACCTCAATATTTCCGTTGAAAACTCAGAGTCGAAAATTTTCACGATCGCAATACTTTCCCTGACTATATATTACATATATCAATATAGTAAGTGAAAGTAAAAACATATTTGAATTAAAAAAAAAAAAAAAACCTGACTACAGAAATTAGGAAATTCTACCCACCCTAACAGAATGGACTTCCATATCTACTAGATTCTTGGTAGATTGATGAAGAAATTGCAATCTACGTTTGACATCAGGCAAATACATTTCGTCCCATGTATCGGTGCATGTAATCATCACAAAGCGCCTTATGTTTTGGTTAAAGTAGTATAGGAACCCAACTGCTACACTAAGTTGAAATATTGGTAGACGTAAATTTTAGCATCAACCTACCAAGATGTTAAATTAGATAAGAACATTCATTATAGAATTTCCTAATTTCTGTATTTTTTTTTATTCGTGTATTTTATTTTTACATTTTTAGTTTTTAAAATATTAATAATTCATTTTCATAACATACGATCACATGATAAAAATTTCAAATCAATTTATAGTCTAGATACTTAAACTATAATACATTTTTTTTCCATTATTTTGAGCTCATATCGTTTCAAAAAATTCAGGGGATTCAACTGAGTAATTACAGTGGTCAAAGTTTAAAATAGATCTCTCAAAATTTCGTTATGTACATTTTAGGGGATTGATTAAATGCACTTTATCCAGTAATTTTCCAGAATTTTGAGTTCAAAATACCCACTGTATTTCACCGAATAATATAGTAAATCAAACTTAAAAGTCTATCCAGCCATTCACTCGAGAAATCGTTGCGTATCTCTTAGCAAATTGATAAAACACATTTTAGTTACTTATGATTTAGTATTTATAGCTCAAATTGTTTCGGAACACTAAGGGGATCTCAGCGAATAATTTGAGGCATAAAACTTAGAAATTGATCCAGTTATTCACTCTAAAAAGCGTTACATAGCTTACAGCGCACGACCCAAACACAAATATCTCCTTTCGGTTCACTTAGTTTCGGGTAATTAACTCTACAATAGAATTCATATTTTTTTTTTTTTTCAAAAGGATAATTGGTAATGAAATATTCACACACAGATTTTAATTGAAAAATAATTGTGTTTAGAAATGAGACGATGAGAAGAAAAACGGAAAGTGCTTGGAGGTCACAACGTAGGTGTGCCTCCTCTCGCGAGACCTAGCTCCGTTTTTCTTTAATGTGAATTGTCTTAGCATTTATTTTTGAGAAAATTTCTAATGTTTTTGCATTTTGGTTTATTATTTTCAATAATGAACCATTGTGATTGGCCAAAAAAAATAAAAATCTTAACTCCCTCTCAAAATTTGAGGGTCACGTTTCAGAATGCGTAGAATTCGAAAAACGAATTACATTTTTTTTGTCCGTCCGTCGTCCGCTGTCCGCGCATTTTCTCCGAAACTACGGGACCGATTTTTTTCAAATTTAGATATAAAATCAGTGGTCACCCGAGGATGATACTCCTTCATCGGCATTAAAATGGCGGCCAAAAAACCTGCGGTGCTATAGACTGTAGCTCCTTAACGAATGTACCGGTTTCAATGGAACTTCGCCAAAGTCGTTTTCCCGACGCCCTTTAAATTTATCTAGATAACATACTTCAACGAAGAGGAGCTGCAAAAAAGTTAAGAGGGATGGTAAAATATAATTCCGAATAAATAGTTTATTCATTTTTGTCGATATTTAAGTTTACGGAATTTCCTAAAAAAAAAAAATCGTTAAAATCGGATAATTAGGAGCAAAGATATGGTCTTCAGTTCTTTTTTATATGTTCTATTCCAAATGTTATATCCTCTGTTTGGTTTTTAAATTTTGAATGTGTTACTGAAGTAATGCCATTTTTTTTAGTATACTACTAATGAAAAAAAAAGTTTAGTCCAATAATTGGAATAACCTTTTATTTATTTTTCTTTGTAAATAGGAAGGTAATGCTACTTTTGATGTATAATTGTTTGGAAATAATAAACCATTGTGAAATAATTTGCAGCGTTTTTATTGTTGTAATCTAATCTTCATCTACGAATATAATATTATGTATATATATATATATATATATATAATATATATATATATATATATATATATATATATATATATATATATATATATATATATATATATATATATATATATATATATATATATTGAAATGCCCTGTTTATCACAGGCACTTATTATAGCTATATAGCAAAATATTATCTGCTTCTTCTGCTACCTAAACTTTTTTTTGTCTATAAGGAATGGATAAAGATAATAAAGAAGTAGCTCAGTAAATTTGTGTTTTTAGAAGGAGTTGGTAACCGATTGTTTTGAAAAAAATATAAAAATAATGCGAGAATGCCCAAGATGAAGAATCGCTCTTTAATAGATTCCATATATTATTTAGCTAATGATAACTCCCTCGGCAGACATTAAATCTGACTTAGTAGAGACCGGGTGATAAATGATCAGTTTTAGCCCAGGGGGGAGGGGAGAGGAGAAATAGTGGCTTTGCTCAAGGAGGCTGTGTAATTTATTTAGGAGCACTTCTAGAGATATATATCGCAGTATGAGCTTCTCGCTCCGCTTACAGCTACGTCTATAAAACAATTAGTCTCTGGTGTCTTTATAAAGTTGGCAATGGAGGGTGTTACGTTACCAAATTATATTTTCAAACATTTTTAATTATTTTTTTATTCATAAAATTCACTGCTGCGTATAAATAAAAATACAAGCAGTATATGTGTACAGAGAAATATAGTGATATTAAAAGACTATTAGAGAAATTACTTAATGAAAGCTTCTTAGTCTAAGTTATCTACATTAAGAGGGGTCTTTAAACCATATTCTTTGCAGACGCCTTGGTGGGTTATCAGGAATCGAAGTGGAAGCAAAGTCAATATGGTTCCGATGGCCATTCTAATGGTTCTGAAGTTTATTATGGAATGGCAGATATCTGGAACGGGCCAAATCAGTAACATGGAACATTAAGGTCATTATAAAGAAAGGTACATTGAGGATTTTTCGAACACTATTATTTTTTAAAAATATTTATAACCACAAAATTAAAAAAAAAAAGACTTGGAAGTTGTAATTTATCAAGAGATGTGATCTAACAAATTGTATTTGAAGATTTATTATGTTATGTTTCATATTGAATATTATTTACTGAAAAAAACTAAGAATACCAGACCAATGTAGTTTTAGAAAAATAATCTAAATTTCATCATTCAATAAATCATCTAGCAGGGTTAGGCAACTTCCGCGATATACAAATACCGCGATCCAACGAAATAAAATATCTCATCCACATCTTTTTAATCACCTCATTAATATTATCTGAGGTCATTTTTTTTATTATTCTAATAATATACCTAATAAGATTATCATGGAATTGAAGTTCTATTATTTATTCTGTAAGGAACTATAAGGAACTTATTAGTTAATATTTTAGACGGAATAGATTGTAATTTTTTATTAGCGCGTTTTCGTTTTGCTCAACTGGGGAGTGCTGTAGCTCCGTGGTAGGACGCTAATTTTCAATGCATATTATTTCTTAAAATTATAAATTGTTTCTTCTATGGATCAACCCTGGGTTCAAGGAACCCTCCTGAGACAAACCCAGCCCAGCCTTTATTAAGCGGGAATTCTTCGGCAAAAAGGAACAATATGGCCACTTACAGGACTGGTTTCCCCTACCAGTACCAGTACCAGTACCCGAAATTAAAAAATTGATTCAGGGAGAAAATCTAGCGGTTGAGCATGATCTCGTCCAAATCATCTCCTTGCACAACTGTTGACCAAAAACTGTATTTCCTTACAAACTACATAACATCTAAGTCCCTGTAATCATGTAAGACCTTTCATGGGTTTTGTAGGTTGGTTTTTTGAACCTTCAGTCTATGAAGTGTACGTCCATGTGGCACTTCTTTCGAAAATAAGTCCAAGTTGATGCACTGAGTCGGTAAAACTTGTTCGAAAGAATATTGTTGACCTCCATTAATGCAAAATTTGTAGTAACAATGCATATTTTATTTCATAACTCAAAAAGAAATTATGGCAACGTCTTTAGTCGAAATGATAACATAAAATTTTGGTTAGAGCGTAGTTGGTTTCCATTCCAAACCTGGTTGGGTTTAAAACTATCCACTAAAATAAGATGTGGTTTTGATTAAATTTTGAAATATAAACCTATTCATCGTTTAGGTACCGTATTTTTATTTTTTTCATTTCATTTGAGGTGTAAATATTTCAGGAACATTTTTTTTTCTCAAAAAATAAATGTTGTTCATGTAATGACATGGTTGTAATTGGAGACTGGGCCAACCCAGACTGAGTTGGGAGTTGCGGTGACTGACACAGGGACCAGAGGGCAGCAGATGTCGCTGGCAGGTGAGAGTACACAGTTTAATTAGTTCCTTCGGTCGTGACTATTGTAGTTTGGGACTTTCCCGACTGTTGGTCTCTGAGCTAACCTGTAACTTCACTGTTAGTGTAGACGGCCGTTTATTGGCCTCAATTATTACCAAACTGTTAATATATTTTTCTTGTCCAATGACAAAAAAAACAAAAAAAGTTTCAAATTCAAGTATAAAATATTTCCATTTTAAAACTTTCTTTGTAGGTCTCTCAGTATGTATTTAGATGCCATGGAGTGAGGCAATCTTGTTTGTCTGACCTGAGGATGCATGAATTGCCGAAATATTGTCGAGTTAGTTTGTTATTTTTTAGTTACAACATAACATTCATTATTGTCTTTACAGTAGAAAATTTCATAAAGCCAGTTCCGACATAGGGATTAGAGACCTCGACTATAATCGGTCCCATAGAAAGAAGGATCAAAAGATTTGGAAGTTCTCCAGACTATAATTGAAACGATCTGGGATCAGATAAGGCATGGTGGAGAAGAACCAATAATGAACTGCTTACAGAAACTGGTTAGTCTGATTTTCACAGCATGACGGCGAAAATATTAAGATGTGTGTAGGAAATGTAGCCTACCATTTGAGAGGCTAAAAACTGGATAGATAAAATCGACTGCCTTTTGAAAGCAGATTTCCAAATTGAGCAGGATAAAATGGAGGAGGATAAAAAACTGGTTTCTTGTAGCCAAAGATCTGCAAAGTATGTGTAGTCAATACTAGATGTATATATATATATATATATATATATATATATATATATATATATATATATATTTGTTTTTCTTTTCTGTTAGCAAAAAGGATCTACAGACCTTGTACATCTTGTACTGTCTTAATCAGCCTTCTCCGTCTCTACCTATCTTGGGCTATTTCTTTCAGATTACCAGTATGCAGAACTACTGTACCTTTGTTGGTTCTATCTGTCAATCTAGATTTTGGGCTTCTACGCGATCTTATTTCTTTTATTGAGGTGTTCATTGTCGTCTAGAGGCTTCCTGGGGGATTAACCGAGGTAGATGCCCATCTTAACTTCTTTTTCTTCAAATCATGTGATATTGATTGACAAGTTCCTGTAAGCAGCTCTTTAATAGTCTTTCCCCTCCACGCGTTAGTATTCTGATTGCATACTGCTCCGGTTAACGTGCAGAGGACTTTTCACCCAAACCCAGGGTGCTCGTTAGGGTCCAGGTTCTAGAGCCGTATATTAGAAATCATGTAACCTTCATTTGAGATTACTTTAGATTTTTTGGGAATTCAGTACCTTTGAAGGAGAGAAGAAAGCTCTGTCTGCGGTTGTTATACGCTGGTTGATTTCCGACCGTTAGTCATTCATTGAGGTTATAGTGGATCCGGTTTTATATTGTCTTTACTCTGAGGAACGATTTAACTTTTAAAACTCTTCTTCGAAAATTCTTTAGTTGGTCTGGAATTTTAGCTTGTTATATATTTTGTTTTATCTTCATTTACTTATATATATGTGCGTAACTTCTAGAAAAATTTTTAGATGAATTTTTTTTGTGCTAACGGGTATCAAATTGTATTTATTAGTGCTATTGTGTATCACTCACTAGAGAATACTACTTATTAAAATTTGTATATTAACGCTTTTGATAAATATGATTTACGTTAGTAATTGCTTCATTATCATTGACTTTGGACAAGTTTAAAATTGGTTACCTACAACGCAAACAAAATTCCCGAGGCCGAACATTGCTATCTGCACTTAATTCCCATCGCAGCAACATCCTTTCACCTAATACACCCACATACTGGCCAACAGATCCCAACCGCAATCCCGACCTTCTAGACTTTTTCCTCCACAAAGGTCTAGGATCACTACACTGTTCTATTTCAAGGTTTGATGATCTTTCCTCAGACCATAGTCCTCTAGTCCTAACCGTTTCCACATCTCCCATTCCCAAATCATCCCCACCTTCATTTATCAGGGGGCCAGTTAACTGGAACCTTTTCCGTCAAATACTGGAAGATAATATTGACCTCAGAGTTTCCTTAAAAACACCTGAAGACCTCGACGATGCAGTGCATTCCTTCACTACCCTGATCCAGCAAGCAGCTTGGACTGCATCCTCACCTGATCGTCCCAAAAAATACCATAACATAAATCCTTTACCTCAAGATCTATTGGACCTAATCCATAGCAAACGTTGCTCTAGGACCCTTTGGCAAAGAACTAGGCATCCTGATGACCGGAAATCGTATAATTATTATTCCAAACAGGTAAAAAAGAAACTGGAAACTTTTAAAACCCAATCCTACAATTCCTACCTCTCCTCATTATCCGCTAGTGATAACTCCCTCTGGAACGTAACCAAAAAAATCCTTAAATTCCAGTCCATTTCCCATCCACTTCGCCGTGATGATGGTTCCTGGGCTTCGTCAGATGCGAATAGAGCAGAGGAGTTTGCTAAACATTTATCCTACACATTCACCCCTCACCCCGAACTCCATCCCAGCCCCACTGCTGAAGTTGAAGAATTCCTCTCTTCACCAATTCCTCTCTCTCTACCTCCAAAACCTGTTAACCCCTCTGAGGTCAAATTCCTTATAAACAAATTAAAACCCCGAAAATCCCCTGGATATGATCTCCTCACTTCACAAATCCTCAGGCAACTTCCCAAAAAAGCAATCATATTCCTTACCTATCTATACAACTGCATCCTTCGCACAACCAACTTTCCTTTGGTGTGGAAACATTCCATAATCATCCTGTTTCCAAAACCAGGTAAACCTGTTAATAACACATCATCCTATAGACCGATAAGCTTACTCCCGATCCTCTCAAAAATCTTTGAGAAAATCCTTCTCAAACGCATCCTACCCATAATCGAATCCCACAACATCCCTTCTCATCAGTTTGGATTCCGCTCAAGACATTCCACTGTCCAACAAGGCCTTCGTGTTGTGGACCATATATCCTCTGCACTTGAAAACAAGCATTATTGCACTGGTGCCTTTCTGGACGTAGCACAGGCTTTCGACCGGGTGTGGCACGATGGCTTGCTTTTCAAGCTCAAAACCCATTTACCCCAATCCTTATACCTAGTCCTCAAATCCTACCTCTCAAATCGTTCCTTTCAAGTCCGTTGTGACACCGCATTCTCCACTTACTATCCAGTTGAGGCTGGTGTTCCACAAGGCAGTGTCTTGGGCCCAGTTCTCTATATCCTCTTCACTTCCGATATCCCTTCCAATCCCGATACATTTCTAGCTACATTTGCTGATGATACTGCCATTCTTTCTTCCCACTCAGATCCTCAAATAGCATCTCTAAACCTACAATCTCACCTCTCTTTGATTGAGCAGTGGTGCAACAACTGGCGCATCAAAATCAATGAATCAAAATGCAAACATATCACTTTTACCCTGCGACGCAGATCCTGTCCGTCAATCCTTTTTAATTCAATTCCACTTCCCTACTCAGACACAGTCCGTTACCTTGGCTTCCTTCTTGACAAAAGACTAACTTGGAACCCACATACCAGACTTAAAAGACAGGAACTTAACCGACGATATGGCCAGCTGTATAGATTACTAAGTAGGACATCCCATCTTTCGATTGAAAATAAACTTTTAATCTACAAGACCATACTGAAACCTATCTGGACCTACGGACTTGAACTGTGGGGAACTGCTAAACATTCGAATATCAAACGCATCCAATCCTTCCAGTCCAAAGTACTTAGAACAATAGTCAATGCCCCATATTATGTCACAAACAAGACCCTACACCATGACCTTAACATCCCATTTGTCCTCGACACCATCCCAACCAGATTCTCAAACTTTCACCAAAACCTTATCCATCATCCAAATCCTCTAGCTCAATCCCTATCCAGCTCCCTTCATCCCTACAATCCTCCACGAAGGTTAAAACGGCAGTGGCCCAGAGATCTCTTGTAAATATGCTTCTGGAGTCCTGGCAATGGCCAGCTTCTCCACTCATGCCCCGAGCGTCTGTGGCTCTAGTGCCCTCTTTCAGTCTCCATTGGCTTCTAATACCAGTGATGCGGCTGGAAAAGTGGCACTGGAATCTCCTGGAGTCTTGCTTTGCCTTCCACATGTGGGGGAAAAAGCCTGGCTCGGAGATTCTTGGGCGAATGTATATATTGTATATAGGTATGATTGTGTTTATAAGTTTCTTTTTATGTTATTGTTTATTTTTTTTTTTTTTTTTATTTTCTTTCTTCATCAGTATTATTTATTTACTTTTTATATTTATATTTATTTCTCTATTATTTGTATATATTGTTTGAATGAGAACTCTTAGCCCTAATACTTATAGCCCTCCAGTGGCTGATTGTATTATTATTCAATAAATAGATAAAAAAAAAAAAAAAAAAAAAAAAAAACAACGCAAACGAGGGCAGAGATGGGAAAATGGAAATCTAAGTACCGAGTACCAAGTATTTTACTTAAGTTTAATCACTATTAGAAATTAAATCACTACTTCAGTCAATCGTTTGATACTATATAGTAGTAATTAAATTATTTCGTACACAAAAAACGTCAGTATTTGAGTAAAATACTCGGTACTCAGTACTCATACAATCTCTGAACGAGGGTGTAGCCTGTATAACTTGCGTACTTAAACGTCGAGGGTTAATCTGTATTCCAGCTTTGAATTCTTTAAGTCCCAAAATCATGCGATATTTTGTTTTATTGTGTTATGCGGACTAAAATAAATAGTTAAAATTCTGTTAGTGCTAAACGCTAAGGAAATTCCTTTCTTTATATCGATTTGATTATGTTAGATAAAATTTTTTTTTTTAATTTTTATTGAGAAATATTATAATCTGTCTCAGTTAAGAACACTTATAATAAGTTCAGAAAGTACATTCACATCGTACATACAGAAAAATAAATAAAGTAATAATAAAAGAATGCATAGAAATAAGAACAAAATAAAATATTATAAGGAGAGTAACATACGTAAGTAAGTGAAAAGTAAAATAAACATCTTAGATACAAGCATACCTACATACACTATTTACAATCAGCCAGGGAAAGTCCGAACCAATCTTGTTCCCCCACTCGTGGAGGGAAAAGCGAGGCTTAGGAGATCCCTGCACTTCTCCCTCAACTACTTCATTGGAATTTATAACCAGCGGAGGATGAGAGCGCTACAGCCGCAGACACTCATGACTTGAGTGGAGAATCTGTCTATTGCTGGAACTCCAAAATATCTTACATAAGGCCTCGGGGCTACTGCCGATTTAACCTATGAGGGGGTTTTAGGGACGAGTGATGCTTGATAGGGATTGTACAACGGGATTTGGGTGATGAGTAAGATTCTGGTGAAATTCAGAAAAATTGGTCTGATATAAGATCAAGAATAAATGGAATATTAAGGTCATTATGCAGGGCTTTATTGGTTACATAGAAGAGAGCATCGACTATTGTACGGTGGACTGTTAAAAATCTAACCTTTTGTTGTTAGAAAATTTAACTGTTCCCCACAGTTCTAGTCCGTAGTCCATATAGGTTTCAGTATTGTCTTGTAGATCAATAATTTGTTTTCACAAGAAAGTTTAGATTTTCTATTCAGTAAGGTTTCTATTCAGTATACAGCTGGCCATACCGTCTGTTAAGTTCCTGTCTTTTAAGATAATACATTTAAATTTTTTCTTTGTAAATGTATTTAATAGATATGCTGCTGTAGCAGTAATTTTGTCATTTAATGCATTCGTTAACTTCCAGACTTAAGTTTCTTTATTTTGACTAATTTTTTTTTTCTGGTTTTCTATAATTTTATTTTAACTATTGCGTATATAAGTTTAATGTAATAGTTAACATAAAATTATGGAGTGGATTTTGTGTTGATTGTGTTGTACACTTAAATCGGAATTTTTAGTTACATAAAACACTTTTATTTTATTCGAGATATCTTTGTAATTCAGGTCTTCCAGTAATTTCTCCTGCATCCATTGGATACATTTAAAACATTCTTGTAAGAAACTTTTATGCTTCATAAAATTATTATTTCGAAGAATTCATCCGAATTTTAAAAAATTGAAAAAATATTAACTTCTGATATATTAATTGTATCCATTTTGCTTCACATATTTTTTTAAAAGAAAAATGCAAAATATTTTTCTATCGACAATTTTATCCACCTAATTAAAATGAATTTGACTGCAGTGATGGTATTCAAACTGAATTGTTAAAAAAATAAAATTAATAACAATTAACTTATGATTTGATTTCATTTTAATATTTTATAAATTAATCTGAGACATTCTAAGCACGTTTCTAGTATAATAGGGTCACCAGATACGTGAGTAGATGGTTAGAATAATCTCGAGATAACACCACAACATGTGAAACATTATGGGGCATGCCGTTATGGTGTGAACTTAAATAAACTATTATATGTTGAACGGATTTCTTTATTTTACTAATCATTTATCTAAAAACTAATTTAATAAATATACATGTTTATAGCCGAGTAGACTTAGACTCTGAAAATGGATAATAATAATAAAAGGCTTAGCAAACCCGAAGATTCGATACCAACACCACTAATCGGTGTCTAAACACCTCTCACCACCTCATTATTATTTTATATTAATACTGTTAATATTTTGTTAGTACTGTGAATATTTAATATTAATTAATACTGGTAATATTGTATATGAATATTATTAATCTTTTTTAAAAATAATAACAAAACTCAAAGCAAAAGTTGGGCATTTTGAGTATTTTTTTTTGTTTTACTCCCTATAGGTATACATTTTATTTTCCAATAAATTTTTTGAAATAAATAATTTTATTATGATATTTATGTCAAGTGTATAATCATTTAGAAAATTCCAACACCGAAAGTAATTATTTTGAATTTGCTCATAGATATGTTTTAAACAATTGATAATTGTGTTCGTATTCCAATTCGTTTCGGGATCCAAAGCAAGCAAATTTAACCATCCAATTAAGTGTATTTTCTTCTTGTTCGTTTTGACAAAAATTTGAGGTCTTTTTTATTTTTTTTTTAGATTTACTCATTGATGAAATTTCCTATGCGTCTCACTTTCGTTGTCATCCAATACGAATGACATTGTGAATAAGCATCTATGGATGTGTTTATTTTAATATTTTCTTAGTTTAGTTTTAACTCAATAATAATATTATCTTTATTTTTATTTTTATTTTATTCTTTATTATTATTATTTTTATAGCATTTAATATAAATCCGCACCTGTCTACGACTGTTGACAATCAGGAGTTGGTCTGATTAAAGTAACGAAACTCTGGCATGTCAGGTATGGGAAAGGATAACACACAGCAGTACCTCTTCCCTGGCTTGAATCACGAATTGCGATTCAATTACGATCGTTTGTTTAGGAAAGAAGTCTATCATCCAGCGTCTTTTCAGTGTCATCCCCATATTGATGGATCTGTCAGCTGAAGCCATATCTCTGATTAGTACGTTATTATGTCTGTGTAAATTATTGTGAAATCGTTTGTAAAGAGTTCTTATTTGTTGGTCAACTGTAGGCAGGAGGAAGTCGGTATGTAAGGTTTTGTTTGTCACGTACCAAGTTGCTTTAGTTATAAGTCGTAATATTTTTTATTGGAAAGTTTGAAATTTGTGTAAGTGAGTCTTTTTAGTTATACCGTATATTCGTGAGGAGTAAGTCCATATTGGTTTAAGTAAGTATAGGTATGTACTTAGTTTCGGTCTCAGTTCTAGTTTTGATGATTTGGAAAAAAGTGAGTGAAATAGTTTGAGTCGTATATTGAAGGTCTTCCGTTTCATTTTGACATGTTTTCTTGATATGACATGACTTCTCTACTTTAAAGTTTTATTTTATTTTCTAATTTTACATATCAAATGGATAGTTTGGTTGTTAACCAGCTATTTGATATTTCCAACCCATTTATCTAACTCGCTATTTCATTTCCTTTATGTCAAGATCACTGTTCCAAATGTTTTTAACTGATTAAACCACTACAAGAAACATTTAATATGTTTCTTTTTCTAACCTTGTTATTATACATAGTAAAAATTATTGCTTAGTTAATTTATTAAGTACATAAGAAATATAAATATGATAAATAAATAAATAAATAAATAACATTTTATTCCATTAAATTTGACTTAGAGCTATCTTTCTTTCGAGTGCAGCCGTTGTGCTTGCACCAAATCCGTTGAGGAAAATCTATTATATGCTTTACTACTCCATTCCCCTTCTGTTCTCCGATAAAAGGAACAATTTCTTCCCTTTGATACTTATTGTTTTCCAATGGATTCTTTTTGGTCACGAGAGGAGGGGGATATTTTCTCTTTTTCTATTCTGCTGTTGAATGGCTACTATTACTATTTATTATTAATATTTCCGGTACAGAGCTTATTTTTAAGAACATTGGATGAAGCGATTGGAAACGTATATTTGATTAGGTTTTTCGATTTTAGTAAACTTGAACGTTATTATCACAAAAATTGTCACTGCATTAACTTCAGTCAAAATGTTCACATCAAACTGGCTCTAAACAGGGAATTAGTTATTTTTATTCATTATATTTATACTATTGTAAACCTATAACATTTCGTCCTACAGTATTCTTCAATAATGTCCTTTTTAAATAATATTCTACTATGACTCTTCTTGAACAAACGTCTTGAAATCTGCTTCCAAGACAAATACGACAAGAAACTGCTAGACGTTTTCGGCTTCTGCAACAGTAACAGGACAAACGTCCTAAACTTCCAATTAATTAAAAAAGCTCATTCACATGACTATAATAAGACCTACATGGATTTACGTAGTTAAGCTTTAGAGCTACACCACTTCCCATGGTATCCAATCTTATCAATTCAAAATGTTTCGTAAAGTCCTTAATGCTTCATATTTCGTCACAAATAAAACCATTCATAAATAGTTTAATATACCATATGTCTCTTATTTGGACCGAGCCAGAATATCTATCATTACATCATAAACTTCTGCCCCATACGAAAAACATTTGTTCTGGAACCAAGTCACTGGAAACAAAAAAAACCTTGCTTATTTCTCGATTCCTGATAATTCCTCGATTCCTCCCAGGCGTCTGAAAGGAAGATGACCTCTGGATTTTCTTATTTAAAACTATTGTGGAGTGCTACCATTATGAACAATTACAATTTAATTTATTGTATTACATTACAATTACAATTACATTATTGTTCTTGACAAGTCTATTCATGTTATTATTCCTGGTTCATATTTGTTGGTTTTATTTATTTATTTATACAGTTGTAAATTTCAAATTATAAATTTTAAAAAAATATATCTTTTTATATTCAAGTTCACCATTTAGGTTATTAGGATTTATGATTAAACCTCGTTAATAATAATTAGAAGAAATCAGTTTCAGCAGTAGAAATAACAACAATATTCTGTTTCTTTCTGTAAAAATAAAACAATATTTAATGTTATGATTTCACTTTTGACTGGTTTAAAATTAAATTATGACACCGTTTAATATTTATCACAGTTGGAACATATTAAACTGTGTTCCCTATTATCAATCCATATGATCTTCTTTCCCATCTGTTGTTTTTTTGCTTCAAACAGACATACACCTTCCACAGATTATATTTAAATTAATTAAAGAGAAATACGATGAACTTTATTTTTACTTATATATATATATATATATATATATATATATATATATATATATATATATATATATATATATATATATAATAGTAATATAGCTAAATGTTCCCTATCCTAATATTTAGGTTTAAAAAAAAAGAAGCCTGTTGAACATTTGAATTACTTTCACGAACTATTTTTTTCTCCAAATAAACTTTAACTTAATTAATATGGACTTAAAGCATATTAAACGAGGAAGTTTTATAAAAGTATAGTTCTGTATCATAGTTGGATGATGAAAAAAAATCGCGAATAATTTATAATTAAAAAAAAAAATAAAACAACTTAGTTTCGCCGCTTAAAAGACCACCATAAATGATTTCACAAAGAAGAACTCTTTTCAAATTTAAAGTAGATTTTATCTTGTTCCCATTGAAAGCAATCGTAAATTACTTAATTCAACCTTTCTTCAGTTACAGCTTCCTATTCAATAAAAAATATGGTATTTTAAAAAAATGGGAAATTTAAATTTCTGCCGGAAATTGAATTTTTTTATAAACATGAGGTCTCCTATCACTTCTATAAATATTTCCCTCTACTCACGGTACAGCCTGTGATATATATACATATATATATATATATATATATATATATATATATATATATATTAATGTTAATAATAATAAATGTTAATGTATTTTTAAAAAATAGGTTGACTATAAGGGAAATATGGTATACCCTACCAGCAACACAGGAGGCGAGTAATGATACTAAAGGAAATGCATAACTTTGTTGCGGGTTTACTGTCTAAACGCTTTAGGCGTTAGGGAATTAGTCTCTCGGCTTAAGTGGATTAGTGATTGATACTGAACTCCCATCGGGTCAAATATTCAATTATATGGTTTAAACTCGACAATACCATTGATTCGTGGAGTAGTCCGTATGATTATTTTAGGGACTTCAAGCTAATAGAAGCTTCATCAAATCATTCAAAATGTTTCTTAATCAAAAATAAATCCACGTGTCTCTTACACTTTTGTGTCCCGCTAGTTAAGGGAAATATTTAAATAGTTTATAGTGGACATTAAGAGCTACAAAAAAGTTCATACAAAATATGGTCCGATATTCTACTGAAAATTAGAATATTAATTCTGTGTTTTTTTTAAAAAGTGAGTCAGATTATTTGTTGAATGAGAAGCTGTAAAAAAAAAAAAAAAAAAAAGGAGATGTAATTCATAATCATTCCAGAGTCATCTTTGTCAAAAACATTTAAGAAGAAGTTTTAAGCGCCTAAACTGTGATAAGTTCTTTTTTTATATACAGTCATGAATTATTCTTAATTTTAGTTTTTATTATTAATTTGTTTTCATTAATCTCTAACTAAACTGCATATACTCTATTTAAAAACAAACTTTCTTGTTTAACAAGGTTATATAAAATAAGTTGTAGTTTTTATGAAATCAGTTGAGATTCATTGCTACTTGTGTGAAATTCTAGTTGAGATTCTTGTTTCACATAAAAAATGACTACAATTAACCATTGCAAAGCCTTAAATCATTTTTTTCCTCGACCTGACATGTCTTAAAATAAACGTTAATAAATAAAATTAAATTTTTATTTATAAAAAATAAAAATAAAATATTTCTTAATATTGCTCAAAAGTGAAATGAAAAATGATATAATTTTATTTATTTTTTTTACAGGTGAGATTCCACATAGCGCAAGTGTTGTCTGGTTGTTGGGGATGGAATAAAAAGTAAAATAAGACTGACATAATGCGCTCTCACTCAATCTCCACTGGCTTTAGCACTAGTGACGTGGTTGAGAGAGTAGCGTTGGGATCTCCTAGAGTCCAGCTTTTCTCTCTAAACTTGGAGGGACAAGCCTGGCTTGAAGCTCCCTCTCCTGATTGTTGCAGCGTAAATAGGTATGGCTATGTTTTTTTTTTTTTTTTAATTTACTTACCTTTAAATTACTTTAATTTTATTTATTGTATATATTTGTTGATTAATATTTATTTGTTATGTTGCATCTGTTTATTTCATGTTTTCTATACATATAGTGTAAATGAAGTCTTTTCTTTTTTATAATTATTGTCCAGGTGACGGATCGTTATATTATTCAATGAATAAATATTTATTTATTAACCAAACGAAAATGCAGAACTTTAGATTAAATTGGCTATCAGCAAATTTCTTTGCAATTAGCAAATTTTTTGGCAGCTTCACAGCTTCCCATCACGTCCGGGATATAAATCAGATCAGCAGCTCTCTTGGCCAACACCTAGGTAATCGTCGTAGTGGGCTGTACGGGTTTCTTGTACGATGAAGGATTTGTGTCAGATGATTCATGTTGTACGTCAGTCTTTGGTGAAGGTCATTGTAGTTTTCTTTCGCAGTATCTAAAATTGTAGGTACGTCTAAGTCTTTATGTATTGTATCATTTGCGACATAAAACGGTATGTCAACTATTCTTCGCAACACTTTTGACTGAAAGGACTGATTTTTTTTTAATTTTGGAGGATTTTGCAGAACCCCACAGTTCTATGCCGTAAGTTCAAATACGTTTAAGTGAAACTTTATAAAGGATTAGTTTGTTAGTTAAAGACAATTTTGAACGTCTGTCAAGTAATTTGGATAAATGACCGTATCGTCGGTTTAATTCTATTTGTTTTTATCTAATGTGACTCCTCCAAGTAAGTCTTTGTCCAGATAAAAATATCAATACCTGATTACATCTGATGTTGGGATTTTAATGTTGTTAAAATATATTCCTGGGGAAGGTTTATGGTTAGAGCGGATATTATACATGCACACTTTTTTTTTCTTCATCTTAATTTTACACCATGTGCCCCAATCGGTAACATCGTTCAGGTGATTTTGAAGAGTGGTAGATGCTCGAACAGGATTGTGTTCCGGTGTCATTGTGTTCCGGTAGGGTAGACATATATATATTAAACAATATTGACCCAGGGACACTACCCTGAGGTAAATCACATATCTATTCAAACTCATTTGGACATAAGCCTCACAGATTTACAGTTTAGCAGAAAAGACACACTTAAAAAAAGTACTATAATTTCAATCCAAAATTTGAACGGGAGCTGGATGACCAGGAAGAAGTACTACTAGGTACTATACTTCCTCATTCCTAAAATGCCATTTTTCAAACAATTAACTATGCATATGGTTATTTCCACGTTTATGACAGGTGTGGATGAAGATCTGAAGAGGAAAAAAACTATTTGTTTTGTTTATTACAATAAAAAAATAATGTTTAATTTATTATAAATATTTTATTTTCAAAAATATCTAAATTTTAAAGATAAAAATACATCACATTTTCTGGACTAACATAACTAACTACATTTTATTTTATTTATTAGTTACACATATTCCTGGCTCGCCATAAGTTTGTCATCTACCTCGGTATTCATCAAAAATGATATCAAGGATAATAAATGAAAGCATAAAAAAAGAATAGTAATAACAAAACAAAAACACAAAAACAAAAAAAAAACTGTAGTAAATTAACACATAATAACATAATTACACACATACAAAAAAGATAATACAGCAAGAAAATAACAGCCTAAACCCAATATTCAAAAAATAAAAATGAAACTTATCAAAATTTGTTTATTGTCCTCCCCATAATAACTGGTAAAAAGTACAAAAAAAATCCCGAGTCGGTTTTGATGGGAGGAGGGGAGGAAGGACAGAAAAATGACATTTTCTAAATTTATTTTTGAGAATATTTCATGATTGTTCAGTATAATATTAAAGTCATATAAAATTTCAATAAAAATGATCCTATACAGTTTCTTGATAAAATCAATGGTTACGGATGCCTACTCAATGCCTACTTAATAAGTCTCTTGGCCAGCGCCTCATGAGTCTTCTGGGCGGATTACATGGATTTGTAGAGTTTGAGTAAGTGAATTTGAATCTACAGTCAGTATGTCATGAAAATTAGGAAAGCAGTCTGTGGCAGTTGCCATGATGGATAGAGTGTTACGGTCAGTGTGTAACGTAAGGTTTGAAACATAAAAGGGTACGTTTTCAATTTTCCGAAGGACCACACAGTTCGATTCCATATGTTTTACCCACACTTGTCAGAAATACTGACAACTAATGAGTCTTCTGTCGGTTAAGAATTATATTAGCATTAATCGGTGTTAAGGTGACGAGTGCCCAGCGGCATCCCTTTCTATCTTGATTTTAGTTTTTAAGCAGGTAAATCCCTTAATCAGCTTCTTTTGAGCCTTCAAAGCGTGTTATCGAGCTTATTAATTATACCCGTGCCATCTCTGCGAGAGTTAGTATATCCGTGTATGTTATCGTGAGATCTGTCGTAGTATTTACGCATGCGGCTTTAGCCTTTGGAGAGTGAAGGTTTATAAATTAAAGTTTTGTGACGTATTATAGAGCTTTAATTATTGTCCTGAACGTTTTTGACTTTGAGTAAGGTCTTTGAGTAGAAAAAGTATATTGACGTTATGCAAAGTTCCTATTCATTCTGTTAATCCTTTAAAATAATCATGGAATCCCGATCATAGCCAAATAGCATATTTAATAAAGCTTATAAACAGTTAGTCCGTGCGAGGAATAAGAATGGAACGTTTCCAGCGCTCTAAAGGAAATCATGGGAGCACAAGGGGTCCAGAGGATAAAGTAAATATAGCGATATATTGGCTGGTGGGTTCGAGACCTGGCGGCATAAGAAGATACAATGTCACTGCCGTCAGCCTCTCTCTCCCTCCCCCTCCCCCCAACGCAATCTGAATTTTAAGTCGGCTCTACGTGACGGGCCAATCCCCTCTCAGATTCTATTGTATATATTCCCGTCTGCCGGAGGTCATCTTCTTATTATTTGTCTTTCATATCTCACTTCACAGAAATTTATTTATTCTCTTTAAAGGGAATCTTCACAGTATATTTAAAAAAAAAATTTTCTATTCAGAGAAAAATTCCGCATTAAGCTTGACGTGAGAATGAAAATGTAGTTTTTCTGTTGGGTCTTATTTAATATTATGAGAACAATATAAACAAAACGGAATTTAATAATTTTTTTTATTTATTATTTTATTGAGTTCTACCAATGGGCAGTTTCTCTTCATGCTGTTCATGCCATGTTACCAATGTCACATTTACTTATTGTATTTTTTATGTAATACAGTTGTAAATTTTATTAAAATAAAATAAAAATATTTTTTTTATAGTAAAACTTTTTTTTTATTTTGTCACCTCCTAAAAAAAATAGTTGAAACATGTTCAGAATAATCATTTACTTCATAGTAATTCATGAGACTTATAGAATTTATAAGTCTTCATGAAGACAAAAATTCATGAGTATATAGAATTTAGATACGACTTATAATTAGCTGCATGCACCATTAATTAATTAATGGTAACGTAAAATAAAAACACAAAAATCATGGATTATTAGGATATCAGAAATGGTTCATTTAAAATGAATCTTAAATCTTAGAATTTTATTATTTTTAGTGTATTTGATTTAAATAGCAAAATATAATATATATCTAAGGACTATACGATCATGACGGTGCTGTTAAAACACATATTTATACCTCTCTGACATTTTCCCGTACCTTAATACAAAAGTCATTATATTTACAATTGCGCTTGAAAATTTTATGAAATATTTTTAAAAAAGTCTATTTTAACAGTTTCAAAAGATCTCTTTCGTAAAAGTTTTTTAAATAAAAGTTTTTAGAGTGCTGCCATTGGGTAGTTACTCAGCAAGTGTATTCATGTCATTATATCAATTATGTCCAAATTTACTTGATGTATTTATGTAATACAGTTGTAAATGTAATAAAGAAATAAAAAAATAAATAAATAAAAGTTTAAATAAACTTTTCGCTACTCGATTAAATTACTATCTTAGCTCGAAGATTAGAAGCTCAATAATAGATTCAGAGCAACTTCGAGAATTTCCAATCAGAACCTGTCGGACAATGATGGTCTGATTAAAGTAACGAAAACTGACAAGTGAGCCATAGGGAAGGATAGCACCCAGCAATACCTCTTTCCGCGCTGGAATCAATTACCATGGTTTGTTAAGGAAGGAGGTCTCTCATCCAGCGTCTTTTAGTCCCCTCCTCGTATTGATGGGATGTCAGCTGAAGCCATATCTCTGATTAGTATGTCAGTATGTCCATGTTTTGTTTGTCACGTACAAAGGTGCTTTAGTTATAAGTTGTAATATTTTTGATTGGAAAGTATGAAGTTTGTGTAAGTGAGACTTTTTAGCTATACCATATATTTGTGAGGAGTAAATCCATATTAGTTTAAATAAATAAAGGTATGCATTTAGTTTCTGTCTTAGTTTTGAACATTTGGAAAACGTGAGTAAAGTAGTTCGAGTCGTCTATTGAGAGTCTTCCGTTTCATTTTGACATTTGGGCCCGATGTCATCGTTCTGTCAAAGGTAGGACCAAGGTAGTGTACGGTGTCCGTCTGAGGAATTTGGTTGTTTTCTTGAGGAATTTTCTGAATTTAATTTGATTTATTTTAGAATATTTGAATAAATCGTATTATAACATATATCTTATTTCCTAGGACACTCTTCAAATATTGGGCCGTTTTCGACTATACTCTTGAGTCGTGATAAAAATGAAGTTTTACAAGAACAAGTCGTTTATGACGTTGTTACCGGCAGTATAAGTCCTTTTAATGATTACTGGAGTGAATAACACTTTTTACTAGATTATTTGTGATAATAAATTACTTGGTTATATCTACAGCTATTCTATTTCAAATTTTTTTGAACGTTCGAAGGATGCAGTACACTAAGTGTTCATTTCTGCCACACTATTTGGTTTCCTTCGCCTCTGATCCCTCAAATAATGAACTATTATTATATCTATATTTATTAATAATATGCAGTATACCAAACTAGGGGCGTGCATCTTACCAAGGTGTAGATGAAAAGCCTCATATTTTGCATAGTAGAACGTATAAGCACTCTTAAGTATCAAAACATGAATTTGATTTGGATATGGTCCGAGTGTTAGAGAAAGAGAAGAATACTTTTAAGAGAAAGATATTTGAGGTTATGTACGTTGCACAGAAGCTGGATAATGATGTTGGTGATAGGATTGGCATTAGAAATTTAAATAATTAATATTCTGAAACGTTGAATATCTCGCATAACTCTTGCAAATCCTGTTGTTTTATTTTTTTAACTTTTTCTGCATGATTAGCTATTTTTTGCTTATAATGATAACTTTGATGTTCAATTTCATTTTGTTTTGTATTTCTTTATCATTATTATGCTGTTATCCTTATTTTGTGTGACTTATTTATGAATTTTGGTTGTTAATTGCATGTTTTTCATGTATCATTTTTTTTTTCTGATCAGTTCTTTGATTTTAATCTTTCTCAAATATGTTACCTCACGGAAGGATGTCATGAATTGATGTTATCTTTTCTGTCCTGTTGATGTCTGAATTGGCGACACTTATTTTATTCTTTACCTGCGTTTTAGATACATAAAGCTATGTGGTCAGAATTTTTCCAATTATATCCTAACATATATTAATGAGGATTGGAGTAGGATAAAAGGAAAACCACAGTCTAAAAAAAAAAAAGAATTTAAATAATTTTATTAAAAATTACAGAGATTTTTTTGTTGCTTAAACCTAAGGGATGCTGATGGCATTTGATGAGGTACTCTAGGAACTGCTCTACGCGGCGGCGGGTGCCGCTGTGGTCGCTTTGGGCTCGTACTTCTTGCTGTACTCTCCCGTGGGATCGTACTTGGTCTTCAGCCTCGCCCAATCCCTTGGTCGGTTCTTCGTCAGGTGTCGGAGTACCTTCTCGGTCTGGGACCTCTGCTTCTCGCTGCACTTGGCGCAACCTGTTGCCAATGCGTCAGGAAGGGTCTCTGTTAACAGAAGGGTTTAATTATTAAGTATATCACATTGATGTAAATTGATCCATGTTAACATTGTTTTATATAATATGAACGCATGCGATCTGTTGTATGCGTTCATATTATATAAATCTGCTATTATCAACAGGGATTTATTGACCGTCACGCTAAATGGAACAATAGATTGTTGCGACTGGAGTGATTGGGATGCGACTGACCTTTTTTAATTTCATTTATGTACGCAATATTTACTGAACTATGTATTACTTAATATATGAAATTGAATATTGAATAGTTGACCGTTGCATTATAAAGGAAGGAGATGGTCCGGGGTGGCGGTCATAAATAGGCTAAATAGTGACAAAACTATTTAGCCAACGTTATTGAAGCCAACGTTTCGACCCGACTTTGCATGTCTTCTTCTGGGAGATGTATTCAGTTAGGAGTTTCACTTAGAACTGAATTGATCTGCAAAGTAAAGAAGACATGCAAAGTCGGGTCGAAATGTTGGCTTTTAATAAAGTTGAAGGTGCTTTAGAGGAAAAAAATTTAATGGGAATAATACTTGCCTAATTTTAAAGGAAGGAGATGGTCCGGGGTGGCGGTCATAAATAGACTAAATAGTGGCAAAACTATTTATGACCGCCACCCCGGACCATCTCCTTCCTTTAAAATTAGGCAAGTATTATTCTCATTAAATTTTTTTCCTCTAAAGCACCTTCAACTTTATTCATTTGAAATAATTAATCATTTTATATTATTAAACAAAATAGAAAGAAAGGATTGTACTGAGGGACTGAAAATTACTGAAGACGCTAATAATAGTAACGTGCTTGATATTGGCGTCGAAATGGTAGCGATATGTTTCCAAACATGCATAATATTTTCATATACATATACAGTTTTCAAAAATATAAAAATTAAAATTTGAATACATACCAGTGTTTAATAAAATAAAAATACCTACAATAAATTTAATATAATAAATACGGCGACCTCATTTATCAACGGCACTCTAAAGTAAGTTATTAAATAACCAACATGACTCAAAATAAATTATTCAATATGTATTCGTGAAAGGAGATGGTTAGTGAAAAAAAAACAACATAAATTTAAAAGAATAGGACTTGTGGGGAAAATATGGTGATTAATTGTTTTTAATAATACGTAGTTTATATTTTTTTCTTTCACTTCCCTGTAAACGAAAAAACGAATTTCTACTAACAACTGCACGGTAGGTGAATGTTGTGTTCGATTTTACTGTTTGAGGCTTCTATATTTCACTCGCGAAACTATTTCGAATAGATAAATGCTACTATTCTAGATATTAGTAAGAAATATTTCTCGGAATGGTTTGAAAATTGTATAATAAGCAAAAAGGATGTGCAACTTTCTTACCCTATTTACTTATTTGATAATTCAGGTTACATTTTATTAAAACAAAATGTAAAAAGAAGTTGTTAAGCACCTATTTTATAATATTTACAGTAAAAAACTACTTCAATTTATAGATTAATATAGGTGGCTCTTGAGAATTAAGAGGTAGTAAGTGGTGCTTCTAGAAAATTCAGAATATTAAATAATTTAATGTAAGGACATTAAATAATTAAGTCAAATCCACGGTCGTTTCATGTTCCATTTGGCGTGAAGTGGTTGGAGTAGAGCGATTGTCAGTGCCTGCCTTAATAGATGCATTAACGGTATGACGGCGCTTCTTAAAGATACCAGTTAATTATTAAATGAAATTTCCCCTCAAATGGACTTTGGAATACTATTACCAGTTATATAAATGTCGAATGGGATAGAAATTATTCACCTACAGAAGTTGATACCCAGTTCTGATCAGAAAAGATGGTGGCTGATGAAAAGCTTGTAATCTTGGGCCAATGCCATTCGATATGAGGAGCTGGGTATTAATACCTGACTGAGGGTTTTTGCCGGCTATTTACGAGGCCGTGGACAGATATTAAGGGCGATATTAATTACTAAGGCAGTGACCAGCCCATCAAGGAGCCAGCTAATGCCTTCGCATTATTGCCAGATCAATCATCCCTGGACATCGGCCATATTGCAAATGTTTGCTCTGATGACGTTTATTGCGTGTTACGTCAATGTAATTATCTACGTGTTAGTTGTGTTTTAGTATCTATGTATCTATCATGTATCGATCAATTTCAGAGATACCTTCATCCTTATCAAAAACGGGTATTGTTGTGTTGCTATAGGCCATTGAAATGTTATTTTATTAATTAATAAAAAGTATTCAACTAATAACAAAAAACTTGAATCCATTTTTTCATTAAAAATAGATAAAAAAGAACAAAACTTCATTAACAATAACATTTTTTTTTCTTCCCTACCTCGCCATTTTAGACTAAACGGGATTTACCCGGGCCGGGGAATTTAAAATCCCCTCCGACACCGGGACGCGAACTCGTACTTATTTTTGTCTCTCAAAACTTCGTATATCTGGTTGCCGGGCAACTAACGGTGCTGTGCACACGCTTTAACCGCCATTCGGCCACCCCGCCCTCTCCATTAACAATAGTAATAAATTATTTCTTACCGCCTCGACTCAATGCGGGCACTTTTATGGAATTTCTTAATAATGATTACTATTTAGTTGAACATACTCCACTACAACTGAGAAGGGATATGTGACTTCAATTAGATGGTTGTCCTGCACATTACGGAAGAGATCCACGACAATGGCTAAATGTTAATTATCCCAATCAATGGATTGGCGGTGCAGGACCAGTGGCTTGGTCTGCGCGTTCTCTAAACCTGACACAACTGGATTTTTTTATTTGAGGTCGCATTAAACTAAATGTCTATGCCTTGTTCAGTCAATGAACTTAATTCCATACGAAGGAGGATAATTGATAGTTTAATATAATTTAACTAAAGAGCCAGGAAAAAATGTTTCCTATAAAAATATTGGCCCGTTTGACATGGCCACCGTCGTGTCAAAATAACGAGGTTATATAGGCCAAACTGCCGAATATTTTTTAGGCCTTCCTTTTTGTCGATTTTGTAATCAAATTATACTACCTAATTTATTTTATAACCTCATTAATTTAATTAATTGAATAAGAAAACGCCCCATTTCTGAAAGTTTCCATAGATATAAAATTGTAGTTTACGATAAGATTAAGCCATTCACGAAGTTTTATATGGATGTTAATAATTTGGTATAGAAGTGCCCACCGCAAACTATCAGAACCTTTCTTTAATGGATATCAAAGTATTTTTGTTTTGTTTGTATCCATTCTGCTGATTTCCTCACTATATATATATATGGTACGATATGAGCAGTTAATGCTTTGTACAAGACAGTATCGATGAGAGAAGTGTTCGGTAAAACTGGACAGGGATCGATAGCGGACATCCGGACGCGGACGATTTGGATTTGCATGAAGGAATAGTAGCACTCGATATTTCAATTTAAAGTTCCGCTGTGGGCAGGCTATATACTAATCGCTCTATTAATATGTATTAGCTCCTCTTGCAGAAATCCCTCCAATCGTTCAATCCTTTCCGATCCCCAATGCTGCTGTCCTTTGACAGGTCGGACCAAAACTATAACACTTCATGGCAACCCCAAAGAAATTAGTTTTATATTAATCATTTAGGTCCATAACACGTATTTGTCTTGAAATACATTTTTATTTACCAAATTCATAAAAAAAAAATAAAAAAAAATGACCCAACCCAAAATAAAATATCCAAATTTTGTGTTAATCCGGAAATTCAAAATTAATTTTATGGCTTTCTTCAAAATTTGCTGTTTGTATTAACGCAGTAAATATGCATATATATATATATATATATAGGCTGATAAATACAATTATGTTTTAATTTTTGAGTTTGGAATACAAGGTTCGTATGAAGATTTTCATAAATTTGTATTTGGCTAGTTTTGAGATTAAACTGCTGATCTTCTAAAAACAAAACTTCTGGTATTAACTAGGCCTTCATTGTGTTAAGAAACACATTTGTAAAACCATAAAATTTTGGAAATGTGTTTTGTTTAATGTTTAAAATAGTCATTGCAGACTTTATTAATAGCGATATTATTAGCTGTCTCCAGTCTACTTACTTAAAGATAAATATATCGTTGGTTAGTTTCAAAAGTTATTAAGTAAAATTTCACGTCCTTAACTTACTTTTTTTAAATCAATAAATAAGTTTGAAATTCATAAATATGTTATTAAAAGTTCAGCTCAATCACAACTTTTTTTTTTGTTTGATCTATCACTTTGCTTCTTGGCCTTCCGCCTTGTCTTTTGCCTAATATTGAGGCATTAATTGTAGTGTAGACAATTCCTGATATATTGCTCTGAGCTACATGCCCTGCCCATCTTAATCTCTGATCCTTCATACCATGACATATTGCTTAATTAGTTTCTGTAAGCTGCTCTTTATTGGTCTTCTCCATAAGTTACTACTCTGATACCAGATCGCCTCGGTTATCCTGTAGAGGATTATTCTCTCAAATGTATTATTACTTTTTTTCTAAGTAGTACCAAGGTCTCACAGCGATATATTAGAACTGGCTTTATCCCTATCATTATACACCCTTAATTTGAGATTTTTGGGGGTTTCGACGTTTAAAAAACAGACGATGTGTCATATTGTATGTAGTAATTTTTTGCGTAACGATCCTAAAATAGAAAATAATCTATATATGTATGACGATTTAAATTAAACGCACGAGTTTCTAGCGGCTTACGCACTCAGATCAGCAATATGTCAAGGTATGTTGCTCAAGTTGGTGGCGACATAGGCTGTGCAAAGTGCCAAGTGGCCAGCCCAAGTTTACACAGCTCTTGGCACATCTCTTCGTCAAGGTTTCCAACAGCCGATATTTGTAATGAATATTCTTAGTAAAAGGAAAAAAGAAATGATATTGACCTAAAATATTTTATTTTTGTTTTATTTTAATGGAATTTACAACTGTATTAAATAGAAAATACAATAAGTAAATGTGAAATTGGTAACATGACATGTAAAACATAAAGAGAAACTACACATTGGTAGAACTCAAATTAAAGTTCTATATTAGAAGATCCCGAGGCCATCTTCTTTTCAGACACCTCGGAGGGTTATGAGGGATCGCGGAGGAAGAAAGGTTTGAAACGAGAGGATTCGGATGGTTCTGCAGTTTGTTATGGAAGGACAGGTATCTCGATTGGGCCAAATCGGAAACATATGGAACATTAAGGTCTTTATGGATGATTTTATTTGTGACAAAGTAAGGAGCGTTGAGGATTTTACGAAGGATTTTGGATTGTAAGGATTGGATACGAGAGGAATTCAATGGTTTAGTGGAGCCCCAAAGCTCAATTCCGTAAGTCCAAATAGGTCTTATTATTGTCATATATACGAGTCGTTTATAATTGATTGAAAGCTTAGATCGTTTGTCTAGTAAGTGCTGCAGTAGTCGAAAACTTCGGGCGGTTTCTAGTCGTTTCAGTCTGGTATGGGGGTTCCAAGTGAGTCGTTTGTCAAGGTGGAGTCCTAAGTATCGGATTTGTTCGACAGGGATAAGAGTCCTATTGTTGAAGGATACTGTAGGACAGGAAGTCATAGGTTTACGACGAAGAGTGAAGGTTATTTGATGTGATTTATTGGAATTTATTTTAATCCTCCAGTTTTGACACCATTTTTCAAGGCTTGTGATGTGTGATTGAAGAGTTTGGGATTCAATAGTTGGATCGTTATTAACTGATAGGATACACGTGTCATAGGTGGTGATGACAGTGTTGGATTGGGTTGGGATCTCAGCTGTATAAATTGTGTAAAGGATAGGACCTAGGATACTACCTTGAGGAACACCGGCAGACCTAAAGTATAGAAGTGCATTTGGGCGTTTCACAAACTATGGAACAAACAGATATATAAACGGTTATTTCACTATCGTAGTATTTTCGTTTCTTGTTTTTGATATCTTATCCTCACTTTTGCTGTTAATTAAGTTTGATAATTGTGTTTTACATAGTTTTTGAAGTGTTTTAACGCATTATATGTTGGTCGATCGTTAGTTATAAATTGCCATGTTTTTATTTTATTTTTAATGATAATTATAATGGCATTATTTCAATGATAAATTCTAGTTATAGAGAGATGAAAAGTATACTTCACAGAACATAGAACAACATCCAAGACCAAGGGTGACAAAGGAGGTCGGAAGCAAGCTGTTATAGGACCCGATTTCATAACGAGCCAATGGGAGGCGGAGAAAGTGAATGTGGACCGATGGCTTAATGGGGTCCAGCCAGGGTCAATACTCTATCCCTCCGTCTGTGCTACTGAGTAGTTTTATTAGTTTCAGTCTTCTTAATTTCTTACCAAGGTAATATGGACATACTGCTCGTAGATTTTTACTGTATTTAAAAAGACTCATTAACATAAACTAAAACTATGCAATAAAAAATCTTGCGAGTTACAACTAAAGCACCGTTGTACGTGATTAACAAAATCCTATATGATCACTTCTTTCTGTCAACAGTTGACCAATACATAAGGACTATTTATTAAGGATTTCATAATAGTTTCCTTCGATATACAAACATGCTAAGAAGAGATATGGCTTTAATTCAAAAACCCATGAATACATGGAACTGACTAAAAAGACGTTGGACGAGAGATCTCCGTTAACAAACCAACGTAATTGAATCAAGCCATGCCTGACTCATCGTTATTTTATTATTTCCGTCAGACCATCTCCTGATTGTCAACAGATCGTCGACAGACGTAAATGAATATTTGAAGAGAAAAAGTTAGACATTTGTTTTCTAATCCGAAAAATTCTGAATTATTATAAAGTAGTGGCATGATAATTGACTAAATAGGAGACCTTAAAAAAAAAAAAAGATATCAGACTTCTAGGAAGCCTTAAATATAATAAATTCCTAGACAAATAAAGGTATTATGGTCATCATTGTCTCAATTTAGTGGGAGAGGAATTATTTAGTGGCAAAAAACTTACATAAGGTACACCAGTACATAAAGGAGTAGAATGCAATAAAATAGCTGGATGCTTAGGCCTGTAAAGGGTCAGAAATAAGCTATATTGTAGCATTTAGACCAGTTTAACCACAAAAAAAAAATCTTATCGATTCGTCAACATGTGAAAACATCCATGTTTGGAAACCTCCCAGTTTTTCAATACATGTTATTGAAGTGTAGGAAGTTAACTATCCAAATTGAAATCGTCACTTCTACATAAAATTTCCTTTCGTTTGATACGTCAGTCATCAAAATCCATCAGTCCTAATATATTTATGTATATTAGGGCTGATGGATTTTGATATATATGGATATAAATGAAAAAGAAATGGATTTTAATGTATTGGATATCAAACAAAAGGAAATTTTATGTAGAAGTGACGATTCTATTTTCGATAATTAAATTAATACACTTCAATAAAATTCATTCAATATATATATATATATATATATATATATATATATATAATATATATATATATATATATATATATATATATATATATATATATATATATACATCCAAATATTTACTAATTTTTTAGTATTTCTTAAAGCTGTTTCTAAAAATTAAGATAAAAATGAAATTGGCACCCAGTTGATTTACAATTTATAATTCACTTAACTTTGATGTGTAAAAGATAAGACATTTTCTTTTTACGAGATGGAGAATTTAAAATTGTGATGCTAACTATTCTCTATTTTTATATCATAATGTTTATGGTTAAATTTAAAAAAAAAAAAAATCATTAGATCGTTTATTTAATATTTTGGTTTTGTCATTTCCTTATTTATTTATTTATTTTTAAATTTAATGTTTTGGTTCACATTAAAAATGTATTATTAATAATGCATTATCAATTATAAAATAATTTTCAATTTAAAATTATTTATTAAAATTTATTATTTATTTAAAATTTATTTAAGACTAATGTTTAATTGAGTCAACAGCTATTTCCTCAGCATTTGATATGATGTGATGATGAAGGGATAAAATAAAATTTAAAAAATAGGCAAACATAAGGTACACTTGATTTTGGGGATGGAAAATTGATTTCATAAAACATTATAAAAAATAATAATAATAATAAATAGTAAAATTTATATAATTTATCTTGTCATTACATGTCTTAAATAATTATTCATAGCGAGAAAATTTATTTGGTATTATCAAAAATTAACTTACAGTAATAGCTCTGATTGAAATTTACTTAATTTCAAAAGTTTCAGTTAAAAAAATTAAATTAACTTTTTATATCCATTTAGTTGAATAACTGATATACGAGACGAAAAAAAAATGCAAACTATCCAAACATGTATAGTTGTTACGTTTTCTACCTTGCTAAGATCAGAAACACAAAGAGCTAAAACCAAAACTGTGTAATGCCTAATTGGGGAAACAGCAGTTATAAATGACTTCCAATGTACATGTATCACCAGGCGACCGGATCGTAGCGATAAAAACAATAAATAAAATTAATGTAATAATGTAATATCCTCTAAGATGTTACAAAAATATGTTAATAACATATATTATAAAATATTTCGTGTACTCTGTATAAGTCCACTAATTATAAATATAAAAATTACAATCATATACTTCAAATCTATATTTTTCAAGGTTCTAATTAATTTAACTATTTTTTTAAACACATACTTTAATATGGCTTGCTATGAGGTTAATCTAATTGATGTGTTACGTTATATAGAGAATTCGAAAACATCGTTAATAACAAAGATTGGGGTAAAATCGACTATATATTAACTAAATATAATAAATATAAATTTATCAATATTGGTTTGTATTTGAAATATTTTTTTTTTTTTTATAGATCTAAATAGTTATTTAGTGATTAAAATATACTTTTTTAAACTCCCAAAAATTCTTGTTTTTTTAATAATAATTAAAACAATTTTTTCCTAGGTTTGTTGCATAACTAACATGTTACCGAAATAGGTAAATTTCTAAAAAATATATTGAAAATTAATTGAAATCATGAAAATAGTTAATTGATATATTTATTTTATTTAAACTATTTATTTATTTATTTAATTTTTTTAGAAAATAGAACTTTATTCTGAGACTAAGTCCCCTTAGAATAACAAAGATGAACTAATACAAAATAAAATTTTTAATAGATTTAGTAAAGTTTTAAGAGATAAAAATATTAATACATTTTATTTACGTATATTTGTGTATACATATGTATGAAAATGTATCCATAAATCTAAAATTCTCTCGGAACCTAGAATTTTAGTGGCCCGTTTGCTGGAAAGGCAAAATGGCCACAGGGGTTAAAAAAAAAAACTTTTAAAAGCTAAAAAAAAAAATATGGACCTCCGTTAAACCGCTATGTGCCTGCCTATATTGTATCGATATGTACCGTCAAATTAAAACAGAAAATAAAAAGTTTTACCGATAAAATTGAATTGATTTATTTAACTTAATTTATTATAACTGTAATTAGTATTTGAAGTTGTTCTTATAGTTCAATTTTTTTATTTTTTTAAATAATAAATGTTACATACGTCTTGATATATAGACGCATTATTAAATTTATTCGATCACTATTTCCTTTAATGAATGCAAAATATTTTTATATAAGATTTATTTTATAATATTTCTATAATTTTTCTTTATAACAGCAATTTTAGTCTTTTTTTTTTCTTTTAAGCGTTTGCTTTCATAAATCAATAAATAAGAACAATTTTCTTTTGTACGATAGATATTTAATTAATTAAATAATAATAATGAACATATTTGTAATAATCACTTTTATAATATGATGATAAAAATTTTCAATCCTTTATAAGGATTTTTAGACAACATAAATTATAACAAACAAATTTTTGACATGAAATAATATCTAAACTACTTAACGTTTTATAGAACAAATATCGAAAATCGGAAATTTTAATATATTAAAGGCATTTTTTAAATGAAAATGTACACATTAAAGCAAAATAATTTGCTTATATTATTAAATTGAGTTTTATTGAGATAGACTTTAATTAGATCATATTCTCCAATTCTTGATTTTTTGTACATAAATAAAATTATCAAACTTTACGATTGTTTAAATTTCAATTATGTAATGTGGTATGTGTTGGTAATACACTGCCGTGGTATTGATAGGAGGTTTTCAAATAATATATTTCGAAATCAATTATTTTCCAATATTGAACGGAAGAGACATATTCTACATAGATCAATTTTTTTAAAAATTATTACTACATAACACGGAAAGTGCAAAGCATTGCTTGCGAAGTAAATGCGGAAGAATCGGGTCAAATCTCGAAACCTGCCCAGCAGCTTTCTTTGCATTCATTACGCAATGCATGTTCAATGTAACACATGCAATTTGACCGCTGCAAATTATTACTATTTAGGACCTGCTCAAGAAAACGCAAAAACACCAATCACCGCGAAACCTAGATTGGTTTTGTAACTTCTTGCTGACTTGTGAATCCAGTTTGTTTGTTTCTTAACAGTTCAGTGAACTCAGCGAGTGAACTTTCGAAACAAGTGTTGAAACTGATAAAATTATTATTTAAATAGAAATATAAATGTATACTATTTTTTTTTTCATGTTACAAGAAGAACTATGCATAGATAAAAATGCAGGTATCATAGATGCACGAGGTTGTATTCTTTTAAGATACGACAAACTATAATTTATGAGAAACTGTACAGTTATTGAGATAATAAATGAATAAAATATTTCTTTAAAATTCTCAATACAAGTTTTCTTATTTTCATAAATACAATTAATATTTTTTTCTTACATAAATGCTTGTTTTTAAGTATTTTATAGTGAGCGTCCTTCATAGAAATTTTGACTGTTTTTTAAATATTGTTATTAATTTTTAATTTTTGTTTACTCTATAAATAATATTGAGTTCGTATTAAAGTGAGGTGGGGTAATTGAATATTCTTGAACGTACGCTTTAGCAACACATACGTGATGTGCATTCAAGTGTCCACGTTCTGTCGGTCACACTAGAGTTTTGTCATCATATAGTATGAGGTTATTGGGGCCTAGTATACATGATAACATTTAAAAATAATTAAATTAGCCAATTGAAAGAACAAATATGACTATTTGTTAATGCATGTTTGTTTTTGTTTTTTTCATTTTATTTTATAATACAATTAATATATGGAGAACGACGCCTCAAAAGCCTATAAAATAAAATTATTTTTTACGGAAAATATATTGCAGTAGGGATACAGAAAAATACTTTTACATACATAATATATGTAGACATACAGTGGCTCACGGCGGAATGGATACATCCCTTCGAAAAAATTAAAAAATACTTCAATGGCAAAGTAAACAAATAAAGCTAGAAACGCTCCAACAGATTAATGTATAATCTCAATTTAAACATGTGCAAACTCAATAAAATTAAAATATTCAATTGAGATTATTTTTAAAAAAATATATAAAAACCGTCAAAATGGTACACTTCACTTCTTATTAACTTTTAAATACTATTAATTTAGTTCAATAATTGATAGGCAAGCCATTATTTTCTACCACTCATTTCTCTCTGATTGCATTTGAAACTACAAAGGGTAGATTTCTTACACTAGAAACCGTTATACACCCCCACATCAAGAAACAGAATATAAAATAATAATAGGAAACGGAATATAAGAAAATAACATGTACTAGGGTATTTATTGATTACAATAAATTATTGTTTTCAATGTAATATAAATTGAATTGTATTAAATAATAATTTCTATCAATATCAGGTTTATCATTTTGACTTGGAGACTTGGATGTTATGAATGTATTGCATACTTATCCATCTATGTTATGAACTAAATGTTATGTTCAATTTGAAATATATTTTCAAGATATGTATGTAAACACCGAAATCAAAACATTAACTAACACGTTTATTGATTGATTTATTTTAAATTTCTTAATATCCAGAACCATGCCTTTTGGACTGGTCTGACGAGCGACTTTCTATATTACACAATCTTGAAAATCCATATAGGAAAATGGTAGTCACTTCCTTGTTTACTTTTTCCTTTCTTTATTATTATTATCAAACTATGTATAATCTATTATAAATAATCCTACAAAATTGCTTCCCACAATCTGGGAAACCTATTTCATAATTTATGGGAACTGCAGGAAAAAACCATTAGGTACCTTCCACTTTCTTGTCAAAGCAAAATATTAAATCAATAATAAATCATTCTTCTTTTTTGATTTTAATAACTTTTTTGTTTAGGGACATCACTACCATAGCTTTTCACACCTTCTTGTAAAGGCAAAACTAGAGGTTCCCACTTTTTTGCCAGAATGCTTCGCCTTATGGTTCTTGTAGGCCGCTTAAAAAAGAGGAGGAAAAAAACATTAACTGGGCGAGGTGAAGTGCGCTTAACGAATAGGGCCCTTTTTTATCCCCGGTGCATTAATAATAAATTTCTGAATACATAAACCCTTATCGCATTTTTTTTCTCCCTTGAGCCCTAACGAACCCAGCTGCGTTGCCTAATTTACAACTATTATTACCACCTATCTTTGCGAAACGGGAGTATATGCTAATTATGGAGCATACTGACTGATTTTAATTTTACCTGTTTATTGCAATGGGCACTGATCGATATCTGTACGCCGGAGGTAAAGAGCAATAAGTACATTTTTGTATTTGTTCAAAGGAGCCAATGTTCAATAACATTGCGCCATTTATATTTGTTTCTATGTTACTATATCTGCACCCTGGAGGTTAAAGGACACCATGTCTCATTTTTATTGTTGTTCAGGAAGACAATTTTCTTTAACTTTGAGATATTAAAATTTGTTTCTTGCTCTCTACTAAATTATTATAAACTGCTCTACTAAATTGTTTAATGAAAAAATGGAAATTGATGTTCTTAACCTCGGGTGCACAGATATCCATCTCAGATTTATACATGGTTACTCATTTATATTTGCATATATATTGTGTGTGTGTATGCTAATCTTAATCGAGCCGAAATTTATCTAATTAAAATATAAATATGAAGTAATTACTTGCTTAGTTTTAGTTAACGTCAAACAAAAAACTATAAAATCTTCTAATAATATGTACTAGAAATTCATTATTTACTTCAGTTTAACAACAAATAAACAAAACATTAGAGGATGTTCCAGTCAAGCTTGTAAAGTTCAGCACTATTGAGTCAGAAGCGACACTGGTTCAAATCCGTCGGTGATATTTTAGTATAGGCGTTGGCTTTTTATTTCTGGTGTAGGCAAATATCCTTATTTAGCGACCAGTACACTATCACTAGGAAAGATTTGGTTGCTTATAAGATAACCCGCTCTTCTTGACAGGTTTGCAGTTAATGTAATCTTAATGTGAATTGCTTCCTTAATATAAATTATATTATTTAATTATAAAGTATATCTCAAACTATATTCCATCGTTAGGAAAGGTTTGGTCATCGCTTGCTAGCCAAATCCACTCATTTTATCTCTATCTTCCTCCCTGTTACCTGGTGAGCCTCAAAGACGACTAAAAAGGCAGTGGCCTAGAGATCTGTTGAAAAGTTAAGAAAATATCAGGAATTCAAGAAGATATAATTAACGCCAACACATTTGCTTGATGCGTTCCAACGCAGTGGCAAATTTAAAATAACAAAAAATAAATAAATAATTTCAAAGTAGCGATACTGGGAAAGTTTTTAGAATGTATTAATAACAACAACAACTCTTTATGATTATCCTAATCGTTTATAAAAATTATTCTTAAGAATTGAGAAAATTACCTGGATGCTCTTCAAGGACCGGAGAGCTCCCTAATTGCTTACCTTGGACAAAAACAATAGCGGAAAGACAAACAAAGCAGTGCGCTATTAAAGTTTAAAACAGTGGAAGGGTCTGAACCAGCTGGTTGGAACTTGTTTAGTTATCGAGTTGTTCAACTTGTTTCGGCGATGTAAACTAATAAACTGCTGGTTCCCATTTCCGAAACATCTCTCCAACTTTGATTTATAAAGTCCCCGTCCCTTCTTAATCTCATTAGAGGTCTGTACTCCTATCTCAGCTCCAATTATTCACTTAGCTCCTAACACTTCTCAGATTAAACCTTAGGATTGAGAATCATCAAGGTGTCGGTAGAGCCGGCATGATTCTTAACTTTATTAAAGGCATCTCAATGTAGTAGGGTAGCTCAGTGGTAGGGCACTGAGCTTCTGATGCTGAAGGTTCCAGGTTCGAACCCCGGCTCATGGCAGAAAGATACTTATTCTGTTTCATTGGCCATGGGGCGATTCTGGGTAGATAGCCCTCCTGGGTCACACCTAGCCTCTATAAAGTGCAAACCGTAAATTAAAATAAAAACTGGCGGTTGGACGTGATCTCGGTCAAATCACCTCGTTGCACAACCATAGACCAAGAAATAGTGCTTTCCCTAAATAGTACTGAACCCAAGACCATTCATGGGTTGTAGTGGTACAGGTTCTTTTTTTTTTTTTTTTTTTTTTTAAAGAAATCTCAAATCCGTTTTTTCTGTTTTTAAAAAGTTCTAATTCCTTTAATAAACTGTGCAACGAACGGTGGTCTAATCAAAGTTATAATTTTAAAAATTTAAAAACACATAGAGCTTTCTTCTTTCTTTCAAAATTATTGCAATTTCGAAAAATCGATAGAAATCTCAAATTAAGTGTTTGAAATGCTGATATAAGTGTCAGTTCTGATATACGACTACGAAACGTGGACACTAACCAACACCTCAGCAAGAAGTATCCAAAGATTTGAGAGAAAAATCCTCCGTACGATAATTCAAGTAATCCGGGATTAGAGCACTAGCGCGTGGAGGAGACCGAACTGTTTACCGGAACTGGTCAATCAATATCTCATGATTTGAAGACATGGAGGTTAAGATGGGAAGAGCATGTAGCTCGGAGCAATCCATCAGGACCTATCTACACAACAATGAATTCCTCAATAGTAGGCATGAAAACACTTCAAATGTTAAAAGCCAGATGTATAGATCGAATCAACAATGACGCACTAGAATTGCATACAGCTAAATGAAAAGAAATATCCCAAGATAGGGGCAGATGGAGGCTGGTTAAAGCGGAAAAAAGTATGTAATGCCAATAGATAAAATAAAACAATTTTTTTATAAACTTAATTTAAAAAGGAAAATCTCACATATTACCTTTTGAAGTTGGGTAGTTGGATAATTTTGGTCAATTGTATTGATTTGGACAATCCAATAGTTCTGAATCGTTGGTTTCAGTCTTCCTAATTTATCCTTTAGAATGTGCTAAGGTTGCTAAGTAGCCTTTTAAAAAAAAAATGTTTGCTTTTGAAATTATAGCTTATAATTTTTACTAGTAAATGTTTCACTGTATTGATAAGGACAAATTAAATACCTACGTTTGGTGTTTTTACCCCTGTACTGGAACCAGCGCATTTCATCTCATCATGTCGATTGTAAACTGTAAATTTTCTATATTCAAATGTGATGGATGTTTTAGAAAATTAGAAAAATAATACATTTTCCATTAAGAAATCCTTATTTATCCAATGCTTGAATACCAAATAATCTTAATTATATGAAAAATATTTGGTTTCCCTAAGCTCTTTCTGACAAAAAGAAACTCTTGAAAATTAATACAATAAAATGTCTACAAATCATGTTAAAATTTTACCATAATTCAACACCTTATTTTTTGGATTTTTTTTTCTCATAAATATCATTACACAATAGGGAACCTAGGCCTCTGAGAACATAGGTTTGTCTTTATTGGAGTATAATGTGAACATGATTTTTTCTTAATTCTGCGTTATGCCAACAAAAAACTTGTTAGACTGGTTCCTCAGTTCAAGAGTTATTTTGATGCACTTAATAACTTAAGCAACGAATTTCCGAATTTTTATGTCAAACATATCATAAATATGATGGAATTCTACAAATACGCACTTAAAAGTTTAACTCCATTAAAAGTGTACTTGATGAGTTTTGGCCATCAACAGGTGATTTAAAAAAAAAAGTTCAACTGATAGACATGTGAGGTATATCGGTATGAAATGAAAGCAGTCGTTGAAGAACTTGAAGAGGGAAGTTGGAGTGGGAATTTTTCTGGCTAGGATGCCAGGAATCGTGAAACCCTCTGAACTTGTCAGCTTTATTACAACGAAGTTCCGACCTTTTATGTCAAGCACATCATCGATATTTTTAAAATATATTACTATGCGTTTATATAAATTATTCATAATGTAATAACCCTCTAGAGCATTCTATTGGTTACCTATTAGCGGATATAAGTCAACAAAGATTAATTTTCAACATTACTTTCGGAAAGAGAAATTATAAATGACCCGATAGTCATAAATGATTATTTTATTAGACAATGCTATCAGGGCTATTTGTGTTCTTTGATGATAGATTGGTGTCTTTTGTATGTAGGGCATCAATGATCCTAATCTATTTTGTGCTGTTTGTTCAAGCTCTCACTAGTTCCCGGTGTGGTCTATTGGGCGAAACGTCTTATGGTACATTTCTTAATGTTAAAATTAAAAATTGGTATATCCAGTTCTATAACCAGAAATACAAGTTCTAGGTTCTCTAGAAGATGTAATTGGATTTAAAATAAACTAAAAAAACAAAACAATTCTTACCAAGAAAACCTTTAAAATAATTTCGCGATTAGATTTTATATCATTATATATTATTAAAATATAATATTATACATCGCTCTCTTTGAAATTGACCTAATTATTCCACAGCAAGTGACAATGCAATCATCAACTTATAACCTTTTTTTTTTAAATTTTATAAAGTAGGGAATATTTTAAAAATGCAAACTTTCGATTTTCTGAAAAGAGTATAAAATTTCTTACTGTAATTCATTTTCATATTTTTATAAACAATAAATTAAAAATAAAACCTGTTAACTAGCGAAACCTATAAAATTTGTGCATACTTTAATTAAATTACGACACATTTTATTAATTTGGTTCCAAAAAAAAAATCGATATTTTATGGTATCCGAAGAGAGTAGCATTAATAAATAAAATTAAATTCAAAAAGTCAAGAAAAAATTAGTCTGCCACTTAAGGTGATGTGTACTAATGTATATACTTAAAAATTACTGGGATTATTATATAAAACTATAAGTATATGTATTAATAGTTTTATGTTTACTAAGTGTACCGTTGTACTTAAGAGATATTTTTTATAATTAGTCCAAATGAATGTTAGAATTTTTTATCAAATATAGTTTAGATCTTTTGACATTTAATATCGAATTAAGATTTTCAGTATTTATTTATAACTGTTTCATTTTTTATTATATTGGGTGTAATTCTATTCCTTTCGTGTAAAAATAAACGGTAAAATTAATTATTGTAATTCTCGTTCTGATACATGAATCTGATAAATATATAGATTCAGTTGATATTACACGATTAAATAAAAATAAATACTAGTGTTAATTGTTATTTAAAACATTTTAAATAAATATATGAAGAATTATTATCATTTCTTTTTTAAAAAGTTTCTGTAAACCTAAAATTCGGATAATATTATCTTTGCAAAAATATTTTTTAATTAAAAATATTGTAAATTATTCATTTTCATCATCTTTTGACTATAATCTTTAACAAATTGAAAACAAGATTAAAAAATAACAATAGTTACAGTTTTGAGTTAAAAATCAACAACAGCTTTATTTAGGTAAATATAGATTCTGAAATTTGGAAAGTAACCCAATGTAAACATCGGAATGTTTGAAACTTCCTAATTGCCTCGGAAGTTGAGTCTACGTACTTCCTAGTTTAGTTGTTTTCGACAAATATGTACTTTCTCTTCATGTTCATAAGGAGGTAATTTTAGATTTGTGATTTCTCCCCATAATGCAACCATTCTGTTATTTGTTAATTTAAAAATAATAAACTAAACTATTGGTATTCTTTAGCAATTCGTATGTTGAATCATTCCCTTCAATAGAATTACGACATGACATAACTCCTGGGTTCGATACCGAGACCACTTAAAATGGCTATCTATAGATACATATCTTACGTATCTCTGTCTCACGTAAAACAATATTCCAATATATTTGTTTAACCTTTGGTATACCTTATTATGTTTAATACCAAGCTCCAATGTTAGAGACCTTTGCAATACTATTTACCTGGTCCATGCACTTCGCTTCTAAACCATTCAATGTATTCATCTTTCTAATTCTTCATTATTCTAAGTTTTACTTGAAATATATTCTAGAATAACAAACGTTCAAGTGACATAAGCTTTATTATAATGTTATAAGTAAACATTGTTCCTTTAAACATTTACGGCGTGCTATGGCACCAACAAAGAAATTTCTGTCAATCGTTCAGTAAATTCTTTTTCGAATAGAACTTAATAATTTCCGTCTTTAATATAGATATTATTTTGTGAGGAATATAGCCTATTTTTATTATTGCAGAACCCGAATACTTCTCAGTTTACTCAAATTTCTAAACTACCGAATTTAATGTATGTTTTTATTAATAATCATGTCGCTGGTTTATTTCTTTTTGTTAATAAATTACTTAATAATTTCTTTATTGAGATATATTACAATCTGTCACATTTAAGGGCAATAGTAATAGTGATAAAGAGTAGCTCATTCATACTATGCAGAATAAAAAAATATAAAAAAACAAAAATAATACTAAAAGTAATTATAAAGTCATTAAGTGACATTTCATAACCTCAGATAACTAAGAACTGTAATGAATTTTCTCTTTGTGAAATAATACAATTGTGCGCTTGTTCTAACTATATTTAGTATGCAGAAGGGTTTGTAGCATTTTAATGCACATAATGTGTTCATTTTATCGACAAATAAAGACGAAATTGACAAAAACGTTCTTAAAAGTTCAGCTTTTTCAAAAATGTACTTAGCGACATTTTGCGGTAAACAAATATATTTTGTTTTATCTGTGTTGCGAGGCCTGATTCTTTGACTGAACATATTTTTTACTAAATTTAAAAACGCATGTATTTTTTTTTTTTAATTTCCAAAAAGAAATTTTACTCACTCTTAAGCTCCCGACCCTCATTGGTGCAGTTTCCCTCATCCATCAGGCACTTGATGTACTGGCTGAGGATCCTGTCGTTGGATAGGATCTTGTCGACGTCGATGTTGTCATACTTGGAGGTGTAAACTTCTGCGGCGAAGACGGTGCCGACGACGACTACGAAGAGGAGTAGGAGCTTCATGTTGTACAGTGGGCTCGCCCGGCTCCGGCCTAGCCTATATAACCGCACTCCCCTCCAGCTCTTGTCCAGGCAAGCGAAAGCTGCTTACGTCACGGCATCCTCTCAGTGAAACCATCTCATTGTCTGATGGGCCAAGAATAGGGTCGATGTCAAAGCCATCTCGATCGGTCCAACTTTTACTCTCCCAAGGGCGAGGGGGTCCGGAAGTACTTCCCAGGTGGTCCGCATCCACCAGGATCATCCGGAAGGAGGTCAGAAGGAAGGAGTTAGTGGACAATGGTCCAGAGGTAATCTAAAATCAAAACCGAACTTAACTCATCACCCATCATATATAAATAAATAAATTTAGTTATGTAAAAAATACATTTTTTTAATCAAAGTTTCATGTGGGTATGGACATGAACATACACTATAGCGATTTGAGTTGACCTTCTTTAATATTATAAATTAAATTACATATTTTACAGGATGCTCTAACGATGAAGATTATAACCAGAAAATTTAATATTTTAGTATGATTATTTTTTAACATATAATACTCCGATGATGAAAGTTTAATCGAATATAAATTAAATTAATCTATAGATATAAACTTCCCAGAAATTTCAGAAGATATAGAATTTCAGTAAATAATAAATCAATTAAATTAATCCCGATAAAGGTCTTATATTTATGATAAGGATAACTACAATCCATATAAAAGTTTGAGGTGACGTGGTTCTAGAAAATAATCAGTATTTTTATGATTTCGATTTTTTTTTAAACCCATTTTACGGTTTAAAACTACCTATTTTTTTTTTAACTCAGCCTTATTATAGATCCTACAGCATAAGTGAAATTATTGTAGAAATTATAGATGGAAATCGATATGCAGATAAAATGAAAAATAGATCACTGAGCGAATAGCATCTTACCTATATATGTATATATATATATATATATATATATATATATATATATATATATATATAGAGAGAGAGAGAGAGAGAGAGAGAGAGAGATGAAATCCAGAAAAATTTCCAGAAATCTCAAAATAAGGTTGTACAACGCCGTGATAAAGCCAGTTCTGCTGTCCGGTTGTGAAACCTGAGCTCTAACCGGCACACTAGAAGCCAGAATTGAGAGATTCGGAATAAAAGTTCTACGTAGGATAACAGGACCTATATGCAACCAAAACCTTGACACATGGAGGAGAAGGAACAACAAAGAACTGTTGAAAGAAACAGGTCAGTCAATATCTCATGACATGAAGGCAAGGGGGTTAAGATGGGCGGGGTATGTAGCTCGTAGTAATCCATCAGGACGCCTCTACACGACAAGGCAAGAGACCACGTGGGAGGCCAAAAACCAAATGGATAGATAGCATAAACAAAGATACGGCTGAGCTTCATGCCGCAAACTGAAAAGCAGTAGCCCAAGATAGGCAGAGGTGGAGAAGGCGGGTTCAGGCGGCCAAAGTTCTACAAGGTCTGTAGAGCCAACCCGAAAAAAAAAAAAAAAAAAAAAAAAAAAAAAAAAAAAAAAAAAAAAAAAATATATATATATATATATATATATATATATATATATATATATATATATATATATATAGAGAGAGAGAGAGAGAGAGAGTGAAGCCGGTTCAAGGCTGATACCTGTCTAATTTAGTTGATATTTCTTCAGGTTTGTTCGAAAATTTCAAAAAACATCAAAAAAGTACGCATAGTTTCCTAGTTGACGTAGCTCTCAGAAAAAAAAATATTCAAAATAAAAAGAAATAATTTGTCTTAACTTTTTTGTAAGAGTATTAACATGCTTTTAAGAATATGAATTTTTTTAACACCTTGCATTATTACGTATCTACTGTATAAGTCGAACTACCAAGTAAAATTTCAGTTCTACAACGTAGTCGATTTTCAGATAGAGTGATCAACAGGTATGTGAGCGAGTTTTATGTTTCTTTTATATGCAGAGATAAAAATTGTAAAATACAATGACATCATTGCCTTTAATCTTCTTACAAATGTATGCTATTGAATTATTTTTATTCGATAATAAATCATCTGCTATATAAATTAAATTAAATCGTCCGTTTGAGTCTGTGTTTAATATGAAAAGATTTTTCTCAGTTGAGAAATAAAATAAAATACTTCAGTAAACTAATTTGCAAAGCGGTGTGGAGGAGTTTTGCGGGAGATTTAACCACAGGCTGAAGTTTAAAGTTAGTTAAGGCCCCGATACTTCCCCCAGGCAGTCGGTAATTTCTACTTTTTTAATAAATAAAAAGAAAAAAGGCCTCTAAGCCTCTTTACGGGAATATTTCAGGAGACTGAGGGGGGGGGGGGAGGAGAGTTAGAGGGGGAGGGGCAGGTGTGGTTCTCTTCTTGTTTCCTCATTTCGGCAGCCCCCCTTTAAAGCTCTTATAATTACATTTAAATAGTTTCATTTAAATAATTTGTTTGTAGGATACAGACGAAAACTTTAAATCAGGTTCATCATTAAATCATAAATATATTTAAAATAAAAGGTGTGCAAAAAAATAAATAAAATAGCTCATATTGAATATTTTATATGGGTTAGTCTCATTTATTCTAATGCTTTACTTTTATTATAATTTAGCGATACAATTTTAAAGGGACATTCCTCTAGATTGGCAGATGAAAAGTAATGGGAGCTCCTTTTATGCTCAGGAAGACTGCCTACCAATGTCGATGCCTAGGGGGAAAATCCGTTGCTTGCTTCAGGATGGGTGAGGATCAGGATTAGTTTGAGCAACATCTTCGTAGAACTGGAGTTTTGGACAGCTCTATAGGCCTGTCATGTCATGAAGAAGATTTTGATAGCGCTCTATTTATTTTTCAGTCAAAATTGAAGGTAGTGGAATTATCCTTGGAGAAGTTTTTTTTATTTATTTTTTTTTTTTTTAACCACCGGAAACTTTATTTACAAGAAAATTACAATATACAGTAAAGGATAAGTATATCCACGGATAGGAACCTTTCTTTGCCCGGAGGTAATTTAAGGATGGAGGGATAGGGACTGCTGTGTACACTAGAAGAAGACATAACAGATAGTCAGCTTAACATTTGTCCTGCCGTGGCAAACATCGAGAATGAGTACTCAAGAATCTTTTTTTTATATATTCTGTAATTTAAATTTATAAAAAAATATTATAGCATTAGATTTAAAAAAAAGAAAATAGAAAAAAAGGTGATCTGCACATCACCGTCACTGAATTTTTCTTCTTCTTATTTTTGTTTGTCAAGCAGATTAGAGTAAGCACCACAGTGCTGGACACAGCTGAGAGAATTTTGTCTTTTTTTGACTTATGTCGGCTTAATTATTATAGTTATAAACTTCTCCGTTAGACATTTAGAATCTCTAGGATCTCCTTTTTCTATTCAACACTTTAAAATTGAAAACATATTTAATTATCCACGTATAATCTCCAATTAAAAAAAACAAAACATCTTTTTGCACTAGTGATGGACACCCTGAAATTTAATTGTTCTAGTAATGGACAGGGGTCGGTACTAGTAATGGACCTACCTCAGAAAACTCTAAAAATTTTATTATTAACTATAACAATAACGAGAAATATAAGTTAACATAAATGTTCAAGTTAATCTTACGAAAACTTTTAGATATGAAACACACTGATCTGAAGAGCAGTGTAGAAATAACAATGATAGGCATTTTAAAATATTTTTTGGAAACTTTGTTCATACAGTTGTCAAAAGAAGGCATTGTTCTCGAATCGACTGGAACCTTCTGAACTGGGACCGAAAAAAACTGGAACCTTTAAATAAACAATGAAGCTTATTATTTATATTTAATGTCCAACCTGTCCATCACTGGACCCCCTGTGCTTAACTGGTGCGTTCATCTTTTTTTAATACCTGAGAAAATTGAATTTTATTAATTTACTAATTATTATACAATACTCTATTATTTTCAAATAATTATATTAAAATGTGTACTGCGTGTCCCTTCACAATACTTCCATAACCACTTAGGACAAAAACGTTTCCGCTAAAATTGGCCCCGTTAAAAAAAAAAGTATATTCGTTTATTCATGTTTAGCATTTTTTCTCCCTTAGCTATATAGACAATTCTTTCTCTGAAGAACATCCGGAACCTGCCAGTAGGTTTTAGTTTGTGAACATATAAAAAACTAAACGAACGAGATCAGATACGTATCTGATCCAGGATTCAATTTTAGTAAGAAATATATATATTTTTTTTAGTAATTTAGTAACTATGATTACAGAAAAAATAATGCTTTAAAAAACATTTCTTTCTAGATTTTGTAGCTGAAGTACATACGTTATAATAAGAAAAAATAACATGAGATTGTTAAAGTATTTGTCACAGATCACTCATAGGAAATTAATATGGACCAATGAAAAAATATGGCGGGTAAGGGAAAGAGATTTCGCTCGAAAGATTTCGATCCACATTTCATGTTGCGAAACATTATTTTTTTACCTATACATGCACCTAGAATTAGAATTCCAGTCTTAACCTACTACCAAATCCATTCTCATATCCCAATTCTCAAAATAAAATAATTGATCATATTTGAAGATTCAAATCAAATGGTCAAATGTTTCAGAGATCAGTCAATAACAGCTGAACCAATATTTCCCCAATTGAGGCACCATTAGCGTAGAAAACCACAAAACCTAATCAAAGCAGAACATTCACATAGGGGCAATGCATTTCATTCAAACAGTTAAACTTGGGCTTTATATTGCGGAATAAAATATATATACTCTGTACGTATTTGTATTGGGTTATTTCATACGAAATGTCCGTTTTTATTATTTCAGAAATTCAAAGTGGAGTTAGTGGACTTTTGTTGTTTACTACATTTACGTTTAATATAATCTTTAATTACCTGTTATTAATCCTTTCCTGTTTGATAATGTTTACCATCATTCGATTCAATTGATTGCACATTGTTTAGTGTGCCGTAAAATATAAAAAGTTTCGAATATTTTCTTTTTTATGTGTTTAAAATTGGACACTCGTCCGCGCAAGAAACATTACCACGGCATTTAGGGAAGGATGTTATAACAAAGGGACCATTCGCTGTTGGTTTGAAGAAAATTAGTATCCAAAACAATTATTGGTTTCTGTGTGGTGGTCTATGGCAGGAATTTATCCTATTTATTTATTTATCCTTTTTGCTCTGAGGTGAAACGATCACATCCATATTGTACTGCAGTGATATTGACAAAATGAATCAAACCCCCAAAAAACAAGCTGCATAGGTTAATTGGAAGGATTTTTTGTAGGTCCTCCCCTTCCTCGCCTTTAAGGCTATATGGGCTTTTCCCAGGCCAAAAGGTGAGATTGGGGATTTCAAAGATCCCCCTCCCTCCCCGGCACAGGGACGCGAACTCGTGACTGTTTTTTATCAATTGTAATATATCCGGTTGCGAGGCAACGGTGGTGTTGTGCACACACGTTAGCCCTTTCAGCCTTTACAGGACAACGCCAGACCCTAAGTTTCTCGACAGACAGCGAAGAACCTAAACGAACTGCGTTAAAAAGTCCTTCCACACCCTCCTTAGTCCTCAGATTTATCTCCAACAAATTTCCATCTGTTCAGAAATTTGGACAACATCCGTGAAGGTAAAGTTTCTGAAAATGTTCCTCAGGTTAAAAACACCTTTTCTTACTTCATTTCTCTACAAAGGCCTGAATTTTTCAGTTCTGGAATTAAATAGTTGATAAGACGTGTAGAAGCTTGGGGAAATGCATAAATAATGAGGGTGAATATTTTGAATAAAAATATTTTTATTTCATTTGTTTTACTCATGGGTTGAAACTTTTAAAAAGTTCCATTTTAACTGTTCTGGTGAAACTTTTTAGGAAAAAGATCTTACAGTAAACGTTCTAAGGAGCTCTTTTTTTTATTAAAGTTCTAGATTTACGATAAAAGTTTAAATTTTATCAATTTAAGTTCTTAAAAAAATTTCTGTTAATATATGAAAAATAAACAATAATTGGGCTTAGAATAGAGTTATAAGTTGCCTTAAGTTAATCGGACTTGATTCTTATGTGTCGTTTGTTTGAGTAGCTAAGAATAAAAATCATTTATTTTTATTGATTTTAGGGAAATCCACAGGGATTTTAAATAAAATTAATCAAAGATATAAGTTGTGTAAAACCTTTACTGAAAAATTCGCAAGAGTAAAAGTTCTAGTTCCAAAAGAACTGAATAACTATCAACAATAAAAGTTCCAATGGTACCGAAACTTTAAAAAAATAAAAGTTTTTTCTGTCCCAAGCTCTGATTTTACTAAATAACTTTGAAAGCTGATATTTCGTACGAAACGACCTAATATCATCATATCTGTATGTAATATCATATACTAATCAGGATGTTCTGAAACGGTTATAAAATTGACTCCCATTCGATACCGTGCAAAAGCTTTCTCTATCTTATTTTACAGAACAACCGCTGTCTGTTGTATCTCAGATTGTGCCCGATACTATTACAGTTTTGTTTTTATACATCGGAAAACGTTGTGGAGATCGTACTATTACTGTAATAAAATGAAGCAATCACTTGGCCAGTGGACCGTAGTTACTCAATAGATTGCTGGCCGCCCTCCCCTCCCCCCCCAGCGATGAATCCAAACGACAATGGCATTGAATATCCTCGGGAGAGGGACCTCTTGAATAGACAATTCCATTGGCTGTGGAGAAACGACCGTCGGATGTACGCATCCATCATAACAAACGTGAGATCTCGTTTGGGAAACGTCGCTCCATCGAATATTCCAATTAGTGTTACCTCATCGTTAGCCCGATGGTTACGATAATATTCAAGGTCAAAACAAACGATGATATATTTTTATAAAGAATGATTTATTATTTCTATGAGTTTTTACGTAACAACACCGCAACTGATATAAATAACATATATCACCAAGCGACATTGATAAGAGAGGCTTTTTCCTCCTTGATTAATTCTAAGAAGAGTTAAGAGCAGGGTTGTTGTCTTCTGATTCAGACTTGAAATATCCTTATGGGTTATTAGAAATCTCGGACCAGTGAACGTTGCTTCCTAATAGATTTATTATAATAAGAAGCTGATGTCAATAAGTAAGTTTTTTTTTAATTATGTCTTATCGGCTTCCGCCATCAGATATCTGGCAGCCAAGCACCATTCCGATTTGTACAACGTGGTATATCCTATTTTTAATAAACGCGAGCATACACCTAAATTCGCTGTGTCCATAGAATTACACAGGTTCAATGCTCTATCTTAGTATTTATATTAAATATTGATAAGTACAATAATTAAAAGATATAATGTCTAAAAGTAATAATATCATGTTATAATTAATTGATATCATGTGACATTGAAACAAGAATCACTCATCGATTCTGATTATTTCAACATAAATCTTACCTCCCTATAAACAATGTCCATGTGACGGATTGTTACATTCAAATAGAAATAAATAAATAATAAATAAATTAAAAAAAAAATCTATTTGATATTTTTTGATCCATTCTACGAGTTCTTCCAGCAACTGTCCCTAGGTATGTGTATTCTTCTACCAACTCTGGGGTCTTACCTTTACAGTTTATTTGTATGTTTTCATCTTTTCGACCCACCTCCTTGTTTCACTTATTTCCTCGTTAATGACAACCCGTTTTCTTTTAAGCTTCCCTTTCCAAGACAGCCACTGCTTCGAGGACAATACAATCAGCGTATACGAGAGCTTGAGCTAGTATAAAATAAATGTTATAAGATAAAAAAATTAAAAAAATGTAAATGGACAACATTCAAAATAAGTCTTTTACTTAATCATTGTTCTCATAAAAACGCCAACTACCATCATAGTGGCAAAAGGTAGTTTTTTTTATTTTCATGAAATTTCAGTTCGCTTTTAAGTTAAGTGTTGAATGAAGTCACATGGAGGATGGATGGTCTAGGTGATGGGTAAGGAGGCAACTGAACAAAGATTTGGTTAACTCCCGTTGACATTCCAAATAGCTTTAGCTCATCCCAACTTCTACTCTCTCTAATCTCTTTAGCTGACAGAAATGCTTTTGTGATTTTAACAAACATTAAACCAATTTCTCTCCAAGGTAACGCTACCTCTAAGTCTGGAGCCTTTTGTTTTGTATTGTCTTAAAAGGTTCTGCGTAGCATCTGGTAAAGTAACATAAGTGGTTGTTTCAGCAAATGGAAATGGAAACTTTCTTAAAGTTTTAGATCTGCTTTTATTTTTAGATTAATGAGAGAGATGAGCTTTTTTTACGAGATACCAAAGGAATACATTTATATAAGAACACTTTATTAGTATATGCCATTATTTCGTGTGTGTTTTATTCACAATGTTTTATCTCAAAAGAATATATCGATAACCATGCTACATAAATCTGAATGTAAAATTGTATTAGAAAGTATTCTGTCACAATATGGACTATGGTTATAGTGAGGAAAGAGTACATTCACGTCTTTTTTAGTGAAAATATAAATAAATTAAATAAAATATCAAAATAACCATAAAAATAATTATGTGCAATAAAAAACTGAAATAAAATGAACTTAAAGATAAATAAAGAAATATAATACTGACAAACCTATAAACATTATTAACAACCAGGCAAGAGAATTCCGAACCTGGCTTGTCCCTCTACTTATGAAGGGAAAACAGGATTCCAGGAGATCCTGCACTGAAAGTTATTGCCTCGTATATAGTCCGTGGTACAGACCCCTTTTTATCAAATTAATAACATCGGCTGAAGCTTCGTAAAAAGCTTCATCTCACTGTAATCTACAAATATTTTATTTACGAAAATTCTCGTGATTGGGCTGTTTTCAATCTGGAGGTCGACAAAGTTTGTCTATTTAATAGGTACTAAAAACTCGTAAATACCCGTTTGATTTCCACTTGGATCGTAAGATAATTTCATCACCAAATCAATAAAAAAGGTTACCTAAAAAAATATTGGGCCGGTTGGCCTTTATAACCTCGTTATTTTGACAAATGGGGGATGTAGATCATGCCAAACGGCTGAATATTTTTTAAGGCCACATTCCTTCCCGAATTTGTGCTCACGTTGCAAGAAAGTGCTCTTACGATTCAAGTGGAAAGTAAATGGGCGTTTACGAGTTTTTAGTACCTAATTAAATAAAAAGAGTTTGCCGATCTCCAGATTGAAAACGTCAAAATCCCGAGAACTTTCGTAAATAAAATATTTGTCGGTTACGATGAGATGAAATAATTTACGAAGTTTCAGCCAGATGTTAATAATTTAATAAATAGGGGTCTGCAACACGGGCTAATACTCGTTTCTTGAGTACAGTGTTTGGCCTTTGTCAGAACTCAAATATACACATATTAAAAAATGTCTTGTAACCACTTCCGTTTTAAACTTCGGCGAGGATTGGGGTGAGTATACCAGATAAAGATTGTAAACAGAAGGAGACATAAACAGTTTTTAATTGTTTATGCCTCCTTGCACAATCTTTATAAAAAAATATCGTTTTATAAAAAAAATACACCGTTGTGATGTAATGAATAATAAACCGAAACCCATGTTCATAAAATAAAAAATAAACGGTTAATGTTATCATACCCTGAATTAGAATAAGGAAAATGTCTATGCTGGTTTTTCAAGGAGAGGAAGGGAGCAAAAGAGAGCGGGAAAAGTGCATTTTGGAATCGAAAATGTTTTCTTGGCCCAAACTAAGCAAGTGATTCATGCTATTTAACTATGTTAAAGTTTTATTAGTTGAGGAGATATCAAAGGGAGTAAATTAATGGAATTCCCATTTTCAGAAAAAAAAAAAAATGCCAATACTTCAGACTAATAACTCCTCTTCGAGGTAGAATCTCAACTTACTCCGCTACAAACCTCAACTTAATTAATGTGGACTTAAAGCTCATAAAAAAAAAAGAGTTTTTCTAAAAGTGTGCTATCTCTAGTCCAGTTAGGCCGTAAAAAAAAAAATGCGAATAATTATTGATTTTATAAAAAACCGAACTTACCGTGGTTTGACTGTTTGAAAGTCCCCTTTAAATGGTTTAAAAAAGACTAAATTTACTTGCATTTAATGTAAATCTTATCTAGTTTTCTATGCAGTAATTGGTTGTAACCTAAATTAAATGTTTTTTTAATAATTGCTTTTTATTCAAAAGAAAAAATGGTTGACTTACAATATACGAACTTGTAGTTTCCTGTTTCTCCTTATGAAATCAAAACATGATGTGTACTAAAATTTTGTAGGAGGTAAGGTCTGCTATCATATATTATCAATTATATGAAATTGATGTTAATCTAAACATCATACCAATTTCACGAAATTCTCCATTAATTGATATTGAATATAATTCTGATGTCAATGAATTTTTCGAATCATCAAGATAATGAAACGATCTGAAATGTTAAAAAAAAAAATTTCCAAATGCTATGACCTATTATGAATAATATCAATTTCGTAGTTTGGAACAATTTTTGCTTAAAGTGGAAATACAATGAATATAATTTTATATTCATTATATATATATGTATAATGTGTATATAATTTATAAATATATAATTATAAATATAATTTAACCATAATATATTTTTATAACCTTTGATTTTATCAGAAAAATGTATAAATTCATTTTTATAGATTTTTAATGTACTTTAATATCGTAATGAAGAATCTTTGCGATGAACCTCTTAGTTTTCGAGGTATTCTCAATAAACTTAAAAAATATCAGTATCCGATGATTATTCAAAATCCGAATTACGATTACTCAAAATCCGATGATTATTTGGACTTTAAACCAATTATTATAGAGAGGCTAAGATAGAATTTCTGAAAAGTTCATCTTTTTTTTTTAATATTAGGGTCAACCCCTAGTTTTACTGGACTATAGACACCTCTACTCTCTTTCAGCAATAAGGTACCAACTCTCCTTCCCACCCACTTTCGAAGATACTGAATGACACCCTGAACGGAGTCCTGGGGATCAGGGCGGTGATAAACGAGGGAGCACAGCCCTTCAATGATCACCAAAGGCCCTTTCCTTTCCTTTACCAGATGCTTTTTCTTTTTGAGAGCCCGACACTCGATATCTGTCCTTCTTTGTGTAACCGCTTGTGTTCCCTACATCTGTCACAGAGAAGTATTATTGATTTTGTTCATAGCTGAGATAAACGTCATGTTGTATTTATGCTACTTTTTTTTTATACTTGATGTTATTTTGAATAGTTTATGTGGCAATAAATTCCTGCTATACTTTTTATAGATAGCTAAAGTCGTATTGAAGTTATAACATTTTATGTGATTTTCTAAAAAACATCATGTGAGTGACCCAAACATCGAGCCGAGAAACACAGCCGAGCCTGTGCAAAGGGTTTTCTACGCTTGTGTGCGACATATTTAGGGCCATTGCAATCTCTCGCACTGATTGGATGGGATTTTGATCAACAATGGCCTTAACATTGCTCGTTTCGATTTCATGTGGGCGACCAGACCGTTAAGCAACATTGATGTCAAAATATCCTGAATAAAGTATGGCCAACCAGTTTTGACAACAAAATATGCCGGTAATGAATCATATTTTCTTCTACATTCACAATGCGAAGAATACTAAGCTAGTTTCAACAAGAGTTAACCGATAATTGTTGACATATTACAAACAAGATAAATAATCCATCTTAGGGATTAATTCATCAGATAAGAAGTGTACAATAGTGACATTAAAATAAACAGAAAAACCGAAAAGAATTATTTTCCAACCCAATATTAGCTATAGAGATTGATTTTCTGGAAAGAAGCTGCTGTTTTTTCTCAAGGCTACAGTATATACCTAATATAAGAAAAAGTATGGATCAGAAAAGAACAAACATTAAATAATATTGAAATCAGAAGGCTTCAATGGTATGCCATGCAAGAGGGATGGGAGACGACAGATGGCCTAATTAAGTTTCTCTACACAAGCCTGAGAGTAAAATAAAGGGGAGACGTCCAAGAAAAATCTTGATGAAAGATGTAAAAGAGAGAAACGCTGCAAGAGTATTGTGAGAGAAAAGTATGTCATTCAGAGTACAATAATTATACAAATCCGATATAATGATAATAATATGAGATGGAGTTGGTTGGGGGGGGGGAGGTGCGGTTTAATAAATACTAAATTATAAAAAGTAGTATTTTTAGTTATTATGCCGACGTTTCGACCCACCTTGCAGGTCTTTATCAGAGCATGTTATGTGGCACTGCTGATAGTGTCAATACGAACCCACAATCCATACTGGGGCGTATGTTAGATACTTCCAGACTCAATGTTAGATCAAAAAATCCACAGCCTATCAACTGCATCCTGCAGTGTCACATGCCACGCCCTGGTGAAGACCTGCAAAGTGCGTCGAAACGTCGTCGTAACAATTAAAAATACTACTTTTTAAAATAGAGTATTTGACCGCACCTCCGACCTTCTCATATTATATCACGGTCAACCATCTCTACATAATGATAATAATAATTTTCAATTTTAATCATTAGAAAAAATAAGAGTTTGTTTGTTTATTTGGTAAACAACTACAAATTTCAAGGTGTAAAAGTCTAGGATCAGCAACGCCTATTGGTAATTTATTTTTGTTCTCCGCAGTTCAGAAACTTCTTAGAAGATGGTAAAAAATAATAAAATTAAAAATTAAAATTGTATGTATTTCGATATTTCTTTCAATAATCTATGAGTTTTAAGAGTTAATTGTTTGATTAATTATTGTCTAATATTACTGATATATTTGGTCTAATGTACGAAATGATCTATTTAAGCATGAGGTGTGATAACGGCATTCCTGGAAAATATGATTGACAGTGAGAAGGCGACTGCAGAGTTGGCTGTTTACTGATGAGATATGAATGAGTTAAATTATGTATGGCCTATTCTTAACTTAGTCACGGCGACCTCTTTGCCAAAAGAAGGAGTAAAAATTTGAATTTTAAAATCTTTTTAAATTTATTGAAAAATACTTTATTCGGCCTACTTAGTGTAGTTAGTTTTATCATGATTAATTTACCTCTACAAAAAGGTACTTTTAGAATCTCCTAATGTATTTAAGCTTAAGGCATCGAACGCTTCAATATTTCCTTCTAGATTCCTCCTGATGAGACTCTTTCAGTTAGGACTACGGTAGGAAGTTAGGTAATGTGTATGTAAAGAGTTAGCGAGTCATAGAAGGAGCAAACAGATTTGGAAACCCCCCTCCCTCCCAGGGAACCCACTTTCCTGGAGCCTTTTCGCAATTCCAATTTAGCGGAAAAAACAACTCCCGATCTTTCCTTTTACCTCCTGCCTTTTCTGGAAATGAACCTGGTCGTTCCAGGAACTACGGGATTCTCGGGAATACGAATCGCCTCCAGAACTCGGACTCCTCTGTAAAGTAAACCCATGGTGCCATTTTCCGTCATGTGCCTAGCTTTCTGATAACCCCCCCTTTTTTTTATTTCTATTTCACCTTCGACTTTGTATTGAATTCAGAATTGTAATTAAATTTTGTTTTCAATGGAATATTTTTTTAATTGGTTGAATTCCAGTGAAATTGCATTTCCAAAAAAAAAAAAAACAGAAAATTGTTAATTTTATTTTTCCGACTTTTTAATTTTGAAAAAATAAGTACCGAATATTCTTATTTTTTTCTGTAAATGAAGTATTTATAAGTATAGTTTGTATCGATGAAAATTACGATATATTGAACCGATCAGAGTCTATTAATTTATTGAGTTCTATGTGAATAAAACTAAACAAAAATACATTCTCTATCCTAGCGTAGCTTCAGCACTTAAAAATTTATTTGATCAAAACTATTGCACATCATTGGTAAAATTACCTAGGAATTCCTTCTAACTTTAAAAAAATCGAATGTGTTGTTTTCGAAATAGAGCCTTGTTGAGGAAAAAACGATTTAATGTATGTAAACGAAATTCAATTTGACAAGTGTTATAAAACATCAAATCCATGTTAATTTTGTCAATATCGGATTAACATCAGAAGATTTTATTTCTTGGTTATGAATTTGTCTATAGTGCAATACCCCTTAACCAAATATATTGCTAAAACATTAAACGCGATTGAAAATCTTCGTTTCTGAGTTCAACAAATGTTTATCACTTCTTCTATGAATTCATAAAGCTTTCTCTAATTTTTGTAACGAGGAAGCGATAATAAACTTAAAAAAACATTCGAAATAAAATTTGCGCTTACTTCATGATCATGATCAGTTGCGTTCATAAGTAACCATCATGTACCTCTCTCACTGATGTATTACGAATTTCATTGTTCGGATGCCTTAGTTATGTTTATTTGTGTATATTTATTATTTATAGTTATGTATTTTATGTTTTATTATAACTATATATTTTCTATTATATTATTCAAACTCTAAAATTCTTGTATAGTAATATTATTATCTCTTAAGGTATTGTCTTCATTAGTGTTGCCCAAAATTACAAGTATTGCACTTTTACAAGATCAAGACCAAGACTGAGATTTGCAAGATTTGAGCAAGAACAAGAAAGCTGTAGGACTTTTGCGTCTAAAAAAAAAAAAAAAAGTCTTGACATTTTATTTATATTTAATTTTTTTAGACTGTAAACGGGTCCTAGTACTGGCCGAACCGTTATCTAATGTTTATTTTTTTTTAATAAATAAAGCTATGATGGTCAATTGGCTTTATATTTGTGAACAGAATAAAAGGGTATATATATATATATATATATATATATATATATATATATATATATATATATATATATATATATATATATATATATATATATATATATATATATATATATATATATAATATTTGCTATACATATTTTTGGATTTATTTAAAACCCAAAAACATCTTCTTAACACATTTTAATATTTGCATTATTTTTATGTCTACATAAATGTTATCTCATTTATATTTATCATTTTTCTGATTTAATTTTGTATTTTTTTATTTTTTAGCTTTGATGACGACCACTAGTGGATCCAGTATTTATTTTTTTGGGGGGAGAGGGGCTTCAGCCCGAAAGATTTATTTTTATATATAACGATACTCAGGAAGAAAAAGAAACTAACTAATTACTACTAATTACTAATATGAAATAAAATTTAAGTGATTCTTTTAGTACTATTAAATGTAATTACACGAATAATATGACTTTTAGAGGTAACTATTAATTTTTTGTTTCATAACATATGGTTGTATTTTACCATTTTTGGGAGTTTGGGGGGGGGGGAGGCTTCAGACCGAAATCTCTCCCCCCCTTTCCGTAGATCCGCCCGTGATGATGACCCACATGTGTGAGACTAAACATCCAATCCTGTCATTTTACATCCTTAAAAAAATTATCAATGCTAAGGTTACTTTATTATTTTAGTAAAAATGGCATCACAAATTTTCCTAATCTGTTATGAACTTTACTCAACTCAATTAAGTTATAACTTCACGTAATTAATCGAAGAGACAGCCCTATAAGGGAAGGGATATCCAGCGGACTGACACTTGTGCGATCAAACACCGATCTGCCATACGCAGGCTCTACCCTCGTCAAATTAGCGATTCACCTCACATCCGACCCTATTTATCCTACCTTATTTTCAAATCATGAAGTTTTATCTTGAATGTAAATGTTGAAGAGCCACCGCCCATGAATTCCCGATAAAATGGTAGGTTAAAATTGGAAAAAATATTCAAGCACAGCCTTATGTAACCAAAATATAGGTAAAAAATAAAAACATCTTCAAAGTTTCGCCAATTTAGGGATCATCAGGACAGAGATGAAAAGAAACTAAATATCACATTACCCTATGACATCCAACCCTATACTGGAAGGAAAGTTAGATAACAAAGCTGAGAAAGATTATAATCAAACATCTGATCATGAAAAAAAGAATAGACGAGAAAAATTTAATAACATTAATATGTGACGAAAATTTCCTAAATCAGAAAGAAAATAATATATCTCTAATATGCAAACAACTTTTAAGGGATTCTGGTAGGTTCACTCAGTAAGTACACCATAAACAATTGATATATACAATTTATTTTTTTGGAAAACAATACAAAGCTATGAGTAATAAAGTTTGAACAAAAATACAAAAGAAAAATAACGTTATACAAAATAAGAAAATTCAGCTGCAAAAAATTAATTACAGAACGAAGAGAGGAAAAAAAAATGTTTTATAAAGGAAAAATACAAAAATAAAATTATGCTTGCCAAATTAACAAATACTTGAACAAGTTGCAACTCCAGAACAGATAATATAATTAATTGTATAATCCAGCGATGAGCCCAGACAATTTTTATGCCGCTAGGTAAAATTATACATTCTTCACGTTAGCGAGCAAAACTGTAACTCTTTCTATCACACTAAAAACTGTCACTGGTTTTATCATCTGTTTTCTTTAACAACTCAATCAATATTTTGTACCGAGCTTAGGAAAGTTGGAGATAAACATGAGCTCAACTTATTAGGCGATTATTTTGAAAATTATACAGCTGTTAATTTAATTACATATATGTTAAGCTCCTATTACATCCTATAATCCCCTAATGTATTCATTCATCTGGAGGTGGTAATTTGATTTTACCTAGGTGACAGCAGTTATTTTTCGATCTATACATTTCCTACTATATATTATATACTATATAGAATACTATATATTATAAATTATATATATTATTTATATATATATATATATATATATATATATATATATATATATATATATATATGTATATATTATATTGTAATATAATTATTATGAAATAGAAAAAAAAGGAAATACTATATAATATACAATGAAAATATCTGTAAAATAAAATGTTTATATTATTGTTGGGCTTATATGAAGCTGGACAAGTAGAATATATATATATATTATGGTTACAAATCGACAATAAGCCGCGATGTATAATATAGATTTTTAAAGAAATTAAAATTTTGTCCAAACTGTGGTTTTGTTCAGTATATTTTATGTTGATAAAAAATAATACAATCTGACTACACAATACATTAAAAAAAATTTTAATTTATGATATTTACCACTTTATTATTAAATACAATACATTTAGTAAATTTGATAACAGAAAATAATAACATCAAATCACATGTTGAGAAACTACCCACTGGTAGCACTCTAGACATTTAAATTAAAGTTATACAATTTGAGCAACGATTAGTACAATTAAATGAACATTTGTATAATTTGTAAAATGAGAGTACCACTTTAATACTAATAATAAAGAAAAAAAATGTAACTAAACAAATAAACAAGTTTATAAAACTAAACAAATTAGTTACATTTATTCGAAATATCCAATATGGACAACGTTTCAGAATAATGTTACACAAATTTCTACTATCAGTCCTATAATAAGTTATAGTCTCAATAACATATAATAGTCTCGAATTTCTTTCTCTTAGAACTATACTTCTCTTTCTGTAACACTCTGACCTTATCAAAATCAAATTCATGTTTTATTACTTTAGACTGCTGAGCTAAGTCTCCAAAAAGGAGAGAATTAATAACTAGATCTAAATTAGTTCTGAAATATATATAATTTTTTAGAAGGATAAATAACATGTTTGATAGGGAGTATACATGATACAGTATCCATGTTCTCTACACACATGACTCATGAGAACTTGGATATTTTACCAGTTGGTCGAACAAGTTGGGGAAGTCTTGAGATATATGGTTGCAAAGTACTTTACATCTTCTCTCCAACTGCTGCCAACTGTAATTTGCACGCCATATTTAGTTACTTGATGATAGTGCAAGTTATTTTATAATCGCATATCCACGAAGTACTTGTTCCTTCATATGACAAGAATTCAAAGAAAAAAAGTACACTTCGTTACGAAATTAAAACATGAGAAACAGTAGTATATAAAAAAAGTTATGTTTTAAATTTATTTGAAAATTATTGTTAATATGATAAAATTACACATATCTTTTTTGCCCTTTTTCTATTGGATTTTTTGCTTAACTATTGGACTATTTTCGACTAGACATTATCGTTATGTATCTGAAAGTACAGCATCATGAATATCGAAAACTAATTATTAAAAACAATGATCTGTTTGAGAAACAGTCAGCAAGAATTTCAAATTCGAAGTGTTGAATGAGACTTAATTACGAAGGCATATTTATTAATCGATCTATTTTATCTCATCTTATCTTAGTATAATAGTATAATAGTATAAACGTAACTTAACCAATTTTCTAATATATTACATGAGATGCCACAAAAGCACAACAAAAGTACATAAAAATGAACATATTTTAACTTCTTATATTTTTAAATTGTTATGAAAAGTTGATAAAATATTAAATTGGACTTAAAAATAAATATATTTTAAATTTCTTATGGAAAGTTTATAAAATATTCAAATGGAACGAAAGCTTCCTTTAAGTTCTGATATAAATATTGAGAAAAGACGGTCATTTCTTAAAAATCTAATTTTCATGCTTCTTTATCCTCTAGGGCGGGGAAACTTCAAAATAAGTTGCACTGAATGAGTCCTTTTTTTTTTTGTATTCGTGGTTTGTTAAATATGAATGAAATATACTTAGCCTGTGAAAAAGTGTTTAAGATTATTCTGAAAATTTCATGGTCGAGCGGAAATTAATCATTATAAACACAATGATAAATTTTTCTCCTTAGGAAACAGTTTCATTCCTTTCAGAGGCGGAACAGTATTTAAAAAAAATAATGAATGAATATGAAAAATGTTTTATCAAATCGAGAAAAAAATATGTTAATGACACGATTAAAGATTTTTTAATTTACTGTTAAAAACTATAGGGTACTATTTAAAAAGCTCAAAATAGCCTATTAGACAATTTATTCTATTAAGCTATTTTGATAAAAAATGAAAATACCTGATAATTTATTTAATAATTATTGATTATTGATTATAAATATATGTACCTTGTTGAAATCAGCTTTTGCAGACCCTATTGCTTTTTCGAACTAATATTTAAAAAATACAAGTAACAATTGAAAGAATTTATCAACAGTATAAATTCAAAAGCTCTGTATTCTTAAAAGGATGTAAACAAATATATATATATATATATATATATTCAGAATTGAAAATTTCCTCTCGCGTTTTACGTATCAGACAGATATCAAGGATCAAATTTGGTTCGGCGTCTGTCGGGCTGTCCTTAGTCAAATCCTTGTGACGATCACCTACTACCGTTTATTCGATTTTCATAAAATTTTGAACGATCGTGCGGTGCCATTATTGGTGCCATATCAATTTCATCAAATTCCATATTGTTCTCGAGGTGTTATTTTCTGTAAACGTATTTTCTTAGATGGGCCATTATTTCAGAAACAGCTCGATTGATGTGGCTCAAAGTAAAAAAAAAAAAAAAAAAAAAATGTGAATCGGTAAAATAATGATGCTGATTGTATTTTATTGGATTCCATACTATACTTTCCGGTTTCCTAAACGAAAATGTATTTTCTTATGTATGCAACCATTTTGAAAACAGCTAGTTTGATTGAGCTCGACATTAAAACAAATATAGATACTGGTATAGGGAGCCAATGAAAATGGTGAGGAAGGTATACTGGTCTCACAGACAGCTATACAGAGATAACGGATCGTGTACGGCTACGCTAACCGCAGCAGTAAAGCCTTATTAGACCTCCTGAAAGTCCCTTCCGTCATTGATCTAAGTAAATTTAATTACTGTTTTCACAAAAAAGTTTGCCTAGCTTAGGTTAGAGTACTTAGAATTTAATTATCTTGAACAGTTTTTGAGAAATTCATTCCAATTCAATAAAAACCGTGACTACCTTAAGAAAAATACAAAATCGGGCCTTAATCCCTTTTCCCTTCGGAATCGGCCCATGCGTCAAATAAACTTTTTTGTTGGAAATTTTGTCTAGAATTAGCCTCCAGAGTCTGATCATTAAGAACAAATACAAATACTGTTAGATCGTATACAAAATGTCGTATGTAAAACATGAGTTTTTTTACAGAAGAGTATGAGCATAAAAACCGATTATTTCTTTATGATTTATTCGATTAATTTCATATTTATTTCGCTCTGCTATTTTCCTATTTAGTAGATTACTTATAGCAGTTGTATACTATAAAATATCACCTTTAACGCAAAGAGAAGAAAGCTGTAAACTTGTTACATACGATATTTTGCACCAATACTAGTGTATAGGTTAGAAGATTTGTGCACATTTTTCTTTGAAATAAACGCCTGTTCTGTAGGGTTACTTCAGAGATGAAAATAGATATTTAAACACACATAATATATATATATATATATATATATATATATATATAATATATATATATATATATATATATATATATATATATATATATATGTATATATTAGATTTTTATCTAATTTGTATTTTAAGGTGATAAGAATTCACAGAATTGAACAGTATTTTATTCATATTACAGTTTAATTATTTTTATAAATTAATTAAAATGTCAAAATATATGATTTCTACTTAATGTTAATGTTATACACAAACTTGTTTTGATTTTTGATTAGACACTTTTGGTTTATTATTTTCAATAATGAAACATTATGATTGAACAAAAAATTCAAAAACATAACCCCCTCTCAAAATTTGAGGTTTCACGTTTCAAGACGCGTAGAATTCGAAAAACGAATAAAAATTTTTTTGTCCGTTAGCCGTCCGCCGTACGCCGTACGCCGTCCACGCATTTTCTCCTAAACTACTGGACCGATTTTTTTTCAAATTTTGATATAAAATCAGAGGTCACCCGAGAATGATCCTCCTTCATCGACATTACTCTCCGCCTTACCTTTCAAAATTGCGGCCGAAAAACCTGCGTTGCTATAGACTGTAGCTCCTAAACGAATGTACAGATTTCAATGAAACTTCGCTAAACTCATTTTCTCGACGCCCTTTAAATTTATCTATATAACAAACTTCAACGAAAAGAAGCTGGAAAAAAAGTTACGAGGGATGGTAAAATTAAATTCCGAATAACTCGAAAAGTTTTTACTTTTTTGTTGATATTGTGATGAGATGTTTCAAAGGTATTCGAAAGTTTCATCGAAATCAAAGCACTATTAGTAGAGATATCGCGGTTTTTACATATTTTGGTTTATTGTTTTCAATATTGAAACATTTTAATCGACAAAAAAATTCAAAAACATAACCCCCTCTCAAAATTTGAGGTTTCACGTTTCAAGACGCTTAGTATTCGGAAAACGAATAAAAATTTTTTTATCCGTCCGCGCATTTTCTCCGAAACTACTGGACCGATTTTTTTTCAAATTTTGATATAAAATCAGAGGTCACCCGAGGATGATCCTCCTTCATCGACATTACTCTCCGCCTTTACCTTTCAAAATGGCGGCCGAAAAACCTGCGTTGCTATAGACTGTAGCTCCTAAGCGAATGTACAGATTTCAATGAAACTTCCCTAAATCCATTTTCTCGACGCCCTTTAAATTTATCTATATAACATACTTCAACGAAAAGAAGCTGGAAAAAAAGTTACGAGGGATGGTAAAATTAAATTCCGAATAACTCGAAAAGTTTTTACTTTTTTGTTGATATTGTACAGTTTTTTAAATGGTAACGAAATCTCCTAAAAAAAAAATCGTTAAGATCGGACAATTAGGAGCAAAGATATGGTCTCCGGTTTTTTAAATGTGTTCTACTCCAAATGTTATATCCTTGGTTTGGTTTTTAAATTTTGAATGTGTTACTGAACTAATGATATTTTTTTTAGCATATTACTAATGATTTATTTATTTATTTGGTAGTTCATACATAGTTAATATATTTTTCGAAGTAACAAAACTCCAGACCTTTCTCAATTTCCAATTCAATTTGGTGCTACCTTCACCTTCGTAACGTTTTATCTTGGATATTGGAATCCAAGAATCATATATAAAAAAAAAAGAAAACATACTAATATTAAGTTATAATATACTGAGCATTGCATTTACATACAAAAAGCAGCTGCGTCGATAAAAGTATAAAAGAAAAATATACATACATTCATATACATACATAAAATACACACTATATATAAAGTAATTTTAAAGACCACGGAGGTAGCAATCCCTCCGCAATATAAGTCATAAAAAAGTAGTACTATAGTACATATCTAAATAAATAAAAAAAAAAAATAAATAAATAAAAAAAAAATAAAAAAATAAATAAATAAAAAAAAATAATAATAATAATAAAAAAAAAAAAAGTAAATAAATAAACATAAAATTAAACGAATAAAAATGAAATAAATAAATAGATAAATAAAATAAAAAATAAAGATAAATAAAACAAAACCTAAAAATGTAAATTATGACATCGATATAATCATTGAGTATCATGCTATAAACGAGGAAGCAGCCTGAACCAATTACTGTAATTCATGTGGGACCCTTTAAGGACTCTTATTGTAATAGCATTCATCGTTCTCTTGGGAATTCCCAACATATCCATGTCTTGGAAAGATCTTCGACACCATATTCCTCTCCAAGTTATTGTGAGCGGCAGTACTTTTATGTCCACGCCTGCACACTCCCAGTGTACGCCCGATCGCCATCCTGCAATCTAGGTCCCTATATTTATTGGCTTTGACATTGTTCCAGTGAGTGGTGCTAGTGTTATCCCCGACGACCTGTGCATCTATAATGAAGTGTCCGCTTAGTCCTGAGCACACCAGGTCTGGCTTCCACCTTCGTCTATTACCAACAAACATTTGCTCCTTTGTGACCCTGTATCCTTTTTTTTGGAGAGCAATTTCCAACATGTTCACTATTGTATCATGGCGCACTCTACCACCGTGAGACAAAATGCAATGTTGAATAATATGGCTGGTAGTTTCGCTTGCAGGACACCCAGCTCTGCATTGGGTCGGCATAAAAGCCCTACGTCCTCTGGATAATCTCACTCGGGTCGCGAGGGCATTTATATGAGTTCTTACCGTCTGTATGAAGGTCCGTCCGGTTATCGGAGCCGCGTAGTCTGTCAACCAATGAGTTGATGGGTGGCAGTTTTTTGACTCCCTTAATGCCTTACCATCAACGCTACGATATAACTTCATGGACAGCGTTTTCTTTCGTTCTTCACTGGAAGTGTTTTCCGCGTTGAGGCCCATTTTCGTGAGGTTGCTTGTGAGTTTTCTCATTTCCTTAGTGATAAAGGAGGAATGATAGGCGGCTCTTGCTACTGGGCAACCAGAGTACTCCATACGTCGTAACCTCGCGAGCTTGAGTGAGGGTATAGCACTGCTAAAGCTCATCACTCCCAAACCACCATCAGTACAAGCAGAATGGAAATACTGAGTAGGGGTATCCTGAGGCAGTCGCAGCCAGGAACGTATTGCCGCTCTCGTTGAGATATCCAACTTTCTCAACTCGTTCATTTTGCTTGGGCTCAGTGTGAGGAGATGAATGAATTTCGGGATGAGATAAGTTCTCAAAGTCACTAATTTTTGTTGAGGTTTTAGGGGTGCAGTGTTTGTTTTGTGCAGCAATAATGATAATTCATCGATAATCCCTTCGGCATTCATGTTGTTCAACGAAAATTTCGCTCCTAGGTATTTCCAGCAATCTAAGATACCCAACTGCTTGATTCTAGCGCCATTTACTACGAAATGATATCTGTTATCAACCTTCATAACATTAGAATTGACGGCCTTGACGAGAGAAAAGCTAAAGCTTTTGGCTGGGTTGGATTCCATTCCCAGATCTTGAATAGCTGCAGCTGCATCCGATAGTAATCTTTTCATGCCTTTCGATGAGGATGTGATTAAGACTAGGTCGTCTGCAAATGCCAGGCAGTTTACCATTGTTCCTCCCATATCGTAGCCTATTCCATCTGGAAGGGAATGGATTACCCAATCCATTGCCATGTTAAAGAGACTAGGGGATAATGGGTCACCCTGCCTTATACCTCTTCCGCATACAATAGGATCCGTATGCTGCTTTTTGTCTGTAATGCGGGTATAACATTTGCTATATAGCCCCTTCATGTAACCAATAAGTCCAGCTGGCATACCCTTCCATTCTAAGATTCTATAAAGTGCATTATGGCTCAGATTATCAAAAGCTTTGGCAATATCCATAAACGTTACATGCATTTCCTTCTTTCTCATTTTAGAGTCGTCTATTATTGACTGTAATGAGAATATATTTTCTGCAGTGCCATCGGAAGCAATAAACGCTCGCTGGTTTACATGATGCAAATCCATTTCGTTTAGACGAGTTGCAATTATCTTGTGCATTTGTCTAAGAGGGACTGAAGCAACTGTGATGGGTCTATATTCACAAGGACCAGCGGGATCATCCGTTTTCGGAATGAATATAGTCCGGGCCGCAGTTAACTTTGGTAAGTGGGGTGGGTTGGACAGATATATATTATAAAATATGGCCCTATGTAAGGGGGCAACAGATTCCCACTGCTTTACAGTGATACCATCGGGTCCCGCTGATGATTTTTTTTCCATAGCGTTTAATTTGACTTCATCAACTGTAACTGGCAGCCATAATGTAAACAACTTCTGATGCGGAATTGGCGTATCCGGCACATTGGGACATGATGCTCTCTCCATCAGCGGCCTCCAGAAAGATTCGAGTTCTCAATATTGTGCTTGTTACGGGCTGTGGTACCGTTGAACACTTCGCAAACCGCTTTCTTCCTATCTCTTGTCCATAATTTTTGAATCTTCTTGAACTGCTCCCTTCTTCTGACAGAAGAATTAGCGGACAATGATCTTCCACCAGATTCATTTGAAATGTTGCTTTTCACATTCACCACTGAATCGAGCCATGCGTTAAGAGATTCCGAAATGTCTTCCTCCTCCTCTGCAATCTCCAAAAGTGAAGCCAATACTGAATTAGGATCAGTTATCTCCTGGCATAAGTCTCTGGCTGCTTTCAGAAATTCCTGCTTATCCGTGGTGCCATTATTTATGGCAACAGCTGGGTTAGGATCTGCGGCTTCATCGTTACGTCCTTCCATGACTCTCTGAAGGAGATCCTGGTATTGTTCTTTTGTTCTAGCCTTTCGTATACTCCATATAGACCTACCGGGTTGCATACCGACAAGGTCCCGAATCCTTACATTTCCTCCTTGAGCGATCAGTGATGCTTCATTCAGAGCTAGTAATTGAAGCTCTTCTCTAGTCCAACGCTCCTTCTTCCGATCCGTGTTAATATTATCATTGAAGAAGACGGGGTGAGCACGCTTGATGTGAAGACCCATACCCGAACGAGTGCCAAAATTCCTGTCGCAGCGGGGACATTGATTAACGTTGTCGTCCATAGTCAGTGAGATTCATGAACCATTTAATTGCCTCACTCCGACTTGGGCATCGAAAAAACGACGATCTATGTTTCAGCTGACAATTCGCGCATTTTGGTGGCTGGTCTAAACTTGGTCAATTCCCTACTTTATGTCCATGAGCACCACAGTGACAGCACCGTTCCTCGTGCTTACACTTAGACTGCACATGCCCAAATCTTTGACAACGAAAGCACCTTGTCACATCTTTAAAGTCCTCAACTTTACAAATATCTAAATTTAAGTATAAGTGTCCTCTGGATACGAGCATATTTCTTAAGCGTGGGCTGACTTCCAGGACCATGTTGACTCTCGGTTCCGATCTTCTACCAGTGTAAAATGCAAGCTTGCACTCTTCAGGGTGGCCTAGTTCAATTTCTTCATTTTGAGCCAAGATACATTCGATCAGTTCTACGATTGTAAATTCTGCGTCTTCTACTTTCCTGGGTACGCCTTTTATAATTACGCGTGGATTCCTTAGCTTAATTGTTTCGGATACCTTGCCGAGTTTCGATATATCGGGGTCTTTAAGTAAAGCTTTCTTATCGGAATCTCTCCCCGCTATAACTACTAAGCCTGTTTGTTTGGTATTGAAAATTTTATCAATTTGTAGACATTTGCTCTTAGGCCGAAGAGCTAGCTTTATTTGGGATTTAAATTCCTCCACGTCTTTAAATTTTCCATTAGGATCAGGAGTAATAGAAATAGCATTGGACATCCGGAAATCGTTTATTAGTGGTATTTTACAGGAGGCATAATTGTTCGTATTATTGCTATCGTTATTTCCAATGAGTCCATCAATTGACTCGTTTGGGCTGTTACTAATTTCATTCTTACTTATTGCGTTTTCATTACCTAATATTTTTTTAGTATTTCTGTAGATTTTATTATTTGTTTTAATAACATCTGATAAATTTTCTTCTAATCTTATTAAACTTTCAGCATTTAAGGAGTCATTTTCTGAAACACATTTGATTTGATTTTTAAGCCCTTCCAACTCACCCATTTTTAAGGTACATGCTAAGCTTAAGTGGGAAACTATTAAAGACAAGGCATCCAGACACGCTGTGATTTCCTTTACCGCCCCAGGTTTAAGACTGTTAGTTTTCTTTTTCAAAACTCCTCTAATCTTCCTCTCATTTTCCACGCCCATAGTTAAAAGCTTGACTGGGTCCAGGTCAGCTTTTTCAATATCATTGAGTTTATTCGATAATAAAGATTGATTCTCATACACATCTTTAATCGTTCCAGCGTAGTCCAAATGTAGCTTAATAGGGGAGTGAGTGTCCGGTTGTTTAATTATATCTGACGAACGATGATCCATCACAATAGGATCACTTAATTCATTTCCATTTTCCAAACTTTCTTCAGTGGGTAGCAGTACTTCATTGGGTTCGATCGTGTCAAACCGTATCTTTTTGGAATTGTTACTAATTCGACCTTTCTTCCCTTCCATATTTCACTTATGAAAGAACAATAATTTAATGATAAATAGATAGACAAACACAAAAAAAAAAAAAAAAAAAAAAAAAAAAGAAATATATAAATACAATAAAATAAAATAAAATAATAAAAAAACAATAATTAAATAAATAACAATTAACTATATAGTTAATTCGAAATGTAAAAATAATAATAATTCTGGATCACTCAATAGATTTAAAACCAACAATAATACATTTTTTAACTATACACGACGAGATAAAAATATATAACCATATGCGATAAAACAATATAACCAGTAGTTAAAGAAACATAAATGTAATAATAGTTCTAAGTTTAATTATTAACAATAACAAACAAGACTTGTTTCGCACTATGTGTTTGTCGAGATAAATTCTACAAATGTCAAGTAAAAAGTAATATTTACTAGCTGAAACAATAGACTAAAGAATAAATAGAGGTTAAAACAATGCTTTAAATAGATTTAATCTATTCTAAGTTGTCCTGCGTGGTTAAAAAGATAAAAAAAAATATGACGACGTTTGTTAAAAAGTGTAATTTTAACAAATAGACAATTACCAAGATTATTAACGAAGGTAGCACCGATCCGTAAAAATAGAATACAAAAATATTAAAAAGCCCGTAATACAACAGTGTTTAATAGAATTCTATTTAATTTTACTATTGTATATTTAAATATTCTACCAAAGATATGATATATTAATAGTCCAGCCGGTCCGGCCGTCACAACAAAGGATGAGACTATGTTTGCTTAATATACCAGAATGTAGACTGTTTACCAGGGGGTCGTCGTAATCCTGCAGCTTTGCAAACCAGCAGTTGGTATTAGCAATTGTTTACCATCAGAGTTCTTGTCAATGGGAATCCCCTCCACGGCATCAGCTCTGGTCGCTCCTCCAATGGCTGCCTTCTCGTCTAAGTTAAGATTTCAAATAACTTCGAAGTCAATCGTCCGAATTTGACGAAATTTTAGAAACTGATACTTCAATATACTAACTAGATATTTTAGTAATTTAAAACTCAATGAAACTTGGAAGTTAAGAATAAAACTAATTGAAGTACAGACACGATCTGTTCACTAAGACCGAACAGGCTAGACTGGGAATCCATTTTCTCGACGCCCTTTAAATTTATCTATATAACATACTTCAACGAAAAGAAGCTGGAAAAAAAGTTACGAGGGATGGTAAAATTAAATTCCGAATAACTCGAAAAGTTTTTACTTTTTTGTTGATATTGTACAGTTTTTTAAAAGGTAACGAAATCTCCTAAAAAAAAAAAATCGTTAAAATCGGACAATTAGGAGCAAAGATATGGTCTCCGGTTTTTTAAATGTGTTCTACTCCAAATGTTATATCCTTGGTTTGGTTTTTAAATTTTGAATGTGTTACTGAACTAATGATATTTTTTTTAGCATATTACTAATGATTAAAGAAAAACAGTTTAGTCCAATAATTGGAATCACCTTTTGCTTTTTTTTCTTTGTAACTCGGAAGGTAATGTTACTTGAGATGTATAATTGTTTGGAGATAATAAACCATTGTGAAATAATTTGCAGCGTTTTTTTTTTTTTTAATTTAGAAATATAATAATCTATCACGTGGAAAATAATTATACACATTCACACCATGCATATAGAGAGCATAAAATTAACAAAAGTGAAATAATAACAACGGAGCATCGACTATTGTGACACTTTTATTAATTTTCCAATGTAGTTTAGGCTGTTATTTGTACGTTATCTACAGTAGTCAATAAGAAAATTACTTATATTTATTGGCAATGTACGACATTTTTTTTTAAATTTATTTATTTAGAAATATAACAATCTGTCACGTGGAAAATAGTTAGTGATATATGAATACATTCTTACCATATATACAGAAAATAAAAAATGAACAAAAGTAAAATAATAATCAAAAACTACGTACAATAAAAAATAAAATAACCTAAAGATAAGTAAATTAAAAAAATAAAAACACAGTCATACCTATATACAATCAGGTAGGGAATCCCAAGCCAGGCTTCTCCCCCAACTATAGAAGAAAAAATCACTTTATGAGATCCCTGTGCTGCTAAAGCCAATAGGTACGGACATTAAATAATTTGTTATCAAATAATTTTTTGAAATTTACACAAATCACTGCTAAGATTCCGTGATTGTATTTCTCTAAAAACCAGACAGCTCCTAGTAACCTCCCTTATATTCCCCCATTTCGACTACGGCTTGTTGGTGTATGGAGAGATATCTGCCAGACTAGAAATGAGATTAAAGGAACTCATGAACTGTTTCATAAGATACATCTTTGGGGTCCTTAAGCGTTGCCATGTTACATTCTGGTACACCGAGTTGAAGTGGCTTTATCATACTTCCCGTCGGCAATTCCTTCTTGGTGTTTTCCTTTTTCAAGTCGTCATAACCAAAAACTCTCCCTACATCCTGGAACACCTTACCATATGTTCCTCTATCTACTCTCTAAATACAAGGTCTCAACCTATAGATTTATATATCACCTTCCATAAAACTGCTTCCTTCAAAAAATCCAACGTTATTCCTTCTTTTAGAACTCCATAAGTCAATCCTCATCCACAAATTACTACTCCATATTCAAAAATGTAAAATTTACTTGAGTTTGTTCTGTTTAATTCAATCAACTGTACAATCGCAATAACAATCAATAGTTAATTAGGCATCATTTTGAATTCATCTAAGCCAGACTAATGTTCTTAATTATGTGATTCTGTTATTATTCTTAGGGGACTGTAGTCCCAGAGTAATTTTTTTTTTTTTTTATTTCATTTTATTTCAAATTAAGGAATTTGTTTTCTAAATAGATTTGTGCGAAATTGATTGAAGGACTAATTAATGTTAAGAAACCATTGGTGTATATTACCACTTTCACTGTGGAACCCTTCTGGTAAATAAATCCTATAAAAACACAAGGCTAAATTGACTATTTGTAACAAACATTCCAAGAGCCCGAAAATTTCTGACGAAGCGGTTGAGTAAACAGTCCCCTGGTATAATTAACTCTCAGCCAGGGGACAAATATTTATCCGGAATAGAAAAAACGATGACTAATGACTTAGTCATTCTTTTATTTGGTAAGGCAAGTTTTTTTTTTTTTTAATATTGCTAAAGAAAAAAATATTTAACATGTAAGTATGTTTAGGCATAATATATGGTATATTTATATAAACAGAATAAGTTGGAGAACGAATGGAAAAAATATATATATGAAATAAGACATTTTTCTTGACGCTCGAATATTAAAATGGACAATTTTTAAAGTCATAAGTTCAACGACTTGAACTAGGAACATTTTTCCAACCTTCCATAAATTTTCAACAAGAGCACGTATCTAAATATTTGAACCAAAAGTTCTTCGAACAAGTACCTTGAAGTTCATAACTGAATAGCAATGGCGTTAACTCTGCTTCGGGTGTTTGCTTTATGACCAACACACGGTAACGTACTGTATATGCATTACTCACCCACTTCCTCTTTTCCCCTCTTCTTGAGTACCAAATATTTCAATTTGAATATATTGAAATAATTATAGATATTGCTAAGATAACTGTATGATGGACAAATACAGTGACGATATGATAGTATTGAGAAAGGACCTGCCCTATATACAGCTATCGTTGTTTGAGATCTGTTAGGACTTCCAAGCATCCTGCTCCCACCTTCAGCCATCCCAGACATCCCATATTAGGCATTCCTTGGTGAGGACAAGCCAGCTCTGGTAGCTTCCACGGTGTAGGGTGTGAGGGTTTATTTTCCGAAGAGTTTCCTGATTGGACTCTGTTAATACTATCAAGAAGTGAGTTGGTCCACCTACAATATGATATTATCTCCATTTAAATTAACTGGACGAAACCCTTATTTAGTTTAGCGATTAACTTAATATATATGCTGTTTGCACTATTGTTCTTATCTGTAGTTTCGCATGGAACATACTGACTTAATATATTTTAATTTTTTTTTTTAATATAACTGTAGTAAACTATAAAATATAAAAAGAAACTTATTGAATATTTAATACTTGACCGTTGCATTATAAAGGAAAGAGATGGTCCGGGGTGGCGGTCATAAATAGGCTAAATAATTTTAAAACTATTTTATTAAAAGCCAACGTTTCGACCCGACTTTGTAGGTCTTCTTCAGGGAGGTGTGTTCAGCTAGCAGTTTCACTTATAACTGAAGTTCTAAGTTAATACGTTCTAAGAACTAAAAGTTAAATAAGTTCTAAGAACTAGAAGTTCTAAGTGAAAATCCTAGCTGAACACACCTCCCTGAAGAAGACCTGCAAAGTCGGGTCGAAACGTTGGCTTTTAATAAAATAGTTTTACCAATACTGTATTCTGTTACGGATTTCCTTAATAATATCAATGGTGCACAGAAAAATAAAGATTATTTCTGGCCATAAGACCTGTAACATAATGAAAAAATAAAATTAATATGTAAGTACGTACATAGTCATTAACAAAATATTACAACAAACAGTTGACAAAAAGTGTAACAAAATATTCCTTACTAAAATGGAGTAATACAGATGGGAAAATATAAATTTACCACAAAAGCAAACAATCATAACTGCAAAAATATTTACATATTTTATTTAAAGAATGAATAAACATTGTGCAGCCACAACATGACACATGACAATGTATGCCTCAAAAGAAAATAAAAGACCACGAGGAAGGCCAAAAATCAGAAGGATAGATGGAATCAACAAAGATGCATGCAGATAATTGTAAAAAAAGAGCACATGATAAACTGACATAGAGAAGGCTGGTTAAGGCGGCATAAGTTATGTAATCTACAAGATATGTAATGATAACAGATAATGTAAAAATGTTCAGCTAAATAAGCATGATTATATAGTTTAAACAAGAATAAATAAAAATAATGGAAATCTAACGCGAAGATATAGATTGAAATAATTTTTTTGAGGAGTTCATTATAAATTAGTGAAATGCAACAATGTGAAGTGCAACAAACAACTACATAAATAAAGTGATATCGTAAAGAAATTAAAGGATGGGAAATAATAAGGATACGCAGTCATTTATGTTGGTTATTAAGTTAGCCAACGTTTCAAACCAAGCATATTTGTCAGTGCTAAAATAAAAATAAAAATTAATATTAATACATGATTTAACTATAATTTTAGTTTAATTTACAATTTTAATTTAAATAATAATTTTATTTTATTTTTTTAAATAAATTACAATTAACATTTAACCCTAATGATGACTCACGTGCTTGGATGGAAACTTCGACAAACTTAATAAACAAAATAAATTACTAAATATCCTGATTACTTTTTATCATTATGATTTTAATTTGACTATATCTCTATTTATAACAAAAATAATGTATTATAATATACACAGCGAAAACTACACCGAACAAAAAAAAAATATGAAACTATGAAATATAATAAAATAAGTTAGCCAACGTTTCAAACCAAGCATATTGGTCAGTGCTAAAATAAAAATAAAAATTAATAATAATACATGATTTAACGTATAATTTTAGTTTAATTTACTATTTTAATTTAAAATTAATAATTTTAATTATTTTTTTTAAAATAAATTACAATTAACATTTAACCCTCATGATGACTCGCGTGCTTGGGTGGAAACTTCGACAAACTTAATAAACAAAATAAATGACTAAATGTCCTAATTACTTTTTATCATTATGATTTTAATTTAACTATATCTCTATTTATAACAAAAATAATGTATTATAATATACACAGCGAAAACTACACCGACCAAAAAAAAAAATATGAAACTATGAAATATAATAAAATAAGACCTTGTTACTTAATACATAATAAGCCAGCTTTTGATAAATTTGTGAAGATTTGGAATAGTTTTAAATGGGTATGGGGAGAGGCACGGTGGACCTTAAGAGACAAAGAATTACAAAAAGTAGTAAAGTGGGCAATACAGGAGTTTTAAAATGAGAAGTATCTATGAAAAGAGATGAAGGTCAGAAGGTCGAGATCTTGTAGTGAAGGAGAGGATGGAGGACTTGAATTGAGGATTCTAGGCATATAAAGAGCGATGGTTGTCAATAGTTTACTGTTGGAGAATTGAATAATATGGCAATGATTAGCGCAAAGTATAGGTTATTCCCAGCGACATATCTTCCTGTCTTGATAATTTTATTTGGCAAGGATATCCCTCATCCAGCAACTTTTCAATCGCCTACGGGGGTATCAGCGGGCATGTTGGTTGTGGTCAGGTCTCGAATGAGAGAGGAACATTCTTCTATGAAGTAATATAGCCGATTCGACATTAATCTTTGGTTATAGAGCTGAAGGTTAATCGTCCCAAGTGGTCTTAAGTTAATAAGTGTAATTGTTCAATTTCTGTTTAGTTTTTAACGTAGAAGGTCTTGAAAAGTAATTAGAAAGCTTGAGCTACCATGTCATAAGTGAAGTCGTTTGGTTCAATGAAAAAATTGGAAACGGTGATTTGTTGGTGATTTTCTGGTAAGCAAACATTTCACATTTGTGTCAAGATCAACTACCATATTTGAAGAACATTAGGAAATGAAAACTCATGACTTTTCTGTCTATGAATGATGTTTTCCAAATGTTAATGGAAGAACTATTCGAATCATGGACAAACCTTTTTCAACAATCATGTTATTGATGTGGAGCGGGTGTTGAAAATTATTCAGGATCGCCTCAGTCCTCACCTTGAACAACTAGAACCAAATGGTGATTTAACTAGATTGAATTACATTTTTCTCTTTTCTTCAAGGTTTTTTGTTTTATAAACAGTAGGTATCAATATATAAACATCAAAAATAAAATTTCATTTGGCTAGTAACAATGTTACTGTTAACTTTTCGGTGTATGTCCATATTTAGATACTTCATAAATAGAAAAATAAAAAAAATTGCCTTGCAGAGAGAGAAAAAAAAGGGTTTGCAGAGATTTGTTTGCTTGGCCTCTGAATTTGGTGGTGGCCGTTTATTACGAGATAAGAATGAGACAGATTAGTACAATCTATTCTCAGTCTGCTATAACAAATTAACTGATCTAGTTTGTTGATTTGAGTATTGGTTATCCACACTTTGCCTGTACCCGTAATTTTGAAGAGATCTTTTCCCTCACGAAATTTCTTTCAGCCTTTCTAAGCAGTATCATGCCGAAATAGAATTTGAATTGACAAGTCTTAACCCAGAAAAATATGTATATAAATCTATCTCATTTCTAAGAAGTTTTACATTGCTGTGGTTTGAAGAAGTTTAAGAAAAATTACCTTTTTTAATTTTTTTTTGTTTTGTTTTTTTTATTGAAAATCTTATTTGCACTAGAACTATTTGAAGCCGAACGCAGTAAATTACCAAAATATATGAATTTTTTGCATACATACTAATAAAGTAATATAGAGGAGATAAATGGTATGGAGTGGCTGTAAAAAAAACTTTGAAATAGTTTTTCGCTATTTTAATTCTTTTATGATGGCTTAAAATTATTTTAAGTTTTTCATTATTTTAAGTTTTTCATTATTTTAAGTTTTTTATGGGCTTAAAATATAATAGTTTTTTTTTTTTTTTTTTTTATGGTTTTTATTTATGGCCGCCACCCCGGACCATCTCTTTCCTCTATATTGTACAACGGCCATCCCCATTGGGTACTTAATGAAGCAATACTTTGTTAAAAGCTTTTGTTTGTTTAAGACTTCATTCAAAACACTCTTGTATCCTTGGCAACCGTAACAAAGCTTTGTCTTTTCAAATGGCAGACATTTAAATCCGTTCAATAAATCTCTTAATGAATTCATCGCTGGTGCTATATTAATTTGGGGAAGGGTTGAAATGAATCCAGGCTGTGAATATAGATGAGAAGAGAAATCTCTTTTTAGGCATCCGAATCAATCAGCTCCAAAACACTGGAATACAGACCATTCATTCGTATCCATTTGCCCGGATCTAATATGCACTATTCATTCTCAAATTTTGTATGTTTTATACTCTCATGCGTTATACCATTTGTTTCATAAAAATATCTATTAAATAAATGAATGATCGGTGAATAATTTTCTTTTGATACTTTTCAGCACCGAGTTTCAAAAAATGATAAATTAAAAAAGGAAATGAAACCTTTTTATTTATTTTTATCTATAGTAGAAGTTTGAAAAACTTGTTTAACGCCTATTCCCATTTTTTTTTTCATTTCTTTTCATGCTATAAAACTGTTTGCAGAGTAAGATTATTCAGAATAAAACGCAATTTGTCTTGAGATCTCTTTTTTTTTTTTGGTGACCGCAGTACTAAGTTTATAAAACAGACCGGTTTAATCTGAGCCGACAAAGAAATTATTTCCACAAGAGTGGAAAATTTTAATGAACATGAAAATTTACAGTTTTCCTTTTGGAGGTAGAGACCCGTTGCCTAAAAAGTTTCATTATTGAAATTGATGGAAGTATTATGTAATATTATTGAGAGATAAAATTTTTAGCTGTGTTAGCATATTTAATTATTCAATAATATATAAATCTGAAAAATAATAAAAATAGGGATTACATAAAGCAATATTATGTATGTATAAATTTCACTTTTCACTGAATCCCATTGAAAATTATCTACTAAAACGAAAACATCTCGGCCGACCAATAGAATTTGTATACGCCAGTTAATAAAATAGGCGTACGATCAGAAACAACGAATATAATAATTAAGTAAATATAGTTTTGAGGAATCTGTTTTTCTCTTTTACAACATTACGTATTATTGCTTAAATATATACATATAAATTTTCTGAGAAACTTGTGGTAATTACACCTATATTTAGGCAACGTTTCGAAAAGAATTTAAATTGAATTTAATCAGATATTTTTATGTTATATTCATGTTAGACTGTGGAAAAAATAAAACAATAAATTCATAGACAATTTAAAAATAATGTCAATATTTTATAACTGCAATAATAATAATAATATTGTATTAATAACCGATGCTTTCACTTCGTGTGGTCTAAAAACGAAAAAAAAACCTTTAGTTAATAGTATAAACATAATCTTTTCAATCATAGGTTAAATAGTTTATGAATATTAATATCAATGAAATATTAACTAACTCCTCTTATTAGCCCAGAGCATAATGACCCTTGTCCTCCTCAGTTATTCTTCACTACTTCTCTCTGTCCTGTACTCCTCTGTTCCAATTGCAGACTCCTAGCTTCCTCGCGTCTCTCTCCATTTCATCCTTCCACCTGCTTTTCGATCTTCCCCTTTTCATATTCCCACTGAAGTGCGCTTTTGTTCTTATTAACTCTTGTAGCACCGTAAATCCTTCTTATTACCTTTATTTCATAAACTTTTAGTTTCCGGTAATATTCTTGCGACAATCAACAGATTTCCGCCCCATAGGTGACTACTGGTCTAATAAGAAGTTTATGGTTTGCATAGTAGGCTCTATTACCAGCCATTTGCTATGTATTCAAGATAGCAAATAATCTTTTAAAATTACTATCAGATACCGAAAACAAAGTTAATATATTTTGACACCAAACACATCTGCTAACATCAAAGACATCGTCAAGGTGGAGATCAGGTACTTAAGGAACAAGGACTCTGGGGAAGGCCGTTTCTTAGAGTAACTGGTAACTAGTAACGGCCTAACTATTAAATAATTGGTTCCCTTAAGGGTGTGGCCAGTTAAAATAATTTTTACACCATCCGAAGTTAACAACCAATCAAAACCATCCTTGCCCCACCCTGGATATGTGTATGAAATGTAGCAAGAAAAGAAATTAAATTAATTAATCCTAAATTAATCAGTATATTATAGATTCAAATTTGGTTAACTAATTTTTTTATTAAATATTTCTGGATAATTATCATCAATAATTATCCAGTGACGTCCCGAATAAAATTTAACCCTCCCCAAAACGTAAAATTTCACATTATTCTGTTGTTGATTTCTTTGCTGATTAAGTTTTCATTATTCAGGGCAAAACCGAGATACACAAATTTGGGGACATTTTGAAACCTAAAATTCCTTTTTTTTAATGTCTCTGCAGGATCTTTTACATGCTGCCGAAGACAGTTTTAGGTTGTTAGTTTTGCTTTCATTACCAAAAGTTGCAATTTTCGTATATTATTAAAAGTTACTCTTTACGTGCTTTTGGACTAGTGGCAACCTCCTAAAATATTAATGCTTGATAAAATTTGATGGGAATGGACATTTATTTCTTTCAAACGAACTTTGATATCTACAGTATAGAAATATACTTTTCTGATAATGTTAATTATTATTTAAAAAAAAAAATGTATTTGCCTTTTCAGTCTGTTAATTTTTTTTTATTTTTAGTTTTATATTTCATAATAATTGCTTCATCACAATACAATAGCCACTTAGCTGATACATTTGTTATCATGAGTTAAAACTAAAAAAAATAAAATAAAAATTTCAAGAAATCTCAAATTAAGGTTGCACAATGATATGATAAAGTCAGTTCTAATATATGGTTGTGAGACATGGACACTAACCAGCACAATAGAAAAGGCAGAGATGGAGCAGGCTTGTTAAGGCAAAAGATCCTCATGCTCTTTAATGCCAACAGAAAAAAAAAAAAAAGATTTTCTTAATATTATCGTTTTTGCGAACAATACAATTAATTTTGGGACCGATTGCAATAAATGTATTTTCTTTGAATAACATAAATTCCTATTTTATTAAGATTTTTACTTTCACTTACGTATATATGTAATATATAGTAAGGGTAAGAATTGCGAACGTGAAATTTTTTAAATTTAAATCACTAGAAAAAATTACTTGCAGGAGTTAAATACTGTGGTATTTATATATAATTAATGACATGTAAGTAATACAGGTAAAAATATTTGCCGGTAACTTGTTTTATTTTCCATTAATTCAAATGAAAAAAATATTTTTTTACGTGAAATAAAGTTTAAAAAAAGGGAGAGAAATTCGGGTTGGTTCGGCGAGCCATCATCCACAGTGAGTTGATCTATCTTAACCTGTTTCCTGCTGTAAACGATTTATTGCTCAATCACGAAAGACAGATTGCAGCTCGTTCATCAGCTAATAGTAGGACCTCATCTGTGCCTATTTTTCTTTTTCCTTAAACTTACATTATAGTTACGTATCAAAACCTAATTGAATAATCAAATAAATATATTAAAACTTATTTACTTATTAACTTATGATTTATTACTAGTGTTTACAAAATTATACAAGGTATAATTTTAATTTTTTTTTTTTGTTTTTTTACGAAAAAACTGCAATGTGAAGTGCAATATAAATATAGGTGTTGTGTTAGTGTGGCTCATAGTGCGACATTGTTTTTGTCGTGACATTATTTAAATTATTTCTTAACTCATTTACACGATATCTCTATATAAAGAATCGATGAAACATACTTGAGAAAGTTTTCAATTTTTTCAAAAACAACTTTTCAAGATTTCTCTTGATTTTATCGAGCATCCAAAGAACATCTTTAAGTAAGTGTTCGATAGTTCAGAGCCAGAAGAGGGTAAAGTACCTGGGAAAAATCTTCACTCATTATAGATTAATTTTCGAAAATAAATATTGCAATGAAAGATTATATAAGAGCTTCAGATTCAAATTTAAAAAATCAAGTCTCACAAACATCATGGAAGCTAAAAATGAACAATACAGACTCGGATATCGTCTCCATTTATTTTGGTTACAGTATAAAAATGACACGCCAAAATGAGACATTACAAAATCATCCGTAAACAGTTCAACACTTACTTCTGTAAAAGATGAATAAGGTGTTACTTAAATGCCTTTTAACGCCTTCAGATTGTTGAATCTCTTTTACCCTAAGTAGCAGTGAGAGAAGAACCTCAGAAAAACACAATGAACATAATTGGCGATCTACGAGCAACTTGTGTTAGTGGAAACCCCTTTTTTCTTTTTAGTAGAATTTAGCCTAATCTAATGATCGATCTAACAGAAACTTCTATGAGTTTTAACCCATTCTTCTGTACATAATATATATTGAAAGAGGGGTTTGTTATTACTTACTGGTACCACTAATGGTGGAGGTAACTAGTTCGGCAAGCTAAGCTTAAGCTTATGGTGCTTTTTGCTTGGCTACCCTAAGATTTGTCGCCACGTACTTACCAGAGTGGGTGCGTCAAAATTCATTTTCCGGGACCTTATAGAAATAAATATTAATCGATCCAGGTAGGAATCGAACCCACAACGTTCAAAATTTGACACTCTAGGATATGGCCATTAGTTACTGATTTACAGTTTAAAGGCTGCTGTGAGTATATGTAGATATTTCTTTGACTTATATATCCCTATTTGATTTGTCATTGAGATGGAAGATTTTCTACTTTATAAGTACTTATATTCTATAAGTTTCAATTCACAATCGTAGAGAACAAATAAAAATGTCATTATAGTCAGTCCCTTTCATTGAAATGTTTCTGTATTGTCTGTTCTTACATTGCTTTGACATTTGCAGAGGTCATTTTCTTGTTTAACTCCTGGATCGTGTCAAGGATATTCCCGCTTTCTAACATACCGTAAGATCATTATTTCTGTTTACCGATTTGCTTACAGTTCGATTACGAAATGTTCTTGAAATTCGTATTGTCTTAACATATCCCAAGTATCAACTATACGATTTTTAAAAATCTTTGATGGTTTAATGAGTATCGCTTTATCTATTGGTTTCTTCAGATATTTTAACGGCTGCCATTTCTGATGACAGATCCAATCATAATAATTTTTGACACTATAAATTTAAGTTGTGTCTCAATAAATTTTTACAAATTCTCGATATGTTAAACTGTTCACGAGTGATGTAAGTTTTAAGATCTAAGCTCATTTTGAGTTGTCATTTATATACTGTATGCAAAATGAATGGAGATATTGTCTGGGTCTATCTTGTTGCTAATACGTCCTAACCAACATAGTATCGCTCAGAGATTGTTATGCCTAGGTACTAGCTAGATCCGCCATTGATCACATGTGATCTACTCCCTAAGCCCATGACAAAACATTTATTTTAAAGTAAAACTATTACATGAATCAAATCTACGTTCTTGGAAAAATAACCAAGTGATGGAAATAGAATTGCAAATCACTAGAAATTAAGAACTGAAACTGAAGGGAGCTGTAAATACATATACCTGTGTATATAAAATATATATATTTTATATACACTGGATATAAAATATATTAGGGAGCTGTAAAATAAATTAGGGAGCTGTAAATATATATATATAAACGTCGGTGCCAGAGTGCCCGGTTCTGAACGTTGTCGGTTCGATTCCCACCTGATTCGGTTACTTTTCAATTCTCGGCGGTCCCGAGAAATGGATCATGACATTCCCACTCTGGTAAGTACGCGGCGGTAACCTTAAAAGTAGCCATCAGGGGTTCGCAAAAAGGACCACGATATGCCCACTTGCCAGACTAGTTCTTCCACTCAGTACCAGTACCTGTATCCTCTCCTTCCTCTCCTTGTATGCTATACGGGTTTTTTTCCTGAGCCAGAGGAAAGGGTGGGAATTAATGCTTAGTTAAAATTCACCAGTGATGCGGCTGGGAGAGAACAAGTGGGATCTTCTCGGGTCCTGCTTCGGTCTCCACATTTGGGGGACAAAGCTTGATTCAGATTCTCCTGGACCAATGTGAACATTGTACATATCTCTAATGTGTTTTATTTATTTCATTAACATTCGGCTTTAAGCAATTTTATTTATCTTGTATATTACTTCATATTATATATATTACTTTAGTTATTCATATACATATTGTGTGAATGAATACTATAGCACTAGTATCAATGCCCTTCAATGTTATTCAATGTTAAGGAAGACTGTATTAATACTCAATAAAATTATTATAAAAAAAAGTTTCAAGTCAGGATTAAAAGCCCCACGACACCGGGACCCGAACTCACTTTAAATACTGTTAATCAGATTGCCGGTTTAGCAAAACGCGTTTACACGTTCCTCCAACCAGCCCCCATTTTTGATTAAACTAATCATCATTTTCGTTAAAGGACATGGCATCACCTTATCGACCTGGGATCTAGCGACGTGCATATCGGTTAAATCTCGGCCTTCCCACAATGTCTTGAATAGATTGGTTACCTCTCTTCCTAAAATGGCCAGATAGGGGAAAAATGAAAAACAGTTTATGATATTTTATAAATTTGATATCTCTACATTGTCTTTCTAATATCAAAGAATTATATCCGAGTACCACCTAATTCTTTTAGTTATTGTTTCGGAGAAGAAGTAGCTAATTCTTTTCATCAAGACGCCGAAGCCTGGATCTGATAATACCCAACAGGGCTTGATATTGTTATAAGTTTCTCGATATGAAGTTGAAGGGAGGTGGAGAGGGGGGGGGGTACCTGCCAGCTCCTTCCCCCAACTCCTTTCGGCTCCGAGACATTTTCCACTAGATTTAGCCCTAGGGGACTTTCAAAACATTCTTTTTCCTTTTGTCTGTCTTCCTTCGGTAATTATTTTTAAAACGTCCACTTTCTAAAAGGCCCTTCAAAGAATAGCTTTTGAAAGACTCGTTTCTGCTAAAAGTACCTATTCAGAATACCTTAAGAAAATATTCGTTTCATCACCTGAAGTGAATTAACATTTTCATTTTTGTGTAAGGAAACTAAACTTTATTATGAAAAATCCTCCATGAAGAAAATAATTTGTCTCTTAATGACTACCTCAATTTTTACTGAATTATTAATTGTCAGTAGCAGTTTATATTATTCTGAAAGAAAGAGAGATAATTATTTTTATGTCAAATATTGTTTCTCACACATAATGACTTGAGAAAATTGAATAAAAATATAATTATATATAATTAATACAAAATTGATATTATTAATTAACAAGATAAGCATTTAACATAAAATAAAAATATTTTTTGAATGCAGACATGGATTATTTTATGTTTTAAATTTTTTTTTCGTACATTATTAAATAAATAGATGTTCAATTTTTGGGTAATTTGTTGTTGTTTCCACTATTTAACTTCCTTGTTGCTATAAAGTATTGCATATTTAACGAAAAGCGTTCGATTTTATAATAAAATCAATAATAAAGTGGTTTATAAATGTTGAAATACCATTTTAAAACGGGAAAAAGAAATTTTGATATATTTTTTTTTTTAGTACTATTTCTTGAATTTGCTTTAGATTTGGATTTCCTTGTAGTTATAAAAATTATCCCATTGATTTTAGTTAAAATATGTGAGGGAAAAACTTTTTTTTTTGTTGTTCTGTATTAAAGTATGTTCTTAAGTATTTATTTTGTTAGATTAGTTTATTTTTGTTTAGTTTAGTATCTTTTAGTTTATATACATTTACGTTTAGTATTATTTTATTGCTGTTTATTAATTTTATTATAATAAAATGTGATTAATTGTATGATGTGAAAGATGGATTCCAACGGAAACAGCATATACTTGCAGTATATGTTGATTTCAAAGCTGCTTTCGACAAAGTCTGCCGTAAAGTCCTTCTGAAAAAGCTCCTCAAAATGAATATTGGTGGAAAAATGTACAGAGCCATACGGTCCTTTTTGGCCCAGAGATTTCTCCGAGTAAGACACAATGGCTGGTTTTCAAGCTTCAGATCTTTTAGACAGGGACTTCCCCAAGGATCTATTCTGAGCCCCACACTTTTTAATATAATGATCGATGACTTAGTGGCTGTGCTCGAGGGAATACCCGGAATATCTGCTCTACTGTTCGCTGATGATCTACTAATATATGCGACTAGTAGCAGCATAACAGCACTCGAAGCAGCAATTGATGAGGCAATGACAAGACTTTTTACCTGGACCATATCAAATGAAATGGAAATGAACACCCAGAAAATTGAATTTCAACTGTTCACGTTATCAACCAAAGTGCACGAGCTGGAAGTCATTTATAATAATGTTCCCTTGCCAAGAACTTATGCAGGCAAATATCTGGGAGTTAGGTTAGACACCAAAATGAATTGGAACAGCCAAATTGAAGATATGGTGGAAAAGGGAGAAAACAGCTTGGCTCAAGACCCAAAAATCTTTCATGTTAAAGGCGAAGGCTTTGCTTGAAGAAAGAGAGCTGGACTGTGAAGAAAGGGAGCAATTTATACAAGCACAGTTCCCAATCCACAACCACGCGAGCAGGGCAGAGCTGCAACTACTCCATAAGGTGGATAAAAAAGAAACACCAGAATATGAGCTAAAAGCGATAGCAATGGAAACTATAGCTCAAAAGTACCCGCCTAAGGATTGGCTTCACATTTATACCGACGGATCAGCTGAATCAGCCGTCAAAAATGCTGGGGCAGGAGTTTACTCGAAAGAGTTTCAGTTCAGTGCTGCGATGGGTGAGGATGGTACGAATTTTGACAGTGAGATTGCAGCGATCCTTATAGCTCTAAGAACACTATCAGGAAGGCAAGTTCAGAACGCTGTTCTCTTTGTCGACTCGCAAGCAGCAACCCTCGCCTTTAACTGACCCTTACATTACTGACTTGAATAAATGTATGTCGAGTGCTATCTTGGAGTGCAATCCCTGTGAAATCCCTTCTCTACGATCTAACACTCCGAGGCACCAATGTGGTCCTTCAGTGGATTCTGAGCCATTGCGGTATTCCAGGAAATGAGGAAGCGGATAGTCTCGCCAGGAGGGGAGCAGAATTGCCACAAACAGTCCATCCAAAATCCTACGATTCAATTCGGCAAATGGTGAGGATGGTAGAGAAGGAGGAAACAAAAAATATGCACAAAGACAAGGTGGAAGGGAGACGTTATGGATGTTTGATGGAAAACCCGATCCCAGCAGACCTACCAAGAAGAGATGCAGTAGCCTGCTTCTGCCTGGCCACTGGTCACGACTATCTGCAAAGTCGTCTCCACAAGATAGGCCTGGCTGAAGATCCCAGATGTAAATTATGTGAACAAGCGGAAATGGATGCAGACCACCTAAACGAATGTCCTGCTTTGACGGATATAAAGAATCAAACATATGTAAATGATTACATACAAAAATCAAACTTATATTGGGCAGCAAGATGTCGAATGACTAATGACTATGGCATAGGAAAAAAAACAAAAAAACTTTTATTTATTGTGCATAGTATGAATGATGTAATCTTTATTACTGTTACCATAATCCTTGAATGTGACAGATTGTAATATATCCCAATAAAGAAATTTCCTGTTTTGTGTTATATTTGGATATTCTACATTTCGTTATTTTGAACTAATTTATGTTCCTAAGAGTATTTTCTTCTTATGTAAAGATTTTTTTATAGAAAAATTTTGGTGAACTCAAATTAGATATTTAAGGTCAAACATATTTAATTGATCAAATTGCCATTTTTAAAATTGATTAAAAACTATTTTACTCTTACTTATAGAACATAATTTTAAAAGTCATGAACAAAAGGATGACGCGGAAAATATTTCAAACCGTGTTTGAAAAATATAGGTTAAAATCTTTAATAAATTTGGCCACGATAATGGGTTTAAATGATTAAATATTAATTATAAGCAGGAATGTAATTACAACATAAATGGCGATTTAATAAAATTGGTTTAATGGCATGGTTTTAGTTCTTTTATCTCATTTTATGAATATGGATGATTGAAAAATTGAACATCAAAATGAATCTATTTAAAAACGAAATTCAATTCTTTGTTTGTGATATTCAACATATACATATATATCGTTAGTTTTTTTAAAAATATATTCTAAGCATATTAATTTTATGGGAGAAAAAAATTTAAAAATATGTTTTATTTATTTTAAAAATCTGTTAGTTGAATAACATAAAAATACTAAACACATTACTGGATTAAAATTTTAAAACTCTGGTCGCTTTTATTTTAAAAGATAGAACAAGGTAAATGCTATATTTACCTTGAAGAAATATATGTCTATATTTTTTAATTAGTGCATTCGTTGTTTAGTTTCACCACCCCACCCTCCTCCTCTCCAGAAAGTGTAATGAAAAGGAATTAAAAACCCCTTTCTCTTGAGAACAAAAGAACAACACTGTGCCTAGATACAGCAAAGGAAGAATGAACAAAATTTGCACCTCTTTGATGTTTTTAAGCTTTATCAAAAGCTTTTTTTTTTATTCATCTTGGCATTTAATTTTTTTTTTCAATTTCCTCTAGGTATATATTGAAGTTGTTTATTAATTAAGAATTTTGTTTTTCTACAAATCTTATTATTCTTACAATTTAAGAAAATATCATTAAAAATAATGTTATAGTAAAAAATCATTTTATTATAATATTTTATCATAACATAATTGGTGACGGTTCACGTCTAGCCAAAAGGTTCAGTCATTCTATAAAAAAACAAAACAATAAAAATAAATGTAAGACTGAAAATAAAACATAATTTAATTATTAATTACGTTATTTATAATATTTTTTTTGTCTTAAGCGTTATAATTATGATTAGACAAATTCAGAAAATTAACCAGGGCGCAGTGGTTAAAATCGTCAATTTAAGTGAAAATCTCGGTAATTCCTTTTATCTTTACAGAGTGTAGTAAAACTATTATTGTTATAATGATGTAGAGATGGTTGACCGTTAATATAATATGAGAAGGTGTCACCCACTACACCTCTGATATCATCCTTTTATTTCTGTATCTGACAACTTCTTCTTATTTTATATCTACTTATATTCATTTTTTATTTTCACCACGTTTTGTATCTTTCGTAGCCCTGAAGACGACCTGCAAAGTGGGTCGAAACGTCGGCAAAAATTAAATAATTACTATATTTTAATTTAGTATTCATTTGACCGCACCCCCCCGATTAACTCCTTCTCATATTATTGTTATAATTATAATATAATATGCATGTGTTTTAGTTGTTATTTTTATCAATTATGTTCTTTTGTTTATATATTTTACTTTTATTATTATTGATTTATGTATTATTTATTGTAAATAGAGTGTAAATGTGCTCTCTGAACACTATTATAAATGTCCGTAATTGTGACAGATTGTAATATTTCTGAATAATTTTTTTTTTTTTCTTTATTCAGTATTATAATAATCTGTCTCTTGGACATTGGATATAGTGAGGTAGGATGACATTCACACTATATGTACAAAAAAATAAAATAAATAGAACAAAATAATAATCAAAAGTATATACAATAGATAATAAAATAAAATAACCTAAAAAATAAGAAAATCTGAATAATTAAAAAAAATATAACAACGAAAAAATTAGAAGCAAAGTGTTTTATAACATATTGAATACTTTCAGTGTTTACTCACATATCGAACCACTTATTAAATTTATAGTCTTGATTTAATGATCAGATATCACGCATAATGATAAAAATATATAAGAAAAGCATATTAATTTTTTTTTTTTTTAGTTGAATAATTAAAAAAAAATTATAATATACTTTTCTTATATATTTTTCTTTATTTAATCATTATGCGTGATATCTGATCATTAAATCAAGACTATAAATTTAATAAGTGGTTCGATATGTGAGTAAACACTGAAAGTATTCAATATGTTATTAAGTACTTTGCTTCTAATTTTTTCGTTGTTATATCAAACATCCATATCGCAGATAAATTTTTTATAGTACTTCTTCACAAATGTTGCTTAATCATTATGCTTAGGTGCAAGGTTTCATAATTACGCTGTAGGTAGAATTCCGAATACTTACCGAAAGTAGGCTTAGATTGCCGGAAATCGTAAACCTTAAGCAAAATATAAGGAAATGTACCCGTGGACTGACTGCCATTCAGATCGTGTATTCACTCATCAAAATAAGGCATACTTTATTTTACTTTTCCATTTTAAATGCTATTGTTTTGTAATAAGGTTAATTATTTATATTTTCTTTATGCATAAGATAAAATAAATATAGGGACACATTTTCTTGACACTTGTTTACCACTTGTTGGGTGATTAATAGTCAGGAGGCGGTCATTATAAGGTTTTCATTAGTGCCGACGTTTCAACCCAAGCATGTGAGTCATAATCAGTGTTTCGAACGCTGAAGGTGTTTAAGTATTGAACACGACAAGAGTACTTCAATATGATAGGTAGACCAGTCGAATAACTTCCTTCAATCGATACTTACGTTTAGTAGCTGTACGTGCATTACGATTCAAATAGAGAATATGTTGTAATTGTTTAAGTATTAAGCTTATATCACTTAGAATAAATAAATATGAACCAATGAAAACAAAAATTATTTTTCCTTTTGGACTGCTTCAACCGAAAAAAAACCTCTAACCTCCTCACCCGGAGTAAATACGCCAGTACTCGGGACTAACGGAACCAAATAGTGTTGTAAATAGATTTGTTATTTTACTAAAATATATATATATTAAAAAAAAGTGAAATAACCGAAAAAGAATTCTGCCAAACTAGTAAGATCACCGTTATTTCACAGCTTCTTCCTTCCGCTGTCGGAAACCGCAGGAGTTTCTCCGAGAAGGTTTGAGGAAGTAAGGAGTTACCTAATAGCCATGGGGAGAAAGCAGGAGTCCACCAAGGACACCCTCACAGCTCCCGATGTATTATTTAGTCAGGAGGGCCAGTCCTATATCCAATATCTCCCCATTCCATCTTATATCCCTTCATCTTATTCTATTTCCTTGTACGATAGCATAAGCTGTTTGCTCAGGAAGATATGAGGGTCAGTATACTTCGTTCTGAATCTTCTTTATGAAAAAATACTGAAAATAATAAACCAAAAGATCGGCTATAAAACATAACATTTTATATCCCAATAAAGCAAGAAAATATTCTAAGACATATTCAGTTGTCATATAGTTTTATTTGACTACGCCTTTGAAATAAAAAAAATAAACATATGCAATAGTTCATCAATTTTCAGAAGTCTTTTTGTAGATAGAAGATCTTAATTCTGTATTTATTTATTAAATATCTGGTAATACTTCTTCCAGTGACATAAAACAATATAAAATGAAGTATGTATTCATATAATTGTATTTTACTTCTGTATTATTATATGGTAGAGCAGTCCGTTTTTCGTTTGTGACCGTCAAAATTACTAGATCTATTTACACGTTATTTTTTTTTTTCGTCAAACAATCTGAAGAAATGTTGGTAATCACGATAACACGGCCACCATTGAATATTGTTTTAAGTCACAATAAATATTGCGCATATTGAAAGCTGTTTAGATTTGATTTTTTTTCTTTCAACAATTGATTTTCAAGTTCAAAAACGAACCATATGTTGTTGCATTATCTTGATCTGATTCAGGAGAAAACCAAGATTCACTTATACAACAGGTAGATATTACTAAAAATATCGTTGAGCTTTGAGACTCTACAAAAACATCAAATTCTCCCTGTATCCAATCCTTACAATCCAAAATCCTCCGTAAAATCCTAAATGCTCCTTATTATGTAACAAATAAAATTATCCATAAAGATCTCAACATTCCTCTTGCGGAAGACGTGACCCGAACTAGATATACCTCTTTTAATTCCAAACTCTTTGGTCACCCCAATCCTCTAGTTCGTAACATTTCATCCAATACTATTCCTGACAACCCTCTGAGGCGTCTGAAAAGAAGATGGCCAAGGGACTTCCTAAATTAATTTATCTTTGAAGTGTTACCAATGGGTAGCTTCTTGATGTTATGAAGTACCTTCATGTTATATATTCCTATAGCAGATTTACTGGCTATATATATGTTTACAGTTGTAAATTTCAATAAAATAACAAAAAAAATATATATCGTTGACGCTGAAGTTGTATAAGTTTTTCTTCGTAGTTTTAATTTGTTAGGGTATTTTATTTTTTCATTTACCAGTTACGGATGTTATTCAGCTAATTATATGTACTTGATTATTCATTCGTCGTGTGAACGAAACAGCCACATGCATTACAAATATTGTGCATTAGAGGTGTTATAATATTTTCTACAAGATTACAGATAATCTAAGATTTCGTCTTATTTCTAGAAGTTTGAAATTACATAATAAATTTCGCCTTATGACCTTCGTTATCAATTCGATCACCGATATACAATAAAAAATCAGATATGTAATTGATTTGAAACCAAAATCGCTGTTATATTTATGCTTTAGGATTTTTAATGAGGCACTTTGCAAGACAAAACCATATTTTGCTTTAATAAATACGTAAAATACAAGATGACATTTGGTAACAGATACATATTCCTCGTCACGCAGTTTTACTTTTAGAGGTAAGTGACATCCGTCACGCTATCATCTTGCGATTAAATGATTGATGTGACAAAAAAATATTGCTAACTGTGGGAACATTAAAAATGGTCCATTTGGATAACACGCTCATGAAATTATCTTGAGGCAGGAAAAATCGTTCATGTGAATGGAAATAATAAATGGACTCACCGAAATGAAAAAAATTACGTAAGAAGGAAACAAAAGAACGAGAAAAGAACAAAAACATTTGTTGTTTTATATTGTGCACCATTTTTTTTTTTTTTTTTTGCTATCTCACTAATGTTCCTAATGACCGGAGAGAGCTTAATGAAAATATGCGAGACCAAGATAAAATCTTTAAAAAAGAAAAGTGTACTACTACAATCCATGAAGGGTCTTGGGTTTAGTATTTTTTAAGGAAATGCAGATTTTCATCAACGGTTGTGGTAAGAAGGTAATTTGACCAAGATCACGCTCAAACACCAGTTAACGTAATTATTTAATTAAGAGTACCCACTTTATTGAGGCTGTGTGTGCCCCAGGAGGGTTTCTCCTCTGGGCCGATCCATAGCTGATCAAACCGAATAAATATTTGACTGCCATAAGCCGGATTCGAACCCGAGATCTTGATCCTTTGAAACTCAGTGGCAACAAACACTGAGCTACCCCGCTCCTCTATAAAATCCTAAATCATAACAAATTCTTAAGAACGCAGTACAATTTAATTATTTAACATTATATATCAACTTTTTTTTTTTTATACATTCTGCCACATTGGATGGCATTAATTTTAGGGCTACATTAAACATTCACACAACTGATAACATAGGTAAAAAAAAAAAAAAAAAAAAGAGAAAATCTAAATGAAATTAAAATATATAAAACACATTCATACATATATACAATATTTACATTCGCCCAGGGGATTCCGATTCATGCTTTGTCCCCCAAATTTGGAAGCCAAGGCAGGACCCCAGGAGATCCCAGTGCTTCTCTCCCAGCCGCGTCACTGGTATTGCAAGCCAGTGGAGGCTGATGGAGGGCACTAGAGCAACAGACGCTCAGGACATGAGTGGAAAATCTGGCCATTGCCATTACTTCAATATACATATTTACAGAAAATCGCGGGGCATCTGCCGTTTTAACCTCCGGGGAGGATTATAGGGATGGCTGGAGCTAGATAGGGATTGTGCTACGGAATTTGGATGATGAGTGAGTTTCTGGTGAAATTTGTCTGGGATTAGGTCGATAAAAAATGGAATATGAAGGTCATTATGGAGGGTTTCGTTGGATACATAGAAGGGAGCGTCGACTATAGTTTGGAGGACTTCAGACTGGAAGGATTGAATGCGATTAATGTTACAAGGTTTTGTTGAGCCCCACAGCTCTAGTCCGTAGGTCCAGATAGGTTTCAGGATAGTCTTGTAGATTAGTAGTTTGTTGTCGTAGATTAGTAGTTTGTTTCTATTCATTAGTCTATATAACTGTCAGAATCGTCTGTTTAGTTGTTGTCTTTTAAGTCTGGTATGTGGGTTCCACGTTAGTCTTTTATCTAGAAGAAAGCCAAGATACCGGACTGTGTCTGAGAGAGGAAGTGGTATGGATTTGAAGTAGACTGGTGGACAGGAAGGGTAAAAGTGATGTGTTTGGATTTGGATTCATTTACTTTGAGCGCCACTTATTACATCAATGTTCAATAATAGAAAGACTGTGTAGATTTGAGGATGCTGTTTTAGGATCTAGATTGGCAGATAGGATAGCTGTGTCATCAGTGTATATATATGAACTAAGTTTACAGTAATAGTCTAAGAGACTAAGTTGGCAGATTAGTGGTAAATTTTTTTTATCAAGTTTAGAATTAATATAATCTTACCCCCACATTGAAGGGCGTTTGTACTAGTGCTATTGTAATCATTAACGCAATATGTACATAAAAAAAACACAAAAAAAAACCGTTCCACTACAACCCATGAAGGGTTTAGTACTATTTAGGAGAAATACAGTTACAAGGCAAACGGTTGTGCAGGGAGGGGATCGGACCAGGATCACGCTCATACGCGTGAATTACTTGAGAATAGGATTCTTTTAGAAGAATCGACTCTTTTATTCGATTCTCAATCACCTATCCATCTCTACTGTGGAGTGAAAGGTTTCATTTCATTCCTGGACTATTGCAGTTATCGAGATGAACTGGCAGTGTCAATCTCGAACCTACGCACGTCAAGTTTCTAATTACTGACCTGTCAATCAGTTGATAACGAAGTTGATGGACTCCCCGTTCGGGGGGACCCAAACTAAATATTTCGTTAAAAAAAAAATAGCATCCTAAAAACTTCCTCTAAGGATGAGATTGAATACGGATTTGATAAACGTTTATTTATTCGGTACGTCTAGATTTATCAAATGAACATCTGCATTAAAAGTATAAAGTTCATATATTATAAAATAATATTTAGATACATAAAATTTATCATGTAAAGCATTAGTAAGTACTTATATGACTAAAAGATTCAAAAGAATGCAATATATTCGATGTTTTGGTAACTATGTTAAGAACAGTAATTAAATGAACCACAGAGCCCAGTTGCCGAACTAGTTCCTTTCGCCATTACCATTACCAGTAGGACAATAATTAATAACACAATATACCCTAATTTATCTAACAGAAAAACATTATGTAATTTTTATATACAGGATATTCCTGAATAATATATTAGTAATTGAAGAGGTGGAAGTCGATCAAAAATATAGTTCAGCGCCTTTAATCGCACTTTTCTATCTGAAGCCGGTGTCCAGATACATTTTTCAAAAATATTGGGAAAGTTCTACCTTGAGCGTTGAAAATCTGTCAGGATGTTCCTAAACCCATCAATGGAAACTTTCCATGAAATGAAGCACCTCTCTTAATTCATCGATTTAATCAACGATGACTCAACTGTTCCATCGGGTACAGGGGTCAATGGATCCGTTTGTCGTAATCTAATTATAACACCAATGCTATTATTTCTCAATTAACTTTACTTATTTATATTCATTTTACTTTATTTTATTGCCATTACTATTATTTCTACTTTGAAATTAAACAATTTAATAATTAATTATTTCCATTATAGGTATTTTTTATTTTCCATGTACTTTATTACCTTCCAGGAAAATCATCTTTTTACCGAAATCAAGCAGGTCCTTCCTAAACTCTGTGTAAATCACTCTCCTTCGTTACTTGATTCAATCAATTGATTCAGCTATTACAATAATTACATTACCCTACAAACAATTTGTTTGCGTGTATCTTCGATGAAAACTGCTAAAAAAATTTTGGCGTGAGAAACTCGATTTTTCAGTCAGAATCTTTATATTAGCTTCCGTTCTGCAGATAGCTATACCCAGTATCGAATACAAAAAAATAAGTTATTGAAAGTTACACGAACATTTTTTAGGCTTTGAAGGTGCTTTATTATTTGTGAATACTTTTACAACCCATAAAACATTAAATGACGACTTTTCTCGGCTTGAACAGCGCTGTTGTAATAACGTTTCTTCTTCGCTTGACGATTGTACTGATATTCTGGCAAATCCCTCACAACGTTCCCACAGTAGTGATGCGAGACTGTCAAAGAAACGGTATTATAAAACAGAAATAGTGGATTTGCAGATGGAGGAATTGTAGATGTATCTTATGAAGCATATGAAAGATTTGCCATCCAGGGCATATTTATGAAATGGGATCTACAGCTTTGAAGATTGGTAGCGTGTGGGTGTTGGGTGGGTGAATTTAGGATTAAAACTGAAAAATGTGGTAAGCCTAGGAAGAATGATGGGATTGGATAATCAGATATATGAAGGAAGCAAGGAATTATTTTTATTGTGCGTGCGAACAGGTAAATGCTACTTTATCTTGGTAAGGCAGGGTGTGGTTTAACCCCATGATTTATTCGGTGACTAGCGAAACCAATAAATCAGCAACTAAATTTTAGGTGGTTGAGTAAGCGTATCGGCTGTCAAACTACAGTTCCCATCCAAACAAAGTTCACAACAATATTTTCTTAAAGAAGTTGACTCCTTTTTAATCGACCTAGAGTCAGTGAGGTATATCTCAGCAAAATTCTACCGATTTTCTTCCAAAAAAAATTTATTTTTTGGGCGACTATTTATTTATTCTTTTATTCGAACCGTTCACTTACATGATTGACAATCAGCCAACTTGATGAAAAAGATGTTTGTTTATGGGATTTCAAGGATGGGCAATGAAAGTACCCAGGAACTCTTCTTTCTGGTTATGTTATCAAAATTAGGAAAGGATGTCTCTCATCCAGCTTCGTTTTAATCGCTCTCTGTTGGGCATATCAGTGAAGCCAATGTCATTCATATTTCTGTTGTTATATCTGTTTAGGTTAGTATGCAAAACGAAAATAAGATACGTATGTGTTGATCAGTTATTGATTCTCATAAGTTTACATGAAAAATGTTGTTCTTTACAGCTTCTCCTTGAATTTGAAAGTGCATATTTTTTTCCTGAATAGTAAATATGTTATTTGTATAATAAGGTTTTACTGCCTAACTTGATCATCCATGTCCGATTATTTTATATTCCACAGTTTACAAAGAGAAAAATAATTAGTGTTGCCCCAAAACGCAAAGTGCAAGACCAAGACCAATGCCGCCTAACTGTTGCAAGACCAAGACCAGGACTGTTAAAAAATATCTATTTTTTAAATAAAAATTAAGGCAGAATAGTTACTAATACTTGGCAATCTTAGTTACTATATGTCAATAATTGGTATAACCAATATACTTTTGTATTTAACTCCTCTTATTTTTCATTCGGGCGCAGTTAGGTTTATCCTATATAAAAAATTACAGTAGTATCTCTATAGTAATAAGCTAATAGGTAACTGCAAGACTGTTGCGAAACTCTTTCGCAAGACCGAGGCCCATGATCAAGACTGAGTTTGCAAGACTAAAAATAGTTCTTTTTTTATATTTATTAATGCAAGTGCATGCATTTGGCAGGTTTCAAATTTGCAATCTGAAAAGTTTTTAATTTTCTTTTTTTTCTGCAAAGTTTAAAATAAGAAAATCTGTGCATAAAATATACAGTTTAAAAATTATTAATTCTTGCATATAAATTTAAAGAATAAACAATTACAAGATCAACGGTAGCCAATTATATCCGAGACTAAATTTGTAATAGGAAACAATTTTAATCTCTGCATTAATAGTCTTTGAATTGTTCCTCAGCGCCAAAGATGTATTTTGTACACCTATTTCGAAATTTCGTCAACAAACACTAAAATTTTGATAACTTTAGAACGACTCCACTGATCCACACAACAAATATTATGGATATAGAGCTCTATATGTTACATGAAATAGTACAAATACATAGAAATAGGTAATACATATTTTTGATTAATTTTTCACCGTTGCAGCAATTCCCAACCATATTATCTACAGTCGACTATCTCTTTCTCATTTTTATGGTATCCAGCCTGCTGGTAGCCGGAGGACAAATTTCGATGGAGAAGTCAAAGCCATGTCGGCAGCATTGGCTACAATAGAACTCAGCCTGTGGATAGCTGTGTTCTTTGTCGATTAACAAGCAGCCGTACTGGCGACCTGCAATATCCTGGACCATTCTGATGCCAGAAATGCTAGAGATTTATTTTATTTTATTTTTTTTTTAACGAGTGTACAATGATTTCACACGGTTGTTTAGAGATTAAATTTTTCATTTGGACGTATGTGCTCAAGTCTTATCCTTGGCTCAATATTAGTAATTAATCAGATGTATCTACTTAAATGATGTCGGTTCTATTTCATTGGTTGATGAATGAGAAATATTTTGTTTTATTTGAGTTCGAATATATATTAAATAAATACTTATCCAGTACAAATTTATATTTAAATCTTTACCGACTGTGATGCCGAATATCTTTTATTTCAATATTATTTACAAAATTGTAAATTTTAAGCTTGAGTTGAAATAAGGAGAGAACCTTAGTCAATAAAGTACAGATACAAGGCATTGGAATAGGGAGAGATTGTATTCAGTTTCATTGATTTTTTTTTTTTTGTTCTTCTTGATAAATCATATTCCAGCTGCCCTCTTCTGAGGCAGCGACTTTTCAAGAAGAGACAATCTGCGATTTTATTGGAACACCTGGTGCTTATATAGGCTTCATTCGGATAGGAAGACCAAGGCAGACATTTTCCTCAATGAAGAAATATGCGAAATAATAATATTCTTGAACTTTTTTTTTTCATATTTCTTCATGACATCTGTGGTATTGGAGAGAAAATAAGTTATGAGCTTACAGACGTTTCAGTTTAAATGATCTGTAGAAAGGCTTTTACTTTTCCAAAATCGTAAAATTATATTTGGAAAGTATTTATAAACATCTGTTTTTGTTTCTCGTTTTAATGAGGACACTAGGAAGTTTACCAAATTACAAGATGACGCAGCATAATATCGTAAACAATGAAACGATTTACAGTTTCGCTTATTTATTATTAAATAACATTTGTTAGAATTTCCTGAAAAATGGAAAATCTTTTATTAACATTTTATTTTGTGACTGTTATTACATTACTCTTGCATATTTCAGTTTAAAATACTTTTAGAGTGACATAAAAATCATTATGCGGTACCTTATCTACCTCACGAATTATTGTTTATTTTTTTGTTGTACAATTTGATTAAGATAATAAACAAAATATATAATATCGAGCTCTCTAGTATATTGTTGTAAAACTTCTATCGTGTAAAAAAAAATAGTTAAAAAAAATACTTTTCATTAATGAATATCACAATGCGCTTTAAAAGCTTACTTTTTATGTTTATAACTTAAATATATAGCCAAAATAAAATAAAAATATTCCTGGAAATCAAATTTAATAAAATTAATTAATTTATTAACCAATTCAATATACAAAAATTAATAAAATCCTTTTTAATGATTTTTTGTGAATTTGTTTTTTTAACTTTCAGATTTTTTTAGTGCGTTTTTTCAACTGGTAAGGAAGGGGGTATCTCAGTAAGTGAGTACTGACTTCCCGAGCTGAAGGTCCCAGATTCGAATCCGGCTGATGACTAGTAATTTTTCATCAGTTGTGGGTCGATCCTGGGGCCTGGAGACCTTCCTAGGGCAAACCTAGCCTTTATAAAGTGGGTTCTCTTAATTAATTAAGGGAGAAAACCTGGCGGTTGAGCTTGATATTGGTCCGGTACCTCCCTGCACAACCGTTAGCCTTATAACAGTACTTCCTCACATTTTACTGAACCCAAGACTCTTCATGGGTTGTAGTGGTACATGGTTTTTTAACTGATATATAATTTGTTTTTTATTGATTTATATTTGTAGTGAGTATATTTCATATCTGTGCACTGAAAATAACAATAGTTGTAATTTTTGTTGTAGATGTACTCGGGATGAGTATTAAGAGACTTATATGTCATTTTTTTCCTATAAATGAATCCGAAAATGGTTTTTAGCAGTCATTGAAAAAAAAAAAATTGTTCTCATTTCTTTATTCTTGCCATCCTTCATTAATGAACACTAATCGAATTTGGATTAATGAAGTCATAATATTACACAATGGAAATCAAACAACAGTCATCCACATATGTTACCTGTTCTTCAGGTGTCTTTTCCAATTGATGTTAAGTTGAAAATTAAGAAAAACAAAAAAACATTTAAACATGATTCAACACTCTGTTTTCCTTTTGAATTTTACAAAGCTATTTTCCTTTGTTATACGGAGAAAGATGATTCACGCCGTTGACCGTTACAGCACGAGACACTCAGAGCTTCTGTGGAGTGGGACTTGAATACCAATTGTGAGGAAATGTCAGCTTTGCTCTAAATACAGCATTGTTATTGCAACTTCAAAGGGATCTTCATGGAACTCGTTTTCATCTCTTCAGCTTACCCAGAATATGATCCTATTCTTAAGTCATAATTTTAAGAGATTTTTTTTTTAATTATTAACTGTAAGCTGAAAAGGAGCAAAGGATAGGATCAATTTTAGAAAATATTAAAATTCAAATATCTTCGATGAATACTTTTTCTAAAAAAAATAGGTGTACCATTAATAATAAATATAATAAATAATATTTAATAAAAAGAAGATATATCATTTAATTAACAAATATTATTATTTAAAAAAGTTTAGTTATTTAATTATGTTTCTCTTCTTTATTTATTTTTTTTTTTTTAGCACTTTCAAATTTCTCTTAAATGTCAAACATTTTTTAATCATTTCCCTATAGTGATTGCTCTACTGTGATTAATGTTTTATTATTAATTTAAAATAAATAAATTAAATGTGAGTATTAATTAATAATTGAAAATAATTATTGTTGTAGGGAGGGTTGACCGTGATATAATATGAGAAGTAGTAAGTCAGGGGGTGCGGTCAAATAAATATTACATTTTTAAAAAAATAGTATTTTTAATTATTACGCTTCGACGTTTCGACCCACCTTGCAGGTCTTCATCAGGGCTACAAAAGATATAAGATATAAAAGGTACATGGTGAAAATAAAATAAAATAGTAAATATAACATAATACAAAATAAAACTTTTAACTTACACGCTATATTCTCCTTTGTTTTATATTTTTATTCATACTTATTTTCTATTTTCGTTTGTATCTTCTACATATATAATACTTGATATTTTAACAACACTGTCACCCATTGATATCTGTGATGTCATCTTATTATTTTTTTATCAGACAACTGTTTCTTATTTGATATCTACTTATAATTCATTTATTTTATTTTCACCATGTACCTTTTATATCTTGTATCTTTTGTAGCCCTGATGAAGACCTGCAAGGTTGGTCGAAACGTCGGTGTAATAATTAGAAATAGTATTTTTTTTTTAAATTAATATTTATTTGACCGCACCTCCCTACCAACTCCTTCTCAAGAAAATAATTATTGTAAAGGAAATAGGCCAGAAGAGTGATGAAAATCGATTTCACATTTTACATTGCGTTTTAAAATATCTATGAAACAGAAAATTCTAAATTACTATTTTTTTTTCTTATTATGCCTTTTATAAAATACTATGAAGTTCCATTTTATTTGTAATTTGTATGTTTAACGAGGACTTAGGAATTAGGTATACCACAAAAAATTACCTTAATATGCAGGGTGTCAGTTCGTAATTCTCAAACTCTAGGAGTGTTTCTAAACAAAAATTCCTTCAAAAGTTCTTTTGATGCATAGGCCGATTCCGAAAAGGAAACGATTTAAGAGCAATTTTGTGTTTTTTAAGGTAGTCACGTTTTTTATTGGATATGAAGGAATTGTTCAAAAACTGTACAAGATAATTAAATTCTAAGTACACCATCGTAAATTAGAGACACTTTTCTTGAGAAAACGGTGATTAAATTTACTTAGGTCAATGATAAAAGGGACTATCAGGAGGTATAATACAGCCACTGTAGATGGAGATATGGTGCTCGTGTATGGGTACAGTGACTGCAGCAATACAGCGGCCGTATTAGATCTCTTGAAATCCCCTTTTATCATTAACCTTACTAAATGTAATAACTGTTCTCTCAAAAAAATTTTGAGACGACGTTTTACATAGAATTTATTTATCTTGAACAGTTTTTGAGAAATTCTTTCTTATTCAATAAAAAACTAATCTACATTAAAAAGAAAAATTGTCATACCTGCTGGTTGTGCCAAGGAATGGTTTGAAATTTCCCGCGTTACAGCGAGTGGTGGGGGCAGATCTAAAAGATAAAATATAACACTTAAGCCTTGAGAGCGACTGGTTGGCTCGAGACCTTTTTTATCGGCAATCACTGAGCAAGTACCACCTCCAGCACAAGAAGTCATCGCAGACGTAAGGAGGGCCCTCCAGATAACAAAGACGTAAGCTATTTTTTGCACAATCATTAACCTACCAATCCCTTAAGATACAGTCCACTGGTTTAAAATTAGAATGTTGCCTTAAAATTTTGAATGTTGCCTTATTGAAACTCTTGAGAGTTATTTTGCCATAATTAGAAAACTTACCCAAACAACTGCTTTTCCGTTTGAAATCGGCCCATGCATCAAATGAACTTTTTTGTTGAATATTTTGTCAAAAATCGCCCCCCTCTCTCACTCCCTCCCCCAGAGTTTGTCCATTAAGAACTGAGATACCCTGTATAAAGGCTATTCAGAGATTTCAATAAATATAGTGCAAAACATTTTTTATTTGGCTATGATAACTTGGTATTTGTAAACTATAAGAGCAATATGTCAAAAGATGATGTACAATCATGAATCGCTAAAATAATGTTCAAAGTAAGCAACTAATACATGGAATAAATGAAAAAAAAACCTGGCTTTGCTTTAGTATTAATAAATAATGTTATAAGCAATGTTCAGGGATTAAAGAAACGGAAGGGGGATTAAACATAAAATATTTTATTCTCTTTCGCATCGGTAACTCTCCTCTCGTTTATCACTCCTTATTATATCATATAATATTATTTACTACTTCTAACTTAAATTTTATATATTTTTATGTAGTCCCTTTTATTAATTTTTGTGTCATATTCTCAATAAAACTCTTTTTTTATTAATTTTTCCATTTCCATTTTCCTCTTAACTAGTTTTTCTTAGTCATGAGGGCTATAATCTTTTCTTAAAATTTGTGTTCAAAGTATTAGCAGTGGTGGAGAAGTAGTGACAATACTACAATAAAATAGAAAAATACTGTGCTTGATGTAGTAAACTAAGATTTATCGAAACATGATCAGAAACGAATGTTTTCGACTTGATTTTAACAAAAAAAAAAAAAAAATACAATGAAGAAGTTACTAAGATTGTTAATAGTCAATTTTATTCTAACATTATTTAACACCAGTAAATATTTCTTGCTCGAAAATATGTCTCAATGCTGTAAAAAGGGAATTATTAAACGCCCTCCTACCTACTAAATATTTTAAAAAATCAACACTGAATGTATATTTTAAAGAACTGAAAGAATATTTTAGGTGAATCAATAGGTCATTAAAGAAACTCTCTGTTTCTGTTTTCAGATTTAAAAATTGATTAGAAAGGAAAACTGATTATCATTAATCAGAACCGAGTTCATTTTTCACCCTTAGCAATGGCTTAAATTTATTAATCTCCATTCGCTCTTAATTAATTGATTCTGACAATTAAATTTATCAGTATCGGCTAAAATCGAGATAAATAATCAACTTATATTTGCTTCGAATTACGGAGATAATTTTAATTGAAATAATGAAGCTATTTTTTATAAATTATATATTTGTTTCATGCTATATCTCCAGAAATTAAATACAGTTAAATTAAATTTAGGTATGTTTACACATAGATCTACAACAGTTATTTTGGATAAGATTATACTCAAGGCTATAGAATGTATTCTGTATATTTTTTAACAGCACGAGATTGGTTTTGTTTAGATAGAACTGACAAAAAGTAACTTACTATTATAAACATAAATTCTTCATTTAGCGCTTCCTCATATCAATCAATATTATGTCACTGATATAATATTGATAATGTCAAGACTGATATAAATTTGAACCCCGATATAAAGATCTTATTTAAAAAATGGCGTATCAGGGCAAAGTTTACCTGAATAACTTATTCACAATTATAATTGTATGTATCGTAAATGTTATTACTTTGTGAATATATAACAAAAACATATTTATAATATAACTGATTCAGCCTTGTTAGTGTTTTCACTTCAATCATGTGATCTTAATCACATCACTGTAGTTTTTTATTATTATCAATTTTTTTTTTTTTTTTTTTTGCTTATAAAGCTTTATCTTCCGTAGTTAGGTGAGATTTATATAACAGTTATAACTTCTCTTTCTTTGATGGTTGGGAAAGCGATCTTTTTCACACACTTGTTTTTGTCAATTTTTTTATACACAAATTAGTAAATATGTCGTTTAATTGAAGTATATGGATCAATAAAACGCTAACTATGATATTTATTGTAATTCTAAAAACCGTTTCATAATAGATATATAATTAAAACGTGATGTAACAAGCGGTGAGATAGTCCGAACATTTTTAAAAGGCGATTAGTTTTTTAAAGCTGGGACCAGACTCCGAGGCACTGAAACCAGTCTGACTTAAATTAAATCATTTAAAACCTCTCATTAAGAAAGCCGATGGAGGAAACCGCTGGTCCGAGATTTGTGACAACTTTACGTAACGCAACCAGCTCCTGGAATGTGGAAAGCTCTGTTTAATTTCATTTGACCACAAATCGTATATATTACAATTTATTAAATGAGTGGATATGTCGTGAGTTAATTACAAAAGTCATTAAGTAACTTTTCATAAAATTTAATCGCTATTTAATTAAAATTTAACACTTATTGCGACTTATACAAAAAAGTGTTTGCGTCATTTGGCTGCAATATCATTGTTTTTTTTATCGATAAATAAGGTCGTGATTCTTAAAGATGTTCTTAATAGTTTAGTAGCATCAAAAATGTACTTAATGACTTTTTGCAATAAATCGACACTATAGCCATTACGGTGTCCCGTAAGTAGAGGGAAATATTTAAAATATTGATAGTAGACATCAAGATCTACAAAAAAAGTTCAAAAAAACAATTGACTAAAAAATACATTTTATTTATAGAAATAAAACATTTAAAAGAAACGATTTTATATGTAAGGTGGTTATGAAATTGTGTTTTTTTTTGCCCCAGATTTCTGTCATAGAAATTGATGGCTATTTATAAGTGACAACCTACTGCAATACACAAGATTTTATGTAACAGACTAGCTCAAAAATGCAAAGTAGAACGAAAATAAAAGGTCCGAAAATATTTTATATATTGAGTGAGAACTCAATTTTTAACTTTCACTAATCTATATACGATATATAATATATAGTAAGGGAGCGTATTGTGATCATGAACATTTTCGAATCGGAGTTCTCAACGAAAATACAAGTTTTAAGCTCCCCTGAGTCCAAATATCCAAGGCGCGCAAAATGCTCTGTGTCTGTGTGTGAGTGTGTGTTTTAATGTTTTTTTATTTAAAATAATTAATTATTTCACACTGAAATCTGATAATAAGAACGATTTACTATGAAAGAATTCGATTATTATCTAAAGGAGAATTAACTTAATATAATAATAGAAAACCGAATAAACCCGAGCGAGCAACCAAATTTTGCCTAAGGTTGGAACAGGCTTCTACACATAAACATGTGCGGTTTTCATGAATCTAGCGTTGATGTTATTTAATATTTAACTGCATAGATAACAACTATATAAAAATTAAAATTTATATGTATATTTACCAATGTTTAAACAAATAAAAATATCTAAAATGAAATTTTGATAAATTTAGCGGCCTTCATTATCCGTTGCATTCATGACTAAAATATTTCGTGGCATTATTTATTCTTAATTATTTATTATCTAGGACTAAACCTGGACAAATGGCTAACTTGGAATTCTCATATTAGACTGAAACGACTAGAAACTGCTCGACATTATCGACTACTACAGCACTCGTTAGACAAACGCTCTAAATTTAAAATTATTTACAAGAGACTCATATATATATTAATATAATAAGGCCTATCTGGACTTACGGTATCGAGCCTTGGGGTTCTATTAAACCATAAAATTCCTCTCGTATCCAATCCTTACAATCCAAAATCCTTGGTAAAATCCACAATGCACCTTACTTTGGCACAAATAAAATCATCCATAACGACCTTAATGTACGATATGTTTCCGATTTATCTCATTCCGGATCCATGTCCTTCCATAATAAACTTCTGAACCATCCGAACCCTCTTGTTTCTAACCTTGTTTTCTCTTCTATTCCTGATAACCCTCCAAAGCGTCTGAAAAAAAGATGACCTCGAGATTTTCTAATATAGAACTGTAATTGGAGTGCTACCAATAGGTAGTTTCTCTTCATGTTGTACATGTCATGTTACTGTTTTCAGATTTACTTGTTGTATTTGTCATGTAATACAGTTGTTAATTTCAATAAATATGTTTTGACAAAAAAAATTGTTTATTGTGATTAAATAAATAATTAAAGTTTTCAATAAAAAAAAACCTATTTCTCCTAAAAGAAGGTTGGTAAGTGAAAGTGGTGTGATGCTCGCACCGCGCCGCATTTTCCAATTTATGTACATTTATTTTTGTTAAATTGGAAGGTGATTAAATATTTTTAAAATTACCAAAACGTGTATCATAATCTATTTGAAACGTATAAAGCGACTTTTTTAAGTTAAGCAACGAAAGAGGTGATTTAATTGGGGCAATCCTGAAGAGCGAGAAGTGGTTACACAGCTCAATATACTCGCTTTGAGAAATGGCCAAACTTTTCTCACCAACATCACTGTCCTCTTTCCAGAGCTTCCTCTTTTCTGGCCCAAAACTTTTTATCGATTTTGTCAACAAACATTGTCACCGCGGTATCTCATTTTATTTTTCCCATCGCAGTTCGTCTCATACTCTCCAAAGATATTAAAAGAAGAAATATATTTTACTCAAAATCTTTTTACTTCGAATTATGATCAACAGCTAAAATCTTGAAAAAATTACTTATTACAATGCATGATGGAGCTGCAAAGCACAAGCATTTAGAGCGAATGCAATTTTTTTTTTATTGCATATATATATATATGCGATAGGGATTGGCTTATACCTTTTCTTACCCTGGAGTTTTCTCATCCCCCTCCCCCTAAAATTTCTTTTCCAAAACATTATACTTTACACTGACCAATGTATCCTACGGGATAATAAGAAATTTGTTTTTTACTATTTATTTATTTATTATTTTTCTTACCAAGCACAGTCATTTCTTTACCGCGAAATGTCGAACACATATTTCCTTAGCTAGGAATATTTGTTCACTATATGATTTTTCAGATAAGAGACATTTCTCATGAAATAGAAAGAAAAATTACACTTTATTTTATTCTTAAGTTAGAACATTACTGTAATATCGGGAATATAGAAAATTATATCCCAGTTGAACCAGAAAAACAATTTTTTTGATGGGCTGAAGGCCTGCGCTGACCCATTATTTCACGATATCGCCCTAACACCCAGACCCTGGAGGTGGCAAGTAGAGTTGTCAAAAATCGGTCTCGGTCTTGTACTTTCAAGACCAAGACCAAGACCAGCATTGATAAAAAAAATTAAGGCAAAATAGTTAGTAATACTTGACAATCTTAGTTACTATGTGTTAATAATTGGTATAACCATTATACTTTTGCATTTAATTCCTCTAATTTATAATTCGGGCTTAGTTAGGTTTCTCCAATGTTAAAAAATACAGTAATATCTGTATAGTAATAAGCTAATAAGTAACTGCAAGACTGTTACGAAAATCTTGAGCAAGAATAAGACCATGACCAAGCCAGAGTTTGCAAGACCATCGTTCTCGCATTTGGGCAACACTTGTGGCAAGGCAAACACCCTTTGGTGAACATGCCGAAGGAAGAATTGGATCCTACACTCCATACACCATTGTAAATAGTTTTATATATAATAAATTAGCAGAGTGGTTCCTCCTCGTTTGATGGTTCTTACAAGGTCTCGTGCAACATTTGTCCAACAAGTTCCATCTCCTTTTCTTAAAATTCTAAAAAGCAGTGCAAGGACAAAGCAACAAGATATATATATGTATATATTACATGTACTTATATTATAAATGTTGTGACCAACAGGCAGTCATTTTATTTTTCTGTGGTCATATCATAATGGGTGGTTAATTTGATTTGGTTTATAAGTATCATAGATTATTTATTATATTCAGTTTTTGTTTCCACATCATTATATGGTGAACCCTTTATTTGTATGCATTTATAAGTCAGTAAATATTTTGAGCTACGAGACGTCCCAGCGACAATGTTTTCTGCCACTTCCGGCACAGATCGCCTCTCGTCGTTTCACATGATAAGAAAGTCAACAGTTCAATTCACAAAAAACAAACAGTTCAAGACAGGATGGCTACTGGTAGGCGCTTCAAACATATTCTCCGTCCCGTCACCATTCTCCCTAGAAAACCCAAGGTTTCATCTCTCCAGATTGTGACGGCGACTTCCCATATCTGGGACATTATTTTCCTTCAAGAGGACATGACGTCACCTACATCGCGGCGACTACAGAGACGTTAAAACACAAATATGACTGGCCGGCTGGGGGTAATTTTGTTTAATTCAATTAAGAACATCAATAAGGTGAGAGGTCCCGCATTAAAAAACATTACTGAACCCACGGATCTCCAGTTGTTATCGTCAGTGAAATAATAAAACATTATTTCTTAATTTAAACACCTCACATTAAGGCTGAACTGTAACTTGTAAACCAAATCATACTCTTTTATCTAAATATCTCTATAGCCTAGTGGCTAGTATACTTGACTGTAATGGTGAAGGTTCCCGGTTTAAGACTGATTTCCACCGAATTCATTTTTTTTTTTATTATTTAAAAATATTAATTTAAATTTATATATATTTTTATAAATGTATATATAAATTATAAGGTTGTTTTCTTTCATGCTTAATTTTTAATATAATTTTATTTCTTTCACTATTTATTTTATGATTAGGAGAAATATTTTTAATTCATTCATTTCTTTGTGCACTTTTAATTTATTTAATTTTCAATATATATATTACTGCAGTTTGGCATTTTATTTATCCACATAGATTTTATTATTTTAACATTTTTAAAATAAATTAATTAATAAGGCTCCAGGCCTATTAATTAGGTTGTCCAGAATTGGCTTTTCACATTTTGAACGCCCGCTGCCGCCACAATAAGTATGCTGAAAAAGAAAATGAAGGATAATAAAAATAAAAAAACTATTAATGTAATACATAGCAGTATAACAAGCAAGATACAAAATAAAATTAATAAAAACAGAAGATGTAAGTTTCATATTTTACTAAACAAAATTGTACAAATTAATAATACCTGAGTTTAGTGCTGTTTTGTAGTTCTTTATGATTTTATTAAATTATCCGTGGTGTGCGAGGCTATTGTTAAATGACACTCTGGCACCGAGACGCGAACTCGTAACTATTTTATCATCCATAAATTCTTATCTCATCTTTGTCTGCGACACTTAAGAGATTGTGCCATGAGTGGTACAACAAGACAAACACGGATCATAAACTGTTGAACTTTTAGAAACACCTCCCTCCTCTATAACAATTTTTCAAGAAAATACAGACAAAAAGTTGAAAGGTACAATTTAAATAGGTCTTGAAAATAACATATTGTTTTAGATAACTGTAAATCAGAGCAGTATTACAAAACAATTTCAAAAACAAAACGGGAAACGATTAGTGTTAAATATAAGTTGAATTAAGGATCGTTTCAAATACTGCGATTCTGGCTCCAATCGCATATATAATTTAATAGTATTAATTTAGAAAATCCTCCAAACGTTCTTCTGTATTTTGTATCTTTCAGGAGATATGCTATAGACCTATAGCAACATGTTCAGATACTCCCCTTCGTTCTCCGATACAGGAAGACGATCGAAAGGATGTTTTTACTCTTATCTTAGATACTCCTGGAATTCTCTTAGGTTCTGAACTTTTTCCACTATCTTGGCTCTTGGTGTGTATGAAATATAGTTTTTTCTTTTTGTTTTTTTATCATTCTTCCTTTCGTTTATACTTTTATTTAAAGATTCCTTTTTTCTTAAAATTTACAACTTAGTTTTTTTTTATTGATCATTGTTTTCTTATTAATAAGTTCATCCAATTCACTACTTATTATGTCGCCTGAGGTTCCGATACTTGAGAGAAAAACTATTTAAAAAACAAATCAACACAAAATTAAATAAAACTGAAATTAGAAACACGAATCGAGGAGGAAATCACAAACTTTTATAACACCGAGAGGGATAGGGAGAGGAAGTATTAGAGCAGAAAATGCCAAGTCTCACTCTAGATTAACTTTTATTTATCTCCAGAGTTCGGGATGTTGTCTCATCATTTCAGCAACTTCAGCTTCTGGAATAAACAAAATTGAAAAAGGAGATGAAAAAATTCCTCTGAAATAAAATATAAATAAAAATATTTATCTTAAAAGTGTTTTAAATTAATTATAAATACATTTCTAATGATTTATTTTTTATTTATTATTGTAGTGGATTACTTATTGCACAGAACTCTTTCTTGTACCGAGTATTAAGGGCAAGTATCTAAATCAGCGCTTGGTTTTAAATATTATATCAAGTGTGACTGTTAGTTTTGTTTTCATTTGCATGTTTTATCTATTTATTCCTTTCTAATAATTCATTGTCATCAATATTTATTTATTTAATTTCTTTGTGTTATTACTTATTTTATTTTATTATTGTTATTATTATTTATTTTTATTTATTATTTATTTTTTTTCCTAAGAATTTCTATATTATTTTATTTCACCTCAAGTTATATTTCGTTGTTTTTTTCAAGTTTCTACATTTGTTATATATACATTTTTTTTTTAATATATATATATATATATATATATATATATTATATATATATATATATATATATATATATTTTTTTTTTTATTGAATTGAAAATATGGTATGAATGTGCATTACAGTTCTAATACTTGGTGCCCTTAAGTGTGGTAAAATGAACTAGACCTCATGAAACGATTTTTTAAAAAATATCAATGCTAATGCCGTCTTATAAAATGATTGAATATAGCCCCGATAGGCGGTAATTTATGCTTGGTTTAGAAACGACCTACGGGATTCCATAAAAAAAATATCCCACCCAGACAGTTATCAAACACATACAAAATGAATATGTAAGAAAATATTTACCTACTGAATTTTTGAATTCCACATAGTATGTATAGTGAATTTACACCCGAAGGATGCATGGACCGCAACAGCCAATGGAACCGCTGAGCTTTCGGTCAGTCGATGAATGAAGGAACGCGCTTAATTATAATTATAGATCCATCCATGGGTTTAGGAACTGCCTGATGAGTTTTCTATGCCCATCAATGAGCACAGAATATTAGAGGGACTTGCCCAATATTGAAATATATTTCATCTGAGAGAAAACAAAATATAATAAAAAATAATCTGGACAAGTAAGTTTACTGGAACGAATATAATATGAGATAATATCTTTTCGACTTTTTATTATACCTATATTTTTCTATTATTATGTTATACCATAATTGATAGGTATTGTATTAATATAAAAATATAATTTGATAGTTAAAAAAAAAAAAAATCAAAATTATTTACAAAACATTCATTTTTCGCATAAATGTTAATATTTTTGTGATTTGTACTTAATAATTTTTTTAAAAAATAATTAAATCACTTTTATGGAATAATATTACATTCTGTCTCAATTAAGTTCATTGACAATCGTGATGAAAGAACTAATTAATGCTATATTTGCAGAAAATGTTAAAAATAAATCAAATAATAGTAATATAATACATAGAAAATAGCAATAATAAAACGAAGTGACAAAACGTAAAGCAAACAGATTGATTATAATTAATAAATTAATATCCTTAGCCATAAATTTTCCAATTATTTTTCAGGCAAGAGAAATATTTATATACTGGTTTTCTTCGAAACCTAATTCAGACCAGAAAACATGTAGTTGTGTCTGGGAAAAAAAATAAGTCTACTCCAATTAGCTTTACTTTTATTTCTTCACAAAAAAACACAATATAAAGTAGTTCTGAATTCAATAATACTATTATTTATCTCCTTTTACTGTATCAATAACACGTTTTTAGGTTTTTGTATTTTTATTATTTTAATCTGACTAATATGATTAAGGGTTTGTCCTTGAGCATTATTTATTCATATCGATTTCAAACGGTAGTTAATGGAAGCTGTGTTAGTTGCGTTAACGTAATTGCTGACATATTTCATAGATCGCCTACAGTTTTAAGATATCAAAACGACCTTGCCTAGTATGACGATGTGATCCTTGGGAGAAGTCCAAGTCTGAATCAATTTGTAATATATCCGTCATGATGTCACTTTTAGTCTGAGACAAATCTCTTGTATCTGTCCAGATTTATGACTATAATTTATCTAAATCATCCTTTTTCGCAGAATTATTTCCTATTCTTGATATGCTGTATTATAATCGAATATATGATTTTAAGTATAAAAGACTATATATTTACTAGATGTATTTTTTAAATAACATGAATTTATAAATTAAAGAAAAATACTACATATCGAATATATTATTTAGGACCTATTTTTCTCTGAGGTTAATTAAGGAATTAGATAACTAAAATAATTGTGAAGCACTACAATTTGAGGACATGGAAAATTTACAAAAAAAAGTTTAGAAAATTTTTAAAATATACGAAAAATACGAGTAAATAAAATCTAAAACAAAATAATATAGGCATAACATATTTTTTTACGAAATGCGGGCGAAACCACATAAGTAAACGGCTAAATCAGACCGATTTCGAACCTTGACGACTCAAATTACACTGTATGATTCGATGGAATTTGGAACAATTTATGGCTAAAAGTTGTCATATAAAATATTGAATTGTGGATGACGATTTTCTCAACTACTACAGAAAGTGAAAATATATTTATATAGTATTTTTCCTAAGTTATTTAAGCAGATATGGAAATATATTTCCTTAAGATGGATAGGCTTTTTCGATTTATGTAGCTCTTTTTTCTTATTTATCTATTTGATACTGCGATAATAGGTTCTTGTATATACAATTTGTTGTTAAAAAATAATTAATAAATATTTAAACTCAAATAATATTGTAGAAATTTATTTTAATATTATTTTCGAAATCCTTGTAGCTAAATTGTATAACCCTAATTTTGGACTTCATATCTAAGACGTCATTAAGTTAAAAAAAATCTTACCCTTTTTTAAATTATTTATGAAAAAAATGTCATAAATTCCCCCGAAGGATCAATACTCGCTAAAAAAAAGAAGAAGAAAAAAAGCCAAGTTGAAATATAAGGTTATTTTTCGGCAACTAGGATTTTCCCATATCATGTACGTGTGAAAAAAATATTATAGTGAATAATTTGAAATTTATTTAATTAAATGAGGAAAGAAAAAAAATTGCACAAGTTGTTGGCTCTTGGGAGATATTTTCTCATAATCTATGAATATGAATGAGGTTTATGCGAGGAAAGCCATTCATCATTGCTACATCATCATATGCGACATGGGAGAATCTACCGGATTAAGAAACTTTTATCCAGGAAGCGATTCAAATCTACAATGGAAATTAAAAAATGTATGCATTGCTTTATGCAATAATGTTTTATTTAACTATTTTACTTCAAACGATATTGTTTATTTATCAATCTCGCACGGTCTCAATCAACGTGTTTAATATTAACACGCATAGAAAGTATTTATTTTTATGGAGTAAACAAAAATATTCTGCTAGTATTTGGATGAAGACCTCTACTCTGGTAAGAAATGGAAACACACGGTGATGACCAGTCCCGTAGGGTATAATAATAATAATAAAAAATATTTCATCGTGAAACTATTATATACTGATAAGAAAAAATTTAGTCCAAAATATAACATACTGAACTTGAATAATTCAATGACTAAATCTATTAATCAGTAACTAAATATTTTAATCAATGAATATTAAGTAGGCTAAAATTCAATGGATTTATTTTAATTAATTTGAAAACCACTAAAGCTAAGACAATTATGTCTGTGGCCCCCAGGTGTATGACACCATGTCCATTTCTTTATTGAATAATTTAGTAACGAAGAAAGAAATTTCAATCGCTCAAAGTTATGAAAAAATGGCTTCCTCAATTAATAAAAGAATGCGACATACTGTCCTTTACCTCTGGACTTAAGATTTAGCAACAAACAGACAAATTTTAATCGCTCAAAGTTATGGATAATTGGCTTCCGAAACTAACATAAAAATGTGACAGTGTATGCTTTTCTTCCGGAGTACAGATTTAGTAACAAAGAAACAACTTTTTTTTTTATTTCTTAATGATATTTACTACTGCATCAAAGAAATACATTTAGTAAATTTGAACATATGGATATAAGGACGTGAAAACACTTGTTGAGTAACTACCCATTGGTAGAACTCTAATGATATGTCTACATTAGAAAATCACGGGGCCATCTTCTTTTCAGACGCCTCAGAGGGGTAGGAATTGAAGAGAAAGCAAGGTTAGAAACGTGAGGGTTGGGATGATTCTGAAGTTTATTATGAAAGGATAGGTATCTGGGTTGAGCCAGGTCTGAAACATAAGAAACATTAAGGTCATTATGGATGGTTTTATTAGTAACAAAGTAGGTAGGATTGAGGATTTTACAAAGAATTTGGGATTGCAAGGATTGTATACAAGAGGAATTCGATGGTTTAGTGGAGCCCCATAGCTCAACTCCGTAAGCCCAAATAGGCCTTATTATAGTCTTGTATATGAGTCTTTTGTAATTATGGAAGTTTAGAGCGTTTGTCTAGTAAGTGCTGAAGTAATCGAAAACGTCGAGCGGTTTCTCGTCGTTTCAGTCTGGTATGAGGATTCCAAACTAGACGTTTGTCCTGATGAAGTCCTAGGTAGAGGATATGCTCAACAGGGATAAGTGGAGTATTGTTAAAGGAAACTGCAGGACAGGAAGTCATAGGTTTACGACGAAGGGTAAAGGTAATTTGGTGAGATTTATTTTAATTTTTCAGTTTTGACAATATTCTTCAAGATTTATGATGTGTGATTGAAGTATTTGGGATGCAATTGATTCGTCATTGTTTACTGATAGGATACATGTGTCATTGTGATGACAATATTGGGATTGGTTGGGATGTCAGCTGTATAAACTGTATAAATGATAGGATGTAGAATAGTACCTTGAGGAACAACAGCGGACAGGGAAAATAGGGATGAATAAGCGTAACAAATTTTAATAGCGCAAAGTTATGGACCATTGGCTCCCTTGAACAAACACAAAAATTTTACCTCCGGGTTACAGATATAAAATTGGTTTATTTTAAATCTAAACTCGCAATTTTTTAGTGAAGTCAGTACTACTTTTAAAATAGCTCATTCGATTTTGAAAAAAAATTATGTTAAATTCGTCTATCGATTATTTTTTTTGATCTCATCGATATTACAGTTTATTAGGATCTTCACGTATAAGGAATAGATCATATCCAAATTCACCCTCCAAGAATGGGAGTGGTGTAGTACTCCAGCTGCAGTGGTACCGCTAAGAACGATGACGAAAATCCCTCTTCTTAATTTTTTTATTCTGAAGAAACTAACCTTCAAATTTAATTCATGATTTATTATTTTTTAATAAATCATAAATACGAAATGATCAGATATTTTTTGAAAATATGTGCACCAAATAATAAATATAATTTTATTTTACTTTAAACAATTTATTTGCACCTGTCAACTTTATGATGCACCTGTCGACTGAAATGATGCAAGGAGAAGGACATTACTCAGCACCACCCCTTTCTCTTGTTTCAATTACTTAGGTAGTTTAAGGAAGGAGATCTTTCATCCAGCACATTTTTATTATCCACCTCATATTCAGGGGTATGTCAGCTGTGGCCGTGTCTCGTATATACTCGTATTGTTATATCCGTTTAAATTTATATAAAGATGTTGGTAAAGAGTCGTTGCATATTGGTCAATTGTTGGAAGTTGGAGCCCTTAATTTATTATTTTAAGAATATTTATTTTAATATTACAATTTAAAAAAAAAAAAAATACCTTAAGATCTGGTAACTTTGGGTAAAATTTAGTTTGAGATAATTCCGTTTTGGATACACTGTGTTGGTTCAGTCTGCAAAAATTCATTGCTTTGTGTAGGGATGTATTGCGCTACTCTACTACCTTCCGGCAGTAAGAGAAACCTAGTTTACTACAACTCTCGTGCAGTTAGGTTTTATTTATTTCCATTGTTTTTTTTTTCGAAATTCTTCTTTTCATGAAACTTTCGCTTGTGCCTCGAGAGTAGTGTGCCGCAAGGTTAATGTTGCCCAAAATCGGTCTTGGTCTTGCAAAGTGCCGCTTTGACCAAGGCCGCTTAACTGTTGCAAGACCAAGACCAGGAATAGTAAAAAAAAATCGATTTTTGTAATAAAAATTAAGCCAAAATAGTTACTAATACATGAAAATCTTAGTTACTATATGTTAATAATTGGTATAGCCAATATACTTTTGCATTTAACTCCTCTAATTTTTCATTCGGGCTTAGTTAGGTTTATCCTATATAAAAAAATATAGTAGTATCTCTATAGTAATAAGCTAATAGGTAACTGCAAGACTGTTCCGAAACTCTTTCGCAAGACCGAGACCATGACCAAGACTGAGTTTGCAAGACTCGTCTTGGTCTCGCATTTGAGCAACACTACGTAAGGTAGTACATGTGCTGTCCATGCTGACTGAAACAACACAGTTTATTCACCACGAAATCCCCACAAACTAAATTTTTCCTGCTGTCCCAACGTTACTAACTCAGTCCCAAAGTTACATCATCTTACAATATAATTTTTTCGCATTTCCTGAAAAATTTGTCTATTATATCTGGAGTTCACTTTGGAAATAAACAAAGCATTTAGTTTAATTTGGTCTTTGAACTTCGTTCGATTTTAGAATATAATAAACAATTGGGGAGATAGAATTTGAGTGGTTGATTCTGTTTATCTATGGGTGTGTTATTTTTATGTCATTAAGAAACGTAAACATTAGCATTTAATATCCATCTCGATGTTGCAGAAATAAATAATGTCCTGAGAATTTTTCCCACTCTTATTCTTTTATCTACACCTGTCAATATTAATGATTATTTAACATGAATTATTAATTCTTTAATATATTAGAAGGCTTATGATAAGTTTAACTAGTTACCGAACTAGGTAAAGTTTAACAACAGCTCCATGATGGCAGAAGCAAAGGGAACCCGCGGTTGAACAATAATGTATCATTTATTTATCTCGGTTGCGGTCAGTCGGCAAGTTTCCTCTCGGGTTGGCTTCGGTCTCAAGCTCCACTGACCCTCGCCTGTATCTCCCCTCCCGGTAGCATCCTCCGGCCGATGGGTCAGGCTCTGCAAGAAATGGAGAACTAGGATACATTAAATTATTATAGAGCTGTAATACGTAAAATCATATCAACCTGCAATATTGTATTATAACGATATGCAGTTTATGGCGGTATTTTAATAGCTAATACTTCCTCCTCCTCTCTAGGCTTTATTTTATTATTTTATGATATTTGCAACTGCAGAGCGTAGTCTCTAGGAAATATGATATTAAAAGGTTAATTTTGATAAATTATTGTTGATAATGGTCTTGGTTTATTGAGTGAGTTATTGAGTCACTGTTAAAGCATCATTATCTTGTGCAATTTTCTTTTTAATCTGCGTCATTCAGATAACAGGGAAGAAGAAATTGATAAAATAAATGGACTAAGATTATTTTGAGTAGAAGAATAAAATGGTATATAATTGTAGTGTATGTAAAATTTGACTGTTGAATTTATAAATCGTTGTGTATAGCGTGATTTGAAAAATCCCATGGCGTGTTTATAATATTTCGTATAATTTTGGATTTTGTTGTTTGTATTTTGTTTATTTGTGTTTTTTTGCTGCGTTCCAAGGTTCTGAACCGTATGTCCAAGTTGGTCTTATGTTATTATAATGCAGATTAATCGCTTATTTCTTAGGTCAAGTGAGAATCTGTAATCCAGACGATGTGAGATTTCTTTACATCGTCTTGTCAAGAGTCGAAAGAACATAATATTTTGAAAGGACTGGGCTCTTGTCGATGGCTAAAGCTGGACTTGAATATTTTTTTTAAAGCTAAGCTATCTAAGCTTTAGAATTAAATCCTTATTCGAATCATACTGTAGAAGTTTAACGGGTCTACTTCAAAGCTTTGATTGATTCGGCCACGACCATGGCGGACATTCTGAACATAGTCTTTCGAAGGAGAGTTCAATAGCAACAACAGCAATAAGAAGAGCAAAACATATCATCGATCGTAATTAGACTGAAATTTGGTCAGTTAATTCCAATGAACTATCATGCACGCTTTTGTGCATTCTTGCTCGCTTTATATTCGAAACTAATTTCCAACTTGCATTAGTACCAGTTTACGTTTAATAAGATTTGAACGTAGTTAATGGTTCCTCGACGCAAACGTTTACCCTCATTTACGCTGTAGGAGAAGAGTTAATCCCTCATTCTGTGGAGGATTGACATTGGTATCGCTAACCAATTGTTGTCCATTACCTATAAGAATATAAAGGAGATAGTGAGGTAGTATTTGATGACCATTCCTTAGTACTTCTTCATGTAAGTTTTATTGACAGTTCATATCTAAGGAAAAATAAATTCCAGTTTTCGATAAAATATAGAAATATTAAAGTCAGTTTCATGTTACCTTTACCATGATTCCTCTTGAGTTCATTCATGTGAAAACATAGCGGCCCTACTAAGTCAATGATCACAAACAAAAGGGCGACATTCGTAAGTATTAAAAACTACTGCATCATGAGATGGGTATAGGATATTACAGATAATGTTAATGTTTTCGATATCGAACTGATTTGTTGATCTTTAAAGTTATTATTTTCACTATTTAAGAAAGCGATTTTTCATTATCAAAATATCAAATACCTACTCTTTGAGTGTGAAGTGATTAAAAATTTATAAAATGACTAAAAAAATATAATATAAAATATTTTTATGTTTACAAATATAAAATATTGCTTTATATTTGTATGCAAGCACCTTCAATCCGGCCCGGGAAAGTTTCTTTGATTACATAATAAAGTTTTTAAAACAACTTAAAAATTTTTTTTTCTTATTCCAAAGTCATTGATCTTCGATCATCTGACATTTAGTATAAGTTAGATTTTTTCAAATATTCATTTTCAAATATTTTATTCCTTATGTCCGTCAAAGCGAAACATGTGTCTAGGTGGTCTGCATCCATTATTCCTTGATGACTTAGTTTACATCTAGGATCCTCAGACTCGCCTATCTTGTGGAGATGACTTTGTAGATAGTCGTGACCAGTGGCCAGGCGGAAGCAGGCTACTTCATCTCTTCTTGGTAGGTCAGCTAGGGTCGGATTTTCTACAAAACACTTATAATGTTTTCCTTTCACCTTGTATATGTAGGTTTTTCGTGTTTATTCCTTCAATACTATCTTTACCGTTCGCCAAATTGAATCGTGCGATTTTGGATGGGCCGGTTGAGGCAAATCTGCTTCTCGTTTGGTGAGACCATCTGCTTCTTCGTTTCCTGGAATTCACTTTAATACTACATTTGTGCTTCAGAGCGTCAGGTTGTAGAAGAAGGATTCGCACTCCAAGACAACACTCGATAGGCACTCTTTCATGTTAAAATATTAAATTTATCAAATTATTTATACCTAACGTTACTAAAATATTTATTGTATAGGGTTTTTTTATCGTAGAAAGCTCACTTCGCCCCTTATATGTCATTTATAGTACAACATTTTTTTTTTATCACAATCCATTTGTTCTTTCACTGGCATCCTCCAGGTAAATGTCAGGAGTTCGCAAAAATGACCACAAGCCCCTCTTGCTAGAATTTTGCTCCCCACCACTATTAGTAAGTGGTCATCATCAGGGATTTCGTTCAGCAATGCCTGAAAAACTATATTATCTACCAAGAATAAACATTACTGCTATATATTAACGACCCTTGAACTACGGTCTATTTATGTCCGTACCATCATTTTATTTAACATATAAGTTTCTTCCATTTTAAATTAATCATTAATTACCATACACTTAACGCTGTAACTGCTACATTGATGCTGAAGGTACCTACCTATCTGATGAAGCAGTTTGATGAAAATATTTATCTTCACCGTCCTGTCGAAATTAATTTACCTAGAAGTCTATTTCAAAAAATTAAATCCTTGAGCCTGGAAGGGGTCTGGAAGCCATTACAGGAATTAAGAATGAGCTCTTTCTCCTAATAGCAATTAATTCTCCAGGAGGAACTTAACCCTCGCTGAAATTTATTTTAAAGGAATTTTTCCGTTTAAGGAAAGCAAATACGGATTATACTTTAACTAGTGCTTAATTCCATTATGAATTTCATTAAATCACGTTCCGGATTTTCTTCAATTTTCCAATAAATTTATAGGTTACAATTACCAAGTCCAGTCAATTGTTTTATCCAGATTTTACTTTAACTATGTTTAATATGTTTGAAACGTTACTAGCTTCATTAATTTACAAATAATAATTAAGGAAAAATTGCAACAAATGATGTACAAATTAAATCCTACTCAATATCGCATTAAACGAGTCTCACATTCTAAAAGCCATTTGATTCTCTGAGTTGTAAATTAAAAACCTCTTTGACTTAATTCTATTTTAAATTTATTCTATCTAAATTTATTCATAACATTTCTTCTTATATATAATAAACTTTATCAAATTTAATGTAAAAATCCAAGAAATCGGGCTCTGTGAAACCCTTTTCTGTACACCCCGCTTGATTCTAGGATTAAAGATATTAAAATAAATAATAGTTTTTAATTTATTAAATATAAATGAATATTTATCAATATTATTGATGGTCTTTAACTTCAGCTTCAGTAGCTAACGTTGTTATAGGAAATGAAAAATATTAATTTTTAGTTTATACTCAACTTAACACTAATGATAATAGCCTCTTCAAGCCTGAGAGTCATGAAGGAGGACAATATTACAAAATTTAGGGATCAATAAACCAAAAGTATTAATAAAATGATTAATTTATTTTAAAAATTAAAACCAATATTGAGCTTTAAGGGCTCCACCAAATACAATTTCTTATCGTATCCAATCCTTACAATCCTAAATCTTTAATGCTCCGTATTTTGTTGCTAATGAAATAATTCATTAAGACCTTTACGTTCGTATGTTGCTAATTTGTCAATAATATCTATCCTTTCATGATAAACTCCATTTTCATCCAAATCCACTTGTTTCCAGCCTTGCTCTTTCCCCGTGTCATGATAGTCCCTCTAGGCATGTAAAAAGAAGGTGGCCTCGGGATCTTCTTATTTATAACTATTTATGGTGTGCTACCATTGGGCAGTATCTCTACAAGTCTGCTCGTGTCATTTATTTATTTTTTCTCATTTACTGGTTATATTTATTAAATACAGTTATACATTTCAATAAATAAATATTTTAAAAAATCAATATTGTAAATTTGATAATGATAATATTTTATCATTAAAAAAAAGTTTTGTAGTACTTTATGTACAATTGTCTAAGCTGCTTGTATTTTTTTATATGAATTTACTTAGAATTCGCCCATTAAGTTGACTTAATAAAAAGTTCAGACCATAATTTTCCATCCCATGAAGTTATTTTTCTATCCTTTTCTTATTTTTCGGCATCACGGTCTTCATCATTATTCTTGGCAAAGCATGTTTTTTCAAATAAGTTGGGTTATCACTTGAACCCAGTTTTGAGCCAATAATGTCATTCCTCTCCTCAAACCAATGACCTTAGATTGTACCAATGGCTTAGAAGTTTAGCTCATATTATTATTGGTTTTGATTCTTTTTTACTCAAAACAAGTCTTCTTTATTTCACTAACTGTCAGAACGACGTTTATAGATTTTATCTCTTATATCTTTTTATTTGTTTTTATTCTTCACAGTTGGAAATACTGTTTGTTTTTTTTTTAATATTTTTTTTTTAAATTAAAAGGAAAAACGAGAATGTGTTTTGTTTACATAGTGGTATTAATTTGTATAGATGAGGACAGGAAGAAGAAACAAGGGGGCTGTTATAGACTCCAATATATAGAATGGAACAGGATGCCATTTGTATCTATCAGTCCAATCTCAGTCGCGGCTCGTGCAGTGAACCGCCTCTCCCTTCCGAAGAACTATAGTTTCGGTTTCTATAGCCATCCTCTGGATCTATCTTCTTCCAAGTCTTCCGTTTTAGTCACTAATACATTGCATGTGGAGATTGAGATTAAACTATAAAGAATTAGTTTTGTTGATCGGGAGTGCAGGCTATGATGCTGCAGTTCGGAATAGATACGTGGCCGGCTATAGGTTTTTGTATTTTTAATTCTATATGTATTTTGTTTAATTTTATTAAATCATGATCTCTTTTGATGAAAGGATATTTCAGACTTTTTTTCCGTTTTTTACTTTCACTTAACTACGTATGAAATATATAGTAAAGGAAAGTATTGCGATCGTGAAAATTTTTGAATCTCAGTTTTTAACGGAAATACACGTTTTGAGATCCCCTGAATACAAATAACCAAGTCCCGCAAAATGGTCTGTGTGTGTGTGTGTGTGTGTATTACCAGTCTAGCTCAATAACGAAAAGTCGTACGAAAGTGAAATTGCATATTTAAGGTTTTTATATGCTAGGGATGTTACAGTAACTTTTTCGTCAAAATCGACTGATCGGAAGTGGCGCTTTATATCATGGGCTAAACAAATTTTTACAATTTTCTCGGAAACCGCTCTAATGATTTTGATTAAATTCATTATATCAGTGTAAAATTAAGCAGTTTTAAATAAAATGTAGTTTTTATTTTGATTGATGTTTAAAATGGCTATTTTTCAATATTAGGTTCCTCTAAAGTACCTTTAATTTTTTTATTTGAGACAATTGACTATTTTACATTAATCTCTAATATAAAATATAGTAAAATATAAATTTTTTTTGTATGAAACAAAATCTCTACCCCAATAAATAAATTGTTGCCGTCTAAGTTATTGTTACTAACTGGTTTCAGTATGTATGTATATTCTCAAAATTTTACCAAATTAGTTTTACCAATGGTTTTTTTTAGACTATAAAATAATAATTATTTTGAAGGTGTAAGGGTTTAGCTTAGGAAAATGCTACGTGTACCAGGCACAATATGGAGGACCCTTGATTGGAATACAATTTATAAAAAGGTTTTATCGAAAATGCTCCCTTTTGTAGGTCATGTAGTGCTATTGGTCAACATGTCTACATTCAGAAAAAAAATTTCCCAAGTAAATTTATTGATAAAAAGCATATTTAGTTTCCTCGCGATTTTCTCGCGGGCATATAAAAAAATACGCATATATACGTAACTGAGATTATAATTATATTTAAAACTAAATAGAATTTGTATTTTATTTTATTATAAGATAAATATATTTCTGTCGGGATTAATTTGCTATCTATTAATTTATGAAGCAAATGTCATATCAAGGAGGGCGGAACAAAGTTAAAAAAATAAGCAAGAATATAAATAATACAGAAAAAAGAGAAAAACAAATTAGAACTAGTAAAGAAAAAATTACAAAACTAACCGAAATGAATAAAATAATATAATAACACAGCAAGTAGCTCAATGCAGTAAGTCTCTTGACCAGCGTCTCAGCACTCTTCTGGGCGGATTGTACAGGTATGGGACTATAGATGAAACTTGAGTTGGTGAAATTTAGAATCAATCTGTCATGAAAATTATTAAAATGGTCTGTGGAAGTTGATGTGATAAATTGAATGTTAAGGTCAGTGTGTAACTTACGATTAGAAACGTAAAAGGGGTGGGGTATTATAGATACAATTATCGATGGCTATATTAAAATAAATCTAGTGCATTGTCTAGAAATAATATCTCAATGTAAAGTTCTTTTAACGACATGTGTATCATAAAGATACGGAAGGGAAGTCAAGTTTTGAATTGGAAGATTCAGAAATGAATAAATTTCAAATAAATAAATAAAATTTCGAAGCATGAAATGTATTTTAGTTATCCTAAATACTAAGTATAAAAAGTTTATACAATAGTAGTTCTACTTCATTCATTAGCTGAGGGAGATCGCTCTCCGTTAGAACTAGGCTCACTGCCTCCCTCAGAAACTTAAGCAAGATATGCTTGTACGACTTTTGAAACTTCAAATTTTAAGCATCATTTTTTACTTTCCTACCACACTAGGTAAGGAAAGTATTGCGATCGGGTCAAATTTCCGATATGCTGTTCTCGACGGTTCTATACTTTTCAGAGCTCCTGAGACCGAAAAACACATTTTTAGCCATTGGTCTGTCTGTCTGTGCCAATATTTTCTCGGGAACTACCCAACCGATTTTGTTGCTTCTTTTTTTATTTTGTAGGGTTTTGACTACTAATGCCTGTGACAGAAATTGGGTGCTCCATGCGCTATAGCTGCTGCGCAATAAATTAAAAACATGTTTTTCTGTAAACAGTAGCGCCAAAACGGCTCTAACGATTTTGATGAAACTTTCCTATAATGTTCTAATAATTGTCAATCCAATTTTCGTACATGGACTAAATTCCCGACAAAAATCAGGAAAAAAGTTATAAAGAAAAAAAATCGCTAAGTATATATTCTATGGTAAAATTTATAATAAAACTTTTGAAAGGTAATTAAATTATCAACAAATCATCGGAATCGAACCAATATTAGCGATAATACAGCGTATTCTATTTTATTCACATGTTTTAATCTATTACTTTTCTACCTATACTAGGTAAGGAAAGTATTGCGATCGGGTCAAATTTCCGATATGCTGTTTTTGACGGATCTATACGTTTCAGAGCTCCTGAGACCGAAAAACACATTTTTAGCCCTTGGTCTGTCTGTCTGTGCCAAGATTTTCTCCGGAACTACTGCACCGATTTTGTTGCTTCTTTTTTTATTTTGTAGGGTTGACAGAAATTGGGTGCTCCATGCGTAATATCTGCTGCGCAATAAATTACAAACATGTTTTTCTATCGACTGTAGCGCGAAAACGGCTCTAACGATTTTGATGAAACTTTCCTATAATGTTCTAATAATCGTCCTTTCATTTTCCGTACAAGTTCTGAGTTCCCGAAAAATTTCAGGAAAAAAAGTTATAAAGAAAAGAAAAATGTTTTGGGACCTAACTCGCAAAATATATGTTCTATGGTACCTTAAGCCGGTTTACATTGCTTTAGCTTATCAAATAAACCGTACTTAAATCTTTTCTTTGATCAATTTTCAGGAAGATAAATCTAATTCAATTTTTTTTTGTTTTTTGATAGACATATGTAAATATATAAAAACTTTTCTGAAATAGGTAGGAAATTCGTGTGAGTGGACACACAAGATGTTTTTTTCTTGTATATTTATAGACCATCATTATTGAAAATAATGAAAGGAAATATTATTCCTCATTCAACTGACAACTGACGCTCAAGTTTGTTATAACATGATAAACATTCTACTTCATATTAAATAATTCTACTTGTTTAATTTATTATTAATTTGACCGCCCCCCCCCCCGATCAACTCCTCATATTATATCAACGGTTAACCATCTCTACATCATTATGATATACATTATATATTACAATAATCCAAATAAAATGTTATCCAAAACATTTTTTTTTCTACTTAAAACGTAAAATCCGGAAAAGCTAACCTCCTTATATATTACACTTAAAAAATCTCTATAACCAATCAACACTCTGTGTAACAAGAAACCTCAAGCCGTTCCCTAGAAGCCATTATCATATGATTGATGCTCAGTTGAAATACATGGCCGTAATTAGTGTGTATTAGGGGGTGTAGAACAGCTTCAGGTAACGGGTTCCAGTCTGAAGGGGTGACCCTTATGTAACTGCCACTCGAGGGTAATCGCCTTGGAGTTGGAGGCGAACTGATAAGGATGGAAATCGGAAAGTATTTTCCCTTCCTTGAAGTGGTTGCGGGGAGTGATGAAACTTCCACGAGTCGCCCAACGGGTCTTATTCCGAAAAGTCATTGCATCCAGGTGTTACATGACCAAGTAAAACCGGTTGGTTAATGCATGTTATTATTAAATATTTATTCCATTTCTGTCATGCATTTCCCGTCCAATAGTTTGCTTAACCTTTCCAATGTTAAAAATTTAAAATAACGATACAAATTAAAATCAACCGATCGCCAAGAAAATCCCAACTACATGATTGCCATTTCCTTAGAATATGATAAGGATTTCTTTAAAAGAAATTTGCAAACTCTTCATTGAAAATTTCAAAATCACTTTAAATCTTTATCCTGAACCAATGAGTACTAATCCGAAATTTTGATTCCCAAAATAAATAATGTTATATCATGTTGGATGTGTTCAACTTCCTGAAAATCATTAGGAAGAATTTAGTCATTTTATTTAATTGTTCATGACTTGAGATTTAAGCTGTTTTCTATACTGTTTGAACACTAATGGAATTTTTTTTTCTTTAGCGATTTTTACTATCAGTTAATTGCTATGAATTATTTTATCTATAATATAATAATAACAAATGTGGTATAACAGATACTGTAATATTGTGCCTAATTCTAACTTTTATTTTTTGAACTACCAAACACTCACCTCAGCGAAAAAAAAAAGTTTGGAAGAATGAGTGATGTCCCTCAGTTGAGATATTAAACCATACTACTCATACTGGTACTGGTGCAGGAAAATAAGCTGGCTGGCAAGTGGATCTTGTGGTTTTTATTGTAAACCCCTGACGGTTACCTCAAGGTCACCACTGTGTACCAAGTCAAGTACTGTCTAGTGGGAGGGTCATGATTCATTGCCGATAAATAAATATTAACTGACACATTTGGGAATCGAACCCACAACGTTCAGAAATGGGTACTCTGGGACTCACACCCCACTCGGTCATCACGTTCTCTTTTTCTAGACTAAGCAGTATGTTTTTTAAAATTTACTAGATGCAAAAAATGTACGAGCTTAATTGTGTTATGTTCTATATGGCTTTAAAAAGGTAAGCTGTCATACGAAAGGAAGCTTTGTTGAGTTTGTTAAAAGCTATATTAACCCTTTTAGTATGAAATATTTTTTACTACTTCATTATTTCAATGGTGTATAAAACACTTATACATGTATTTCAAAATATAGAACCACAGATGCTATCCCGTAACTAAGAAATATACTCGTAATAGGAGTGTTAATGTTGGCGATGAGAGCCAATGCGTAATAGCTAATTGCTTCAAATATTAATCTGTACTTGTTATTTAATTGACAATAAGCAAATGTTTTGCACAAAATAATGAACATGCCATTTCAGGAATGGGGTAAGAGTAACACCTATCATTACCTCATCTCTTGCTTAGTTCGATTATCATTGCTTATTAAATGAAAAGATCACTCACCCGCCTCTTTTTAGTCTCCTAGTAATATTCATGGACAAGTAAATTGAAATCATATCAATTATTAGTATGTTAGCAGTCAACTGTTGACAGATGGAACTCAGTATGTAAGGTTTTGTTAGTAACTCACCAACATGTTAGCTGTGATTAGAAAATTTAGGTTTGAGGTTCTTTTTAGCTATGTCTGTTTATATGTAAGGAGTATATCCATATACGTTTAAGTATACATACGTATGGATGAAGTTTCTGTTTCAGCTCTTGTTTTGAAAATAAGAAAAAAGTTAATAAGATATTTTGAGTTGTCTATTAAGGGTCTTTCGTTTAATTATAACATAAGGATGTCTTGCCTTTCTTTTCTCAAGGGTAAGTCCAAATAATTTGCTGCGCGGAAATTTCTTATTTGAGATTTCATCTGTTTTGGCGAATTTTTCAGGGTATGTGCCATTGTAATTTATCTAAGTGATGTAAAGTTAGTTTACCTAATTAAAAGAGCAAATTATTATTTTCTTTCGGTGGTCTTAATACATCATAGGGATGTGAAGTAATAGTGTTTTAAAAGCAAAGGTTAAAGGTGATGTTTTAACTGATTTAGTATCTTAAGTTAGTAGAACAAAAGGAATTCTATTTTTTCACAAAAGAAATTCTCCTTTTTTCTTAAACGCTAAGCCTTATCGTTAACAGCTTATGATTGGCTATTATTGTCTAAAAGTAGATTGGACTAGGGTGAAGGAGACGCAAGTGGAGGGAATAAGGGAAGGAAATTAAAGTGTACTTGGAAAAGTACTTTGCAGAGAAGATTGTTTCCAAGCCGAAATGGACTGGTCTCTATTTAAGCGCTTTTAATGCTTATTTCAGGGCTTTTTCTCTCGGCCACATTCCCCCAAGTTCCCTTACCCCTCTTCCCTAAATCCTGGGCAAGTATTTGCTCAAGTTCGTAGGCTCGTGTGTTATCTAACAAGGGCTCGCTGGGTTATATCCTAGTTGGTCAAACACACTTTTCTCTTTATACAGGCCCAATTTCTTACATCAAAAGCGGAATATTAAATAAAAAATATTTGTTAGTCAGAAACTGTGTAACCTTAACTGTAACAAATTATATATTTTTTAGTGTTATGAGTTTCGATCAAATTTTGGTCCATCATTCAGGTCTTTTCATACATCTAATTATATTTCTAGTGGATTGATAAGTTCCAAATATGCTATGACAAGACTTAAGTTTGCGCTTTAGTTCTTTTGAGTCTTACTATTTTTTTTTTAATTTTCATCTCTTTTTATTTCCAACTAGTTGTATCCCTCGGTTACATCCTCGCCAAATTTGGATTATACATGACTGTTTCAAAAATTTTCGTCCGATAAAGTTAGTCTTTTTTTTTCTTACTTTCTTCATTGAATATTAATACATTCTGCCACATTAAAGGGCATTAATATTAAGGCTACATGATTCATTCACACAATATGTACATACAAATAATAACTAAGATTTCAATAATAAAGAAAAAGAAATATAAAATAAGTAAATTGATATGCTTGTGTACAAAAAAAAAAAATGAAATAATAGATAAAAGCTAAATGAAATTAAAGTAAATAAAACACATTCACACCTATGTAGAATATTTACATTCACCTAGGGGACTCTGAGTCATGACTTATCCCCCGATGTGGAAGCCAAGGCACGACTCCAAGAGATCCCAGTGCTTTCCTCTCAGCCGCGTCACTGTTATTTGAAACGGATAAAGTTAGTAACGTCCGAAATGTATGTGTAAAAAACAAAAGGAACAAGCATAGGTGAATCTATTTTGATTATATGCTTCTTGAGTTTGATATCATTTCACTTATTTTTTTCAATCTTCTTGTATTTAATCCTATTCCCCTTCTACCACGGAGTAGGATGTTGGGTTTCTTCATGTAGAGATTGATCCAGGAGTCTTGAACCTCACCAGCTACAGGCCTCTGTCCCAGTCCATTCCTCTCCTATGGAGTGCCTATTTGACTGTAGAGATATAAAAACACGATAAGTCAAAAAATACATTTTTTAAAACTATTTAAAGAAAACTTACAATACTTTTAGTTGTTTATTTCCTGTGGTGTAAATAAATACTGGATTCTCCTCAATCTGGTCTAGGTATGGTGAACAAGTTGTTAGAAAGGAATCCTCTAATCTGCGGTTTACTTGGCTTTCATATTTTTTTTTTTAAAGGGTGTCCTCGAGACATGATCAAATAAATGTACTAGATGAATGGTAGGCAGAACGGTGATGTTTAGAAGGCAGCGTGTGACCGCGACAGTGAAAGTGGCTGTCATTGTCTAGAGCGGCCACCCAGGAGCGATAGGATCGTCCTCCATTGTCTGTCCATATTGTCCCTCCCCATTGTGTCGTCTCGGCTCTTTTCCTCCTGCCTAGTCACCAGGATCAAAGGACGAGTCCTTCCTCCTCACTTATCTGATGAAACCTTTAAATATTAACTAGATGGCATACATTGATCAAGGTATTGTTTATCTAAGCATAATTTCTATTATTTAGGATATTGGGCGTGTAAAGTTGTCACGGACGAGATACTGGAGGATTCCAGAGGCACGGAGACTTAACAGCATTTTTTTTTTTTTTTAATACTGTCAATATAATATGAGTTAAGTTCATTACTGATCTTGAAATTTCTCATTCTACCTATTAATTAAGAGATTTACAAGATATTTCCACGAAGTGCTCCTTCATAGTTACCTATCATTTATCCTCTATACAAATATTTAATGAACAGTTGGGCAAACTTTATTCCAATAACAAATAAATAAAAATGTGTTATCCTTTAAATAATAATTTTTTATTATTATTCAATGATAAATAAATTGATTACCGTTAATTTATTGATACACAGAGTGTCCCGTAAGTAGGGGAAAATATTTAAAGAATTGATTGTAGATCTCAAGAACTACAAAAATTTCATATAAACATTAGTCCGATTTTCTACAGAAAAGTAGGAAATTTAAGTTTTGCCTATTTTCAAGTTCTTATTTTGTCTTGTTTTTTTGTTGAATAGGGAGCAATAACGAAATAATTATTTGATTTCAGTAATTACAATCATTTCACTGTAAACTAGACAAGCTTTACTCGAAATGAAAATAAAATTTGTCATTTTTGAAACCATAAAGATGATTTTTGAGTTGCTAGACTAAGCTCTACTTAGTTCTGTTTAAAAACAATTATAAATTATTCGCGATTTTTTTTTTTATCATTTTCCTGATGTACTACAGATACCCCATATTTAGAAAAACTTCCTCGTCTAATGTAAAGTTTATTAGGGGAAAACTTGAGATTCTCCTGAAGCTGTGTAAAAAAATTATATGATTTTGTATCCTATTTATCACTATAATGAACTGTTGCAAGGCTTTTATTTGTTATTTTTTGTGTTTGGCAATTATTATTATAAACATCATTGATCAATTGCAGCTTTTGTTGATAAAATAAATATTAAAAATAATGATTTTTTGATTTTTCAAATATTTTTCTTGTAAAGTGGTTAAGTATATTATAAGAATTAATTCATATTTATTTATTTTTAACTTATTTATTGAAAAATATTACTATCTGTCTTAAGGACATACTGTTCTGAGATCACATTCACACTCTATGTACAATAAATAAAATAAATTACACAGAAAAATAATATATATACAATAAATAAGAATAAAGTATCATAAAAATAAATAAATAAAAAGAACACATACATACCTCATTCATATTTATAAATGACAAAATAAGTATTTCTGATACTATTTACGTTTTAATAAAAATAATTGAAGCAATGAATATGTTTCTTTAATTAAAACGTCAATTTTAAAACTAGAAACATTTATTTCGTCATTTATAAATGCGGTCGAATTTCTGTAAATGACATCTTTAAAAAAAAAAAAAAAAAAAAAAACATTTCCACTATTAATTTTTATTTTTTTTATTTTAATGAAATTTAAAACTGTATTACATGAAAAATACAACAAGTAAATGTGACATTGGTAACATGGCATGTACAATATGAAGAGAAACTACCCATTGTTAGAACTCAAATTAAATTATTAATTTAGATGATAAATAACTGAAACATTTTTTTTTTACTTTTTTTAAAAATATAATAATGGACTAATCAAGATAGTGACTATTTGGAATATATTAGTATATTGGCCATTATGTATATATCAGTTACTTTTAAAAGGATATCAGTGCAACTCACCATATCAAAAAAGTAACTTAAAACATTATCGCATGTGGCAATTATCTGTTCAACTGTCAGAGTTTCAGAAATACTCAAAGACTTATGAAAAAAAGGAAGTTTTTCAATGTAGAAAAATTATCTCGATTATAGAAACGGTTTAACTTTAACCATCGGTTACTCAAAACTTAGTTAGTCACTTAGACTCCTTTGGTTCTAGAGGCCCGTTTATAATTTATTTATATGACGGACATATAGATCATTGTGGATGGATTTAGTTACGAAGAAATGAGATGTATAAAGAAGAGAAGACGATCCTCAAAATACTTGAATAAAAAAAAAGTCTTAACCTAAGGTGAGATGATGTCACCTGAGATGATAAAATTATTCCAGTGATGAAGGACTTGATGGCTTTTGCGCAGAAAGAGGAAATAGGCGTAAGTTACTAGAGAAAGCCAGTATTCAGTTCCATGCCAATAATAATCAACAAAGATGGACGGACTTGTGTAATATAGTGGAGAGAATAATTAAAGAAGAAAAGTCTAGACTATAAACTAATAAATCTTATGTTAATATTATGATTTTTGATGTGAATAACTGTAATGAGACATCTTCTTATGTGAGTGAGTTAACAGTTATCTCCTTTGATACATAGATAGAGAGTAAACAATTGTTAAGTAAACTGTGGAACGTTGCCCCAATATCCATTTATAAAAAATTGTTTTAACTTTCATCATTCCCAATCCAATAGTTTTTCAAGGGAGCATATCAGGTCCCATTCTCTACACTGTTTATACAGCTAATATCCCAAGCAATCTTACCTTTATTACTTACATTGATGGCATATGTGTATTATCTATCAATAATGGCCCAATAGTTGCATCCCAATCTCTGCAGTCACATATATCAACTAATCAAGAGTGGTGTCAAAATATTATAATCAAACTGAATCCAAACAAATGATATATACCTTTCGTCGAAAACCTACTACATCCTGTCTTACAGTATTCTTGAAACAATACTCCACTTACCTCTGTCGAACAAATCCATTACTTAGGAGTTTCATATCTTGATAAACGTCTTACTTGGAATCACTAACGGATCAAGGATTTAATTTTGGGGAGCTTCAGCCCGGAAGATTTTTTTTTGTAGGTATATATTACGATAATTACTTCGGAAGAAAGAAAGAAACTAAGTACCTATATGAAATGGTGTTTAAGTGGTTATTTAAATTCTATTAAATGTAATTAGACCAACAGTAATACTTTTTGAGATTTTTTTCTTAAAATGTGGTTACTTCTTCCCGAAAGCCCTTCTCCCTCCCCCTCGCCACCCTTAGATCCGCCTGGGCTTCCAGATTGGAATCTTCATACAAGACTGAAACGATAAGAAACTGCTAGGAGATTTCGATTATTATAACACTTTTTTGACAAAAAAACATTCTCTTTGTTGCAGATTTGGCCCGAATCAGATATTCCTCTTTTAATTCTAAACTCGTTGATCATCCTAACCCTCTGTTTAATAACTTTTCAACCAAAACAATTCCTGACAACCTCCCGATGCTTCTGAATGAAGATGGTCAAAAGACCTCCTAAATTAATCTAGACATTGAAGTGTTAGCAAGGAGTAGATGCTTAACAAATTCCTAGCATGTTTTATAATGCTTTGTAATCAACAGTATTTTATATTCATTTGTTAAATCAATTTATGTAATCAATAACATCATTAGTTCTCTTTCAAAGGACCAGTGACATAATTGCAAACTTAAAATATGATCACTAACTACTTTGACCTCTGCAAAATCACAATTTGACCCAAAATGTTTTAAAGTATCTCCCACAAAATGTATAAATCAAATAATAAATTTTATTCACTTTTTTAACGCCTCTTGTACCATTCCCATAAAATTCAAAATATATAAAAAATATAATTAATAAAATAATAAAAATATTTTACTTCAGCTCTTTCAACTTTATTTTGACGAAAAAAATGTTTTGTATAAGAAAATGTTTTTGTTTCTTAGTATAAATTTAACGCTTAAAAGATTATTAAACAAAAAAATAAAACTTTGGATTATTCGATATGGCTTTTAACCACTCAAATTGCTTTTACATTTGTCACACTATTGCTCCTATTTCATGTCATTTCCCTTCCATTAGAAAATTATCAAAATGACGGCAGTTAATAGACCCTTGTGATAATAACAGAAAATTGCAGCTCATATGTGATACAAATTGCCTTGGTAGTTAAAAATAATAACGTAGATATCTTTTGTAAAGCGGGGTTACGTTGAATAATTCAATGTAAATTGGGTTGTAACTTAACCAGAATTGAAAAGATGATTAATTCTGTAGTAGCAGTAATGCTCTTCTTAATTTGTATAAATGACATATTGTTACAACCACGTCATATAACGTTGCTATCTATAAAAAAAGTTATGATCCTATTCGACTTATTCTCATTTAAACTTCAGGTATGATCCATTTCTAGCATAGATGGGAAGAATAAAAGGAACGTTGTTCTAAAGGTACAAAAAATCTTATTCTGACCGGAGTGGAATGGTCGAAATTTATTCTAGATTCGATTGAGATTCTAAAAAACAAAATTAGCTAGATTTACTAAACTAATCCATGATGTTCAACATATCAGACAGATTAAATATGAATAATTATTATTTTTAAACGTTTTCCCATCTTTAATAACCCCACTTTAATGTATTTAAGTCCTTCGAACAATAGTTAATGCAACTTTATATCTAACCAACAAAACCATATCTCAACATCCCATTTGCCCTAGACCATATCCCAGAAGATTTTACCAAATTTCACCAGAACCTTACGTATCATCCAAATCCTCTTGCACAATCCCTATCAAGCACCAACCATCCCTATAATCCTCCGAGAAGGTTAAAACGGCAGAGGCACCGCGACCTTTTGTAGTTTGTATATATTGGAGTTCTGGCAATGGTCATATTCTCCACTCAAGACACGAGTGTATGTGGATAAAGCGCTCTCGCTCGATCTCCGCTGGCTTTACTTCCAGAGGAAGAGTAGCGCAGAGACCTCCTGGAGTCCTGCTTTTCCATTCACAGTTGGAGGGACAAGCCTGCCTCGGAGTTCTGCCTCATTGTAAATAGTTTATAAACGTTTATAATATATGTGTTTTTGCTTGCTTTTTTTTTTTTTAATTTTCTTATTTTGAAGTTATTTTATCTATTAAATATACTTTTTCATTATTATTTTTCTTCTGTTTTTTTGTACATATAGTATGAATGTGATCTTACCTCAGTATAACCAATGTCCATGTGACAGAATGTTATATTATTCAATAAATAAATTAAAAAAAAAACTATTATACATATTTTCATTTATTTTAATATCTGTTTTTGTTCTTTGTTAATTAAGTTTTTTTCATCTGTAATTTTTTTTCTAATCAGGTGTTTGCTTATAACCTTCCTCAGCTGTACTACCTCACCTTCCAGTGAGCGGTTGGATATCATTGGATGATGACATTTTGGATTTCTTTTCTTTTATGTTATTGATGATGCCAAACTTTGTGAAACGCTGTCGGGTTATTTTATTCTTTACCTATATTTTCGAGATATAGAAGACTGTGCAAGTGGATTTTTCCCATAATAACCTAAAATTAAAATTCTTTCATTATTAACAGAATATTAATATGAGAGATAAACCGCGTGATGGTGGAGGATTGGTAATAAAACTGGAGAACTGGAAGCGGGACCATTTGTCCAGCCTCAGCTGGTATACGGCCGAGAAAGAAATGGCCGCAGTGACTTAGAGTAATGCCCGGGCCGTGCTTGGGGTCTGCAACTTAGCGGCGGCATTGTTTGACTTCGCCGCCATTGGTGAAGGGTCAACTATCCATCTCCTCGGTGTCAGGCTGGATATTAGCTCCTCACGGCTTTCTCGTCAACTCATTTCGTCTAGTGTCGCCGTTCAAATTGCGATAATCATCAAGATTTACGTCTTCCAGTTACAAAGTTGAATACCTAGTACTTCTCGTATACCTTGAAGGCGCGAAAGTTTCTTGAATTTATTTTGATATAACTTCGATTTATTGCAAAACTGTCACTTGCACATTCTTAATGGAACTAAACTTTTCTTTCTTAGTTATCGATGTAGAAGTACAATTTTTTTTTTTCAAAGTTTTAGAAAACCTTTTATATATCAAAAATAATTACAATAGAATAGAAGAAAATCATTATTTTTCAAGGAAAAATTACTGGCAAATTCACACGTTATCTGGCTGAGATCTGGCTGACAAATTCACACGTTATCTTTTACAAATGCATCACTATCACTGTACATCACAAATGTAATTTGTATTGTAATACATATGAAAGTTGTGAATAAATATATAATAGTATCAAATATCCACAGTATACAAAATAGTTAAAATAAGAAAGAACATTCCTCAAAGTACTCTTTTTTTGCCCGAAAGTAGTTTTTCATTTAAAGGAAGGAGCTTTTCCCAAAGAAAGTGCATTATTATTTTTTTATATTAGTCCTAATACATTTTACATACTTACTTCTATATTTATTTTTTTTTCTATTTATATTTTAATTATTATTTTTAAGACTATTTTGTAGAGTAATACAACATTCTGTTATAATATTACAATTGCTATGGAGTGGATATAGTACACCCACATCATATTCACAGGAAATATATATACATAAAATAATACAGAAACAAATTAACAAATCAATAGTAATAAAAAATCATATAAAATAATTTTTTTTATTCAGTATTACAACAATCTGTTACTTGGATAATACAATAATTAAAATGCACTTTCCAAGACTAAGGCCGCCTAACTGTTGCAAGACCAAAACCAGGACTGGTAAAAAAAGTTAATGAAAAATGGTTACTAATACTTGACAATCTTAGTTACTATATATTAATAATTGATATAACCAATATACTTTTGTAATTGTGGGTTAATGGTTGACTGTCGTGAATAATGAAGAGAAGAATGGTTGGGGGTGATCAGTCAGAAATAAGCAGGCAAAAATAAATAATAATATTTATTTTTGCCTTCTTATTTCTGACTGATCACCCCAACCATTCTTCTCTTCACTATACTTTTGCATTTAACTCCTCTAATTTTTCATTCGGGCTTAGTCAGGTTTCACTTATCTAAAAAATTACAGTAATATCTCTATAGTGATAATCTAATAAATAACTGCAAGGCAGTTGCGAGACTCTTGCGCAAGAGCAAGACCACGACCAAGCCTGAATTTACAAGACCAAAGTCGTCTCGTCTCGGTCTCGTATTTGGGCAACACTAATCACTGGTACTAAAGCTAGTTTAGATTTTGAATTTTACTAATTATTATAACTGAAGTTTTTTCTTGCTAATAGTCAAGTCAACTTGTTCATTTCTTACATTAATATCTATATTCTAAGATTTATATTAATCTTATAATAATATTAAAATATTACTAATAATATTAAAATAAATCATTTCCGTTAACCATGCAGTCTAACTATTTGTTATTTCTCTTGCCTGAGCAATTTTCGCTCTAATATTTTCAATTGCTCATCGTTATATTAAAACTATAATTCTATGGTTTAGTATTTGAAGTAATTATATTAATTTGAACGAATTGTTCTGATTAGGGTGAAGATCAGTAAATATGGTTTTAAATGCCTTCTAGAGATACCTTTAGATCCTCTGACGTTCTTTCAGGGGAGAAAGGTTAAATGATTGGCAAACTAGAATACCTCGGTCGATTTTGTTGAAACTTTGACAGAATATCTATTTCTGATTAGCTGAGTAAAGAAAAGCGTACTAAAAGTTTTATAGTGCAATTTAACTTTCAATCCTACCTCTAGTCGTTAAAAGAATGAGGAGGGAAGGAGGCTGGGTGTAAACCACTTTTTAAGTACTTAAGAGAATTTGGTATATTAGTGGCGGACTCGAACCGTTGGTAATTTGCTGCTTGATGCCAATACCTCTTCTTCATAAGGTCTTCCGTGATGCTTGTTTTTGTATAATATTTTAGAATAAATAAAAATATAAATCCGTCACTAACGTTACATTTTCCTGATTCGTCTCTCTTTTAGAAGACTTTTTTATTTGTTTTATTAATGCTTTCCTTAAGAACCTGAATAGAATTACAAAAAAAAAAAAAAAAAAAAAAAAAAAAAAAAAAAAAAAAAAAAAAAAAAAAAAAAAAAAAAAAAAAAAAAAAAAAAACGCTTGAACTACTAAGTATCTTTTTCATGTTTGGTTTTTGAACATTTTTTTTTTCTTGTTAATATGTCAGGATGATGGATGTAGAAATGTTGAGACCCTCAGAAAATCATTTCGGTAACACTAATGGTCAATTGTGGGTGCTTTATATAAAGACCTCTGTGTACCTCTGTCCACAGGAACACAATAACGAGCAAAAATGGCGTAATCAGAGGAAAGAATTTGAAAATATGCTATTCCTATGCCAATTCAATTAAAATACATAATTTCAGCCCTTCAACTTTATCTCGAGCTGCCCTAAGCTAACCAGCAAAAACACGAACAATTACTTGAATGTCGAAATTTACAGAAACTTTTATTATGTAGTTCTGTCTATAAAACATACCGACTTTTCCTTTTTCGATCCGAAAAATCGAAATATAAATCGACTGGAGGTGGTGAAATGTTATTAAAAAAGTAATTTTAAAAAAAACCTGTACCACTCTAACCCATGAAGGGTCTTGGGTTCAGTACTATTTAGGGCCAGGACGGTTTCTAGATCCACGGTTGTGCAAAGGCGAGATCACGCTCAGCCGCCAGGTTTTTCCTTCTTAACCAATTATTTAATTTAGGGTACCTACTTTACAGAGGCTGGGTGTGCCCCAGGAGGGTCTCCTGACCCAGGGAGAAAGGTATATATATATATACCTTACCTATATTTATATATATATATATATATATATATATATATATATATATATATATATATATATATATATATATATGTATATAAATATAGGGTGTCTCAGTTCTTAGTGGCCAAACTACGATATGTATGTGTGTATATATATATATATATATATATATATATATATATATACACACATACATATCGTAGTTTGGCCACTAAGAACTGAGACACCCTATATTTATATACACACACACATATATATAAATATAGGGTGTCTCAGTTCTTAGTGGCCAAACTCGAGGAGGTGATTCTAGACCAAATTTTCAACAAAAAATTCCATTTCGAACAGAAAAATAGTTAAGTCTTAGCCTGTAGGCCACCCCTAATTAAGGGGGTAATTGTCTAACTTCCCGCGGGGACCAGCCGCAGTGGGAAGTAGGGGTTGGATTCGATCCTGTGATATTTACTTTACCAGTATAGAGCTTTAATCAGCCCCAGCAAAGTTTAAATCCTCTTAAATTAAAGTAGTGGCATATGCCGATCATAGTGGAGGTATTTGACATTGGCTTGATCGAGCATAAGTTGGAGTACTGTCTGTCCCCAGGTTGTTTTCCAAAAAATAATTGAAGTGAGGTTGGGGATCGGTAATCTTTAATAATAGAGGTCATCCCTTTAGTACATTCCAAGTCGTGAATGAAACATTAAAATAAATCAATCGCCTATTTAGACGATTACTATGTCAGACATTTGATTTTAGTAGCTTCTTGTAATGAAAAAACTTTTGAACCGAACAGCCGCATTGCTATTCCCTGCTTGAAACTGATTAATATTAATACTATTCTGATGAGAGTGGACTTTAGGAGGAAAAATAAAAAAGAAATCTGCGAGAGCAGAAACCGAGAGGGGCAGGGACATCAAAGACTGCCGCTTCTTCAAAGACGACAAATAATCAATCTGCCATCGAAGGGGTCTAAATGAGGAGCCTAATCAAAACTTCTTAGAACTTGCTTTGTAACAGATTTCGGATAATTAGTCTTCCAACTTACGCCAAACTTCTTGGTCTGAACCTAGCACCTTTCGGAGTGAATTCACTTCTCCAAGAGTAACCTATAGCGAATCACTCTTTGACTAATTAATACTTGAATTGACTAATTAAAGTACCGATAAAGTAAAATTGAATGTTTTACGATGATTTAAGCCTAATGAGTGGATTCGTTTATATCAGTGACAGATTACCCACTATATTATGAATAATATTCATCAATGAAACGTGAAGACGAAACAATGCGTAATGGTTATTTACTTATACCCGATGTTACGATCTGACGTGTTGACTATTTTTAGAGATAGAACAACATCCGGTGACTAATCAGTCGTAGGGACTGATTAACTATCTTGCATAAGGTTATTAACCGAATCGATTATAAATATATAGTACCTATATTATTATCATGAGGAGATATGTCGGCGGTTTATTGCAAAAATCATTAAGTGACATTTCATAACCTCAAAAAATTATTTATAATTATCTTTGATGAATTATCCCTTTGTGAAATCAGAAAATTGTGCAATTAGTGTGACTATAAATGATGAATAAACGGATTTGTGCCATTGATAGATAAATAAGGTCTGGATTCACAAAACGATAAATCGAAGTTAACCTATATCAAAAATGCATTTGGAGACTTTTTGCAATAAACCTACAATATAGACTCGAAAAACACGAGATAGGAGATGATGAGAAAAGCAGCTTAAATCGACCTAAAAGTAAATGAAGATAAAACAAAATGCATGGCAGTAGCTGAACATCGCAGTGAAAACAACATCTCGGTATCAATGTTGAGCCCAAACATTTTTTTTTAATTTCACTTGAATCTGTTCCTTCGCATTTCCTCTCAGTTTATTTGTTTTTATACTTTTCCCTCTATTTACCTACAGCGGGAAGGAATAATTTATATTAGGTATAAATTTATTTATTTATAGGTAGAAATTTAATCTTTCCCGTTTTCTATATAGCTTTATTTACTGAATTTGATAGATAATTGCCAAAACCGCAGCTAATATTATTATTCATCATTAGCATAGGGTTTAAAAAACATTTTGATTACAGTAAAACCTTGGCGGTCGTTGGCACAAGATACATACGAATTTCCAATACCCGTTGAATAATAACTTATCCTGTGAAAATACGAAGTTTTAGACTTTATTAAAAAATAACGTATTTACGAACTTATTTGATTCATGTAAACAAATTACTCTACAAAAAATTATTTTCAGAACTCAACATCAACACCAAAAATATTTTTCATGATGGATAACAAGTTAAAATTATTTTAATGAAACAGGCTTTTTATTTATACTTTATTCAAAATCACGGAACCAGTATTTTTATTGGTGACTAAACTGTTGGATTCTATGAGTTAACTCTGTCCCTAATTAAAAAAAAAAAAATTTGAATTATCAGAGCAATTTGAAAATAAGGGTTTTAGCCGCTTTCAGACCACTGTATGCCGTTCTTAGATCTCAGGTGTTGGGAAAAGAAGAATAGCGATTTTGTGTAGGATTGATTATTATATTTTATGTTTTAAAATGTTTTTCTCTATCCTGCTGTTCATAATTAAATACTAAAACAAACTACCTGGGACATATAAATAAACAAATTCTCTTCCGAATATATATATATATATATATATATATATATATATATATATATATATATATATATATATTACAGAATCTACCGATCATCACTCTCGAATTCGGAAGAGAATTTGTTTATTTATATGTCCCAGGTTTATTTATATGCAAGATCTTATAGAGGGGCAAATATGGACACGGATCACTATTTGAGCATTGCCGAGGTCAGATCACGAATTTCGCTGATTAAAAACCACCACCAACGATCAAAGAAGAAGATTGATGTAGCTAAACTTAAGGACTCAGACCACCAATATTCGTATCAACAAGCTGTGGAGACGAAACTTAATGAAGTTGTAATTAATGACAGCTCTATGGTCGATCAACAGTGGAAGAGATGCAGCAACGCAATGAAACAGGCAGCAGATGAATCTCTTGGCTACGAGACTAAATCTAGAAGGCCTCCATGGTTTGATGCTGAGTGCCTTCAAGCAGTAAAAGTGAAAAATGAAGCCTACAGAAAGAAGGTTCAGCGTCCCACAAGGCTCTCCCAAGAAACATATCGAAGAAAAAGACGCGAAGAGAAGAGATTATTCCGCGGAAAGAGAAGAGCTTGGGAAAACAAGAACATGGAGGATATAGAGGCATTGCGCGGCCAAAATGAAAGTCGGCTGTTTTTTCAGAGAATAAACGAGGGTAGGGCAGCTTTCAGGCCCAGAGTGACGGCATGCAAAGACACGAATGGATCTCTTTTAAGCCACAAAGATGACGTACTAAGGAGATGGGTACAACATTTTAAAGACGCATTAAACAGAGGAACGGTGCCTGGAGAAGTAGGAGTAATGAAGGAAGACTCCCTGAATTCTATTGAACCCCCGGATGAGGAGGAAATGGAAAATGCCCTGATGAAATTGAAAAATGGAAAGGCGCCAGGCCCGGACGGAATCCAGTCAGAGCTGTTGAAATGTGGAGGTGAAGAACTTAAGAAAGCTCTGCATGATTTAATGCTGACCATCTGGGAGAGGGAAGCTATGCCTACGGAATGGGCAACAGCCATTATCTGCCCAATACATAAGAAAGGAGATCAAACAGAATGCGCTAACTATCGAGGAATCTCACTCCTTTCGTGTGCTTATAAACTGCTCTCTAACATTCTTTTTGAGAGGATTCTCCCGTATTCTGAAAAGGAACTGGGGAAATATCAGGCTGGATTTCGAAGAGGACGCTCAACCACTGATCAACTGTTCTCTCTGAGGATGATCCTAGAAAAGACTATGGAGCATAAGGTAGTCACCCACCATTTATTCCTAGACTTTAAAGCAGCATACGACAGCGTTGATAGAACGCAACTATACTGTGCCTTGGAGGAGCTAAGCATCCCTCAGAAGCTCGTACGCCTAATCAAGATGACCATGGACAGCTCGAGATGTAGAATACGCGTCGGTTCTGACGACTCCGAAGAGTTTAAAGTGAGCAGTGGGGTTAGGCAAGGGGATGCCCTCGCCTGTCTATTGTTCAACTTGGCAGAGGAGAAAGCTGTAAGAGACTCCGGTATTCAGACCAACGATATAATCTTCAATCGCCTGACACAGCTTCTTGGTTTTGCTGATGATATTGACATAATAGGTAGGTCTGAACAGGCTCTCAGAGAAGCGTTTATAGGCCTTGAAGCAGCTGCAAGACCACTTGGTCTAGAAGTCAACGAGAGGAAAACTAAGTATATGAGAGTTGGTGGTGAGGTGGATCTGAACTCTCCATTTGAGGTAGGTTCTTTTAAGTTTGAGAGAGTGAAAAGTTTTATATACCTTGGGTCTGAAATTAATAGCAAAAATGACATGGCTCAAGAAATACAAAGAAGGATCACGGCTGCCAATAGATGTGTCTATGGACTTGGCCGACACTTAAGAAGTAGGTACCTCTCAAAGAAGACCAAGCTGATCATATACAAGACTCTTGTTCGGCCTGTTTTGACATATGGCTCAGAGGCTTGGACGATGACCAAAAACGATGAGATGAAGCTGAGTGTGTTTGAGCGAGGAGTCCTCAGAAGGATTTATGGTCCAGTAAAGGAGGGTGATGTCTGGAGGAAAAGAAAAAATAGGGAGCTCAGTTCTCTCTATGCAGACATCGACGTAGTCACCTATATTAAACTGGCCAGACTAAGATGGGCAGGGCATGTGGCCAGAATGAGCACCGTTGAGATACCCAAGAAAATAATGATGGAGGAGCTGCACCTCGCAAGACGGGTAGGAAGGCCGAGGACGAGGTGGTTGGACAACGTGGCCTATGATGCGAGAACCCTGCTTGGTGTACGGAACTGGAGAGCTGCAGCAGAAGACAGAGCCAACTGGCGGAGGCTCTTGGAGGAGGCCCAGTCTCGGTAACGGGATGTCGTGCCACACATGAATGAATGAATGAATATGTCCCAGGTAGTTTGTTTTAGTATTTAATTATGAACAGTAGGATATATATATATATATATATATATATATATATATATATATATATATATATATATGTATATATATATCAATGTATGGCTGTCTGTCCGTCTGTTTGTTCTTAATGTATTACTAAACCATTTAACCGATCGCCATGAAACTTTTGGAAGTTGTTCTGTACACTCCTGGGAAGGTTTCTGGCATAGTGCTTCTGTCTTAGACAATTTTATATATGTAAAAAAAAATAAAAATGTAAATGTTTTTTCTGTTCAATGCCGCAAAAAATGTGTCGCTATAAACTGTAGCACCAAAACGGCTTTACCGATTTTAACGAAACTTGGCTAAAGTCTTCCCCTTGAAACCCTTTTAATTTATGTGTATAACATACTTTCCCGAAAGCAAGCTGAAAAATGTTACAATGAATTCAATATTTTATTTGACGATAACTAAAAAAGTACACAATTTTTGACTGATAATACCCACATTTATTTGAAAGATTTCTGAATCGCTGACAAAATAAATAAAAAAAATCATCGAAATCGGACGGTTCGTTGCAGAGTTATTGAGTTTTTAACATTTACTGATTTCTCGTAAGAAAAGGCCGTTTCCTTTTGCTTCCTCACTACCGAACGTCGGCAAGAATTTATTATTTTTATTGATTAATTGATAGTTTTATAATTACTACATTAATTAAAATTATCATTTAAAGAATTTATATGATTCTCCTTATGTAGGTTAATACTATTATACGTTTTTTAAATTAATTTTTTAATTTAGTTTTATAAGTTCAACTAAGACTCTTTCTGATGATTATGAATGACGGCGTATTCACTCAGATGATTATGAATGTTCAATTTGAATCATGAGAAAAAATCCATTAGAATTAGTTTAAATTGAAGCCATTTTACAGACAAATTTGTTTTCCAACTTTTTAAAAATGAGAGATGTCCTTTGCTACTAATCTACTCATATGTGCTTTCTATTTTCTTTCTTTTTCATTTTGCCAGGCTAAGCCACAGCAGCGCGTGGCCGGCTAAAGCTAGTAATTTATAGAAATTCAAGAATGTTATATCATTAAATTTATTTAAAACGTCTGAATATTTTTGAAAGTATTTAAAATTCCAACTTTATGCATTGGAATTTATTTATTTCTTAATAATTAAAAACAATGTTTACAAAAATGCTTTTCAGACAATCATCAAACAAATTCTCAAAGCATAATCACTGTAAAGTTGATGAGGTAAAGTATGGAATGAAAAAGTTTATATCCAAATGTGAAAATATATTTTTTCACTGACCCCGTGATGAGAATCTGCTTCATCATCATAGACCGAATCGTAAGAGAGCAGTAGTTGGACAACAAGAGAGTCCTGGCAATAAATCCAGACTCGAGACCCGAAACAAAAGCTTTAGAGTACACAACTCTCTAATTAATCCACGGGCCGGGCCTAATGAAGCGGCTCGGGTGGGTTGGGGGAGTTTCGTCCTGGTCCAAGTATTTTTCGCTTACCTAATGTGGAACAGTCGCCCTTCCAACTCAGTCCTATGTACTCAGTCCAATTCAGTCTTTATCCCTTCAGCTATTTAGGCAAGTTACGCTAATTACCAAAGGTTTGTAGACCGTTCCAAGTAATGGCTCCGAGATCCAGAAATTTTCTGATGTGGCAGCACTTTTGTTCCTTGTACACATATCCAAGTAAATAATTGTAAATTCAATATAATAAATAAATAAGAAAAAATAATATCAATCCATATCTAATAATAATATATAAGTCAGTAAAAAATATATTTAATAATGAATAATTTTTATTTTTAACATCTTTTTTGAGAAATATTACATTATGTCTCAATTAAATACATTTATAATTGAGATCACATAGCACATTCACACCATATTCAAAGAACACATAATCAAATCAAATTATTTATTTATCAGCAAAATAATATATAGAAATGAGAACAAAATAAAACAATATAGAATATAGAGAAGTTTATACAAACACACACACTTATACCTAGTTTTGTCTCTCCCCTTTTGAAGGGAAGAGTGAATCATCAGGAGATCCCAGCGCTTCTCTTTCAAACACTTATCTGGTATTAAAAGCCAGTACAGCTTCAGTAAGGGCACCACAGTCACAGATCACTGAAATAATTAATTCGTAATTAATAAAATTCATTTAAATAATTTATAACATCAAATACTGTGTTTACGTTAAGGTAAGGTTACCAAATGCTTCCATTGGGAGCTTGAAACATTTATTAACGATAAATCTGGGGAGAAAATATTTAGTTTATGGAAGATTAAATTTACTAATTAAATTATTGAGTAGAAAGTATTCTGATTAACAATATATTGTAAATACATAGGTTGGGAGGAGATAAGCCACCGAAGGATCTCAAACCTTTGGTTAAAAGTACTCTCGAGATAAAATCTGAAAAGAGTATGAAGCTTATTTGATATTAAATAATATTTCGCTAACAGATGTCCAGGAAAACCTGTGGACTTACATGAATAGGGAATTATTTAACATTTTTCGTGATTTTAGCAACAGCAAGACACAATCTCTGGTGAAAGGATTGAAACTTAATCATATGATATTAATGAAGACAGTATTTTCTGGTCTTATGGAGAGTGTTCTCCTTTGATTTTTCATCACACAGGGATCATGACATCTTCGCTACTGATAGCGAGTGGAGAAATATGAACCTATTCGAGATGGTAACGGATATTGAAAAGAAGCCTAATCAACAAAGAATGTAGATATGAAGAAGTATGGCACCAAGAAGAAGTAATTGTGAAATCGTTGCCAACGCAGCCGAACCAAAAGTAGAAGGCTGGTAATAGCCCGATAAATATGATTTACGGGCTTAGTCTTAATCAGCATGAACGATAATATTGATGCCAACAAGGTGAATGGGTGGAAGAGTCTGCTGGCTTAAGGACTTCAAGCCACGTTTTATTTAATGGAAATTATATTTCAATAGCTATATCTGCCATATTCAAATATCCACAAGAATAGTATTCCCTATATTGAAAGAAGTCTAATGGAGGTGTTCAGCGATTACCTGGACCGTGGATACTTCCAAAGAAGGCGGGGAGTAGTCGAACCAGGCTCATTTACAAGGAGGAAGAAAAATTTGTATTTCTCATTCTCCCCTCCTCCCACCAAGGGTTAGAGAACGTAGGGGTTCTTCCGGAATTACAAACAAATGGAAGTGTAGGTAGAAGAGATTCCCTACCATGACTTATAAAATGATCTGGCCGTTATGGTTGACTCGCAAAGCAGAACAAGATTAGAAAGATGAAGCTCTGCCATACACCAGCCTGTTTTCGAGAGTAGAAGCAGAGGAAGAAGTTAAGTTTGGAAGTTCCCAAGGCTTATCAATTACTTATAGAACTCAGTAGAGAAAATTCCAATTGTTTTAAATGCAGCGTGGATGCATGAGTAACATCCCATCTCTGCAAACACCCGTATTGCCTAAAAAGTAGGGCAGCATTATGAATATTTAAAAAAAAATCTTTGTTGAAATTTTAAAATCCACATCAATGAATCAAAATTAGATTATTTTTTTCCACATCCATTAAAAAAAATAATAATAAAATAAAAAGCACATTGCGCTCCGTAATGGCTCTTCAATAAAATATAGTATTAAACGATATTTATAAGGCATCATCAGGCTGCCTATAGTTCCACAACACTTCACAATTATAAATGTCCTTTGAGACAGATTGTATTATTTCTTAATAGACAAGTTCTTTAAACACTTATTTTTTTCAATCAAGGAGATAATGATAAAAGCTGCTCGATTTGCTGCTCCGAGTATATGATGTAATCTTCCAAGGGTAAAACTGGAAACAGTGAAGTTTTGAGTTAGCCGATAAATCCGTTGTGGTAATACAGTTTAAGCTGCTGAGGGGGGTAGTGTGTGGAGCTTCAGATGAATAAACCCCACATTACTTCAGAGTTACGAAACGGGGATATGAATGTATGATATAATGAGCCCATTGGGTAGGCTCTACACCCCTATCTTATTCCTGGACCGTGTTTGAGCCCAAATGTGATAAATAATGTATCCATTCTGTTACATCAGCCTTGTATCGACTATGTGGTTTAGAAACCAAACTTAGGTAGAGACTACATAACACTGGTATGGGTACAAATATCATAAATATTGATATTTAAGTATATTGAAATAGTATTTCGATATATCTAAAAAAATATTTCCATATATTGGACCACGATATTTTTAGAATTTTAAAAGAGTAGGGATGAAAATTTCAAACATCATCGACATATGTAGTTTTAAATATATCGCATTGCCAACACATTGATTAACATTGAAATAAGGTCTCACAAATAAAACTTTCGGACATTGGATCACTGTTTTCTACGAAACTTTTTTTCGATACTAGGTAAAAAATGTTACCTGTTATCTAGTGGAATCATTTTTTATTGGTTTTCCTCTCTTCTACTGCTTACGGATTTTTCCTGAGCTTTGTACTTATATTTAGAATGTTGTGACTGAATTCGTGGTGTTTTTTAGTAACGATTGATCCAGGTACATTCAGTAATGGGATATTTTCAAAATTTAAACAAATAATAATATCCATTATTTTAAAATGAATATCGGCATTTTAAGGCACCGATTCTTCTTCATCAGATCTATAAAGTGATACCCATGCTAATTCTTAAAGTAATGCTTCTTTTTATTGTAATATCACTTGGTCAATTTTTTGAAATAAGTTATCTAAATAATTTTGATTTAGATTTTTGCAGTTTAGATTTAGGAATATTATTTTTTCAATGATTTATTTATAGTTATTGTTCATTTTGATTATTTTAACTTAATATTTTGTTCGCAAATACCCCAAAACAACGTCACTTTTATTAATTTCAATACTTAAATGATCACTATCGCATATTTAAATAAAAACTGGAATATCACAAGAAAAGACTATCTGAAACAAAATCCTTAAAAAATTATTAGTATGTATCACATAAAGAATAAATTACTATTATTCTTAATTCTGAATAAATTGTATAAGAACTTTAAAAAAAAAAAAGATATTTCGGAATGACATACTTACCATTTTAAAGCATCGGTTTCCATCTAAGATGGTGCGTCATAATTTTGCATATTTGCGTCATCTTTCTCTTCCTGTTCTAAGGTGTCAAGGAACTTCTATTGCATTCCATGAATGGTCCTAGTCTCAGGCATCTTATTGAATATTTCATTTCAGACTCAACAGTAAATCTTATAGGATTAAATTATTTTCTAACACTCTTGTTAATAATCCTGGTAAATAAATGCTCTATGGAGTCTTCGAATCTGTATGAAAATTTTTAAAAGGTTGGTTTAATTTTTGATTAAATTATAGTTAGATTCGAACAATCAATTTGATTTTCAAGATGAGAAAAGAAGAAGCGTTTAAATGGCTGAGTGAAGTAATATGATTGACGTACAATGAACTTGATTTTAATTATAATTCAACAATACATGTAAGTTTTGATTAGTTAAAAAAGTTCACTATTATATCACACTTAAACCAATGATGATTTATTAAAAGAATGAATTCTACTTATCACATAAACACAGAAAGCAGTTTTAAAACACCAGTGAAATGTTTTCCAAATAAATTAAACTATGTTTTCTAAAATTGTTAAGCTGAATTAGTTACTAAATATGAAGAAATAATTGGGTGAACATAGTTTATAGAAAGCGATATGCGAACAATGCTTAATTATTTATTTTAATCGACTACACTTTTTTTCGCCATTTATCAAGTGAATAATGGCGGAAAATCAAAATAAAGGGTTCAGTTTACTTTTTTTATTCAAGAAACATATCTACGAAAATATCAATATCGCCCTATGCACTTAGAGAAACAGTTTCCATACCAGAAGACGAGACCCACTAAGGAGTTCGAAAAGTGAATAGTTTCCTTCCTATAATACTAATGTACCATATGTTCTGACAGAAACATGGTACTTAGTTTCATTAAAATATGCAAATCATTACTATAAATATGCAGAAGTGGATATGACAACTCAGATGGCGGCTGATTGATTTACCTATAATGATATCAATCGAATGATGAGATGTACTTACATGTGTACTTAAATAAATACAAATTGATCCATTAATTCTAGAGGTGATTTACTGATGATAAAATGATAGGTTTTGATATTCCTTTTAAGAATTGTTAGTAGGTCATTAATAAAAATGTGTTCAATGGTAAACCATGCTAAAGTCCAGGTCTTTCTTGTTTACTGATGAATTCCAACGTAATGAATGAGGGGATTTCATTCCAAACATTTACTCATTCCTTGCTTTCATTGTGGATATTTAAGAATTAATTTAATTAATTAAATTTCCTACAAGTTGATATAAAATGAATGATTCCTGGAGTTACTACATACTGCATTCCTAATATCTCTTTCAGTAATTGGTCAATCACGCAGACTGTTTTATTTAATTTCGGGTATAAATCTTATATGTATAATTATTTTATTTAGAACTTTTTCCAAAGAACGATAGGTTTCCTTCACCTATAAATTCTTCATGTCCTCCTTCCATATTTTTTTTTCCTTCTAGAGTCTGTTTGCTCATTTAATTTTTTTGTAGGCCGCACCCATATACCAAAAGTAAACCTTCATTGACAATCTCTCTTGGTTTTAAATGTTCTCACCACCTGAGGGACAATCTTTTAGATCACTTCGAGAATTGTTTTTGCTTGATTTTTCTCGTTTTTTTTGTTTTATCCATTCTTGACATTCTTGCCGGTCGTCGCTGGTTATTTCCGTTGCCAGAAATTTCTTGTTAATTTCACAGTTTATGGCCTAGTTTTCTGCTCCCTCCTTCATAATGCTTAATACTATGCTTTTATATACATTCCTTTTAGGTTTAGGAATAATATCTCTACTCCATAATTTTGAATTGACATGACGTTCTTACCTTCTGGTGTCTTTATTTACATTTCCACATCCAAGCACACATCTAATTCGATTAAGAAGTCAAGGTATTTGTAGTGCTGAATCCTTGATTCCTTAACTAATATTTATTTGTAGTTATAATTTAAGTACAGCGTAAAATTTATACTTTCTGTTTTTAAAGGTATGTAATAAAAAGTAAATATTTTTTTCAGATGAGGTAGTGGAAGAAGCGAACCTCTGGCATGTTCTGTCGGAGAAAGTAACTCATATCACATCATCTTTCATTCCGAATAACAAGACTGAGCAGCCGATGTAAGTGCATTTAAATATTAATAACATATAATATGTATCGTTAGATTTTTTTTTATTTATTAATTTGTCGGTGGCTAATGACTTGTTCAGGTTTCCGTTTCAGATGTTTTACTCAGATTATATAATTATCATGGTATATAACTTCTTAAAGAAATATACTTCACTCGAAGATTATCGGTTTTTACTGATCAATTGAACCGAACAATCTTGACCCATTTCTCCGCAGGAACTTGGATCCTCTTCTCAACTGAGTATTAAAAAACTCTTCCGAACTTGTGCAATATTATTGAAACTTTGTTATTGCAACTAGGTCACTGTTGAACTGGTAGCAATCCAAACGAGTTATATTAGTTACATCTTGGTTAGAGGAAAACTTTTGTGGTTTGATTTTTCTTTTCTTTTTTTTTTTCTTTAGTGACCTTTCCTGTAAGGATGAAGCAAATAAAGTTTTATAAGTTGAATTTTAAGGGATTCTTGAAACTTGTTTGCAGATAGTTAAACTGTTTACTTTGGAGCGCGTATATAAAGAAAAATTAAAATAGTAGATACAGATATTTTAATTATCATTCCAAAAAATATATATAATAAATATATGTGATATTTATTTCTATTCTGGTTGGCTTTAGAGATCTTTTTACAAGCCTTCTTCATTTATTTAGTCTGTGTTAGGTTATTTCTTTAAGAGCAGAGTAGCTCAGTGAGTTAGGCACTTAGCAGCCCAGTGCCTAACTCACTGAGCTACTCCGCTATTATAATTATTATTTAATAAGAATGAATAATTAATACTATTATAATCTACCTAGAACTCTCACATCAGAAAGCTATCGTTCTTCCTAATGCATAAGACCATCGAAAACAACGAATTCGATAAGCGACACCAGGGAAATCTTTTTTTTTTGTATATCTATTATAATGTTATATACATACTCTATTTAACACACAAATTGTGAATCTTCATATTTTACCTATACAATACAATTTTTTATCGACCCTGGTGTCAGAAGACCCTGCTGGTTTACACTCACTCTCTATAAAGTGGGTAATCCTAATTTAATAATGAATTAAGAGGGATACCCTTTCCGTTGGGTGTTAACTGTGGGCCTTGAAACAGTTCATTCCAACAAATTACTAAGTGGTTGTTCCTTTTTTTTATTATTTTTTTTTTTTATTTCTTTATTGAGTATTATAACAATCTGTCTGTTGGATATATTAAGATAATAATTTCCTATTCGAATAAATTAATAGGATATATCTGAATATTAGCATATATTTTATTCTTATGTATCCTGAATTATAAAATAGAATATTATTTGTAAGATGGACAAATAACCGGGTCAGTTAAAATGTAATCAATTCTATGTTCTGGATTCAATTTAAAAAAAAAATCCAAATGAAGAAAACTTTGAATAGATTATTTCCTACAACTTGATTTAAATTTGAATTCTAAATGAGCCCTGACTGTATAGAATAAACACAGAGGCAGTGAAACAATAACCGACAATAGGGAAAGTTTACTTTTTGTATCCGAAATTGGCCCCCAATAACAGAGAGTGTTTTCAGTGGCTTCCCTAAGGACGGAATAAATGGCGCCCAGCAAAATCCTAACCCGTAGTCTTTAAAAGCCAGCTCTGTTGAATTGCCTTCTCCCGCCCTAAGCGTTAGTAATTATAGAATGAATTTAAAGAGGCATCATTCCTCTTGGTTAGTACTTTTTTATTTAACGCCCCATCCTAAGCAATTTCTCTCCTGAGGGTTGCTAAACAGGGCTGTAAATAATGCTGTAATGTTAAACAGTTATAGGCAAAGGGCTATAAAACTTCAGATAACATCTTAATAGGCTATTATATAATTGTATATTGTTGCAGGAATTTATTTTTGTTACATTCAATGCTAACTTAACGACGAATAAATGATGTTGACAAATATTTAAATACTCATTAATCATTTGTTTTTTTCATGTACCGTAAAATAGGAAGACTAATTTACATGCTTTGGTACACTTGTGATTTAATTCAATTAAGTAATTTATTAAATTCAAATGTTTTTGGCAGTCTTATAAAAGTAGGAAGCTCGATTTTATCTTCCTTAGCCCTCAAGCAGTTAGTGCACGCATGTACCTTGCACCTTCCAGTCTGATCTTGGTAGCAACATGTTGCAGTACCTGCCTTTCCTGATTAATCACTAGAAACGTGAAGATTACTCCATGTTCAATTACTTCTAGTGCACAATCGGGTATAACACTCTCAGGATTAAATATGTATTTATTTATCGTTTAATATATTGTCAGTAATTAATTTGAATTTAAAAATCTTTGTAAACACATTCTCAAAAATTGTGACGCTCATATAAAAACACTAGAACGTTTGGTGGAATGAATTTGGTGCTTCGAGAAAGGTGAATGACGAAAACTTGCTGGAAAGATTGTTGATATGAACAGTCCTCATCAATCACATGAGCTGCATACACTCATACAAGGTATCGTTCATGTATCTACAAAATTATGGGAGTGGCCATTTTATGAGGGTTAGATGTGGTTACCAAAAGAAAAGATATTGAGGAGAATTTCTGAATCTGCCATCCTTTGAAAAGTTAACATACAGTTGTATGTAGTAGGTGTGAAAATATTAATTGTATTATTTAAATTTTGTTAATTTCTTGATCAAGGCATCCATTTTTCACCTGAATTTTCAATGTGGTAAACAAAAAGTTACCATCTTGTACCTGTTAATACATCTTATACCGCTTTAATTTTTCTATTGCTTCATAAACCTACTGAAGGTTCTTTTTTAGCTCAGTTCGTATTATTTATGACCCTAAATCATCTAAAGAAATGTAACAGTACTATAGCATTTTAATAATTATGCCTTTAATCTTGCTAAAATATTTATATTAAAAATATACAATGTTTTATAAAGCATAAGGAATCTATTGGAAGGGATGAAAATGGCGATAATGCTTTAGCATACAGATATATTAAATATTAAAAATTGATATAGAAAATAATATTAATTATTCATAAACTAATAGTGGCAAAAAGAATTTTTAATGAACATCTATCCATTTCTCTTAAGAAATAAATAAACTCAGTGCGATTTCTCTGAGCTAAAGACGAGAAAGTAAAAATTCAACCAAAATGTATCCAGACCGTTTTTTTAATGAAAATATATCTTTCCTTAATTTATATAATTATTTTATTTTTTTATTTTTCAACGTTTGGGCCTCGTTTTCCATTTCATAGACAATTTTATTGGTTATGTCTTTCATTTTATATAAACTAAAAATTTGGCAACATTCATCTCTTTGTCATTTTTATTACAAAATTAACATTTTTTCATGACCTGACATTTTTTTCACCGTAGAATTTCATTTTTTAGCAAATAAAGCTGCTCACCAAAGAAACTGTGACTTTGAAAATGAGCAAGTTCGTGAAAGATAGAAAAAGATACCTCCGTTGAAAAACCCAGAACCACTTTATGATTCTACCTCATAAAATAATAAGTGGATAAACGTACTTTTATTTTTATTGTCCTGGTGGTGGCTAAATTTTCGTAAAGGCAGTTAACTGGAATTTAAGAAGCTTAATGCTATTGCAGATTATAAGTACGTAGTAAATGTAATTTTATAAGGAGGTTTTAATGATATATGGAACTTATGTTATAATGGGTTTGTTCCAACAAGCAGTCCTGGACCGTTTTCGCCTAACAAGGCCACCAAACCTGTACTGCGCACGAGAAAACAGTCCACAACTGCTTGTTGGAACAGACCCCATTTAATTAATAATTACATTATATAAAATATAAACTACATACAATATATTGTGATATAATTTAACTTATTTTGCTCACTCTATGTGTGAATGTGCTCCTTCACTGTTCCCATCACCTTTATGCCGATGATTCCCAAATAAACCTCTCCTTTCCTCCCTCAGAGTGGCATGATGCGTTTGTAAAAATACAAGAAGACCTAAATCGGATTTGTGCCTGGGCAAGTGAAAATAGATTAAGGTTAAACGCTGCTAAAACCCAAGCCATTGTCATTGGTTCCAAACCCCTTCTCAGATCCAATACCAACATTCCTCTCCTGTACCTAAATGACCAACCCATCACCTTCAACTCTTCAGTTAAAAACTTAGGTATTTTCATAGATCAAACCCTCTCCTGGAATCACCATATTTCCCACATATCCCGACGTGCAATTTCCATCCTGAAACTCTTCCATCGTTTCCGCCATCTCCTACCCATGTCCACACGTAGACTCCTAGTATCCGCCCTCATCTTCCCCCACATTGACTACGGCTGCGTAGTGTACGGTGGCCTCTCATCGGAACTTGGAGACAGACTGAAAAGAATCACGAATGGTTAGTACGATTTGTCTATGGAACCCCGAGACGTTCTCATGTTTCCCACTACTACGCCGAGTTAGGGTGGCTCTTTCCCTCCTTCAGAAAACAATATTTCCTAGGTACATTCCTTTACCAAATAATCTATAATCATCGTCCGTCCTACGCATTCAATCTCCTTCAATTCAAGTCATCTATCCACTCCCTCTCCACAAGATCTCGTCCTTCTGACCTTTATACCCTTTCCACAAATCGGCCTCATTTCAACACTCCTTTATTGTCCGCTCCACCACCTTTTGGAATTCCATCCCACTTAAAATCCGCCATGCACCATCCTTATCCATATTTAAAACCCTCTTATTCCAATTCCTCCTTACAATTCAATCAGACGCTGGGTAGCCATTTATCATGTATAGTATATATGTATATAATCTCGTCTATATGTATATTCTCTTTCATTTTCACCGATCAATCTACATCTTAAGATTTAGATTATATAGGACTTGTATAATGTTTACAATACTATTATTGTATTCTTTGAACATATTAAAGTACATATGTAAATCATTTAAAGTAAATATTTATCCACTCTTTTATTATTATTTTTTTTCATTAATACAATGGTATGACAACAAAAGTAAGTTGACATTCATTCCAAATCTCACTTAAAATTCCATAGTTTATTGTTTTTAGTAACTATCTTGCAGTATTAGGACCTTATTGCTCATATTATGTCTTTAATATATCAGTATAGTTATGTAAATCCTTCTGTTATTACTTATTTTTAGTTTTTTTTTTATGTGCTTCTTTATTGTAATATACATTTTAGCCAGATGTTATGTTAATTTTTATGTACAATATTGTTATTCTGAAGGGACTTATTATTATTTTACCCCATAATATATTTTACTAACAATAAGTGAAGATATATTCAAAGTACCATAAAAAGTTTTTGTTGGTGTATAAAAACCGTCTTATCATAACCGAGAGCATTCGGTTATGTGATTCTCTAAAAAAAAAAATCGTTAGTAAGTAAATATATTTTATTAAAATAAAATTAATTCATCTCTGTATGAGTAACTTAATAATTTATTTATTGTCGCGTGGGTGTTTGTATGAATTTTAATATAGATTAATTCTATCAATATATAGATATATTACTTGTTAAAAGTGTTAAAACAGTGTTAAGTATACTTTTATTCACTTAAGTTGTTTGTGCGAAAATGGTTTGAATTTCCATCGTTACGGCGAGTGGTGGGGCTGATCAGAAGATTTAAAAGATAACTTAATCCGTTCGAACTACCGGCTTCTCACTCCAGACCAGCACAGATAATCGGACGAGGCAGATGCTCCCAGATGCTACGAGGGCGCCCTCAGGTAACAAAGAGATGTAAGCTGGCATAAAAATGGTAAGCTATCAGTGTAACCTACCATTCCATTAAAATAAAGTCCACTGCATAAAAGTAGAATGTTGCCCATAATTTTAATGTTGGCTATTGTGAACCCATGAGAGTTATTTGCCTAGCCTTAATTAAAATCGGAAAGTTTCCTATACATAAGTTTTTATATCACCTTCATGGGAACTATATATATATATATATATATATATATATATATATATATATATATATATATATATATATATATATATATATATATATCCTCGCGCGGGCTCATTACCGCGTATGGGGAGCGTCCCACGGGTGGCGGATGTGGGGATGGTCGGTGGAAATTCCTTGGAAGTTCCTCCCGGCTAAGTCCGATGGACTCGCTGACCAACAATGAGAGGGGCCCTCCAGACTTGCTGGAGGGAGGGGACCTCCAGACTTGCTGGAGGGAGGGGACCTCCAGACTTGCTGGAGGTAGGGGCCCACCAGACTTGCTGGAGGGTGGGACGTAGGATTGAACGCCCTACTCACATATCTTTAGTTCACCAAACACCACAAAAAGTCATGGATCTCCCTAAGGTAAAACGCTCATTATCCGGAGGTAAACTAGTCCCCCGTTCGGGTCTCCGGGTGGGGACTGCTTTAGGGGATTCATGGCGCAAGTTGAAATATAGGGATTTAAATATTGGTACGTGGAACGTAAGGAGTTTAAACACAGTAAGGGGGCTAAAATCGGTCGCGAATGAGGTAAATGGGTACAATTTGGATGTCGTGGCTCTGCAAGAGGTTCGCTGGCCAGGAGAGGGCTCGATGAGGGAATGAAAGTACACTATTTGGTACGGAGGAAGCGGGAATCATTGTTTAGGTACCGGGTTTCTAATTAGGAGTAGATTACTATCCGCTTTGAGCGACGTACAATTCTTTAGTGATAGAATTTCGGTAGCTATATTTCAGGGACGTTGGTTTAAAATCGAAATTACTAAACATACATTGTCCGACCGGAGACAGTGACGATGAAGTCAAAAGTGAATTTTACGATAAACTCGAATGGGTTTATGATAAACTACCGCGAAACTACATGAAAATAATTGTAGGTGACGCGAACGCAAAGGTAGGAAGGGAAGAAGTTTATATTCCGACGATTGGTAAAGAAAGTTTGCACGAATATAGTAATGATAATGGGATCCGTCTGATAAACTTTGCCATCTCGAAAAACCTGATAATTAAAAGTACGACGTTTAAACATAAGGATATTCATAAATATACTTGGACATCACCGGATTCGCAAACACGAAATCAAATAGATCATGTCTTGATACAACACAGCTGGCAAAGCAGTATACTCAATGTACGGTCTTATCGCGGAGCAGAATGTGGGTCGGATCATGAATTAGTAATCGCGAAACTTCGACAAAAACTTAATATAAAAAAGAGAAAAGAAAACCGTTTCGATTTTGAGAATTTTAATTTGGAAAAATTAAAAAATCCATCAATTAGAAACCAATTCGAGCTAGATGTTAAGAATAGGTTTGAAGCTTTGGTGCTTCCTGACGAGGACCACGAGCATATTGACAAGTTATGGGTAGAGATCAGGGATCATATAAAAGCGGTCGGTAACTCGTGCCTAGGAAAAAAGGAAACTAAGAATAACAAACCGTGGTTTGATGAAGATTGCTTAAACATGTGCGAAAAAAGAAAAGCCGCTAAATTAAAAGCTCTAAATAATCCTAGCGAAGACAATCTGGAATACTTCCGAATCTCAAAGAACGAAACGACAAAATTGCTCAAAAATAAAAAAAGGGAGTATCTTAAAAATAAAATAATTGAAATAGAAACTAATAGAATCGAAAATAACATAAGAGACATGTACAAAAGTATAAACAGATCACGTAAATATGTAGGGCCCGTAACGTCTGGAATTAGGGATGATAATAACAATATTCTGACCGATCCGGTTGACATATTGAATAAGTTTAAGGACCACTTTGACAATATTTTAAATACGGTAAATTATGATCTGTGTCCTCCTTCTGAGTACCAGAGTGCTGAACCATTAATAGAAGGACCAAGTAAAGAGGAAGTTGAAGTAGCTATCGGAAAATTAAAATCATATAAAGCAGCGGGAATCGATAGTATTCCTACTGAACTAATTAAGGCATGCGGGGAAGCTGGAGTTTCTAAAATACATCGGTTGGTTAAAAAGATCTGGGTGAACGAGAAATTACCTGAAGAATGGAAAGAATCTATTCTTATTCCGATTCACAAAAAGGGTCCGAGGACGGATTGTAATAACTATCGAGGAATTTCACTCCTTCCGGTATGTTATAAAATATTCACTTCAATCTTAACCAGTCGAATCACGGAATACGCCGAGGAAATTATCGGAGACTACCAAGGCGGATTTAGACGGAATCGTTCGACTATTGATCAAATATTTTCTTTACGGCAAATATTAGAGAAAAAATTGGAGTATAACGGTATTGTTCACCAGCTGTATATAGATTTTAAAAAGGCTTACGATTCTATTGACCGCCAGAAACTGTATAATATTCTAATTGAGCAGGGGATTCCAAAAAAACTAGTATATCTAGTCAGGATGTGCTTGACGGAGACACTCAATAAAGTTAGAATCGGTAATAATTTGTCCGAAAAATTTGAGGTTCGTTCGGGCTTAAAACAGGGGGATTCTCTTTCGCCTGTTCTGTTCAATTTGGCATTAGAACATGCCATTAGGGAGGTAATGCGAACCGAAAAAGGGTTGGATCTGGGCGGGACAACATCCGTGCTGGGCTATGCTGATGATCTGGTACTGTTAAGCGAAGACGTTGAAACTATAAAACTAAATACGACAACGTTAATGAAAGCCGAGAAAGGACTAGGACTCGAAATAAACGTGGATAAAACAAAATATATGGTTAGCTGCAAAAATGGCGATACTACTAGTGACATCGATATAGATGGTAATATGTTTGAACAGGTAGATAAATTTAGGTATCTAGGTTCAACGATAACTAGAAAAAACGAAATTGAAGAAGAGATTAAGGTTAGACTGAAGGCGGGAAATGCTTGTTATTTTTCTGTGACAAAACTACTTAGTTCGCGCCTCTTGTCCCGGAACTTAAAAATTAGAATCTATAAAACAATTATCTTGCCTACAGTTCTTTATGGATGCGAAACTTGGCCGCTTACATTAAGAGATGAGCAGCGTCTTAAGGTTTTTGAAAATAAAATATTGCCTAGAATATTCGGACCGAAGAAGGATGAGTTAACCGGAGAGCTCAGACAGTTACACAATGCCGAATTGCGTGAGCTGTATCCGGTTAATATAATTGAGGTAATTTCATTGCGGCGAATCAAATGGGCTTGTAAAGTTGTTGGGCTTAGTAATGAGAGAATTCCTAAAAGATTAATATGTTCGGTGCCGAATGGTAAGCATCCGAGGGGTAGACCGAAGCGAAGGTGGGAAGATTGCATTAAAGCCGATCTGAAGGGACTGGGTTTGGACGGCGAACAGTGGAGGGAGGTGTGTAATAAGCGATTGGTGGTGTCGGCATCGAACCTTCGGGTTCGCTAAGCCTTATTATTATTATATTATTATTATTATTTATATATATATATATATATATATATATATATATATATATATATATATATATATATATATATATATAAACCTATATATGCAGTCTAACATGTATTATTTTGTAGTCATCTTAAAGTATCCAAAGTAACCTATATAAATTTAGTATATTAATTAAAGCCAATTGCATAATAGTTACATTTATAACATGTCACAAAGTATTTATGCATACAACAAAGGTCGTTATTTAATCAATTAAATTGGAAATCGTCTGATTAAATATGTTCCTCGTACACATGATGTTATTAAATAATAACTCAGCAGTTTTAAAGAGTAACTATTCTTATTAAAAATTTAAAAAGACGCACATTAAAAATTTAATTTTAAAGCACCTACACCTATTAAAAGTAAATGCTTGCTAAGAAGCATATATAAGATTAATTGCTGAAAGCATTTTTGTTCGTGTAGTTAATTGTTTTTTAACTGTCCTTCTAGAGCTCTTTAACATAATTTTATATGGTTTATTTCTTTTTCTTCCAGAATAATTACCATCTTAGAACCCATCCAAAAAAAATCTGAATTCGTTATTGGATGTTGACAAAAATGTGAATTCACAAAAGATGACACATACTATTTTATATTTTATATTATTTCATATATCATTCTACGACTGAGTGCCTCAAATTTCTAATGAAACTTTTTTCATAATTCAAAAACAAGTCTTATATTTCTTGAGAGAGAGAGGAGAGTGATGCCTTACCTAAGTCCGTTTTTATTATTTATGAGATTATTCCCGAGTCTCTTGAGAAACGGGAAGTAGTAACAACAGCTTACAACCTATATACAAGAATCATATAAAGCGAAAAGCTACATTTGCATTAAGGACAACATTGTTAGATTTTATTAACTTTTTTTTTTCTTTAACTTGAAGATGGAACATTTAAAAAGGTTGGCAGACTCCCGGTACCCTGGGATTTGACGAAATAAATTCCAGGGCGAGGGGAGCCTATATAAAGAGGGTGCCAGTTAATATTCATGAGGCCGTGGAAAGGGCGCCTGAAAGAAAGGGACCTGAGCGCTGATTCCCGCCAAGGCGGCAAAATTGAATCAAATCAAATTGCCGGCGAACCCGGCTCCAACCCAGTGCCATTAGTATCATAGCAAGGGGAGGGAGTTAACTGAGATACCTCCCCCTTCCGATCAAACGGGATCTATTTCTGTGTTGTTGCTAAATTGAGAATATCCTCTCAAAGTGTTTCCTCTTACCTGGTGTAAATTGGGTTCCCGATGTCATTTAACACACGATAATTCAGTAAAGGTTCAACTTGCAGAACAACAGAGCGCAAGCGTCGACAGCATGGTTTACAGGATTGTTTTAAAGAACATCTCATTATTTATCAATTCATTTTTTTGTTTGGAAATTTTTATATGAAGACACATCATTGCACTAGCGGATCCAGGATTTAATTTTGGAGGGAGAAGGCTTCAGTTTGAAAGATTTTTTTTCATATATATATATATATATATATATTTATATAACGGTAATTAATTTGAAAAAGAAAAGAAATTAACTACCTATATGAAATGGTGTTTAAGTGATTCCTGAAGTCTTATTAAATGTAATTACACGAACAAGAAAACTTTAAGATATAGTTTATCATACTTTTTTCTATAAAACATGGTAATATTTTACCATTTTGGGGAGGAGGGTGGAGGGCTTCAGCCCGAAGGAAGGCTCCTCCCTGAGAGGGCTCCTCCCTCCTTGTTGATCCGCCTGTAAATCATCGTAAATATCATGCAATAAGAGAAATTGTTATGGTGGAGAAATAGTTTACTATAGATACTATTTGTAGAAGCTAGGTGGGATTTCCAGTCAGTGAAGTACACATAAAATTGCTCATTTTCTGCGAACCTACGTTTCGGCCTAAATTCCAGTTTTCATCAGGGCTATGCAAACGCAAGATTACAAGGTTGTGATAATAAGAAATATAAAGATAACATAGTAGCATAAAAAAGATAGGAATTGCATTAAAAAATGTTGTGTGTCTACTGATAAATTAATGCAAAGAACTGAATACACATTACATTGTGTAAGATAAATTTAAATATATAAGTACTTTTATATTAGATACGTTATGAGTATCTAGATATGAAATTAATGATCTGTAGTGCATTTTAAAAAATTATAATATAGGTGAATAAATTATAAATTATAAATTAAATCGCCTTTGTGATAAAAATAAGTAAATAAAATATCTATTTTAATGATATCACCCATATATTATCGATAATATCACCCATATCACGTCTGATTTGTCAACCTTAAAAAAAAAAACAATTATATTAAAGGAAGCAGACTATTAAACTTGGAAAGCCTATACAAGTCCCTACTTGTTACTTCTATCATTGGCCTCAATCCACTCTAACGTTATGTAAACTGCTGTCAAACTTGGTGCTGTCTTAGTAACTCTCAGTTCTGCTTTATAAAAAGTAGAATAGGTTTGTGAGGATGGCTGTTTAAAGTGAGAGTTCATGCTGGAGATGTACTGGTTTATTTAATATGGAAATTCGTTCCATCTTTTTGAGAACAAGATTTGGAAATCTATGCTCCCTTCACCTTCATTCTAAATCTATATATTCCCATACCTATAGTTACTGTCAATAGTATGGATAGCTGCCTCTCGATATTATCGAAATTATAATAAGGTAGAGCTAGGAATTCTTGCCAATACTAACCCGAGTTTGGGATAAGGATAATACCGCGATGTCAGACACTTTAAGCTGCCGAATCGTGTAACAAATATTATATCGATTGTATCATAGAGTTGACTGGTTGTATCTATTTAGCGATAGGCTAGCTGTAGTAAAATTAATTGGGAGGAGCTAGTGGAGAGCTCTCAAAGACTCAGTTGAGGAGTTCCAGAACTCCAGAGAACTGTTCCAGTTTAATTAGCACTGGAAGGACAAAGGAGAGGAATAATTACGGAATGAGGAGCTCATTTTTATGCGGCAGTAAAGGGAATCCCCAAGAAAAGGCCCTCCTTGCTAGAATTTTCTCTTGGCAGCTGTTTCAAAGGCAACCGTATCGTAATTGATTTTTTTATATATTGGCAGGATTTTAGCTTTACTAACCTCTCATTATAATATTTTTCCTCATTTCTATACTTGCGAAACCGAAAATAGAATATTATTTTGGTTTTGGAATTAATTAATCATATTTCACCTATACAATAAAGTCTTTCTTATCCAGTATCAAACTCTGGCAATCTATTTTTTTCGTCCATATGCTGCTTATGTATTCAAACCATTTTTCTGAGTATAAACATTTTTCGTTCAAAAATAAACTTATATACAACTGGATCACACAAGATTAACTGAATTTTACCATTAAAAATATATTAGTTAATTTTAAACGCCATTAATATGGCTGAGTGAGAGGGGCTGGGATCCCCTAGAGTTCTGCCTTTCCATCCACGAGTGGACGGAGAGGCTTGTTTCGGAGATTCCCTGAATGAATGAATTTTGTTAATATTGTGTAAAAGTATGTTTGTCTTTAATTTGTTATTTTGATTAGTTCAGTTGTTGTTGCTTTTTTTGTTAATTTACATTTAGTTTTAGTTTTATTATTTAGCTGTTTAATTTATTTTTGTTTATGTACATAGAATGTGAATGTGCTCACTCAACACTATTATAAATGTCCTTAATTGATTCAAATTGAAATAATTCTTAATAAACAAGTTCTAGAATAAAAGAAAAATACTAAATGTGTGTAAATTAGATTGTATCTTACGTCTATTTTGATTTTTAAAAACTTGATCATAATTCGTATCTTGGAAAAAATTATGTAGTATTCATAGAAGTAAAATCATGTATTTTTTAAAAAAATGACATTTAAATAAAAGCAATTGAATTTTTTGAAAAAATTCAAAAAATTAAATTGCTAATAGCTAAGTTGTATAGTTTATATCGAGTCATTTTTTTATTTCTTCTAATAATTAGTAACAGTTAATTAGTTAATTTTAAACATATTAAAGGTACTTTGGCGAAAGACGTTTTAAAATTTCACATTTGAGCATTGTCGTATTACAGAAGAAGGGGCTTCTTGCAATAAATTTTAAGTAAATTTTTGATAGGGCTAAACTATAAGAACGTTTTTATGAATTTCAACTTTATTTATTGCAAAAAAAACAAAACATTAATGCACTAAAATTACAAAAAAACATAAATTTCACAAAGGAAACATACGTCAAAATCCTTAGTTTACTACACGCACGCATAAACGTATTTATATAAAATAATATTAAAAACAAGAAATTAAATATCCAACTTATTATTCTGGCCAGATTATTTAAAACGATCTCAATATATCTACCTACTTCACGTCACGTTCAATCAGAATCTTTCAAGTGTCCAGAACCATATTCATCTATGTTGAAATATATCAACCATTTAATTATAACAATAATTTAATTCTTATTATTAAATATTGATCTGAATACCAAAAGAAATACTTCAATCGCTTATCTTCAATCATTACTCTATTTATAAAAGCTTATCGTTCGAACATTATACATATTCTTGATTACTCATTCCTAATAGATGTAACAAGACTGTCGGACGGTATTCAAATAGAAATATTTATACCAATATGAAAACAGACCAAACTTAATTTAAAATTTTATATTAAAATGTAATTATTGAAATAGATAATTTTCTTGCAATTAATATATAATATCAATATTGATACGTTCCCCTTTGGGATTTTAGAATTTTTCGGGACGCCACTGGATAATTATTGTTGGTAAGTACACAGAAATGTTTAATAGAAATTAATAATGAAAAATTAGTAAAATAAATTTGGTTCTTTAACCTATTTGGTCTGTGATTAATTAATTGGATTACTTTTCATAAAGGCTGGTGTGTATTGCTTTTTATTTACGAAACATTACCTGTGATAATAATGATATAAACAGGTGGCATGATTAAAATAACTTTTATTTACAAACTTATTTTATTTCTATATTTAAGAAAGAATATATATACATTATATTTACAAGAATTAATGAATTCAACAATGGGTTGTGAGGGCATAATTTCAGATGGATTGTTTTGAAATTTATATTGCCATGAAATATTTTATAACATTATAATAATAATAATAATAATAAGGCTTAGCGAACCCGAAGGTTCGATGCCGACACCACCAATCGCTTGTTACACACCTCCCTCCACCGTTCGCCGTCCAAACCCAGTCCCTTCAGATCGGCTTTAATGCAATCTTCCCATCTTCGCTTCGGTCTACCCCTCGGACGCTTACCATTCGGCACAGCAAATATTAACCTTTTAGGAATTCTCTCGTTACTAAGCCCAACAACTTTACAAGCCCATTTGATTCGCCGCGATGAAATTACCTCAATTATATTACCCGGATACAGCTCACGCAATTCGGCGTTGTGTAATCGTCTGAACTCTCCGGTTAACTCATCCTTCTTCGGTCCGAATATTCTACGCAATACTTTATTTTCAAAAACCTTAAGACGCTGCCATCCCTTAATGTAAGCGGCCAAGTTTCGCATCCATAAAGAACTGTAGGCAAGATAATTGTTTTATAGATTCTAATTTTTAAGTTTCGAGACAAGAGGCGCGAACTAAGTAGTTTTGTCACAGAAAAATAACAAGCATTCCCCGCCTTCAGTCTAACCTTAATCTCTTCTTCAATTTCGTTTTTTCTAGATATCGTAGAACCTGTATACCTAAATTTATCTACCTGTTCAAACATATTACCATCTATATCGATATCACCAGTAGTATCGCCATTTTTGCAGCTAACCATATATTTTGTTTTATCCACGTTTAATTCGAGTCCTAGTTCTTTCCCGGCTTTCATTAACGTTGTCGTATTTAGTTTTATAGTTTCAACGTCTTCGCTTAGCAGTACCAGATCATCAGCATAGCCCAGCACGGATGTTGCCCCGCCCAGATCCAACCCTTTCTCGGTTCGCATTACCTCCCTAATGGCATGTTCTAATGCCAAATTGAACAGGACAGGCGAAAGAGAATATTTTATATTTTATATTTTATAACATTATGATTAGGAATTACAACTGAGCTATTATGGTCTGTGATGTGGTGTATTTGGTAGATGTCATCGCTGCATCTACGAAGTTGAGATCATCTGGTCATGGTTCATGTAGGGCCAAGGCTTCAGTCCCCCAGCCAGAAGAAAACATCAGACTCTGCTACATCAGACCTCTCCTCTAGGCCGGGCAGTGACATAAGACCATAAGACCTCTCCTCTATGCATCTCTTTTTTTTTCACCGAGGGGTGAGGGCGGAGAATTTAAAATCCCCTCCGGCACCAGGACGCCAACTCGTACTTTTTAAATCATGTCAAATCTCTGTTATCCGGTTGCCAGGCAACTAGCGGTGCTGTGCATTTTATCGCAATATCTAGGGTGGGGCAGGAATGGCTCTCATTGGTTGACTTTTTGTAGCATAAAAGATGACCACACCCTCCAGGCCGTTTCCAGCAGTTATACGACTGTTTCCTCTTTCTAGAAGGTGCTTTTTCTGTTCTTTGCTTAGACAAGCTTTCCGATCCTCTTTAAACATTCCCACGTAAGACTGGTGTCAGTCCTTTGGAGTTTTTGGCCAACCTCTGGCCATAAGTGTCCTATTGCCCCTGCTAAAAGGTTGCTAGGGGGTCTCTGAGTAACCACTCTCCCACGGGTAACCGGACATCTGTTACCAACTATGATTTAGACTATATTTCTTCATTTGAAATAATTGAATATATGCCACATGTGGTCCTTAAAATACATGGCAATATTATCATTCTCAACTTTATAGATTTTATAATAATATATCTCTTTTCTATCAGTGGAGAAATTTCAGCCAAGATTGAAAATATCTGAAAGTATGGAAGCGCATAAATCATAGAATGGGTTAATGGTCCGTAAGGTTGAAAGATGAAGCTCTATTAGTCGAGAACGGTCAAACCTGATGTGGTTCTTAACGAAAAATAAAACCAAGTTGGGATCCAATCTGGTAAAAGGAGAGATCGGAAAGGGTTGTTATAGACTGTCACGGGCGACTGCTTCTCAGCCAACGACATTTATTACTGCGAGACAAATAGAGTTAGGAGAAATGATAAAATATTTCCGTGTTCTCAGAAGGTAAAGGACGCATGTCACATTTCTGTATTTATCCAGGAGAGCCAATTTTCCAAAACTTTGAGCTATTAAAATTTGTTTCTTAATTAATAAATCATTTAATAAACAATCAGTTGTGCACATCACACAACTTTCACTTACAGCTCTACTTTGAACAGAAATTCTTGTCTGGCAAAATTGGCCTATAAAAAAAAGTTTTTGAAGTTCATTTTAATAGAGCTAAATCTGAAAGGACATATTTATGAATTTCGGTCAAATTAATCAATAAAACCATTAAAATGACACAAAATCTTTATTTATTATATCGATTGTAGTCAATAAAAAACTCACAAAAAAGTCCAATTTTAGCTGATAAAAATAAGAGCTAATAAAAAACTTCAAAACAGCTAAAAACATAATATTAACTGTTATAATTTATATTGATAATTTTAACTTTTATTTATAATTAAAGTAATATTCCTAAGATTTATTAACTTATTGAAAAATAAATTTTTAACGGAAGTAGAGGTAATTATTATACATATGGTGGTAAATATATGATACAACATACCAAATTTGTTTGTTTACTTTTGTTCTCCGATAAACTTTTCATCTTTTACTTACATTAGTTTTAATTTACTATGGTCTAAATTAGTGTTTTGATACTTTAAGGTTTAAACCTTTTAAAATGATATATTTTAAAATACCTTTTAAAATTTACATTTCACTTACCTTTAGTAATGAGCATTTGTTCATCTACAATTCAAATTAATATTTAAATGAGAACTGTTTAAGGAGAAAGAAATAAGACTGAATTGATGTTACCATCTAAGATAGCGTGATGAAAATTTCCCTGAAAAGAAAATGAATAAAATGAAAAATAATTCATTTTATAAGAACCTATAAATTCATATAATCTGAAAAGTTTTACCTACCTCTGTCAGGATATTAAAAGGATTTTTCGCTGAGGAGAGAATATTATTCATTTATACTTCTATTATTAGTTCGCATTCTATTTTAGCCAATGAAAGTAAGAAGTTTTACTTTTGAGGCCCCTACAGTCTTCCAGGAACTCTAAATAAGTTATTTTTCAATGAACAATCAGTTTAAGTTAAAAATGTAATTATTTTTATTTTATTATATGAATCGATATTGTATATAGATTATTTCAAAACAACATTAGGTATATTAATTGAAAATTTCGAATTACTTCAAAGAATTTTGAGTTGCTTTCGAAGAAATAACTAGGTACTGGAAGTTGTTCTTTTCCTTATATTTTGATTAATGTTATATTTGTTTAAAATTTGGAGACATAGCGCTGTATGGTTTGGAATTTTTCAATTATAACCTAACATTTATGTTCTGTCTCTTGGTTATTTTGTTATTAATTTATAATTGTTATTAGTTCATATATTTTTTTAAATATGAATTATTATTGGTAATTTATTAAACTAACTAAACTATAATTTACAATTTTGGTTTATTAACATTGTATATTCTAAAAAAAAAATAATTAAAAATCTAGCGCCGCAAATTTAAAAGTAAAAAATGTGACCATTTTCATTTTTCCATATAACCCAATTTAGACTTCATTTTCTACATAATAATATCCATGTTAAAATTAATAATTGTATGCTTTGAAACCTGACAGAATATGTTTAAATAAGAGGTATCGATATAATCCTTGTTTATTTTATTATAACTAAAGATACTATGGTCCAAGAACTGACGAGGATTTTCCTCTAGATCTGGGATTCTTTTGAAAATAAGATTGACACATAAACTACGGGAAACATGAATATCTAAATGGTTAATTTCTCTGTGTTAGTGTTTCCGTTTCTTGTTTGTGCCCATTTATACTTTTCACAATCTATGAGAACACACAAATATATAAATGGTTGTTTTATAATGCTGGTATTTTTGTTTCTTGTTTTTGGTGTTTCCATCTGCTGTCAATTTCAAAAGAAATCAAACAAGTATCGATGGTAGTAAAGCGAACCCCACACGGTTAGTGTGGAATGACAATCTTAAGACTGACAAGAATCACTTCTATTACGGTCGGTCCCGACCGATGTCATCCTGGTTACCGTTAGATGGGGTAAATTTGGAACAGCGGGTTAAATTTAGTTTGTGTTGATTCCGTGGTGGATACACTATGTTTTTTCAGTCTGCAGAAATGTGCTTTGTGTAGGCCTGTACTGTGTATCTTGCTACACACTACTCTTGAGATACAAGTGAAAGTTTCATGAAAATAAGAATTTTGAAAAATAATAAATAAAACCTAACTGCACAACGAGTGTAGTGAACTAAGGTCCCCAAACTGCCGTAAGGTAGCGCAGTACATGTCTACACAAAACACGGTTTGTTGACTGAACCAACACCACGGAATCACCATAAACTAAATTTTTTTAGGTTAATCGTCATTCATCTTAAATTAGAATTACATATTTTTCAGGTTACTAGACGTTATACTTAACTTGCATTTAGGGGACAACGAGGATAAACACTTAACATAAGAATAAAAAAGAACTAATATTATATTTTTTTTATTATTGAAATTTACAACTGTATAAATGATAAATACAATAGGTAACATGACATGTACAACATGTAGAGAAACTACCCATTGGTAGCACTCCAATTATATTTCTATACCATCTTCTTTTCAGACGCCTCGAAAAGTTATCAGGGATAGAAGAGGAAGCAAGGTTCGAAACAAAAGTGTTCGGATGGTTCAGAAGTTTATTATGGAAGGAATATTATAAATTAAACAAAAACTACGATTTTTGCTTGTTATGTTAATAATTTTCCACTTTTCGGGTCTTTCACTGCACGAAAATCCGGTTTCCACTTATTAAATTTTTCCGTGACAATTTTCTAGCAGGAAAAATATAATAACCAGTTATTTTTGGATAAGAACCTTTTTTTTGTCGTTCAGTATTATAGGTGTGGATGAATTAATTATTTATCTTCTTGTAATAATTGTCGTCTTAACGTATGGACGTCTATTTAAGATCGCGTACATGGATACGCGAGCTTAAGTAGACAACCATGTGAAAACCTCACTTATACACTTTATCAACCTAATGTTTGTTTTGTAAATAAATAATCAAAATCAAAACATTTATTATTGATGTATAAAATTTAGCCGAACAGACTATAAAAAGCCCAATGAAATTTCTAAATAAACAATAGACTACAGATAATTAATAAAACTTAATCTAAGGAGTAATCTAAAGTTAACTATTTATGACTAAACAACAAGAACTTACGGACTAACCTAAAGGTGATATAAAATTTATTAACTAATATAGATCCAAATAACGCACAAAAATACCAAAGTCTTCATCCATATAAGTCCGCTTCTTCCAGAAGTTACAGAGATAGAGAGAGAGAGAGAGAGAGAGAGAGAGAGAGAGAGAGAGAAGAGAGAACTAACGTTTCCTCCAACGCACGTAGGTCTCTTCACCTATTTTAATCACTGTTCCCTTCAATCTCCTAAAAACATCTGATTCTCTCTCTCTCTTTACACTGCCTTAATGCGCATTCACTGCCACATATATTAACTCTTTTGTTTTGTGCACTACATTCTTATTTTCTATTAATAAAGACCGACATTGAAATATTATTGGAGATGTTCTGGCAGCTGAGAGTGCTTGTGCTTGTGCCTGTTGCAGAGGCGTCACCCGGCGGCTGGCCTGGGCGGAGGAGGGGCACCGGCTGCGGCACGGGGGACGGCACCACCTCCGGCGGCAGTCCTGCTACACCGGCAACGAGGTCCTCCTCGTCATCGGCGTCACCTGCCTCCTCAACTTCGCCTTCGTCCTCGCGGTCATGGCCTGCGTCCACTACTGCAGCAGCTCCAGCAAGCCGGACCTGTCCCCGAGGTAACTTATTTTGGTCCTATCACACTTTATGTATCTATTTTTATCTATGTTATAGTGAATAAGACTTTAAGTCTGCCATTTTTTAAACTAAAGTTTCAGGGCAGTGATTTTTTAGTTTACTGACATTTTTTTTATTCACTTATTGAAATTTATAATTGTACAAATAAAATAATTAAATATGCTACAACAATAAATAAAAAAAAAACATGATAATAGCTTGAGAAGAAACTACTGAATAATACTTCTAATTAAAGAGGTCTCTTGCCCATCATCTTTGCGGATGCATCAGAGGGATGTCTGGAATAGTTTTGGATGAAAGTTAATCAACTGGATGGTTTGGTAACCAAGGAATTAAGAATGTCTATTTCAGGCCAAATCTGCAATGAATGAAATATTTAGGTATTTATGAATAATTTCATTTGTGACGTACTGAGGAGCATTAAAGAATCAACGAAGGATTTTGGATTGTAAGGATTAAATAATCCGAGCATATCATGGAGTCCCAAAGCTCAATTCCGTATATCCTAATGGACCTAATAAGGGTGGTGATATGAGCTTTTTGTAGTATATTGGCAGTTTAGAGGGTTCTAGGAATCTATCGGCTGTATTTTGTAGTTTCAGTCTTGTGTGAGGATGTAGCGGATCTGTTTGACAAGGATAAGTGGGATATTGTTAAAGTTGGAAAATGTTAAATATAAATTAAAGCTAAGTAAATTTACATTTAGTTTATTAGAAAGACCAGCAGAGAATCTAGCATTTGAAGAATAACTATGATAGCAATGTGTTATATAATTCGCTAAAATCGTCTCAAAACATGGATTTATTTTTTTCTGCAAAAACAAAATAGTCTGAATTCATTTAAAATTTATGGCGATGCATTTAATAAAACATATACTACTAAAAATGTGTAGATTACAGTTTCTATAAGGAAAATAGAAGTAGATTATTGCTATAAAAGTAGATGATTACTAGTAAAAATTAAATTACATTTTTATATTAATTATATATACAATAAATAATGTAAATGGCAGAAGTAATAGCCGAGCAGTCCAAGACGCTTCCAATAGGTAAGCAAAGGTAAGAACGTCAAGCGTAGAAGGGTGGCCTTCTGCATCGGATGACCGTCTACCAGGAAAAGCCACTCTGCTCGTGATTCCTCATCTACCCTGGGGTGTGATAGCCCCATCAGTCTGCTTGACGCAATTCATACCGAATAGGCATAGGACTTATTTCCCTAACCAGTGTACCTAAATCAGGAATTGCGAGGTGGTATTTCATGTCATTAGTCTCGTAGGACTTATGGTAGGTGTGTTTCAGCAAAAGAAATATTGATTCTCGTGTACATTCTGACTTTGAGCAACCATAATCCATGGATTTAGACCGATTTTTCATTGTAGTTGAATCCAAGTAAGTCTATAGGAAGGCTACGGGTGGCGGCCTTCGCTGGATCATGGAGACCATGAATTATAATCGTGGAGTTGGGTGACCCTACTGCAAGCAACATATGTACGACAAGCGATGTAATAAGACCACGTGGTGCGGCCAAAGATTTACATGGTCTATAGCACGAATAAAAAATAAAGTAAACAAAATGTAGATCAAACATTAAATGGAAATGAATGTTGGAAGTTTAAGGCACTGTACCCAACAAAGAAACTTTTTTTTTTGTTCTATTCGAACTTCAATAAATTTTAAGTCTCCTTGTTTACAAATTCACAAGGTAAGACTAAGGTGTAAACCTAATGGCCTAAGGACAGTACTCAGTAGACACTAACTAGATAGCCGCACCCAGCCCGCTACGAAGGCAGTTGTGGATAGGTGTGAATGAATTAGTTGGGTCTGTCCTGTAATTAGCGGGCTAGGACAGTGTGCTCTCCGACCTCCTCCTGTCAAACTAAATGAAAGCGATTAATCTTAACCAGGGGATTAATCCTGCCTAATAGATCTCCTTGCAACTCCTCTAATTCTATTTAACGCATCTATTTTATCCATCTTTAGTTTAGTTTAAATTGAGTGCTTGTATAAATTTTCAACCTTTTTTCATCAATAAAGATTATGTTGTAATAATTGAAATGCATACAGTTATGCAAAATGAATTTCTTTGATGCATATTTGCAATTAGCGGACGGACCTTCGTCACGGAAATGCAAACGGGTACAGGCATGAACTGCCAGCGCCTAGCTCATACCGTTGAGTATCTTATACTTTCTCAGTTCATTTTTGTGAAGTACATCAAAACGCCCCCAAACTCTTTAATATATCGCACAAAATAACGCTTTGTAACCAACAAAACTACAAATTATTATTCAGATTATATTTTTTCTTTGCCGTTCACAAAGGTCCATTATTGAAAATCGTAAACCATAATAATTTTATAAACGAAATAAACATATAAAACATTCTTTTTTATATTATACCATAGTTCTACAAGTATAAACTTCTGGAATATAAACTATTATTTGATAAACAAATATTGATGTCACGCAGGACCATGAAATTAAGTTAATTTCATTCAGTAACAAGTTATTATATCTTGAACCAAATACTTATATTTTATCAGTATATCTACATTCATATCTAAATATATATAATTAATAATTTTCATTGTAAATACAAAAAAAAAGTTCTATATAAAAATAAGATATGCTGTTTTTTCTGCTTAAATGTCACTAATGTTGATTAAAAATAACATATTGTTTATATAAAAAATTTTGATTACATCATAATTAATTCTCATCTATAATTGCATTATATGTAGTAAGATATATCAGTTTGCCTCAATTACTATTATATTAATTTTAAGGATATTTATATTATCATACTACATTGTTATAGTCTAGCTATTTTGATAACGATAAGTTATGAAGTAATTTGAGTATTAAAAAAATATATAAATGCTACTAAATATAAATTAATTATCACAAACCGTTATACCTATTCTCTTACAGTAATATTATTGATATTCTCTTAAATGTGTTTAATCAATTTGCTAAAAGCTATGTAACGATTTTTTGATTTAAGGGGAATCGATTTTTAAGTTTGATATCTTAAATTATTCGGTGAGATACAGAAAGTATATATGTAATCTAAAGCCAAGAAACACGAGTGTTAAGTGTGTTTCGAGCTAACGGCTAAATCAAATTTTAAGTTCGATATCTAAAATTATTCGGTGAGGTCCCGTGAATGTTTTGAAACAATGTGAGCTAAAATAATAACTCATGATTGAATAAAATGAATTTAGTCAATTTTCTAAAAGGTTTGTAACGATTTTTTTAACGACCACCTGGAGCGATTTTTAAGCTCGATATTCTAAATTTTTCGGTGAGATTCAGTGAGTGTTTTGAAAGAATTTGAACTTAAAATTCTGCCAAATCATTGTTCAAAGTATGTTTAATCAATCCGCTAAAATTTATGTAACGATTTTTTGAGCGGATGGCTTGACCAATTTTTGTTTTGAGGGCTGAAATTACTCAGTGAGATCCTGTGAATGTTTCGAAACAATTCAAGCACAAAATAGTGAAAAAAATAAATTTTAGTTTAAGTATCTCGATTATTAATTAATTTGAAGTGATATCATGTGATCATATTTAATGAAAATAAAATTTTAATATTTTTAAAACTAAAAATGTTAAAAAAAAATATTTTAAATAAAAAAAAACCCCCGACTACAGAAATTGAGAAATTCTATCCATCCTAAGAGAATGTATTTTGATATCTAGTTAAACATCTTCTTAAATTGATAGGGAAATTGACATCTGCGAATACAAAAACATGGTATGGTATTCAGATGCCTTCCACAACAAACCAAAAGACTCGGAAGTATATTTGCCTGGAGCAGTAATGTCTAGTGAAAAACACCCGACAATTAAACCAAGTTTAAAAATACTTAAATGTGAATTCTCTATCAATTTAAAAAAATATTTAAGCAGATATGGAAATACATTCCCTTAGGTCGGATAAGATTTCCCAATTTCTATATTGTTTTTTTGTTTTTTTTTAATTCAAATATTTTTTTGTTTGCATAAGTATACTTTCTAACTTATTCCTAATAAAAATAAATTTTCTTTTTTTCCACGCCAACACACTTGGATTACGTAAACAGTGAATCGTACGTATAAGCATGTAAGTAAAAATTGAAAAAAAATCCCAAATTTTAATTATTTAATTGTCTATGAACAGCTGCCGACCTTGAATACAACAAGAAATATAATTCTCAATATTCCTCTCTTCTACTTCGGAGCATAATATTTAGTTTCCAATTTATTGATTTTAAGCCAACTTACACTAATGTTTTCACTACAAAATCTTAGAACGACCTTCTTGGCTTTTCAAGTCTATCATGTACTTGTCCATTATGCTTCTTATGTGAAATACATGTGTCTTCTCATAATAACCAGTATCATGATCGTCATGTCTTATTATGTGTCAACCCACATAGTGTCAGTTTCATTGCTATTGAGTCAATAGCATAGTGAATAGTGGTACTTGTTATTATGAGAAGGCACATGTATTTCACAGAAGAAGTATAATGGACAAGTACATGGTAGACTTTAAAAGCCAAAAAGGTCGTTGTAAGATTTTGTAGTGAAAACATTAGTGTAATTTGGCTTAAAATCAATAAATTTAAAAGAAATATAAGTTTATCAATTAAATGTTTTGATTAATTAATAAGGAGATTCTGTTCATGATAATTGAAATTTCGGTATCATTTCGAAGGCGCGAGGTTTAAATTATTTAGAGCACCGAAGCACACTCCCATAATTTTGGAAAACTGGCCCACCCGAGTAGACACCTCACTGGAGTCCGGCCAACTGTCTTCCAGGGTCGCAGCTAATGACTCCAGTCTTGAGGATTCAATTTAGAAAAAAATATTATCATTACGTTTTCTTTCTTTGTCATGTCACTCTTAGTTTCCGTGTGCGTAGCTTTCAGATTCTTCAACCTTAAAAAAAAAAAATAAGAGATATTAAATTCTCCAAGAAATCATAAGTATACTTTTTATTTTAATAAATTCTTTCCTTAAATGTTGTTAAGTTCGGTTCGAAATTATGCATAATTGTATACCTGACCATCACTGAAAATATGTTTCGGGTTTCATTTCGACCAAATTATTCAGTTGGTTATCGAAATCTTCTTTCTCATCCACATTTTTCGACATAATTCTCATCTATCTTCAAAAATCCATATAATCATCGAATGTTGAAATAGCAGTGGCTTCTAAACCTTCAGTAAATATATTATTGAAGTCCTGGTAAGGATTTACTTCTGCATTCAATTTCCGTGTGTCGGCGGATTTACCAGATTTAATATAGAATATTTCATTTACTCTCAATAACAGAAACACAGCTGGTAGAGAATCGTTAAATTTGGGTTCTGGAGTAACGAAGAGGACAAAACTACTTTCGGAATTCTCTAGGCTGGTTGTAAATATTAAATGTGTTTGTGTGTATTTCTGTGCGGCGCTCCATTGAAATCCCAGCCCACGCCATTAAGGAACCTCGTTGGAAAGGTTGGCTCTGGGAAAAACTATAGGCTGCATATCTTTCGTTTCTTCTTCTCCACACCCTTTCTCGCCCGTCTGGAGATCGAATAGCGAATCTTGACTCATCTCCAATTGTAAAAAGTACAGCACTCCATTTGTCCATAGTTCAATGGCTGTGTTGTCGAGCAAAAGCCAGCCGTGTTACTCTGTGAGTTCTGGTCAACTCTGGTCCTCTTACTAGACGAAAAGCCATTAACCCATACTCATTTAATCTTTGCCGAGCGGTACGTTCAGAACTTCTTCGAGCTGTTGAATCGCTTGAACAACGGCAAGGTGCCGGTTTCGTAAAATTCTCAAAGTCAAAAACCGGTCATCCCGTGGTTGTGTTACCCTAGGCCGTCCAGAACCGGGCCTTCTATTGTAAGAACCAGTTTCCCGAAAACGCCTGAAAGCATCTCGTAAAGTTTCATATGGAACTCCGATGGCATTAGCTGCATATCTAATGGAACGTCCATCATCAATAAGTGCCACACCACGCGCAACATCCTCAGGACCAAGAGGCATTTTTAAACTTAATATTGAAAAAATTAAAAGCCTGAGACTAAGAAATGTGCTGTAAGAAACGGCACTGAACTAATGATAATGAATAAACATTTTGATTCCATAGAAAGTAAACATTGGAATCTAGAATCATTTCATTGAATTAAGGATTGAGGGTTATTGTCCTCTATATTAACATTCCTAATTGAAAACAAACAAAAATATTACCTATTTATTCATTAAAAACAATAGACCAATCCAAAGCAGAAATATTTTTAGATGAAAACATGAAAAAATCAAGTGGGTGGAAATTTTTGCCTGTCAGTGGATATATATAAGTAGTTGTTACTCTTTAGTGTTGGGTATTGTATTTTATAGTACACAAAATATTTTATCTTGAAAAGAAAAATATAAGTAATGAGATGTAAATCTAGCCAATTGTTAAATCCAATAAGGGGCGAGGAAAGAGGAGGGGGATTGGAAAAATATCTTCTTCTTTTGCTATTTCCTCAATGTCATAAATTTGGAGAAACAGAAAACATATCTTGCACTGGAAAAAAAAGTTGATTAAAATTAAAAATAAATTTTTAATCAATATCAAAATTTGACTATTAAAAACCGATATTTAAATAACAAATCTGGTGCTATACGCTTATCAAACTTAACTTTTACTTAATTTATGCGTAGGTAGTTATTTTCAGAAATACAGATGTGAAAGTAAAAACTCTGGTGCAGTGCGCGCATCACACATCTTTCACTTACCACCATATTTTTATCAGAAATTAGTATTTTCAGACAAAGAAGAAGTAAATGTAAAAATTATTATTGCTATATTGATTTATATTTCATTGTAGATATTTTTATTTGTTTAAGTATCCTTATATATACAAATTTTAAAATTTATATCGCAGTAATCTATACAATTAGTTGCAGTTAACAAGAAGAACATACAGCTTCGCCCTTTTCATCTTTCTTTGTGCAGAGAGAATAAGCATTCAATATTAAAATTTCCTAATTTTTATGGTACGGCTCAACCTCCGAACAAAATAAAGGAAATAAAAAATGAAATTAATTTCTTTATTAGTGATATAAGAGTTTTATTAAACAACTCGGCAACTATTCATTATATTTACTCCAGATTAATTATATTTAAGTTTATAAAACAGGTATTAATATGATTAATTTGCGGGAAAGTATATACAATTTAACTTACCTCTAAGAATCAGTAAACATATAAAACAAATTGTTAAATTGCAAATGTTAAATAAAAAAATCAAAATATTTAGAGAAGTATTTTTAAATTAAGTTTTATTATTATAATTGTAGCATTTTTATAATAGAAGCTTTCTTAAACGATCTCCTTGTAGAACAAATAAATTAATATTTAAAAAAATAAATGAAAAAATTGTTTCATTTTTTTTTTTAAAATGAAATTATTGCCTTAATATTTGTTCGTTAATACAATCAATATAATGTACCAAAAACGTTATTATAGCACTATAACTATTGCATTTATGAGTACTGAATGATTTGGCAGAGGCTTGTAGGCACCTACGCCAGTGCCACTTTTCCGCCGATTAAGTTCATTTTTTACAAAACCACTTCAAATATTTCAAAAAATTATCAGTGTTTTAGAAATAGAAATATATTCTCCAGATGTTTTGTTTCCGAACGTTTTCCGTTATTTTTAATTACAAACGGTCTTTTTTGAAATATTATGAAAAAATTGACTTTAATGGTGTTTTTTATTGCCTAAACCAATTATTTTTTAATATCTTATTATTCTCTGGCTAATCAGCTTTAATAAAAGGCTAATCATGACGAAATTAAACCAAATGCTGATTCTCAGTGATCAAAAAACTAACTCAAGTCAAAGTCGTTAATCCGTCATCTTTGGACGCCATATTGGGGCAGTGCGTTCACTTTATTCGTAGGAACATTGGCTTTCTTTTAATAAATAGTTACAATAAACACAACGATATGCAATTTATAGAGATGTGGAGGGGGGAGGAGGGGAGGTGCACTGTAGGAGGGCCTGGCCCAGCGTGTACTTGGGTTCAGGTTCAGTACTTTGTAAGTTCTGTTACAAGGCCAACGGTTGTGCAGTGAAGTGATCGTGCCAGGACCACGTTCAGCCACCCTTTAATTAATTATTGAATTGTAAATACCCACTTTAGAGAGGGCGAACGTGCCCCATGAGGGTCTTCCGATCTCAGGATCGATTCACGACTGATGAAAAATTATTTTTTATTAGCTAGACCCAAATCAGGGATCTTCAATTCTGGAAGTCAGTGCTTACCCACTGAGCTCCCCCACTCCCTCCTGGTATGTATACAAATTTAAATTTTCATATTCCTGCAATCTACATAACCAAATATTAAATAATACCAACGCTAGCGTTTATGTAAACCGTACATGTTTATGTATAGAATATTATCGGAGCCCACATTATATTAAGCCCGTATTACGTATAGAAGATTATTCTAACCTTTTGGCCAAGCTCGGATGCACGCTCGAGTTTCTCGGTTCTTTGTTACGAGCTCTTATTTCTGGTTTATTTCACTATCAAATTCTTTCATAACTTATATTTAACCATTTCTTATAGCAGAGTTTAATGTAAAATGTGAGATTTTAACTCTGGCATTAATCCCCTGCCCTCTCCTGGCCCGAGAAAAATCTTTTATAGCCTGAAAGGTGTGGATTGGGTGGACAAAAAAACAAAATATAGGTATTTGAAAGTATAACAATTTAAAATAATGGTGCTGTGCTTTTATAGCTGTTGTAATTTTCTATTTCTAAGCATTCCTCTTTCTGCTAAATTACGGAAAAAATTAAGTTTATGATTATAAAAAGAACTTAGGCGACTTTTGATGTTTTTTTATTTTATTTTATTGATTTGAACGAAAACTTGTTGATTTTATTTTCTTATCATAGCACACTATGATGAAGCATGGAGAACCATAAGGAATGACGAGCACTGGAAATGTTATGAGCTGCCAGATTCAGAATTCTATAATCATGGAAGTTGACGCTCTGGTTATAGGATATATCTGGTGGGATATGTCGGGATCATGGGTTCTCAACGATTGCCAAGGTGAATGCTGTTTGGCAAGTGAGATGAAAATCGAAGCCAATTTCCTCGCCTATGGGAGCTGGATGGAAGAGAGATGTCCTACACAGCTTTGGTCTGATGGAGGGCCAAAAGACCACTACAAGATGTATTGTTGTTGGAGTCTCCAATCGGCTTATCCTCGAGGGCTATATTACACTGTGAAATATTGAGGTTTCATAATTATCACTTGCTTAAATCCAGTCAATGGTAACACGTCAATGGCTCTTTTCATTTCTTACAATTGGGAGAAATGTAGTATTATGTTAAATAAATAAGTATTTATCGGTTAAGAGTAGAATTCTCACCATTAAATTATAAATATTAATATTATTTCCTTTACCCAGATATCCAGTTAACATTTGTAACCTAAGAGGAAGTGAAGAGCTTATTAGTTTATTTTCTTTACAAGGAAATACTTCTAGTTGAATAAAAATATCGCTTACCGACAACTAAGTTGAAAAAACAACTAAGGTGTGTGTTGTAGACCACACTGTATAATTGAAAACATCAATAAGGCGAGATTAATAATATGAAATATAAATTATAAATAATAGCTCATTTTAAGGAGGATGAAATGATGAACATTTCCCTCGGTTACAGTATGCAGGTCCGATTTTTCGTTTCTATGATATTTTAATCCATATCATCAATAAAACTTGATATGATTTGGTTTTCGACACTATTTTTTTTCCCTTTTCGCTTCACTAACACCGCGTTGCGTTTGTATACAATTTCGAATAATAGCTCATTACAAAGAGGATGAAATGATAAACATTTCTCTCGCTTACATTGAAGATTTTTGGTTTCTGAGATATTTTAATCCATATGCAAAAATACTTCGACTGTTCGACTCCAGCCGACTTTACCCGAGCGTTATATATCGGAAATCTGACGGCTCAATCTAATTCACTCTCCACCAGTGAGTGCAAAAAGCGCCTAAACAGGTTTTCACTTCAAAAAAATAAGTCCGGTATTTCAATGTTACTCTAAAGAGTTGTCTAGACCGTGAAGACTGGGTCTTTCTTGTATAGCTACAGTTAGGGTTGTTTGGTCTAGCCTTCCTTATGAGGGAGTAAAACATATCTAATGATTTTTTTTTTCTATTAACTATTTGTTATTTTTGTGTTGGTACCACTTATATATACCTCTTCGCCCCACTTCTGGACTCTCAGAGAATCTATGAGATAATATAATTTACAATTTTTGTTTCTGTACTAATACGGTTTTTATTTTTTACTCTTGTTTTAAGTATTTTTAATCATTGGCATAATTACTTGAATTTAAAGATGTAATACATTGAGAATACAAATAAAGAAGAATATTAATATGAAATATAATATCCTGGAGAATAAAATAATCTCCATTACTTTCGTGACTCCTCTATCTGTTAAGATCACGGGTTCAGATTATTTTTATCGTCTTATCGGATGATTATTTAGTATCATAATAAAAAAAGTATCATAATAAAAAAACAATTATTTTGTTGAGTTTATACTGGAAAATGTATATTCGGTGTCTTATCAAGATCTTTGAAGATTGCTTTATTATTGATATCATAGGGACCGTCCATGATGTCGAGTAGTACTAGTAATCTGGTTCTAACTCGTAAATGTTCATATTAAATATATAATGATAGCAGTACTTAATTAATAATTAAAGCAGTGCTTTAATATTGAATTATAAGTTTAGTGTAATACTTATAATGGACTGATGGTTGCCTTGATTACTCACCAACCAATCAGCTTCCGATTTTTAATACCTTGAAGTATTTTCTAAAAAGCCTTGTGTTTAAAGGAGGGGATGAAGTGCAAAATAACTTTCAGGAATTCGTTTTCTCTCAGGTTTTATGAGGATAAAATTGAAAAACCTGTTCCCTACCATTCTTCAATTATTTTGAAAAAATGGAGTAATTCTAGTTATAATAGTGTAATAATATTATGGTCTTAGAAGTGCATGTGCGTAATCAATAGTGTTGCCCAAATGCGAGGCCGAGACGAGTCCTTGTCTTGCAAATTCAGTCTTGGTCATGGTCTTGGTCTTGCTCAAGAGTCTTGCAACAGTCTTGCAGTTACTTATTACCTTATTACTATTAGAGAATTACTGTAATTTTTAGATAGGAGAAACCTAACTAAGCCCGAACGAAAAATAAGAGGAGTTAAATGCAAAAGTATATTGGTTTTACCAATTATTAACACATGGTAACTTAGATTGTCGAGTATTAGCAACTATTTTGCCTTAATTGTTATTTAAAAATCGATTTTTTTTTTACCAGTCCTGGTCTTGGTCTTGCAACAGTTAGGCGGCCTTGGTTTTGGTCTTGCAAAGTGCGACACCAAGACCGATTTTGGGCAACAATAGTAATCAATGGCATTAGCAAAACAATAATTCGAAAAGATAAAATCTAATTTATCCAGACCTGTTCATAAAGAACGATTTTTTTTTTCGGTTTTCCTTTAGGTACTTTTTAAAAAATTATAATGCTAATAAAATCAGTAATTTTATTCACGTATTTTAAGATACATTTAAAAATATTTTAACTTGTGAAGTTTTTTTAGTTTCAAATGGACATGAATGTAGATTTTTAAAACGTTTTCAACTTTTTTTTAACATATATCTGATTGGTATATATAGGCGCTAATTTAATTAAATTAGCTTATTAAATGATTGCCCAATGATTGTTTTCTCATTGTTTAGTACAAATTTTCTGTTTCGTTTGATAGTTGGTATATTTCAAAGCACCATAGGTTGAATTATATGGAACATTATTAGTGTATATTCTATTCTATACTGGGAAATCAAATTCTAAAATGTTCGAGTTCAAATCTTACTTGACTTCGGATAATTGTCTAACTTTTCTTATTACCTTAACAGATGTCGTTGACCGTAGTTAGTATTCTACCTAAAACAGGATTTCTGTCTTTATAGGCCTTAACTGCAGACAATAAGTATTTAAATCAAATTTAGAGCCTTATAAAATACAAATTTTTTTGCTTCCCAAATCCTCTATAAAATTAATGTCTGATCCACACCTGATACAAAGGTATATATGTGCTCAATGGAATTCACTTTGACTTAAATTAATAAGTTGGTACAATAATTAAAATAAATAAACAGGTGGAAAAAGCACGACTTGCAGTTTGATGTTTAAGAGTTAAAGCTGATCGTGTTGCCCCTTTAATCGACGACCTTATACGGCGTTAGTAGTATAATTGGGTACTTGCAAGGAGAAAAACGATTGAGCTGTAATAGAATTCAGGTGATAATGAATGTATTGTGACTGTACTTTTTTAAATAAAAAAACAAGATTCATATTTGGCTAAAAGTTTGAAATAAATGAACATATCGAAGATGTTGTGAGAACGGGAGCTGTGGCTTGAGTCCGCCATAGTGTGATGTATACAACTGCCAAACACGATACTCTTAAACCTCTTTCTGCTCTATTTTATGAACAGATTATTATAAAAGCTTTTATAATATATTTCAAACTAAATATTTTTATTCTGAGACAACAAGGCAATAGAAAGAATGGAATGATATTTCTTAAATGAATCTTTGATAATTGGAAACACTATTTTAAGCTAAAAGAGATAAGATAGTCAAAGGCATGAGCTAGCTACTAAAAGACCATGACAGCCGTGTCTCCGTCTCTCGTTACTTATCTCCGTCCACTTTTCTTCAACGCTGATCTTTGTAAATGTGCATCAGAAAGTTTGGGAGTTTTCGTTTTTATCACTTATTATTCTTCAATGACGAATGAAAATTGCCAAATTCATACAAGCATTCAATTGCTCATTTTAGTTCCCTTGCTCTCATCGGTAAGAATATTAAATTCGAATGACTTAAGGATGTTAAGGATAATATTGACGTCCACAGGCTATTATTATTTCTTTCAAACATTTACAAATTTTGTGCCGTCAAGTCTCCCCGTTGATGGGCCGACATCCTTAGCTGGCAAATTAACATAAAGCCACCATTAGCTCTCTTCTGCCTGTACTTTATCACCTCTGGAGTGGATGTTAACTGCAGCTCTACATCACCTTGGGTCACTTACTGCTCCGCTAGCGGTCCAAGTCCTATATTTTATTTCAACATTTCGTTTACTAGCTTCGTCTAAATTTTTCAAGATGACTCATACTACTAACTAATTATCAGTAATTGATTTGTTGAAGAAACGTTTCCATGGTTTATAAATCTATCTAATGTTAATCAAGCCTAGACTTTGACTCCGCAATAATCTTAATGAATGACCACCGATCAGAAATAGACCAGCGTTTAAAAAGTTCAAACAGAGCAGGATTTCAACATCTCTCTCTTTCAAAGATATTGGAATCCAGAAAAACCTTAGCTTCCTAATATTTATTTATTCATACTCGAAAACACATTGATGAAACTTTGTAATGAAAAAATCCAAAATAAAGCTTAATTAATTGAAATGCAGCGGCGTAATCTTGAAATGGAGATTAAATATTAGAGATTAGATAAATTTCAAATACTACGTCTCCGATAACATACAAGTAGATCCTTGTACCTAATAAGTCCAAAAAAATTTAAATAAACCAAAACAGAGAGACATAATCTTAAAATGGAGGTGATTTTCAAAATCTACGTCTCCGGAAACATAAGAATACACCCTCATATCGAATAATCCTTAACGACTTAAGTTAATAATCCTAAACTTAAATAAGTCAAAAAGCCGTGGCGTAATCTTAAAATGGAGATTATTTTCAAAAACTAGGCAAGTGATAACATAATACTAAATCCTTATATCGAATAAATCCGAAAAGTAGAATAAATTGATATACGAACGTTTAACATAAATATTTTTATGTTTGCGTAGTATTTTGAAAAACTTTACTTAGCGGAGAATAATAATAGACACACATATTCGAAAATGGCCCTTATTTCTAAAAAAAATCAAAAATTTACCAAAAACTAAACTTTAATTTGAAATGGAAAAGGTTTAATTTGATTTGGAAAAGTTTGAATTTGACTTGGAAAAAACTGAATATGACATGGAAATATTATACCGAAAAAATCTAAAAAGTAAAAATAAATGGATATGCAACCCTGTTATCACATTTTTTTTTCTTGCATTTTTCTAAACCTGCGCCTTGGATAATATAGCAAGTTGCCTTTATTTAAAAAAAATACACAAAAATTACAAAAATTTGAAAGCTAAATTTGAAATGGAAAAGGTTGAATTTGAAATGGAAAAGGTTTAATTTGACTTGGAAAAGGTTGAATTTGATTTGGAAATTCTATATATAAAAGTAGATAAATGGATGAATTGGGAAAAGTTATAGATTATTTGCAAACTGCAACAAATTATCTAACGACTTGTCAATTAAAATAGTTTTATTACTTTGTTTTACTACTATAAAATTCAGGTGACCTTTGTAAAACTGAATTAGGACATGTTTTTTTTTTTTTTTTGTTTTTTTTCCCCCTGTTCTTCCCTACCTCGCCTTTTAGACTATACGAGATTTTCCCGGACCAGAGGGTGAGGGCGGGTTTAAATTTAAAATCCCCTCTGAGACCGGGACGCGAACTCGTGACTATTTTTATATCATAGAATCATATATCCGGTTGCCGAGCAACGGCGGTGCAGTGCACACGTGTTAGCCCATTCGGCCACCCCACCCTCAAAATAAACAAATAAATAATAATTGTACCATGAGCCAGGATTCAAACCTGGGACCTTGAGCATTGGAAGATCGGTACTCTACCACTGAGCTACCCCACTCCCTAATTAGGACATGTTCAGGAAGATCAGAAACGAGGCTAAATTAATTAGTAATCCTATTCAATAAAACAAATATTGGCAAGAAATTTTAAGATATATATTCCCTGATATTGAATATTCCCTGGCAACTATTGATAACATATCTTAAAAACATGTGTAAGTTTTTTTAGCTATAATACTCTTGTTACAAGTAATTGTAGCTAAATGAATAAGTGACCTCTGTAATACGTTCTAGCTTAAAATATTATTGAATATCTGATAGTCTGATCCACAAGAATGATGATATTTAAAATGTTTCATAGTGTCATTTGATATACAACAGGATAGTTTTTAGCATTAATAAAACTGTCCTTCCCATTTTAGGCCTTATTTAGAATGGAAGTAATAAATTAACTTTTTTCACCCTCCAATGATTATATAATACAAATTACAATCTACACATATATATATCAATTTCTTCTTTTTCCTTGTACAGTCGCAAGGCATAATTCATTAAATTTGTCAATGCACAACTCAATACTTGGGCCTAGTTCATTATTATTATTATTGCCATTATGCTAGAGTTCTCTGAATTTTGAGAAACAGAATCTGTTAAATACAAAGTTTTAAACTGATTTATAATCAAATTTATTTAAAAATTGTTTAGCCAACAATGTTTATTGGCTAATATAATGATCTAGTTGGGCTGTGTTATCAGCAATTTTCTTCTATTTGAATGTTTTTTGTAACATACTTCTTTGGATTAGTTGCTGCATTTCTTTTATTTCTAAATTTTAATCAAGTAATCACTTTGAGAGTGGGAATTCCCATGGGGATGGGTTATAGCTCCCTAAGGGCTAAGCATACCCAACTAACGAGAATTGATATTGGTCCTTGTTTGAATTAATGTATACAGTATCCTGCAATATATTAATGAGAAAAACATTTCTTTACTTTGTTTAAATCAAACAATGAAGTCAATGTTATAAAAACAGCAGGAGATTTCATAATATTATCTGCTTAATTTAAGAAAATTCTAATTAAATAAAAGGCTATAATCATTCAGTTAAATTGGTAAGCATTTTGTTTATGCTGTATATAATTACACAGAATAATATAATAATAAAGAAAACCTTTCCAAGTTATTATACAATGATTTATTATTTTCTTATAGATAACCCAATGACAAACAATAAAAAAGTGTTTATAAATCATTATACTCAAACCAAAAAAGTTTTATTTTAAAAATTTGTTTATACTTTGGTATATCGTAATAATTCACTTTAATGTTCCTGCATAAATGGCCGAAATATAAGCTATGAAATCTCTAATCAGATGGTTATGTCCAGTTTATATATGGTTATATGTTCAGTTCAAAGAGATAAGAGAATCCATTGTTCACTTTTGTATCATCTTGAAAAATACCCTTGATTCTTTTTTCTAATGTGATAAAACTATTATGTACTTAATTTGACTAACCACAATTTTTTTTATAGAATTATTTATTAAACAAGCTATCACTTATTCTTATGATAATCAAGGAAGTAATAAATTAGCATATTGCATATTCTTGTAGCCCATGAAATGTTTAATGTCATATTGTATTTTACATAATTAAGTAATGGAGCTATACTTAAGGCTTCTTATAAATTTTTGTCTACTGAACAGGCTTTTAATTCTTTCTTTATATAAACTATTGTTCTGGAAGTGATACATTCATGGAATTTCGTAATTCATTGCCAGTTTGGTCTTGAAAATAGGCAATAAATAATGTTCTGATGGGCAGTGAAGAAGTTCATTTAGGGTTTTGTATGATAAATACAAAAAACTTCAAAGTTATAAACATTTATTTTTATAATGATCCATTATTACTCATTTTCATTTTAAAAACTGACATTTCATATCAGACAACAAGAGATATAAGAGTTCAATTTGGTCTCAATCTTCTTTTATATATGTAAATATTTACAGAACTTTGAAATTTTATTCATTACCTAGGAATCCAGTAAAATATTCAGTATAATGAATTCACTTAGTAGCAGACAACACTATGTACCTAAAATGTAAAAACGAAACAAGTTACAATTATAACAGTTATATTCATTATTCCAAAACATTTAGGATTTATAATAATGAAAAAATAAAACTCAAAGAGAATAAAAATAAATTCAAGCCAAATGACATATTCATTAAATATGTAAAATATTTACATTTAAAGCAGAACTCAGCTCTAATCTACGTAAGCCCTCTTCATTAAGCCTAGACATTAAAAGTCATTCTAAAGACCATGTAGTGTCCCCTGGTAGACAAAGAGTCTGTTTAGAACAAAGCTAGTTTAAAAACAATGGGAAACCATTTTATAATGAGAATAAATTTAGAATTTGTTAACAGCAACTAATTTCAAATTTTTAAAGGTTTAGTTTTATAAGGAATGGTTGTCTCACCATTAAACATGTTCTAGTATATATTAATAGTTTTAGCAAAACAGCCAATTTGAAGTTCTAAAATGACAAAAATAATCATGAATATACATCTAATGTATTGTTAACAAACTAAAAATCTTGATAACTTATGAAAGATAAGTATTTCATTAACATAGAACTAAAGATATTTTTTTTTATTTGTCTACAATTAAAATTTGTAAAGAAGGATTCATTTGATATTTGTCCACTATATATTCTAATATTTAATAACTAATTAATTTACATTTTTTTTATTTACAATATCACTTATTGGTAAAATGGTGTTACAGACTTATAGAGATGGTAGTTAAATCATTGAGAGATTAAAAGTGCCTATGGAATCAAATATGAATATATTTGATAACAAGCAACACTGGTCCCTTAAGGACTTATTATGACAATACATGTTATATATGTATATAATATCAAGAATGTAAGGATGTATTGGTTAGTTAGTCTACACTCGAGTGCCACCAACAATATTTTTACTTTCTTTTTTCAATTCATTTTTTAACTATTCTGTTACATAAAAAAAAAGAAATTATTTTTATATTAAAATTCATTTTGTTCTTTCTTTCATGAATGCGAATGCTTTACATCTTAATTCTTGATATTAATTTCGGGTCTTGTTTAGATTAGGCCCGCCAGTTATTTTATCTAGTAACAGTTACTTATTGATAAATTAAAAAATATGGATTAAAGAAACATATGATTTATTTAATAGGAACTTTTTATACATAACCAAAAACATTAACATACTTTTAATGAGTTACTCCAGGTACCTCTGGAGGCCAAAATTCTACTATGTCCTTAAGGATTTTATCAAAAACGTCTTCATTTGAGTTTCTCTGCCTCCACATGAACTCACATAAATACGAGTCTAACATAGAGCGATGAGTCCCACATTCCTTTTTGTTTCTCCTTTTGTGCCTTCACCCATATAGACTCAACTCTTTGAGTGTGACCACCAAGTTTCTTTGTCAACAAAATTTTTGGAGTGATTTACAGTACAATGCCTTTAATCCTTTCCAATCATTCCTTCTATCCCACTATAGGACTTCTACAGGTCAGACATTATAATAGAACCCAGCCTAATTGATGTTCTTATGCACTCTTCCAGGGTTTCTCTTCTCCTATCAGGCACTGCGACAGATCCCACCAAACAACCATTGCTGTGAATAGGTGCATCCAACATTATACTTTTGACGAGAAAAACAGGACTCGTCTATCACGGCTGTCAGTGCTTTCCCTCCACTAACAATTGGGTATTTAGCAAAATAACTGCGCACACCTCCCGCAGATAATTTTTCTAATCTACAATTGTAGCAGAGTTCATATTGAATTCTTTGGAACAGAATTTAAACGTCAGATACTTCTGTGCCCATGAGTAAATGAATAAAAGGGCTTTACTTAACGGTAACCTGCTGTCACATAGCCACATGCCCATATACATGACAAATTCATACCGCCATTATCTTTTGTTGCACCTATATTTTTTCCTATCTTCATAAAATTTCATAATGTGGCCTTTTTTACAATAACTTTCCTTAGGTGGAATTCCTCTTTCTTCAAAGAAATTCCTGGCTCGTTCCTCTTCTTTACATAAATAGTAAACTTCAAAAATATTCGTAGTGTTATCACTTTATAACCGCAATTACACAAACAATACTAAATTAAATAATATTTGAAAATGTGATTTTATTTCTATATCAATGGTATCAAGTTTCATATCAACTGTTACTAAATATCATTAAAAAATCACTGGCAGGCCTAAACTAAATAAGACCCTTAATGTATAATATTTAATAAGCATTTCGCTTATATATTCTTTTTAATATGTAATAACTTTTTTCTAATGTTATTTCTAAATTATTATAATTATTGTTATTTTATCATATTAAATATTCTATTATTTGTCTATTAAATCTTCATTAATTTGTAAATTTATGTGAGTTATGATTATACTATTATTAATTTTTTTTTATTGTTGAAAATATTACATCTATTATTTCTTAATATTATAAAATTCTGCTAAAGACAAAAGAAGACATTAATGGTGCCATAGAAAAACTTACAACATCAATAACAGACTGTATGAACAGTAACACCTTTAACAGTAAGATTAACAATTTACAAAAGACTAACTTGCCACAGCATATTCGTATCTTATTAAAGGAAAAATGCAGAGCAAGATCGAAGTGGCATAGAACTAGATATCCAACAGATGAAACTCATTACACCCAACTGACTAACAAACTAAAATCAGAAATTAGAAAATACAAAATTCAAAATTTACTAAATTTTACTGAAAAACTTACACCTACCGACAAATCACTGTGAACGATGACTAAACGCCTCCTGAAATTTAAAGACTTTAATCATCCACTTCTTATTGAAGCTCAAACTTGGTCCAAATCTGATGAAGAAAACTCCCAAATTTTTGCTCATCACCTCTTCAAAACTTTTAATCCACATCCTGATATCCTTAATCCAAATCAGCTTGAATGTATTGAAACAGAACTGGATATTCCACTCCAAATGACTCCTCCTCCTAAAGCATTTCATCCTTCAGAAATATCCAATATTATTCACAGATTACCCTCCCGCAGAGCTCCTGGCCACGACCTAATCACTTCCCATATTATTAAACTACTTCCTCGAAAAGCCATTCTATTCCTTAATTACATTTATAACACCGTACTCCGTTCCACGTATTTTCCTGATCCTTGGAAACTATCTGTAGTCAAAATGATACATAAACCCAAAAAGCCAGCAGAATACCCATCCTCTTACCGTCCAATCTCTCTTTTACCCATCATGGGCAAAATCCTGGAGAAGCTATCTTAAAATGCCTGTATCCCATCCTAGATTCTAACCACATTATCCCTGATCACCAATTTGGATTCTCCACATCCCATTCCACTATCCAGCAATGTCATCGAGTGGTAGACGTTGTCTCCTCTGCATTGGAGCACGGAATGTATTGCACTGGAGTTTTTCTTGACATTGAACAGGCGTTTGATCGAGTCTGGCATCCGGGATTGCTTTACAAACTCTGTAAATTCCTTCCTCCTACATATTTTCTTATCATCAGTTCCTATCTTACTGATAGACACTTCAAAGTAAATCACAATAATACCCATTCATCCCTCTTTTCTCAATATGCCGGAGTTCCTCAAGGTAGTATCCTTGGTCCTATCCTTTATACAGTTTATACAGCTGATATCCCAACCCATCCTAACACTGTCATCACTACGTATGCTGATGACACATGTATCCTGTCAGTTAATAATGATCCAACAATCGCATTCCAAACTCTTCAATCACACATCACAAACCTTGAAGAATGGTGTCAAAACTGGAGGATTAAAATAAATTCCAATAAATCCCATCAAATCACCTTTACCCTTCGTTGTAAACCAATGACTTGCTGCCCTATAGTATCCTTTAATAACACCCCACTTATCCCTGTAGAACAAATCCGATACCTAGGACTCCAGCTGGACAAACGTCTCACTTGGAATCCTCATACACAAAACTGAAATGACAAGAAACTGCTCGACGTTTCCGCTTACTCCAACACTTACTGGACAAACGCTCTAAACTTCCAATTAATTACAAACGACTCATGTACATGACTATAATAAGACCTATTTGGACTTGTTATGGAGTTGAGCTATGAGGCTCCACTAAACCATCAAATTCCTCTCGTATCCAACCTTTACAATCCAAAATCCTTCATAAAATCCTCAATGCTCCTTACTATGTCACAAATAAAATAATCCATAAAGACCTCAATGTTCCATATGTTTCCGATTTGGCCAAATCGAGATACCTATCCTTCCATAATAAACTTCATAACCATCCGAATCCTCTTATTTCTAACCTTGCTTCCTCTTCGATTCCTGATAACCCTTCGAGGCGTCTGAAAAGAAGATGGCCTCGTGATCTCCTCATGTAGACAAATTACCAATGGTACCAAGGGGTAGTTTCTCAACAAGTGTGTTTCATGTGATTATATTCCTCTGTACACATTTACTTGATGTATTCATACTAATACAGTTGTAAATATCATAATAAAAGTTTAAAAAAAAAAAATTATTTCTTTATCATATTGGTTTAAATTAAAATTGACTCCTTATGCTAATAAATTCCTTCTTTAGTAAAGGAATTTTATTTTTGTTCTATTTTTAATCCTGTCATTATTTTTTTTTTAAATGCATATATTTATCCAAGTCAAGCTCTTTGTTTATTTAATAAAATATTAACTCCGAACAAATATTGTATTTTTAACAAGATATTCCCAACTATATATTATTTTTGTTTAATGGTCATAATATTGGTAAATGAATATTGTACCAAGAATATCCTATTTTTCTTTCTTTTTTTTCTACTGTATATAAAATTATATCTGTGGATTGTTATGTTTCAGGCTTGAATCTGTGGTGGTGGACAGTGAGACTGAGTCAGAGGAAAGCAGAAAATTTTTATGGGATCCAAGAAACTCTCTTGTTTCGCTCCACAACATCTCAAGCTTCTATAGGCACAAGACGCCTTCACATTCCATGGAACAACTCCTTTTTGTAGACTGATCTCAGCTGGCAGCAGTATTTAAAACATTCATATTTTAATTAAATTAAATGTTTTGGCACAATATAGATTCATCTCAAATTATAATTTTTTTGAGAAGTGAGGTCTAACGTTACAAAAGGGGCACTTTACAGTAAGCTTATTTAGAGATTAACAGCCTAAAAATCAAATAGAATTTAACACGTAGATTATATTAAAGATATATTTTAAACATTAGTCCCTTTGATTTACCACAGATAATTAAATTTTCAGTTAAATAGAAATTATTGTTATTAACAGGATTTTGTTATTATTTATCTATTTAAAATACTTAGCTACTCATCAAAAATTTACTAGATGAATTTCAACCATTCTCTATGAACAAGAAATACGCACAAACATGTTCTTAGATGCCAGACCCTAGTCAAATAATAATGAATAGATAATGTTTAGAAAATAACGTAAATCTTTTTGAGGTTTCGAATTAGTATAGATATAAGATCAAACAATTACTTTTCTGACAGATTTCTGTCTCATGATGAATAAATAACATGGACGAGTTAATTTTTTTTTTTAATACTCTTATGAATGGGTCTGATGAAAATTTTCATTAATTAACATTAAAATTAGAAGTTAACAAATATATGTCTTAATAACAATAAAAATAAAATAAAAAAGAACTCATTTTTTTCTTTATTAGTAAATTAATTCTTCCGAAACTAGTAATTTAAATCTAATAAAAAAAAAGAAGGAAAAATTTTAAAACGTTTAGGACATTCAATGATTCTATTTATATTATCTAAAATATTGACAAACTTTTTTGTTTGTTTCTTCTTTCCTTTTTTTTTAGTAGTTGTGTAAAAAAGACATAAGAATCTCTTTAAAACATTGAATACTCCTGAAAATGGCACATTTTTCAGCCATATTTCAACAAACCAACAAAGAACAAATAAAAACTTAAAATGGAAGATAGAATTATTTAATGAATTAGTGAAACTTTTAGCTGTATAAATGCTTAGCAAAATTTTATGTTTCTCATAAGTATTTTATGATAATTACTATGATCAATGGATTATAATTATCCTTATAGGTTTTAATTGTTATAAATATATTTTGAAGTAATTTATTCATTATTATTTATTTCTAATATTATGTTTTTATACTTTTTATGATGATAATAACTTAAATATTTTATTTTTAAAAGATACTAATACATGATATTTATACTATTATTTACTTCAATGTATATGAAAAGTGACAATTTTTTTTAATAAAACAATTTTTTTTTTCTGGTACGAACTTTCTTTTATTTTATCTAGTTAAGACTCTAACTGGCTGCTCAAAACTACCATTGATTTTGGCACAATATTTGAACAAACTTTTGGAACATTCAGATAAAAGACTAATCATTCAGAAGAGTAATATTAAACATAGGAGGACTCTTCACGTGGAAAGAAAAAAACATATGATCCAAAGTTTTATGAAAAAAAAAAATAATAATCCAATGCAAATAAAAATACATGCAAGAATCTAAACAGTAGAATTACCATTGAAATTAATGATTTTTTTTTGTTTTGTTTTACAGTAATGGTGCTGTTTCTCCACATTTTATGACCAATTGTAAACTAAATACACTTCAGGATAAAGCTCAAAAATATTATTCACTCCCCTACAACACTAATTTAATTTAAAATGTCATTTGTCTCCTCAATTTCTCTTCAGGAGGAAGTTGCATGGAAAAATATGATTACAGATGAATGACATAAAACTGGTGACAGCCATTTTTAGGTTTCCACAGCTTATCATTTTTCAACTTATCATTTTTTTATTCAATAACTATTTTTGATAGCCGTGGGTGTGAGTACTCTATAAATATTTAAAATAATTTCTGTCGGTAGACATGTTCTGTAATTATGTTCTCAAAGTTGGTAATTAACTTCAAGGAGCAGCCAGATGAATGACAATGGACTTATGAATTTGAATTTTATTACGATGGATAAACATTTGCTTGTCCAAACATTTTACAATTAATATGGCCAAGGTCTACAATCTTTTTGTTCAATATTACTTTTTTTTATTCATAGCCCTCAAAATGGCTTAGTACAAGAAAAGTTTACTTTTGTAAGGAATTAATTTAAAAATCAGTTATGTGTTTTATTATTGATTATGCAATAGTTTTAGAGAATTTTCAATTGTAACTACATCGTAAATCAATATTAGAGAAACAATTTTTCCTGACAAAATCAAAGAGCATCATTTGCTATAGTTAGAATCTTCATTCTAAAAAAAAACTTTAGTATTTAAATTTTTGTTTAGGATAGTTACATTATTATTACTAAATCTTATTATAATAATCTAGAAACTGAGTAGAGAATTAACATGTAAGATGTTTATGATCAAAGTGAATTATCACAAATAGTAAGTACTCTATGTGATATATCTGACAAAAAATATTACAAATGTAAGCTATTTATATAAAATATATGATGATTTGTAAATATACTTGATTTCTATGTGTACAGGTTTTTCTATCAGATTTCTGTAATTATCAGAAGAACTGTAGATTATTAGACCAACTAAGCAATAATGTAATGTTCAAGAAAAATTGTTAACTATTTTATGCAAAAAAATTGTTATGGTTACACTTAAATTAATCAAATATAGGCTAGTTCAAGTTAAATTTAGAATACTCACATATTCGATAACTTTGTTTTTGTTCTTTTGTTACAATCATGTCATGAATGTTCACTATATATCAGAAAGTGGCCAAATGAAATGGATTTTTAAATAGAGTTCTCAAATCATAGCCTCCCCAAAATCAAATTAATAAGATTATTTCAAGTATTGTACTTATCAGGCTTTTTAAAAAAAATATTGTAAGTTTATTTCAAAAAGTCACTAAGTACATTTTTGATGGAGATGAACTTTAAAAACATATTCAAGATTTTCGACTTTATTCATTGATAAAAAAAAAAAAAAACTGTAAATGCTTGGGAATGGTAAAAAAAAAAAACCTTTACCATATCAAATATAGTCACAAAATGTGCACAGTGTTCTGATTTCACAAAGGTAAGATTCATCAAAATTCTTAGTGAAGGTTATGAAATGTCACTTAATGAATTTTCACAATAAACCGATGATATAATTAAAGTAGAAAACACTTCTGTTATAAATTCTTATTTTACCAACATAAAAAAGTATTAATTTTATAGTAATAAAATTATTATTAAAAAAAGTATTTATTTTAACTTACTTTTGAATTTATTGATAAGATCTAATTAATACTATTTTTTTTAAATAATTATTATTTTAATTTTTATACCTCTTTATTTAAGGTATTTTTAAAGAAAAACAAAAATGTATAACAACACTTGGTCACTTTTTAATGGAAACTTCATATAATGTTAAAAGATTTAATCATATCTATGATTATTGTTGAGGTCATACTCAAAGCAAACGTTTGCTGAAGTGTACAATAATCCAAATTGTTTAGCACCCCTACTATACTGTCGATATAAATAGTTGTACACTTTGGTAAATGTTCATCTTGATTGTGGCCATACCTTAGTCCATATTGTGTAACTGCCACACTACCCTGCCAATATGGATAATTGAAGATTGGCAAATATGTGCTAATGAGTGTGGCCATACCATAAATTCTTTTTTTTAACATCAGTTTTTAGATATAGGTTTAGTAAATTACATTTATACAGTTATCTCTCTACTATTCAGCAAATGCTGAGGCAATCTCCATACAAATAGTATTTTGTCCTATTTAAAAATTTATTTTGAAAATGAAGATCAAATAATAATAATACACTTGGCCAATGACTCATAAAAAATAAGTATAAGTGATACAATCTGCAGTTTCAGCTGAGACACAACGTATAATACAATAAGAGCAAAAACAAATTTATAAAATATTACCTGAACAGTGTTGGAATCAAATTAAAATAATTTGTTGTCTCCTGGAATGCTTACATAGTGCTGAATAAGGGAGAATTTCTGTACAATTGAAATTTTGTAATAGTGAAAATTTCATCATGCATGGACGTACAATTGGATTATTTTATTTTATTAGAGTTTTCCTGCATTAAGAATTGTCTATATTTTTAATTTTATTTTAAATTAAAGCTAATTAAGATGATTCCAATATATTTCATAATTTTCAGAGATATGATGTAATTTACTGAATTTATTTTTTGGAGTAGTAATAAGTACCTATAATTCTTGTAAACGTTATTATTATATAAAGTATGGTATATCATATAATATAAATACAATACCTTATACAAAGATAATGTTGTAAGATATGTATTTCAGAAAAGTGCCTATGCTATAATAATGTTTAAAAATATATTTAAAATTAATAACTTAACATTTTCCATTATGAACACTTTCTATTAAGAACTATTTATAATATTAGGTAAAGCGGTGTTAAATATTTTTGAAAAAAAAATTGATTCACTGAAAATGATAATTATTAATATTAGTATTAAATATGGTAAAGATATTAGAAAAAAATGTTGTTAGTATAACACCATCAAACTGAAGATGCTTTTTCTCATCAGATATATATATATATATATATATATATATATATATATATATATATATATATAAAATTTTGTTTTAATGATCAGTTTGTTTTTAAAATAAATTGATGATGTTTGTTCAATAAATCAGATACCCTTGTTCATGTGCTCATCAGTTTTCTAAAAGAAGCATGAAAACTGTGTTTGTTAGATTATTACAATGTTGATCTAGAATAGGAGTCTCAAAACTATGGCCCGCAGTCTGGAACCAGCCTGAAAGCATCTTAAATCCAGTCTGCAAAATTTTCTTTGATTACATGGTAATTTATTAATTTTAAAACTGTTTAAAAAATAATAAATTAAGTAAATTACTCAAACAGAAGGTTTCTACATCATTTATTGCATGAATTGTTTCTCTTAGAAAGCTCATTTCCAAGCTGAAGGATCATTTATTATCACAAGCCATGGTCTGCGGGACTTATTGGAGGACTCAATGCAGCCCACGGTACTTAGTGGAGTTCTCAATGCGGCCCACAGGCCAAAAATTTGGCAGACTGGATCTAAGTCTAGATCATAGGTGGGGAACTTTTTTTTTCATTAAAGACAGTACTTAAATTAGTCAATAAATAAGGAGACCAGTTTATTTTCTGTATTTCACAATTGGTATTAATATAAGGAAGTCACATAAGTTTTTTCTGCACCACGCTATGAATAACCTCGAGTTGGCTATGTTTATAAACATGCACACTTATCTAATGTCTGTTTATGGCATCAATTTCGGTCGACTCACAGTTCTTCCTAAGTACGTTTCATTGGTGACAAAGTCTATTTTAAATCCTTTTCTGTTTGCATAAAAAAAAAAAAAAAAAAAAAAAAAAAAAAAAAAAAAAAAAAAAAAAAAAAAAAAAAAAAAAAAAAAAAAAAAAAAGGCTTATTAGGGGCACCCAAATATTTGTATTGCTATAATAATATATAATTAAATATTAATAAATACTCAAGATAGCTTTTTTGTAAGTCACATAAAAACTTAGTGAGGCTGCACCAATCCCTACTTATGTGCGATAGAGTTATGGTGACTCCCGGTTGAAAGTGAAACATTGTAACTAAAAAACACTTGGATACTATAAAAGTTTTAATTTTTTAATCGTGTTTCATAATTGAGTCCTCCATTTCATGAATCTAAGTTTTGAGTAATTAAAAAGAGATCAGTTTTCTATTTAACAAACATTTCAACAATCTATTGAAAAATGTGTTATTAGTAATAGCTACTACATTATACACAACATAAATGACATATCCATCAATGTATTTGTTAAAATTATATTTATTTTTATTAAAAGTTAACACATTTGTTATATTTTGGAAACAATTATTTTTTATCTGTAGGTATCCTCATTGTAAGTGTTATAAACTTTTTGTGGTAACTATTTTGTACTAGAAAGTAGGGATAGATTTTGGTCATGTATTAATTATGTTATGCAGTACTATCAGCAAAAAATATTATACATATATATAATATAAGTTTATTTATATGGAATTAGAATGAACCATCTTTAAGTGGAATATTGGAATTATAAAACAGTAAAAGAAAAATTTAATATTAAATTTATCTGAATCGATTGGTGCAGATTTATTAAAGAGCATACAGTAGTCAATTGTAAATCTTTTATGAAATAATTAACACCACCATAATATAAATAGGTTTAATCTTTAATAATACGTAAATGGTTTATACCAATGGAGATAATTAAGGGGAAATAAAGCACTATTTATAGAAATAGAACTTTAAGATATTTTAGCTTAGATTGGTTTAGGAATGAAAATTTTCTTCAATAAAAAGAAAAAAAGTCAACTTTCTTCAAGTTTTTGTTTGTGGTTAAATTTGTTAGATACTTTAGTAATTGTTCATCAACAGAGCACATTAGACAAAATAAACTTAATTTAATATGTGAAATTTTTTGAAAATCATTTTTTCTGAATGGAACTGTCATAATATTCTATAGTTGATTTGTTTTTTTACAGATCTCAAACAGAAATCTTTCATAATCTTACAAATTTATGTTTAACTTATGTCTTAGTATTTTTCTATAATGTCGATGTTCTTATATTTTATTAATAAATCAACTCTAATGTATTTTATTGTCAAGTCCTTTCACCCAAATGTTACAACTTTGAAATTATATATTATTTGAAATAAACTGCTAAATAATATCATTGGATTTGAATCACAGTTATATCTATTTTCTTCTTTAATTAAGTATGATGACATATAATGATTAAGTAAACTGTGTTAAAGAATTTAATCATCAATTTTACAAATTTTTTTTATGTAGTTAATAACCATGGTCATAGCCGCAGACTTTCCATTCTAGTTGGAGAGGATGGATGGAGCCTTGCCTCCCCCAAAAAAACTATGGAGTTTATATCATGTTTAGAAATGATGAGTGAAAATTAACATAATTATTGTAAAACAAACAATATAATACTATATAAAAAATAAATTTAAATGTGTATATATATATATATATATATATATATATATATATATATATATATATATATTAGTTTTTTTTTGTTGCTTATGGGTATATTGAATTCGTTTCATATTTTTATTTTTATTTAAAGGTTTAAGGCTGTGAAATGAATTCTCAATTCTTCAATGTTTCCAATTTGCCACTGGAAATGTGATCAGATCTTCACATAAAAATGAAAGTGTGCGCATAAATGAATCATAAAATTGTACGATATAAAGTAAAATTTTAATAGTAGAAACATAGGGTGTGGAAAAACACTAGCATACCTACTTCGAGCCCTTAGCTTAGTAATCTAATAAACTTTTCGTAGTTTGTTTAGATTTTTTTTTTTAAATATAGGTGGAAGGGAGGTAGTGAAACGATATTCTAGCCCCCTCTAATTTTTCATTGGGGAGGGAGCAATCGTCCTCCCCTCCCCAAGTCTGCGCCTATGATCATGATATGTTAAATTAATGGCTTTCTTTATTTTCTGTTGTTTACACTATGAAGATGTAAAACTTCGTGTCCTTGTGGGAGATTAAAAAAAAAAATAATAATTAATGCTCAGAATAAAAAGTTACAGATCATATGCGAATGGAAGGTCAAATAAGTTTTTAAACCTTATGCGATTAATTAGGATTTTACTACAGAAATATTCTTTTCACTTTTCAGACAAAATAATATTAATAATAATAAAATAATAGTTACAAATCATATGCGAATGGAAGGTCGAATAAGTTTTTAAACCTTGTGCGATTAATTAGGATTTTACTACAGAACATTCTGTTCACTTTTCAAATAAAATAAAATTAGGATATTACTGTACAGGTGTCACTCAACTTTGTTAGGTGGCACAAGATCTCATCAACACACCATAAATGGAATCTCCAGAATGGCTAAATGTGACCAAACTGTCAGACCCCAGCCTCAATTGAATAGGACCTGTTGGGGTTTGTTAAACCCTTTTGAGTGAACACAGTTAGAGGAAGCCTGAAGCAGCAATGTAATTAAAGCTTACTAATGCCCCATTCGAACTGAAAAGGACCAGTAAGGAGTTTCTCGAAGTCGTAAATCACAGTATAAATAATCTCATAGTCAATCCTCAGCTATTCACAGGAATTCCATTTATTGCATGAAAATGAGATCAAGGCCCACTTTGCAAAGTGGAGTGACACTTGTACAGTGGTACTAAAATGTATGTATATAATACGTATCTGTGTATACATATTTTTTTATTATTTTAAATGTTTCCATTAAATACAGACAAATATAGGATACAAATGTACCTGAAATATATTATTTAGAATGGCTGAAATGCTGAAGACATTTAAGAGGGAAATAAATTTTCTGAAACATGTCAAAATATACAATTTAAACAGCAAATTTGTTTTCCCTGTACTATACAGAGAGTTTATACCGATTTCATCAAAACTTTTTTGGAATGTGATCTGGAGAGTTCATGACACACAGAAGCGATTCAATGGAGTTCTATACGTGAAACGGTTGTAATACATATTTAATGTCAATTAGACTTGTAAGACAAAAATATGTATTGTTTTTTCAAAGAGCTGATGTAACTATGCTCGAGATTTCATGCATAAAAGAGATACTTCAACTTCCAGATGACTTTAAAAGTTATCTCTCAAAAAGAGTTCAGGTAACTTTCAACTTTGTAGTTTGGATCTGTCGCAGGTTGTTATTGATTCAAAATGTAGATAAAAAATATGCTGTAGGGAAATGTAACTTCTGTGTTATTCACATTTTAAAAAATCTTGTGAGGTGCATTCATCACATAACACTTGCTCTTACTACCCTACCTAGAGTAGAAATATTTTCATATTTTAGTTATTTTTATACATATGGAAGTGAAACTAAAAATTATAGGCGGTACAACATGTTCATTTTAAACCACATAACAGTCATATCATCTGGCTAATCACAGGTTTGATCCAAACCCCTTCCATTTTTTTAAGCTTCAAAAAGTTTTAAGGATATTTTGTTGTTAAAAACGATCATGAAAACCATTTATTAAAATGGTTACTTCAACAGAATAATAGGTATCATCAAACATATTACCCCAAGGTTGCATAAGAGTAATATTTCTCACACTCCAGTGGGTTTCCATCACTGCAAAATGTGAGTTAATGAAATATTCAGTATAAAACTAAAAGGTAATTGGTGTTTTATTTCTATAATAATGTATATATTTATGATGGTTAATTAAATAAAACATTACTTAAATTATTTTATTTCACTAAAAAAAAAAGTAGATACAAAATAGCAATTCAGAAATTAAGAGACTTCACATTACGTTAATTTTAAAAATTACAACTCAATAATATTTTTCGTATTATTCTTGAACGTTATTCCTCAATAAATTGTCTGTATCAGACTGATGCAGCAGTCATACACTGCCTTCCACCGTCCACTGACATGGTAACGCCTGTGACGAAGGAGGCAGCATCACTGGCCAGGAACCCAATCACAGAAGCTATTTCTTCAGGTTTCCCAGCTCGGCCCAACGGATGAATCTTTTTTACCTTTTCCACATAATCTGCTATTGCTTTTTCACTCATCCCAGCTCTCTTCTGAATTTGGGTCAGCACTGATCCAGGATTTACAGCATTAACTCTGATTTGTTTGGGCGCAAGCTCAATGGCCGAGCATCTCGTCAGCTGATCCACAGCGCTTTTAGACATGTTGTGGGCTACTGACCCAATAGACGGCCTGAGCCCTGCAACACCAGACACGTTGACGATGTTGCCTTTCGTCTTTTCCAAGTGAGGGGCCGCTAGCCAAGTCAATCGCAGTGCCGGCTTCACATTAACATCGAAAGCGCGATCGTACTTCTCCAAGAGCTCCGGGTCCTCGACAGACCCTAAGACTAAGGTACCTGCGCTGTTGACTAGGACATCTAGCCTGCCAAACTTGGACACCGTACCTTCCACCAAGTCCTGGGCGATCTTCTCGTCGGTCAGATCGCCGATAGTGATGAGGGGCTGCTTGCCGCTGATCCGGCCGCAGTCCATGGCCACTTCGCGGAGGGCAGCCTCGCTCCGGCCCGCCAAAGAGAGTGCGGCTCCACATTCGGCGAAATATTTGGCGGCCGCAGCGCCGATACCTGAGCTGGCTCCGGTGACGATCACTACCTTGTCAGAGAAAACCATTGCTGCTTCTACTCGAACGACAAACGGAATAGTATTGAGCACGACTAAAAGGTTACAAGCTCCCCACCAAGAGCATCCCCACTCTATACAATTACCATGTCTATCAATTAAGCCGACAATGCCAATGTGCGAAGCTTTTAATAAAGATTGCGATAAGTTAAAAGAGATCCTAATCTCAATCTTAAATTTAACTTATCAATTCATGTTTAATCTACTAATCTATACTTTCCCTCAGAAATAGCTTTCATCTCTACTTTAATCAGGACCGAATCACATTCTCCGAATTCTTCGTTTCCCATCCCCATATTATGTTAATATGTTCGTTTATAAGTTGTATTTTATGCTTACTAATTCATTTGTAAAATATCACTTATAAATTGATTTGAATTTAAAACATAATTAATTAAAATTTTGCCGCTCTCCAATAATTTTCAGTGCCCAGCCTGCATACACGTTAATCTACCCTTTACGCCTAATCTAATCGTAATACATGCTAAAAGGAATATGGTATGTGAATTATTGTTAGCAATAATTAATTAACAATGACAATAATCCTTGAATTAATTAAAATGAATTGATCGTATGAAGGTGGAAAATAACTCTGGAGGCATTTTAACAGCAGGCCAACAACCGCAGGCGAAGGTTTTATTGTAAATTACGAAAGTGTATGTTACTCAGAGTAAAAAGAACACCCCTGCCGTTAAAGAGCCGTTGTTTTAAAAAAATGCGACTAATTTTAAGAATATTAGGCCAGTAATTTGAAGATAAAAAAGGGAAATTCATTGCGAAAAGTATAAGACATTTTTTAAACTTGTTTATATGAGTTTAGACATGTAAACAACAAAATTGCTAACGCGGGCCAGTTGGCAAGGTGTAAAACCACGGTCAACCAACGCTGATTATTACCAAATTTGTGAAAAACTGAAACAAATTACTATAAATGGCCCTGTAACTTGGTAATGCTTAAGAGGAAAAACACATAGAATCAAAGTTATAGAGCACCAAATATTGTGTACAGTGAAATCACTTACTCCGAAGAAAATCGGTAATCTTCCGATGGTTAGAAATTGGTAATGAAAATATACGTGATTTTCAATATTTCAACAGTATGGGTGTCTATTCTACTGAGTTATTTTTGTTTAGAGTCTGTTACATACAGTAGAACCCTATTTTCCACCTCTCAGCAGCTAAGTATTTGGATAAATGATGTGTCGAAAGATACCGAATTTCGAGATACATAATTGACCTACAATAAAATTATAAGTACTCAGTGGACGGAAATTTTAATGCTCTACCATTTTGATTCTGTAGGTTTTTCTCTTAAGGAACTCATTTCCAAGTTTCAGGGCCATATATAGGAGTTTGTCTCAGTTTTTGACAAATGTGGTAAAAATCTGCGTTGGTTGACCGTGGTTTTCTACCTTACCACGTTGTAATGTTTATGTACTCGTTTGACGCACAATTTAACGTTCCTTAATTTATTAAACAGTAGATTTTTCGCTTTGATGCATAGTTTAGGAGTTTATGTGAAAAAACAAAACAATAAAATCTGATTAATTTTGGCTTTAAAAAGTTTTCCCTTGGTGCCCCGCGTTAACAATTTTGTTTTTTACCTGTCTAAACTCATATATATAAGTTCAAAAAATAAAAACTTTTCTTGCATTTTTCACAATGGATTTCCCTTTTCGATCCTAAACCATTTTTTTAAAGCAGCGCCTCTGGAACGGCAGACATGATTCTTTTTACTCAGCATAACATAAACTTTCGTAATTTAAAATCAAACATTCCCCCGCGATGACATCGATTTTTGGGACCTGGCTCCACAGCTAGTATGTTAAGCTCCATCAAAGTGAAACTTAGAATGAAATTAGGTAACAGATGTAAAAAAAAATAAAGGAATTATATAATAAAAATAATGGACTGAATAATTTTAAATGAAACAAAGCCTGTCTTGAGCATTTATTTTTTGCATATCAACAAATAATAAAGATGAAAACAATTTTACATTTGCCTTGTAATAAAATAAGATTAATAAGTTAATAAAAGAAAATAAAGATAATGATAAATAAAATCAATGATGAAATATTGAATAAAAGAAATAATATTTATATCTCTACGTAACTGTCCCAAAATGAATTAATCTAATACTAATAGTACAAAAATAAAACAAATAAATATATTACTAATATTGAAGTAGAAGCTATATAAAACAACAGGGTTAATGATATGTTTACATGGCAGCACATCTACGCTTAAATCTATTATCTACAATGATGGTCAGTACAAATGGAAGAACAACGGGCAATTGTCTTCTTATGGTGATTTCATTTTACAAGAACTCTTATTTTGTTTTTTTTGTTTTTTAATATTTAAACATTGAAAATTATTTAAAACACAACAAAGTTATAAATTAAAATAAATTAATTTAATATAATAAATGAAAAAATTAACGCTGCGAGCGTTAACAATGTGTAATAATTACAATTTTAATTTGTTTTTTCCTTTTCTCAATGTTATGTTTGAATAATGTGATTTTATCATTATTATTATTATCACGGTGCAACAATCCGTTGCCAAGTCCGAAGCTGCGCCAGCAACTTCCGCCAACCGTCACGGTTCCGTGCAGCCTTCATGCAGTTGCGCACTACAAGCATGTTCCGCTGCAACTTGGTCTAGTCAGAATATAATTTGTAAAGCATCAAATTCCAGGTCCAGTGTAACGTCAATTGTACATCTCGAATCGGGATTCGTTATTTCTTCATGAAAGTCGGTTTCATTTGAAGCCTCGTTTCTCAAATACCTTCGCTACTGAGAGATGGACAATAGTCATATTCTTTATATAATAGACTCTTAACAAGAACGACTCACTAGAATAGACACCCGTGCTATTGAATTATTTGTTTTTACCAATAATATCTTCATTACCAATTTCCAGCTATCGTTATTCACTACCGATTTCTAGCGGAGTAAATGACCTATTTTGAATCTATGGGTAGCCGGAGGTCGCAGAATTTGATGTCTATAATTTTTATCTGTCGCTTACTTGATGGCCGCGTTAGCAATTAATTTTTTTACTACTGTAGTTCTTTTTTACTGTATCTAAGTCAATATGTACAAGTTAAAAAAATAAAAACTTTTCCCGCTTCCTCTTCAAGTTACTGGGCTAATATTATTTAAATATGCCGCCATTTTTACAGATAGGAGGATCCGACAGATAAATTTTTATTTATTTTTTTTAAATCTTATAAATATTCAAAAAAATACTTTCAAAGTTTTTATAGAATATTATCGATTTCTTTGCACTGACTCTCGGACTACATGGTCTTCCTCGTCTTCTCGATCCATAGAAAAACTCAATCAAAAGCTTTCTAGACAACTATTCTTCACTCATGCGCGCCACATACCCCTCCTCCCCCCCAAAGCAAACACATTCGGTTTAACCACCTGAACGATATTTGGCTCTTTAAATAAACCATAAACCATCTGGTTTGTTCGTCTTCTCCAGGTTCCATCACTCCTCCAAATAACCTCCGAAGAATTTTCCGCTCAAACACATGGAGGATCTGTTCATTACATATGGTCATAGTCCAAGTTTCTGAGCCGTATATAATCACGGGGCGGATTACGTAATTTAATTTGGCGGGAGATAATTTGACTGCCAAGCTGATTTCTCAGGCTCTAGTAGCACTAATTAGCAGAAATTATTTTCCTTCTAATTTTCGTTTATGCGCTGGTGTCCTGTTACCATAGAGCCTAAATAAATAAATTCGGTGACTAACTCAAATTGGTAGTTTCTAAATGTCACCTTCTCATTGCTTCCAGGCGTCTCTTCGCTCACCATGTACTTGGTTTTCTCCTGGTTGACACTGTGGCCAAGTTTTCTTGCAGGAGCGAATAGTCCTAAAAAAAATCCTCCTCCTACACTGCCATAAAAAGGTTTTGAAATGTCTCCAGTCCGTTGCCTCCATATCGTAAGAGCTCGGAAGAAAGTCTGAAGCCTTGTGGTTCTTCAGCCTACCGAGCCCAGCATCAATATCTGAAAGATATGTAATACTTAAAGTATATATGTAATAATACATACTACAATATTTGAGTAAAACATGGATTGGTGAGAGAGTGAGATTACGCCTGTAAAATTGTAAAAGATACAATGCTCTGGCAAAGTCTCTGGGATCCGATATTTGTCTCGACTGCCAAGCAGCCGAGATTGTTTCAAATTTTGCCAATCTAACGAAGTCCTTAAAATAATCATTTTTAAAAATATTTGAATGAGAGTTGGATAGATGGAAAGATACGAACGTAAATAATTATTATATCTGATATGAAGCTCTCCTCGCGCGGGCCCGTTACTGTTAAGGGGAACCCATGGCGGGGATGGTTGGTGGAAATTCTTCGGAAGCTCCTCTCGGCTAGGTCCGATCGACTCGCTGGCCAACAATGAGAGGGGCCCTCCAGACTTGCTGGAGGATGTTACGTAAGATTGAACGCCCTACTCACATATCTATAGTTCACAAAATACCAAACAGTCAAGGATCCTCATAAAGGAAGCAAACTAGTCCCAAGGCGCAAGAAATGAAACATCATAGATTTCATTTCGTGTGATCAGAATATGTGCCAGGACAAGATTGATCAAATAATCTCAAAACCTCCAATTTTCCAAAGAAATTGTCCTTACAGGCTTTTGCAATGTGGCTGTCGATATATTGATGATACTGTGTAATTGTTTAAGAATTTTCTATTGTATTGATTAATAAATATACTTATTAATCAATACAATGGAAAATCGAAAAGACAATAGAAAATACAGACATAGCATATATGCTATGTCTGTAGCAACCCAATATCATTGGGCAGCATCCTTTCAAGAAAATAAAGTGATTCCCTTTATCTTTAAGATATCTTAAAAACTATATCTAACAGATGACCATTTCTAGATGAATTTTTATAGGTGGCTAAAAGATGTCTTAAAAATCTCTTAAAAAGTTCTTGAATCGGATATGTAAATGACGTATTTTTATGGCATGATGAAAATTGGATAGTCTGCTCAAAATAACCACGTGGTCATAATATACGTTCATAATCTTTGCTCATGTTTCATGTAAAAATTGTGATGATATCTCATTGGATGGAAAGCAAAGAAAATAAATATTTTCTAAGAGTACAGATTGAAAATAGATAACATGGAAGAAGTTATCTCTTCTCAATCATGATATGTGATATTTTATGATAATCTGGTATGATAAATTGAAGTATACTTTTTTACAATTGCATATGAAATTCATTGTCATTGTTCATTTTACATCTTTCATTAAGAAAATGGAGAGAAAATCTGACAAGTAATGCTATCTTCGTCATCAGAATTATCATTCCTTTATAGATTTTATGATTTCATAAAGTTTCCAATAATGTAGACAAAGCAACAGATGAAGACATGATGAAAGTTGTAAAACGGTGGTTACAAAATGGAAGTTGGACACTCGAGAGGCAGTTCAAGAAAATAAAATAATTGTTTTATTTGATTTATGTCTTAACCTGTTAGGATTACTAGATTTTTAGAGTACTTATGCTGTTATTGTAACTGAGAAAAGGCTACTGTTGTCGTTTCATCCATGGTTTTGAAGCAGGCCTGTCACTCATCTTCTACCGATCCTCGTACATGGTGCGTTAATTGTAGTGCCTTGTCGAGCTTGTTGTTTCATTACTTGTTCATGATTGATTGATTGATGTTTTATCATTGATTCATTACTAATAGGTCTTGTAGCTTCTGCAACTGGAATCTTTTAACCTTACTATACTCCTAAAGCTCATTCTGGACCTCTGGCTATTTAGGCTTTAAGGTGTTCTATTGAGAGGAAGTAGTGGTCAGAGTCGACATCAGCAACCTCTCAAACAGTCCTCTTATCAAGTAAATTGGATTTATGTCGCCACACTATCAATATTTGATTGATTTGATTAACAACCAGGGTATATCAGCACTGATCCATGCACCTTTGTGGATATGTTTGTGCGGTAATTGAGTACTGTACTCCACAAGATCCCTGGATACTGCAAAGTTTGTAAGAAAATGGACGAATGGTATCTAACTTTGTCCTTAGTATTATATAAAGAAAAAAAAGTTTGAAAAGAATTTATTTCTTCCTGAAATAGAAAATTTGAATAATTTTTTACCCATTTACAAATACCTATTTGAACAGCAAATATGATATTGCAGAAATTTGAAAGAAGGTGTATTCATAGATCAATTAATATACCAATAGGGAACCTTATTTATCATTTGCCAGTGTTTCTGCCAAAGTTTTAGATCTTTGTCAGTGTGATACACTTAAGAATCATAAATACATAAATGCCAAAGGCATTTATAAAAAAATTTCAAATAAATAAAAAGTAATGCATAAGATAAATAAATGGAAGTTTCTGTGTATGGTTTTATGCCTATAGTTACCTATATTAAATAAGTAATAAGATACATTCATAAAATGAAATAAAAATACCTTTATTATTCTGGGACTAGAGTCCCTTAAGAACAAATTATAAATGTAGAATATAAATAAGCATGTCAGTGTATCCATAACTTATATTAAATATTTACAAAATGATTGTTTATGTAAAGTAAAAATACAGGAAATAAAATGCAATCCAGAGTCAGAATCCAGGAGGGTGGGAGAAGGAGGAGGAAAAGAGGGTGGGAGATTAGGAGGAACCTTGTAGAACGCTTCTGGACAAGGATAGAGACTCTGATGGAGGATTATTAGGGGCTACAACATAGGGGGCGGGGTGGCCGAATGGGCTAAAGCATGTGCACAGCACTGCGAGTTGCCTGGCAACCAGATATATGAGATTTGAGAGATTAATAAAAGTAAGAGTTCGCGTCCCGGTGCCAGAGGGGATTTTAAATTCCTCGCCCTCACCCTCTAGCCCGGGAGACTCCCGTATAGCCTAAAAGGCAAAGTAGGGAAGAACAAAAAAAAAAAAAAAAAAAAAAAAAAGCTACAACATACTGGGAGCGACTGGTTAGGAAGGATTGGAACCAATTAAGGGCACTAGATATTTCTATTCTAAGTTTGGTGATATTATGGTCTACTGAGTCTAACTGTGGTCACAGATATGAATGATTTTGTAAAATTATTAAGCCTATGCCACGTAATAAAATATGCATATAATAAATATAAAAATATGTAATGAAATCTATGTAATAAAACTTTACCCCGGTCAGTTGTTAAAAGTTGGTTTAAAATTAAATATCTCAATTACAGAATTACAGTTACAGAATTTTCTTATGTGAGACTTTGTTGCTTGCCAATATAATTGAATTAAAACACAAACATTCCACTTTAAAGTATTTAATTATTCAATGATTAAGAAATAATATTGAATAAGTTATGAATATTTATGATTAAATCACAACATTATTCAAACTTAGCATTAAGAAAAGAAAAAAAACATTATCTATTAAAAATTTTAAACATTTAATTATTACCCATATTACCTCTTTTTGACTATCGTTCAGTCAATTCATTTTAATCAATTCAAGGATTATTGCAATTTCTTTACTAAAGAATCAGTGTTAATTTTTAGTATAAAATTAATGTTGTTCATCATATTTTTTTTAAATGCTCAATAAGCCAAAGTTCCTATAATTGTTAATTAATTGTTGCTAACAATGATTCATACACAATACTTTTACCAAGTATCACAGTTCAAATATAAAGTTATCATAAAATATGTATTGTTATTTCCTTTCTAGTGAACAATTTAATCTATTTCCAAAGTCATTTCTTTCTGAAAGATTTAACCAACACCTAGATGTTATGATTTTCTAAAGTGGAATGTTATAAACTTTCTAAATGAAACCATCTCATTCTAAAATTGTTTCTAATGTTATCAACATAATGCAATCTAATACCTTTGATATCAGTTTTGAAATTCATCTGTTTTAATATTTTTTATATGCATCAAGAAAAAGTATTTAATATTAATTCTTAATTTTTTTATCATCTACTTCATTTAATATTTTTACATCATTCTAATCAAACCCATGATTATTTGTAATCTTATATCTTGCTTTGGTTCATTTCAGAATTGGTTGTTTTTATATTTTTAATCTTCATTTTAAGTTTTTAAATTTTATGACGTCACAGCTGTATAAAATTCATATGGAAATTTTTTGAAAAATTATACTTTACGAGAATCTTCTTCAATTTAGTTTTAAAATCTTTATTCTTCTCACATGGTTTAATGTATATTTTCAAATATGTTTAATCAGACCCAGCAAGAGGAGAAGGTTTAACACTTAATTTTATTAAGTTTTATTATATTATTTGTATAAATATATCTCAGTTATTATATATAATATTGTATATGATTTTAATATTATTATTTTTATATATGGTCGAAACATTATTATTATTTCTCTTTAATAAATTTAAACATTTTTTTTTTTGATATTGACATGCTTAGTGTTGCCATATTTTAAAGTTTCAATGTTGGGCAGTACTAAATCAACAGAAACATATTTTTTTATTAGGCAACAAATTTATAACACATCGTACACAATGAAAAATGATATATATATATATATATATATATATATATATATATATATATATCATTTCAATTTCGAAAGTGTATATATATATAAACTTTTATTAATATATTGGATAATGATATCAATTACATAACTCAAAAATATTTATGATTTACATAAAAAATTACATAACACTAATTATTCATTAATTAATTGAAGTAGTTTCCAAATTTATATATTTGATAACTATAAGTTTATTTCAACAAGGATTCATAATTTTGCAAATTTTCAAAAATGTGACAGTATTTTTTGATATTCTACTTTGTTATGTTATTAGAACTGAAGAACATATCGACAGCCATACTGCAAAAGCCTGTAAGTGCAAAACACAAAATTATTTATAAGACGGGATAAACAGAATATTTCTTATTTTATGAAGTAGTTTTCCATTAAATTTTTATACATACTTAAGACGAAAATGTAATGTTCTAAATAAGATATTTAGTTTGTTTCTATGAATATGTGTGAAGTCAAGATTAACCGGCAAAGCTTAAAACTGCATATTCTAATCAAATTGTACTTACAGGCTTTTGCAGTGTAGCTGTTGATACTGTTACTTGTCCACTTATTTTTCATAATTGAAGAGACGCGTTCTAGAAAGAATGAAAAATCAGGGGTGCATAAAATATATGATAAAATTTTGAATATAAATATTTTCGGAATTCTCAAATATTGTGCTATAACCATGTCAGCCGTGTTAACAGGTTTTTTTTAATTATTTTTTTATAAAAAATTAAATCGTTAAACATTTCTTCAGTTTGTCCTTGCTTACAATTAGAATATTTAATAATTCTTCTGATTTCTCAAAATGGGAAAAAATAGATTGTTCCTCTTATGGAACTGCACGTTTATATGTTTTAAATTTAGTCATTAACTTGTTTTAATTACAGTTGAATCTATCTTCGAAATACATAGAATGTTGTTACTGCATAAAACTTCACGTTAAAAACGTTACTGGATAAAATATTTTTTTGTAGTGATGTAAGTACTATATTGGCGTTAGCCCCAATGACCCTTCAGGGTATATACAAGTATCAAATAAATAAATGCTTTATTTATTTTTCTATCTTCCTAATCCCTCAAGAAAAAATTCAATTTTTGATATAATATGCAGTGTAAACTTATCAACTGGATCCTTTTTATTTTACTTTTTAAACTAATTGTTTCATTTGTTGGGTAAAAAATTATTTATACTCCATAAACAATGATCACTTATGAGCAAGTGTAGCAAGTTTGTTTCAAAGAGTTGTTCCAAACCCTCCCTGATGACAAAAAAGTGTTGTCACACAAAATACTTTAAACTGAAACAGTACAATATTTTAATATATGATTCCCTTTATAATTTATGTGGTATTATGAATCCAAAATAGGACACTGTTAAACAAATTCCACTATAGATGCTAGTAGATAGATACAGTACTTTGTAATGGAATTGTTATGGACGCGATCAAATGTTCATGAAATTCATACTATAACATTAGTTGGGGGCAGGGGCCAAGTCCTCAACATGGCAAATTTAGGAGGGCTCAAGAACCACGGGCCCATAGTAGTCAGTGCCAGTGATTTTGCAAGTATATGTGTAATATTAAATTTGAGTCGCCAATGGGGGAAGAAAGAAGTTGTAATGACATGTTTGTAATAGTTAACCTTTTATATACATGATAAAACAACTTTTAATCATAATAAATAATTAAAATAACCTGTCTCTACTTAGTAAATATCTTTATTTATAAATTCATAAATATTATATATAAGTATTTTTTTTTTAATTTAGAAACTGACAGTTTATCTTATATCCTGTCAAGAAAACAATAAAGTAATCTAATCTCTTTTATGATTGAATGGATGTTGGAAATATTTTTCTATCAAAATTTTCTTGTTTAAAAAAAGAGATTATACCTTATTTTTAGATGATTATTGAATGTGATAATATTAAAATAATCAAAATACATATAGATATAATTTTCTTAAAAAATATAATGATATTGAGTAAATTGTTTGTCTCTTCACTTGCACAATAATTGTTGTTTACCAACAGGCATATTATTCAGTAGTTATATAAGAGTCACAGCTGAAACATTGCAGTAATTTTTATCCTCCTACAATCTAAGCACATAGTTTTCAACATTTAGCTAAAAACTGAAAGTTATTGCTGATTTATTTATTTAATATATATTTGTTTTAATATATATATATATATATATATATAAAGTTTATTTATAAATTCACTATTAATAATGTCCTTAATCGTGACAGAGTATATATATAACTCAATTAAAAAAATAATTATAAAGTATTTATTAAACGAAAACAGTTTAGTATGCTTGAATATTTGAATGTAAAAAATGTATTTAACATTAATTAACTTAAGAAATTATATGTAATATTGACTTTGAAAATTACTAGCTAATAATATTTCTTAATAATCCTTTGTTTTATTATATCAATGAAATGTCTAGATCATATCGATGGGGGTGTCATACAATGCCTCCCACCATCGATAGGAATGGTAACACCTGTTACGAAGGATGCAGCATCACTGGCCAGGAACCCAATGACAGAAGCTATTTCTTCAGGTTCCCCAGCGCGGCCCAATGGATGTGCCATCTTTATCTTCTCTGCATAATCAGCAAGTGCTTTTTCATCCATTCCAGCTCTCTTCTGAAGCTGGGTCAGCACTGATCCAGGATTTACTGCATTGACTCTGATCTGTTTGGGCGCAAGTTCAACAGCGGAGCACCTTGTCAGCTGATCTATAGCACTCTTGGACATGCTGTAAGCTACTGATCCTATGAAAGGCCTAAGGCCAGCTATACTAGACACATTGACGATGTTACCTTTCGTCTTTTCCAAGTGAGGAGCCGCTAGCCAAGTCAATCGTAAGGCCGGCTTCACGTTGACATTGAAGGCTCTTTCGTACTTCTCCAAGAGCTCCGGATCCTCGACAGACCCTAAGACCAAGGCACCCGCGTTGTTGACTAGGACGTCCAGCTTGCCGAACCTGGCCACCGTACCTTCCACCAAGTCCTGGGCGATCTTCTCGTCGGTCAGATCGCCGATGGTGATGAGGGGCTGCTTGCCGCTGATCCGGCCGCAGTCCATGGCCACTTCGCGGAGCGCTGCCTCGCTCCGGCCCCCCAGGGACAGCCCGGCCCCCCGCTCTGCGAAATATTTGGCGGTCGAAGCGCCAATACCTGAGCTGGCCCCAGTGACGATCACTACCTTGTCCGAGAAAGCCATCGCTGTGTCGTCCCTAACAATGACAAATTGAAAACTATCGATTGGACAGTAATGATAGGGGCTCCCCACTCTTTGTAATCTCATGTCCTTCCTTATCTTTAGAGTCCACAATGCTTGGTGCCATTGCTCTTTAATAAAAGATATGAAGTTATCGATCGTATTTACTTTGAAAAACAGGTATTTATCTATTAATTCTGAAGAAAATCTATCACATTTAATTACATATATAAATATGTAAACTATACAGATAAAGTTAAAATTAAAATGATAGAAAGAATAACTTTATAAAAATGCGAATCATTAAGAATTATATATGTATAAAATAATTAAAAATCACCGTACACTTAAGGAGTATTATTATACTTGACTTCTGTCAAAATTAGAAATCTCTGTTTTTTTAACAATGAGTATGTTTATGTTTAAGAAGATTATAATATTAATGTAAAATGAGAAATGAGTAAAAACAAAATATGTATTATAAAAAGTAATTAAATAATTGTAATAAAGATACTGAGATAACAATGAGGATAATTTATATTTATAAAACAATCGCGTCCATGCTAATACCTTCCCACTCTTTTGTAGTTAATTTTTCGTTATTGACGGTATAAGTATTTATAATAAAAGTATTTAAGTTTTAAAGAGAAGCATCTTTGGTAAATTATAACGTATCTGTTTTAGGATAGAAATATCCAATAGCATTAGTTCGCCTGTCCTTGAAGTGTGTAGGATAGATAATATTATCTGTAGTTTTTGTCCAAATAGTCCAGTCAACGAGTGCTCAAAAAGAGGGCATAGAAGGAAATGAAAGTGATAAAATTTTTTACTTCGGCACTTTGATCGGGCTTGTTAGGAGGTAAAGATACTTACTACAAGTCCCCATATCTGGGAGATGAGCCGGTTGTGAGGGAGCACCCAGGTCACTTTTTTCGGATTTTATCGTATATCACGAAAACAACGCATCTTAGCGATAAAGACATTCTATACAAAATTAAAGATGATAAAATTTGCAACAATATTGAATATATCAATTTTTATTCTGTCTCGCTTAGTTTCCGAGTTACGCACTCTCAATAATCGCTAATCTAAAAAAAAAAAAAAAGCAATTATTTGCCTTACGTTTTCATTGTCGTTTTTCTCTCATTTTACGAAAATGTCATGGGAAAGAAAGTTGTTGAACATTAATTTTTTGTGAAGAATAGATATTATTTTACTATTTTATCTTCAACACTTACAAAAGTTGGAGCAGTTATAATTTTATTCCGAAATTGCTAATTATTTTACTCCTCGAAATTTCAGATCAATTAAAATATTATTATTATTATTTTATTTTTTTTTACCCATACCTTCTCCATTGAGTGTGGGCACTTATAACTTATAATGTATAACTTAGATAACAACCATTACAAGCACTATATAATTATGAAAATAATAATTAATTTCGTTTCAGCCAAATTTAAAACAAAAAGTAATATTTTTTTAGTCCTTAAGATCACCAAGAGCTGTGATGTAATAAAAATGGGACTCATAAGAAGTAAATCTCATAAAAGTGAGTAATTGCTAGAATGAAAAGAAAAATTAATCAAAATAGGATTTTGGGTGAACTCTTATCACCATAAAAAAAACAAAAACAATTTTAGTCAATAAAATTTAATGAAGTGGTTGAAATAGTATTGAGATGTAAAACTCTAAAATAGAGATATCCAAACAATGGCACGCAAGCCAGAACCGGCCTGCTCTTTGATTACATGATAAAGTTATACTACTTAACAAAATTATTAATCGATAGTACTAGGTTGATTCTCTCCTCAATTCCTAAAAGAGAAACTTTTTTGTTTTGATGTGCCATTAAGAAGTTTAAGTAGAAAAACCAGAAATTACTTTTACTTGAGATTTTTTTGGCTGTCATAAGTTCTCCTTCATATTATTTTTGTTTTTACATGTTTGCACCAAAATATACAAGTTAAACAAATTAAAACTTCTACCACATTTTTGGAAACATTGCCTTCGTACTGATCCTCAACTGACTGGCCTTATATAGTCATTTGAAAACAGGGGCTTTAAAATTGTAGACTAGGCTCATTTTAAGTAAAATAACATACACTTTCATATTTCATATTCAAATCTTCTCCTGCTAAGAGTACCCATTTTAGGCCCTGTATCTAGGTTTTGATTTGTTTTTAAATAATTTAAAATTAAGGCCACGGTATAGTCTTAAATTTGTTGGTTTTGATAAAAATGATTGTTCCAACTTCAAATATTAGATGCGAACTAGACATTAAGTATTCTTAAAAGTCAATTATAAAAAGTTCATTAATTATAATGACAATAAATAAATAAAAAACATTGATGTTTTTATTACAACGGTATCATTGATGTTTGACTTTCAAGGTTTCTAACATCTATACATCAACATTTTTTGTCATTAGCAGTTATGCCCTGTGGGACTAATTGGAAGTCTTAAAGTGACCCACAGGCCAAAAAGTTGAGACTTCTGCTCTGAAAAATAACTCTTATCAGTATGGAAAAAGAGTTAACATTCGCAAATTTTCCCCATTTTGAAATTTATAATTCATATAATACCTATGAAAAGCTGATATACATAAAAATAATACATAGAAAGCTGAGGATCTTTCTATGACAGGCCTTTGGAGATGAGACCATCAGCCGGAGATTTTGGCTTAGCATTTCCTTGTGGCCACTCTTTCCATATTTATTCCTTCCTCCAATGCACAGGCGGATCTACGGGGGGAGGGAAGGAAGGTTTCGGAAGGAAGGAAGGAAATGATCCGGGGTGGCAGTCATAAATAGACTAAATAGTGGCAAAACTATTTTATTAAAAACCAACATTTCGACTGACTTTGCAGGTCTTCTTCATGGCTAGAACGGTCAAGATACAAAAAGATATAGAGAATTGTGGAAGTTACATAATATTTAGACAAAAATTTATAAACAATGTGAATAAACTTATTAAAATTATAAACAGTAAGTACATTAAAATATAAACAGAGTAAGCTAAGAAACAAGATCCTAAACTGAAGTAAATAGATGCTAACAATTGTTGTAGTACAATATATGATATAATATATGCAATTGTGAATATTCTCCTACAGATCTACAGGAGAGATTGGAAGAAAAGGAAAAAGGATATAATATGAAATATAAATAACATAAAGAGATATGTAGAAACAAAACTAAAAAATGAAAAATTAGATGAATAAAAATAGAGACTTACAGGTGTGTTCAGCATGGTGTTTCACTAAGATCTGAAAACCTGAGTAAGCATCTTTGGGAAAATTTGCTGACTTGGTTGGGAAATGGCGAGGTGGTAATAGCAAAAGTAAAACAAAACCTGGAATATTACAGTATCTAAAATTTGAAGATATGGATGGATACAAGGGAATATACTATATCTATGGACTAATAAATTATAAATTAAATACATATACATTTAAAATAGAATTAAGAAGTTATAGATAGAAGGACAATGTGAGCAAAAACAAAAAAGAAAAAAAAAAGTAAAATGTAAACATAAAAATAAGAGACCATACATTGCAGAACTAATTTAGAAGTATAGAGAGGAAACAAATATGAATAATTATAATTATACTTAGTTGTACATAAGAAAATTACATTTAAATATTAGATAATGTTGAGACATAATGGTTAAAAAGTACAATGAATACAAAGTAAAAACGAATGATCATATATTGATGTATGAATGTGTATGTAAAATTAAAAATAAAAGAGAGATCATACAAAGCAGAAATACTTAAAAATAATTAACGATTAAATTAAATTAATCAATAAAAATTGAAAATAGATAAAAAATAATAAGATGTATTAAATAAGTTATTTTTCACTTATAAGATTTCAAATGTGCCTGCCTATATGTTATGACAATATAAGCAGTACAATATAATGCCTATTAGGCATTACAATAAAATGTAATGCCTATATTCAAAGTCGGGTCGAAACGTTGGCTTTTAATAAAATAGTTTTACCACCATTTAGTCTATTTATGACCATCGACCCGGACCACCTCCTTCCTTAAAGTATTATTATTAGTATAATTATATTTAATAGTACCTCAAGAATCACTTTAACACTATTTTGTATAGGTAGTTAGTATCTTTCTTTTTTTTTTTTTCCAAAGTAATTATAATAATATATATGAAAAAAAAAGCTTTCGGGCTGAAGCCTCCCTGCCTCCCCCCAAAAAAAAATTAAATCCTGAATACGCTAGTGCTCCAGTGTTAATGTGAGATAGCCACAGGATATATAATAATGGAGGAGAATGGACAGACTAGCTTAAAATGAGGATCCAAAGTGGCAACACCCAGTCTTGCTATCCACTGGCCTCTTACTGCTCCTTAGCAACTGATCATTTTGACAAATTCATCTCATTTGCACTATTTTAATAATTAATTGGTTTATAATTTACATAGAAATAGTATAAACACAAAAAACAGTAACTCAAACAAATACAATGATTAGGCATTAAGGAGCAGTATAGAAAAAACTAATAAATTTGTTAAAATAAAACAATGGTTATTAGGTGCATTAGATATGCAATTTTACATTTTAATTCAGGTTAAATACCATTAAATTATCTCCTTTCTTCTTTTTCATTTGGTTACATAAACATTAAAAGTGTTCAACACCATATTTATCTCTACTGAAATAAAATTAAATTGAAGAATATATTTTATTTTGTTATTTCGTGCAAATATATAGGTTAGAGTCATCTTGTTTGAATTTAATCAAGATATGTCTATAAAGGATGTGTTGTTACAACTGTATAGGCTGGTTCTCTTTACATTTTATGTTTATAAAGATTGTATTGTTTAAATATTTTCAGAGTCATTGTGATATTTCAGAAGTAGGAAAAAATGCTTTAGATTTTCTGGCTTAGGTTAGGGAGACTTGTCGGTATCTGAGGAATTTATATGAGGAACTGAATGGGCCCAAGCTGGTAAAATGTTTTAAGATGTGTTCCATTGTTATAGGTTGTAAGTGAGTTTATAATAAAACAACAATTCAATGTTAAAGAATCAAACTTCTTATTTGATTAATTTTATAATTTTCACAGTGTTTCATTTCAGATAACTTATTAGGTCTTGATAATGTCTGATTCATTGAAAACATCATCATCTGGTTCTGAAAAACAAAACAAACAAGAGTAATTTTTATAATTAGATATAGTATGTAATTAACAGGTGCTGATTAAAAAGTAAAAGTGAAAGTAAAAAAATAGAAGTCAAATAACATATATAAATCAACACATCCTCTGAGACGTCTGAAAAGAAGATGGCCTCGTGATCTCCTTATATAGAAATAGAAATAGAAATAGAAAATCATCTTTATTCTGACACTAGACCCCTTAAGAATAACAATATTGTTCAAACTAATTGACAATAAATCTGGCCAGATGACCTGTTATAATAATGAGTAACTACAATCTAAATAATAAAATGAGTATATACATAGTTTTGGAGGGTATATTAAGGAAAGGAGATGGGTACTAGGGTTACAATATTACAATATTGGCACAAAGAACAAAAACATGCTAATAACTAAATAAAATTGAAAAGAAACGGTAAATAAGTTTTATAGGTAACCAAATTTTTTGATAACAAATAAAAAAAAATAAAATAACTAGAGTAAATAAATGATTTATATATGTTCCTTAAGACGTTTAAGTGAAAACACATGAGGATATTGTGAAAGACTAGAGAAGCATTGTGATCTACCTATGACGCAATAGATTACGAGCAAAAAAAGAATAATATATATACATATTATATAAACAGGTTAGAATAGAAATCTGATTAATTAATTTAATAGAAAGAATAATATATATATCACACACACACACACACACACACACACACATAGAGAGGAGTGTGCAGAAGATAAGTAAAAAATAAAATAAAATAAACTCCAAAAATATACAAACAATTATACCTAGTCACAATGCTTTGTGAAAGGTGATTGAAATTCTGATTCATATTCAAAAATAAGAAAAAGAAATAATGTATAAAGAAAATTCAAACCTGTTTACATAATATATACTTAGCCAGCGTCTGATTGAATTGTGAAGAAGAATTGGAACAAGAGGGTTTTAAATATGTATAAGGATGGTGCATAGCGGATTTTTAGTGATATGAAATTCCAGATTGCAGTGGAACAGATAACAAAGGAATGTTTACATGAGGCAGATTTGTGTAAAGGTCATTAGGACGTGATCTTGTGGAGAGGGTGTGGATTGATGATTTGAATTGTAGGAGATTGTATAAGTAGGACGGATGATGATTATTGATTATTTGGTAAAGGAATGTGCCTAGGAAATATTGCCTTCGGAAGGAAGGGAAGAGCCACCCTAACTCAGCATAGTGATGAGAAACATGGGAACGTCTTGTGGTCCCAGTGGTGACATATCTTACAAAGGCATTCGTTTATTTATATATAGACATATTATTAGAGAGATACCAGTGGGTAGTTTCTCAACAAGCATTTTCATGTGATAATATCTGCAACCAAATCATAAAAATCCTACTTGTCCTGTATGAATCCAGCAACAGATATTTTTATCAATTTATTTCCTGTGTACACTTTTACTTGATGTCTTTATATTGTAATACAGTTGAAAGTACTTTAATAAATAGTTTTTAAAAAATCATCACTCTGGTAGGAATAATAGGGCTACAAGCTAGATCTCCTGTAAATAAAAATTCAGTGGTATAGTTCCTTTTCCTTGCACTCAGAAGTAATGGATTATGATATTATACAGCGGAGAAGGTAGGAGGCATTTTAACCAAAGATCCGACCAAAGAAGCTGTGGAGAGACATTCAGTGAGTTAAGGTGTGCTTGGACTGATGCGTTATGAAATGAAGACATAATCAAAGAAATTTTAGGAAGGAAATCGTTGTGGAAAACAGCATTATTATTTCGTATGTATTAACAATATAAATGTGATATAAGATTTATCAATGTAAATAATTTGTGAAGTACAAATAAAATATAACAATAAAGGTGGCAACACTGGTTCAAACCAATGAGAGTTTGGGAATCCTTAGCTTGGGGCTGTTTGCTTGTAGCCTCTATTAGAGGATCATCGAATCTCGAATACTTTTGTTTTAATACCCCATGATCCCATAACAAGGTGAAGGATAGATTTGTAATGCGGGAGTTATCGTATGGGTATGCTGGTACTAATAAAATAATGCTGAAAATCATAACTAAAGCTCTACAATATCTACAAATATCATTTTATTACCTTCTGTTTCTTTTATATCATTAAAAGGTTGTATTTTGGTTGAGCCTAGAAGTTCCCACAGAAGTCCACCCAAAAAATAAAACATAGCGAGGAAGAAGTAAATAGCTTCTTTGGCTTGTAGAATAGATTGGGGACCTGAAGGATCCTGTTCAACAAATTTTCTTTTATTAAAATTTGAAGCATTATTTAGATAAATAGAATCTAAATTATCTATATAAATATCTTTATAGTATTACTTCTAAGTCACATCATTAAATATTTTGAAAACAATAAAAATTATTATTCATTGAGAACTTAGTTGGAGGTCGCAGTCAGTGAAAAACAAATAAAAATAAAAAACTTTATTTTATTTTCTGCAGATGTTTCAGGCCTTCATCAGGGCTTCTACATTTATTAAGTGTGGAAACAGAGTGAAAAAATAAATATTTTTTTAAAAAAAGTTTCTGAAAGTGTATGATTGTTGAAACAACAATCATAATAAACTTTATATTATATTATGTTGATAAATCTATTTTAAAGAGGAATAGAAATTTTGAATCTGTGTGCATGTTTAAGATTTGTATGTCTTGGTGGTAGTTATCTAAATATAATTTCATTTATATACTATATTGCCCAAGGTATGGGTTAGCTCTTTGGTTGAGCGTGATGTCGATCAAATCACCTCCTGGTGCAACAGTTGACTAAGAAACAGCACTTTCCCAAAATAGTACTGAAACAAGACCCTTCATGGATTGTAAAAGTACAGGTTTTTTATTTTTTTTTCATCAACAACGTTCCATCATCTGTTTTTTTTTTTACAAACTCTCTATTATTTTATGAATCATATGTTGGCTATTACACAACAACTTAAAATTAATTCTTAAACTAATTTATTTTTAACTAACTTCCAGGTAAAAAAAAATTTTTATCAACAATTTTTTTTTTTTTTTAGTTTTTCGTAACATTGTTAGTGTCTAAACACACCTTTAATTAAAAGACAAATTTACATTATTCAGTTTTAATAATTGTTTGTCACAAAATTTCAATCTACAATATATTATAAATCATATTACGGAGGATGTTCTGATATTTTATTTTAGTATAAAAAGTATTTTTTCCTGTGCCTATTTTTTACTAATAAATTTAATATGTTTCATTTGTGATATATTGTATATACATAAAAGATGTATTTTACAATGGTAAACACCGAAAGAAAATTTAAATATTGTATTTATGAAAATATGAAATAATAAATCATCTATAAAAAAAAATAAATAAATACTGACCAGGTAGTAATGTGAGTAAAGAGAAAAGGAAATATAAGTTCCTGCTATACTGAAACAATGGGCACAAGAAACACCAATGCCAACAATTACACCAATGAAGTTGGGTGACAAGTCAAAGTAGTTCATATAAAAACCATTCAGTTGGCATGAGCTTAATATCATTCCAATGCAATGAAAGGTGAAACACACATAATAATTTTCAGTAAAAGCACAGTACATAAAAAAGTAGAAAGCTCCAAATTGACCTGTAAATAAAAAATATTTGTTAATCTATAACCAAGGCAATTGTCTAGCGGGTGTTTGATTCCTGATAGCAATGTAATAATATAATATAATAATTCAAATATATGGAAATTATATTCAAGTTGTGACAAGAGTCATCAGGAAACAAAATTAATAATAATCACCTAACCGACGAAATAATCACAAACGAAAATTATGTTTAATGACTTTCATGTTTACTCTTAGAGCTCCAAGAGAGAAATTGTATACAAAGTATTTTGTCAAAAAAATGAATAATTTGAAAAGTTATAAATAAAAACTGTTAACAATTTATACAAACAATATAAAGGGTTTTCATGGATTTACACTGACTAAATCAATAATTAAATTTATTTGTTTGTATTTTCCCTGAAAAAATAGACTTTCTTGCACTGAGTCGAAGGCCATAGGAAGATATATTATATCAGTGGAGGTGCATTTTAAATCCATTTCATAATTTCTAGAACACAATTTTGGTAGCTCCCCTACCATGACATTTTGGAAATCATAGCAGTATCCTTCTGGTCGAATGATCTGCAATTCTATGTATGGTTGTTTTCTATGCAGAATAATAGAATAAAATGGGAATCGATTTTAGTCATTTTGGTCTGTCTAAATGTTTTTCTCCACTTTTTAATGTTTTGTGCAGTTCTACAGCCTCCCCAAATCGAGTTAAAAGAGTTGGAAAGTGGTTTGTGAATTAAGTTTGCGTTAAGAAGAAGTTTTTTGGAAGTATCAAATGTTTTTCCAATAATAGTATTTTAATTCAGTAGCTCGATTGATCTTTAATCGTTATTCAATACCTTTAGTTAATGGCACAACTAAATCACTGTTCCTCAGTTTTACAAACAAAAACTTGTTACATGGGTGTAGCCTGAGAGATAAGAAGGGTCAGATGCAATACCTTTCAATATAGAAAAAAAATGATATAAAATAACAATAAATTTCTGTCTCTCGTTTTTATGAAGAGTTCCTGTGGCTTTATCCTTCCTACCGTCGTAAATATTTCCTGGCATACTTCCTTTTCTAAGTCATACAATCCTAGCGTCCGTCATATATTTCCGAACTCCTTCAATTCGAATTCAAATGTTCACTTCCGCAATTACCATTTCCCATCTTCAAATTTATAAACAAAAGTCCACCGTACCAAGATTTTCTACAAATCTTTTATAATTCTATCCTCGTCCCTATGGAATTTCATCCCCTCCTACATCCGTCACTCCAATACGTTATCTACCTTTAAATCCGCTTATTCGGATGTAGGAGACGTATTATTTTGGTCACTGAGAATCAGCATTTGGTTTAATTTAGTCACAATTGGCCTTTTATTAAAGCTGAATAGTCAGAGAATAATACAATATTAAAAAATAATTTAAAAAAAAAAGTAATTATCGTTTTATATATACACACACCATCAACCAATAATATAATCCTACGCTTTTCCTAAAAACACATTACTAACATAACTCCCAATACCCTCTACAATACTCGACTTTCTAATATAAACCCAAGTCACCCCTCACATTACCCAATCACCACATCAACACTACATCACATCAAATACGTAGGAACATAAAATCTTTCGAAGCTTCCCCAAAATCTAAATCCTGTACTTCCACTAGTGCCATGGGAAGACCATTTTATCAGCAAGAAAGATTATTTAGAAGCAATTGGCAAGTCATTAGGTCTGGACGAAGTAACCCGAAATGCTGCGCTTACATATGCAAATGTGAAAATATATTTCTCCACATTTTCAGTGTATATTGATTAATATGCCATTAGAGAATGATTTTATCTGCAGTTTTGTCCCTTTACAAGCAAGGAGATAGGAAATTTAATACCCATCAAGATTCATTCCTGTTCGGTTTGCCACAGAAGTTCTCTTCAGGAATCGTAGAAACTAGAATAAGAAATATTGTCAATTGCTAGAGCAATATGGATTGAGAAACTCAAGTTTCACATGAAACAGAAGTTGCACATTGGGAATATCTTCACTTTAAGGCAGGTTATACATAAGTTCATCGAGAAAGGGAAAACACTCTATCTGCTTAGTGCCTTCCACTTTGGATTGTGCAAATATCTTCTTGCCATTCAGAAAAGCTCGTTTTATGTTTTCCTTTCTGATTACTTCAAAGACCTTCTCCAAATTCACTAAGCAAAAGTAGAGCTACTCCACTTTCTCGATGGACCTCTTTATAAATTGTTTCAAAGTGAAGATAGTCTCAATATAAAACTTTTTTTTTTTTTTATTAAACGCTTCTGCCGTTGGCTATTAGGCCATTCGGCTTCTGGCAGCCCAATATAACACTAAAGTAGCAATCGAAAATAAAATGATCTTCACTATTTTTTGTATTCGTCCTCTTAATATTATCCCAACTTCCCCACCAGCATTTGACCTCCTGTTAGCAGCTTCTTGAAATATTCTGTTTATCTGTCGACTATATATTCGTTTAACCATATAATAGATTGTTTTCTTTTCTGATATTTTGCCGATTCCTTCCTCGTTCGCTGAATGTATTTTTTCCAATTTTTGGGTTAAATTTCGCGTTTTCTCTCATTTTGATACCAAATACTAACAATTAGTTCCGGTTACCAAGAAGAACTCACAGCTTCGCTCTTTCCATCTTTCTTTTTGCAGAGAGAATAAATCATTCGATATTAAAATTTCCTATGTTTCTTTATGATATGGCCCGACCCCGTAACAAAATAAAGGAATAAAAAATGAAATTAATTTTATTTATTAGTAGTATATGAGTTTTATTAAACAATCCGGCAACTATTCATTATATGTAATTCAGATTAATTATATTTTAGTTTATAAAACAAGTATTAATATGACTCATTTCCGAGAAAGTATACCCAATTTAATTTACCTCTAAGAATCAGTAAATATACAATTGCAAAAGTTAAATAAAAAATTCATGATATTCAGCGAAGTATTTTTGAATTAAATTTTATTATTATAATTAGATCCTTTTTACAATAGAAGCGTCCTTGAACGAAGCTTCCTTAAACGATCTCCATATAGAATTAAGGAAGTAATATTAAAAGAATTAAATAAGTTTAAAAAAATTGTTATTTTTTTTACAATTAAATTATTGCATTAATTTCGTTAATACAATCAATGTAATGTAACTAAAACGTTATGGTACTATAGCTACTCCATTTATGAGTACTGAATGATGTTACAGAGTCCTGTAGGCACCTACGCCAGTACCACTTTTTCGCCAATTAAGTGCATTTTTTACAAAACCACTTCAAATATTTAAAAAAGTTATCAGTGTTTTAGAAAGAGAAATATGTTCTTCATACGTCTTGTTTCAGAACGTTTTCCGTTATTGTTGGCAGTTTAATTACAAACGACGCTTGATTTTCAACGTGAAATTAAAGGAAAAAAAAATGGCATTACTGGTGTTTTTATTGCTTAAACCAACTATTTTTTAATATTGTTTCATGTTTTATTATTTTCTGACTATGCAGCTTTAATAAAAGGCCAATTATGACGAAATTAAACCAAATGCTGATTCTCAGTGACCAAAAAACTAACTGAAGTCAAAGTCACCAATCCGCCATCTTTGGACACCATTTTGGAGAAGTGCGTTCACTTTTTTTCGTGGAAACATTGGCTTTTTTTGTTAAGTAAATAGTTAAAAGTAGTATAGCTATAGTAGGTATTGAGTTAATGCATGTTATCTGACAGCACGGCTCAGCTGTTATAAAAAAAACAGGTGGCCTTGGTTGAGGTTACCCAGAGTATTAGTCTTTTGTTGGTTATTGTGTGATGTTTGTTTAGAGGAATAAAGGTGTTTTGTGTGTTTGTGCAGTTGTGGTGTAAAAGTATGATCAACAAAGTCTCATTTGTTCTTTAAGGGATTTCCTTGGATTAAAGTAGGGTGGTTCGTTGTCCAGTAGAACTAAAGCTCTGCTATACTCTTTGGTGGAATATTTTGGCAACATTATTATGTCCCAACTAAAGTCCCACATCCATTGCTTACATGCAGGATGGAGTTATGCGTCTTAGAACAAAGGCGACATTTTCCGTGACCACATTTTCTTTCAATATATATTTTCTGGTTGCAATAACTTGGTCCTGCTATAATTAATTCTTCAGTCTCGCCAAATATTTGTCTTTATCTTCTTATTTTCATCCTTTTCTTGAGCACTCAGGTATCAGCAACCAGGAGCATATGGTCAGTTCCTATTTCTGCACCTCTGATTATTTTTACATCTGAAAAATATTTTCTTATGTCACGGCTATAGATGAAATAGTCTATGACACGGTTGACATTTCTGTTCACGGCTGAAAAGGTATTTTTTAGGACCAGATTATACGGGAAGATTGAATTCCCCAGTAGTAGATCATTTTCAATGCAGAAATCAAAAACAAATTAAAGAACTTAAGTTAATCAAGTCCTTTAATTTAGGATGCCCAAAATGAAAAACATTAATACTGATAAATCTCGACGTTAAAAAAAAAAAAAAAAAAAGGCATTATAAAAAACACAATAATCATAAATAATATTAGAAATATAATAGTTTAATGAAAAAAAAAATGGTTGATGTAATATCTGTCTATAACATCGAAACTAGAAAGTTTGCTTAGTTGATATACTGAAGGGACGAAAAAATCACCAAGTTAAAAAAAAAAAAGAGGTCGTAATATGTATCCTAAAGGTTGTATTTTGATAATTATTTGTAATAAACTTAAGGTGGAGGGGAAAAGGAATGACAAGACCACCCCTGGACAATAGTTATCCACGAGTTCCATTTATTGAGCCATGGCCTAATACACTACCTGAGCTGCATTGTTGTATTTGCAAGTATTCCTTACCTGCAAGTATTGTACATCCCTGTGTTACATATTGATTTGATTCAACTGCCTTTTTGCATAAGTGACACGTCATTGATACCCTCTCCACGTATATGCCTTCTATATCCTTTTATGGCTATTACCTGTTCTTGAATAACAAACAAGAACCCTTCCACCTCTGTAAAGGTGGAAACTACCATCAAACTTCAACGATGCCTGAGTGTCCACTCCAACATCCATTAATGAGTGTCTAAATCTTCCATTTAAAGGTTTATTTTTCCATTTTTCTAAAAGAGCGGCATCATCTGTTTCACTATTCGGGATTCCAGAGCTTCGTAGATTCATCATCATCATCCCAAGCTTGACAATCCATTACTGTATTGGCTACCTCAAGAATTGCCATCCACGTTTTCCTGTCCTGAACAACCATACATCAGTTCCTAATTCCACGGATCCTGACATCAGTACTTACTTCACCTATAAATCTCAACTACGGTCTACCCAGTTTTCTTTTTCCACCTGATTCCATGCTGAGCAACTTTTTTTAGAGTTGACTTCTCATTCATCCGTACAATGTTGCCCGTCTAACCCAGCCTTGTTATCCGGATATATTTCACTTTGTAGATTCAGAGCTGTGTAATTTGCATCTAATAATAAAATAGTTGGGAGGATGGTGGAGGTAAGGTAATCGATGTATTTTTGAAGATTACTTTCTACCTTTGGCATAAATTCAAGAAACTGATTAGACCACATCCTTCCATCTTCCTAGAAAAATATAACCCCACTAAAGATGACTTTCGATTCCTCTTCCTTAAAAGCACCATCTGGACTCTGAGAAAATGATCCAACCTTTCTAAATCCGGTTTTTGTCCACTTCAGAACTCCAAGTGAGTAAGCTAAAGTAGTTATTACTCAGGTATTCAATGCCTGTATTAATTTTCTTCCATTAAAATCACATTTAAGTACTAATTTGGCGTGGTACTTAAATTCTTAGGGAGCGAGGTAGCTCAGTGGGTGAGCACTGACTTCCATAGCTCAAGGTCCCAGGTCAAACATTGGGGGTCGATTTCGGCTGATGATTAGTAATTTTTCATCAGCGGAGGGTCGACCCTGTGGCCGGGAGACTTTGATGGGGCAAACCCAGCCTCTATACAGTGGGTACTCTTAATTAAATGGTTGATTAAGGGGAAAAACCTGGCGGTTAAGCGTGATATTAGACCGTCGCCTCCCTGCACAACCATTGGCATTGTAACAGTATTTCCTCACTTTTAACTGAACCCAAGAGCCAACATGGGTTGTTTGTGGTACAGGTTTTTTTACTTAAATTCTTACTCAAAGTCTAAGCTTTTCTTTGAATTTTAGAAGTTAGTGTATTTCTAGGTATTTATCAGAATCAGATTCTCTCAGTTGATTCATTATTAATGCTTCTGATATCTATTTTAATACTTGATACTCTTTAATACTTCTTCCTCTATTCACTTGTACTACTGTGCATTTATCTATTCCTGGATCCATTTTTATATCAGTCCATTGTATACACCATAAAGACAAATTATGGTTCTCAAATCCTGTGCCTCTGGTCTTTCTTTGTTTCCTTTGTTTATTGAGTAAACCATACTCATATAGACGTTTGCTGGTAAGTCTATCTCTTCAAACCATAGTTTCTGACCAGGAAGCTAGACATTTTGTATTTTATCTGGCCCAGAAGCTTTCTTTGTAGTAAGAAGATGAAACTGATTAAAGTAATAATAGCATTTTAAGTTATTTTTAATTAATTATATAGGGTTCAAATTTATTTTAAAATAAATAAAACATATTTTCTTTTTATATTTACTATTTAGTTATTTCTGAAAACAGTGTCCCAGAATAATGTTTTTTCCCCTTTTATATTCTTGTTGTGTCTCTACTAGTTATATACTAGTTATAATGAGAGATTTAATAACAAACTCAATATATATTAACATTACACTTTATTGAAAATTACATTGTACAATTAAAAATCATATTAACTATAACCTGATAAGGTTACTATTAGACAACAATATAGCACTAAGTGGTAGACTGTTTAGTAACAATTTATTGAATTTAAACAGTTTCTTTGAGTAAATAAATATAGTAAATTGTTTCTCTCAAGATTAAACATATACTAATAGATGGAAGGAGCAAGTTCTTAAAATCAGCTCTAAATTCATCAATAGCATTGACAAGATCTCTAATCAGAGCAAAACGAAGTCATCAATGAACTCAGCACTGAATTCAGAAACTTACCCAAGACATTTCACAGTAAAAATTAATAGGTGGATACAGAGATACCGACAGGAAAAGAGAGAAAAACTGAATCTGTTGAATTTAAAAAGTTTTCCGATACATATACAGAAGCTGTTTAATTTAAACAGCTTCATAGAACAGATACAGAAAGCTGTTTAATTTAAACAGCTTCTCGTAGCAGGTACATAAACAGTTTTCTGAAACAGATGCAGAACTCTGCAACAGAATCAGACACAATTCCCTGCTGTAGCTCTACTGTACTTTAAACTGTTTCAATAGCTGTTTCTATGAAACATTGGCCATCACACTATTACAACCTACAAACAGCTTAGCAGTTTACCGTGCAATGAAAAGTTTTAGAAACTCATTTTCCTATCAAATTATATCTATTGAAAACTAATTATTTATTATTAACAAAGATAAAAAAAATTTAAAATATTAAAACGGTAACAGAAGACATTGTCTTTTTTTGTACTCAAGTTTTGAAAAAGTTATATCTGTTTTCTTGAAATTATTTTTTGAAAGTAGCAGAAATTGTTGCAAGTACTACGTATGATGATAGTTTTACACTTTACTAATGGGTTGTTGAGTCCTGTGACTGCAATGCCCCTTCAGCATTATACAAATTTTATTCCATGAGATTAAATAGCATGAGTAGTAACAAAGTACATACCGATGCCATTGAAAATATGACGAACTTCCGAGTGATTCACAATCCTTCTCTTAATCATGAACTTCAGTAAATAGTATTTGATGTAAACAAGTAAACTAATACTAAACAAAGGCAGACCCATTGCTAAGCCAATCTAAAATATAATTATTCTATAATTAATATTTTTATAATTTGAAGTTGCATGATAATAAAATATCACCTAGGTATTTATAGATTAATAAATGATAACTTTTGGTACATTCATGAAATGTGCAAAAAGAGAGATCTAGATTATATAATTCTGTCGAGAGTATTTCCTGTAACTATCAAAATTATTTATGCTGTCTTTTATTATATTGTGTAAGAGTGTAAATGATGAAAATTAACTATAGTTATTGGTACTCTTACTGGAGGGGAAAACTAGTGTGGCATGTGGACCAGTATATTTTCTAAATATTTTAAAAATATTTATTTTAGGATATATCAACATTTTTATGCTATATAAATTAATGATTGTTAAAAATGATCAAATTCACTAACTGGCATTTGCTATTTTGGTACTTAATTTTAAAGTGCATATGAAATTTGAAAAAAAGTTATTCATTTGGTCTCCCCAGTCCCCAGTCCAGTCTCCCCTTCCAGTAAATGTAAAAGTAAGTTAATGTAGTGACATTGGGGACCGATTAACCAGTTAGGAACCAAAGTAATGACAATTCTTTGCATCAAGGGCTGAAGACAAACAAAAACAAACAGACCACTTGATTCATGAGATCAATCATTCTACAAATACGCAGACAGAACAATGTCCAATTGGCCTGTCTATGTGTTTTCAATTCCAGCTCACATTTGAATCATGCTCTAATTTAAAATTAAATAGTTAAACTAAACTAATTGAAATAATGTATTATTTTAAAAATACTCTGTTCCATGACTTTGATATAGTATCATTTAGACAAAATACTATTGGAATTATAATAAAAAATGTCTTCTCTTACTTTTTGAACATCCAATTGTAGACTATTTTCATAAAACAAAGGAACTATCTTAACGAATGTTTGTAAAGCATAATTGTTCGCAGATTGTGAGATTATTAGTGCATACAATGGAACACAGGTGAGTATCTTTTTCAGAGGAATATATTTTCTCTAGAAACAAAAAGTAATCAATAGGTAATGAAGTTAGTAGTGAAAGCTAAAAAAATATCAGATTATATTTGAATCTTTGAACTTGAACTTCTGTTTAATTAACTACCTTGTTAATTTAAGATAACTCTGATGAGTCCTCAATATAACAAGATTCCAACTTAACTAAAATATTATAATTTAATCTAAATTTACAGGATTGAATTCTTACATATGGTAATCGAATGGCTGACGGTAAACTTTCTTCAATATATCTTTTCTCATAAACAGAAATATAAAAACATGCATTGGGACTCTGACTTCCTAATCCTAGGTAGGCCAGACACCAAATGAATCCGATGTTACCAGAGAAGTAGAAGATAGAAGGCCATCCACCCTGACCTGAACTGAGGTAGCCTCCCATCATTTCTATGAGTCCATATCCCAAGAACAGACCTAAAGTAACAAAAGCAATTAATGGTAAATATTAAAATTCAGGTCAACTTAAGTAACATATTAATCTCGATAAGTGAAATAGTGCTGAATGGTATAGTACTATTATTAATATACAAATTAAATTGCCAAGACTGTCATCAAATATACAAAGGTCAAATCTTAAAAAAACTCAAAACCAGAATAACCCAGCACATCTCTAACTGAAAAAACATCAACTCTACAGTAGTAGTATTCCACAGCATAAAACACCAATTTCAAAAGTCCATAAATATTAGGAACAGAACATAAAAAAAAGCAATAACAATTTTTTTGTAGCAATTCTTGCAATTGCAGAAAACAATAGAATAAAATTTAATTTCAAAACCGATACAGAACTGGAACTTTTCACTGGAACCGACACAGAAAATCTGGGTACGCACTTTTCTGATATAATTCATAACATTTAAAATCAACAATATTAATATTCAATAAAACTTAACATACTTCCATACAAACAAAAAAACAATTGATACAAAGTACAATGATAAATTTTAATCTTGGTAAAGCTGACCAATTGTTGGTTTGGTAATGTATAACCCCATGCCAAATATTAATCAGTAAAATATGAAAAATTTGACATCAGTTATATGACAAATGGAGCTCACAGGTCAGGGTAGTAAATATACTTGTAAAATTTAATAAATCTAACTAATAGTACATGTTCTCATAATCATGCATTTTGCCACTAGAAACATCACTAAAATTAATAATAACGAATGTTCAAATTGGAGTTAGTCATTTTGTCAACCAAAAGGCTCATATATGGCTAGAGATATTTGAAAGTATCTCATATAGTATCTCTGGATATTTAACCTGTAAATGATTACCTATTGTAGAACTATTATTTATTAAACTGTTATTTTCCATTGTAAAGTTCACTAAAATGAAATTACGAGATTTTCATTGCCTGACATGGATATGTCAGGTGTGATCAGGTGTGTGATCATTGGTCACACTAATTTTAAGTGGATAATGTCGGGGTTTCAAAAAAAGAAAATTCATCAAATTATTCACTAATTAAATTTTCTAAAAGATTACTTGCTGATTTTTTTTGGAATAAACAGCCAATAGATACCTAATTATTTAAATATAATACCATATCTTTTTTTTTTTTTATCTATTTATTGAATAATAATACAATCAGCCACTGCTGGAGGGCAATAAGTATTAGGGCTAAGAGTTCTCATTCATACAATATATACACATAATAGAGAAATAAATATAAATATAAAAAGTAAATAAATAATACTGATGAATGAAGTAAATAAAAGAAAAAAAAAAGTAAACAAATAACATAAAATAGAAACTTCTAAACACAATCATACCTATATACAATATATACATTCGCCCAGGAATCTCCGAGCCAGGCTTTTTCCCCCACATGTGGAAGGCAAAGCAAGACTCCTGGAGATCCCAGTGCCACATTTTCAGCCGCATTACTAGTATTAGAAGCCAGTGGAGACTGAAAGAGGGCACTAGAGCCACAGACGCTCAGGACATGAGTGAAGATGCTAGCCATTGGCAGGACTCCAGAAGCATATTTACAAGAGATCTCTGGGCCACTGCCGTTTTAACCTTCGTGGAGGATTGTAGGGATGAAGGGAGCTGGATAGGGATTGAGCTAGAGGATTTGGATGATAGATAAGGTTCTGGTGAAAGTTTGAGAATCTGGATGGGATGATGTCAAGGACAAATGGGATGTTAAGGTCATGGTGTAGGGTCTTGTTTGTGACATAATATGGGGCATTGACTATTGTTCTGAGTACTTTGGACTGGAAGGATTGGATGTGTTTGATATTCGAATGTTTAACAGTTTCCCACAGTTCAAGTCCGTAGGTCCAGATAGGTTTCAGTATGGTCTTGTAGATTAAAAGTTTATTTTCAATCGAAAGATGGGATGTCCTACTTAGTAATTTATACAGCTGGGCCAGTTGTCAAGAAGGAAGCCAAGGTAACGGACTGTGTCTGAGTAGGAAAGTGAAATTGAATTAAAAAGGATTGGCGGACAGGATCTGCGTCGCAGGGTGAAAGTGATATGTTTGCATTTTGATTCATTGATTTTGACGCGCCAGTTATTGCACCACTGCTCAATCAAGGAGAGGTGAGATTGTAGGTTTAGAGATGCTATTTGAGGATCTGAGTGGGAGGATAGAATGGCAGTATCATCAGCAAATGTAGCTAGAAATGTATGGGGATTTCAAGGGATATCGGAAGTGAAGAGTATGTAGAGAACTGGGCCCAAGACACTGCCTTGTGGAACACCAGCCTCAACCGGATAGTAAGTGGAGAATTCGGTGTCACAATGGACTTGAAAGGAACGATTTGAGAGGTAGGATTTGAGGACTAGGTATAAGAATTGGGGTAAATAGGTTTTGAGCTTGAAAAGCAAGCCATCGTGCCACACCCGGTTGCGCTACGGGCTTGCGAAAGCTTGCGCTACGTCCAGAAAGGCACCTCTTGAGCGGAATCCAAACTGATGAGAAGGGATGTTGTGGGATTCGATTATGGGTAGGATGATGCTTTTGACAAGGATTTTCTCAAAGATTTTTGAGAGGATCGGGAGTAAGCTTATCGGTCTATCGGATGATGTGTTATTAACAGGTTTACCTGGTTTTGGAAACAGGATGATTATGGAGTGTTTCCACACCAAAGGAAAGTTGATGGTAAGAAGGATGCAGTTGTATAGATAGGTAAGGAATATGATTGCTTTTTTGGGAAGTTGTCTGAGGATTTGTGAAGTGAGGGGATCATTTACAGGGAATTTTCGGGGTTTTAATTTGTTTATAAGGAATTTGAGCTCAGAGGGGTTAACAGGTTTTGGAGGTAGAGAGAGGAATTGGTGAAGAGAGGAATTCTTCAACTTCAGCAGTGTAGGTGGGATTGAGTTCGGGATGAGGGGTGAATGTGTTGGATAGATGTTTAGCAAACTCTTCTGCTCTATTCGCATCTGACGAAGCCCAGGAACCATCATCACGGCGAAGTAGATGGGAAATGGACTGGAATTTAAGGATTTTTTTGGTTACATTCCAGAGAGAGTTATCACTAGCGGATAATGAGGAGACGTAGGAATTGTAGGATTGGGTTCTAAAGGTATCCAGTTTCTTTTTTACCTGTTTGGAATAATAATTATCCGATATCCGGTCATCAGGATGCCTGATTCTTTGCCAAAGGGTCCTAGAGCAACGTTTGCTATGGATAAGGTCCAGTAGGTCTTGAGGTAAAGGATTTATGTTGTGGTATTTTTTGGGACGATCAGGTGAGGATGCAGTCCAAGCTGCTTGCTGGATCAGGGTAGTGAAGGAATGCACTGCATCGTCGAGGTCTTCAGGTGTTTTTAAGGAAACTCTGATGTCTTTATTATCTTCCAGTATTTGACGGAAAAGGTTCCAGTTAACTGGCCCCCTGGATAAATGAAGGTGGAGATGATTTGGAAATAGGAGATGTGGAAACGGTTAGGACTAGGTCTGAGGAAAGATCATCAAACCTTGAAATGGAGTAGTGTAGTGATCCTAGACCTTTGTGTAGGAAAAAGTCTAAAAGGTCGGGGTTGGGGGGAGGAATATGCCGCAACTAGTGTCATTGGGTAAAGGGGTGTTTGGATTATTACGGCTGTGGGTTGTAGGAAATTATGGTTTGGTAAGGGAAACAAATGATTTGAAACGGATCTATGGATAATTATGGCAATGCCACCATGTGCTGTTCCATCAGGATGGTCGGTTCGATAAATATTGTAGCCGGGAACCTTGATTTGTCGTTTGTTGGTTAGTCGAGTTTCAGTTATTAGTGCTACGTCAATGTTTTTGTCATGTAATAAGATTGTCAGTTCGTTGATGTGGTTCCGAATACCATTCGCATTCCAAAGGAGAATGGAGAGGAATTTGGTTGAGGACATTTATGGATTTCTTGGCAGTGGAATGAGGTTGGATGTAACATTGGTAAGTAGCGAAATAAGAGGGGTAATGAGAGATCTACAGTCGGAAAGGAAAGATGTCAGTAGGCTTGTTTGGTCAGTGGAATTGGAAGGAGGAGGAATGAATGTATGTGTATTTAACCTACGTTCGGAGATGGAGGGATATGGGTCTTGAGGTTGATGTGGGAATTCTTGAGGTTTAGGTTCTTGTGGCAGGGCCTGAGATTGAGTGTTTACAGTGTCTCCTTTGAACATCTGAGCATAGGACACTCTTCCGTTCACTGTTCTAGAGGGGTGTCTTGGTGGCCTGGATGTCCCTTCTTCTCTAGGCGTTGCGTACATTCGTGTTTTTAAATTTTTGTATGTTTGACAACCCTTGTAGTTGGCTGGGTGTCCTTGGTGGCATAAAGCGCATACTGCAGGTGAAGTTCTTGACTTCCTACAGTCTTCTGTTTTGTGTTGCTCACCACACCTCATAAATCTAGGATGTGATAACAATACCGTTTCGTGTGGCCATAAGCCTGGCAGTTAGGGCATTGAACGATGTCGCGCTTGCTGTAGGGCTTTTCTACAACAACGCTTGTATAATAAAGGCGTGTGACCTTGTAGATGTTTTCGACATCGGGTGTTCGGTCAAGGTCAACGAAGAATAGTGGAAGAGGTATTTTATTTTTTATTCCAGGCTGTTCTCTATCCTCCTTAAATATGTTCACTATCTGGCGAACATGGAATCCCATACCCGTGAGCTCTTCTTTTATAGCATCTGTTGGCGTAGATGGGTGCAGTCTTCTGATAACGACCCTGAGCGCCCTCTCTTGACGCAGTTGATACGTGTGGTAATCAGCCTTGGTGTCAGATAAATATTTTATGATTTTTCTATAGGTTTCTGGAGTGTCGGGCATTGACTTAGTCTCATTGGTGCGGCTTTGGCATAAATATTTTCCTGAACCTATCAGATTATTCAATTGATGACACATCAATTGAAAATTTTTAATATTTCTAACAAATATTGGTGGGGGTTTGGGTTCTCTGGGGATGGATGCTGCTTCCATTTGTTCGTTATTTATATTTGAAAGCACTTCAAATGGATTCGAAGTGAAAAACGGCGATTCTTCGCCCATAGCTTGAGTTGTCTCATAATTGTTGGGTTGTTGTGAGGAGCCAGGTTGGGGTTCCACTTCTTCTATGGAGCTCCCTGGTGTGGCTGGTGGAGTGTTTCTTTTCGAATGCCTTGTCTTTTTTTTTAATGGGAGAACTCATTGTAGTATCGAGGCTCCTGGACCTGGTGTTTTTGCCCTTACTCGACATTAGCATGTGATAATATCGCATTTCATATTAATTTTTAAAAGGAAAATTTATAAAAGTGAAGCGATGAAAAAAAAAAAAAATTTTATTGAAGACGAAAATATAGACGCGCTCTTGGAGAGCACAAGTCTGCTTCCGACGAAGAGCTCCAGCCCACTAGTGGGATTAACGATGTATATGGCTGGCCTTTATCTAACTAACCTCAGGTATATTTATACTGTTCACTCTTGTGTTGTAAATAAGTGATTACTCACCTTATTTTTTTTGTCCAGTATCAACCGTAATTGTTAATGTAACTGATAACACTAATTGTTCACATTAAACTTGTATACTGCCACTGATAATTGAGATTGTTTATAAGAGACGAACTGACGTATGTTTAACTAGGGCTAACGCATGCGCAGAACTCAATATCATATCTAGAGTTATTAAACTACAGTAAATGTATAGATTATAAATATATCCATGAAATATTTTTATATTACTTCTTATTTCACACAAGTACAATGAAATAGTATTTTAAATAATGGCATTGGCTTGATTCGATGGATTTTGAATACTTGTTTTTACAAACTTAAAAAAAAAATGAAAAGTTAACATTTAGTAAGTAAATTTCATTTAATTAATTAAATAAAATAAAATTTAATTTAAGTAAAATTAATTTAATTGGAACATGTGATTTACGTTAAATAATGATAGTTTTCTGAAATTATTATTTATATTATTTTCGTCACTCTATGTTACATTCTACTACTATTGTTGGATTTACATCCAAAATTTTATTGTATTTAATATTTTAAATTATATTAATTGGCTTATATAAATAACACGGGGGAACCCCGGTCTCAACTTGCACTACCCCCTCTCTAAGACGGCCTTATCTACGGCCAAAGGACAGATGCTAGCGAGCGAAGTTGGTAAAAAGCACGGTTTACGACCTACCTCCTGACCAGACCTCCAGAGCTACAGCCCTTCGGCTATTTCCTGGACCTAGAACGGCGGAGAGAGAGAGAGAAGGCGCGAGACCGGCCCTCTCATCAAACTGTTCGTAAACTATTTTATATATATTCACAAGTATTCCTCTATAGAACATTTCTTTATTTTGTATATCTCAAGAAAAGGGCTCCCGGTCTTATGGCATGTACCGGGCCCCCCAATATTGAACAACTATATTTATTTGATATTTTTTTCAGAAATACTCCGTTTTCCAACGATATGTTATAAGTATACCTTCTGACTGTTATTTCGGGAGATTCATTCTCAACTTGGATAAGCAATTTAATTTTTTTCCCAGTTTCCAATTATCCAATTATTCTTTCAAACTTCTTTTTTTATAGTTACTGCCAATAAAAGAGAGTTAATTTTATTAAAGAAACCATATTAAAGGTACTTTAAGCCCTGTAAAGTGACATCAGTGGAGATAAGACCTAAATGATATTAAAGATCACTTAATTATACAATGATGCACCGAGTTTAATTAAAATCGTTGGAGCCGTTTTTAAAAAAATTGTACAAATGTGTTTTACCGTTGATATAAAGTGGCACTTCCGGTTAGCCGATTTTAAGGAAAAAGTTCTTGTCGCATCTAAGGCATATACCTATTTTATATACGTAATATCAGTTTCGTTAGACTTTTCGTTTTTGAGCTAGACTGTTCACATATACACAGACCAATTTGCAGGACTTGGATATTTGGACTCAGTGGACCTCAAAACGTGTATTTTCGTTGAAAACTTAGATTAAAAAAATTTCATGATCGCAATACTTTCGATTAGTATATATTACTTATAATGGGTGATAAATATTCAGGACGCAGTCATTATAAGGTTTTTATTAGTGCCGACGTTTCAACCCAAACATGTGGCTCATCATCAGGTTGTGGTTCGAGCACTGATGATGACCCACATGTTTGGTCAACACTAATAAAAACATTATAATGACTGTGTCTTGAATATTTACCACCCATGATATGTGGAACAGTCGACTAACTTCCTTCAATAGTTGGAAATAAAGAATAAAATCTGCATTTTAGGAGAAAAATTAATAGACGAATTATTATAACTAAATATAAATAATAGGACTATTTAGGCCGTGATAAAATAGTTACATACCTACTTATAGACTTTAGACTATCAAGGTAGTAGCCTTTTCTTATGTTACGAATCGATTATAGTTTATATATATGTATATTTTTTTTACTCCACATTATTGGGGGAGAGGGACGAAACGATATTCTTGCCACCTCAACATTTGTATTGGGAGGAAGAGGCGATCGCTCCCTCGCCCACCCATAAAGTCTGCGCCTATGATTCACACACACACAAAAATATACTCAGACCGTTTTGCGCCACTTGGTTATGTGGACCCAGGGGACGGGGTGGCCGAGGAAGCTAACGCATGTGCACTGCGCAATCTGAAAACCGAAGTTAGAGATGGAAAAATAATTAAGAGTACGAATCTCTGTGCCCGGTGGGACTTTTAACCCGGCATAATCCCCTCGGTCCGGGAAGATCCCCGTTTAGCCTAAAAGGCAAGGAAGGGAAGAACAAAAAATTTTCCTTACTAAACAATGAATGTATAAGTAAGTGCAAGCTCAGGCGGAACTACGGGAGGGGAGGGGCTTTAGGGCTGTACACATGTTTAAAATGTGTTATAGAAATATGCTTACTTGATAAAACAACAGGCCCCATTAGCATTAATTCATCCGGAGGCAGCCATCGAACAAGTTGTGAATACACTAGTGGTCTAATGAATCCCTAAACATATTCAACAAATACATTCTGTAAATAATAATAAAAATATAAATCTATTATCTGAGTTTATGCAAAGTTGTTAAAAGAAGAACTTAATGAAAAAATATGTATAAATTAATACCTAATTAAATTTAGTGCTAAACAGAAATTGAATTTGAGAATAAATAGTTTGGCCAAATCGAAATATAACAGTTATTGTTAGCATATTATATAAATTAAAAAGTTATAATAGTCAACTTTTTGATACATTTTTTTCACCCTGAATGCAGCGAAACTACTCTCAACAAGATAGATCAAGGTTTAAGCAAAATATAACTCAACAATAAAAGTTATCTTTTTTATTTTATTTTATTTATTGTTACATTCCGCATCTACCCTAGCGGGTCATTAGCGGCTAGTTATCTTTTTTTAAATTTTATCATTCAACAATAGAGTTGGGCATTAAGTAAGATTCAGCTAAACAGCTAATTATCTTCGATAAATATGCAGTTAATTAAGCTATTAACTGTTGTTCGTAGCTAATTTTCTAGTTAACTTATCAGTTAATAGCTAATTTTCACAGTTAACTTATCTGTTAGCTGTTTTTTAACTTCCATCATTTTACTTGTTCCTTGGTGTATCTTGAAATGGTATACCACCTTCCCCTCCCCCGTTGCCACTTTCCGCCCATACACGAAGCTTCCACAGGAGGGGCTCCCAATATTTGAGGAAGTATAAGACAATTATTTTTGAGACCAAATGCCAAGGTTTTCTAAAAATAAAATGTCTTCAGAGGGACCCACAATCATTCTACAGTGAAAAAAAAAATTGGAGTCACCGGAGGAGCTCCAAACCTTAGCAGAAATAAAAAAATACAAAAAGATTATTTTTGGGCAAATCCTACCTGGAATGATCCAGGAATAATACAAAACGATCATTGGCTCATCGAAGGGGGCCCCAATCATTCTACGGCGATAAAAAAATATAAACAATTAATCTTGGGGGTCCCTGGGAGGGGCTCCATTCATTCTGCGTCGATAAAAAAGTAAAATAAAATGTATGTTGGGGGTCCATCGGAGGGGCTCTAAAAATTAGGGGGAATAAACGAATACAAAATAATTATTTGGGTGGCAAAGAATACTACGATACATTCGGTAAATAGGGAATAACGATTTCCGGGGGCTCCCAATCATTCTACGGCGATAAAAACATTTATGTTGGGGACCCAGATGAGGGTTCCCAAAAAATTCTGGAAATAAACAAATACAGAAAAATTATTTTATGGACCCACCGATAGAACCCCAAATATATAACAATTATTTTTGGAGTCAAACATATCACAGCACTAGAAAAATATAAAGATCTTATAGGCCCTCACAGAGGCCCACAATAAATCTAATATGATAAAAATAATCAAACCTCTTCCTTTTGTGGAACAACGAATGGACTCCAAACATTTAAGGAAATATAAAAATAAAAAACTCATTTTGGGGTCAAACGACACGATATCTCCTTTTCCAGGTGACCACGCAGCTTCTTTTTGGTTCTGTTTCACCATGTATATCCCGCTTTCACTACAATGAATATTCGACGAAGTTGTTTTAGTTGTTTTCTGCTGTTAGGGTCCATGATTTCCTGATATAGAAGCCAGAAGGTCTTATAGATTAAAAGCTTTGCCTTTATTGAGAGATTCTAGAACTTAAGGGTCTTCTGCAAACCCCATAGGTAGCGGTTTTGAGCATCATTACTAGCTTTTACATTGGTCTCGGTTAAATCATCGGTGGTTATGAAGATACAATCAAAGTATAAAGACCAGTAAGAGATACCTGAATTCTGGCAAAATATTATTTTGTACTCGCTCAGTCGAATAGTCCACTCTTCACGGTACCTTTTTGCGGTCTGATATACATTATCTTCTGGACATTAATCTCAAGCCCGAGTTCCCTTGCTGATATTATCACACGAGAAAGACAGATGTGTAATGAGGTTGAAAATAGTATCATCCGGATTCGTTCTTGATTTACGAATAGCGGTCTCTATCTATCACACAGTTGAAGAGCAAAACTTACAGTGGGCTAACTAGGCGTTATCCTTTTTCTATCTTTAATCTTTTGGAGCATTTCTGTCCGATCTTGACCTAACAGGATGCATCTTTAAGAATCATGGCGATAAGCCTTATAAGTTTTTAAAAAATATAACATAGCAAGGGTAATTGTATATAAACAATTTCTTTTATATTTCTACTTTTGCTCGTATTATTTATAGGTAAAGGAGAACAATTAAATTTCATGGTAGAGGAAGATATGCAACATCGATCTTCGGGAGATGGGCAACTAAGACCAACTTAGTTCTATATAAAACACTGATTCACCCAGTTCTCATAGATGGATCCGAAACTTTAACAACTGCTAAAACTAAGGAAAGATCTGCAGATATTTGTAAGATAAGTCCTCAGACGAATATTGTTCAGATCTTTCAGTTCAGCAGGAGCTTGGAGAAGTATAAGCAACCAGGAAATATACGAATTGTTCCGAAAGTCTGAAAACATTAATCTTGAAGCTGGTAAGGCAGAATGCAAGGTGACATGATACCAAAGAAACAACTAAGTGAAAACAAAAATGGAAGACGTGCATAGAGCGAGAAGGGCAGAACAGCGACAGTGGGGTTGTATTCCAATGATGTGAGGAATATGAATAATCGATACTGAATGAAGGACAGGGACTCTTGGCGACTGCTGTTGTGGAAGCCATGATTCCTTAGCGGGTTGTAGAGTTACACAACAACAACTAACAATGACAATAGTAAATCTCGAAAGTTCCTGAGGGGGTGTCCGGGTGGGCTTACACGTGTGCACAGCACCGCGCGTTGCCTGGCAACCTGATAACCAAATTTATACATGATAAAATATTTATACAAGTCCGCGTCCCGGTGCTGGGTAGGGGAGCTTTTAAATCTGGCACTAATCCTCCGCCCCTTCCCCCTGGTCCGGAAAAAGCACTGTACAGCCTAAAAGGAAGGAGTGGACAAAAAAAAAAATCTCTAAAGTTCAGACAAGGTGAACTGACTACAGACAAGGCAGTAGTATTCTCATCTTGGTCGCCAATATCCTCATGAAACATGGAAATAGATTTTTAAATGTTGCCACGTTATTCAATATCTCAAAAATAATTTGGAATTTACTGAACTAATTTTATAACTACAAAATCTAACTAACAATTAAGAACAAGTTAAAGATATAAATAAAATTTTATGAATAAAAAATATATTTTTATAATTACCTTGGACGATCCATGTAGAATTCTGATAACAATTAAAATTTGCCAGTTATAATACTTGACCAGAGTTGGAGTCAAATAAGTAGTAATTGTGCCGACAACTGTAGAACACAACAACATAATTTTAATATCGAATTTAGTGGTCAGGTAGCCACCCACAAGACAGGAAATAATCAGCGAGTAGAAGAAAGATCCTCTTGCTCTAACTTTACCATCTTGCCAATAGGTTATCTAAAAAAACTTAAATGTTGTTTAAAAAATTATAGAATGAGAATATTACTTTAAATAATTAAAATATATACGGTTTAATGAAACAATGTAACACAAATATTCTAAGGTAACACCGTTTTTAATAAATATTCTAAAAAAAAATTAACAATTTCAATTAAATTAATTTTTAAATTGACATGCTATCCTAATAATAAAAATAACAAAAAGTAAATCAGATAAATCAATTTTCCAATGGGTGTGAATTGATATTCATGCTGATGCATGACTTTGCAATGGCGGTAGATTTTGGTAGTATCTAGTAGTATAGCTTTCATATTGGCTAATAAGAAGTCTTTGAGAGGAAAAACTGCCTTCCTTTGCGGGACAGAATCTCTTCTACAATTATTACAGAACTTGAAGCATGCCCTATCATTAGCAAACTTAAAGCCGCAACCAGAATTTTGGCAGCCTCATTACCTAGCAGCTTGAGGCTCCAAGCAATAATTGTCGCCATAGAATAGAGCTTTTACACTAAGTGCGGCTGGCTAATTCAATTTTCAATTTGGAAATCAGTTGATATTGAGATATCAATAGAAACTAGTATTACCGCTGCTTTTGAATAGTGCTAAAACGAGGAAGAAACAAAAATTATTGTGGAATAGGATTGGTTTTTAATAATGATGGGAGTCGTGAGATCTTCTTTTACAAATTTACGACAGATTTTGGTAGCTTATCAGTTCTGCAATTATTAAAAATCATGAATGAAATCCATTTAGATCGCTTATTACGAATCTTAATTAGACTTATACTGACATATAGCTGATAGATACGGCCATTATCTCGAACAGACGCCATCAGGTTGCAGGTTTTCGAGAGTAACACCCTGAGAAGGATGTTTGGCCCGATAAAATATGAAAACCAGTATTAGGCTAAGGCAAAATGTAGAGTTGCACCAAATTTACTGCGAACCGGATTTGGTGCAATTTATACGGGTTTCTAGGATAAGGTGGGCTGGGCATGTTCGAGTATGACGAAGCCGATTCAGAGAAGCTTCTGGACACTAGACTTAGACCTTTGAACAAGACAAAGAAGAATGGCGGCACGTATTGGTGCGGAGAAGACCTGTGATGATGATGACGAATACAGTTTTTATTTGACTGAAGTGATCACATCGTATTCTTGTTAGTTCGCCAGTTCGAGTTAGAATCTGATTCTGCAAGAAATATTTACTTAAAAAAATAAATAATTTAAGAAGAAATGTAGGTAAAGAAAACTTCTTTTTTATTTTATTTATTTTTTGTTTGTTTCTTCAAACGTGACTTATCAATGAAATCCGGAGCTTCAACAGACATCGTCTACTGCGGTCACCTGCACAAGTCACTAAAGCCTGTGCAACTTGGCCTGCAGCGGCTGGCACACACACTCCGGTTCACCAGTACATGTAAACCTCACCAGTATACTGGTACGGATGTGGCAGGCCTAAGGCAGGGCACACACTTTACGATAGACCTGTCACGTAAATCGGAAAAGTATACATGCGCAGGCTAGGGCACACTCACGCAACGGTTAACCGGAAGATTTTAACTCAGTCGGGGGAAGGCAGTGGATCAGCTGATGCGAAGGTTGTCTCCTCAACTCCTCTCTAAGTTTTTGCCTATCTTATAGCGGAATCTCTCTGATTATTCACGTAATAAAGTTAAGTGTACATCAGAGCAGTTGATATTTACTGTTGACATCTTTTTTTTTTTTTTAATTGTTTTTTTTTCTTTCTTCCTTTTTCTTTTTCTCTTATGATATGCGGTATGATCAGCAAGTGATGGCCAGTAAGGTGTCCAAGAGGACTCGGTCAGACGGCGATAGTACACCACGTGGTTCACCAGCCAAACAAAGGACTCGTCGCTGCCTACGAGAAATACCTCCAGTGACCAAAATGAACACTTCAGAACCAGAACCTCAGCCCCAACCAGGTACGTCTGCACAAGAAACGATTGAAGAATCACCTTTCTTTACTCCAAACCCCTACCAAGTGCTTCAAAATGACAGAGAAGTAATGGAGTCTGCAGCAATACCCAGAGAACCAAAGCCTCCTCCGATATTTGTGAAAAATATAAAAAATTTCCAGATGTTCTGCACCCAACTAAATAAAATCTGCTCTGGCAGTTATTCATGCCTTAACAGGACCAATGACACCAAAATAACACCTGATTCTGCTGAAGCCTACCGAAAAATAGTGAAGTACTTATCAGAAACAAATGCGAATTTTCACACTTACCAGCTGAGGCAGGAAAGAGCGTTACGATTAGTGATAAGAAATTTACACTCCTCAACTCCCACTGAAGTTATTAAAGAAGAACTAACGACGCTTGGTTTCAATGTACGCCAGGTAACAAACGTTTTGAAGGAGGGCAGGGAGCAGCCAGGATTACGAAATAGGATCCCACTACCATTGTTTTTCGTGGACTTGGAGCCATCACCAGGTATCGAAAAAATATATCACAAGAATATACTACACAATGGTGAAAGTTGAGAAGCCATACTCCAAGAGAGACATCGTGCAGTGCCATAATTGTCAGACCTATGGCCACACGAAGACATATTGCCACCATCTGCCGCGTTACGTGAAGTGCGGTGAACAGCACAAATCTGTAGAGTGCACCAAACCTGTACAAGATCCAGCAGCATGTGCCCTATGCTTGGAGGGACACCCGGCCAACTACAAAGGCTGCCAAATTTACAAGAATCTCAAAACCAGACATCAGAAAAACCAGATTCAAGATGAAGCACTAAGAACAAGAAGAGAAAGAGAGCCTTCTAGAATTGTAAACAATGATGTATCATTCTCCCAACTACTTAGAGGTATGACTTCAACCGATAAATGTCAAGCCCTGCCACAACAACAACCACAATCCCAACCTCAAAATTCTCTTCATCCTAATATACCTAACCATCAACAACAAATTCCTCATATTCCTCCTCCTTCAAATGCAACAGATCTCACAAGTTTGTTAGCATCCTTCCTCACCGATTTCAAATCCCTTGTTACTCCACTCATATCACTCCTCAAGAATCTCGTATCTCACCTCATCCCTCCTTTAAAAAATCCTTAAATGACTCACATCCCTAAACCCATACCCATTCTCCTTTGGAATGCGAATGGTGTTAGAAATCATACAGACGAACTATCTACTTTACTACTTGATAAGAACATTGATGTGGCACTAATTACTGGAACTCGACTAACCACTAAACAGCACTTCAATATACCACTATACCTGACATATCGTACTGACCACCCTGACGGAAAAGCACATGCCGGTACTGCTGTAATTGTACACCAATCCCTCTCCCATCACGTACTCCCATCACCTATACATGATTTCCTACAGTCTACCGCTATCGTGATAAAAAACCTTCTCCTTTCCGGTTACACTTGCATCAGCGTATTGCCCTCCTAACCAATCCATATCCAATGCCCAATTCAGTTCTCTCCTCGACTCCTTAGGACATCACTTCATCTTGGGTGCAGACCTAAATGCCAAGCACCAACAATGAGATTCCAGAACCACGAATTCTCGTGGCCGAACCCTGCTGTCTGCACTCAATTCCCAACGTTTTCACCTCCTTTCCCCCAACTCTCCTACCTACTGGCCCACAGATCCCAACCGTAATCCTGATCTTCTTGATTTCTTTATCCACAGCGGCTTAAGTCCCCTCAATTTTTCCATTACACGTCTAAATGAACTTTCCTCTGACCATAGTCCTCTAATCCTTAATGTTTCACTTGAACCTGTTCCCAAACCTTCTCCACCGTCATTCATTAGGGGCCCAGTAAACTGGGACCTTTTCCGCCAAATAATCTCCGATAATATTGATCTCAACATATCCCTCAAAACTCCCGATGACCTTGATAGTGCCGTAAATTCCTTTACTACCACAATCCAACAAGCCGCCTGGACTGCCTCCTTCCCAAAAGACTCCTCCAGAATTCCTATAAAGACCATTCTACCCCAACACCTCCTTAACCTAATCCGCACCAAACGCCGTGCCAGATTATTATGGCAACGTACCCGACATCCTACCGACCGCTGCTCCTATAATTACTACTGCAAACAATTAAAACTGGAATTAGCCACCTTCAGATCACAATCCTTCAACTCCTACCTATCCTCCCTCTCTTCTCGCGACAATTCCCTTTGGAAAACCACAACAAAAATCCTAAATCCTCACCGCATTTCCCATCCTCTCCGACGAGGTGATGGCTCCTGGGCAGCATCTGACGAAGATAAAGCTGAGGAGTTCGCCATTCACCTATCCAATACATTTATTTCACATCCGGAATCCCATCCTGCCCACACCGTAACAGTAGAAGAACTCCTTACATCACCAATCCCACTTTCCTTGCCCCCAAAAGCTATTCATCCTTCCGAAGTAAAATTTCAATTAAAAAAAACTAATCCCCCGTAAAGCTCCTGGACATGATCTCCTTACACCTCAAATCCTTCGACAACTTCCATCCAAAGCAGTCATATTCCTTACATATATCTACAATTGTATCCTACGCACCAGCCACTTCCCTCTGTTATGGAAACACTCCACTATTATCTTTTTCCCAAAACCAGGCAAACCTCCCAATAGCTCAACATCCTATAGACCAATTAGCCTGCTCCCAATCCTTTCAAAACAATCCTTTTGAAATGAATCCTACCCATAATAGAATCCCAAAATATCTCTTCCCATCAGTTTGGTTTTCGGTCTCAACATTCTACTATTCAACAAGGACTCCGAGTTTTTGATCATATTTCCTCAGCTCTAGAAAACAAGGAATACTGTTCGGGTGCTTTTCTGGACATTGCACAGGCATTTGACCGGGTATGGCACTCCGGACTGCTCTTCAAGGTTAAAATCCATTTGCCTCAGTTCTTGTACCTAGTCCTCCGATCCTACCTCTTTGACCGCTCCTTTCGAGTTTGCTGTGGAACAGAATTTTCCAATATCTACTTCGTTGAAGCCGGTGTTCCCCAAGGCAGCGTCTTAGGTCCCGTGCTTTACATCCTCTTTACTGCTGACATCCCTGTTCATCCCGATACTTTCCTTGCAACATTCGCTGACGACACCGCAATCTTATCATCCAACTCTGATCCCGAAATAGCATCCTTAATTCTCCAAAGCCACCTCACCTTGATTGAGCACTGGTGTAATAACTGGAGCATTAAAGTTAATGAATCTAAATGCCAACACATTACATTTACACTCCGACGCAATTCCATTCCATCCAGCTTCCTTATTCAGACACAGTCCGGTATCTTGGCTTTCATTTAGACCGAAGACTAACGTGGAACCCGCATACTAGACTCAAAAGACAAGAACTCAACCGACGACACGGCCAACTATACCGACTACTAAGCAGAAAATCTAAACTTTTCTTTGAAAACAAGCTACTGATCTACAAGACAATACTGAAACCTATTTGGACTTACGGACTAGAACTGTGGGGATCAGCAAAATTTTCTAACATCAAGCGCATCCAATCCTTCCAGTCTAAAGTCCTTCGAACAATAGTCGATGCTCCTTTCTATGTATCCAACAAAACCCTACATCATGACCTTAACATCCCATTTGTCCTAGACCTTATCCCAGAAAAATTCTCCAAATTTCACCAGAACCTTACTTACCACCCAAATCCTCTTGCACAATCCCTATCAAGCACCTCCCATCCCTATAATCCTCCAAGAAGGTTGTAACGGCAGTGGCCTCGCGACCTTTTGTAGATTGTATAAATTGGAGTTCTGGCAATGGCTAGATTCTTCACTCAAGACATGAGTGTATGTGGTTAAAGTGCTCTCGACCAATCTCCGCTGGCTTTAGTACCAGTGACGCGGTTGGGAGAGTAGCGCAGGGTTCTCCTGGAGTTCCCTCCCCTGATTGTATATAGGTATGCATGTGTTCTTTTTTTTCTTAGTTTTAATTTTCTTATTTTTTAGGTTATTTTATTTTATTGACTATTACTGTATATACTTTTGATTATTATTTTGTTCTATTTATTTTTTTTTTTGTATATATAGTGTGAATGTCATCCTACCTCACTATAACCAATGTCCAAGAGACAGTTTGTTATAATACTAAATAAAGGAATAAAAAAAAAAACTTAGTCGAGAAATGTCGAGCAAACACGAAGACGACGAGATTGCTTTACTTAATTAAATACTTTATCAATTAACCTAAAAGCTGTACAGGTATACCAAAGTGGCTCACTAACATGTTCAAGGCTACTCGCCTTCCCACATAGAAAATACTGAATTTCGATTCTTCTCCGGTAACCTGCATAAGTCGCTAAGCCTGTGCGGCTTGACATGCTCTGGCTGGCAGAAGAAACAACAAACCTAAACTACTCAAATAGTGCAATATACAATGGGAGAAGTTAAAGCCACCTCTCATCAGGTTGGTCCATCGTTATGGAATATGCCAGGATAAATTATATTATTGTAATATTAACATCATCAGCCCGAACCTAGCCACAACTTTCTAGTTGGATGCTCCTCAGAAAACCAGTTACAAGAGTTAATTATAATTGCATTACTTTTAGTCAATAATATTTAATCATTGAATGAAACTTTTCTTAACTTCAAAAAGTCAATACAATTACACTAATAATTCAAAAGACTGTAAATAAAACTAATAAATATACAATTAAGATTATTAGGATCAGAAAGCTATACACAGTAAAATACATCATATATACTATAATAAACGTATATAACTAACTTTCATTTAAGTAGTTTAACAATATGTACATACATTTGGATTATGACTGGTTATAGCCACAGCAGTTATTGCAACATTACTCTGTTGAATATGGTTGACAAACAGTGCTCCTGCCAGCAAAACAGCCTGTATGTGCCGCACTCCAAGCAGATCTACCAAATTAGAGCAAGGATTCCCAAAATTACTTAAGTATCAAAATATATAAAATAAATTTATAATTTGTTGTAAAATCATATGTGCTAGTGGTTATTAAGATATTTGTGATGTCTTTTATAAACCTAATTATTGTTACTGGCTCCAGAACATCGTGTGTTCCACAGTTTGTAAGCATTAAGATCTTCGTTGGTTACCCTATGCCTCAGAAGAAGAGCAGCTCTCCTGCATATCGACAGAAGAAGCTATCCCGATCTGCCTTGAACTGACTGGTCAGCTGTGATGATGATCCTCCTTTTTTACAATGGTTAACAGGAGCTCTTTCTATGTCTTTGTAGTGTTTATAGGCATTGAGTCACCTCGGTACACCTTCTGCATCCCATTCCTCCTCCTTACTTCAGCTATATTCTTAACATTTTTCTTTTTATTCCTTTTATTTGAATATCATCGTCAGTAAAATTAGAACTATTAGCATCCTTTTTTTCTCTTTCCTCGTCCTTCGTCTTTTCGGTTCTACGGGTATTTTCCTGAGAAAGGAGAGAGGGCAGAGGAATTATTACCAGAGTTAAAACCGGGATTTAAACTTGTAATCCTAGGGTTGCCGTGTTACCGGATGTTTTCCACAATTTGCACGGCCACAAGTGCCTTCATAGTACAGTGACTAGCGTACAGTCCTCACATAATGAATGATCCCGGTTCAAGACTGGTTTCACCATATTTCTTTGGTGACCGGGGTCATCTGATACATGAGATAACTGGATAAAAATAGTCACGAGTTCGCGCAAAAATAGTCTTTTCACTCTGCTATTAATTCCCGCCATCACCCTCTTATAGCCTTTAAATAAAAATATTTCAATCAGACTTTTTGTACCATTTTATCTTTTCTCAACATTTCTAGAACATAGAGCAATAACTATTTTCTCCAATTCTCCCGACTTAACCCATGAAAATACATACTAAAGAGTAGATTTCAGTGATGATAATATTAAAATAAAATGTTAATAATATTATTATAAAATATTACTATTAATTTTTACCTACCGAATCACGGAATACGTCGAGGAAATTATCGGAGACTATCAATCACATCAATCACATTTAGACACAACCGTTCAACTATCGATCAAATATTTTCTTTACGGCAAATATTGGAGAAAGAATTAGAGTACAAAGGTATTATCCACCAGCTGTATATCGATTTCAAAAAGGCTTACGATTCTATTGACCGGCAGAAGCTGTATAATATTCTAATTGAACACGGAATTAAAAAATAAATTGTTAAATCTAGTTAGGATGTGATTAACAGAAAAACTGAATAAAGTTAGAATCGGTAATTATTTATCCGAAAAGTTTGACGTTAGTTCCCGTTTAAAACAACCTTTCAACTGCCATGTTTAATTTGGCATTAGAGCATGCCATTAGGGAGGTAATGCGTACCGAAAAAGGGTTGGATCTGAGTAGGACAACACCCGTGCTCGGCTATGAGGATGATTTTATCCTGTTAAAAGAATGCACGGAAATTATAAAACTAAATACGACGTTTATGAAAGCCGGTAAAGAACTAGGGATCAATCTAAACACGGATAAGACAAAATATATGGTTAGCTGTTAAAATGGCGATATTGACGGTGATAATGACATATAAGGTAGTATGCCTGAACACAAAGAGAAGTTTATGTATCTATGGTTTACGATAACTAGAAAAAACGAAATTGAAGAGGAGATCAAGATTAGGCTTAAGGCGGGAAATTCTTGTTACTTTCTGTGACAAAACTACGTAGTTCCTCCAGGATCATACATAAAAACTATAATTTATAAAATCATTAAGAGATGAGCAACGTATTAAGATTTTTGAAAATATTTGGACCTAAGAAGGATTCAGACCAACCGGAGGATCTAGACGGTTACACAACGCCGAATTGCGTGAAGTGTATCCGGTTAATATAATTGAGTTGATTACATCGCGGCGAATTAAATGGGCTTGTATGATTGTTGGACTTAGTAATGAAAGAATTCCTAAAAGGTTAATGTTTGCTGTACCGACTGGTAAACGTCAGAGGGGTAGACGAAGGTGGGATGATTGTATTAAGAAGGATCTGAAGGGACTGGGTTTGAATGGTGACGGGTGGAGGGAGGTATGTAATAAATGATTGGTGGTGTCGGCATCGAATATTTAAGTTCACTAAGCCTTTTGTTATTATTATTATAAAAGATTAATAATATTCATGTAAAAGATTATCAGTATTAATATTGAATATTTACAATACTAACACAGTATTAATATAAAATAATAATATTAATACAAATATACAATAAATTGGCTTAATTGATTGTTGCAAAAATGAGATTTCTATATGTTTATAAATCCAGGCGACCCGAAGCCTGGGTGCGTGATGGTCGAAGCTAAAAGAATTGACGAAGCTGTTTCATGGTTGGTGCGAGGGTCTATGCGTGTCGAGGCTAGGTTCCTTGCGCCGTTGTGGTCTCTCTCATACAAAACAATTTGTTCATTTTTTCGCGAGGGTCGGTATTAGGCTTGGTGCGCCGTTGTGGAGTAGGCCTGATTGATTTTTATATTAAGTTAATGATGAGGTTTTGAATATGGAGGTGGGTAAGAAATTCTAAAACAAGGTAGTACGAATTTTAAAATAAATTGTCCTATGAGAAGGAATATATAAGTCAGTGAGCTGGAATATCGTGTGGAATGAATGAACAGAAGAACAGGGAATAAACAAATCAAGACGGTAAGAAGGTTTTTTTGTTGTAATGATTCGGTTAAGGAATAAACCTAAGAAATATTGCCGTCGAGAAACTGAAAATAGCCACAACTAGGAATACCATCTGGAGACTTGGGAACACTTAAGAACTTCACAGATGGATTTAATGAATCAATGCATTAGCCTTTAAAAAAAAAAACACTCAAATCCACTATATAATTCACCGTATTTAAGGCATCTGTAATCGAAATTGGAAAAAAAAGATAGGAAACTGGAAGTTGACGGGTTTTATCAGAGATAGGATGGCCGAACCTCAAAAGCTGTGTAGCGATAGATTTTCTGATAATTTGAGAAACAAGGTGATTCCAGGACAGGTGTTGATCAAACATCCCGAGGATTCTAACGGAAGTGTGAAAGAGAATAAGTTGGCCAACAAGGTAGTGTAGGGGATAATAAGGAAAAGAATTAAAAAGATGCTTAGACCCAATGAGAATGGCTTTGATCTTCTCAATGTTCAGCCTCAAACGTTGATATTGTCTGTATCTTCTTGAAGCCTTCGGGTCATCTCAAGCATCTCTGAAGGATGGAAGGCTTCATAGATCTGGAGATGATATATAAGTGATATTGTGAGGTGATATATAAATGATATTGTTAATGATGGATGGAATCAGGGAGGTCGTTGATATAGATGGAGAAAAGAGTTGGTGAAAGGGAAGATCCCTGAGGAACACCACGAGTTAAGAAGAGGGAGAGCAAGGAGCTTTATTGGGAATGATGACTGTTTGGGATGTATGAGACAAGGAGGAATGAAATTTCTATATCAACTGAAAGGAGATTTTCCTAATCAACTGAATCAAAAGCTTTTGAAATATTAAAGAGAACCAGGAGAGATCTTCTGTTTGTCTAAGGAGAATTTAAGGTCTTGGGTAACTTTTAGCAAAGCAGATTGAGTGGAAAAGTGGGGTGGAAACCAACTTGGAGGGGATTACGCAGATCTTATTGCTCTGGGAAGGAGGTATCGCTAAATATATAATTAGCTGTGAATGGATTAGTATTTCATGCGGTTTTAAAAGATTGGAAAGAATGGAGATAGGTCTGAAGTTTGAAACTTTGGCAGGAACCGGGACTTTACACAGCGAATGGGAAACTAGAATTTTGTAAGGAAAAATTATAGATAAACAAAAATACAGGAAAGAAGATGGGAGGAAGACATAGCTTAACTATGTGTTTGTAACTTAGTAAAAAAAAAGGTTGTAAATAATGATGAAGATTACCTACCAATAATGAATATTAAAAAAAAAATTCAAACATTCGAAAAAAATTTGAACAATAACAATGTGGAATGCAGCTACCGTCTGTCATAGTGATCGCTGTTATAGGTTAAGGGTGACCGGCCACCGAAAGCGGAGTTGACCTGAGCTGAGTGTAGCTGAGTCAGCTTTCAAAACCGAATCAAAGGTTCTGTTTGTTTGTTATTGTTTACAGGTGTAAAACCCTCAGGTTATCAACGCCTACGGCTTATTTCAACTGTAAGTTTGTAGAAAATGTAGACAATATTATTAAAGAAAAAACTGCCTGCCAAGTAAGGTCAGTATAGCTTCCTTACCGTTTTCATTGGCTAAAATATATCTATATTACAAGGTATAAAATTGTTCATATGAGAATAAAATCTCTGGGAGAAGCCGATTTGGAAATAGAGTTACCCTTCAACATTCGCGAGTTTCATATCCACGACTTTTGTTTATCAGCTAATATTAAACAAAATGCGAAAGAGTGCCATATTTGAAGATTCCATATTGATTATTCTTAATTAAAAAAAAAAATACCAATGCGTACTGAACATGCATTTCACTACTATACCTATTATGTATTTATCACTACTATTAGTGCAAAATGTCTTATGTAAAACTCATTATTTCTTTATGGTTTATTGGTTCGGTCTGGACCGTTGACTTAGTAAAATCGTCTCTGTGCTAATTGGTTTTACGTTTAGAAATTCTACACCTACGTCGACGATTTTTTCCTCAGTTAGAGATAAAGTGTTACTGAAGTGGTTAGTAAAATTTGGTGACAATAGTGATACAGATGTTTTCACAATTACAGTAGCAATATCCGACAAATATCAGGATAGGCATCGCTTATCTATATTGCCGGCTGGATCTGGCAGCTCCCCACTATATCGTGAAGTTTAAGTTCGAGGTATTTATCTATTATCAGTTTACAGCTGTGTGATAAATAAATAAATTGTTGATCACTTAATTTAAATTAATTTTGAAAGTTTTAATTATTGGTATAATTGAATGTTTTATTGTCCTCTGCTATTTTCCATAGTAGTAGACTACTTATATCAGTTGCAGACTACAAAATGTCACCTTTACCACGAATAGAATAAAAGTTGAAAATTTGTACGACCTTTTGCATTAATAGTAGTGATATACACTTAATAGGAACGTTTTCAGTACGTAAAATGGGTGGAACTACAAAATCCATAGGAAAAATTCAACATGTTGTTTGGTCAGAGGTAACGAGATCAATACTTTTTTTCTGTCAGAACAAAACTAATTAAGCTTGAATATAAAAATATGGGTGAAGTTCACACAACTTCGATATTTAAAGAGGAAATCGAGACCAAGACGAACTGGTTGTACTTCAATGAAAATAAACATAATCACAAATAAGACGTATGTTGTTCACGTATTGTTTACAAATTCAGAGTAAAAATTACTTTAAATTTACTGAAAACTGAAACGGCTGTAAGTGTCATGCCAGTAACGTTTGGAATCGACCAAACAATACAGTATATATTAATTTTTTTAATAAACCTAAACTTTTATAACCCCATAACAATATGGTAATAACCTAACTCCCACTCCATATGATCAGTGCCTTAAACATTCCACAGCCATTACATTGTTAATAATTATTAATATTAATTTTAATTATTACATGGATCTCAATGAAATTGATACTAATTAATTTCTATACTATTTTCCAAATTTTATCCAAGTTTGGGTTAAATCCAAGTTTATGGGTGAGGAAGCTCAACATTGTGGCCTCTGATGATAACATTTTTATTCTGCAGCGTTGTTATTAATAGGCACGGCAGATGAAAAGCTTCAGCTCCTTTTCACTGTAGTGATTTCTCGTATCTTTATTCACTTATATATTTCACAGTAATTTCACAGTAATGTCGTATTAATACTATTGATTCAATGGAAATGAAATTTTATCAAAGGAATCTTCATTCTTATTAGCACTCAAGAGTTTTAAGAAATTCTCTATAATCTCAACCTATATACCATCTGACAAATCGTAAGAAAAAAAACAAAAAATGCTGTAAATTGATATCCATCCCATGCCTAAAGAAAGAATTACATTGCTTCCGAAACTTGTAGACCCAGTTTCGGTACCAACTTATAAAACGTTAATCAGATCTGTAAGTTAAGAACCAGCTGACTTATCACTGTTATTTGTGACGATTTTCGACAAAACCTGAGTTGGTGATGTTCGGACTCTACAGAATTAACTTGGATTAACCCAGTACAATTTTCTTATAGATGGTAATGACTAGATAGAATTTCATTGGCTAAAAGATATAATCTGCATAGGTACCAACCTTTCATCTGCTTGGTCCTAGCAGCATCTATATACGAACCAGATGACATTTCCTTCACAGTTCTCAAATGTACTGCTAAAGTGACCTTGTTTAGTAAACTATTTCAATTGAATCTAACTTATAAAAATGGTTCATGACTATAAATAAGTAATATGGTTGGATTGTGAAATTATCTATAACCTTTGAATTAACACATATGATTAGTTAACAGTACATAAATGGATGCTGGAGATATTTTTAAAATACGATTTAGAAACATATTAAAGAATCGTTAACCAGAAGAGAATCACAAGATAAATGACAACCATAGGTACCGTAATACATAGTGTAGCTAATCTTGTTTCTCCAATTAGTAACACTATACAAATGTCATTCCACTTTGACGAGTAGGCCAACATCCCGCGTGATCACACAATAAATGAGCTTCCGAGAATAAATGAGGATTGACAACGTGCTCACAATATCATTATTATTACCTCGGCACTAAACCGCGCTACCGCCAGCAACCTTTGCCAATCTTCACGGTTCCGTATACCCGCTATAGGGGTATTACTTTATTCAGTTACATACTCCAAGGATGTTCCGAGGATCAGCTGCAACTTCGTCTACCCATCAATGCTTCTGTCTTCCTCTTCTTCTTGTTCCAGCGAGACTCCATAAAAAGGTTCGTGGACAATTCTTCCTCACTCATTCGCGCCACAAGCCTGCCCACCTTAACGGTTTAGTTTAAAAACCTGAACGACATTTAGCTCTTTAAATAAAACATAAACCTCCTGTTTAGTGCGTTTCTTCCAGGTTCCATTCATCACCACTCCTCCAAATATCCTCTGAACGATTTTCCGCTCGAATCCTAGGAGGATCTGTTCATTACGTTTGGTTATAGTCTCTGAACCGTATATTAGTACTGGGCAAATTATGGTTATGTATAAATGTAATTTAGTTTCCAAAAAGAGAATGTGGCCGCCAAGCCGTTTTATCTTGCTGTAGTAGCACTAATTAGCAACAATTATTTTCCTTCACTGTTTCTGCGCTCTGGTTCCTTGATGTCACGGTCTTATAGTCCTGAATATTGTCTTAAAATCGATGAAGAGATGGTGTTTTTTTGTTTACGTTCGCGTCCTATCTCCAATATGTGTTTCGGACTAAATATTTGGTTAAGTCAATTTTCCACATCCACATTAGTAGGAAACTATTGAGAGGACTTTGTATCCGGCAAGTTAGTAACAATACGCCACTGTAATTCACGCTAGGCGATTACCCTTCTTATGAATAGGACTTTTCTCCATGCTGGTGGTATTATTTTATCCTCCCACACAGACATAAAAAGGTTTTGAAATGCATTCATCAATTTGTGGCCACTATATCGTAGAGAATCCTACGCACCCTTGAGTCTTGGCATTGGATCTACCAAGTCCGTGCTGTGGCGGAACGGGGCGAGCGAGCGGTCTATCGCGTGCGCACAGCTCCGCGCCACTCATCTTCTACCGGACCTCGTTCAAGGTGCGTTAATCGCAATGCCTTCTCAAGCTCGACTGTTTGCTGGTTCATTACCATTGGATCTTGGAGCTTCTGAAAAGTTTCTTTTAACCTTTCTACATCTAAAGCTCATTCTGGACCTGGATATTTTGGCTGTAATGTGTGCAATTGAGAGGTAGTGGTCAGAGTCGCTTTAGCTCCTCGGACTATCCTCGCATAGAGTAGATTGGAATAATGTCGTCTCCCTATCAATAAGTGATCGATTCGATTAACAACCGATCCATCAGGAGTGATCCACATACATTTTTGGATATCCTTGTGCAGGAATTGAGTGCTACCCACAGCAAGATCTCTGGATACTGCATTTCTTACAAGCTGAGCTCCATTATCATTGTTAGCTTCACTAAGACTATGCCTTCCAACATTTGGGTATGGATAAGTTCTTTTCCGACCGTCGCGATCAAATTCATATGAATAGTTTATTTTTAAAATAGGAAACATTTTACATGTTATTTATTGCGTGGGTGAGCACGTATGTGCATAGACTTTTCAATCGCTTATAACTTTTGGACGAGTAGTCTGATGTAGTTGATTTTTACTTTCATTTACTTATTTTTTTTAATTTATTTATTTTTTTTTTGTGCTCTCCTTCCTTGATTAGAGATCATAGAGTATTCAGGGTTTTCCCGGGCCAGGGGGCCAGGAATCCAGACCACACGATATTCACCCGTACTGCACAGATATTGAGATACGCTGACGATCTGGATATCGTGACCAGGACCCGATTGGAATGGGGGCGGGGTGGTCGAATGGGCTAAAGCGTGTGCACAGCACCGCGAGTTGCCTGGCAGCTGGATTACAGATTTGAGAAGATTTAAAAAGTAGGAGTTCGCGTCCCGGTGCCGGAGGGGATTTTAAATTCCTCGCCCTCATCCCCTGGCCCGGAAAAATCTCGTATAGCCTAAAAGGTGAGGTAGGGAAGAACAAATAAAAAAAAAGGACCCAATCGGAATTAGTAGAAGCCTTTAGGAAACTCATGGACGCTGCTTCAGCAACGGGGTTGACCATAAACGAGAATAAAACGAAATATATGCACACAGGGACTGGTGGCGACGAGGCACTGTTGGCCCTTACACATTCCAAAGGGTAAACGAGTTTACGTATTTCTGATCCCTAGTAATTCCAGTAAACGATGTCTCTGCTGAGATAAGGAAAAGGTTGGTGGCAGCAATAGGGCATATTTTGCCTTGCTGAAAACTCTCCGCAGCAGATCCATTACCAGGGGCACTAAACTGGTCATATACAAGACTCTTATACGCCTAGTTCTTACCTATGCTTCCCAATCCTGGAACATCTCAAGAAGTGACGAAAATAATCTTTTGATTTTCGAAAGAAAAATTGTACGGCGAATAATTGGCAAAGTGAGAGACGGAGATGGATAGAGGATTAGGAGAAACAGGGAGCTTTATGACCTTTACGGAGATATGGACGTTGTAAAGTTTATAAAACTGGGGAGGCTCAATTGGACTGGTCATGTCGCAAGGATGGAAGCTGAAGAAATTTCTAGAAAAGTAGTGGACACCGCCCTTCATGGTACGCGACGGCCTGGTAGGCCAAGGCTTCGATGGGTTGATGGAGTGGCAGCGGACGCACGGAGCCTGCTACGAATCAGAGGCTGAAAAGCGGCAGCACAACATCGGACCGAATGGCAGCGGCTCATTGAGGAGGCCAAGACCCACCCAGGGTTGTAGACCCCCACTTAGATAGATAGGGAATGAGCGTAGGGATTAATGCCAGACTTAAAATTTCTCCGGGACTCGAAATTGTAATTATATTGTCTAATTATCTTTGTTCCAGGTTGCCGGGAAACGCGCGGTGCTATGTGCACGCATTAGCATGCTCGACCACCTCGCCCCTACTTATGTATGCAATATACATTAAGGGAAAGTATTGCGATCGTATAATTTTCGGATCTGAGTTTTCAACGAAAATACACATTTTGATATCCCCGTAGTCTAAATAACCATGTCCTTCCTCAAAATAGTCTTTGTGTGTTGATGAACAACAAAATGTTGTAAGAAACTGACATTACGTATTTAAGATAAGTGTATGCCTGAGATACAGTAACGTCACCCTGAAAATCGGCTTACTGGAACTGCCACGTTATATCATCGATTTTCCAAGTTTTTACAATATCCTCAAAAACAGCTCTAACGATTTTGATTGAACTCGGTGTATCAATGTGTAATTAATTAAATGGTCTTTAATATCAGGTAGGTCTTAATCTTATATTTGTCACGGAACAGAGCCTAAATTCCCTATGTTCTAAATTTCTCTTCTTAATTTAATTTATAAATTATATGATTAATAAAATTACATTATATATTATAAATTTATGTAATTTATTATTCTTAAGATTGAAGAAATTACATAAAACCCAACAAATCAAGGCAATAGCATTGTTAAAAAACTATTCAATTGCAATTGTGTGAAAGAACAATTTAAATTTAAAAATATTTCATCGATTTGTAAAACATATGTTTATAATCTTAAATTCATTTACTATAGTTTAATAACTCTAGATCCAACATTGGGTATCTAACTAATAGGAATAACAATAAATGGGTAACTAACCCGAAAAATCATGTAACATTTTAGAACATTAAATTAAGTAATAATTTGATGAATTTTCCCTCCGTGAAATTACAACATTATCCATATTCACTGAGTGTTTCTACTTTTGACCTATCGACGGTAGGCAATGAAAATTTTCATAAAACTTCATTTTAGTAAACTAAACAATGGAAAAATAAGATTTAAGAACTAATAGCGGTACAATCCGTAATCATTTGTAGGTTAAATATACAAATGTCCTTTCAAATCTCTCTTGGCATTAAAACTCAGAGACTTGAGTTATATGATTTACAAAAACAGACGGAATTACGAGGTTTTTATTACCAACCGTCAATATAATAAATTGCGATTCTGTTATTTTAGTGACTGTAAGGTAAAGCTGTAAGGTTTAAGGTTTAACTTCGTTAAAAATGCACTTCAAAAACTTTGTAATAGCCCAATATTGCCAGAAAATAATTCCTATTAAAAGTAGAGAGGTAACTGAAAGTTGAGTGATGCGCGCAGCAGATTTTTTATTTTTTTTACGGTTTAACACAGGATTTTAACCACTTTTTTTTTGGGGGGGGGAGGGGAGTAATACTACATAATATAGGAAATAATGGGCACATATCCCGGCGTTCATTTCAATAGGCACTAGGGGCCAAGAAAAATAATATTTTTTATTTTTGAAAAAAAAAAAATTATTTTATTTATTGTTGCCTTTGGTATGTCCGGATTTTAGGTTATTACATGTCAATCGAATTTTTTTTTTATGCAGAATAAGAAATGGTCATCGATATGGTGGTTCTAATTTCATTACTAAGAGAATTATTGTGTTAATTTCATTTCAGCATATTAGTTTGAAGTTTTTTTTTTCTATAGTATGTACTCGGAAATAATAAAAACTGGATCCAAGCGCTTGCCAAACGCGTTTGTATGCAAACGAACCATTCTCATCTACCTCGATTCGAGAAATTTTCGATCAGTCGATGCAAATGCTCTCATGCAGTCCTTTGCATTCGTAGCCATTCGCCATATTTATATATTTCTTTCAAAATCAACGCTTCTGTATGAAATGGTATCAAACCAAGACTATAATTTTTGCTTTACTTCCAAAATATTTATCTATTAGATTTTTTCTAATTATTTTTTAAAGATTTGTATCTCTCTTATCAACTGAATTACTGAACTAAATATATTTGCTTGAATAACATCGTTTAAATAACCATCATTTTTGGAAATCAAGAATAATTATAATAATTGGCAAAAACATGTGTAAAACATGTTATTCTTAGTTTATAGATGGTAAAAAAATAAACGTTTTGTAATAAAAGTAGTAGGTTTTGCAGACTAAAGTGGTATCATGGTATAGTGAAGCCTTTGAACATCAACTCAAGAACTGCATTGATTTGAAATATTTATTCCTTGATACCCAGTTTCTACAAACTCTGCCAAAATGTCGATAGGTTAGTTAATTTTATATCTCTTTGAATTTCATAAAAATAAATCATAAGCCGTAGAAGAACATACATAGAAATTAAAAAACTCTATTTCGTTGATTGCCTTTACAATCTTGTCTACAGTTTTTATAATATCATTACACGAAGATAACTTGTATATAACCATTTAATTCTCTTCCTACCTACTTCATAATTCCAACTGGAAAGAATTTACGAGGGAAGCGATACCATGAAAATATGTTGCGTCTGGCGTAGGAATATGATCAATTACGTTGGTACCTGGGGTTGTCGACCATCCCGACTCTATGACTATACAAAGCATCAATTATAAATTGTTTCAATGCAACGTATCGAAAACCTTACTTGAATCTGCTTTCAAGTGTATACAAATATAACTCTGATTACGGATGGCTTCGGTTATCGAGCGAATGATTTTCTTCCCAAATCTTTCAAGATTTCTGGGTAGCAACCAGGGCTCGCAGCCGTAAATCAGAACTGGTTATATCATAGCATTGTATATCCTTACAGGTTTCTTGAGATTTGAATACGCTGGTATACGGGGAGCGGGGTAGCTCAGTGGGTGAACACTGACTTCCAGAGCTCAAGGTCCCAGGTTCGAGTCCGGCTGATGACTGGTATTTTTGTGGTTGGGTGGCCGAACGGGTTAACGTGTGTGCACAGCACCGCCGTTGCCTGGCAATCTGATCTGCAACGATACAATGGATTTAAAATAGTCACGAATTCGCGTCCCGGTGCCGGGGGAGTCCCTTAAATCTCCACCCACACCCCTTAAATCCCAAATATATTAAATTTATTTATATATATATATATATATATATATATATATATATATATATTTATTCATATATATTAACGGTGCTAGGGGTACTTTCAATTCTGGCATTAATCCTTATAATCCCTCATCTTCTGGCCTGGGAAATCCTGTATAGCCTAAAAGACGAGGAAGAGAAAAACAATTTGGCCATTCTCGGGATTCTATTTATAGTGTGACCATCATAGCTCTTTTGCCATCCATCAATGTAGTAGTACGTTGAATACCTTTGGAAGAGAGAACTGCTTTCAATCACCTCTGTTACCGCTTGTTATACACATTTCTAACCGCTGATCATTCATTGAGGTTATTGTGAAGCCTAGATATTTGAATTTATCTACGATCGGGAACGACCTTCCTTCTATGCAGTTCCTTTTTTTTTGTGTGTGTGATGGAATTTTTGGGTTGCTATCTTACATCTTCATTTCCTTGTAGGTCGATTTACTCTGGTTCTCTTGTCAGGGGTTAGTCTCTCAATATCACCTTATTTGCTTAATGCTCGATTATTTTGACACATTATGCAGAAATTGATGCACGTCTTGCAAACACTCACGTCAATAATCAGATCGAACATAATTGTAATTCGTGTGATCATCCTCGTGTATCTGCATTCGGTGAAGCAACATCAGAGAAATCGCTTATATATCTGCTTGATATTACATATTCAAGATTAACTTGAATCAAGTTGTCAATGATTCCAACTCCGATTTCATCCAACTCATGTCTTAAAAATATTTCCCAAAAATGTTCACGCTCCTTGGGTTCCTAACCAAAATGATTGGAAATTCTTTTTGACCGTTTACCATCCTTCTTATATTTCAAGTATTTGAGAAAATAAAACTGTGTGAACTGTTAATTTGATTATGTATTATGGATCAACGAAGTCTCTTCCGAATTTTAATTTATGTAATATATTATCGATAATTGTTTAAGATAGTGAATTTTAAATGTCAAATGTTGGACAGTCGGGAAGTTCGGAGTGAGGCACGTCCAGGCGTTCCTTCTCTCGTGCGCCTTGGTGGTGAATCATATGCATCTCGGCAATCTCGGTATGGCAGTCGTTGTCATAACTCAGAAGCACAATGAAAGGCAATGGAAAAGGATATTTTACACTGAGGTATGTTGTATCACCTTCTATTATTATTAATATGATTTCATAAAATATAAATTAATAAACTAAAATGTTAAAAATAGCATATACCTTAATTAAAAATACATAGTTGTCCAGAGGGATGGCATATCACAATTTTTTAAGGGTTGTAAATTACTTAAGGGATTACTTAATTATTACTTAAGGTACCACCCTTAAGTAATAACTTTTTCGAGGTTATGAATGTTTAGATGTCTCTTATTACCACTTCCAGCGTCCTTTTTCATCAATTGTTTATCGATATGAGAGTTTTCCATGAATAATTTGTCCACTGCATAATTGAGTGCAATTCATCGTGCAACCTCACATTCCTATATATACCTTCTAATTCCCTCACCCAATGTCACATAAAGGAGTAACTGTAAAGGAGTAGATATCTACTACAGTGATCCAATTAAAAATTAAAAATAAAATAAAATAATGCAACGTACCATGAGATAGAGAAATCAGTTGCTGCTTGCTCACTAAACATATTCGACAAAGGAAACCAAAATTAATTTAAAACTTCATTAATGTTTGGATCCAACATGTTTACAAATTTGAATAAGCTGTATTTTTGCTAATAATTGTGCGATTTTGATGATTTTTTTTTCCATTTGTAGGTAATTTAGAAATCCTATATACAAAACATGACAAGAAGTTTGTACTTTTTGAGTTGTACGCAAATAAAGTTTCTTTTCGTTCATAACTTTTTTGCCTGAAATTTCGAGGTTATTTTTCCCACCTGAAGGATAAGGAAACCTTTAAAATAGGTATCTCAATCATGGGATTTGATGAAGAATTAACGACGATATGATTTACCCACAAAAAAAAAATCGTTAGATAAATAATATAAACTCCTCTCTCGATCATAGCGACCTCAAGTCGACGAAATGCGACATGTTTCCCATTACAGTAATACAAGTTACGTGAGATGGTGTGGCTGGGAACCCTTTGGCTTGCATTATCTCGAAAATGGTAAATTTGTGGGATTTAGAACGCAGGGGCCGCATGTCTCGTGTAGGCATCAAACTTTTCAAAGCCCAATTTGTCCCCTGTCGATCTATGGACTTACCAGCGTTTTAGTATTGAAGTCTAGCAAAATGTTTCTATCGATTTAATTTATTTTAGGAAGAAAATCAAAAGCGGAGAGCATAATTCGGTCAAGCCCCGTGAAATTGCAACGGAGCCCCATAGTATTTGAGCATGAGATATTAAGATAGATTGCTTATATTTGGTGCAAAACTGATTTCGAGCCTTACTATAATAATATGTGTGGGGATCAATCTTCACATAAGAAAAAGGATACCTTCATAAATAACTACGATAAAATATATTTTTAAAGTTATTTGTGATTTTTAATAACTTAATAATAATACTTTATTTATTCTGGGACGAGTACCAGTAGAATAATACAGAAAGACAGAAATGTGGGCTAAGAAACCTCAGAGTTACATAAACAAAAATACAAAGTAATTAAATAGTCGTAATAAAGGATAAAGTCACTTCAACTCTGCAAAGCAACGGGAAATAGAGGCGTCCCTTGGGATCCCGAAGATGAATGGTATCAAACAATTTATCAAAAGTTTTAGTTTTGCCTCGAGATCCTTAGAGACATCCCCATATACTCTACAGCAATAGTCAAAGTGGGAAAATATTAAGGAAGTGACTAGTAGCCTATCATTTCAAGGGGAAAAGATGACGGAAATAATTTAGGCGTTTTGAGGTTGAAGAGGTGCGGCATGAAATATTGGATACATGTTTTTTTCAGGCAAGCGTTTGATCAAAGGTTATTCCAAGTACTGTATTAAATTTTAATTAATTGAATATACTTTCTTAGAAAACTAAATTAATGAAAACAAAGTCTATTCCGAATTGTTTTACACGATTGTCATTAATAAAGCGCAAAATTACATTAATTTTCAATATTACCAGGCAATTATTGTATTTTCTAAAATATGCCTACTCATATGTGCTGTTAATTTTTTCTTTATTTTTTTCCGTTCTCCTCTCTCTCGTCTTTTATACGGGGTTTTTCTGGACCAGGGCTAAGAGCGGAGAATTGATGTCGGAGTTAATAACCCCATCGACACCGGGGCGCGAACTCGTGATTTTGCTAGCCGGATTTCCCTATCTGAAGGAAATACACCCTCTTTTCTCCAGTCACAATTAAATTCAGAGTTTTAAAAATCGTTGATTATAATTTATTATTGATATTATTATAAAATTAATCCTTATTATTCATTTATTAGTATAAAACTGTTTACACTTAGCTCTTATTCCTCTAGCCTTTTGACTGTATTGTCTGTCAGTAAAAATATATTAAAAACAAAATTAACATTTTGCTAATTAGTCAACATCATGAAGTAGTTAAATTCATTCTCTTAGTCAGAACATTTAAAATAATGTAATATATTTATAGATTAATTTTAAACAACCTAAGTTTCGCAGGTTGCGCTGAGATGTCTGAATCAATCCGTATAGGGTTTGTAATGTGTCAGCAACCAGAGTCTCTACAAAACCTTGACGGATTCAGACAGGATGTTCTAATCCATATAGGGTTTGCAATTACGCGAACGGGTAACAGGAAGGAAGAAAGAGATGGGTTGAGGCATGAAATGTGATGTTTTTGTTATGCATGGTTTAATTTGAAATAAACATTAATAAGTGCTAAAACCTTAAAAAAGAAATAAATACCAATTCAACTTTTTTTCTCCTCGAAACCTCTACGTCACCATTTATACCATACAGAGGGTTGCTCTAGGCGTACAACCAAACCTATTCTAACCAGAGAGGAAAGGTCGAGATTCATTTCGTGGGTCTGCTACGAAATAAATTTTAACCCGTCTAGGCCGGATTATAACCGGCGTTTCGACGCCGGTTATAATATACGGATTGAACTTGTGGGAAATATGACGTAGTATGGCAAAAGTAAGTGTGAAGTTGTGGAAGGATCAAATGTCGAAAGGAAATTTCTCCTATAAACCATCCAATATGTCAGGTCGGTTGGGTTGGTCTTAACGACCCTATCGAAATAATTTGTTGCAAAAGAAAATAATCTGGTGCGCGCAATACACAACTTTCACTAACCGCTCAACTTTGAATAGAAATTATTTTCGAGCTATTATAAAATTTTTGAATTGCATTTTTAACCGACCTAAAGTTAAATGCTAACAGCTAACAAATCATAAATACCATTAAAATAACAAAAGTCCTATTTATTATATCACCGGTTGATTATGGATTGTACGATCTGTTGATTATGGATTGTACAATCCGTTGATTGTGGATTATAGGATCCGTTGATTCTGGATTGTACGTCTATTAGTTATTAAACTGTTATTTTTCATTGCAAAGTTTACTAAAATGGAATGAAGAGAATTGCGTTGTCCGTCATAGACAGGTCAAAAATCGTCACACTAATTGTAATTGGATACTGTTGGAATATCAGAAAGAAAAAATTTATCTAATTATTTACTAATTTAATTTTCTAAAAGATTACATGATGATTTTTCGGAATAAACCGACGATAGATACGATACCTAATTATTTAAATATAATATCAGATCTAGAGTCATTAAACTACGGTAAATATATTTAAGGTTATAAACCTATCCATTATATATTTTTATATTTCATTTCAGAGATGATCCATTCCAAGATAATGAAGAGGAGTTCGTTAGACGAACTACGGTATACCCTTCCGGAACGGACCTGTGCCCACCATATGGGATCTTCGCACTGCCGTGGACAAGCAAAAGACTGGTCGTGCCCCTGGTTTAGACACCATTGACGCGTCAATTTTCTAGAACAGTATTCCCTATATAGAAGAAAGATTGCTGGCTGTTTATAATGATTGCCTCGACAGGGAATACTTCCCAAGAATCTGGAAAATCGCTAACGTCATGCTCATTTACAAAGGAGGAGACAAAGATAAGCAATTAGTCAAATGTTATAGGCCTATATGTCTATATGTGTTAGAAAATCTGATACTCACCAGCCTACGGCCAGTCTTCTCGAGAGCGAGCCATCCACGGCAGTACGGATCCTCTTAAGGCAGGGGAACCGCAGATGCTCTGCTGAGAGTGTGCCGTGATGTCGAAGAGAAGGGGGAGAAGTATGTTATGATCCTGCTGTTTGACATATCATCCGCCTTCGATAGCGTCTGGTGGCCGAGCGTACTCCAGCAGTTGCAAAGGTATGAAGCTACCAGCAACTTGTATGGCTTGATCAGAAGCTATCTCCACGATAGGACATTGAAGATTAATGGTAGATTCTATGAAGTAGAAGATACAGTGGAAAGGGGTTGTCCACAAGGCTCTGTCCTTGGCCCTGCCCTATGGAAACTGGTCTTTGACGAGTTGCTGGGAGTGCTAGAACAGGAGCGGTTCCCCGCTACTGCATATGTAGATGACCTGGCTTTTGCAGTGGCCTCGAATAGCAGAGCCAGATTAAAATATGAAGCTAAACGTTGTGCCAAAGTTGTAGAAGAATGGTGCGAGAGAAAGAAGTTACGGATGGCGGGTTCCAAGACCTCAAGCCATCCTCTTGAGAGGTTCGACCGATAGGGCACACCCTTGGTGATACAAGGTTCAAGAATATGTCCAACTGAGGTAGTCATGTATCTTCGAATTAGGATTGAAAAAAAATTCAACGTGACACCTCACTTGGATTATTTAAGAAATAGGATAACCTTAGTCCTTAATGGTCTCAGTCGCATAGGGGGAGCCTTTTGGGGCCTTAGATATCCAGCAACTATGTCCATTTATAAAGGAGTAGTCGTTGGTATCCTGAGATACGCGTTCCCTGCTTAGCGGATGGTCCTGCTTAGAGTAACCAGGTCATACAGAACTGTATCCCATAACACGGTGCAGGTCTTAGGATGAGGTATTCCTCTCGACTTCCTCCTGCGAGAAGGCTTGGCTTATTTACCAGCAAACATTCGGGAGAGGATTTGCAGATGATATGATTTCAGATGGACTGATTTGAGAAATATTACAATATTAGGATTGGGAAATATAACTTAGCTATTATGGTATGTGAAGTGGTGTAAGTAATAGATTTCATCTGCTGATCCGAGGTCATCTCGTCAAGCCTAGGTCCAAACTCTGCCAGGAGGCCCATCTTCATGGTCTATCTAGGGCCAAGGCATCAGTCCCCAAGCCGGAAGAAAACATAAGACCTATCCTCAAGGCCGGAAATCAAAATAAGACCTCTTTTCTTACTTCTCGGGATGTATTATACAAATGTTCAGGGTGGGGCAACTATGGTTTTGATTGGTTCAGAACTTCACAATAACTAGTAACACCCTGAAAGGAAGCAGTTACATAATCCGTTACAAGTTAACAGTTACTCTGAGCCTTCCCCAGGGTCCAGGTATAGGTCGGTCCTTGCAGGTTCCAGGCAGGTACTTGATGTGTTTGGTGTCAGGATATTCCAACTTTGTTATCCACCCCTCATAACAATTCTAAAAGCTTATTTGCTATGTTCAATACATAGCAATATATTAAATATACAGGTAAGAGAAAGTAATAACTGTATACTATAAAGTAATGATAGATTAAGGTAGCTATTATTTAATCATATCCTTCACCGGCGAAATATTAAAGCGTTCCATTTCATCACCACACTCTCACCTTCCCCAACTACTCTTATTTTTAGATAGAAGGTTAATTTTAAGCTATTGTTAGAAATTGTTAATACATAATTCTTTGACAGGATTGCATTTATTATAATTTGTTGCAGACAGTTGACCCAATGTCGGATAATGTGACCTACGCCTCAGCTGCTTTCTTCTACGCTCAGATGTTGTTCAGCATCATTGGTGGCTACCTCAGCACTAAGATAAACAACAAGTTACTCTTATTGATATCATCTATAGTATCATTTCTGGTTTCTTACCTCACCCCAACACTGGTCAATATATTCGAATGGAAAGCATTTTTTTTCATCAGACTTGTACAAGGGGCTACACAGGTTCGTAGGTACCGATAAAACATTTGAAATGTATGAATATAAACGTTCATTTATAGATGAGGATAAAAGAAGAAGACTATTTTGGAAATATAAATAAGGTATAGACCTGTCATTAAAATTAATTCATTAGTCTCATAGCGTACGGGGCGTACACAAAATAGAGGAAAACATCTAAAGAGACGAAAACATCCCTCAAGAGCTACAAAATGTTTATGTAAACTTTTAGAAAAGTATGAAATTTAAGTTTTGTATTTTTTTAAGAAGATCACGTTTGTTGAATAAGAGACGATAACTAAAACTTTTGTTTATTTCCATTTGAATAGAAATTATTTTCTGGTCATGTCGGGCTATTATAAAATTTTTGAATTCTATTTCTAACCGAGTTAAAGCTTAAAGCTAGCAAACAAAATTAAAAAACATTAACATTAAAAAAACAAAAATTCTATTTATCATATCACCGATTGATTCTGGATTGTACGATCCGTTGATTATGGATTATTATTATTTTATGAATTATTATACTGTTATTTTCCATTACAAAGTTTACTAAAATGGAATTACAAGATTTGCATGAACAATGTCGTTGCCTTGATTAAGTGGATTTTAAATACTTTTTTCAAACTTAAAAATTATTTTAAAAGTTTACATTTAGTTAAAATCAAACGACTCAAACTACTTTACTCTCTTTTTGACAAATCTTCAAAACTAAAACTAAAGCAGAAACTGAATACATATACATACTTACTTATACTCATATGGACGTACTCATCACAAATATACGGTATCGCAAAAAAGAACCACCTACAAAAACTTCAAACGTTTCAATCAACATTATTGCAACTCATAACAAAAGCTCCTTTGTACGTGACTAACAAAACTCTACATACGGACCTAAACCTTCCAACAGTTGACCAACATTATCCCTTTATCAACGATTTTACACAAATTTAAACGGACATAATAACAGACTAATAAGAGCTGGCATACCTCAGAACATGAGGAGGAGATTAAAACGCATTGGATGAGGAATCTCCTTCCTTAAACAACCTAAATAATTGCAACAAGTTAGGAAAGAGGTACTGCTGAGTACTTTCCTACCCCAAGCCTGTCATGTCATTATTTCATGTTTTGCCATCACATTTGCTGATTGTCAACAATAAGTATACAGGCGCAAATATATTTTTTATAGACAAAAAAAAATTAGTTAATTTCATTTTTGGAAACATGTGATTTCCGTTAAATAATACAAGTTTTCAAAAATTATTATTTAAAATTTTCGTCACACTCCATTACTTTCTATGTAGATATTGTTTTTTGTTTTTTATCTAAAATTCTCCGCTTTCCAACGATATGTTATACGTATTTCTTCTGATTAGTATTTCCGGAGATCCATTTTCTACCTGGATAAGCATTTTTCTCCTTTATTGGAATATCAAATACATTCGAAAATTATATTTAGTCTTTTTTGATAACTCTTAATAATGAGAGATAATTAATTATTTAAAATAAACCAAATTAAAGGCACTTTAGAGGAAGACATGTTGAACATTTAAGCATTTATGCCCTGTAAATAGGAATAAGACCAAAATGATATTAAAGACCACTTAATTATACAATGATACACCGAGTTTAATCAAAATGGTTAGAGCCGTATTTGAGAAAATTTTAAAAATGTGTATTACCGTTCATATGAAGTGCTGCTTCCGGTAACCGATTTTAAGGAAAAAGTTGCTGTAACAACTCGTGCATATACTTATCTTTAATATGTAATATCAGTTTCTTACGATTTTCCTTTTTTTAACAGAAAAACACAGTTTCATAACCACTTCATATGAAAAATCATTATTTTTAATTTTTTTTATGAATAAAAGGTATATTTAGGCAATTATATTTATTATAATTAATAAAAAAGAAGAATTAATAGCTTCCCAACACTTAATTGTAGTTATTTTTTCAGAAAAATTTGTACTTTTAGGTGATAGGAAAAAAACTCTAACTTTTTTTTAAAAAAACTATATTTTTTTTACACATCGTGGGATGAATCTTCAGTTTTTTTTTTCAAAATAAACCTCAACTTCAAGCTTATTAAACGAGAAAGTTTTTCTAAAAGTGGGGAATCTGTAGTATAGTTGGATGACGGTAAGAAAAAATAGTGAACAATTTATGATTTTTTTTAAAAGCAGGATTTAGCCTAGTTTACCCGCTCAAAGTCCTCTGTAAATTGCTATAACAATGACAAACTTCATTTACATTTGAAGTAAATTTTGTCTAGTTTACAGTTAAGCAATTGGTTAATTATTTATTGTTTCTTCTCCTGTACTGATAGGAAGTTGTTTAATTTTGTTCAGATGTTGCAAATAAAACTTCCATGAAGGTATACAATTTATGCATTTGATATAATAAGCTGTAGTTAACGTTTCAGGATACAATTCCCATCATCATAACTTTATGATATCTTAGTAGTCACTAACAAATACCATGCGTGCTCCATTTGTCATTTTTTAACTTTCACATACGAATATATGTAATATATAGAAAGGGTATGTATTGCGACCGTGAACATTTGTGAATCTGAGTTTTCAACGGAAATACACGTTTTGGTGTGCCCTGAGTCCAAATAACCAAGTTATCAGTCTAGCTCAAAAACGAAAAGTTGTAACAAACTGATATTAGATATTACAGATGAGTATATACACGAGATGTTACAGCAAATTATTCCTAGAAATCAGTTAACCGGAAGTAGCACTTCATATGAACGGTGATACACATTTTTACAATTTTCTAAAAGACGGCTTTAACGATTTTGATTAAACTCGGCGTGTCATTGAATAATTAAGTGGTCTTTAATGTCAATCAGTCTTTAATCTTATCCTCATTGATGTCACTTCACAGGGCTTAAATGCTCAATGTTCATATCTGTCTTCCTCTAAAGTACCTTTAATATGGTTTATTTAAAAAAAAAATAATCATCTCAATTTACTTAGAGTTATGAAAAAATGCTAAATATAACTTTTGAAAGAATTTAATAATTGAATAAAGGAGAAAAAAAAAATGCTTATCCAGGTAGAAAATGAATTTCTGGAAATACCAGTCAGAAGGTATACGTATAATATATGTCGTTGGAAAGCGAAGAATTTTAGAAAAAAAAACAAAACAATTTATAATATAGCAAGTTGTAGTAGGTAAATGAGAGAGACGAAAACATTATAAATAATAATATCAGAAAACTAACATTATTTAACGTAAATCACATGTTTCCAATGAAATTTTCTTACTATATGTAAACTTTTAAATGTTTTTCTAAGATTGAAAAAAAAATTATTTAAAATCCACCTAATCAAGCAAATGTCATTGTTTAAAAAGCTATTTCATTGTACTTGTGTGGAAGAAGTAAAATATAAAAATATTTCATGGATATGTTTATAACCTCAAATATTTTACTCTCGACTATTAACTATAGATAAGATATCATATTTAAATAATTAGGTATCTATCAGTCGTTTATTCTAAAAAATCATCAAGTAACCTTTTAGAAAATTAAATTGAAGTGAATAATTTGATGAATTTTCTCTTTGTGAAATCCCAACATTATCCACTTACAATTAGTCTGGCAACTTTTGCCATGGCAGGCAATGAAAATCTCGTAATTTAGTTCTAGTAAACTTTACAATGGAAAATAACAGTTTAATAACTAGCAGTCCTACAATCCATAATCATTTATAGGTTAAATATTCAAATATACTTTCAAACCTCTCTAGGCATATGTGAGCCTCTTTCGGTTGGTTGACAGAATGCACTAACGCCGCATACGCTCATATCTTTATTTTTTTTCACCATTCACCCCTTTTTAAATGTTAGTAATGAAATGTTTATTTTTTTCGGTAAAAAACTGAGATATAGTGTCAATATAATGTATCTCAAGGTATATTGTTTGTACCTTTGTTTGTACTTCGTTTGCGATGTATTATCGCATTTGTATATGCACCAGCCCGGCAGTAATACGCAGTCTTAGGGGTTAAGACATCAAAATAATGCGATAAAACTACCGGAAAGTTAGTCAGGAGCGAGCATTCATGGATATAAGGTCTACGCTGGGTGTCGTTTGTAATCCCCACCCCACCAGCCGCTTCTGTCTCACCTCACCTGCGCCAGCCTTAGAGCCATTTTTAAGAGCCCAGCTGAGTCATCTCCAGTCATTTATTGAGATCGATATACATATCGATTCTCTCACCATCGACTGCTTTTGTAATTAGCAATACAAGGTAACCTCGTTGGAAGCAGAACCTCCAACTTGGCTCGTTTTTTTTTCTCTCACCGTTACCAAACAGACATTTATACATTCATTTAATTTTCGTTTCCCCTATAAATTAGTTTTATTCTTTTTGAACAGTTATTTTTTCCTCTTGTTTTATTTATAATTTTAGAGGTTGATTTTATTCCTAGTGTTTAATTTGTTTTTACCCCTATCAGGTGCTTCAGAATGACAGTGAGGTAATGGAGTCAGCACCGATATCAAGAGAGCCCCGACCTCCACCAATATTCGTTAAGAATATAAAGCATTTTAAATTACTGTGTTCTCGACTAAACAAGATAGTAGGCTGCGGAAGCTACTCATGTCTAAGCAGAACGAACGGCACCAAAATATCACCAGATACAGCTGAGGCCTATAAAAAAAATGTGAAGTTTCTAACAGAGACCAAAGCAGATTTTCAAACGTATCAATTGCGGCAGGAGCGAGCTTTAAGAGTAGTTGTAGGAAACTTAAACCCCTCAAAACCAACTGAAACAATAGAAGAAGAACTAAAAACTTTAGGTTTCAAAGTGCGCAAGATAACAAATGTTTATTACCTATATTATCTTTCCAGTTAGCATTTAAAAATAAGTCATACCAAAGCAATTTGTACAAATACTTTGGTCTATTATGTTAAATGGAATATTGTTAGGGATAAATATTAATTTCTGTCAGACATAATACATAGGTCTATTTATTTCCATATTGTTTGGCTATTTCTTCACGAAACATAATTTTCTACGAATTATTCGCACGGGCCAACTATTAATATATATTACAAATCCATGGCTTCAATTTAGAGTTAATTATTTTGCATTATTTTCAATAATAACAATTGACCCTGATATCGATTTAATCCAAAAAGTTAAAAAAAGTCGAGGCCCGTGGGGCCCAACATCAAATCCGACATTATTTTCATAAAAAGCTCTCCCCAAATACTAATAGTCGACCCTCATATCGATATAATCCGAAATGTTACAAAAAGTCCGGTGTCCGGGGGCGCAACCTCAAATTCTATATCATTTTCATAAAAAGCGCCCCCCAAAAGATAATAGTCGACCCTGATATAGATTTAATCAAAAAAGTTAAAAAAAAGTCGAGGCCCGGGGAGCCCAATATCAAATCCGACATTATTTTCATAAAAAGCGCCCCCCAAATACTAATAGTCGACCCTCATATCGATATAATCCGAAATGTTACAAAAAGTCAGGTGTCCGGGAGCCCAACCTCAAATTCTGTATCATTTTCATAAAAAGCGCCCCCCAAAACATAATAGTCGACCCTGATATCGATTTAATCCAAAAAGTTAAAAAAAAGTCGAGGCCCGGGGGCCCAATATCAAATCCGACATTATTTTCATAAAAAGCGCCCCCCAAATACTAATAGTCTAGAGATCGTGTCTAATGAAAGCTGATGGATGGCAGACTTTAGGTTTCTTCCTCTAGGAGTACAAAGTCGTGATCCCCAGGTGTTTGGCATTGTAATCGCCAACAGCAATAAAACACCTCCCCAGACGACTGAAGAAATTGCAAAACATCGCAGGTGTGAGCACGTACCTCGGAGGACAGTATACTGCAGCAAAAGTAATGGTTTGGTTTTGAGTATATAGTGTAATGGCTGTAGATTGTATGTCAGGTGTAATGGGTAAATGTAGTGAATGGTGCTTCAGTGATGTTTTAATTAGTATCGCTGTGCCACCGTGAGCTGTATTGTCTGGGTAATCAGTTCTGTATATTCTGTAACCGGGAATGTAAAATTTAGTGCGTGGAGTTAAGTGTGTTTCAATGATAAGGGCAATGTCAGTCCGTTTTTCGTGCAAGTACATGTCAAGTTCAGTCTTATGTTGATTAACTCCGTTTGCGTTCAAAAGAAGAACGGACATGGAGCCCACAGTCAGCTGATTAGTTGCCATAGTCAGTGAATAAGGCCTGGGTGACATGTGAAAGTTCTTGGAGGAGACTGAAAAGGGGCTGGATGAGATTATTTAACCCACTTACTAAGTTGAGTAGCTGAGCCGATGCTGGATGAATGTCACACAGAGGTTTTCCCTTTCTCATGCCTGAAAATCCCTGCTGTTGGTGACCTGCAGGTACTGTTCGTAGAGTCTTCGGATGCTGCGAATTTGATGTGAAGGAAGCTGAGTGAGACTGCTGAAGTTCAGGTAGAGGCGGAAACTCATGGATTGCTGGAGGTACACTAATTTGTGTTTTGTCAGGGTTCTTCGATGTTTTCCTGGGATTTCTGGCTTCCCTTAATTCTTTTAACGTTTTACAACCCCTGTAATTTGCTGGGTGTGACCCTCCGCAATTGGCACACTTCGCGGCTGTTTCTCTTGGTTTGGTGCAAGTAGTACTGTCATGGCCTAGGCCACATCTCACGCATTTCGGAACGTGATTGCAGTACGTTTTAGTATGTCCGTACTGCTGGCATCTGATACATTGTGGGATTATTCTCTTCTTTCTGGGTTCTTCAATTCTCACTTTCGTATAGTATAGAAATTCTACATCGAAAATTTTTTCACTGAAGGTTGCCTTTGATATATTTATGAAGAACATGGGTAATGGCTTCTTAAAACGTGATATTACGTTCACAACGTTAGTGGCTTCATAACCAAGACATCTTAGCTCATATGTAATTGTCTCTACTGGTGTAGCATGGTGAAGATTTTTTAATACTACTCTGGGGCTTCGATCTTCTGGTAGTTGGTATGTATGAAAATCAGCACCACCCTGCCTTAAACTAGCCACTAGTGTACGATATATATCCGCATTTTCGGGGTATACACTGACGCCTTTTGTTGTTGTCTTTAGCTTGAAACTATTGACACCGCCTACATTTTGGAGGTATGAAACCAGTTCTGAGTAATTTTGAACATCGTTTAAGTGTATGGGAGGAGGAACTATACGAGCAGGTTGTGTTATTTTAGATTCTTGTCCAACGTTGCTTAGAACTTCGAAACTGTTTTGAGCGATAGTGACCTCACTAACCTTTTTAAGTTGTTTTCTCGGGTCCCTTTCATTAGTTGTGATTGATCTTTTCATTCCGGTGACCAACTCCCATGCGTTTTCTCTCACCTCGTTTGGTCCTAAAGTGTCCATCATAACTGTTATGCTGTCAGAGGACGACGGCGTAGCCATTGTTGGCGGCGGAACCGCTTCACACAACAGTGAAGATTCTATCTCTTCAAACTACTCTGGTTCTCCTCTTTATCCGTGAACTTAAAAATGTTTATCTTGTTTAACTGTTTATAATGTCACTGTTAATCAACTATTAACACAAAGTTTTGACTAATAAACACATAGCAAAGTAATAATCACAGAGCGATCTGAAAACTAAACTGCAGTAACGGCCATGACACCAATATGTCCCTGTACTTAACTAAATCATGATTAACGCTGCGTGAGTACTCTCAGTAATCGCCGATGTCAGGCCGAGTACAGAAAATACTCGATACTTTTTCATAATAAAATTACTCAAATCATGAAAGTAATCGAGTACTGCCCATCTCTACTTATTAGGAGGTAAGAACGATAGATACTTCTTGTCTAGGAGGCCGAACTGAAACCTCACTTCTTATCTATCTTATCTAACGTCACGTCACATAACCTCCCTCTTCTTATCCCGCCAAACCTTAGAGTTATTGCATCAGGGCGGGGTGGCCGAATGGGCTAACGCGTGTGCACTGCACCGCCGTTGCCCGGCAACCGGATATATGATTCTATATGAAAATAGTCAGGAGTTCGCATCCTGGTGCCAGAGAGGATTTTAAATTCCCCGCCCTCACCCTTAGGTCCGGGAAAATCCCGTATAGCCTAAAAGGCGAGGTAGGGAAGAACAGAAAAAAAAGAAGAGATATTGCATTGTTTAGTTTTCAGTTATTCCCTTATTACGTTCACTTATTAAATTCTTTACTTTTCGCCCGTTTGTGTTTATTTTTCATTATTTTTAATTTTTGGTCCGTTTGAGTTTATTTTACATTTTTTTTTTTAGTTTTTGGCTCCTTTGTTTATTTTTTTTTCCGTTTATTTTCGTCAAATTATGGATCTTCTTAGAATATGGGATTTGCCGCCTTCAGAAGAACAGGCAATTCAATATTTTCAAAATGTTGGGGTACTTGCCGACGTGAAATCGTGTGAACGAGGTCATCGAATGAAGTTAACCAGTAAGGTCAAATGGAGATGCTTTCGTAGGACTTATGACACAAAACTTTCAATACGGAAAGGAACATGGTTGGAGGGCTCGAGGATTTCGTTTTTAACAGCTTTAAAATTGATTTATGGGTGGTCCCATAGCTTGACAACAATGAAGTGAGGCAAAGAGCAGCTGAAACTATCCTACGGAGCTATGGTAACGTGGAACAAATGTCTAAGAGAGGTTTTGTGCCCATGACATGTTATACAGGCCAAGAAAAAAAATTGGAGGACCTGGCGAAGTGGTTGAAGTAAACGAGTCTTTTTTCTAAACGAAAAAATCATGTGGGGAGAGTTTTACCTCAGCAGTGGATGATTGGTGGAGTTTGCCGAGAAACAGATGAATGTTTTATCTTTTTATAAAACAGATTTTATGTTTTATATTTTTTCTTTTCTATGTAAATATATTCTTTTAAATGTTTTTTTTTTTAATTTCATTTTGATGTTTTATATGTACATATCTTCCTAAAGTGTTTTTTTATTATTTCATTAATATATTTGTCGTCAAATAAAAGTATTTTTGTTGTTATTACATTTGCTTTTGTATCTGTTTACACTTTCAATAATACGAATCTAATACACTAATACGAATATATATATGGATATAAAGTAGGAGAAGGCTTATCACTGCGTTATGGGAGTTATCAGTGTTCAGGTTATAAACATTGGCAGATAGCAGTCAGTAGCGGCCCCTAGACAAGAAGAACCAAACGATATTACATATTGTGAGACCCTGCCGCAACAACAATATATACCTCAAAATTCTCAACATCCTACTCAAACATCACCTAATCCTAAACAATTTTATCAACACCATATTCCTCACATTCCTCCTCCATCAAATACCACAGATCTCACCAGTTTACTTATATCTTTCCTCTCTGAATTTAGATCCTTGTTACTCCTTTGATATCCCTTCTCACCAATCTTGTATCACATTTTATCACTTCCCCAATAAATCCTTAAATGACTTCCAATAAACCTATATCCATTCTCCTTTGGAATGCGAATGGTGTTAGGAACCATACAGACGAACTATCTGCATTATTACTTGACAAGAACATTAACGTGGCACTAATTACTGAAACTCGACTAACCACTAAACAGCACTTCGAAATACCCCAATACATGACAAATCGTACTGACCACCCTGACGGAAGAGCATATGCCGGTACTGCTGTCATTGTACAGCAATCCCTCTCTCATCACCTACACACGATTTCCTACAGTCCATTGCCCTCCTAACCGATCCATATCCAATGCCTAATTCAGTTCTCTCCTCAATTCCTTAGGAAATCACTTCAACTTGGTTGCCGACTTAAATGCCAAGCACCAACAATGGGGTTCTAGAACCACGAATTCTCGTGGCTGTACCCTGCTGTCTGTACTCAATTCCCAACGGTTTCACCTCCTTTCCCCCAAATCTCCTACCTACTGGCTCACAGATCCTAACCGTAATCCTGATATTCTTGGTTTCTTTATCCACAGCGGCTTAAGTCCCCTCCATTGTTCCATTACACATATAAATGAACTTTCCTCTGACCATAGTCCTCTAATTCTTAATGTTTCACTTGAACCCGTTCCCAAACCTTCTCCACCGCCATTTAATCGATCTCAATATATCCTTAAAAACTTCCGATGGCCTATATAGTGCCGTAAATTCCTTTACTACCACAATCCAACAAGCCGCCTGGACTGCCTCCTTTCCAAAAGACTCCTCCAGAATTCCTAAAAAGACCATTCTACCCCAACACCTCCTTGATCTAATCCACACCAAACGCCGTACTAGATTACTGTGCAACGTACTCGACATCCTACCGACCGCAGCTCCTATGATTATTACTGTATTTATAAAATCAAAACTTCAATTAGCCACCTTCAGATCACAATACTTTAACTCCTACCTATCTTCCCTCTTTGTTCGTGATAATTCTCTTTGGAAAACCACAACGAAAATCCTAAACCTTCACCAAATTTCCCATCCATTCCCACGAGATGACGGCTCCTGGGCAGCATCTGACGAAGATAAAGCCGAAGAGTTCGCCAAACACCTCTCCGACACATTTATTCCCCATCCGGAATCCCATCCTGCCCACATCGTAACAGTAGAAGAATTCCTTACATCACCCATCCCACTTTCCTTGGCTGAAGTGAAATTTAAATTAAAAAAGCTAATCCTCCGTAAATCTCCTGGATATGATCTCCTTACCCTTCAGATCCTTCGACAACTTTCATCCAAAGCAGTCATATTCCTTACATATATCTACAATTGCATACTACGTACCACCCATTTTCCTCTGTTATGGAAACACTCCACCATTATCTTTTTTCCAAAACCAGGCAAACCTCCCAACAGCTTGACATCCTATATATCAATTAGCCTACTCCCAATCCTTTCAGAAGTCTTTGAAAAAATCCCCTTATAGAATCCCAAAATCTTTGTTCCCTTCAGTTTGGTTTTCGCTCAAAATATTCCACTGTTCACCAATGACTTCGAGTCGTGATCATATATCAGCAGCCCTAGAAAACAAGCAACACCGTTCGGATGCATTTCTGGACATAGCACAGACCTTTGACCGGGTATGGCACCTCAGGCTGCTCTATAAGCTTAAAATCCATCTCAATCAGTCCTTATACCTAATCCTTCGATCCTATCTCTCTGACCGCTCCTTTCGAGTACGCTGCGGAACGGCCTTTTCCGATATTTATCCAATTAAATCCGATGTTCCCCAGGGCAGCGTCTTGGGTCCCGTGCTTTACATCCTCTTTACCGCTAACGTCCCTGCTCATTCCGATACCTTCCTTGCAACATTTGATAATGACACCGCAATCCTATCATCCAACTCAGATCCTGAAATAGCATCCTTAAATCTACAAAGACACCTCTCTCTTGTTGAGCAGTGGTGTGATGAATGGCGCATTAAAGTGACTGAGTCGAAATGCAAACATATTACCTTTACTCTCCGACTACTAACTACCAGTACACTTTAATTCCATCCAGCTTCCTTACTCAGACACAGTCCGGTATCTTGGCTTTCTCTTAGACCGAAGACTGACATGGAACCCACATACAAGACTCAAAAGACAAGAACTCAACCGACGATATGGCCAGCTATATACTGAACAGAAAATCTCAACTTTCAATTGACAACAAACTACTGATCTACAAGACAATATTGAAACCTATTGGACAATATTGGACCTAAGGACTGGAACTGTGGGAGACAGCAAAATTTTCTAAAGCAAACGCCTCTATCTAATCTATCAAATCAAATTTTAATCAAATACATTCAATCCTTTCAGTCCAAAGTCCTTCGAACAATAGTTGATGCTCCGTTCTATGTAACCAACCAAACCCTACACTATGGACCTTAATATCCCATTTGTCCTAGATCTTATCCTCCAAAAATTTTCATATCAAATCTATTATATTTTCAAATTCCACCAAAACCTTACATACCATCCAATCGCACAATTCCTCTCAAGCACTACTCATCCCTACAATCCTCCTCGAAGGTTGAAGCGACAGTGGCCCAGAGATTGTTGTAAGAATATATTGGAGTTCTGGCAATGGCCAGATTCTCCACTCAAGCCATTGGAGAATCTACTCAAGCCATTGGAGAATCTACTCAAGCCATGTATGTCTGGTTATTTTGTCTCTGGTCAGCCTCCATTGGTAATACCATTGATAGGGCTGAGTGAAAGACGCTGGGATCTCCTAGAGTTCTGCCTTTCCCTCCACGAGTGTGGAGAAATGCTTGGCTCGGAGATCTTGAGTGACTGAATATTGTAAATTTTATTATTAAAACACTTTATTCAGAAATATTACAATTTGTCACAGTTAAGGACACTTATAATAGAGTTCAGAGATTGCATTCATACCGTATAAAATATTGTAAATATTGTATAAAAGCATGTAAAAGTATTTATTTTGTTAGATTAGTTTATTTTTGTTTAGTTTAGTATCTTTTAGTTTAAAATTTACTTTAGTATTGTTATATTGCTGTTTAGTATTTTTACTTATTGTGCATAGTATGAATGAGCTACTCTATATCACTATTACTATTGTCCTTGAATGTGACAGATAGTAATATATGTCAATAAAAAAGTTAAAAAAGAAATTGTTTTTATTTTCTCTGAGTATTGTCTTTATGTTTTTAAATCTTGTATATATATTTTTCTGCTCTTTTATTACAATATAATAAAGATTGTAAACAATTAAAAAGGGTGATTTTTTAAATTTTCCATTTTTGATTTATTGAATATTTCTATTTTATAATATTTTCATGTGCATGTTTTTTTTTTTTCTTTTACAGATCTCATATTCACCCATTTTTCCCCCCTTCTTTCCCACCATTTAATTTTGCTCAAATTTTCCCCACCTTTGAGGTAACTCACCGGGGAGTGGTTTGTATTTTAATTTTGAAATACCCCAACAGAATGACTAATCAATTTCAACATTCTTTATTATTAATTTTAGTGATGTTTCTAGTGGCAAAATTATACCTTTATTCAAGTCTATATTTGAACACTGCAATCAGCTACTCTGGAATCAACTCACTCACTGTCTGTATAGATAACTTTTTCAACTAGAAATATCACTAAAATGACATTACTCAAAAATGTTGAAATTGGAGTTGGTTATTCCGTCAACTGAAAGCCTTAGAGACTGAAGTTGTGTGGTTTATAAAAGCAGATGGAGTAACGAGATTTTTATTGCCAACTGTCTATAGACTTTTTGTAATTTCAATGATCTTAATGATTAGTTATATGTAAGTTTTAAGCTTTAGCTCTGTTTCAAATGCACTTCAAAAATTTTATAGTAGCCCAGCATTGCCAGAAAATAATTTCTATTCAAAGTAGAGCGGTAAGTGAAAGTTGTATGTTACGCACACCAGATTTTTATAAAAGCATTTACCTGGAGCAACTGTATTACTGGAGTGGTAATGTAATGTAGTTGCTCCACTTATTGCATGTAGAATGGAGGATGGCTCCATGACCACGGAAAAGGACGAAATACTGGCGTGTTGGTTCCGTCACTTTAACAATTTGCTTAGTGAAATCGTGAGAGATAACTGGTAGTAATGAAGATAAAGAAATTCCCGATATACCAAGTTATGATGATATGGTGGATGCTTTGAACAAGCTTAATAACAACAAATTTCCAGATGAGGACGGAATTCTAGCCGACTTCCTGAAGTATGCTGATGAGGAGTTCTTGAGAGCCCTCTAGGATGTGAACTAACCCTGAAAAAGGCCAGTATTCCAGAAGTCAGTTATTCAGTAAATGTACTAGTTAGTTTAGACCCAATTAATTAAAGTTCAAGATTTGAAAATTGTAAATCACCTATAGTTAGATCCACTATTGAAAACGAATCAAGAAGCTAAAGAACGTTACCGTAATTTATCTTTAGTTTTTTATTTATAAAATTTGGTTTTAATTAAAATTTAATAATTAATGTATCAATGTCGATTATTGGAACCTAAAACAGCCTACAAACAAGTTAAGCCCTCAGAGTCCACATAAATTATTAATTAAATATAACTTACTACAAATAATTAATCATTATTATTTACTTATTTTTTAAAAATATCACAATCACATATATTTACTTATTAATTTTTATATCATTAATAAAATTTTTCATATAATATAAACATTCATAATTTACATATTGCATGTTGTGATATCATTTTCTCATGATTGTTTGATATTTTTCATCATACATTTTATAAACATTGTTCAGTTTATGAGCATACATCTTTTCAAAAAATATTTAGGGTTTTGTGAAGCCTGTGGTTTATAACTTGGCTGCTCGATGGTTGCCAACTGAAGAGATGCTTCTATTGGGACCCGCAATAATATGTGGTAAGTAAATAAAATTTTATTCAAGCCAGAAATGAAAATTAATATTATTATATTGACATTGTATTATCATTAACTATTTCCGCCCAGCAGTCGAAATTATTGACCATTTGAGGAAAATAAATGAATTTGCATGTCTCCAACATTTTTTTTACTATTATATGTATATATATATATATATATATATATATATATATATATATATATATATATATATATATATATATATATATATATATATATATATATATATGTATGTATGTATTCGTACATTCATTTTTATATGTACTTACAAAAGAAAACAGTGCAGTACCATTTGGTGACTTTTTGAGTTATTGGCAAACAATATGTTAATCCATTTGACTTTTTTCAAAAAAAATATTTGGAACAACTTTCCTCATACAACAAAAAAATTTTATTTTTCAATTACTAATAAAATTTGTATTTGAGAGTTTTTCCAGCTGCGAAATACCAATCTGAATTTTGATTCTCTTTCAAAAAATATTTGAAACTGCTTTACTCCTTCAATTGGCACAAATTGTTTCATTTCAATATTTCACTAATATCATAGCTATATTTCAAACAAAAATTAATCATAAAGAGTTTTCTCAAAAAATAAAAATGCAACAAAATATCTTATTGGAGATGATTCTTTTTAATTTTTTTTTTTTATTTCTTTATGACATTTACAACTGTATTACATAAATACATCAAGTAAATTTGGACATAATTAATATAATGACATGAATACACTTGCTGAGTAACTACCCAATGGTAGCACTCTAATGATATGACTACATTAGGAGATCACGGGGCCATCTTCTTTTCAGACGCCTCGGAGGATTATCAGGAATTGAAGAGGAAGCAAGGCTAGAAACCAGAGGGTTGGGATGATTCTGAAGTTTATTATGGAAGGATAGGTATCTGGATTGGGCCAGATCTGAAACATAAGGAACATTAAGATCTTTATGGATAATTTTATTAGTGACAAAGTAAGGAGCATTGAGGATTTTACGAAGGATTTTGGATTGTAAGGATTGGATGCGAGAGGAATTCGATGGTTTAGTGGAGCCCCATAGCTCAACTCCGTAAGTCCAAATAGGTCTTATTATAGTCAAGTATATGAGTCTTTTGTAATTAATGGGAAGTTTAGAGCGTTTGTCTAGTAAGTGCTGAAGTAATTGGAAACGTCGAGCGGTTTCTTGTCCTTTCAGTCTAGTATGAGGATTCCAAGTTAGTCGTTTGTCCAGGTGGAGTCCTAGGTATCGGATTTGCTCAACAGGGATAAGTGGAGTATTGTTAAAGGAAACTGTAGGACAGGAAGTCGTTGGTTTACGACGATTTTTTACATTTAGTAGGAAATTTAGGAAGCTTACAAAAATCCATAGGTTTAAAACACTATATTTCTACACTAAATCAACCAATTTTGAATTTTTTTTTTTTTCATTTTGTAGGGGATTCAGGAATCTATTAAATAAATATGGTGGGTGTCACCAACAGAACTTTTTGTTCTTTTTGAGTTATTGGCCAATATAAAATTCTGAATCCATCGTAACAATTAATGCAGCTTGTTTTTAGGAAATTGTGTTATATATATATAAATTATAAAGGCATCAAGGAGAAGACTTTAAGCACAGATTCATTGAAATCGTTATAACCATTTTGGCGCAACAGTTTTAAGCGAATCAAGGTTTTTGGGCGTCATTTAGAAATGAATGGCCAGATGACCCAGACTGTTTTCGAACTGGTGTCACTAGACTCGAGAATGTTAAAGTTTACGCTTTAACATGCTCTGCCCTCATGACCTATCCATTCCCAATGCTGTCACTTCATTAGTCTTGGCACTTCATCTAATAAAAATATTCTAGTTCTGGAGAAATTTGACTCACAAGATTTAAAGTTTCCCATTTTACTATATATTATAGGTGTTAAACGTTTTTATCATTAGAGGCCACAGGGAGGTTAGGCAGTGTTAAAGGAAGCCTCAATAATTCTTTATATTTTTCTGTTGCTATTTTTATTTATCACTAAATACACACACCTACATACATACATTCAATTTAATTATGTTAATTTCCAAATTTTTGTTACTTAAATCATTAAATCTTAAATAATTTTAGCACTAGATTTTTAAATATAGTGAAAAAACGTTTGGAGGTCACAACTATTTCCCAAAGTCGCATTCCAAGACTGCGGTTCCCAACCTATTCTATGTTTATTTATCAAATAGATAAATTTATTAATACAAATTTTTTATAGGACTGTACACAGGAGTGTGTTTCATGCTAATGATGGGAGGGTACTTGGGGGCTGGTCATGGCGGGTGGCATTCCATATTCTATTTCTCAGGCAACTGTGGCCTGCTCTGGAGCTTAGCATTCTATGGGCTAGGCTTTGCGTCTCCTAATGATTGTTACTATATATCAGAACTGGAGAAGAATCACATTAATGACAATGTTCCTCCGTCTATTCTTGCACCTTATGTAAGAATATATTATTATTTATATTGAAGAGAAGTTTATTGGCGTATTCAGTCAAACAAGTAACAAAGTAAAAATAAATAAATTATATTTACTTTTATTTTGGTCGACTTTTCGGCCCAAGATTCAGGGCTAAGAAAAGACAAGATAACATAGATATAAGAACCTAGTAGAAGGTAAAAGTAATGATATGTAGATAAGTCTAATAACATATAGTTAAAATAAACTTAACATTAATAAATAATTAAGGTTTATTAACATTTGTAAATATTTAATATACACAGCCCAACAACAATCCTTAGTTCATCCCCTAAGCAGCTATTTTTTCTTTGTTTCACCTGAAGAGCAGCAATTTGTTTTTCCTGAACTAGTGAAATCAATTCAAATTCAAAAATCTCTTGATATTAGCAGAATTACCTTGCTTAAAATTTACTAACCATTTTTAAGACTTCCAAAAAAAGTGTATATTACATTCCTCCCCACAACCTTGTAAAAAAAAAATATTTTGAGTAAATATATATATATTTTTAATTATGTTTAGGTGAAACCTGAAACATTCGCACATCACTCATTCAATACAAAATACAATTTTTTAAAACATTGCCTCTGAGTTATCTTATACTGCCTAACTTTTATCTTTTTGTTCTAGATTCTTTTCTTAAAGAATTATTCACATGGTATAATGTCACATACAACATAAATTATAGTAACATATGAATGCTAAAATCAAATTGAATATCATACTATAATTTACACTACATATAAAGTACACACAGTAATTACATAAATTATTCATATAATCTATGAACAGAAAAGTAAGTACAGCAGATTGATATATATGTAATAAAATAAGCAATACATTATTTACAAATAAAATTACAGTATAATTTCCATATCTTATGTACAATTAACTTTTAAAAAAAACTGTTTAAATTATTTACATAACATTCTAAAATATATAACATTTATTATAGAAATAAACAAAGAGCACACATTTCCATTTTAAAATATAGAGAATTAGATATAGCTATACTAAGTTAAACTTCATGAAAGAGCTTTAAAAAGCTGGTGTAAAACAAACCCCTTGTATTGCCATTATTCGGATCAGCTATCAAAAATGATTCATTCCAGCTTATTTATTATTTCATAGAGTCCTTTGAAAAGCGGTAGGAGTTTGGTATTAATCACTCATGACGTGGGTATCATTAAGGCCTTCACCAGCAAATTATCTCCAATTTTGAAACATGTGAATTTATTGTCTTTATTTTATTTTAATTTATTTTTATCCTTAAACTTCTGTATTTTAAATAAATTTTGCATTTGATGATGATCTAAATTCAACTGTGGCTGCTAGCCTTTCATTGTTTTTACAATATTGCTTAAACAAATGAAAACAAGTTCTTCCCTCCTATAACACTCCATTTTTACTCACTGTAAATAGCAGATTTTAAAATGACAAAGAAAATGAAATAAAAAGAAGAAAGAACTTTGTTTTATATTTCATTTAAATCTTGCGTTAATATTGAGCTACCCTTTATTTACACCTTGTATATGAATTATAATTTTAAAAATAGAACTGTGTTTAAGTATTTAGTTAGATCACACACAGTAAAAAATATGTACCAATAAAAAAGATTTCCATTTTCCAGCTTTCGGGCTGAAGCAAAATATTTACCTAAGAAATCAAACCAAAATTTATGTTAAATTTAAATAAGCCTAAATTATTCATTATTAATATAGATTATTTATTTCAAAAACTATATCCTTTTAGAGACACAACATACCATGGAGGAAGATTTTTAGTAACATTCCACTATGGACAGTTCTGGTTTGCCAATTTGCGAATAACTGGTCATTTAATGTTTTTGTTAAGATATGGCCAGTATACTTACAGCACAAACTTCATTTTGAACTTCACGAAGTAATTTTGTTTTTAATTATTGAAATACTTAAGTGTAAAAATGTTGCAAATTTATCCATATATATTTAAAAAAATAATTTTTAATACATAATTCAATTTTTTAAATAATAAATTATAATTAAGATAAATGATACATTGTAAATGATACATGATGAAAGTGACATAAATTCAGATAATACAATATAGGAGCAAATAAATTATTAAACATAGTAGTGCAAAATAAAGATGAAATGAAAATAACTTTATTATTCTGTGACTTTTGGTACATTTGGTATGGTTATAAACAAGACTTGAATAAAATTAGTTTTTTGAAGTGATGCTTAAGTTTTTATAACTAAAGAAGAGAGAAGAGATCAACTTGACTCACATTGCTCAAAAATGATCATTGTTGGTTATTGTGATAATGGTTATAAGACTATGGAATCCAAAGACCTAAGAAGGTGGTCTGTGCCTGAAATGTAGAATACTTTGATGAACGTTTCAATGAGTAATATTGCTTTGATTTCAGAAGTACGAAATATCGTGGACTGTGAAGAACCTGAACTAATTTGTGGAAATCAACTGCAGAAAATCATCAGAAGAGCTGATGGGCAATGATGTTGAAGAGCAACATGTCAAGAGACATAAGACATGCTACAAGCAAACAAGTCTGGCGAAGAGCAATGAAAAACGAACATCAATTCTTGATCAAAAATAAAACTTGGGAAATAGTTGATCTTCCTCCTCATAGTGAGGTTGTCGACTCAAGATTGGTATATCAAGAAAAAGATGTTGATCGACAAATTGTTAAGAAGGTGAGACTTGTCTCCCAGGGCTATCAACAATCGTCTGCTTAAGATGAAGAAACGTATGCACTAATAGCCAGGATGGCTACTCCTGGGATACTTCTCCCTATTGCAGCTGAAAAAGATCTACATCTACTAAAATTTGATGTGTTCTAGTGGAGCCTGTGTATATGAAGTTACCGTAAAGAATTGAATTATGTTTTCCAATAATGATAGTGTTTCCAATAATGATCATGCTCCTCAAAAGACTAAAAAAATGTGTAAACTTGTTAAAGCTCTTGAGGCAGAATACTAAAGCTGTGATATGTGATGATCATATCAATTCGATATTTTTTAGTTTAGGTTTAGTAAGATCAAAATCGTATTCTTGACTCTTATTTCAGTCATTCAGCGTTTATTTTAATTTGGGCTCATGTTAAATTGAAATAAATTGATACTCAAGAGCAAATTACTATCTTATGGACAAACTATTATGTTACCCTAAATTTGAGTATTTTTGTAATTATTATAAGTATTTTTGTGAAAAACTTAAACTTGTTGAGTGATATTGGCAGAATTGGAATGGGTGTTGTTGCAATTCCTTAATATTGATAAAGCCTATTTGGCAAGCATTGGTAGTTACACTTTTCTTCCTGTAGATTGTTTTTGGCCTAATGATCCCATTCTGCCTTTACTAGCAATGTGATTTTTTTTTTAGTGAAATTTCAAAACTAATCTGCTTTTCAGTTAACTATTCAACATGTTTACTCCCTTAACTTAATACTGTACCTTATTGAACCCACCTAGATCACAGACTCCTGACTGGGTCTCATCATCATTCAGACAAACTAACTAAATACCTAATAGTTTTACTAATAATAGAATTGTTAGTAATATTAGATACTGTATATTTTTTAGTATACAAATTATTTTACCTCATAATAATTGAGAAAAATAGAACTCATTTCATTAATGTGAATAAACTATTAAGTGATTAATAAACCTTTACAATTTGTCAACTTACATATATTTTCTAGACAGGTATAATTTGTGGAACCCCATTTTTATTTGTAAGCATTACTGTTTATGCTGCAACTATATTATTCCATTATTTATGGAACTATGGAAAGCTGAACTTCGTTGTAGTGAGACATGTTTGCAATGCAATAGGTATGAATATTTATAAACTTTTATTTTTTACACTCTTTTTTTATACAGAACAAATAACGGTGGTTAGCAAATAATTTGTCTATCAAAGTAATTTAGTAGCAATAATGAAAAAAATTACAAAGAATAATATTTTAAAAAAAATAGAACTCTCTTATTAGCTGTTGAGAATTCCAGTGAGGGAAAATAAAACTTTTGATGTGAACTTATAAAAAAATGTCTTATGTTCAATATACAAATATTGTTTTAGTATTGATATTAATTATTAATTTGATATTTAGGTATATATTTATATTCATATTTGGTCTTTAATAACCATAGGTAGTCAGTACTTAGGTAGATTTATAATAAATAGATGAGCTGAAAATAGAAATTCGCCCACACTCAGCAAACAGTTTAATGCAAGATAGGGATGATATATCGAAGACCCAATACAATATTGTCATCGATATTAATATCGGCCTATAACTATCATTACCATCAAAATATCGGACTTGAAATAACAATAGTGGACATAAATATTGATTTTCTAGCACATAGGCTCATCAAATAATACCTCCCTAACTCCTCCAAAGAGTACTCAAAGAGGCAGGAGTTGGTGAAGAAAATTAGAGACATCACCGAAGGAACACTGGCGAAAACCAACACCCAAAACTGAGCAAGCGGGTCCGGGAGGACCTGGCACACAGCACAGCAAGCGTAAGAGTGCCAGTCCAATCAGAAGGCACCTCTCCCACCAGTCTTATTCCCACCACCTGAGCAATCCCCACCACTAGCAGAACATCTAGTCCACGGAACAGACACAAGCAACACAATTGACAAGCAACAGCCTTCAACAAGTACAGAAGCCTCCCGGATTTCTCTGGTGATGACAATGCTGACAAGAATGGACTAGCTGATGGTAGTTTCCCGCATGTTTGATGCTATGACAAACAAGCATCATGTTTGATCATCTCGTCATGAATTTTAACACCAGAGGCCTCTTCCATAAGCAGGTTGAAATCGATCATAGACCATGAGTTGTGGCGCTGACAGACACTATGCTTTACAGCTCGACTCGTCCATACTTCCAAGGAGTACACTGTACACCGGGAGGTGTGTGCACCAGAGTCTTGAGAGATAGTAGCCATCCTAGTCAGAAAGGATGTAACTTCAAGATCCGTCCCGAACCCATTGGTCCCAACCGAGGGAACTCACTTACAATTGATGTGCAACTTAAGAGTCGATTCAGGTTCAGCTGTGTCTATAGGAGAACCAGGGCTGGACTGACATCTGTTAAACTGCTGCTACAACATGCACAGGTGATAAGTCGGCATGTATTCCTTGGAGACTTCAATGCTCGGAATTCTTCCTGGATGTGTGGTAGCGACAATCCCTTGGGGAGGTAAATCACCAAGACAAGGTTGGCCTTCTTCCACCAAGGTGTACACACTTTCCGGCATTCAGCCCCGACCTGATTGGACATTAACGCTGGACATGTTATTAAGCAGGGATCTGCACACCATTTTTTTATAATCTAAGTATATTACAATTTCAAAGTAGCCTATGATTATGTGGATAGAAATTGTCTTTGGAAATCATGACTGAACTGGGAGTTCCCAGAAAGTTGGTGTAAGATTGAAAAAGGCATGTGCAAATGACTCTAAATGTCGAGTACTCATACAAGAAGGAGTATCTGAATGAAACCTTCAATGTTGAACTTGTTTGAGGCAGGGAAATGGACTCTCGTCCATACTATTCAACTTAGCTGGAAAATGTAGTAAGACTACCAATTGAAATTGGAGGGGTGCATGTCGGAATGAATCATAAAATCCTTAGATATGCATGTAATATTACTGTTCTCAGAAGCAATGAATAAGACATTGAGATATTTGCTAACACTGATATTGAGATATTGCTAAGAAGCAGAGCGGATCAGCCTACAAATAAATCATAAAACAAAATACATGATACTAAGGCAAAAATTGCACTAATATACCACATAACAAAGTACTAACACATGTAGAAGGACAAATGAAAGATCAAAAACCAGATGGATAGATTGAATCAACAAAGATGCTGGAGAGGAGCTGTATGCATATATCTGAAAAAAAAAAAAAAAAAAAAAAACTAGCCCATTATAGGTAGAGATGGAGAAGGCTGGTCAAGGCAACAAAAGATCAAGGTCTGAAAACCATAAAAAAATAAAATAAATAATAACAATAATAATTTACATTCCAGGAGAGAATAAAAAATGTTATTAATACACATTGGATGTGGGAGATCAGATCAACACATAGAAAAAACTGAATTGTAAGGCATAAAAATAGTGAATCATTATGGGATTTTAAAAAGATAGGTGATCAGATTATGAGATTGAAAATTTTATTAAGTAGATTAATAGGATATAAATAAAAGGAGGCAGGATCTTTCAGATCTGTGGTGTGCGCTAGCTCTTGAGAAAGAATGATATGAATCACTTCTGTTTAAAAATCTCAAAGGAGGTTAAAAAACTTATCATTGAATTTTTATTTTTGATTAATTTAATTATTCTTTTTCCAGCTCAATTCGGTGCTGCCTACAGTTTTATGGTTTGTTCATCCTCAGAGAAAATACTGGTGACTGTCATTTTTCATCACATTGGAGTACTAATAAGTTCATTACAGCTATTTGGATTCTACATGAATTACTATGACTTGTCACCTACTTATGTTGGACTGACATCAGGCATATGCAATGGAATAGCTAGCATAGCATCCATAGTTGGACCTCATGTTACGTTGGACATGTACAATCAATATGTTAGTTAATTGTATTAATAATATTATTAGCATTAATGATATTAAAAAAAACAAAACAATTTGTCAATGAATTATGAACATACCACTTGGTAAAACAAGCTAAAATCAATATATACGGTTATTAGAAAAAGGCAAAGTTAAATATTTGAGTGCAGTTTTATTTGCAAAGACAAATTTTTATAGTTTTTTACAGATTCTTTACCTTTTTCTTCAATTTGAATTCGCAGATTATTTAAATGCATCACCATTTAGTGAACTTTTATAAATATAAAAATAATTTTAGTTAATACAATTCAACTAGAAAATGTTCTATTGAAGAAAACTTGCTGGAGTAATGTGATCTATGTGGGCCTCCATTGTTAGCCACTGTATGATCATGTTTACATTATGAAATGGTTAGATAATGATGTGCAGTGAATGAATAAGGATGAACTACTAAAAGAGTAGTGGAAGTAAGAGTGGAAACAATGCAATCTAGTTATATGGCTGGAAAGAAGTGATGAGAAGTGAAGTGGATAACACCAGGCCATTCAGAATATCAATGGCCATTTCATCAAACTTTGTTGTTGCAGCAATTTATATAAATTTCCAATACTTTAAATATGTAAATATTAGTGGCATGTTTAAAGAAAAAAAAATTAGGCAATATGAGATTTCTTTAAAATGCGATATCAACAATACTTAGATTTTAAAAACAAAGCTAATCTTCTAATTTATATCTTACTTATTTATTAATTTTATTTTATTTTTTTTTGGGAGGTTTATGATTGAACATCTTTTCTTGAAGGTTCAATTAATCAATAAGTTAAAAATCTGGTGCAGGCAACACACAACTTTCACTTACTGCTCTACTTTGAATAGAAATCATTTTCTGGCAATGTTGGGCTCCTTTTTTTTTTTTTCAAACTTAAAAAAAATTTAAATGTTTACATTTAGTAAGAAAATTTCCTTGGAAGCATGTGATTTACGTTAAACAATGTTAGTTTTCTGAAATTATTATATATTACATTCGCTTACCTATATATGAAATATATAGTAAGGGAAAGTATTGCGATCGTGAAAATTTTCGAATTAGAGTTTTCAACGGAAATACAATTTTTAAGGTACCCTGACTCCAAATAACCAAGTCCTGCAAAATGGTCTGTGTGCCTGTGTGTATGTGAACAGTCTAGCTCAACAACGAAAATGCGTACGAAACTGATATTACGTATTTAAGATAGGTATATGCCTTAGAGGGGATGGGGTAGCTGTTGCTTGCAATAGGTATGTGCACCCGATGTTACAGCAACTTTTTCCTAGAAATCGGTTAACCGGAAGTAGCACTTCATATGAACGGTGATACACTTTTTTACTCATTATTTTCTCAAAAACGGCTCTAACGATATTGATTAAACTCGGTGTATCATTGTATAATTAATTGGCCTTTAATATCAATTAAGTCTTATCCCCATTGATGTCACTTTACAAGGCTAAAATCCCCAATGTTCATAGACGTTTGAAGTACCTTTAACATGGTTTATTTTAAGTAATTAAATATCTCACATTATTAAAAGTTACGAAAAAATGCTAAATATAACTTATGAAAAAAAAGAATTTGATAATTGAATAATAGAGAAAAAAAATAAAAATGCTTATCCAGGTCGAAAATGAATCACTGGAAATACTAGTCAGCAGTAAAAAATAAGTATAGTATATCGCTGAAAAACGGAGAATTCTAAAAGAAAAAAAAACAAAACAATATCTAATATAGAAAGTTGTAGAAGGTAACGGAGAATGGCGAAATAATTATAAATGATAATTTTTGAAAATTAAAATTATTTAACGTAAATCACATGTTTTCTGGAAATCAAATGAAATTTACTAACTGAATGTAAACTTTTAAAATATTTTTAAGTTTGAAAAAGTATTTGAAATCCACCTAATCAAGGTAATGACATTTAAAAAAAAAATACTTCATTGTACTTGTGTGAAAAAAGTGAAATATAAAACCATTTCATGGATGTTCAAAGGATATAGTCCGTGGTACAGACCCCTTTTTATCGAATTATTAACATCTGGCTGAAACTTCCTAAATAGCTTCTTCTCAACGTAACATAAAAATATTTTATTTACGAAAATTCTCCGAATTGGGGCGCTTTCAATCTGGAGGTCGACAAACTTTGTCTATTTAATTATGTACTAAAAACTCGTAAATACCCATTTGGTTTCAACTTGAATCTAAAGATAACTTGAGCACAAAGTCAAGAAAAAATGTGACGTTCAAAAATATTGAGCCGTTTTGCCTATGTAACCTCGTTATTTTGACAATTTGGGAATCTAGGTCATGCAGAACAGGCTACATGTTTCAGTCATAAGATAGTACAGGTCCAATAAGGGCTTTATAAATCCGTTTTTTTTTTTTTTAGGGCTTCAATTTAAGCTTGCTTTAGTGTAAAATAGCAGCGGTTTGCGGCAACTATTCTACTTTCGATTTCCTCACCAATGCCATTTATTTCATTCACCTGTGATCTAGAGGTATATGAACTCAATTGTTACCTGACTAGACCCTGTGGGATTCACATTGAGGTATTTGGTGAAGTGTATCAGTAGCTCCATTTTAGCTGCAGCATTCTCAATAGACTCTAATAACAAAAAAAAAAGTGGTAGCTGCATGGAAATATTTATTTTTAATTTAATAAAAGCAAAATCCTTCCACGCGATTTTTGAGTTCATAGTAAACTATTCTATTTACTCGTGAAATTTCTTATAGATTAAAACGTTTTATTAATGACCAAGTAAACATATTAAATCAGAGCAAGTTTCTTCAACTACTTGAAAATTCTTTTTAATATTAAATTTCGGGGTGAGTTAACTAATGATCAAAGTGGAGGGAGTAGGAACCATTCATTAACTCGAATTACCGACCGCCCTTACAATTTGGCTATATACTCGGTTATATACTTTCCTGCGATATCAATGTCATCAGCTTATCTGAGGAATTGGGCGAGATGATTTATTAAGGCACGAGGTGATCTTAGTATCTCTTATGACATTCTTGAGTACCAGGTTAAAAACCAGACACACCAGCCCATCTCTCTGGCATACTTCTATGTCTGTAGAGAATTCAGAGGACATCGCTCCAAAAATCCTTATGTACAAAGCATTACCTTCCATCGTTATCCTTGTGACGGGGCACAAGGTTTGGAGGAAAATTCATTTCAGTTATCGCTTTATATATTTCTGATCGTAAGCTTGTTTAAAAACGACAAATATGTAATACGTTGGCAATTTATATTCCTTCGTTTTTCATGAAGTATCCAGAGGATGAATATCTGGTCGATAGTTAATCGATCCTTGCGAAAGCCACAATGATACTTTCCAATTTCTCTTTCACCATAGACAGGATTTTATTAAAGAGGAAGACTTAGTAGGAGGGAAATTCTACGATAGTTGTCGCAAAAATAAGAACTACCCTTCTTGTGTATTGAGCAGTTGGCCGTTCTTTTCCACTCTTTCGCTAGTCTCATTGCTAACTTGATGCAGTAGTTGACCTAATACACTGTCATAGGCGGCCTTGAAGTCTGCATGTATGTAACAGGTCATGTATGGTGCTAAAAGAATTGGTCCACCATTGATTTTTTTATGGTAAAAATCTTCATAAATGATAGAAATTGTATTTATAGAACATTTAAAAACATTTTATATGTTAAAATAAATAGAGAAATACCTCTATAGTTCCAAAATCAAACTTCTTTCACGAGCTTGGCATTAATTCTGATATAGACATATATATGAGGCAATATTAAAAAAAGTAATACTCTGATTTGCTAAAAATGGTCCAGTTTCCAACAGAGTCAGTTTGTAAAATTAATCAAGTTTAAAATTTTTTATTCTTGAAACTTAATGAATTTGCCCACAGGGACAAGATGAAGAGGCATGGACTAAGGACAGGCAATTCATAGGTTGGCGAAAAGGTTATGATCTCTGTAGTTTGATTTTTTTCATAGGAGGCACAGCATTTATGTTCCTTGGGCAAGTTAAAAGACAAGAGTTTGATAACAATGAACAAAAAAAACAGGTCAAGAAAAACATAATTAGCTGGTCAACAAAACCATGAAATGGTATTTATGTTTATGCTTTATGTAGTATCTAGTACAAATTAAAATCTTAAATTTTCCTTCAACATTGTCTTTGCTTTAATTAATTTAAATAAATAAAATAACCATGTTGCGGTTGTAAATTATTTAATAGTTTAGTTGTAAATTAAGTATTGTTTCTGGCAGCACAACTATGTGTAAAAGGACAGGTAGGGTATGGGGAAAGGATATGGCATTATACGTAACCATTGTTGCTATTTGTAGGAGGATCCTTGTATTTGTACGAGGTTAGGACTTATGGTACGAGGTAGGAGGATCGACCAACTTCGTACCTCGTACATAATTTTTGCTGACGTATGATAAGCTATATTTTTATGAATGAATTTTAGATTTGTTTAATTGAGGAGCTGGATGAGGGACCTCCTCGCCTAATGTAGATATCACGCCGAGTGAGGTGCCGCTGGGCACTGATCCTCCTCATGACATTATATTTAGCAATCGATCTCACATTCACTGGTTGTCATTAGCATTATGACAGGTGTGAATAAAACATTAAAGCTAAAAAAAAAAAAAAAAAAAAAAAAAAAAAAAAAAAAAAAAAAAGATTTGTTTAACAATTATTTTTACTGTGTTATTATTTATATTAACATTATTATTATAATATTATTTATTTTAAAACAAATAAATTGCAATTATATCTTCTTTAATTAGAATATGATTATTATTTCCTTCATAAAACCATGATTGTATGTATAAATTGTTTTCTTTTAATTTTAAAGAAAATAAAATTAAAATAAAAAATGTTACCGTCATTATAAGAAAATAATTCGTTTTTTATTGAATATAAAATGAAATATATCCATTATATCCTTCATAAAGCTACGATTGTTGCATAATTAATTTAAATAGATTTAAGTAAGCAAAATAAAAATAAAAATTTAATTATATAAAATTACTATTTATTAGTTTCAATTATATTTTACCTAGTTTCGAACTTCAATAAAATCATAATAATGTATTTTCGCTTTATTTTTAATAATTATAGGAATATTTTATCCTTTATAAAGTTTATTCTTCTAATTTTATTTTTAAAGAAAGCTTATAATAGTTTCTAAAAATATATGCTCCTTCTTACATATTTAATTTCGTGCCTTTAATTAAACTCATTTTACTTCTTGGCTTTAATCTAGAAAAAAAAAGTGTGCCAAGTAAGGTCAGTATAGCTTCCTCATCGTTTTCATTGGCTAAAATATACCTATATCACAAGGTATACAATTTTTCGTATGAGAATAAAATCTCTGGGAGAAGCCGATTCGGAAATACAGTTACCCTTCATCATTCGCGGGTTTGATATCCACGAATTCCGTTTATCAGCTAATATTAAAATACATATTGATTATTCTTAATTTAAAAAAAAAATACCAATGCATACTGAACAGGCATATCACTACTGATTGTGCAAAAGGTTATTTGCTAGGGATATCACTACTGATTATTTTATTGTCCTCTGCTATTTTCTATAGTAGCAGAGTACTCATATCAGTTGCAGGCTACAAAATGTCACCTTTAGCACAAATAGAATAAAAGTTGAAATATTTTACATACGACCTTTTTCGCTAATAGCAGTGATATATACTTTTCACTCGTAAAATGGATGGAACTAAAAAATCCATAGGAAAAATTCAACTTGTTGTTCGTTCGGAGTTAACGAGACCAATACTTTTCTTCAGTCAGGACAAAACGCAATAAGCTAGAAAATATAAAAATATGGTTGAATTTCACACAACTTCGATAGTTAAGGAGGAAATCGAGACCAGGACGAACTTGTTAAACTTCAATGAAAATAAACACAATCACAAATAAGACTTTTTTTTTTTGCAAATTCAGAGTAAAAATTACTTTAAATTTGATGAAAATTACACGAAATCTAAGTAACGGCAATAAGTGTCATGCCAGTAACGTTTGGAATCGACCAAACAATACAGTATCAATTAATTTTTTTAATTAAAACCAAAATTTTGTAACTTCATAAAAATATTGTAATAACCTACCTCCTACTCCATATGATCAGTGCCTTTCACATTTCACTGCCGTTATATTGTTAACAATTATTTATATTAATTTTAATTATTAAATGGAATTCAGGGAAATTCATATTAGGAAATTTCTATACTATTCTCCAAATCTTCTCTAGGTTTGGGTCAAATTGAAAGCACAGTTTTCAAACCATAGGCTTGCCAAATAATACGTTTGCTGATCCGAATGCGGAAGTATTTTTTCTAGAAGTGGATAGAATTTGATAAAATTCATACCTACTTGATTATCTGTTTACCAATCTCTAGCCACTAGCGGATCCAGCCCGGGAGCTGGAAAAAAATTCCAAAAAACATCTATATGAAGAAAAGAATAATGTAGGGAAAATTCATTCTCATACACGAATTTCCTAATATAATAAAAAAAAACAGATTCTATGGTGACCAGCACTAGCGAATTCTGCCAGGGGGCGCCTCCTCTCATGGGTGGGGAAAAATTCCGAAAAAGTGACAAAAACATCCATCTGAAAAAAAGGAAAATTCATTCTCATACACGAATTTCCTAATATAAAAAAAAAAAACAAAAAAAACTGATTCTATGGTGACCAGCACTAGCGAATTCTACCAGGGGGAACGTCCTCCTTAGGTGGTGGGAAAAAATCCGGAAAAGGTGACAAAAACACCTATTTGAAGAAAGGCATAATGTAAGGAAAATTCATTCTCATACACGAATTTCCTAATGTAATAAAAAAACAAACAAAAAACAGATTCTATGGTGACCAGCACTAGCGAATTCTACCAGGGGGAACGTCCTCCTTAGATGGTGGAAAAAAATCCGGAAAAAGTGACAAAAACATCAATTTAAAGAAAAGAGAAATATAGGGAAAATTCTTTATCATTCAAGAATTTCCTAATGTAATAAAAAAATATATTATAATCGTGACCAGCACTAGCGGATTCAGCATGGAGACGCGCCTTCCCTTGGATATTGGAATTTTTTTTTTTTTTAAAACACCTATTTAAAGAAAAGGGAAATATAGGAAAAATTCATCCTCTGAGACAAATTTTCTGTGGTATAAAAAAAATTATTATCGTGACCAGCACTAGCAATTTCTGCCGGGAGGCGCCTTCCCCTCCGGATGGTATAAAAATAATTCCGAAAAAAGATATCTAAAAAACAGCTATTTAAAGAGAAAAGAAATATAGGAAAAATCATCCTCTAAGACGAATATTCTAATGTGATCAATATTATCATCCTGATCTCGAAACTGCATTACTGGATCTTGACTGCCTCAAGAGTTTTTCTTCATATTCCCTGTCCTGAGCAGCCTCCAGCAGTTCCTGATTCCATGGATTCTGGCATCAGTACTTATTCCATTTTCCTTCTCAGTTTCGGTCTGTTCAGTTTTCTTTATCTAACCAGCTCCATGCTCAGCAGCTTCTTTGGGATTGAGGTCTCGTCCATCCGTACAACTTGGCCCTTCGATCTCAGCATTACAATCGTGATATATTTCACCACATTCGGCTCCTTGTATAAGTTAGCTAGTTCTTGGTTGCATCTAAATCTCCATTCACCATTCTCCTTAACTGGGCCAAATATCCTCCGAAGGACCTTCCTTTCGAAAACTAATATTTTAAGCATCTGTTTAATGAAAAGAGAAATATAGGAAAAATTCATCCTCACAGACGAATTTTCTAATGTAATATATAAAAAAAAATATTATAGTGATAAGCACTAGGAAATTCTGCAAGGGGACAACCCTTCCCCTGGGTGGTAGACAAAAAATACCGAAAAAGTTCCAAAAAGCAGCTATTCAAAGAAAAGAGTGATGTAGTTTTTGTGCAGCAGTGAGATGCGAAGGGTTGTGCTCCTGTCGCAGTTTGGTTCTATTGACTCTGAACTGAAATACATCTCGCAGGTGAAATACATGATGGAGGAAAATCTGTTTTAAAAAATATGAACTTCATTTATTCTTTCAAACAACCTTTTATTCGAGAACAAAAAATACGAGTTTTCTCCCGGATCCAGTTTTTATTCAGTTCCAATAGATCTGTATGCATTACAACCTCAAGCAACTATAGTCTCCTTGAAGAATCCATGCGATTTAGCATTCTAATTACGTTAATAATTTGTACATTTCTCATTAGAAAGTGTTGTTCTTTTCTTAAAATAGCTGCTGTTAGAAATGTTTTCATGAGACGAGATAATAATTATTTGGTCTCCGATTTGATCAGAATTTGATTATGATTGTCGATATTGTAATTCCTGAGTGTTTGTTATCGTTTAGTGTAGTGTTATTTATTAATCTGGAAGGGACGTCATAACGCACCAGAAGTGCGACGCCGCCGTGTGGAGGGGAGTCTAGTCTGTATATATGGTACCCGAGAAAGTAAATGTGTTTGTTTGTTGATTTGTGTACCAGTCAGTGCGTTTCCAAGCTGTATTGTAATCTTTCTCAGATTTTGACCATGTCGGTAAAAAATAAGGCTCATTGGCCGTGGTTATCGATCATATTACTTAATCAAATTATTAAGTTTAGGTACTCGTTCGGCGCACAATTTGAAGTTCATTAGTTTCTCAAAGAATACTTTTTCGCTTTGATGCACTGTTTAGTAGCAATACATAAAAAAAAAAAAAGATCAGATAAATCTATATTTTTTGGCTGCGAATGTTTTTTGGTGACCTGTGTCAGCAATCCAGTTTTTTATATGTCTAAACGCATATGCAGGGTGTCTCGTAAGTAGAGGGAAATATTTAAATGGAATTTGATAAAATTAATATGGGACCATCTGGGCACCAATACGCATAATCTCTGAAAATTTCATGAAACTCGGATAAATGTTACTAGGTGATATGCCCGCCATATCGATTTGACTACAGACAGACAGACACCGAACCAAATTTGATCCTTGATGTCTGAAACGTAAAACACGAGTGCAAATTTTCGATTCTAAGCCCAAATTTTTTTTTTAACCTCTCGCACGAATACAATGCTTCCCTACCTTCGGCAGTGAGGAAGCAAAATGTAAAAAAGGCTTTAAAATATATGAATAGAGGTACTAAGCAAAGCTCTGATCTAATTTTACTATAAAAAACAAACAAAAACATTGGGCATAGAATAGAACGAATATTCAATGAGCAAGTGGACGAAGCCCGAAAGCCCCCTTTCCCTCCCCTCCCCCCCCCCGTAGATCCGCCTGTGCGTGAGGGAACATGAGAGAATATAGAGGTCCTTAAACAATCAGCTTTGTTGTCGTCAGTGATCAATGCCCAACGACCCAAATGCTCTAGAAAAGAAGCCGAGAGGTGTCTGGAAGGAAATCAGTCTATTGCAGTTAGTTTCAGGACAATATTTAGGGAAAACACGATAAGAAATCTTCCTGTTCCCAGTGTTTGTGACTACTTAGGGAATATAATACCGATTTTTTGCTATAATAGATTTGCTTTTTTTTTATTTTCTTCAATGCAATTCTTTATTTTTACTAAACAGAGATTTTTAATTTTATGTGTATAATGTTGTAAATATACAAGCCTAGGAGAAATTCGTTCTATTTTATTGTAATTTTAACAGCTGATTTTCTTTTATTTTCGTTGTTTGAAGCAATACATTTTTTGTTTTTTAATTATAGATATATACATACTTTCCATTATCCTCAAATCCCATATCAATGATTATTGTCCTGACAATATTCCAGTAAAACTAATAAAATCCAGCTTTCCTACCCTTATTCCAGTACTTTATCATATCTACAACTTTTCATTGCGAAATTCCATATTTCCCTCTTCCTGGAAAACTGCAACTTGTACGACCTTTGAGTAAAACATCTAACCCTTCCTCACAGAACGACTTTCGTCCTATTTCTCTTCTTTCCAACCTCTCAAAACCACTGGAATGCCTAGTCCAAAATCAACTTTCCAACTTTCTAGAAGAACGTTCCCTCATCAATCCGTTCCAATCTGGCTATTCAACGCAATCTGCTCTCCTTAAAATAACCCATGACCTACAAAACTCCATTGAACACAAAAACCTTACTATCCTCATCCTTCTAGATTTTTCCAAAGCGTTTGATACAGTTGACCATAACATCCTTCTTACCAAATTGCAAAATCTTCCTCTATCCAACAGTGTCCTACGTTGGTTCAAATCCTTCCTTTCCAATCGATCCCAGTATGTAGTCGTCCCAAATCAAGCTCCTTCAAAGACACTTCCCCTCTCCTGTGGTGTTTCTCAGGGTTCCTCCTCGTCTCCTACACTGTTTGCTATTTACATTAATGACCTTCCCCTCCTGACCCATCACTCCCAATACCACATCTATGCTGATGATTTCCAAATATACCTGTCCTTCCCTCCTTCTGACCTATTAGCCGCCACAAGAAAGCTTCAAGAAGATTTAAATAGAATATATGACTGGGCAGGAGCTAACAAGTTGAAGTTGAATGCGGAAAAGACCAAGGCAATCCTAATAGGCTCCAATCACCTCCTCAAAACTGTTCCTAACTTTCCAACCCTGTTCCTACATGATAATCCCACTAAATTCTATCCCAGCATTAAAAACCTTCGAATAATCTTTGATCAAACCCTTTCCTGGAAAACCATGTATCTAATATCTCCCAACTTACCTTTCCCACCCTAAAACACTTAAATAGCCTGCGACACCTTTTTCCTTTTGAAATTCGTAGACTCCTGGTCACCTCCTTAATATTTCCCCACTTCGACTATTGCTGCACGGTATATGGAGGCGTCTCTGGAGACCTCTCGAGGCGGAACTAAAACGTTTGATAAATTGCTTTGTACGATTCATCTTCGGGATCCCAAGAGACGCCCCTGTTTCCTGTTTCTATGAAGAGTTGAAGTGGCTTTATCCTTCCTACCGCCGTAAGTATTTCCTGGCATCCTTCCTCTTCCAAATAATTCACTCCCGCCGTCCTTCATACATTTCCGAGCTCCTTCAATTTAAATCCTCTGTCCACTCCCGCAATACCCGTTCCCGATCTTCAGATTTATATATAATGGCCCACCGAACCGTTGCTTTCGATAAATCTTTTATTATTCGATCCTCTTCCCTATGGAACTCCATCCCTCCCCACATCCGTCAATCCAAAACCCTTCCTACCTTTAAATCCCAACTGTTTAATCATTTCTTATCCATCCATTCATCATAAAATTGTAAATAGTTACTACTGTAAATATGTATATATAAATTATTAGATCGTTCTTTATTATTTTTACTTCATGTTTATTTTCAATTTTTTACTTTTTATTATTTACTGATGTAAATTAGAAAGTAACTTATAATTTCTCTTATTATTTTTTTTCATTTATCTATTTTTTTTTTTTGGACTATTTAATCAAACTATATTGTTCTTTATGTATCTCTGAGACTCCTTAGCCCACATTTTTGTCTTTCTGTATTATTCTAAAGGGTAATAAATGAATAAATAAAGCATTACTATTATATATATATATATATTTTTTTTTCCGGTTTACTCTACAGACCTTGTACATCTTTGGCCGCCTGAACGAGCCTTCTCCACCTCTTAATGTTTTGGGATACTGCTTTTCAGTTTGCTGCATGAAGCACAGTTGTTTATCCTATCTATCCATCTGATTTTTGGCCTCCCACGTGGTCTCTTGCCCACTACTCTGGCATTCATTGTCGTGTAGAGGCGTCCTGATGGATGACTACGAGCTACAGGCCCTGCCCATCTTAACCTCCTTGCCTTCATGTCATGAGATATTGACTGACCCATTTCTTTCAACAGTTCTTTATTGTTACTTCTCCTCCATGTGTCAATGTTCTGGTCCCATATAGGTCCTGTTATCCTACGCAGTACTTTTCTTTCGAATCTCTCAATTCTGGCTTCTAATGTGCTGGTTAGAGCCCAGGTTTCACAACCCCACAGCAGAACTGGCTTAATCACGGCGTTGTACACCCTTATTTTGAGATTTCTGGAGATTTTTACATTATATATATATATATATATACATATATACTGGAGGTATACACACACACACACATATATATATATATGTATACATTAAGAGGGCAGAATATTATGTTTATGTGTTATAATAATACCCTTATTCTTTTATGTTTAGTGTAAAGAGTTTTTTCATAAATCAATTGCAGTATTTCCTTTATTTTTATTTAGTGTTTTTGTTATTTTTCTTAAAAACAACATGACATCCATTTTTAGCAACAAGGTTTCTATATTTTATTTAATCATTTTTATCACTGTTAGGTTTATTATTATTCATTTTTTTTTTTTTTGTTTTTTGGACCCATGCCTTCTCCACTGAGTGTGAACACTATATAACTTAGGTTACAGCCATTATGTGATGTCAGGAAATCACTTCAGGAAACAAATGAGGCTATATTGATAAACTTTTACACAACTACACAAAATACCTTTATTCTTCTACATAAACATCAGACTATCAGGAACAAAGGACTACCAGTCTCTGGATTAACCTCACCCAAGCCATCCTGGTGTGTTTACAACTCAGCAGTCTTGCCAGATAACAAGCATTAACTCTGCACATTATGAAAACCATTATCAGTTTATGAGCCTTTCAAGTGACAGAATGATTAATTCATATTTCAATATTTTACAGTAGTGTTTTTTTGGTGAAAATATCTTACTTTGTCAAAATCATGCCAGAAGTATTAGCAATTGATAATTGATGGTAAATATTTCTGCCACACTTTTGAAAAAAAAGTAAAGAATTTTCTAATGAAACAGAAATATTTTAAATTATTATATTATATTGATTGATTTTATATTATATAATTGATACTAACTTAATGAAAATAATCTTGTACACGCAACATACACCTTTCTACTTTGAATAGAAATAATTTTCTGGTAATTATAAAATTTTTGAAGTGCAGTTTAAACGGAGCTAAAACTTAAAGTTTACATCCAACAAATCATTAACACCACTAAAACAATAAAAATCCTATTAATTATATCAACGGTAGACAATAAAAATTTCAGTACTCCATCGGTTTTTGTAAAGCACATAACTCCAGTCTCTGAGCAATATATACCTTATAAGCCTAGAGAGATTTGAAAGTATATCTCTATTTTCAACCTATAAATGATCTCCATAGATAATCCATAGATTGTACACCAATTAGTTATTTAACTGTTATTTTCCATTGTAAAGTTTACAACAAAGAAATTACGAGATTTTCATTGCCTGCCATAAAGAAATTTTCATTGCCTACGAAATTATTAAACTACAATAAATTTATTTAAGGTTATAAACTTATGCTTTATAATAGAGATGGACAAAATGTACTCTGAGTAAAAAGCACATATTACAAAGTATTATACTCAAATACTCGCGCGGTTCGAGTACTGAGTACTTTAATCACTACTCGACCCGATGATGAAAAAGTACTCAGCTGTCCATTTATTTTCCATTAGCATTTTCACATTTACTTAGAATTATTTTACTCTGAACACTTTTCAAAATAATAGGGTACTTCATTATAAAAATTACAGGAGTAGAATATTTAATATTTTTTCAATTTTTATGTCCATTGTTATATTATGGGGGCTATAGTTTTTTTTTAATAGTTTAGATATTAATGTAAATCAATAAAATATCGGCTTATTAAAATATTTTGTATTTAATCAATATTGGGGCCCATTATCAGTTTTTTTTTTTCTTTTTCCTACACCTCTAGACTTCCATTGTTATGTTTTGGGGGGTGACTTTTTTTTATGAAAGTACTGTTTAATTTTAAGTAATTGAATCAACTTTTTGAAACTATGCATATTTAATCGATATCATTGTCGTCTATCATTTTTCGGGAGGCGCTTTTTATGAAAATACTGTTGGATTTGAGATTGCCCCCTCGCGCATCGACTTTTTTTAACTTTGGGATTTAATCGATATGAATACCGGCTATTTTTTTGTTTTGTAGAAGAGCTTTTTATGAAAATACTGTCGGATTTGAGATTGCACCTCAGGGTATCGACTTTTCGGATTAAATTAATATCACAGTCAACAATAATGTTATTTTGGTGGTGGGGCGCTTTTTATAAAAATACTGTCCGATTTGAGATTGCTCCTCCAGGCATCAACATTTTGTAACTTATCGAATTTAATCGATATCAGTGTCGACTATTATGTTTTGGGGGCGCTTTTTATGAAAATACTGTCGGATTTGAGAATGCGACTCTGGGCATCAACTTTTTGAAACCTTCCGGATTTAATCGATATCAGTGTCATCTGTTATGTTTGGGAGGCGCTTTTTATGAAAATACTGTAGGATTTAAGATAGCGCCCCACCTCCCTCCGCATCGACTTTTGGTAACATTTCGGATTTTAAAGAAAATACCATAGTATACCAAACATAACAGATGACACTGATATCGATTAAATCCGGAAGGTTTCAAAAAGTTGATGCCTAGAGTCGCATTCTCAAATCCGACAGTATTTTCATAAAAAGCGCCCCCAAAACATAATAGTCGACACTGATATCGATTAAATTCGATAAGTTACAAAATGTTGATGCCTGGAGGAGCAATCTCAAATCGGACAGTATTTTTATAAAAAGCGCCCCACCACCAAAATAACATTATTGTTGACTGTGATATCAATTTAATCCGAAAAGTCGATACCCTGAGGTGCAATCTCAAATCCCACAATATTTTCATAAAAAGCGCCTCCCGAAAAATGATAGACGACAATGATATCGATTAAATATGCATAGTTTCAAAAAGTTGATTCAATTACTTAAAATTAAAGAGTACTTTCATAAAAAAAAGTCACCCCCCAAAACATAACAATGGAAGTCTAGAGGTGTAGGAAAAAGAAAAAAAAAACTGATAATGGGCCCCAATATTGATTAAATACAAAATATTTTAATAAGTCGATATTTTATTGATTTACATTAATATCTAAACTATTAAAAAAAACTATAGCCCCCATAATATAACAATGGACATAAAAATTGAAAAAATATTAAATATTCTACTCCTGTAATTTTTATAATGAAGTACCCTATTATTTTGAAAAGTGTTCAGAGTTAAATAATTCTGAGTAAATGTGAAAATGGTAATGGAAAATAAATGGACAGCTGAGTACTTTTTCATCATCGGGTCGAGTAGTGATTAAAGTACTCAGTACTCGAACCGCGCGAGTATTTGAGTATAATACTTTGTAATATGTGCTTTTTACTCAGAGTACATTTTGTCCATCTCTATTATAAAGCATAAGTTTATAACCTTAAATAAATTTATTGTAGTTTAATAATTTCGTAGGCAATGAAAATTTCTTTATGGCAGGCAATGAAAATCTCGTAATTTCTTTGTTGTAAACTTTACAATGGAAAATAACAGTTAAATAACTAATTGGTGTACAATCTATGGATTATCTATGGAGATCATTTATAGGTTGAAAATAGAGATATACTTTCAAATCTCTCTAGGCTTATAAGGTATATATTGCTCAGAGACTGGAGTTATGTGCTTTACAAAAACCGATGGAGTACTGAAATTTTTATTGTCTACCGTTGATATAATTAATAGGATTTTTATTGTGTTAGTGGTGTTAATGATTTGTTGGATGTAAACTTTAAGTTTTAGCTCCGTTTAAACTGCACTAAAAAGCGCCTCCCAAAACATAATAGTCGATCTGATATAGATTAATGGGTGGCTAGGGGTGGTCAGATCCCATATGGACACTATTATTGAAGGAATTAATAGAAAACATCTATAATCTTTATAATAATGATGTAGTAGTTGAAAAATAAAAAGTACTCAGAGGTATTATAAAATAAACAGAGCCTTATTTCATAATAATAAAAAATTTTTCATCTTAAACAAGTACATATGGATTTGTACTCAGAGGAATTCGGCTGAGTACTTTCTGTAATTCGATATAACACCGCGAATAGTTTCTGTACTTAACTAAAGCATGATTAACGCTGCATGAGTACTCTCAGTACTCGCCGATGTCAGGCTCGATCAGTACTCGATACGTTTTCCAAATAAAAGTACTCAAATCATGAAAGTGATTGAGTATGGTCCATCTCTGCTTAATACATCCATGAAATATTTGTATGTTTCACTTCTTCTTTCACATTAGTACTGTGAAATAGTTTTTTAAACAATGCCATTGCCTTGATTAGGTGGATTTTAAATACTTTTTTTTTCTAAATTAAACAAAGTTTACATTTAGTTAGTAAATTTCATTTAATTTCGTTGAAAACATGTGATTTCTGTTAAATAATATTAGTTTTCACAAATTAATATTTATAATTTTTCATCACTCTCCATTACTTTTTACTACTTTCTACATTAGATATTGTTTTTTTCTAAAATTCACCACTTTCCAACGATATATTATACGTGTACTTTCTGACTAGTATTTTGGGAAATTTATTTTCAACCTTAGTCCAGATTTTCTCTTTTTTCTCCATTTTTCAATTATCAAATTCTTTCAAAATTTATATTTAGCATTTTTTGGTAACTCTTAATGATGAGAGATGGTTAATTATTTAAAATAAACCATATTAAAGGTACTTTAAAGGAAGTGCGTAGTTGAAAACTCAGATCTGAAAATTTTTATACTTTCAATCCTTAGGCAATACTTTCCCTTTCTATATATTACATGTATATTTAATGTAAGAATTTGAGATAGCCACTCTGTCAACTGAACGGCACATATAATTATGAAAGTAATAATTAATTTACTTACAGCCAACATTAAAACAGAAATAATTTTTTTTTAGTCAGAGCAGCAAGAATTGTGATGCAATAAAAAGAAAAAATAATAGTATTATAAAATAAATCAAGAACATAAATCATACTGGCTATATAAAGTAAATAAAATCACATAGAATAGAATAGAATAGAAGTAAATATATTTTTAAATCAAGTGATATTATAAGGTAGCACTTTTGAGTACATTGATGTTTTTGTGTTAGAAACAAAACTTGGTTATTTGGACACTGGGCACATAAAAAAAGTTTATAACTGTTGAAAATTCGAATTCAAGATTTTTCATTATTGCAATATTTTTTAACTTTCCCTTTCTATATTTTCATATAATTTGGTGCTAAAAATGATGGAAACTGAAATAATTTAAATTTATAAAATCTAATATAATCATAGAACCAGTATTGAGATGTCATAATTTAAAACAGAAATCTCCAAACAATGGCCAGATCCGACCAGTACTTAAAGTTTCTTTGATTAAATGGTAAAAGTTTTAAAATTATTTACAAAATATGAGCTTTAGTAAATCACTCAAACACAAAGTTAATAATTTTTATTGCATGATTTTATTTTTCTTAGAAAGCTCATTTTGTAACTGTACAGTCAATAATAGAAATATACCTCAGGTTTTTTACAAATTTGGTAAAAATTATTGTTTGTTGGCAGAGGTTTTCAGTTATTCCTGGTACATAACTATTTAATCATTTTGTTTTAAAATATTTCTGCCTTTTAAGTAAGAATTTCACCTGAAATAATTGCAAGAGTATTGTCAAAAGGGATTACATTTTTTTAAAAAACCTGAACCTGTACCACTACAACCCATGAAGGATCTGGGGTTCAGTACTATTTAGGGAAAGCACTGTTACTAGGTCAACGGTTGTTGCAAGGAGGTGATTTGACCGAGATCACACTCAACCGCCAGGTTTTCCCCCTTAATTAATTATTTAATTAAGGGTACCCACTTTATAGAGGCTGGGTGTGCCTCAGGAGGGACTTCTGACCCAAGGTCGCCCCACGGCCAATGAAACAGATAAATAAATTTTCTGCCATGAGCCGGGGTTCGAACTCGGGACCTTTGCATTGGAAGCTCAGTGCCCTACCACTGAGGTACCCCGCTCTCACATTTTTTTAAAAGTGGGGTGAAATTAATTTGAGGATGGAGAAATTTCCTAATTAGTTTAGCTGTAATACTGAAACTAGAAATGAAAAAGACCATGCTCTGCTTGTGTTTAATATTTACAATAAAGTCATATCTGCCACTCTTCCAAATTTGCGGCACCCTTGATATTTTTTTATATACATGTAAATCTCAAAGTGTCTTTCTTTTCTTTATTTCCTGGTTGTAAATTGAAAACTTAATGTGCCCCTTCTCAAAAGTTTTGATGGCATAACTTCCGCCATTCAACCCCCAAAAAGAAACCCCATCTGGACACCTCTGTTTTAAGATGTGCCCCATTGTTATAAGTTCCCAATGTGTTTATAATAAAAACTACAAGCAAGTTTAAAGAATCAAATTTCTTATTTGACAAATTTTACAATCTTCACATTATTCCATTTCAGATAAATTATTAGGTCTTGATAATTTCTGATTCATCGAAAAATGTATCATCTGATTCTATAAAAAAAAAAAAAAAAATCAAAGTGAAAAAAAAAATATATATATAGTAGTATTTATCTTGTAAGTAAAATAACATTTATAAATCATCACTCTGGCAGGAAATAATAGGGCCACCAACTAATTCTAGTATATAAAAATTCAGTGCTATAGATGGAATAATTCCATGGGTCATCCTAGAAGAATGAATAATGTTCTATGATGTTATGTTACAGATATCCATTATAGCCTAAAGGGACAGCCCAATCAGAGCCTCATCATCAGTAAAACCAAGCACTTGACTCATTTTCATTAACTCATTAGGAGAGTATTCAAAAACACAAAAAGTGCATCAGAGTGACACAAACCATTTTATATATCACGCATAGTAACAATAACTGTACTATATTCTTGTTTTACCAAAGCAAAAATAATCAGCTCTTTTACATTAAACAAGTAATTTTTAACATAGTAAGTTTATGGATTGCTGAGCTTCGACTCTTAATAGTGGAACCGAAGGGACATTATCCAGTAGGGCAAACTACTAACTCATTAAGCAATCGGGTACTTTAACATAATCATAATAAAATAAGTAGTTTGGCCAATTTGGTGTGTTGAATAGACTTTCTTGATAATGTCATATTTTTTACACTAATAACCATATTTCCTTATTATTGCTTATACTTTCAATGTACCTATTAGGGTGAAGGATAGATTTGTAATGCAAGAGTTCTCGCATAGGTATGCTGGTATTAATAAAATAATATTGAAAAATCAATACTAAATCTTTACAATATCGAAATATATGATTCTATTACCTTCTCTTTCTTTAATATCATTAAAATGTTGTATTTTGGTTGAGCCTAGAAGTTCCCACAAAAGTCCACCCAAAAAATAAAACATAGCAAGGAAGAAGTAAATGGCTACTTTGGCTTGTAGAATAGATTGTGGACCTGAAGGATCCTGTTCAAAATATTTTCTTTTATTAAAATTTGAAGCATTATTTAGATAAATAGAATCTAAATTATTTATGCAAATAGCTTTATGTTATTATTTCTAAACCATACCATTAAATATTTTGAAAGCAATAAAAATTATTTCTGATTGAGAAGTGTGAAACAAATAAAAAGAAAAGAGTTTATTCCATTTTGTGTGGATGTTTCAGCCAAAGTTGAGGCCTTCATCAGAGCTTCTACACCTACAGAGTGTATGAATAGAGTGAAAAAAGAAAAAAATAATTATTTTTTAGTGTAAAAATCTCTTTATCATCTTAATCATTTAAATTACCACCATAAATCAAACCAAAAAATACTAATAAATTAAACCATATAAATTTTAATAAAGAAATATTAATTAAACCACGTAAATATTAATTATTTAAACCAAATAAATTTCAGTGCATAAAACCAAATAAATGTGAATTAATTATAACATTAATTTATTAAAAATTGTTCAATGTTTTTTTTTTCTACTATAGATATGTAAAATTAAAATTAAATTTGTAAATATAAATTGTGTAGAGAAAGTAGCCTAATTTAGACTAATTATTTATCTAAGAAATGAACTAAAATAAGCTCTTCCTCTTATTGTAAGGGCTGTAGCCTCATCATAACATTTAGGAATGCCTTGAAGCTCCCTCAAAAATATTGCTTGTCACTGCATGAAAACACAGTGTTTACAGAATGCAGTAAACAAAATACATAAAATAATTATATTTATAAAACCTTAACAGCATAAAAGAAAATAACTATGAAATTAAAAAAAAATGAAAAAAATTGTGAAAGAAAAAGACAGAGCAATTATAAAACATAAACAAAACATCAAATAATTAACTTATGGTGCTAATAAGCAGAGTGGTACCGAAGCATTGTACACGTTACTCTGAGTCTGCTTATTTAACAGGTGAGGATTACTGAAAGTCCCCGTTTGTGTTGATAGAGGGGTACGATACCATATTATTTTCTGCTGTGATATTTTTCTATAACTGGGATGGAATTAACCTGCAGGAGTCCCTGCAGCATTTTGTCAATCCTCAGAGCAAAGCGATCTAAGGAACTCCCATAAGTTAGTTTCCGATGTGAGTACTACGTGAGTACTCTTCCCAAATTTTATTTCTCGATATAATGTAACTGTTTAGAATTAAATTAATGTGGCCAAGCAGGCTAATGCGCGGGCAAAATATGCAGTGCTCGGCAATCTGATAAACTAAACATTACATGTTGGAATGATGGCTGAGCATGTTAAATCATATACTAGTGACACTGATTCAAATTGGGCTTGAGTGGGTTGAAATTTATTTCATGGCAGATCCATGGAATGAATCTCGACCTTCCGATTCTGGTTTGAACAGGTCTGGTTGTACTTCTAGAACAACAATGAAAAATGTTTAAATGCACCTAAAAAGGCACAAGCAAGAAACAATACCACAGCATAGGGAAACATCCATTTAAACATTTGTTTTCCATAGTTTGTATAATGTCTAAACACACCTATATTTATAACAACAAATTCACAATATTCAATGTAAGTACTTGTTTGTCACATAATTTCAAGCTATATAACATTTTAAAAATCATATTTCTGCTCTAAAATAATTTATATTTTATTTTATTGTAAAGAATATTGCTTTTTTTTTTCTCCATGTTTATTTTTTATCACTAAACTTAATAAGTTCCATTTGTAATATATTGTATATACATAAAATGAATTTTACAAGATTATACACCCAAAGAAAATGTAAATATTGTACTTAGTTGTGAAAATATTAAATAATAAATCATCTAAACAAAAAAAAAAAAAAAAAATACTGACCTTATAGTAATATGAGTAAAAAATAAAGGAACACTATGGTCCTGCTATAGAGAAAAAATGGGCACAAGAAACACCAATGCCAACAATTATACCAATGAAGTTCGGTGACAAGTCAAAGTAGTTCATATAAAAACCATTCAGTTGGCATGAGCTTTATAACATTCCTATGCAATGAAAGGCGAAACACACATAATAATTTTCAGTAAAAGCACAGTACATAAAAAAGTAAAAAGCTCTAAATTGACCTGTAAATAAAAAATATTTGTTAATCTATAACTAAAGCAATTGTCTAGGGTGTTGGTTCCTGATAGCAATGTATAATAAAAATTCAAATACATGTAAATTATTTTCAAGTTGTGACAGGAATCATCAGGGAACAAAATTAATAATAATCTAACTATGAAATAACTACAAAACATGGCCCTTCCGATTAAATGAGATGGAATTAGGGAGGGACCATTCCGGGCGGAACGGTTCGCAAAACCAATTTCATCACTGGGACAGTTCGGAATAGGACGAGACCCTAGTAAACTTTGTTTCGCTGGAATGTAATATAAGAGCCAAATGTAAAGATCTTTAGCTTTCGATGGGTAAATGTTCAGCAGCAAAGTCAAATAGGTACAAAAGGGATTTATAGCTATTAAGGTGAGTGCACAATAGCAGACTGCTGCCAAAGTGGATTAACAGAATAGTTGAATCTGTTGTTTGCTTCAGAAGTGAACCATAATGAATAAATTTAATTTAGTGTTTGATTAAATATAAATAAATCCAATTAAATTAAAATATAACAAGACCTCAACCATGATTTTAAGATAGCAATTTGCTAATCTTAAAAATTTAATTAAAATGCCAGGATTAAGATAATAAATTAATTACAAAGAATATTAAAATAATCATTTTAATCAAATTTTATTATTATTAAGACTGATAAACATATAATTCTGTTGAGTATATGAAATTTGTCATAGGAAACTTAATATCATTGATTTTTTCACAGATTATTTGAATTAAAAAAAAATCAGATTTCGCATTTTATTTTATATTCTTTTTTTTTTATCTACCTACAACAATCATAAAAGATATCAATATTGTTTAAAAAAATTTGTAAATAAAAAAAAATATTTTTAAATTTTGGCTTTTATTATTTTATTTTTAAGTCACATTCCAACGACAGAACAAAGAGAAAACAGAACTAGCAGTCTTGTTAGCAGTAATGAAAATGTCTTGAACTGGTTCGAGGAAACCATTTCAACCCTGGAATGGTTTCAGGCGTTAACGGTCTCTCTCCTTAAGAGTGGCCTTGAATTCCATTCCACCTCTGGAACGGTTTGGAATGGATCTGGACTCAACGTTCTTTCTCGTTCGGAGTGGCTTTGAATTTATGCCACCCCTGGAACAGTCCAGAATGGTTCCATTATATTCCGTTTTCCTTCCAATCTGAAATTTCATACTAGCATCTTTTTTAGAATAATTATTACACGGATTAATGTTTCTACGTGTGTTGTTATTTTTAATTTTGCTCTCGGAATAATAAATGTTCTTAGATTTAAATAGTTGTATTATTGCGCGTAATTGCTTCATTATTATCTATTTCGTTTCAATTGTTATTCGGAATGAAGATGGAATGGAAGAACTGGAACGAATTCCAATGGTGGAACATTCTGTTCAGACCTGTAATGTTTTGTACAGCTCTATAGCCCCTCCAAACCGAGTTAAAAGGGTTGGAAAGTGGTTTGTGAATTAAGTTGGTTAAAAAAGTGTGTTTTGGAAGTATCAGTGTTTTTTCCTCCACTCCTGCCATTTTGAGATATTTTCATGACAAGACTTTAGTAGTTCGATTGATTTTAAAATTGTATTCATATTTTTAGATAATCACACAACCAAACCACTTTTCATTTGTTTTACAAACAAAAACTTGTTACCTGGATTTTGCCAGAGAGAGATAAGGAGGGGCAGCTGCAATCCCTTTCAATATGGAAAAAAAATTCTATACATTAACAATAAATTTCTGTCTATCGTTTTTATGAAGAGTTGAATTAGCTTTATCCTTTCTTTATTACCACCATAGATATTTCCTGGCATCCTTCCTTTTCCAAACCATCCAATCCCACTGTCTATCATGTATTTCCGAGCTCCTTCAATTAAAATCCTCTGTTCACTCCCGCAAAACCTATTCCTGGTCTTCGGATTTATATACAGGAGCTCGACACACCGTGGCTTTTGAAAAATCTTATAATTCGATCCTCGTCCCTATGGAATAACGCCCCCACCTTTTAATCTCGCTTATTCAATCACTTCCTATCTATCCAGTTCCCAAACAATTGTAAATAGCTTTTTCTGTAAATGTATTTTGTTGTTTTTTGTAAATCATTTATGTTAGAAGTTAAGTTATAATAATTGTTTAATATTTCTATTAAATCTTTTCAAAAAATAAGTAAATTTTTGTTCCCATGAGAGGCTGAATTCTCACTCTTTAGAAAAAAGGATATGGTGTTCTAAATATTTCTCACAGATTCTGTTGCAAAGCTTATATCCTTTGTTTTTATTTTTGTAAAATCTTACATAACCTGAAGCAATCAAGATTGTTGTCTATATTTATTAGCAAATTATTAATGATGAAAAAAAAATTAGGCCTATATTAGGAATCACCTTGTATTTATTTTCCTCTATGTGACAAGGAAAGAAGTGTTATAAATCATATATAACTATTTAGAAATAATAAACCATTTTCAGCTTTTTTATTTTTATTTTTTTTGTTTTAATGTTGATATACCATGAAAACATAATTAAAATTTAACAAATAAATTGACAATTAGTTTGGAGATAAAAATTATAGTCATTGAGAACTAATTATTTATTATTAAGAAAGACAAAAATATTTAAAGTAGTGAAAAGGTAACACAGGATAATGCCTTTTATTTTATTTTTTTCTTAAGTTTTGAGATAGTTTTATGAAAGTAGCAGAAACTGTTGAAACTGCTACTCATGATGAACAATTTTATCTTTCACTAATGGAGTGTTGAGTCCTGTGACTGCAATGCCTCATTAGGATTATAATAATGTTATTCCCTGAAATTAAATAGCATGTGCAGTAAGGTATATACCAATCCCATTGAAAATATGACGAACTTCTGAGTAATTCACAATCCTTTTCTTAACCAAGAACTTCAATAAATAGTATTTGCAGTAAACAAGGAAACTAGCACAAAAGAAAGGCATCCCCATTACTAAGCCAACCTAAAATGTAATTATTCTATATTTAATATTTTTATAATTTGAAGGAGCACAATAACAAAATATTACCTAGGCATTTATAGATTAATAAATGATAATTTTTGGTACATTCATGAACCCTGAAACTAGGAGAGATTTAGGTTATATAATTTTACAGAGGACATTATCTGTAATTTTAAAAATTATTTATACTACCTTTTATCATATTATATGAGAGTGTAAAAGAAGAAAATTAAATATATTTATTGGTGTTGTTACTAGAGGAGAAAACTAGTCTAGCAAGCAGGACAATATAGCTGCTAAATATTCTAAAAATAAAATTAGTCTGAAATAGTCATATCATTCAGGTTCTGTGTCATTTTCTCGTAAGTTTTTTTATAAAATATTAGGCCAAAGGCCACCAAATGTACACAGTGTTTACAACCTGTAGTAATAAGAATATTAACGCAGACCCCAACCCCAAAAAATATTTTTTGGTCTCTTAATATTAGAGGTTTGACTAATAAAATTGAAAAACTTTAAAAAAATATGATATAAACGAAATAAAATTTGGAAAAAAAACCTATTAATAAATTAGATAAATTATATAGCAGAACTAAGGATATTATTCCAAAAGAAAAATTAACTAATATTATTTCTAAAATACAATGTGAGCATTGTGAAAATAAAGCATATTATGGACAAACCTCACAATGGTTTGAATGTGGGATACAACAGCATAAACAAAATTGCAGCTCTAAAATGACAAAATCAAAATTAGCCACAGGATTATCGCAGCATACCACAAAAAATGGACATATATTTGATTTCGATACAGCGTTGGTCTTACATAGAGAACAGAATACTAACAAACAAAGAATAATTTAATCAATATTTATTATAGAATCCAATAAAATAGAATTTGGACTATTTATATAACTGATAGTTGTTAAATTAATATGTGTTTTATAAGGATGTATTTTGAACTATAACAACTGAATTAAAATTAGTTTGCAGGATCTTGAAAATGGCTCCTGAAGCCGAAATGTCAAATAAATAATACGGGATGTAAAAACTGTTTACATTTGGTGACCTTTGGCCTAATATTTTATAAAAAACTTAGTCTGAAATATTTATATGTTATGGGTCAATCAATTTGAAATCACCAAAACCATGTTGCTCCGTATTTTTGATTTTTATCAGTTATTAAAGATTTTTTTGAGTTAAAAAAATGTTTAGGCTCAAAATTTTTTCGGCGGTAATTTTTAATTTTTGACTGAAAACATGTTTTGGGTAAATGCCTATAGCTCTGGTTATTTTGTAGATATCAAGCCAAAAAAAAAACTAAAATAATTTAGAGTATTTTTTTCTTCATTTCTGTTTATCTCTATATCACCTAAAAAGAAAGGGAAGTGGTTATAAAAATCACGAAAATAGACAAAAAAAAGTGACTTTTAGGGCTGCAAAAGTATAATAAAGAAAAGAATCTCAACTTTAATTCTTTCTTCATTAGTAGTCGTACCACTGTACTTCTTACTGATGAAATTTCAGTCTTGAAACTCTTGTACTTTTTTAAATATGAATTTTAGAATTTTAAAACCATGTTGACCCCCCTTATTTCAATTGGTGATTGTTAAAAAGGAACTTTTTTTTTTTTTTTCTTTTTGGTTCTTCCCTACCTCGCCTTTTAGGCTATACAGGATTTTCCCGGGCCGAGGGGTGATGGCGGGGAATTTAAAATCTGGCACCGGGACGCGAACTCGTACTTTTTAAATCTTCTCAAATCTGTAATCCCGTTGCCAGGCAACTCGCGGTGCTGTGCACACACTTTAGCCCATTCGGCCACCCCGCCTCCATGTTAAAAAGGACCTAATTCACTTACTGGTACTTGCTATTTTAGCACTTAAAATTAATCAGCAGATGAATTTTAAAAAAAATATATTCAGTTTGGTCCTCCCCCTTCCAAAAAAAAATAATATAATGTAATGATATCTCTCCTATACATATCACATTTTTCCAACCTATTCCTAGAAATTTAATGTAAAGACATTGGGGACCGATTAAGCAGTTAGGAACCAAAGTAATCACAATTCATTTCATTAAAGGCTGAAGTAAAAAAAAAACAAAAAAAACAACTAAGTTACCTCACCTGATTCATGAGATTAAGCATTCTGCACACACACAGACAGAACAATGTCCAATTGGCTTGTCTAAGTGTCTTCAATTTCAGCTCATGTTCCAATCATCCTCACATTTAATACTAAATAATTAAAGGACACTAATTGAAATATAATATTATTTTAAAAATACTCTGTACCATGACAAATGATAAAGTAACATTTGGACAAAACACTATTGGAATTATAATAGAAAAAATCTTCACTTACTAGTTTAACATCCAAATGTAGACTGTTTTGATAGAACATAGGGACTATTTTGATGAAAGTTTATAAAGCATAATTGTTCACAGATTGAGATATGATGAGGGCATACAATGGAACACAGGTGAGAATCTTTTTCAGAGGAATACCTTCTCTCTATAAATAAAAAGTAATCATTGGGAAAAGTTTATGAAATAAATTTAAAAAAAAATCAGATTATATTTAATTTTTTGAAGTTGTACTTCTGCTTAATTAACTTCTTTGTTAATTTAAGATAACTCTGATGAGTTCTCAAATTAACAAGATCACAACTGAACTAAAATATTTTGATTTAAAATGTCAAAATGAAAATAAACTAAATTTACACGATTGAATTCTTTCATATGGTGATCGAATGACTGATGGTAAACTTTCTTCAATATATCTTTTCTCATAAACAAAAATATAAAAACATGTATAAGGACTCTGACTTCCTAATCCTAGGTAGGCCAGACACCAAATGAATCTGATGTTACCAGAGAAGTAAAAGATGAAAGGCCATCCACCTTGACCTGAACTCAGGTAGCCTCCTATCATTTGTATGATGCCATTTCCCAAGTAAATACCTAAAGGAACAAAAGCAACTAATGGTAGATATCAAAATTTAACTCAATTTAAGTACCATAATAATCTTAATAAGTCATATCACATCAGAAAAAGAAAAGAAATGTTTTAAGAAAAAAAAAAAAGGTTTCAAAAACTGAATTGACTTTATATCAGCACTATTATTTAAAAGAAAAATCAGATAATTACACTTTGTTGGTGACCATATGTGTGTAAGTTAAATATGTCAATGCTTAGAACAATACTAGTCAAAACCAGTAGTGGATCCAGGATGTATTTTTTTTTTGTTGCTATTATGAAAATTACACCAGGAGAAAAAAAAGAAACCATATAAAATTATGTTTAAGTAGTCTTTAAAGACAAATTAAAAGAAAAAAAGAAGGAATTACACGAAAAATAATGGTTTGAGAGATAAATTTTGGTTAAAAGGTGCTTATATTGATTATATGCATTATAATTTAAAAAGAATACATATTGATGTTATTGCTCCATTATTAACTTAGGTCATTCACAGTAACCAAATATAGCTCTATGAAAAAAAAAATTATTTTTAAGGGCTTCAGCTCTAAAACTCTCCTGTAATTCCACTAGTGGTCCTGATTTGATTGAGTTTTAGGCAATATCAACCTCATGCTATGGATTATAAATACTCAGTGGAGACAATGATACAGTTGAATATAATGGTTTATGGTCAAGAGGTAATGACAAAAATTAGATTATTTACAGGAATTTTACACTGTTAATCTGGTGCTGCACCATTCAAGCAAAGATTCCATCTATAAGTTTGACAGACAGAATACAGAATATAATATACCACTCTAGTCTTCTGTCTGATAAATCAATTGTTATCCGGTTTAACATTCTTGAGTCTAGTGACACTGAGTTGAAATGTATTTTGTGGCATACTCCAAGAATGAATCTAGATTTTTCCATCCTACTTAGAAAAGGTTAGTTGTACCTCAAGAACAAGTCTTTAAATGTCAAAAAACTCGGATTTTTTATATTCACCACACACTAAACTGCATAAGGCAATATCAGTATCAGAGTCTTATATTCATGTTATATATTAGTAGTAACTTTTGTAAAGATGCTTGACGCTTGCACTTATAGAACTTATTCCACAACTCCGGAAGTTCTACAAAAGTTTCAATGAATATCGTCAACAGAAGGTTACTTATAGATCATCACCACTTTCTTCTATAGAGTCTGCTTAGAGTATCTTTCGATCAGTCAAGAGCTTAACTAAGTGCATCTCACTAAATATAATAATTAAACTTCCATTTTCAGCCATTTATTTAAATTATCTTCACAGATACCTCATTTCGTAATCATATATTAATAGCACAGCCTCACTATAGTTATATATTCTGGAAATAATTTTATATTGTGAAAATGATAAAACCAGTCGAGTTGGAGTAGTGGAGATAGCCTAATCCTATCAGACTCAACTAAAACAAACTATCATTTTTATCTACTTCTCTCGTTCTTTGAACCATTTTTTATTTTTAATTAAAATGGTTGATTGTAAATTATGTGGAGACTAAATCAACTTATGTCTTGTACTAAAATATATTTCACACTAAATGCATGACAATAGATTTTTCGGGCTTTGGCTTAAAAGAGAGCAGTAAAAAATGGAAATGTATCGATTCGGAATCAGCATTTTGTACCTTGCCAGCCTCCGAGCCTTGGTACCTTGATTGACCTACTGAGGGCGCTGACCGAAGAAGTAAAAGAAATAAAGTCTAAGCTTCAGAGGATTGACGAGCTGAAGAAAATAAAACAAACCCTCCAGAAGAAGTCAGAAGTGTCTTTTGAAAACATGGACCAATAATTACAAGCAGGAAGAGAACCCAGACCCAATTACTTCAAGATTTGTCAGAAAAACGGTGAGAAATGAGCTGGTTCGACTGCAAAGAACAAAAAGGGATTTCTCTACGACATCTAGGCTGTGAAGAGAACGATTTGCACTGCGTTTATGTTAGCGAAACGATGACAGCCACCAATAAACACCTCTAATGTTTAGCCAGAAAGAAGAAGATGATTGCAAACATTAAATGTGTCTGGTTTAGTGGAGATAAAATTCACTGCAGAAAGTCAGATGGATACTCACCAGTTATCATAGGAAAATCAAGTGATCTAGACGTTTTCAGTTGGATATTGTACACAAGTTTAAACTGAATATTTTGTTTAAATAATGTATATTCTATCCATCATTCTCAATCCTTTTTTCCCTAAATTCTAATTCCCAATTTCCCCAGTTATGACTAATATCCTGAATGCCTGTCACGTCAATGCACCATCCCTTATTGCCCACTACCATGAATTCCAAAAATATTTTCTTTACATTTTTTATCACAAAATTGTATAGGGTATCCGAAACCTGACTAAGACCTTTCATCCCTTCCTCACAGATTTTCATACCCAATTACTCATCTCTACATCACAACTGGAGGTGGTGTTGGATTATATATCCATGACAGTATTAAGGCCAAAATCCTCCTACAGTCTTCTTCTCATGACTTAATTACATAGAATTCATGTTCGCTGAAATTTCTTCTCCTCTGTCATATTACATAGTTTATCGATCTCCTCCTGTTCTATTCGACAACCTATTTGAATCGTTCCTTGTCAATCTGATTTCCAATTACGAATAAACCAATATCATCATCAATGGTGATTTTAATATGAATATGCTTTCGAGATCTCCCAAGAAATACTTCCTTACAGATCTGCTGTTTTCCCTTAATCTTTATCATATTCCTTATTCTTCTACCTATCAAATGCAATATCTGACACTTGGTTAGACCTCTACATATCTGACTCTTCCATCAAAATCCTTTTCTCTTCTCGACATTTCCATTTCTTTCATCAAATAATATGATCCAATTTACATACGACTTACCCGTGAAATCCTTTTCTCCCAAACGGTTTCGTGCCGCAATCCTATGAATCCCTTCAACCTGACCTTGATTCTGTCCAATGAGGTTTCATATGTTCATATAATTTCATTGACCATGTGGTATCCACCCTTACCTCAAACCTACAATCCATATTTTTTTTTTTAGAGAGAGAAAAGTTTTTTATTGAAGAAAAATAATACAATCTGCCATAGTCTAGGGCATAGAGCATTATGGCTCTATGTTTATATTCATACATTTTATATACAATTCAAAATATAAATTGAGAAAAAAAAATAAAATGAGAAGAAAACATGTAAGTAAAAATATATACATTGAAATAAAAGAAGAAAAAAAATTGTAAAAAGGAAAAAAATATCACATTGAAAGAATAGTAAAGAAAGAAGAAGAAAAAATACTTGGCACTCATTCCTATGTACAATACTTACATTCAACCTAGGGAACTCTGAACCATGCCTTGCCACTCTCACGTGAAAGGCAAGGCAGAGCTCAAGCAGATACCAGCGCTTCTCTCCCATCCGCATCGCTGTTTAAAAGCCAGTTGAGACTGGGTAAGAGCGCTAAATGCACATATGCTCAGTCCATATTAGACATTCACGCTCCTATGAAAGCTAGAACCTTATGTCATCCCACTGCTCCTTGGCTGACCCTTGAAATAAAGGAAATTATAAGAAGAAGGGATGCAATAAGGCATAAATACCGTTGAATCCGTTTGCCTGTGGATTATCTATCTTTCAAGGAACTTTGCGATGGAACCCAATCCGTAATACGACTTGCTAAAGCCATCTTCTTCCATAATGTCCTGTACAATGCTTCTGATTCCAAACCCAAATAGAAAATATTCTGTAGTCTATCCGTAACAGAATCAATTCCTTTTCTATGACTATAGATGATCTCAATGACCATTTCTTATCCTTCAATCATAGTTCTTCTTCTACTTCTGATATTGGACAAATTCAATGCTGAAGACTTCTTATTCTCCCATGTATTTGACGAAGAACTACCTTTCACTATCCTATCTCATAATTATGATCCTGATAATATTTCAGTAAAACTAATAAAATCCAGCCTTCCTGTCATTAATCCCCTAGTTTACCATATCTACAACTTTTCATTGCAAAATACCATATTCTCATCTTCCTGGAAAACTGCCCTAGTCCAACCTTTGAATAAAACTTAAACCCTTTCTCACTTCACGACTTCCGTCCTATTTCTCTCCTTTCCAACCTTTGAAAACCGTTGGAACGTCTTGTCCAAAATATACTTTTCATCTTCCTAGAGAAATGTTACCTCATCAACCCTTTCCAATATGGCTTTTGATCTGGATACTCGATGGAATCTGCCCGCCATAAAATCTCCTATGACCTCCAAAATTCCATTAAACACTACTGTACTAAAACTCCAATAAAAACTTTACTGTTCTCATCCTTCTAGATTTTTCTAAAGCGTTTGACACAGTTGACAACAACATCCTCATCACTAAATTGTAAAATATTCCTGTGCCCTGTGCCATTGGTCCAAATCCCTCCTCTCAGATAGGTTCTAATATGTAGTCGTCCCAGATCAATCTGTATCTAAGACACTTCCCCTCTCCTGTGGTGTCATCAACCTGGTTTTGCAACTTAAGATAACAAGGTGTTCGTCAAAATAGAGAACAAAACAACAGCAATAGAACAATGGGCATCTGAGTTTTAACCTTGGGAACTCTTAGGAAAAAAATTTCTTTGACCAATAATCATTATTGCAACCTTAGCTATGCTTTGATAAAATACCTCAGCTAGTTAAAATAAAAAATTAAAAAATCTTTGCTAAGAACAGAATTATTTTATAAATAAATCCAGATAGTCTCATCCATGATTAAAATGTGTTATTGATATATGCTTACTTGATAAAAAAAGAGGCCCGATAAGCATTAATTCATTCGATAAGTAAGTTGGGTGTACACTAATGGTCTAATGAATCCCTAAACAGATTCAGTACAGACATTTTGTAAATAATAAAAATAGAATACTATTTTCTGATTCTCCACAAAGTTGTTAGAAGATGAACATAATGAACAAATATGTATAAATCAATGCCTTGAAATTTGGTGTTAAACAGAGATTGCATTTGAAATTTTTTTTTTGCCAAATCGAAATGCCAAGCAGTTATTGTCAGCATATAAATTAAAAATCTGGTGCGCGCATCATACAACTTGCACTTACTCTTTTACTTCGAAAAGCAACTCTTGTCTGGCAAAATTGGGTTATTACAAGAAGTTTTTGAAACGCATTTTTAATTGAATTAAATCTTAAACAACATATTTTTGATTTTTGGTCATATTAATTAATACAAAAACTCATAAAGAGCATCAAAATAACATAAAACCTATTTATTATATCCATTGTAGACAATAAAAACCTTTTAACTGCATCAGTCTACTTGAATCACATAACTCCAACCTCTGAGCTTTATAGACAAAGAAATATTTGAAAGTGCATATATTTAACTATGAATAAGTAAGATCATACAGTACAGTAAAAATTGTATTAATTAAATCTGTATCACTTTTTGCAGGTATTTTAATTCTTTTTTCCCCTTGGAAAGTTGAACAAAACACAGTTACTTGCTTTGTACCTCAGAGTTGTATGATGCGTTTGCCAAAATCCAAGGAGATCTAAATCATATCAGCACCTGGGCATACATCAATTAAGATTAAACGCTGATAAAACGCAGGCCATTGTCATTAGTTCCAAACCCCTCCTCAAATCCAATACCAACATTCTTATTCTGTATCTAAATAACCACCCCATCATCTTCAGCTCCAAACTCTCTCCTCGAATCCCATATTACCCCTTCCTATACCCACACCTAGACTCCTAGTATCCTCCCTCATCTTCCCCCACCTTGACTACGCCTGCGTGGTGTACGGCGGTCTTTCGGTGGAACTCGGGGACAGACTAAAAAAAAATTATAAATAGCTTAGTAAGATTTGTTGAAGAGACCCCGATACGTTCTCGTGTTTCTCACTACTATGCCCAGTTAGGTTGGCTCTTTCCCTCCTTCAGAAGACAATACTTCCTTGGCACTTTCCTTTATTAAATAACCAACAATCATCGCCCGTACTATGTATACAATCTCCTCAAATTTAAATCATCTGTCCACTCCCTCTCCACAAGATCTCGGCCTTCTGACCTTTACACCCCTTTTCATAGATGTGCTTCATTTCAACATTCTTTTATTGTCCGCTCCTCCACCTTTTGGAATTCCATCCCACTTAAAATCCGCCATGCACTATCCTTATCCACATTGAAAACCCTCTTATTCCAATTCCTCTTCACAATCCAATCAGATTCTGGTTAATTATGTATCATGCAACAAGGATATTTTTTTTCATACATCATTATTTTACTTTATTTTTTGTTTATTATATGTGAATTGGAAAGATTCAGTATCACTTTTGGCAGAGCATTGTGAGGTGATGCATACAAAATAAGAGATTGTTTGTTGTTTTTATCCATTTTTGTTTTTTTGTTCTACAAGATTCCTTATATTTTAGAGGTATTTAATTTCTTACATTCCTTAATTTGTATACATATATATCTTTTCCTATCTTAATCTCCGTGTTTTTTAATAGTTTAAAATACCATAGCGTATTTTAAAACATATATAAATAATTTGTTTTCATTAAATCAGTTGTTTTTTTTTTGTCGCACTTGTTTTCTCATACAATTAATTTAATGCCCCTTCCTAATTGTATTTATCTATTTATTCTTATTTTATATCTCTTATGCTGAGATAATGCAATATTGTGATCCTCTTGCTCATCTTCTGTCATTAATATATGTATATATTTTGTATACATTAGCTGTTTGGGTTTTAACATAAGTCAATTTTTTTTATTTACGTACTTTTGACATTTTTTCTTTTCTGGAGGTTTTGCTTTTTCTTTCTATACATGTAATTCTTTTATATTGTTTTGTATTTTTTCCAGTAAAATTATAAGTATGGTTCAGAAGATTTTATTTTATTTTTTAGTAATTTACATACTATTATTTAAGTTGTATATATTGGTTTCAATCTTTATTAAGTTAGTTTTTGGCCAGATATGTATTTTTTCCTTTTGTAACTATTCATTATTGTTATTCTAAAGGGACATCGTCCCAGAATAAAGTTTATTTTCTATTTCTAAATTATGGTAATATAAATTCAATATGACGATATATTGGTTCATGGCTTGAACATTTGGAAGAAGACAAGCACAAAATAAAAAAAAAAAATCGAGATTGGTAGAGTTTGATAATTTTTTTATTTTTATAATGAAGTCTTGAAGCTAACACGTAAGCTCTGCATCGCCGTTGCCTTTTACCTGATGTATAAGAGAATTTTACACAAATAGTTACGAGTTCGCGTCCTGGTGCCATAGTGAGACTTTTAACTCTGGAATTAACGCCACTGCCACCCCCCCTGGCCCGGGAAAAGATCGTATATTCAAAAAGGTGAGGGAGGGGTGGAACCTGAAAAAAAAAGTTATCAGGCCGATTTATCTCTCTTCGATCAAATTTATGTTTAAGTCGATACCTTTGAAACTGATTGACATATCTATTAGGAATAGAAATAATATTTATTTTATGTGAAACTCCATGAATCATGACATTAAGTCCTAAAGCCAATATATCGGTGTTAAGAATATCGGCATTAGCTCAAATTTTGAAGAGAGGAGAATAAAAAAAATAATATAAATAATTTAAAAAATGGTGCTAATCTAGATAAAATGAAGTCATCAGGCCGATATATCGTTATGTTTGATTGACACTTACATTCAGCAATTACGAGAAACTTCTATGCGATGTTGTACTGTACTAGACGTATAAAATCCAATGGCGGAAATATAGGTTTATCTATCTTTCATTGGTCGAAATTTGTGTATAGGCCGATGCGTAGATCGTTTATTTATTCTTTTATTTAGCAATAAGTAGGATATTCCTTGTGAAACTGCACAATTCTTGACGAAAAAACGAAAAAAAGGACGATATGTCGGCCATATTGGTGTTTATAATATCGGTATCGGCCAAAATGTCGATATATATATTAGGGATCGACCGATATCGAAATTTTGGCCGATACTAATATTATAAAGAACGATATGGCCAATATATATATATATATATATATATATATATATATATATATATATATATATATATATATATATATATAAAAAAAAAGACTTATGAATAGCTTCGTAAGATTTGTAATTGGGACACCGAGACGCTCCCGTGTCTCCCACCACTACACTGGAGTTAGGGTGGCTCTTCCTCTCCTTAAGAAGACAATATTTCCTAGGCACTTTAATTTATCAAATCATTACCGATCATCGTCCTTCTTATGCCTACAACCTTCTCCAATTTAAGTCCTCAATCCATTCCCTCACTACAAGATCCCGACCCTCTGACCTATACATCCCTTCTCATAGATCTGCCTCATTCCAAAATTCCTTTATAGCCCGCTCTGTCAACTTTTGGAATTCCCTCCCGATCAAAATTCGACATGCCCCTTCCCTGTACACATTCAAAAACCTCCTATTCCAATTCCTGTTCCAAAAACAGTCAGATACCAGCTAACTATTAATATTATATATGTATTGTGTAGCAATCATATAATCATAATACTTGGTAAGAGATAGTACATGCATTTCCTACTATCGACGTAGGAATTTCAATACATACATTTTTTTTTTTTTATTCAATTATAATTAACTGTTTATTTTTATATATATATATTCAAGTAAAGTTTTTTTTTTTTTTTTTTTTTTTATGAAATGAACTCATTGTATCTCTTTTTCGTTCTTCATTTCTCAAAGTGTATGTTTATGTTGTTCAACCCTTAAATATAATTTTGTTCATAGTTCAAGTGATTCGTTCATAGTTTTAATTGTTTTGTTCATAATTTTAAATGCTCTGTACATAGTTTTATCTGTATTGTATATAGCTTGTGCACCTAAGGATTTCTTTACTTTTTATTTTATTTTATCAATTGTATTTATTGTTTCAACGTTCAGGCCAGTAATATTCTATTATTTTGTACATTATTGTTATTCTGAAGGGACTTAGTCCCAGAATAAATTTTTTTTTCTATCTTCTATCTATCTTCTATATCGGTCTTTATAATATTTTTCGCTTTTCGTCAAGAATTGTGCAGTTTCACATGGAATATCCTACTAATTGGTAAATAAAAGAATAAACAGACGATCTACGCATGTATTTTATATATATATATATATATATATATATATATATATATATATATATATATATACATCTATATATGAACACTTTATATATAAGAAATGAATAAAATATTAATAAAATAATTTTAAAATATCATCATCCATCGTAGAAGTGGACGGTTTTTGATAAAATAATGGTTTATTATTTTTAACAAATTTGAAGTGTAAAACGAAGCTATAAGTTGGAACTGAGTTATTTTTATCAGTTATAATTCTAGAAAATTATTCTCCTCGGATAAAACATATTTACTTATGTATAAGTCTGAATATTATTTTAATTATAGAAAATTAATGGCCTGCCAGGAAATAAGCCCCAAATCATAGTAAATTAAAACGTGTATCTATTTTATTGGTTTATTAGCCTCTCCACCGGCATTTACTTATTACAAGAGGATTACCATACAGACGACAGACCGTTAAGTTGTAGAAACACAGTATGTTTTTAAAATGGAGGCCTTTTCAATAACATAAGTTTGGATAAATGTTGCGCACCCCTCACTCGATCTCAAGTAATCACATATCAAAAGTAATCGATTTATTGGTTTTATTTATAGCCAGTTTAGTGTTGTTGTTTTTTTTCATAATAATAAAATTTAATTTAAGATAATGAAAACGGAAATCCGCAAGTGATCCGGCAGCAGTAGTGGAAACCGTTTAGATTTATACGTAAGGATAATGACAACTTTAAATGTATTGTAATTGTTCTATTGGCTGGTTTTCAATCGGGCAATTATTTATTCGACTACATTTTTATTCGAATGATTTTTCATTCATTGAAATTGTGTAAGTAAATAAACTAATAACAATTAATTTGGATTTTAATTCGGATTAAATTTCAATCGTTTTTAACACATGCTTATTCGTGATTAAAAATTCAGTTGTTTTTTTATCCGAGTAAATTTTCATTATACTAACGCCCAACAAAGGCGGTTAACGTCTTCTTTTGCCATTGAGGCATTCATTATTACGTAGTCTTCCAAATGGAATTCTACGAGCTACATGCCCCATCCATCTTAACCTCCGTGCCTTCATATCATGAGATATTGATTGACCAGTTTCCGTAAGGAGCTCTTTTTTGGTGTTTCTTTTAAATGTGTTAGTACTTTGATTCCCAGATCGCTCCGGTCATCGTGCGGAGGATTTTTCTCTCAAATCTTTCAATGTTTTTTTCAAGGGCGCTGATTAGTGTCCAAGTCACACAGCGATATATTAGAACTGGCATTATCACAGCATTGTACAACCTTATATTGAAATTTTTCGGGAATTCAATACCTTTGAAAGGACAAAGAAAGCTCTGTTAGAGCCAGTTATACGATGGTCTATTTCTGAACGTTCATCATTTTGTGAGGTTATGGTGTAGCCGACGTATTTGAATTTTTCTACTCTCGAGATCGAATTCCTTTCTACTAATTTCGATCCTGTGATAAAATTTTCGACTTATAATGATATGTTTTGTTTTGTCTTCATTTACTTGTAAACCTGTTTGTTTTGTTCTGCTCGTTATTATTCATTACTACTAAATTTATTTGCTCTCTTATCAGAGTCTTAGCGAGTTTCTCAATGCCTTCATGATTACTTCCAAGCATATCCAAGGATTTTAATTCATTCCGACGTGGACCACTTCATTTTCATATGATGTTTTTATCACCTTCTCCAGGGCAAAGTTGAACAACATTAGTAGTGTTGCCTAAACGCAAGGCCAAGACGAGACCGGTCTTGGTCCTGATCTTGCGTCAACATGCATTGGTCTTGGTTTTGCACACTCAGTCTTGGTCATGGTCTTGGTCTTACGCAAGAGTCTTGCCGTTACATACATTAAATAGGTTACTTTAGATCTTAGAAAAAAGCTACATAATAGGTATATTTAGATGTTTTATTGACATAAACATAGTAAAGCCCAACCAAATTAATAAAATTAACTTGACAATACATTGTATATATTAGGACATTGTCAAGAAGGATAGTGATAACCCCTCTCCCACCTCCGATTATATTGAATGGATGAGTTGTGGTGTAAATACAATCTATACATTTTTAACAATATTAGGTTATAATTTGGAGAAATTCCAAACCACACATCATCATGTCTTAAAATGCAGGAAAAGAAAACAAACCAAGATTATCAACAATCAACAAACCAAATGAAAGGTTTCCCCTCCTCTCCCTCACCTCCAGGATCATCAAAGACGCCCATATGATTATTCTAAGCACTATGGATTCTAATAAAAACTACGGAGATTTGACTTTACTCAAAATTCACATTTTTTTAAATTTTAATTGATCTACACCTGTAACATCAAGCAACAATTCAAAAATGTTCGTTTTGTTATGAAGTATTCTATAAACTTTATGTTATGTTTCTTTCAGCTAGATTTAGGTTAATCATCGTCGATTCTTCAATTAGAATTAGTTTAGTTTTTTTCTCACGTTACAACATGTTACACCTAAATTTAATTTAGGGATTCCAATTCTAAGGGACTCTATGCATGTTTAAGGTATTATAAACAGAAATTTACCTTTTTTATGGGTTTTTACAGCATGATTTTACACATTTTTAGTTTTATACTGCAAGTTTTTCGGTTTTTCCCTGCACGAAAATCCGTTATCTATTTAATCTTTCTTATTTAAGCTATCTTAACCTATTTCTTTGTTTTCTAATTATTAATGATGCTTCAGAAAATAATCTCTCAGCAGATAATGATGTTGCAGGTATTTTACGTCTCTATGTATCCATTATTTAAATATAAGTTAATATTCAAAAATAATTTTATATTATATTACAAATACTACATATCCTACAATTTTATTATTCACTCATGTCCACCCTTTCATTTTTACGTTAATGATTTTATCACATCTTCCGCGGCAAATTTGAAGCATAGGAGAATTGAGAATTCATCTCACTGCTACAAATCTTTAAGTAAAGATACAAAATATGTAATATATTCAATTACTTAGTTTTCGAGCTAGACTGCTAACCTACACACACACAGATACAGACCATTTTTCGAGACTCGGTTGATTAGACTCAGGGTACCCCAAAACGCGTGTTTCCGTTGAAAACTCAGATTCAAAAATTTTCACGATCGCAATACTTATCCTTACTATATATTACATATATACGTAAGTGAAAGTAAAAAAGCAGGTAACATTCGTTACGACATTTTTCTCCAAATTTTGGGGACAATCCAATTTTATTACTATACAATCAAAGAATAGGATACTAAATACTTTGATTGTATAGTAAGAACATTTCCTGGATGTATAAATCATACCGTAAATACATTTGCTTTAGTTTAATGATTCTAGATCTGATATTATATTTAAATAATTAGGGATGATGAAATGAAATGAAAAAATATTTTATTATTCTGGGACTGTTGCCCCTTTAGAACAAAATATAAATACAGATTTATATTTAGTCTGTGTGGTTACAATTAGATTGTATATTTGCAATAAGAGTTGACTAAAGATAAAAATACTGAAAAGAGAAAGAAAAGAACAAGTAAATTGTACATATATATGAGAAACTAAAATAACCTTAATAAATTGAGGTAGTCTCTGGCGGTGCTTAGATATTTCTCTTAAGTATATTTCACAATCAGTCGGATTGAGAAAGGAGTAGGTGCTTAAAGAGGAGAAGTTTGAAAGAGGAAACTGATTGAGCGTGTCGAATATCAGCAGGGATGGAATTCCAGAGGGAGGCTGCTTGTATCGCAAAGGATTTGTCAAACGCAGCAGTTCGGTGAGGAGGAGGATAGAGATCGGAAGTACGAGATCTAGTGGGACGGGATTGGATGGAATATTTGAATTGTAAGCTGTGAAAAATATAGGAGGGTCGATGAGTTCTAATGATTTGGTACAGAAAGGTGGCTTGGAAGTACTGTCATCAGATCATCGTCCGTTTATTCCGAAATATTGTCATGTCACTTAGAAAATTAAATTGGTGAATAATTATAACAAACTCTCTCCTGGAAACCACAAATCTCCCAAATCTCCCGCCGTACTATATTTCCCCTGAAACAGTTTAACCATTTACGTTATCTTCTTCCGTTAAAAACTCGTCAACTCCTGGAGTCCTCTCTTGTTTTTCCCCACTTCGACTATGGCTGCATGGTGTATGGTGGACTCTCGAGAGAACTCGAAGCTAAACTTAAACGTCTAATGAATTGCTCAATCCGCTTTATTTTCGGGATCTCAAGGGATACGCATATTACCCAGTTTTTCACCGGGTTGAAGTCGCTACCGCCGTCAATTATTCCTTGCTACCTTCCTATACCAGGCCATTAGAACTCGGTGACCCGTCTATATTCTACAGATCCTACAATTCAAACGCTCCGTTGAATCCTGTCTCACCAGATCCCGTACGTCCGACCTCTATGTACCTCCTCACCGAACTGCTGCTTTTGATAAATCCTTTTTAATTCAAGTTGTCTTGCGCTGGAACTCTATATCCTCAGATAATCGACACGCTAAGTCAGTATTCTCTTTCAAATCTCTCCTCTTCAAACGCCTACTCCATTCCTAATCCGATCACGAAATGCACTTAAAAATCTAAACTGTAAGAATCTCAAAGTACACCCAGATACTTTGATTATTTTGTGATTCATTGATGTTTTGTTTACTTCTTCTGTTTATTTTATATTTATACACGTTTTTATATTTTTTTATTATCTATAATTATATTGTCAATAATTATCTATAATCATTCTGTATTTAATATTTTAATATTTAATTGTATTTTATGGACACAACAGAATATTAATATATAGTCTGTATTTGTAACTTGTTCTAAAGGGACACTAGTCCCAGAATAATAAAATTATTTTCATTCATTCATTCATTCATATTTGAGTTTTAACACGAAGTCATTTTTTTTAACACGAATTCCTAGATTCAGAGTGGCAAAATGGTCAAATAATATAACAATGGCCTTATTAACTCAAAAGACTAAATACAACTAAATCCATGAGATCCAAAAAGATATAATCGGTCAATTACATCATTGATACTATAATAAAAGAACCTAACTAACTTTCATTTAAGTAATTTAAAAATATGTACATACATTTGGATTGTGACTGGTTATAGCAATAGCAGATATTCCAATATTACGCTGTTGAAAATTGTTGACAAAGAGCACTCCTGCCAGCAAAACAGCCTGTATGTGCCGTACTCCAAGCATATCTACCAAATCAGAATATGGATTCTAAAAATAACTAAAATAACAAAATACATAAAGGAATTCTATAACTTGTTGTAAAATAATTCATGTTAGCCATTTAAGTCGTTATTAAGATATCTTTTATAAACCTAATTATTGTTACTGGCTCCAGAACATCGTGTGTTCCACAGTTTGTAAGCATTAAGATCTTCGTTGGTTACCCTATGCCTCCGAAGAAGAGCAGCTCTCCTGGATATCGACAGAAGAAGCTATCCCGATCTGCCTTGAACTGACTGGTCAACTGTGTGATGATGATCCTCCTTTTCTACAATGGTTGACAGGAGCTCTTTCTATGTCTTTGTAGTGTTTAAAGGTATTGAGTCACATCGAGCCACCTTCTGCATTCATCTTAATCCCATTCCTCCTCCTTACTTCAGCTATATTCTTAACATTTTTCTTTTTATTTCAATATCATTCTCAGTGAAATTAGAACTATCAGCATCCTTTTTTTTTTTTTTTGCTTTCTTTTCTCGTCTTGTCGGTTTCGTGACTGAAATGAGGCTGATGAGATGAAGGTGACACATTATAAGGTGGACATGACAAAAATAATTTTTTTTTACATGAGTAGACGCATGCAATTCGCATAAGTTGAAAAGAACAGATACATGATTGGTATTTTAGACTTGAAAATGGCTCAACGAGCCGAAACGTCGTAATCAGATGTGTAGTCATTAAGTTGACAAAAAATTTTGAAAATTGGTGTAAAATGGCTGAAAATAAATTAACTTGAAAACTAAAAAAATAGTTTAAGATAGTTATCTTCTTGGGAGTAGGTGTTACGTGGCTTTTGCAAAAAAAAAGTCGATTTTGTGACATTCTACCTAACTAACGGCGGATTCAGAAATTTTCTGAGGAGGCATACTTGTGAACCAGGTTAATTCCATACTATAAAGATTATATATATATATATATATATATATATATATAGAGAGAGAGAGAGAGAGAGAGAGAGAGAGAGAGAATCATTCACTAATAATGAAATTTATACGGATTTGCGTCACCATCTTTCAATGGGCACCATTTTGAAACACATTCCGTTTTGAGCTGGTAGGAAAGTGAAAAATGAATGTCGAGGATGTGCATATAGAAACAGAATGTACACAACACTTAGAAGTGACAGTTTTGAATGTTGTGAACAATCAAGTTAACAATGCAGTTCAGATCGAGTTTGAAGTTGAGATGCAGTTTTGAAGTTCTGAAGCGGTTTCGAAGTATAAATACTCGTCTGAAGTTCAGTTGTAACATTGAATACAGACGAAAATCCCACCGACCTGAACTTAACGTCCACCAAGGGACGGCGGTACTTTCGTCTGGCATCTTTGTTACAAAACTCAGCTTACAGTCTACATAAAACATTATAATCTATAATACAATATAATTACAGTATACAGTGATAAAAATAAACATGATAACATTAATTTACAAAATTGGAAAACTACAAACCAATTAACAAATAAAGTAACAATACGTATTTTATACTTTTATTGAAACAGTATTTTATTTTTTTTAAACTCCTTAAATTAAATATCTTTATACATTATTTCTAAAAGGTGTTTTTTTTTATTTCGGTTACCCATATCTTAGTCAATTCTTCAAGTCCAATCCCTCATTTTTAAGATCTTCGCGTGCGAAAAACGTCATTTCCCCCTGGAAAACAAGTTATGGAGGAAAAGAAACAATTTGAAAAAAAAAAAAACTCAAAAAGGATACATTTCTTCTTTTTTTAATAATTTAGAAAATCCCATGAGGTTTTATTTTGAATAATGTCTTTCCCCTCGACGTTTAAAAATAGGCCATATAAAAGTAATTTGTATAAATATTTTGGTCTATTATGTTAAATGGAATATTGTAATCGACCACGGTATACACAATTAATATCTCCCTCAAATAATACATACCATCTACTTATTTCCACATTACTTCGTTATTGCTTTACTTAATAAATTATACGCAGTGGTCTAACATAATTTTATAACACATAAAATAAGTATACAATAATTTTTGATAAGAACAATTTTCAATATTAGAAACAAAACAGGCAATTATTAAAATCTTGGTAAATAATTTTTGAAAGGTGACACAACAATGTATTATTATATTTACAATAATTAATTCTCATAACTTATAATCAAGATACATATTAATAACTTACCTATCGAATACATCATAAATTAAAAAATATATATATTTAAAGACATATAACTTTGGTATGCCTATTTCACTAGTGTAAAGTAATTTATTACATCAATTTAGGTTAATAAAATAACTATAGATTTTCTACATTTCTTAAATTTTCTTCACTAAATCATACATTCGTGTTCTATAATTTTAAAAAACATTGTACTTGTATGTATCAAGTGTCGATACATTTGCCAGTTTTTTTTAAATATATGAAGACTGGAATATAAAAGTAATAGATAATAAATTTAAATAAATACTGGTTAAACGAGAGTATAAAAGTGTGACGTGCCCGGAAAGGAATTTCGACTACTTCCTCGCTGCTCCTATCACCAAGACAAATATCAGAAGGTCTTTTCTGTTTACGTCCTTCAAAACACCTGAGAAGGTGTAAACAACATGACCTCTGAAATTCCAGATATTGCGAAGTAATGTTCAATATTATACAAGATTTTTTGGCACTTAAAACCAGAATTCCAACTTTGAAATTCCAAATTCCAAATATAAACAGAAGTCTCTATTCAGAAAAATGTAAGGGAACAATAATTTTGAATTTTTTTCATTGGAATGTACAATGCTGAATACCATCTAACTATCTTGGATTGAAAATGTTGAAGGAGAAGAGAGTACTGTGGCCGGTGGCCTCTTCTTAATCTGGTATAGTTAACAGCAACTCCAGTTGTCCTGGAGAGCACAAGACTGGAGGGTATCCAATGCGGCTTAAACTAAACGAATTAGAGCGTTCCTATTGATCCCGGGATGGAATCCCGACAAGTGGGAAATCGATGGAAAACTTCCCTCCGCTTTTCTCCTGGCCTAGATCAAGAGCTGCAACTTTTCAAAGTTTTCCATTGGGACCATTCGGACCAATTTTTCTCTCAGTTTGATTTTGAGACTTGACAAACGATATACACATCATTTTACAGGATAATACGAATGATATTGACAAATTATTTACTTTTTTGAAATGTTTGAAACTTGAAAATAACATATAATTTTCAATGAAAACAAGGCAATAATGACCCTAACATAATAACATGACTAAACAACTTAACGACTAAACGTTAAAATAATATAATTTAGATTTTTTAATGAAAGAAAATTAGCAATGTTTTTAACTAAAAAAAAATCAGTTGAAAACACGCACAAAATTATAGAATTCAGCTTCAATGTTCCATTTTAATTAATTATTTCTAAATTTCATTTTGGTGTGAATGTGTTCATATATCACTATAATTATCGTCCACTAGACAAATTATTACATATCTAAACACAAAATAAATACAAAAAAAAATTATTTAAAATAATCAAAACATGCATTTATAATCAAATATACAATATAAAATTTGACTGAATAAATCTAAACACATCAATTTGCATATATTTTTTTGTTCAACAGTTTAAATATATGAAAAAAATATACAATTGCATAAAAATACAGAACATGAATTATAACCTTTCTCAGCTACCCCACCTTTCATCTAATAGGAGAGAGAGTGGGCCTAAAAGTTCCGATTTTTAAATAACCTCAAATATTATTTAGAAAATTACCTATTACACAAAATGTTACGGTGATGTATGGTGGGTATTATGTGGGTGAGGTGTTTGAGGTTTGGGGGGGAGGGGTAAGGGTTTGGTTGGGGTGTGGGGTGGTGTGGGAGTTTATGTGGGATGTTGTTGGTTAATTGTGTTATGTGGGGTGTGGATGTTGGTTGTTGATTGTGTTGGATATGATTGAGGGGGTGTGGTTGGGTGTTTTGTTGTAGGTGTGGGTGGGAGGGGGTGGGGTGTGGAGTGAGAAAGAGGTTAATAAGTAAGATGTCGTTAGGGGTGGGGTGGAGGGTAAGAATTGTGGGTGTAGGGAATTGGTGGGGTGGGTGAGGTTGGGGAGCGTTTGACAGTTAGAGGCATTGGGGGAGTCGTGGTTTGGGTTGTATTCAGGTATCTGGTTTTGGTGTGTGTTTGGATTGGGATTGGTGTGATTGATTGAATGGGGTGGATAGTTGTGGGGTGATAGTGTGGGGAAGGCGGTGTGTAGGTGAGGGGTATGGAATTAGTGGTGGTGTGGGTGTTATTATAGGAATGAAGAGGTGGTTGGGGGTATTGTTTGGGGGATGTGGTAATTTGTTGTTGAGTTATGATTGTGGTGTTGTGAGTAGGTAACGTTTGAAGAGAAGGAGAGATTGTTTTTTTTATTTGGGTGGGGAAAAGGTGTATAGGTGGGGTGTTTGTGTAGTTTAATAAGGTGGATGGGAGGGGTAAGGTTTTTTTTGTGGGGGTGATGGAGGGGAGTTGGGGGATCTGGTTTATTTATGGGTTCTGATAGGTGGTTAGGGGTTGTTGTTTGGAGGATGGGGGAGAAGATTAGTTAATGTGTTGTTGTAGTTTTTGTTTTTGGGTTGAGTGGGTGGTGTGAGAGCATTTGTGAGGGGGCTGGTGCGAGTTGGGGGGTGTGGGAAATGTTGGGGTGTTGCAGTAATTATATGTGGTATTAGTGTATGGTGGATGGTCTGGGGGGTTGTGTTGGTATGGGGTTAAGGTATGTGGGTTTTTAAAATGGGTTTGTATTTTATTTGGACAGGTGTGGGGTGGATTGTTGGGGGTATTATATCGATAGTGTGATATATCAGATGTTGTGGGTGGATATTAATTTAGGTTTTTGAAGGGAGGTTGGGGGGGGGTGGGGGGTGTGGGGATTGTATTTTGGTTATATATATGGTGTATATTTTTTTTGACTTATGTATACGTATGAAGTATTTATGACAAGTATGGAGTTTAGGATATTAGTTGTGCATGAATTAGGATGGAGGGATGGTCGAATTAAATATCGATCTATTAAAAGTTCTTTACAGAGTCGTTTCAGTCTTCATTGTGGTTAGCGATGATTATATCCATTTCATAAACATAAGTTGGTTCCATAAAATTCTTAACTAAAAATGTTTAAGCCAATCTTGAATATTTTTTTTTTATGTTCTTAAGTGTAAAAATACAAGTAACTTTTGTGAACATAGCAATTCTTTTAATCAAAATTTTTTTATATTTATTTATGATATTTATAGTTGTATTAGAATATAAATACATCACGTAAATGTGTACACTGGAATATAATAAAAAATTTGAATTTAAATTTGTTTTGATGAATGTTGACCTTTCATCAGCATTATCAATATTTTTTATCCCGAATAAAGAGTGACCTTGGTCTCAACACCAATTCGGAAAAACAAAAAAAAAAATTTGATTATGAACAGAAATCTGAACAATAGACAGATATTTATACAGAAATTATAATTGCCAATAAAAAACATGATAATGTGGATATTCTAATTTTATGAAAAAGTAGCTACTAATTTTCAAAAGATCCAATACAGTAGTTACAATTTTGCAAAAAAAACAACAAAAAAAACCCTGATACAAAATGAACGGTAATATATTTTTCACGTTATATCTGACTCCTAATTATTTATTAAAAATATATAAATCTTAAATCATCTAAGCTGACAGTGATAAAAAAATGTCACTCTTACTTTAAACTGCTCCAAGTTTATTTAAATAGCAAAAGTGCAAATTCTGCTTAAAATAGATATAATTTACTAACCGTTATCATTAAAAGTAAGATAAAACGTTGAGAGCTTATAAATGCGCCATGAATATTTTTTAAATACAAATATGTACCTAATTAAGCTTCTTAAAACCACTTCTTTTTTTTATCAATGGTCAATATGATTACACCACTTTAGATCAGGGCTAGATATCAGAGATATCAGAGACTTATAATTCTGGACGTATGCTGGATAAAGTAAACACTAAGTTCAAGTATTTCGTACAACTTACAGTTTTGATTCGTCGTCACTAGATTTTATTTCTGGCCCACTGGGCGCAGGTAAGATAAATTATTTCACCGATATTATCTTTTTTCAAATATAAAAAATATACTTCAAATACTTTGCTATGCATTGTATATATGTAATCACTTTTCAAAAAATGTGTTTCAGCGTTCATATAAAGTGGCACTTCCGGTTAGACGATTTTAACGAAAAAGTTACTGTCACATCCGGCTCATATACGAACCTTAAATACTTAATATCAGTTTCGTACTACTTTTCGTTTATGAGCTAGACTGTTAACACACACACAGACCATTTTGCGACACTTGGTTATTTGGACTCAGGGGACCTCAAAACATGTATTTCTGTTGAAAACTGAGATTCGAAAATTTTCACGATCGCAATACTTACCCTTACTATATTTTACATATACACGTAAGTGAAAGTAAAAATACAATTGTCTACACTATAAAAATAAACTTTTATACACAAATTCAGGGAAACTCCAAGAAGACTAGAAGACTGGAAAGTGCGCAAGATGACATCAGGTACCATTTAGTAATGGCGCAGCTACTTTCCCTAATGCCGCTGAAGAGCCATTAAAGTCTTCGGAACAGAACTCCATCCTGGACAGAACAAACACTCACCGAAAGACCACACCCCGAGGATACGGTCCGGCCAAATACCAGCAGCCTTCGTCACAGCCGGAACCTCCAGCTTTCTTCTTCGGTGGCCGACTTGTTCAACATCTCTTGCCGTTATCTTCCTAGGAGGGCTAAGTATTCAGATTACAGTATCCCATGAGCGGTCACTCTTCTACTAGCCAGTTTTTGTTGGCCTTAAGTACAGTAGAAGTATGGATATTAATTGATGGTATGGATATTTTGAAGGTAAATAGTCACAGAAGCAAACAAATAATTACTTAACGAACAGAAATGCCAAGAATGATTCAATGGCATGAGCACCATACTCTATTACAGGGGTCCCCAAACTTTTTGGCCCGCGGGCCAGATTAAGACCTCGGCATTAATTTCGGCGGGTCACATTGCAAACTCCAAATTCCGTGAGCAATGGTTTGTAATGAAAAGAAATAACCTTGTTCTGTAATTTTAAAAACTAGATAAAAATATGAAATTTAGCAAATTACTCACACATGACATTACTTTAACATTTATTATATGGGTTTCTTTTCTCTTAAAAAATTCTTTTTATTAAAATGAATCTTAAAATTTTCCGTGAGGATAGTGTGGATAAAAACCACAAGGTAGCCGTCAGGGTTCGGGCAAAATGTCCACTAGTCGGATTAACCCTCCCTCTCTTGTACACATGTACTAGTATCAGTCAGTAGCGAATAATTTGGGGGAGTGCTTCAGCTGGAATTTCGTTTATACATACATATATATATATGCTTTCACATATATATATATATATATATGTATGCTTTCACTACCGCATACATATATATACATATATATATATATGTACATATATATATATATATATATATATATATATATATATATATATATGTACATATATATATATATATATATATGTACATATATATATATATATATATGTACATATATATATATATATATATATATATATATATATATATATATATATATATATATATATATATATATATATATATATATATATATATATAGTAAAATGATATTTACTATGGAAGAAAAACAAAGAAACTAACTTCCTAAATGAAATGATTTTTAAGTGATTCTTGAAGCCTTATTTTATTTAATTATTTATGGGTGATAAATTTTCAGGACGCAGTGATTAAAAAGTTTTTATTAGTGCCAACGTTTCAACCCAAACATGTGGGTCATCATCACTATATCTCTGATTGTATTAAAAATTTTCAGCCCTGGTGATGACTCACATGTTTTGGTTGAAACATCGGCACTAATAAAAACTTTAAAATGACTGCGTCATGAATATTTATGATCTAAGCATGTAGAACAGTCTATTAACTTCCTCTAATGTTTAATTATTTAATTTAACTTTTTTTGTTATATAATACTCCATTGAGGATCCATTACATATTATTCTAAAATACAGCAGATATGATAAATACCGGATTAAATATTCTCTCATCCCAAACAAAACAGCTTTCCTCCAAGGGCTGGCCGATCAAGATAGGGATACCATTAAGTCATCGTACAAATTTATTAAAGAATCCAAGATAGATTTTTAAAAATAAATAAATAATAATAATGTACATCCATATCTGGTACATCATTCTATTATAGTATAAGAATAGGGGAGTATAGGATATCAGTGGGAGTCTTGGGCCGACGAAAGGAAAAAAATAATATTCTGTCTCATGGAAAATAAATATAGTGCGGAATATATATATACAAAATATAAAATAACTGAAGCAAAATAAAATTAAATAATAATCAAAAAGTGAACTGACCAAAAGATAAGTAAACTGAAAAAAATAGTAATCACACGAACAATAATACTTTTACAGATATCCCCAAAGACCCGCCAGTGGCAACAGTATAATTGTTTATGAACTGTTAAAGTACTACAGTATTTACTGTCAGCATTAATGCCGTTTTAATATAAAAATTTGATTATAAATTAATTAAATTACATAATTTTATTAGTCTTTACTAAATCATACAAATATACGGAATCAAGACCTCTCCTTAATAATTCGACGGAGTTATTATCGGCGACAATAATAAATTCATTTAAGCATGCCCAAATTATAGGAATAAAACAGGTCCAAATAAATAATTTTAGATCATTATATAGGCACCTAGCAACAATTGACCCAATCGATACTATAAAAAAAATGGCGATCATGATTATTACAATTTTGTTTTATTTTATAAGGCCGTTTCAGTTCTCGTTGAGGGCCCAAGTTAGTAGTTAAAAAAATGGGGCGAAATGAAGATGAAAAATCAAAGTAGTATATAACATTAAATTTTACGAGGTGAGATTTTAAGGAAACACTTCATGGAATCACTTTTTGATATAAATATATTTTTATCAGAAAATATCAAAACGAAAAACAACCTATAATTCCTACAATTCGTCAAAAAATTGTTAAGATCTGTTTTGATCAATTACAATAGCTGATATACAGTAGTTTGGACATTGATCATCTTATCTCCCACCCAGAATTATCAGAGGCGGATTTACGCACAGGCATATCTTAGGCACAGCAGTGTTTGGAACGACCCAAAATTTGAGTAATATTATATTTTGTAGATTTTTAAAAAAATGTGAGTGGAACAAATAGCTTAATTAATGGACAGTAAAAGGGCTAGGAAGCTAATTAAATGAAAAATAATTAAAAACTGATGTCAAAGAACTTCCTTATGATAGTTGGAGAGGGGCCATTATCTGCCATGGCTGTGGGCGGCAGTACAGCAAATTCATTCCTGCCAATTATAGAAAATATTTACTTTTGTATACAGCTGTGAACTGAGGCCCAAGAATCCTTAATGCTTAATTGAAAACAATACTGAACATTTGAGGTGAGTGATCAGTATTTAGACATAGAAAATGAAATAGTTTTTATTTATTTATAAGATACACATATCTCTGTCGGAATAAACCTGCAAGTATGAAAATTAAGCAAGCGAATATTATATCAAGGAATATATATATAACATCATGTAGTGTGTAACGTAAGATTAAAAATATAAAGGGAGCATCTACATTTTTCCGTAGAACTTTTGACTGGAATGATTGAATTCTTTGTATATTTAATGTATTTGCAGTTCCTTATAATCGGATGTCACATGTCCTCAGTGGTTTAATGAGGAATTTCTAAACAGTATTAATCACGATAATTTAGAACGTCTGTCAAGTAGTCTAGAAAGAAGTCAGTATCGCCGATTAAGTTCTTTTCTTTATGTATTATGCCCATATCAGTCGTTTGTCCAAGTAAATTACAAGAAAATATTTGAGGATAAGTGTCATGTCGAAGAGTAAATTAAACGAATAGGCTCAACGACTCGTTCATTAATATCGTCCACCTTTTAGCTCCAACATACCCTCCAAAACAAGCTACAAATTCGTACGATAAATACATTTTTTGTTGAGCCGATTATCACATATGATTCTTAAAAGATGATCTTGGCAAAGAGAATATAATAACTATTAGTAGAAAAAGGTATTTTCAGTCTCGACAAACAACTACTCTACTTCAAACCTATCCAAATTTTTGCCTCGTCAGGCATCCTCAGGAGATAATCTGACTCCACACCTAATTTAAATTTAATTCGCTTTATATCAGTGCACCCACTTGCACACTTAGCCAAAGAACACAACCGAATCCGGTTTCTACTAATATATATGATTCTTTAAAAGTTAACAACCTTTCAAAAATTGGGCTCTAAATGTAAAAATGGTCTTAAATTTTCCGATATAATCTTGGCACAGACAGAGCAATGTATAAAAATGTGTTTTTCGAATTCAAGGTACTCTGAAACTTAATGATCCGTTGAAAACCACACATTGAAAATTTAGCTCGACCACAATATTTTTCTTAAATAGCAGCGGTAGGAAAGCAAACAAATATATATATATATATTTTTTTTTTTTTTTTTTTTTAGGTTGGCTCTACAACCAGTATTCTCCACCTCTGCCTATCTTGGGCTACTGCTTTCCAGTTTTCGGCATGAAGCTCAGCTCTCATTTATATTTTTTCATAAACTAATAAAAGAGTATCAATAGACACTAAAATATATTTATATTACTTTACAAGTAAGCCCGCGTGGAATATGTGAAATTTATCAGTACAATACTACAATACCTTCCTAGCAGGGTTAGTATAAAAATCGAGTAAAGGAAATTTGTACTAATTTTTGAGAAAAACAAATTTAATAAAAACCTTCACTTTTAGTCTTTGTTTTTTTTTTTTTTTTAAATCCAACATTTACATCATACATTTCGCTTATCTGACAGTATCTCCGGTTACACAAGACAAACAAAAAAAAAAAAAATTAAAAACAACATAAACTGACATAACTGGCTGTTCATAAAATGCGGATTGACGTGCATGACAATTCACCAAGGACTTGAGTTGTTAGATTGCCATCTTCACTCTGAAGCAAAACGAAATTACTAACTTGACCTATGAAATTTATGTAATTTGGCTATAAAACGGATAACTGAAAAACACTGAACAACTTGCCCAGTATTATTCTAAAAAAAAATGAATACATTTGTTTTTATTCTGAAGTGATATTGACATAATCGTAGAGTTAAACTGAAAAAGGCGAATAATTATGGAAATCCAATGGTCGTTAGATAAATTTGGCGACGAAGATTACATCCGTGTTTGAATTCAGAGAATCTTTAAATGATAGAAAAAAGAAAATATACCACTACAACCCATGGTCTTGGGTCTTGGGTTCAGTACTTTGTTAGGAAGTACTGTTTCAAGGTCAACGTTGGTATATGAGGTGATTTGGCTAGGATCACGCTCAATCCCAGGTTTCTCACTTTAATTAATCAATTAAATTGTAAGGCTGGGTTTGTCCCGGAAGGGTCTCCCGATCTCAGAGTCGCTCCACGGCTGATGAACACAATAAATAATTAACTGCCACAGGCCGGGTTTGAACCTGGAACCAAGTGGTCCATTGCCTAACTCACTGAGGTACTCTTCTCCCAAACTCTTACAATATCATTTTACAATATCATAATGACCAATCTTAATAATTAAATCATACTTCATTTACCTTTGGGAATATGAAGAACCATAGTGAGTATATTTTGAATTTTCTTTGAGGGATGTATATTTATTTTTCTGGTATGGTATTAAAAATTGGCTGGAGCCTGCTCAATTTTTACGGAAGAGGCAACAGCCATAAATGAATCCTTTCTGCATTGCCAACCACCAAAAAAAAAGTAATGGTAACCGGTTCAATGAGTGTGCAATTGGCAATTAGAAACCAAATATCTAAACACGCCATGATAGTGGAGATTTTAGAACTTGTTTCGGACAGTAATATGGCAGCTTTTATTTGGGCTCCATCCCTTTGTGATATACGGGGAAATGGACAGACGTTGCATTCCGAATGGCTCGAAAGTATTTTAATAAGGAGATAAAATTCATTGATTACGTTCATCGCGATAACTGGACGAGGCAAGTGAAAATCGAGATAATAGCTCAATGGAATCAGACCTATAAAAGCAATGTCTCCAAACTAGTTCAGATAAAACCAAACAGTGCTAAATGGTATGGTACGAGTAACAGGAAATCAAGAAAAGAAGAAATAATCCTGAGCAGCTTTCGAATTGGTCACAGCGAATTTTCGCAGGGCTACCTGCTTCACGGTCGAAACCACCTACCTGCGTCAGATGTGGTTCCCCTAGAACAGTGAACCACATACAAGTGGACTGTTTACATTATGCTGCCACAAGGAAGAACCTTAATATGCACCGAACTGTTCACAAGGTGTTATAGGACATGGAGACATCTCCATGCATGTCTCCTTCCCCAAAACTAAATCATGGATCCGTTAGTGACATTAGTTCTAGTGAGGTAGGACAATATTCACACTAAATGTACAAAAAAATATTGATGAGAGTAGAAGGAAGATTTGGCACGAGCCAAAATCGCATGAAAGCAACCTCTATGGAACACTGAAGAACCTCAGGAGAACCACAGATTTCCTTATTTTAACACTGGAAGTGACCATTTAGTTGGGATGAAAAAGATGAAGCTATCCCTGAACTAAAACAATCCACTATTGCACTGGCTCAAGAAATGTTGTTTGGAGCAGAAGAGTCTCGTCATAAATGTCATGACCAGGAAATACTTTAGTTTGCTAAAAATATTAAAAACTTTCTTTCTCCGTTGATGTTTCGTCGAAGACAATAGTAAATAGCAATATTTTAATGTTTAAAATCTGAACAAAACGTAATAGTATCATCAAATAGCGACCATAAAACGTAAGAGGCTTGTGGCAAGAATTGAAATTGATTTCGAAAACGGAACATTTTTTTGCTTTAAAAGGAAACTGCACCTTCGGAACTATAACGGTTCTTGATATCCGCGTCGAAAACTTCAAAACACAATATATCCCGCCTATTTTCACCGTTTTTTAAGTCAACTCAGCTTTGAAACCTCCCAATTTTTCAAAGAATTTTATTAATATTATAAGACTTTAAGAATCGAAAATTAGATTCGTCACTTCAAAATGAAATTTCCTTTTGTTTGATACATCATTCCTGAAAATCCACTATTCTTTAGAGCCTGGAAAGGGATCTATACTACTACATTAGATATAAAGTAGATTGTAAATACTCGCCGACTTTCAGCATTCGTCAGGAATCTGGTTATAGCGTGCTCAGTGTGATCTTGAAACCGGCTTCCACTTTGGAGTAGCGAAGGAAACTAGTACAAATTTAGCTTTAAATAAATTGTTACATAGATACATACCGAATTCCCTCTTCCTGTTTACCTTCATAACAAGTGAACATGACTTTTGTTACCGATTCCTTTGTCCCTGTAACATAAGAATATTATACTTTAAATAAAAAATGAAACGATTAAAAAAATACATGATAGAAAAAAATAAATGTCGTTACAATTATCTTTAATTAATAACGAATCACAACATATATTCTTTGCAATTAAGTTAAATAATAACAGTACGTAGACCAGTCGAGCAGGTAGAATTTGTTCTCAGCATTAGCATTAATATAAAACGTGAGAATCGAGGATGTGTAACAATAAACGGTTAGAGGTTACAAATTCCTTACAACTAACCGACATTCTAAAAAGCAGGATGAATTGACTGAGTATAATCAGGCCAAATACTCGTATTCGGGAATAATAAAATTCTAGATGTCAATATTTGTTTCTGTTATGTAAATATTACGATTTTCTTATTTCATAATTTAATCAATCTATAGAGCAAGTTCCTAAATTCAGAGCTTAACGCTTAACTTATAGATGGCATCGGATCCATTTAATCCAAACTGGATTAAAATATGTCATGGGTGCGCTCCAGGGCTGAATATATGTAATAAGAGGGATTGTATGGCGCAAATTGGGTCATCAAAAGTTTTGAGGGTGGCACATATTTTGGAGTTATGAATTTTTGGAAGGAACCATTCATTGAAGAAAACTTTGAAACGAAAGAACTAAGGAAAAACTTAACAATCGTAGAATTTTTATAATTTCATTTTCACTAACACCGATTTTAAGAAGGAGAGCACAATAAATTCATTTGAGATGGGGGAAGCACCTTAAAGGGGTGGTTATTCACGACGGTAACTGTTGGTAGTATTATTTTCTGTAGATCGTGATTACTTATATTATGATTGCCAAATTTAATAATAGTTGTTTTGTTTTTTTAATCTCATTGAATGTAAAAAATATATTACTTTCATGACAATTTTTTGCTTTCTTTAATGCATACCCTCTGGATACATTCTTGCCTTACGAACACTCGCTCTATAGAATTGGTAGAGAATGAATTCATATAAATCCCACTCCCAAATTCTATTTATTTTCTTATCTTTTTTAATTCAGATGTTAATAAAAAAAATGAGGACGTTCTTTAATGGAAGGAGGAAACTGAAAAAGAACTAACTGAAATGAAACATTAAACGAGAGAGGAATTGGGTTCACGAAAATAGTTACAAAATCTAAAAATTTATTGGACTACGTTCTTCGATACGGCAGTTTTAGCCACACGAAAGGCTATCAATAATTTTTCGATAAAACTCTAATTAGGGACAGGAGGGGAATCGATGACGCTAAGTAGATCCACTTCACGAAAGAAGGAAATTTTTGATGCCGTGGTCGATAATCCTATTTCTGGGCTATTTCTGGCTATAAGCAGGCGAGAGAGAAAAAATATTTATTTATACACAATACATTCTCAAAGTAATCTAATGAAAATAGCAAAATACTTGTAAACCTCATTAAAGCCTTAAAGCATTTAGTCACTCTTATGGACTTGATGATTTGTTTTGTGCCTTTTTTGTCACGTTTGCCCTAAAATAATAAAACTTTTGACTGAATCAAAGACCACCCAAGGAAGGAGTAAATTTTATACCTGTATTAGAACGACTAGAACAGGATATGTGGTTTTCGGGGATCCCTGATAAAATACGTTTTTCCCCTTCATACCATCACCTGTAGCGGCTTCCTTTCGACTAATGTTCGAAAATGTGGAATGTAGATTTATTTCCTTCTAAGCTATTATAAATGTTTGGATACGTTTTGTAAACTTTTGTTAAGACTAAGTTTTATTTCCATATGCCAATCCAACTAATATTAGATAGATAGATAGATAGATAGAAAGTAAACTTTATTCTGGGACAAGGTCCCTTATGAATAACAGATATGAACAAAAAAATTAAAACTACATCTGGCCAAAAATTACATTAATCAATATTAAAGAATATATACAGTATCTTCAGTGAAATTAAATTAAAACAAGTAAAAATAAAATAAAATTTTGAGAAAAAACGAAATAAAAACAACATTATTTAAACGAAAATAAAAATAAAATAAAATAAGCATGGGTTGATTTTTAAAATTAAGACAATAAATTTTATCAATCATTCACCTCAGTCAAAATCTGTTTCACAATATTTATTTTATTGTATAACGTCATTTTGGGATGTGAGAAGGAATTGGTAAAGATGATATTTAAATGAGGACAAGGAAGAGGCATGACGGATTTCAGGTGGCAAGGAATTCCAGAAGGCTGTGGATCGGGAAATAAAGGAATATTCAAACGTCTTAGTTCTATGGGAAGGGATATAAAGGTCGGAAACACGGGATCTTGTTTTTTGGGAGTGGACCACGGGTTTAAACTGTAGGAGACTGTAGATGTAAGAAGGGTGTCTAGTGTTGATTGTTTGGAATAGGAAAGATCCGAGGAAATATTGTCTGCGGAATTACATTATTATTACAATGTATAAAGTTTGTTTATAAATTAAGTTGGTGCTTGAGAAATGCCTTTGGAGATCTTATTTTTTTTTTTCACCTCCGCCATTTATTTCGCAGAGTTTTCTTTTATTTTTTGTACCTCTACAGCCCTTCCTCATTGAGTTAATAGATCTTGATTAGGGTATTTAGTATTGAAGTTACAGAATTAAGATTATTGTAGTTCTGATATAGTATTGGAGTTACAGAACTAAGATAATCCTCGGAACTTGACATTACTATTTGCCATTTCTCTAAAATGGCAGCCCATAACCATAAGTGGTTTATATGTAGCAATAATAGGTTCTAACGATTTTAATGAAATATCCCTAACGACTTGTTATAGAAGCGCTTCAATTTTATGCATATATAAATTTAAAGGAAATAAGTTATGATAATACTCAAAATTTTATTTGCTAATAACTCAAAGGTGTACAACATGAAACTCCTTTAAAAAAAAAATGATCGAAATAATTAACTAAGTTTAACATGATTGTAAATTTTTCTTTAGTCATTCAAGTAAAATTACTTATATATGTCGGCGAAGCATATCGATGAACCACCAAAACTTTACAACAGAAGCAAATAATGTCTATTACTGATTGACCGACATTTTTGTCAACTAATTTTAACATTTTTAGTAACAAAGAACATTGTGTGCCACCATTCATAAACTGTTTTTGTTTTTAAGGTTACACCCATTGATGTTATTTCCACCGATATTGTGGGTTCCGAATCAGTAAATTGTTCTATGCCATGGGTATGCTTATATTGGAGGCGCGAAATACAATACATGACACGCTATGAGACGGGTAATAGTACCCTTAAAACGATTTTAAATTATTATTAATAATAAATAAATAAATAAACATTAATTCGAATATATATATATGTTGAAAATATGTGATATTATTTCGAAGAATGCCACTTTTCACGTTTCACTATTCTAAAACAAGTTTTGACTATCAGATAACTATCAGATTTTTAGTTTGCTGATAGTCCAAACTCGTGTTAAAACACGCTCAATATTAAATAGAAGAGAACGATATTTTTCTTTTTCTCTTTTTTTTCTTTTAATATATTTTTCATATTCTTTTAGAAGCGTCTCTGAGGGACATAAAAAAACTCAGGCGCAAATCTTTTTTTTAAGACTAATAACAATAAAAAGTTCTGAGACTTCAAAAATTATCAATCGAACTATATTACAAAATAACAACAATCCAACTATAATAGAAAACATCTGACTCCTATATGCTATACCAAATCAAATGCCCGTCAACTCTTTAAAAAGAAATCCACTCCAGGATTTGCAAAAGATTTACTTTTCTAAAGGAACATTTTTTAATAAAATAAATATTCTCAAACAAATATAAATTGATAACAGTCATATAAATTGTTAAAAAAAAAAAAAAAACACTTACACTAGAGAGGAATGTTACGGAAAGAATGAAAAGCGGATTGGTTTTTGGCAAGGAGAAAGGAACTGTAATTCGGACGTGATGGAGTGGGAGGGACCAGGAACTGTGAGGACTTTCTTCTCCAGCATCCTCCAGTCACTGGCCCACTTCTCACATTCCAGACAAGGCCAGGGACTGGGATCGAGTTTATTGGAGGGGGGGATAGCTACTAGTACAGCACTTAACAGATCGGTCTAATCAGATTGTCAATTTTAACACTCAACTATATATTCTTTTATTGCTATAAATGAGCATAAAGCACAAAAAGAAACAAAGCAATTTGGATACAAATGAAAATATTTCAAACCATGTAGCCTTGACTCTCCAATATGCAGGTGAACAGTTAGCCTTTCAACGTTTCGCAACATTAGAATTCAGGAATCGTCAGAACAGACAAGAAAACAAACCCAACATCATATCACTCAATCAGATCCAATCGCCTAAAGAAAGAAAAGCTTAGTATCAATGAAGGCATTTAATGTACAAAAGCGAGTTATTTAGTATAAAACCAATTTCGCCTATATTTTGTTACTATCTTATCGATTCAAAATTAAAGTAATATTTAATTACGTAAAAAGCTCAGATTTATAATTTGTTATCATTATTATTTTTGGTTCAAGAGTTATAACAATGGGAATATGAGCCTTGCAAATGAATCCAGATCAGGTCGCCCATCAGTCGTCGATAATGTTCTTTTTGAATTTCGGGATCATACACACTACTCTTTATTTGTTAACCGCAATAGAGGCCTCTAATGCCTTGTCATCTTAAAACCGTGGGAGACCAAGGTCCGACCTACATGACTTGACAGAGGTCCCAGCAGCGCGTTGTGTAACATTTTGAACCAAAATACGAAAGATGACTGGTTCTGAAAAAAAAAATATCACAAGTAGATATTTTAAAAAAATACGAGCAAACATAAACATAAGCACTGGGTACAGCCAGGTGAAGCTAAACAACCTGATGTTCACCATAAAAAACTGTGTTAGGTGGAAATTCGAACTTTTGCATTTTGAACTCCTTTTCAAAGTTCCCATTGGTCGAGAAGTGGACTCGTAGACTGTGAACAGTTAGACAGAGTTTTAATTGCAAAGTAATCCGCTTTGTTTTACAGGAACCAAGCTATTTTGCAATGCGACAACGTCCCTATACATTGTTATCCAATCGTTTGTCCAAGGAAAAATTATCGGAACCGCGAACATACGTTTTAGCTCATTCAGCGTATAGCCCAGATATTAGTCTGTTTAGATTATAGACAGTCAGATTATGGTCTGTTTAGATTAATGGCTCACTTTTTAAAAGCTCGTATCTTTGATAATCATGAGGATATAAAAATTGGATGTGAATGTTCTAGCCTCAAAATCGAAAGAGTGGTACCGGCATCAAATCCAATTCCTGACAGAAAGATGCGCGAACGTAGTTGAAAACAATGAACTCTACTTTGAAGATTAATATTCAATAATGTTTATAATATGTAATATTAAATTAAGCTACACTTATGCACAAGGACTTTAGTAACAACCTAGTGCTAAGACACAAATTTTGGGTTCATCCGGAAACAAAATACAATCTACTTTGACAAATTGGTATACTAATCATACGGTTTCATTAAATTAGAGTGCTGTTAATCTATTTATATTTCGAGATACAGTCACGTTATCCATTACATTTGCATACTGTATTTAGTTAGAATCCATTTTTTTAAAAAGTCGATCAATTATCTTAACGCATTAATCAGTGTAATTAAATACAATTAGCAAAATTTGACGATTCGTAGCCAAATTGGATATAGCTACATATTTTAAGTAAAATCCAATACTGAGATTTTAAAACAAAAATTCCATATTACAATTACAGATTAATTTTCATTCAACAACAAAAAGCTATCTCAAAAATTGACTTATGTTTCTTGTGCTCTCTGAACTCTATTATAAATGTCCTTTATTCAGACGGATTGTAATATTTATCAATAAACAGTGATCCAGTAATTTTTCTCAGTAAAAGTAATTTTTCTATTTACCAATATTTTCCGTCTTTCCATCTATTTTTCTTACTCCTTTCAAACAGAGAACTCGATTTCATTATATTTCTTACTTTATTTACAATTTTAAATGTCTAATGCAAGTGCGTCGTTTTCTTCAAAATTGAAATCTTTGATAGACCTATAAAATAAGAAAAAGGGTACAATTTTTACAAATTATGGAAAATTATTATTTTGCATCTATTTTTCAAAGCAAGTTTAATGTGAAAATAACCAACAGATAATGAGTCCATATAAATTTGTTCCAATCACGCCTGTTGGTTTCGAAAGTTGATAATTTTGAAAATATTTTAAACAATAGCAGGTTAGTTACCAACAAAATAATGTAGAAATGTTTACCACTAGTATTGCCCAAATGGGAGACCAAGACGAGTCTTGATTTTGCGCACTCAGTCTTGGTCGTGGTATTGGTCTTGCAAAAGAATCTCGAAATAGACTTGCAGTTACCTATTAGCTTATTTCTATAGAGATATTACTGTAATTTTTCATATAGGAGGAACTTAAGTAAGGCCGAATGAAAAATTGGAAGAGTTAAATGCAAAAGTATATTGGTTATACCAAATCTTTACATATAGAAAACTAAAATTGTCCAGTATTAGTAACTATTTTGCCTTAATTTGTATTCACAAAAACATTTTTTTTTTGCCGGTCTTGGTCTTGCAACATTTAGGCAGTCTTGGTCAAATTGTAAGACCGATACCGATTTTGGACTAATTTTCTTTTATTACTAAACAATCAACATATATACTTTTATTTTCTATTATACGAATTATATTTAAATTATTGACATATTTTTGCTAATGAAAAAAAAATGCAACAAAATTATAACGAATCCTCCATAAACATATATGATCAACAAAATCCAAACGATTACGAAACAACTTTTGTTTATTTTTTAATCCCTCTTCCAATTTTATTCAACTTCTAAAGTTTATTTTCGGTATATTGTTATGTTTGAATATTTTAGCTATATTAATGCATATTTTATGTTTGATTTTTTACTCCTAATTTTAATATTTTTTATGACATATTACGCGACTTAATAAAATTCTAGGCTCAGCTTATAATGGCATATTTCCTGAACATCACGAATAAACTAGGTCGATACATTTTGTTTATTAAATTATTATTCTTACTTTTTTTTACTTCTCTTTAACTTAAAAGAAAAGTCAAACATTAAAATTGCTATTTAATATATACTGTGGGTATGATGATTTAAATATTGTTAACCTCCTTCCAGATATTAACATATTTTTAATATTCATCAGTTATTAAAACAATTCAAAGGTTTTAATTTTTTTTAATGTAATGAATAACAATTATTATGAAATATTCATTAACAGCCATGTAGTCGGCGAGATAAAATTCATAACAATAGATATTTATATAAATTTAATAGAAGTCAAATATTAACAATATATTTATTAGGTTATACCTAATATACCTAATAAATACATATACCAATATATATATATTGGTATATGTACCAAGACTCCCATGCATATATACAGATATATATATATATGCATGGGAGTCTTGGTCTTTCATTTGGGCAATACTAGTGGTAAACCTTTCTACATTATTTTGCTGGTACCTATCCTGCTATTGTTTAAAATATTTTCAAAATTATCAACTTTCGAAACCAACAGGCGTGATTGGTAAAAATTTATATGGACTCATTATTTGTTGGTTATTTTCACATTAAACTTACTTTGAAAAATAGATGCAAAATAATAATTTTCCATAATTTGTAAAAATTGTATCATTTTTCTTATTTTGTAGGTCTATCAAAGATTTCAATTTTGAAGAAAACGACGCACTTGCATTATACATTTAAAATAAATGTTACTGAGCAGTAATATTTTATAAATATTACTGCATATTTTATGTTTGATTTTTTATTCTAATTTTAATATTTTTTATGGCATATTACGCGACTTAATAAAATTCCAGGCTCTGCTTATAACGGTCTGTTTCCTGAACATCACGAATAAACTAGGTCAATACATTTTGTTTAATATATATATATATATATATATATATATATAGATAGATAGATAGATAGATAGATAGATAGATAGATATTATCGGTATACAGATGCCTACATTAAAACCAAATATTACCTACAAGTTTTTTTTTTTTAAATCAGCTAATTTCATTTACATGATAACCAATAACATAAATTATTGTACATTAAATATTAATGAATTAGTGAATAGTAAATATTAATGAAGTTATGAACAGAATTTTTTTTTATTCTGATTCACAATTTCCTCCTTCCAATTCGGTACCAAAAACGTATCTTTAACCTTGAAGTTACAGGGAAAAGTAACAGAACAGTAATTTTCTGTTTTATGGATTGACGCTGAGACGGGAATATTCTCCAGGGGCACACCCAGCCACTATAAAGAAGAAAGGACACCCCAGACCAGTAGAATGAACTTGGTTGAAAACGTTTTTGGAAAAATAGTGTCCCTCTATTAGATTCTGAACGTTATCGTAACGTAACGTTATCTGAACGTTATCGTAGCTACCATTCATGAGGGGAAAAAAATGTTCAAACTAAGTATTTACGTTAAGGAAGAAGCATTAATTAATATAACATGGAAAACATTAGCAGCCATAACTTAAGAAGATAGACGATATGGGAACTAATTAGCAGCTATTACGTAAACGTTAATGTTTGGAACGACGTCCCCATGAAGAAGAAAACGAATATGAAAATGACAACGATAATTTTCTAGTCAATGCGATGACCATTTGCAAACATAATTGTCAGGTTAGTGCGAAACAGTGCTAGCGAGCCGACATAGTTGCCATTTACAATTTCGATCAGTAATATATTTTAAAAAAAACGTTTCAGTTAAAATTTATCAGAAGAAGAGAACATATTATGAAAAACTTCTATGAGGCATAAAAAAAAAATTTAAATTAAATTTTAAAGGAAAATTTCATGTACTCAAGGAGGCCTTGACTCCTGACATCCATTGTGATAGTGCTACATTATTCATAAACTGTCCTATTACGTAGATGCCAATGGGTAATGTCTTGTACCACGTAGTGTATTGCGGCAGTGTACGAAGTCATCTTTTGGAACTTCTAACGAAACTCAAACATAGCGAATCGTTTATAGAAATATTCATGAAAAGAAATGCAAAAAAGAGTAGATAAAAAATGATTACACTAGCCCAAAGATCATAAGATTACATTTCATTTAAAACGGAACTCAATAAAATAAGATCTAAAATGAGCTAATAAACTCTCTAGTAGCAAATATACTGTCATTTACATATCTCATATTATGACAGTAATGAAGGTAACTACGACTAAACCTGTATAATAAGCAATGATAATTAATAGCTTATAATAATAATAAATAATATTACCTCAGGTTATTATTAACTAACGAACCATTGAATATTTCTAGGAACAAACTAAATCACTTAGAATAGACAATTTGAAGCCACAGGAACAGAAATGTATTTACGTCCTTTTAATATCGCATTTAATTGCTTATTAATATTGCTATGTTGTATAAATAAAATATATAACAAACATTTTGCGTCATCAGAAGTATAAAATGTAATAAAATATAATTCTCATTTTGTAATGGCAGAAATACTACTGTTTCAAAAGAAATAAACTGTGGGAAGCAATGACGTCTTTCAAGAACGACTAAAGTCAAAACCGTTACGTAGAAGAAACTAATTGATATTTGTTCCTAAAACAGTACAAAACTTTATTTCTCAGAAGACAAAGCTTCAATGGGAATCTAGTTGAGAGTATGAGGAAAATGGAGAGGTTTTCCTCAATTCACTGTAATATACAATAATAGTTACAATAGTATCTGATAGAAGAGGAGATTACTTTGTTCTTCGACAGTTTTTTTCCTAACTTAAAACATGCCAATATATAAAACTCCGTCTATTTTCACTAAAGAATATAGGCAATCGCACTTATAGAAAATCATCAAAGGAGATTTGGGATTCATTTTTGTGTGTGTTTCGTTTTAGAACCCTTTAGAAAATATAGTATCTAAAAAAAAAGTAATGAGATATCCTCCAAAACCTAAAAATAATTATTTATATAAGAACATACTTGTCCATGTTTCCAAAGAGATATGATCTAGTTTATTTCGTTTTTTGATAGTTCGAAGTTATGCATTGCTAGAAAATAATAACAGATCGATTCTCATTGTCTAATAATAATAAAAAAAAACAATATTAAAAAATCAGGCCAGTTCTAGCGAATAATGTTGGTACTCCTTAAATAGCCGGTCGGGACCGCCTGCTATCTGCCAATGTTTATAACCTTAACACTGTTAATTCCTATCTTCATATTCATATTTATTGTATTATATTCATATTATTGAAATTGTAAACAAAAACAAAAACGAATTTAATAATAAAAAATACTTTTATTTTATGTATCATATATGTATATATATATATATATATATATATATATATATATATATATATATATATATATATATATATATATATATTAAATAGACGAAAAAAAAAGTAATAATAACAAAAAAGTTTGATTTGAAATTGAAATAGTAAAAAAAAAAAAATGTAATAATTCTCACAACAATAACAAAACATTTTAATTTTACAACAGATATATGAAATAGACAAAAATAAATGAAATAATAAAAACCACTTAAAGAACATATGTACATAGTACATATAAAATATTTGATAGCCTCTTCTTTTGAAGACGGCAATTCCCACAATGTAATATAATTTTACACATCCATAATTTGACAAAAATCACACAAATGGAACAAAAATATACGCTGAAATAACTCAGCTCACACGAGGAACCAAAAATTAACAATGGAATAACTGAGCTTACACGAGATAAGAAGGGAGGTTATATGATGTAACATTAGATAACAGGGGAGATTTCGTCCCGACCGGCTATTTAAGAAGTACCATAGTTTTCTTATGTGGTATGGAAAGTCGTGTCTGATGATACATCACACAAATTTGATGTACAACTATTTGGTTATAATAAATCATTGTGTAATACTGCGAAATTTTCTCCTGAAATTTCATCGAGTAAGCATAAATAAACAATTAAATCATCTTCAGTTAAGATGAAAATATAAGCTTTGTGACCGACTTTTTAAAAAAATATTTAATAGGAGTGGCGTAGATAAGTGAGTAAGGCAATGTTCTCCTTACACCTTGGGTAACCAGTTCATGTCCGGTAGGTAATTAGTTTTTCTGTTATTTCAGCCGTTGATCGGTCGTGGGATCAGGAAACGTACATGGGGCACACCCAGCCTCTATAAAGTGGGCACTTTTAATTAAATAATTGATTACGGAGGAAAACCGGGCGGTTGAGCGTGAGTTCGGTGATGTCAATCTTCCTGTACAACCGTAGGGCTTGAAACAGTACTTCTTTAAAAATTCTGAACCCAAGACCCTCTGAGCATGGATTGTGATGGTACTTGAATTTCTTAAGTTCTTTAATTGATTAATTAAGGCAGAATGATTTCGGTATGGATTAAAAATTATTCGATTTCGATGGAGGAAGGTATATAAAGAACGATTGTTGGTAAGATATTTGGGAAACATTCATACATAGAGAAAAAAATAAATAAATAGAAACAAAAAGTATGAACAATTTAAAAGTACACATGATTAAATTTTGATCAATCGAGTGAATTAAGATTAGTTGGATCGAGAATGAAGTATAAAATAAAAAGCAGTCGTAACATCAGTAAAATTCCGAAATACCGAATAAAAATCTTTTAGAACCAGATCAACTGAACAATTCCAATAGCGGAAAACCGTAAAATAATAAAATTCACAGTCCTTGCTTGCCTTCCACTACAGAAAGACTTTGGGACTGTCTTTACTTATAAATTTTGATTATTAGCTTTTTAGCCATTACGCTTTTTTTCAAAATCGTATGAATAAAAAGTCTTCAATGGAATGAAATTTGGGGGCGGGTGGGCGATTTTAAATTCCCCGCCCACACCCCTCGGCCCGAGAAAATCCCCTATAGCCTAAAAGGCGAGGTAGGGAAAAACAAAAAACAAAAAAAATAATAAATAAATAAAAAATGGAATTAATTTTAGAAGAGAGCCCAGGTTTATAAAACAGATCTATCTGTAGAAAAATCAATAAAATTGTTATTACTAATGAAATCGTATTAGGTTTTCCTACATTTAGTATAAGCTCTTTTGTTGAGATTTATAGAGACAGAAATGAGATAAATAAATATTTTATGTTTGTAGTTTTGCTTAGAAGTGTGAAATTCTCAGATCATCAACGCCTATTGTTATAAACAAATAAATTAAATTGCAAGTTTACATAAGCGAAAAATACGCCAAATATTACTATTCAACCGGAATCACCACAATTCACTCGTTCCATCAATTTCCTCCTTCGTTACTCGCTCGGCACAGATTAAAAAATAAATGGCCCAAAGATCCGCTGCTTTAATTACTTGATAGATCAAGGTGATTGCCAAGAAAAACCACAGAAACTAACAGTAACGTCAAATTTGCTAGAAGCGCTACAACACCGTTGAAAAAGGAGTAAAATAATAAAACAGATAGAAAAAAAATTAATTAAATTATTTTAAAAAATTACATCCTTTCTAATAATAAGTTAGCTTGGCAGTATTTGAAAACAACAATATCTTAATAACAGTGAAATTCAGAGTAAATATGAGGAGTACATCTTTATCGAATCTAATTTTTTTTTTCATCGGACCCACTGATTTTTATTTTTTTATAAATGACCTTGATGAAGGTAATGTGATTCGCCAAATTGAATACTTATAAAATAGAACATTTTTAATTATATTTGAAATCCTAAATACAGTTTAAATAAAAAACTAAAATAAAACAGCAAGAGTTATACAATACTGAACTGGATCATATTATACAATAGTTTGTAATTAAACTAAATGCTGATTTTTTTTTTTTATTTGCGAAACTGATAAAGTATCAAAAATTCAAATATGATTTCATTTTTATTTAAACTTTGAAATATTAATATTTTTCTTGTTAAAAATTAATTTAATGTTTTTATAATCACCTTGAGCCATAGTTAGATTTAAGGATTCGAGAAAAATTTAATCTATAATTTAAAAAAAAATTAATTACATTTAAATTAAATTAAAATAAAAGTCCTCCGAACAATAGTCGATGCTCCGTTCTATGTAAAAAACAAAACATTACATCATGATCTTAATACTCCATTTGTCCTAGACCTTACTACTGAAAATGTTTCCAAATTCCATCAGAACCTACAAATCATCCAAACACCCTTGCACAATCTAGTTCCACTAATCTCTACAATCCTCCTTGAAGGTTGAAGCGGCAGTGGCCCAGAGATCTTTTGTATTATATATCTTGGAGTTCTGGCAATGGCCAGATTCTCCATTCAAGACGTTAGTGTATGTGGCTAAAGCGCTCTCGATCAATCTCCATGGCTTAAGCACCAGTTACGTGGTTAAGAGAGTAGCGCAGGGATCTCTTGGAGTCCTGCTTTTCCGTCTATAGTTGGAGGGACAAGCCTGGTTTGGTTTTCCATGCCTGGCTGTATATATTGAATGTGCATATTGTATATATTGTATGACTGAGTTTTTATGTGTTTAATTTACTTATCTTAAGGTTATTTTATTTTTTATTGTAAATAGTTGTTGATTATTATATACTTATTATTTTACTTTTGTTAATTTTATGTTTTCTGTATATATGGTGTGAATGTGTTCACATCTGAGTATAATTATTGTCCACGTGACAGATTATTATGTTTCTAAATAAATAAAAAATATTACATTCTAATTACTTCTTTAAAGGAATACAAGAGTCTACAAAATTTTGATTATTCACTAGCATGCTAAATGCTACCAAAAGATTGCTTTTGATTCATTAGCCCACAAGATTTACGCTGAAAATTATTTTATCACTAAACTAACTAAAAACACTAATACACATAAAAATACTCAGCAGTTTATCAGAACAAGAAGTTCGCAGAAACACGTGACGCAAACAACCACGGAATGATTTCAAGAAAGCAAATTTTAGGATTCAAAGGACCTTGAAACATGCAAATTAAATGAGATGTCCGAAATTATTTCTACAGATAATAGAGGATGTTTCGACTTACATAACATTACCAAATCTGTAAATTATGTAAATCATTCTTAATGTTTTATACCATTTTGATATATTGCAGAATACGATTAAAACACATAATTCATAATTATTGAGCAGCAAGTAAGCACTAAGACTAAACAACTCTTATTAAACATTTCAGACAAACAACATATACCTAACAATAAAAATAAGTAAATAATCAACTGCATCGAATACACTTCCCACTTCCTTCCTGAAGAAAACAAAAAAGATAAAAAAAAAGTTAAAAACATAAAAAAATAAACAAATAAAGGTATTCCTTATAAAGGTATTATAATTTCCGAGTAAAAAATACCCAAATTTTCAAATTAAAAATATTTAAATTATACTTGACTGATAAGAGACAAACTAAGATGGCAAAAACTGATAAGAAGATATAATCAACTCTAACATCTGGACTGCAGATCCTTACTTAACTTACGAAACAAACGCCTAATCTGCAACACTATACTGAAGACCTGTTTGGGCACACAATATAGAACTTTTTTAGAACTTCACGGTTCAGCAAAAGAAGTACACAAAAACAGAATATTAACAACAAAATCCAAACTTTTTTCTACAAAATGTTACCGCACCATGGTATATTTCAAATCATTCTATACATAATAAAAACCACTTTGAACAAAATTCTGCAACAGAAAAATATAATAATCTGGCTGTAAACTAAAATAATTTAAAAAATACACAACAATAATGTATCAAAAACAACATATACAAGTATACTACTATACGCTACTAGCCCGTGGTACAGACCTCTTTTATCAAATTATAAACATTCGCGTTAAACTTCGTGCATACTTTTATCTCATCGTAACCTAGAACTATTTTATTAACGAAAACGCTTGGAATTGGGGCGATTTCTATCTGGAGGACAGCAAACTTTGACTATTTAATTAATTACTAAAAACTTGCATATACTCATTTGCTTTCCACTTGGATCGTTAGATAATTTGCTCGCAATATCCAGAAAAAAGGTAGCCTAAAAAAATATTGGGCAGTTTAGCCAATACAATCTCGTTATTTTGACATTTTGGTGGTGTAGGTCACTCCAAACGGCTCAATAATTTTGAAAGCCACCTTTTTTCTCGAATCTCTGCTCAAATTATCTGACGATTTAACTGGAAAGCAAATAAGTATTTCCGAGTTTTTAGTACCTAGTTAAATAAACCAAGTTTGGCGATCTACAGATTAAAAACGCCCCAATTCTAAGAATTTTTGTAAATAAAATATTTGTACGTTACAATGAAATGAAGCTCTTTACGAAGTTTCAATCGGATGTTAATAATTTTATAAAAACAGTTCTGTACTACGGACTATATCTACTGGCCTTGGAAAATCGAGAAGGCATGAAAAATCTAACAACTCTAACTGCTGCTCAGAAACTCTTCGTGTAGTTAAGAAATAGAAAGGTGTAGTTGTGTATAAATATTAATTTACCCTTTATATAATGCTGTAAGTAGTAATTTATAATTTTCAACATCTGTAAGTACAATGTAGTCTCTAGTCTCTAGTTTCCTGGTAATTTATTGAGCTTCTATAAAATTTATGTATGTTTATGGTTGAAAAATAAAACAAATAAAAAAATGAATGAAAATGAAAGCTTTTTTATTAATCAAAATGTGTTGCATTACTCTTGATATATTTCTGCCTACGTGTTGGTAACTCTTCCATTTCTTCTCAATAGAATGTTGAATCGTTACTATTAACAAATTTCGAAAATGCATTTTCTATAGAATTTCTATCGATAACATTTTTAAATCTTATCTAAGTGGTCAAGTTGTCTAAAAAAAATGGTAGTTAGTAGGGCTTTCTATTGCGGCAAAGAAGTCAAGAGCTAAATTCATCACTAAGATTTTTTTCTGGCGGTTGTTTAATTCATTTGGGACCCAAGTTTCAAGATTTTTTACCTTTCTAATTGCGCAGAGATGTTCAGCGATAATTTATTTGCTAATTGGAAGTTTATGTGCAAGTTATAGACCCAAGCACGCAAAACATCACGCAAGGGAAGAAGTTCTCCAATGATCACCTATGCCTTATATATAAGAAAAATCACTCGAAAGTTTGTTATATATTAGGTTATAATTGGGAAAATTCCAACCACACATCCTTAAGTATTCAAAATGAAGATGAAAAAAAAAATCGTCAACGTTTCGCCAATTCAGGCATCATCAGGAAATAAAATAAAATCGAAGATCACATCACTCCATGTCGTCCACGGTAGAACAGCTAAGAAAGGTTATATATAATCAAACAGCTGACCAGAAAAAAAATGGACAGATAAAGAAATATATCTAATATCCAATCAAATTTCATACACATGTTACAAAAATTAATAAAATTACGAAGAAAAATATAATTATAATAACGAGAGAAAAAAAACCAACATATATATAAAAATACACATCAAAGGAAGGTTATCACAAAAATATTTAATTACGCAGATGAAGTTCAAAAAGAAAAACTATAGAAAATTAGCCCGATTTATTATGCGCATCTATGATGTTCAATGTTTCAGAAATTTTATTCAAATTTCTATTGTTTGTTATATAATAATAATAATGCTTTATTTATTCTGGGACGAGTCCCTTTAGAATAATACAGAAGGTCAAAAATGTGGGCTAAGGAGCCTCAGAGATAAACAAAAATGTAGAGTAGGTGAATAGTCAAAATAAAAAAAAATAATAAAAGAAATTATAAGTTACTTTCTAATTTAAATCAGTTAATAATAAAAAATGAAAAACTGAAAATAAACATGAAGTAAAAAAATGAAGAACGATCTAATAATTTATATACATATTTACAGTAGTAACTATTTACAATTTCATGGGGACTGGATGGGTAAGAAATGATTCAACAGGCGGGTTTTAAAGGTAGGAAGGGTTTTGGATTGACGGATGTCGGAAGGGATGGAGTTCCATAGGGATGAGGATCGGATAATGAACGATCTGTCGAAAGCAGCGGTTCGGTGGGCTCTTATGTATAAAAATCACAAGACCGGGAACGAATAGAGAATTTGAATTGAAGGAGCTCGGAGATGTATGAAGGACGGTGGGATTGGATGACTCGAAAGAGGAAGGATGCCAGGAAATACTTACGACAGTAGGAAGGATAAAGCCACTTCAACTCTCATTAAAACGGGAAACAGAGGCGTCCCTTAGGATCCCGAAGATGAATCGGACAAAGCAATTTGTCAAACGTTTTAATATAAACCTATAGAGGATTAATATAAAAAAAAAAAATGTGGAATCCTCTATTTTTCCGAACAACCCAATAGTTTTCAATTGTTAGTCCTTTTAGTGTATTAAAATTCTTTTAGAAAAAATTGCCTACAAACCTATTAGTATACGTTGTAGCTGTATATTAATATTACACCTTAAGACTCTTAGAAAATTAAATATATATACCCATATACACAGCCATCAATATGAACTCCAAACAACAAAAGTAAATAATCGACCATATCGAACGAACACTTCTCACTTCCTTATTCCAGGCAAAAATAATCACATAAAGAAATGCAAGAGGGCCCTGGTTAACAGGACAGACCCCGCTGGCCCACATACTCCTGACAGTCCTGGAATTCCTCTGGAGATAGGAGAAAGGTCCGCCGACCCAGGATTCCCAAGTCTGCTCCCATTCTCGCAGACCTCACTCCTCCAGGAAGCGGTTATTATCTGTATTCATTGATAGATTCCTACATTAACAATATATTATCTTTACCTAGAAATTCGCAACTACGCGGTACTAATCCGTAGATTTACATTATTGAAGTGGATAGATTTATAGATGTATTTGAAATCTGGAAATAAACAGAGAGAAAGTTATTTTCGTCAATTTTAACTGAGATTTGTTTAGCAGACTTTTCTAGAGCGTGATTTCGCACCAGATAATTATACAGATAAGACTTTATAGGAAGGATTACCGGACTATACATCTTCCTACGTAGTCTTGACAACACATTGACTGTAGAGTGAACATCTGTAAAAAAATATTTATTTCTAAAAAATCTAAATCTAAATAAATCCAAGGTGAAGTTATGAGTAGATAACAACGATTTCAGTAACTAGTCTTAGACTTCATTAAGCCTTATCAAGAAATATATGAAAAACCAATTATATTTTTATTTAAATGAAATTTATAAGTAATGATTGTAATACATACTTATTACAATTATTACTTATAAATTTCATGAATTATTTTACTAAAAAAAATTTTAAAAAATTGTTATAAAAATTAAATTAAATTGCATAACCACAGACTAGCATCACTGAATTTACAAAATCACTTAATAAATTTACAAAATTGATATTCACTTTGGAAAATTAAAGTAAATCATGACAAATCACAACATATAACACTTACACTTCGACGAGACATATGCCCACCAGCTTAAATCGGGGACAACCAAATTCCTCAGACTGACACTGTACATTATCTCGGACTATTATTCTATAGAAGGATGACCTGGGGCCCACATGTCAAAATGAAACGAAAGATTTTGAACTAACGACTGAAAATACTATACTCCCTTTTTTCCAAATCAAAATAGAAAATCAGACAAAAACTAAATTCGTACACTAAATTACTAAATTCGTACCTATTCAAACCCATATGGACATGCGCCTCAAAAATTTACGGTTCTGCAAAAAAGACGCACTTACAAAAACTACAATCATTTCAATCCAAAATTTTACGACTAATAACAGTAGCTTCCTGGTACGTAAACAATAAAACATTACATACTGACTTAAAAAAACCAACTTTCGACCAACACATACGTACTCTCTACTCCCGATTTTATCTTAAACTACATGGACACCACAACGGACTTATCAACGACATGGCCACAGCTGACATGCTCATCAGGAGACGACTAAAGAGGAGCTGCATGAGAAATCTCCTGAATTATGAAGTAGACCAAGATTGAAAGAGGTACTGCTGGGTACTAATCTTCCTCATATCTTAAATGCCAATTTTCTATACAATGAGATCACATCTGCTTATTGTTAATATTATGACAGGTGTGAAAAGAAGTATGAAGAACGAAAAAAAAAATTAAATTGTGATCATCTGGTATTACTGCTTCTACACTTTAACAAAGTATGTAATATGCAAGGCTGAGATAAACGAATGATTTTTTTTTAAACGGCTTTTGATAAGCCTCTAAGTTAAAGATCGATTGGCTGATCTAAATGGACGAAAACGTCAATTTTAATTTTCGTCTACATTTATGTCCGCAGCAAAGACTATTGATTATTTCACCAGTTTGGAAGGAGACCAGAACAACATGTCTTTTAACAGATTAGTATTAGAGTTTCCTTGTTTGTATTTATATATAGCTGCTTCAAATGAAAACCGGCATAATTAAAAATAAACTTCCAGTTTTTTATAATGGTAACCAACGAAATGGTTATAATCACGCAAAAGTTGGATTATGTTTTTATTTTATTTCACGATAGATGTTACCAACTAGTCAGGTCAATTTGTTATTATTATGATTAAATAAACTTAAAACTCTTCGAAATTATCTACATAATGAAGTAAGTTGCCATTTTATATTTTGAAACTTATTCCTTCCACATGGAAAAACGAAGAAATCCTGCATGACCCGGCGGTTCTGCTTACTAACGTAACTAATTGTATCATCTCGATGTGATATCGTGGGTCGTGGTTTGGATATCACATGAAACAGTAGTCTTCCTGCATTAAGTTATCTTCGTAATTACAATATAGCTAGTTGGTCCGCGTGAGTAATTCTCACAGTACGTCGGCCAGTGAACAAATTAACATATAACACAGCATGTAGCATGTCATAAAATGTAATAAATTATGAGTGAGAAATATTTAAAGCAATAAGCGGAAATATATTACTGAATTTCAATAGGCGTTATCATCGGTAATAATGGTTCGATTTCAATGCTTTTTTTTTTGGTTATGATGTTCTTCGACGTGGGTTTAATCCACCATTAACTGAATAATTTTAAAGTTTTAGCTAAATAAAGTTATATATTTATTTTTTTTTAAACTTATTTATTGAAAAATATTACAATCTGTCTTAAAGGACATTTGTAATAGTGTGTTTATAATAGTGAATAAGTTGTTATTCTTATCAACAGTTGTTCTGGAGGATTTGCTTATTTTTCAGCAATGAAGGAGAAAACACTCTTTTTATTGAGCTTTCAAACAATAAGAAAAATACAATATCTCCAGGAATATTTCAGTTGTTAATTAGAGCGCTAATCAAATCCTACACAATTTTTTTTTTAATCTATTTCTTTTTGTGCTAGATTTGAAGACGTTTTCTGAACCTGCCCCTGCAGAGATCATTGATTTCCTTGAGTGTAAGAAATAAGTCTTCAAATGGGCAGTCCTAGCGGATAGGTGGATCACATTCACCGACGATTCTTCCAAGATGAAGGAAATGAAAGGCCCCTTGAGTCCGATGCTGTCCCGATCGACAGTCGGAAGTGACCTAAATATTGGACTCGCTGAATCATCCATCACGTCCCTTCACCGGATCCGGAGAAGGGTCAACATTCTTGAAATATTTTCTTTAAATGTCTTTTTGGAATCGGACATTTTTTTTTTTTTTTTATAGGTAAAATCAAATAAATAATTCACATATAGTTCATATACACAAAAACATTGATATATGATCTATCGCCAGGAAGCTAATTTTTCTCTCTTACTTAGTATATAATGGGTTGAAATACAAATAAATTCGCAAACTAGGAAGATTTAAATAAAATTTATTTACAAATAAGCCAATTTCAAAAATTAATTTGTACCAATCGTTGTTCGATTGATATTTCATGACGTATTAGCAAAAGACAATAATAAATAAATATTGTTACCAGGACTTAGTTATATATTAGAAGGTTTATCACGAAGATAGATCAATAATGGTTTAAGGAGAAAAACAATTTAAACTTTTAAACAAAAAAAACTACAGAAGCTAATGACATTGTTGAATATTAATAAACAAAGACCGTCCTTGAGAATAAGAAAGATATTCTAAGAATTATTTAGGCAATTTTTAAGAGGAAGTGGCGCAGTTTACAAAATCGCAAATTATTAAGAACATAAATTAAATATATTTGTAAGAATATTTTATTTATATAGATCAATCATTTTCTTAGAAAATTTTCTTTTGTTTGTATTATTCCGTAAGTAAAAAAAAAAAAATACGCAATTAAGGGAGCGCTAGAAAAGAATTAGTGAAGGTCATTTTTATACGCTGACAAGCAGGAAAACGTAATAGTAATTTATAGTATTATAAAATTTAAGAGCAAGATTACATTCTGCTTTGATGAATGCTGTTGATAATTTCATTAGATAATCATAATTGGAACGATTGTTGATTTTTTTTTTAAATAACTCATTTAATTTTATTTATCAGCTACACCGTCAAAACGTTTGATGATAAAAGTACAGCACTAGAAAAATTTAGCAATCGATTTATCGTTCAAAGTATTTTTTTTGTAATCTTTTATATCATATCATATTGTTATGTATAAATAAATTGGTACTCACCTTAAAGGATGAACTGGAAAAGACCGCTTAGCCTGCTACGTTGACGACACTACGGCACGAGACCAATCCATACCCAACCACCACGAAGGCACAAGCCCGACTGGCTCTATGGGACTGGCTACGTCACGGCCTCTCGGCCAATCCCTGCGCCCCTCTCTCACCCCTCCCCTCCGAACAGGTGACGTCACGGCCATTCATGTCCCCACCAAGGTCGTCTCTACACTAGGCCACGAGGGCTCAATACGTATTTTTTCCTCTTTTACGGAACTTCCGAAAACCGTGCTAATTCTTATTAACCCTATAGCAAAACACTACACGCAGAGGTATAGTCCCATTCAATTTTATCAGCAGATGCGTAAAAACTATGTTTACAATACTTTTTATCTTATCATTCTTATCACACAATCAAACTCTTCCATTAATTCATTAATAGATAATGTTTTTGTTTTATTTCGAAAGTCTTAATAAAAAATTGTGTCTTATCCGTTCATTCATATTTAATTAAAATTATACCAATGCATTTGCTTAATATAAGTTTTCAATAAATTCTCAAAACTAACTATAACCAGTGATGACCAGAAAGGGGTGACGTGATGGAAGTTGCTCCATGAACATTTTTTTAGGAAGTAAATTTTTTACGGGATTTTAAATTTTTAAAGAGGGCATATTTATACGGGACTATGAATTTTTGGAGAGAATAATATTTTTGTAGGATTTCAATTTGCAGGAACTTTCAAACCAGGGAAAGAGACAGCAATGAGAACAACTGACTACAACATTTTCAGAAATTCGTATTATTTTCTTTGGTCAATTTTTCGGACTTATCTGCTAATTTTACGTCAATATAGAAGTTCAAACCAACAACTATGCAAGAGAATTTAAAATGCAGGACACGTACGTTACGTTTTTTAAAATATGAACGTAACACAAGAAAATCAGCCTTAAAATGGACTTTGTTGATAAGAAAAAAAAAAAAATATATAAATGGATGATAAACGATTAAAAAAAGCAGAAGTGGATAAACATACTTAAAATTATATAGTTCCATTTAGTTTTCTTATAGATGTCCTTTCCTGATCAAAGTTTATAAATTTTCAAAAAGGGGTGCGGATTCTACTCAAAACTTTCTTCGCTCCAAAATTTTTAATAAAAACAAAACAAGTCACCTATTGGAATAATATTTTTTTCAAATGTTTTATTGTGTATACATTTTAAAGAAAATACAACCAGTATAATATTTAAAAAACAACAATTAAATTCAGTACCTTATATTTATTATTATTATTTTTTATTAATATTCACTGGTATTTCGAGAAAAATATTTTTATTTTTATAATTTACTAATGCACTTTTATCAATTATCCTAAAAGCCAGTTTATTTGTATATTATAAAATTGATTTCTATTTAATTTACCTTATTTTCGTACCTACCAAGAAACATTGTTGTATAGTAGTTAACTTGGCTTATTATAAATAATTTATGGTCAGTATAGAAACAAGCAGTTCGAAGGTTAGGCCAGTTGACATTCTTTAAAAATTTTATTGTTATTGAACTATTTTATTTTAGTACTAATCTTGATGATGAATACTGCAAATGAGTGCTGGTGATTAATGGTCTGATTTTTCAATCTAGTTTTGCTTTTAAGCTCAATGATTAGGTATTCAAATTTTGTTACTAATAACGCTTGAAAATCTGCCTCGACTTTTAGTCAACTCTGAATGGATATTAAAATATATTTCCTTCTCAGTAACATATTAAATGATAACATAAAATATATTACAATATATATATATTTTTTATTAATTAACGGTAGAGAGAAATACTTTATTGAAAGTAATGCAGCCCTACGACATAGGGTTGCTTTACGCACAGCATACCGATCAATCTATTTGGACATAAGTTATAAATTACATTATTCCACTGCTATATATATCTCTTTCTTTTTTATTTTTTTCCCTCCCTTTTCATAATACTAGTCATATAAATTATAAACTAATAACTACACCAAGACTAATAAACTACACTAAGCCATCAATATTACATAACATACATATTTAACAAAATTCAAATGCTAAGAATTTAAAATTAAATCGCATATATATATATAGCAAAGTAATTCCTCAAATATAGAAAAAAGATAAGAATGTTAAAAATTTAAAATAGAATAAATTAATAAATGATAAAATATTTGTTTTATCAGCAACAAGTGATTGTTGTAACAGTAATTAAAATTGAAATATCATAAGTACATCGTAGAATAGGAGTTTTAGGGCGATAAATTGCGAGAATATTGCGCCCTTATCGTAAGTACATCTACGTTTTATACATTAAAAAAAATTAAACTTAATAAACAATTTCCAAATATCCGTTGTAGCACTCCTTGCAAAGCAGCAGTGCATATCACAGCCACCACCTGCTCTGTAAGTAGCCTAGAAAAAGGCGAGGTAATACATATAGTTGATGGCGGATGTTGCCGTGTTTCTCGCATGACTTGTTCCAAAATGTTGCCCACTTTTACCTCTTCGTTAGGTTCCTAAGCGAGCCGGATTTTCCTTGATAGTTAAAAAAGGAAAGAAAACTTTTAACATTTTTATTTCCAATTATTTCTGAGCATTTTCATCTTTGGGAATATGATTCGAAACTATTCCATATAAACATTGGTTACAGACCCTTATTTGTCAAATTATTAACATTCGTATAAAACTTCGTAAGTTTCATTTTATCTTAACCTACAGCTTTTTTATTTACGAAAATCCTTTGAAATGGAGCCCTTTCAAATTGGAGATCGGTAAAATTTGTCAACTTAATGAGATACTAAAAACTCACTAACATCCATTTCCTTTCCACTTGAATCATAAGTTAAATTCATCTTTAATTCAAGAACAAACATGGCCTACAAACATATTGGGCCGTTTGGCGTGACCTCCACCCCCAAGAGGTGAAAATAACAAGGTTATATTGACCATTTGCTTTCAACTTGAATCTTGAGATAATTTGATAACAAAATCAAGAAATAAGGCGACCTACAAAAATATTGGGCCCTTTGGTCTATATAACCTCGTTATTTTGAAATTGAGACAGCGCCTAAACAGTCCAATACCTTTTTTTCTTTCAACTTTTTGATCAAATTATTTTACGATTCAACTAGAAAGCAAGTGGGTATTCAAGATTTTTTAAAACCTCATTAAATTACATAATTTAATCAGGAAACGCCCATTTCTGAGAGATTTTCATAAATCAATAAGTTGTAGGTCAAGATAAAATAAAACGACTCACGAAGGATTATTAATTTTATTAACGATTTTTGTTTAATTGCAGTTAAAAAACAATATCAAGAGTCCATTTTTGTCACTGTTTCTATGTGGTATTTACAAAATTATTTTAAATAACCTGGTGCACGTGTAGTTAAAAAAAAAATAGGAGTAAAATAGTATGTATATTTAATTATAAATTAAGAAATTTGTTTTTAATTATGATAAAAATAATTGGTGCAGTGTGCGCATCATACAACTTTCACTAGCCACTCTACCTGAAGTAGAGAGAAGTATTTTCATGTTTTAGTTTTCATACGCAGAGAAGTAAAAGTTATTTTTTAAAATTTATTTATTGAATAATATAACATCTTTCACATGAACATTGATTATAGGGAGGTAAGATAACATTCACACAATTTGTACAAAACAATATAAAATAAACAGAAACAAAATAACTAAATTATAAAAGTATATGTAATAAATAGAATAAAATAACTTAAAGATAAGTAAATTAAAGAAAAAAAAAACACACATTAGTATATACACAATTTACAAAATAGGCGAGGGAACTCCGAAGGCTTTTTGCTCCAACTATGGAGGGAAAATTTGGATTCCAGGAGATCCCTGCGCTGCGCTCTCAGCCGCTAAAGTGAAAGTAAAAATTATAGAGGATAAAACGTATTCATTTAAAACAACCATACAAAATACTTTGGTGAGTTTCAATACATGAAAGGTATATAAAAGAAATAGAAAAGGATTATATAGAAAATTAGGAATGTTCAACAATTCGAAAAAAGACTTAATGTTAGTACCTATATTGTGGATTACATATATTAGTAGATCCTCAAAATTCTCGAGAAAATATATACATATTTTTTAATTATTACTAACAATAAACAATAATAGGAAACCTTGTATTGACTCAAGTAGTAATTTAAATAGGAGAAATCGGGAAAAGTGGAGTGTTTCCGACTATTTTCGATTGCACAGTTTTTATCTAGGACTAACCCTTATTTCTCAATTAAGTGATTATAAAATCCGTTCATAGTTTATATTTAACCATTTTTTATTAATAGTTACAGTTTGAAATGATTAATTATTTCAAATAAATAATGTTAAAGGAACTTTAGAAGAAGACGTTTTGCAAATTCGGCATTTAATCTCTGTTAAATTGTTTCAATGAAGACAATATCTGCCTGATACAAAATAGCACTTGATTATTCATTGACATACCGAGTTCAATCAAAATCGCTGGAGTACTTTGTTAGGAAATCGTAAATATGTGTATAATCGATGATATAAAAAAAATACAAACATTACATACACGTATCAGAAAGCGAAAGTAAAAAAAAAAAGTTTATGGCATTCTTATTTGCATTTTATTCCTTCATATTATACTACCTCTATTATTCGCTCTTTAAGTTTGGCATTCTTATTATTTTGGAATCTTCCCTCTTAAAGGAATTCCATATTCAAGTGAAGGTTTCACGAACCCTCTTTCACTGCCGCCAGTCACCCAGCTTATGTTCATTAGATGCCTTCCTCTTCTCTGCCACTCAATTGTCAGACCCTACTTTCTGCTGAGCAATCCTGTTGTCTCCTAGACTGGTTTATCCGAATCATCCTTTGAGCGCATCATATTATTATTATTTGCGCTCAAAGGATTCTTTGCTCTATTTGCTTCACATATCGTCGGCACTATGTTAAATTAACTAATGTACAACGTTAAGCAGGTTTACCATTCTTACTTTAGCATTGTGCCGATGATATGACATGCTAATTTGTAATATTTATGGACGAAATTACTATCAAAACTTATTGTGTAGCAAAAATTACATTATTATATTTCTAAAATTATTTTAAAATAGACAATTTTAAATTTATGCTTATTTCCAACTTAATTTATTTAAAACAATTTTCTATTGTTGTAAATAATAATTCCAGTTTTCGCAATGACGAAAGAGATTCCTACGGTATGAAATTACCAATGGTAGAATTCTGCTTTCCTTTAAATTATACAATTGTTTCAATTATTATTATTATTGTTGTATCACGTATGAATCCCTGTATGTACAATCGTCTTCAAAATTTATATTTTCGTTTTCTATCCCATTAAAACCAACTTGAGATATTTTATTTACTTCATGTTGTGAACCATCAGCGATAGCAACAAAATCCGCTGATTGTTATGGTGTAAGTTAACATTCTGTTATATGGATTCAAGATTAGATTACCTCGTCCTAATTCTGGTAAAATGGTGTTGTTCCACTCGGAGTAATAAATTATAAATTACAGAAGGTAAACGCTAGGCGGGGAACCGAGATGCACTAGCCTACAAACCCAAAGGTTGCGGGCCCGAATCTCAGCCCTGGAATTCGCTAGTAAATTTTAAATAAGTAAAATAGAAAATAGTTAACAAAATCAGCTTCCCTTCTGCTTAGTATAGGCAACTCACACCGACCGGGTGAGTTGTGTCTGTCTGAGGTATAGAGAGTCTTTGATAGGGTCCATATTTACTAACCGTTTATTAATTATTCGTATAATTCTTGGTATTTTTTAATGTTGTGTTTTCAAATTTATTTTTTAAATATTTTATCTACCTTTTATTACCAACATATCTACCTTTACCAACGAATTTATACTAATTTAAACGGACACAATAACAGACTTATAAGAGACATGGCCACAGCTGGCATACCTCAGAAAATGAGGAAGAGATTAAAAGGCGTTGGATGAGGGATCTCCTTCCTGAAACAACCTAAATTATTGAAGCAAGTTAGGAAAGAGGTACTACTCAGTACTTTCTTTCCCCATGCCTGTCATGTCATTATTTTCTATATCTCTAGCACATTTACGGATTGTCAACAAAAAGTTAACAGGCACAAATACAGTTTTATAGAAAAAAAAAGTACTTTAATTTAATAATTAATATTTTACATCATATTTTAGTTACATTTTTGAATGCACATAGAATGCGGTTTAGTTATCTTTCACGAGTGTCAACCTTTAGTAAGAATACTGCAGGTCATCTCTAAACTTAATAGTTTTGCCCAAAATCGATCTTGGTCTTGCACTTTGCAAGACCAAGACCAACACCGCCTATCTGTTGCAAGACCAAGACCAAGATTGGTAAACAAAAATCGATTTCCAAGATTGAATAAAAATTGGAGCGAAATAGTTACTAATACTTGACAATTTTAATTACTATATATAAAGAATTGGTGCAACCAATATACTTTTGCATTTAACTCTTCTAATTTTTCATTCAGACTTAGTTAGGTTTTTCATATCTAAAAAAATACATTAATATCTCTCTAGTAATAAGCTAATAGGTAACTGCAAGACTACTACGAGAGACTTGAGCAAGACCAAGATCTAGACCAAGACTGAGTTTGCGAGACCAAGACGAGTCTTGGTCTCGCATTTGGACAACACTAAAACTTAGCGTACATTGTTGTCCATCGGTGCTGAATCCTATCAATTGAGAGAATATTTCGATTGTATTATCGCAGAGTTTAGAAACTTGTCCTATCACAAAGAATAACCGTGTGCTGACAGTGAGATGCTTATTCCTACTTTCTGATATTTTGGCTCATTTTAAATCTTCCTATATATCTTACATGCATTAAATTAGATTTAAATGACGCATTTTAACTTATTATAGTATGAAAACCTTTAAGTTTAGTATTTTTTACCTAGTTGTATAAAAAAAATTCCTCATCCTGTAAGGTTACTAATGCACAGCTCCATGTAATTATCTCCGACTCTAAAGTATTAAAGTTGGTTTCGTTGATTGCTGGCTGGTTCCTTGCCATGTACGAAGGGTACCACGTATTCTTATTCCATCTCCGTTAGAAGAGGCTTATTATAAATTTCTGGGCAGTGGCTTCACTAACAGCTCGCCCTACAGGCGCCTCCTTAATTGGATTAAAGCACTTCTTCTTCGCTCGAAAAGCTCGAATTTAATTGTTGTGCAAAATGGCTAAGCAATAAAATTAAAATATAATAAAATACGATCCTTCTACCATCTTTGATAATTTCTTGAATCATTCTCCCTTTTCGATCCTCCCATTTCTACCATATATCTTAACTGATTTCATAACTACGAATCGTTGGCAATGAACACTAGGGTGGAACATGAAAAACTTTTTTCGGCTAAAAAATGAGCTAGGTTTCCGCTGCATTCTGAGGGCAAGATAAAAATCTCAAACTGACATAAGAAAGTTTGTGGTTCCCAAGCTTGAACTCTATGCAGAAGATTTTAAATACTTGATTGAGTCGACGGATATAAAAACACCTAGTATTTGATGACTAAATACTAAATTGTAGAGGATTTAAAACACTATGCAAGAGAACCTAGTTGCAAGAAGCAAGATGAACTAGGCTTTTAGAGCCACGCAACAGAAGTGAAAAGAGTTATAAAGCTTGTAACAGGGTCTTCACTAGTGATGGGGTGTTTTGTAGCAATCTGTTTAATTTAAACAGTTTCTTCCTTTAAACAGATGTTGTAAACTGTTTCACCGGAGATTATATAGATATAAGGATTATCTTCCATTAGGAAGGGGCAGATTCTTTCAATCATCACTGAACTCATCGATGGCATCGAATAGATCTCTGAACTAAGCGAAACTGTGCCATGATGAAATCAGCGGTGAGTTTTGGAACGTACCAAGCCATCTCATAATACAGGTTTAGTAGGTGGAGACAGGGATAACGACGAGAAAAGAGAGAAACACTGAATCTGTTTAATTAATCAGAGTTCCGAAACTGATACAGAAGCTGGTTAATTTAAGCAGATACAGAAAACTGTTTCATTAAACAGATGCGTAAACAGTTTTGTGAAATAATAATAATAATAATAATAATAGTCAGTCATATTAGAAGTTAGTATAGTCAGGAAGTTCACAAATGTTAGATAATTATGAAAATATACAAATGTAATTTTTTGCTGACCTAATAGGTCCCCAACTATTACATATAAACACCATTGTATATGTGGAGAATAAAGAGATAATAATAATAATAATGCTTTATTTATTCTGGGACGAGCCACTTTAGAATAATACAGAGAAACAAAGAGTATAGTTTGATTAAAAAGTAAACAAAAAAAAAAAAAAAAATATTTAAAGAAATTATAAGTTACTTTAATTTACATCAGTTAATAATAAAAATAAAAAATTGAAAATTAACATGAAGTAAAAATGATAAAGAACGATCTAATAATTTATATACATATTTACAGTAGTAACTATTTACAATTTTATGATGAGGACTGGATGGATAAGAAATGATTAAACAGTTGGGCTTTAAAGGTAGGAAGGGTTTTGGATTGACGGATGTGGGGAGGGATGGCGTTCCATAGGAAAGAGGATCGAATAATAAATGATTTATCGAAAACAGCGGTTCGGTGGGCCATTATATATAGATCTGAGGACCGGGAACGTTTATTGCGGGAGTGGACAGATTTAAATTGAAGGAGCTCGGCGATGTATGAAGAACGGCGGGAGTGAATTACTTGGAAGAGGAAGGATGTCAGGAAATACTTACGGCGGTTGGAAGGATAAAGCCACTTCAACTCTTCATAGAAACAGGAAACAGGAGCGTCTCTTGGGATCCCGAAGATGAATCGTACAAAGCAATTTATCAAACGTTTTAGTTTCGCCTCGAGACCCCCAGAGACGCCCCCATATACCATGCAGCAATATTAAAGAGGTGACCAGGAGTCTACGGATTTCAAAAGGAAAAAGATGTCGCAGGCTATTTAAGTGTTTTAGGTCGGAAAAGGTACGTCGGGAGATATTGGACACATGGTTTTTCCAGGTAAGGGTTTGGTCGAAGATTATTCCTAGGTTTTTGATGGTGGGATAAAATTTAGTGGGATTATCATGTAGGAACAGGGTTGGAAAGTTAGGAACAGTTTTGAGGAGGTGATTGGAGCCTATTAGGATTGACTTGCTCTTTTCCGCATTCAACTTCAACTTGTTAACTCCTGCCCAGTCGTATATTCTATTTAAATCTTCTTGAAGCTTTAGATACAGAATACATATCTAGAAATAGATACAGACAGCTGTATAATTTAAACAGCTTCCTGCAACAGATACAGAAACAGTCCTCTGAAATAACTTGATTTTAAACTGTTTTCAATGAAACACCGGTCATTGCACTGATGCAATTTATAAATGGCAATGCAGTTTCTATTCAATTAACAGTTTCATCAACTCATTTTCCTATCTAATTAGTATTATCTCGTTATTCTCATCAGTAAATTTACATATTATCTTTAAAATGTGTTATGATATGGAATATATTTAACAATTAAATCGATAATTACTTTTGAGATAAAAATTACAGTCATATATTTTAAAATAGTGTAATGGTTGTTGAATTTATTAATGGTTTATGGGTTTTCTTATTAAGTGTATAACATTGAATAAACCTCAAGCCTTTTTTAAAATAAGCAAAATTAATCTTTATTAAACTAACAAGACAGCTTCATAGAAAGAACAAGGTTATAACTAAAACATATGTTTTATGTATATAACTTTATATATATATATATATATATATATATATATATATATAATCGATATAACATATGATCGATTTGTAATTAGTAATAATAAAATTACTTTTAACAAAGGTAACAGAATACCAATACCAAGAATTTTTTTCTTTCTTCATCGTCAAGTTTTGAAACACTTGTAACTGTTGTTTTTTTAAATACAAGTGTGTTGGATAAATTGCATTTACATGTTCCTACACGAAATCAATGGAAGTAATCAGAGGATATTGACGTATCATGGGTTTGAAAATGAACATTTCAGGTTGTGATATCTGAAAATTTCATGAAAATTCGTTTAACAGCACTACCGAAAAAACACTGAACTAAAGTTTGTTGGGGTTTTAAGGAATAGTACATTAGGGTCATCAAAGCCTGTAAATTAATTTATCTCCATAAATTATGTAAAGTAATTATCTCCGGATTAAATTTTTAAGAGATTTTAAATTTTTGTAAACAAATCGTTTGATCTCAAGCTTTCCTTGACATCCTTGGTGAAAACCGCGATTGGACATTTTCGTTTTTGAGAAAAAACAATTTTTTAACTTCCTCCACGAATACCGAGGCACCTAGCTTCGGCAGTAAGGAAGTCAAATGTTTTAGAGAACTGAAGTCCCTAAAGCCATCCTGGGAATGTTGGACATTTTTTTAACTAACTACAATTTTAACATTTAGTAGGATCTGTAATGATTCTATAGTTTTGCAGATAAACCATATTTTTGATACAAATGTCGAAAGTGGACTTTATATTTATCAAGCCATTCAAAGATTCACTTAAGTTGTAGTTTATAAGTCATAATGATACAACCGATAATGCAATGTCCACGTTTTACGGAATTGGATTACTTTTACCAAGTTTGAAAAGCGAATGTTTTAACATATATGGAAAATAGAAACCATGAGAGTAACATGAATTATTTTAGAACAATATTTCTATCTAACTCTTAGAGACCATATAGTGCTGCTAATTGCCGCAGGGTGTGTGGAGATAATTATACAAATCTAGGAAGCCGTGTTTCCGCTGCCTTCATTATCCACGGTGCCTTGCCTCCCGCATCGTTAGTTCCTTCTTCTTATTTATATTAGCATAAACCTCACTGTTCTGTCTAGCCATGTATAGGATTATGGAGAATAGAGTGATAACCACATTTATCAAGAGTACGAAATGAAAAATGTATATTTCAATAAGAAATTTCTATTAAAATTAAAATTTCTACATCGAATTTTGTAGATGCATTATAACATATTAAAGGAAGTAATGAATTAATCCTGAATGGGAAGGCAGTGGATCAGCTGATGCGAAAGGACGTGTTTCTACATCGTCTCTCAGAATTTGCTTATTTTACAGTGAAATCTTGGAGATTATTTATTCAAAACAAGTGAAGAGTACATAACAACAATTGATATTTATTGTTTGTTATAAATTATAGGGTTATTTTTATTTTATTTATTTATTTTTTTTTTCATTTTTTTTTTCCCTTATATGCGATATCACAATCAGGCCATGTCTAGTAGAGCTTCTATCAAGAGAATTCGGCCGTTAGGCTCAACACCTTGTTCTTCGCCTGTCAAACAAAAGCCTCGTCAATGTCGTCAAACACCTGCAGTAACGCCTATTAGCTCCAGAGAAAATGAAACCCAGCCAGGAACATCATCAAAACCAACAATTGAAGAACTTCAGCATCAACCAGGTACATCTTCACAAGAGATAACCGAACAATCTCCGTTTTTCACCCCTAACCCCTATCAGGTGCTTCAGAATGATAAAGAAGAGATGGAATCCGCTTCAATACCAAGAGATCCCCGACCTCCACCCATATTCGTTAAAAACATAAACAATTTTCAGTTACTATGCTCACAACTGAACAAAATAACAGGCTCTGGAAGCTATTCATGTCTAAGCAGAACAAAGGACACGAAGATATCACCAGATACAGCTGAAACCTACAGAAAAATTGTGAAGTATCTAACGGAAACCAACGCGGATTTTCATACGTACCAATTACGGCAAGATCGAGCTTTGAGGGTAGTCATAAGAAATCTACACCCCTCAACACCAACCGAAGCAATAGAAGAAGAATTGAAAACTTTAGGTTTCATAGTGCGCCAGATTACAAATGTACAGAAGGAGAGTAAAGAACAGCCAGGAGTAAAAGTTCCTCTACCCTTATTTTTCGTAGATTTGGAGCCAAATCAAGGGATCGAAAAAATATACGAAATAAGAAGAATATACTACACAAGTGTTATAGTAGAGAAGCCATATCCTAAGAGGGAAATCGTACAGTGTCACAATTGCCAGGCATATGGCCATACCAGGACTTACTGCCATCATCTGCCGCGCTGTGTGAAATGTGGAGAGCAGCACAAATCCGGGGAGTGCACAAAACCGAAACGGGATCCTGCAGTTTGTGCATTGTGCCTTGAAGGACATCCAGCGAACTACAAAGGCTGTCAGATCTACAAGAATATTAAATCAAGATATCAAAAATCCCGGACCCAAGAAGAAGCAGAGGCATCAAGAAGAGAACCTAACGCATCAAGAAGAGGACCTTCAAAAAAAATTGACCCAACGGTGTCTTTTGCACACTTATTAGGAGGTAAGAATGATGTTACTTATTGTGAGACCCTGCCGCAACAACAACACATACCTCAAAATTCTCAACCCCACCCTCAACATCCTAATCAAACTTCACCTAATCAACAGTTTTATCAACACCAAATTCCCCGCATTCCTCCTCCCTCAAATACCACAGATCTCACCAGTTTACTTACATCTTTCCTCTCCGAATTCAGATCCCTTGTTACTCCTTTGATATCTCTTCTCACCAATCTTGTATCACATTTTATCCCTCCCGCGAAAAATCCTTAAATGACTTCCAATAAACCTTTATCCATTCTCCTTTGGAATGCGAATGGTGTTAGGAATCATACAAACGAACTAACTACATTATTACTTGACAAAAATATTGACGTGGCACTAATTACTGAAACTCGACTAACCACTAAACAGCACTTCAAAATACCACAATACCTGACATATCGTACTGACCACCCTGACGGAAAAGCACATGCCGGTACTGCTGTCATTGTACACCAATCCCTCTCCCATCACCTACTCCCGTTACCTACACATGATTTCCTACAGTCCACCGCTATCGTGATAAAAACCTTTTCCTTTCCGGTTACCCTTGCATCAGCGTATTGCCCTCCTAACCGATCCATATCCAATGCCCAATTCCGTTCTCTCCTCGACTCCTTAGGACATCACTTCATCTTGGGTGCAGACCTAAATGCCAAACATCAACAATGGGGTTCCAGAACCACGAATACTCGTGGCCGAACCCTGCTGTCTGCACTCAATTCCCAACATTTTCACCTCCTTTCCCCCAACTCTCCTACCTACTGGCCTACAGATCCCAACCGTAATCCTGATCTTCTTGATTTCTTTATCCACAGCGGCTTAAGTCCCCTCAATTGTTCCATTACACGTCTAAATGAACTTTCCTCTGACCATAGTCCTCTAATCCTTAATGTTTCACTTGAACCCGTTCCCAAATCTTCTCCACCGTCATTTTTTAGGGGCCCAGTTAACTGGGACCTTTTCCGCCAAATCATCTCCGATAAAATTGATCTTAACATATCCCTCAAAACTCCCGATGACCTTGATAGTGCCGTAAATTCATTTACTACCACAATCCAACAAGCCGCCTGGACTGCTTCCTTCCCAAAAGACTCCTCAAGAATTCCTAAAAAGACCATTCTACCCCAACACCTCCTTGACCTAATCCAAACCAAACGCCGTGCCAGATTATTGTGGCAACGTACCCGACATCCTACCGACCGCTGCTCCTATAATTATTACTGCAAAAAATTAAAACTGGAATTAGCCACCTTCAGATCACATTCCTTCAACTCCTACCTATCCTCCCTTTCTTCTCGCGACAATTCCCTTTGGAAAACCACTACCAAAATCTTAAATCCTCACCGCATTTCCCATCCCCTCCGACGAGATGATGGCTCCTGGGCAGCATCTGACGAAGATAAGGCTGAGGAGTTCGCCATTCACCTATCCAATACATTTATTTCACATCCGGAATCCCATCCTGCCCACACCGTAATAGTAGAAGAACTCCTTACATCACCAATCCCACTTTCCTTGCCCCCAAAAGCTATTCATCCTTCCGAAGTGAAATTTCAATTAAAAAAATTAATCCCCCGTAAAGCTCCTGGACATGATCTCCTTACCCCTCAAATCCTTCGACAACTTCCATCCAAAGCAGTCATATTCCTTACATATATCTACAATTGTATCCTACGCACCACCCACTTTCCTCTGCTATGGAAACACTCCACTATTATCCTTTTCCAAAAACCAGGCAAACCTCCCAATATCTCAACATCCTATAGACCAATTAGCCTACTCCCAATCCTTTCAAAAATTTTTGAAAAGATCCTTTTGAAACGAATCCTACCCATTATAGAATCCCAAAATATTCCTTCCCATCAGTTTGGTTTTCGCTCCCAACATTCTACTGTTCAACAAGGACTCCGAGTTGTTGATCATATTTCCTCAGCCCTAGAAAACAAGGAATACTGTTCGGGTGCATTTCTGGACATTGCACAGGCATTTGACCGGGTATGGCACTCCGGACTGCTCTTCAAGCTTAAAATCCATTTACCTCAGTCCTTGTACCTAGTCCTCCGATCCTACCTCTCTGACCGCTCCTTCCGAGTTCGCTGTGGAACAGAATTTTCCAATATCTACTCCATTAAAGCCGGTGTTCCCCAAGGCAGCGTCTTGGGTCCCGTGCTTTACATCCTCTTTACTGCTGACATCCCTGTTCATCCCGATACTTTTCTTGCAACATTCGCTGACGACACCGCAATCTTATCATCCAACTCTGATCCCAACATAGCATCCTTAAATCTCCAAAACCACCTCACCTTGATTGAGCACTGGTGTAATAACTGGCGCATTAAAGTTAATGAATCTAAATGCCAACATATTACCTTTACACTCCGACGCAGTTCCTGTCCACCAGTACACTTTAATTCCATCCAGCTTCCTTACTCAGACACAGTCCGGTATCTTGGCTTTCATTTAGACCGAAGACTAACGTGGAACCCACATACTAGACTCAAAAGACAAGAACTCAACCGACGATACGGCCAGCTATACAGACTACTAAACAGAAAATCCAAACTTTCTATTGAAAACAAATTACTTATCTACAAGACAATACTGAAACCTATATGGACATACGGACTTGAACTGTGGGGGACAGCAAAAGCTTCTAACATCAAACGTATTCAATCCTTTCAATCTAAAGTCCTTCGAACAATAGTTGATGCTCCGTTCTATGTAAATAACAAAATCCTACACCATGACCTTAATATCCCATTTGTCCTAGACCTTATTCCAGAAAAATTCTCCAAATTTCACCAGAACCTTACCTATCATCCAAATCCCCTTGCACAATCTCTATCCAGCACCACCCATCCTTACAATCCTCCTCGAAGGTTGAAGCGGCAGTGGCCCAGAGACCTTTTGTAAATAAGCATCTATTGGAGTTTTGGCAATGGCCAGATCCTCCACTCAAGCCCGAGTGTGTATGATTAGGTTAGTTCTTTTGTTTATATACATTTATTTTATTTTATTGTATTTATTTTAATTTTATTTTATTGTATTTATTATTATTAAGTTTCTGTATTATTTATTTTTTTTTATTGTAAATAGAGTGTGAGTGTGCTTTCTCTGATCACTATTATAAATGTCCTTGATGTGACAGAATGTAATATTTCTAAATAAACAAATAAAAAAAAAAAAAAAAAAAAAAATCCTGAAGAGGATTAGAAATTCTGGATATTGTAAATTTGTGTTAGTTATCGATTGTGATATCGCTAGTTATTCCCTAGTGAATTTTTTTAAACAATAAATGTTTGAGTACCATGAATGTTTAGTGGCTTCTTGGAGGAGGAGAAGGGGGAGAGGGTGGTTTAGGCTTCTTGATTATGCTTTTTTCCTAGCATTATATTTATATTTTATATTTGTGTACATACTTATGTATATATATAAACATATTTAGTTTGCCCGTAGCCCTACTGGACGCAACTTACACCAACCAGATGTAGAAGTGATGGACCTACTGCGTTAGAATCGGGAATTACTATTTGGTTTTGATGACAGTAGCCCTTAGGTTTGGTCCAGGTACAGTCTGTCAAATTATAGGTCCTCGTATGCCTGCTGACATTGAGCAGCCGTAATTCATAGACCTAGACCAATTTGACACTGCCATTTCATCCTGGAATGAGATGTGAAGGACAATGCCAGATTGGCACCAAATGATATTGCTGTATAATGAAATGAAAATATCTTTATTATCCTGAGACTCATGTCCCTTTAGAACAAAGTATAAATAATGATAAAATACCTGAGTAGGCATACATTAAATTAAATATTTACAAAATAATATCTAATTAGAAATAATAATATAGAAAGAAAAAAGAACAAAACAAAAGCATACATATGTATACATAGACTAAACAAAGGAAAATAAAATAGCATAAATAAACAACATGATTTCTGAGGGATCTTAAGAAGTTCTCTTGTGTACATTTCATGATCAGTTGGATTGGGAAAGGAGTAGTTGCTTAAATAAGGAAACTCATTGTGCATGTCGGATATAGGAAGGGATAGAATTCCAAAAGGAGACGACTTGAATTGCAAAGAATTTGTGAAATGCAGCAGGTCGGTGAGGAGGAGGATAGAGATCAGATTTAAATTTTAGGCTCTGAACAATAAAAGAGTGTCGCTGACTTCTAATGGCCTGGTATAGAAAGGTAGCAAGGAAATGCTGACGGCGGTAAGATGGATAGAGCCACTTCAACTCGGCGTAATAATCGGATCTCTTGAGATTCCGAAGATAAAGCGAATCGAGCAATGCATTAGGCGTATAGTTCACATAAATTACTAGTGATATCCAGACTGCAATAGATGACAAAAAACTAACCATACTTATACTGCTTGATTTCTCCAAAGCTTTCGATTCCATTATCCATTCCATCCTTTTCAACAAACTAAAATCATTATCCTTCTCCAATAGTTCCATCTCTTGGTTCCAGTCTTTCCTCTCACAACGAACCCAAGCAGTTTCCATACCTAATCAACCTCTATCTGCCTACCTTCCTTTATCCTCAGGAGTTGCACAGGGTTCAAGCATGTCTCCTCTTCTTTTCAATTCTTATATTAATGACCTAAATGATTCAATTATCCATTGTTCCCACCACCTTTATGCCGACGATTCTCAAATCTATTTATCCTTTTCTCCCGCTGAGTTATTGGTGGCATTTGCCAAAATTCAAGAAGATTTAGATCGAATTAGTGCCTGGGCCAACTTAAATGGATTAAGGCTAAATGCTGCCAAAACTCAGGCCATTCTCATTGGTTCCAAGCCCCTTCTTAGATCCCACACCAACTTTCCCTCACTCTATCTAAACAACCACCCCATCACCTTCTATCCCTTTGTTAAAAATTTAGGCTTTCTCATAGATCAAACCCTTTCCTGGAATCACCATATCTCTCATATATCCCGCCGTGCAATTTCTACCCTCAAACTATTCCATCACTTCCGCCATCTTCTACCCCAAAATACCCGTAGACTCATAGTTTCCTCTCTCATCTTTCCCCACTTTGACTACAGCTGTGTGGTGTACGATGGCCTCTCGGTGGAACTGCGTGATAGACTCAAAAGACTTATGAATTGCTTCGTAAGATTTGTAATTGGAACCCCGAGACGCTCCCGTGTCTCCCACCACTACACTGAGTTAGGGTGGCTCTTCCCCTCCTTAAGAAGACAATATTTCCTTGGCACTTTCCTTTATCAAATCATTACCGATCATCGTCCTTCTTATGCCTACAACCTTCTCCAATTTAAGTCCTCAATCCATTCTCTCACTACAAGATCCCGACCCTCTGACCTATACATCCCTTCTCATAGATCTGCCTCATTCCAAAATTCCTTTATAGCCCGCTCTGTCAACTTTTGGAATTCCCTCCCGATCAAAATTCGACATGCCCCTTCCCTGTATACATTCAAAAACCTCCTATTCCAATTCCTGTTCCAAAAACAGTCTGATACCAGCTAACTATTGATATTATATATGTATTGAGTAGCAATCATATAATCATAACACTTGGTAATAGATAGTACATGCATTTCCTACTATCGACGTAGGAATTTCAATACATACATTTTTTTTTATATATATTTTTTTTTTATTCAATTATAAGTAACTGTTTATTTTTATATATATATTCAAGTAAAGTTTTTTTTTTTTTTTTTTATGAAATGAACTCATTGTATCTCTTTTTCGTTCTTCATTTCTCAAAGTGTATGTTTATGTTGTTCAACCCTTAAATATAATTTTGTTCATAGTTCAAGTGATTCGTTCATAGTTTTAATTGTTTTGTTCATAATTTTAAATGCTCTGTGCATAGTTTTATCTGTTTGTATATAGCTTGTGCACCTAAGATTTTCTTTACTTTTTATTTTATTTTATCAATTTTATTTATTGTTTCAACGTTCAGGCCAGTAATATTCTATTATTTTGTACATTATTGTTATTCTGAAGGGACTTAGTCCCAGAATAAAGTTTTTTTTTTCTATCTATCTATCTATCTATAAGCTTGGTTTTGAGTTCTACATTATACCATACAACTATAGTCGAAGTGGGGGAAAACAAGAGAGGAAACCACGAGTTGACGGGTTTTGTATGGTAGATAGCGTTGAAGGTTGAACTGTTTTAGGGTAGAAATAGTACGACGGGAAATTTGGGAGATGTGTGGTTTCCAGGAGAAGGTTTGATCAAAAATAACACCAAGGTTTTTAACGGAAGTTTGGAACGAAATAGGAGAGTTGTGGGGAGTTGTATGGACATTCTGTCGTTGTATCGTGGGGAGCATGATCAGTTTCAATGTGAGGTGTTTTGGTCATGTTCAAAGAATGGAACATAGCAAGCTCCTTAAAATGATGGTGGAGGGACATACGGGTGTAAGAAGGAAAAGAAAGAGGCCTAGACTTCGTTGGCTAGAAGATGCCGAAAATGATCTAAGAAACCTGGGTGTAGGCAGATGGAGAAGGGCGGCCGAAGATGAGATCGGTTTGGAGGAAGATAGTTGAGGAGGCCAAAGTTCTGCAGGGACCATCGAATAATGATGATATAATATGGTTTATAAAAACTATTAAATTATACATTAAAATAAAGAGTTTGAACAAATTAGTTTGAGGAATTTTTATGTAGATTGTAAAAATGTATAAAACCGATCATGTAAAGCAGGGGTCTTCAAACTAAGGTCCGCCAACACCTCCGATTCGGCCCGCGGAAGCTTCTTTGATTGCCTGCTAAAATTTGAAAAATACAAACATGTAATACTTAAAGATAAGATTACTACAACATTTATTGCATTAGTTGTTTCTCAGAGAAAGCTCATATCACAACTGATGTCATTTATAGAACAATATTTTTTTTCTCCTTAATCCATGGCTCCTGGAACGTATCATTTATGGTCAAGTCGAACTTGACAAAAAAGATACTCTAACATCCCACACACACACACACACACACACTTTTAAATACATTTAGTTTTTGAGCTATTCAGTTCACACACAGAACAGTTATGTGAGAATTTGTTATTTGGGCTCAGCTGGTATTTTTATTAGAAACTTTGAATTAGAAGCATTTCTCACACGATCGTTATACTTAATCTTTCATTATTGCCAAAACAGAGAATAACATACAACTTCCCAGCAAAAAGAAAAAAAGAAGAATTCATGAAAAAAAGAATTAAATGACTAGGATAAAGATAAAGTATAATTAATTCATAGTTCAGTTTATGTTTGAAACGAATGTTAATTACAGAAAATAACACCAAAAGCATTGCGGTTTTTTAACCCTTTAACTCATAAGTCGAGCCATTTTTACATTAAACAAAATAAGATGATTATCATGTAAAAATAAAAAATAAAATTTTATGGCTTCTGCACAATTAAAAGCTCGCGGTTCTTGGAGCATCAAGAATAATCACCTAGTGATTAGTGCACCAAAAGTTGCACCTGCAGGAAGGATGCCGCTACTCTATAATATACGTTACATGCAAAAGCACCTCTTCTCCTTCGTCTGTATTAAATTTCTGCTTCCGCGAAAAATATTTTATAATTATTGAATTTCATTTTAGGTTTGATGACTTAAGTTCAAAGGCTATTAAGTCAAGAGCGTATGCAGCTTTCATATTAGATGGAATAAGGCAGAATAAAGAATAATCTCTGGTAGCTAAATGATTTCTAATTTTATAATATTATACTAAATAGTTTATTGTTAACAGAACTTCTGGTCTTTCTAAGATAGGCACCTTACGATATCTGAGCTCCTGTAGAGTTTTTTTAGCTCAGCATTCGTTCATATCCTTCAGATTCCATTGATGTGTTGCCAGGGTATCAGTTGAACCTTTGTTTTTTTAAGAGATAGCCCTGCTCCGGAAATGCTCCAGTAATCCAAAATAGCATTTATTTGCTGACATAATTCTGCGACGGACCTCTGCTGTTATGTCATTATCGGTGTTTAATTGTGAACCGAGATTTGGAAATTCTTTAACCCTTCCAAATAAAAAGCTTCCAGCCATAAAATGGAATGGTTCGTGCACTTCCATTAGACATTCCTACGTTAATCTCTGAATACATTCTAGTCGCTGCTATATGGAGACTGATAAAAGCGTTTTCCATCTGCAGGTTAAATCTGCAAAGGTTTTTCCAACAATATCTAAGTCATCAGTGAAGGCCAAAATCATCTATTGAATATAGTTCTCCCAAATTATATTTCAGATTTCCGTACTTTCGAGGTACATCGAGGGCCAAATTGAAGAAAAGGCATGTAAGACAATCACTCTGTCTGCTTTCTTACAATAGCTATAACAATATGAATTATGGCTTGTGATAATTGATCAATTGCTTTTTTATGGAACTGTGTTACATTTTAACTCCTAATTTTAATTATAAAGTGGTTTAAGTCTTGTCGTCTACGATAATTGTTAAAAGTTAAAAATAAGGTGGTGGAACTTACCCATTTTCTGTGTGCACTATCACTAACTCTCTTGGTAACGTGCTAGCTGTTTTCCATCGAACTGATGCCTCAATTAATTGGTGCCATTGAGTGCCTTAGTTAATTATTTTTCCGAAAACATGAGATTGCCAATAATAGCACAATTATTATCACTACTTCTAAAATGGGGAGAACGAGCGATTAATTTTCACATATTTTCTAATGTAATATTTTGATAGACAAAAAAAAAAATCAAAATCTAAATCGCACAATCATGTATGTAAAAAGACCAAAGCATGGAACAGTTTTCCGCTTAGATGACAGTTCCTGTTTGAAGTAAATTATGAGTGTCTAAAATATAATAAAATTGAGGGAAAAAGGCAACATTAAATACCTTATTTATTCGAAAATATCGCTAAATAATAATAAAAGAATTACGTCATCCCTATACTGTTCCATACAAAGAGACAGAACTACCTAACATGTCTTAAAAATATGAAAGAGTTGAAAAGGTATTATTTAGAAAATTTATAAGTGTTTTTTGTTGTTATTGCATTCGGATTGTTTATGCGTTTTTTTGTTAATTACCACGTTTCACATCATAAGATCGAACTTCATTTTGGGACTATTGCCCAGCTAGATCCGTAATCGGCCAAACTATGCGATGGTATCGTTTGTATCAATGTCGCACAAAGGGACACATATACACACCAACTCATCAAAATAGTCTACTTTCGATCCTCACATATCATTAGATAAGCCATAAAACAACGTATAATTCGGCGTGTCTTCACTGACCCGTGCTAAAATCTCACAGAATTGTAATCAATAAGAATTATGGCAGACATAGAACTGATGTACGCTGAGCAAACAGAGGAGCGTGGAGTTACGGTGGACTGAACCGTGACTGGCTGGGGCAATTAGCTCTACTCCTAATGAGAATATGGTCCTTAATTGGTCTGCTGACCCCTGTCCACCGCCCGGAAAATATTATTCATTTCGTTCTTCATCTTCGGGTCGTCGCCCTTATACTTTGGTCACTGCTTTCTTTTCTAGAGCTGGAAAATAATACCGAATTTAATGTTTTCGTAGATACTATGTACGATGAAATACTAGTTTTGGAACGAATCTGACGAGATGGCTCTCCAATCTCACCTTATCACAATTTATTTTTTATTTATTAAATTTACAACTATATTAACAAATAAAATACATTTAGAAAATTTGATGACAAAAAATAATAACATGAATTCACTTGTTGAGAAAACACCCATTAGTAGCACTGTAAAAAAAAAATTAGTTAAAATAGGAGATCTCGAGGCAATCTTCTATTCAGACGCCTCGGAGGGTTATCAGGGAGAGAGGAGGCAAGGTTAGAGATGAGAGGATTCGGATGGTATTGAAGTTTACTATGGAAGTATAAGTATCTGGACTGGGCCAAATCGGGAACATAAGGAACATTAAGGCCGTTATGGAATATTTTATTTTATTGGTGAAAAAGTATGGAGCATAGAGGATTTTCCGAAGGATTTGGATTGTAAGGATTGGATACTAGAGGGATTCGATGGCTTAGTGGAGCCCCAAAGCTCAACTCCGTAAGTCCACATAGGTCTTATTGTAGTCATGTATATGAGTCCTTTGTAATTAACTGGAAGCTTAGAGCATTTGTCTAGTAAGTGTTGGAGTAGTCGGAAACGCCGACCAGTTTCTTGTCGTTTCAGTCTGGTATGAGGATTCCAAGTTAGAAGTTTGTCCAAGGTATCGGATTTGTTCAACAGAGATAAGTGGGGTATTATTAAAGGATACTGTAGGATAGGAGGTCGTAGGTTTATGGCCAAGGGCAAAGGGAATTTGATGGGATTTATTGGAATTTATTTTAATTCTCCAGTTCTGACACCATTCTTCAAGGTTTGTGATATGTGATTGGAGAGTTTGGGATGCAGTTGATGGATCTTTATTAACAGATAGGATACATGTGTCACCGGTATACGTGGTGATGACAGTGTTGGGATGTCAGCTGTATAAACTGTGTAAAGGATAGGACCCATGATACTACCTTAAGGAACATCAACAGACTGGGGGGATAGGGATGAATAGGCATTGTTGCGATTTACTTTAAAGTATCTATCAGTAAGGGAGGAAAGGATAATGAGAAAGTATGTAGATGGTAGGAATTTTAGCTGGAAGGTGAACTCAGGACCATATCTTTGTTCATAGAACCATCGCTAAAAAGGCCTGAAACAGAAACAAAAGCCTGTACCTGGCATTTCTTGATCTAAGGGCAGCGTTTGGCTCAGTTCCTAGGAATGAAATTTGGAACACTTTGGTTGCCAAGGGCGTGCCTGGAGATTTGATTGAGGCCGCGAAATCAACCTTTCGGGGAGCCACTGGAGTGGTAAGGATAAATGACACAGAATCAGAACCTTCCCAATTGTGAGAGGAGTCAGATAGGGATAGTTTAAGACCCCTCATGTTCATAAACTTTATGGACGAGATCCATAATATCTGCAAGCGTCGGACTGCATTGACTATAATTGGAAACTGGAATATGAAGAACTGTCCCCGTACAGAGCTTTTTATATGCGGATGAAATTGTGCTGATTGCCGATTCCAAGATGAAACTACAGCAAGCACTGGTAGAATGGGAAGAAGAGCTGCTGAGGAAAGGTATGCAAATAAATGCCTCCAAAAGTAAAGTGGTGATTATGGCGAGTGAAGAAGAGGAAGACGTCCAATTGGTTTGCAACGGAGAGATTCTTGAGGTAGTAAAGGAGAACACCTACTTAGGAACCATAATTACTGACTCTAGTAAGATAGATGCTGAGATTTCGTATAGAATATCGAAGGCCAATCAAGTATATCACCAGATCGCTAGCAGTGTCCTCAGCTGCCGTGAAGTGGATAAAAATACCAAAATGCACGGCTATAAGTCTGTATACCTTCCTATTCTCACCTACGGCGGAGAAAGCTGGACTATGTTGACAAACATTATAGTCGCATAACAGCAGCGGAAATGCGGTTCCTACGTAGATCGGTGGGCAAAACTAGGAGGGATCGCATTAGAAATGAAACTCAGAGAACAGCTGGAAGTGTCTGAACTCAAAACCACCTTGGAGAACAGGCAATTAAGGTGGTTTGGACATGTCTGCCGCATGAACGAGGACATGGACCCTATAAAGATATTAGAGGCTCGGCCCACAGGGAAGAGACCACGAGCGCGTCCCAGAGTCTCATATCAGGAGTTCATGGAGAGGATCGGGGGTAGAAGAGGCAAATCCTTCAACCAAATGAAGCGGTTAAGCAGAGACGGGGAAGAGTGACTGCGCTCATGAATGCAAGAAAAAGAGCTATAGAAGGAAATGTAATCAATTTTTGAATTTGGGACATTGTTTGGACTAGTAAGGAGATAAACATACTAAAAGTCCTCACTTCTAGGTACTGAGCCACATATGAGGAGGGTCCCTATGAGGTCACATTTTTCGTGTTTTCACTTATATCAGAAAAACTATATATCGTATATGATGTTCTATAAAAAATTAAAGCTGATTAGATTTACATTATGATTGATTATATATTTTTCTCGCAACCTTGCTTAGTTTCCGATATATCCGTCGTAAACTGTAGCTAATTTTGAAAAAAATAAAAGTCTCATGTTTATTGCTGTTTTCCCGGTTTTCGCTTAAAACAGGAAAACCATCCATCGCATCGACAAAGACGTTTAATGCAAAATTAAAGCTGATAGAATTTTCAATATGATTAGCCATGTATATTTTTCGCTATCTCGCTCAGTTTCCGAGATATCCGTCCTCAACTATCGCTAATGCGGAAAAAAAAAAATTGTTACCTCATGTTTTTTACTGCATTTGACTAGCTAACTCTTGATCGCTTCGTTGTACGATTAAGTCGGTTAATAATATACACAAGAATGTATATTATTTTACTAGTTTAGCTTCAACTATTCAAAAGTTAGATTAATTATAACTTTATATGTCAAATCCGAGAATTTGCAGAAAAAATAATTTTTATAATATACGTTATTGTATGTATGGATATTTATATATATATATACATAGAGAGTTAGAAAAATATAATATCGAATACCTATAATAACGGATTATAAGTAATACCTTATTAGTTCAAACAATGCCACCAAGTCAAAAATAGTGCGCCCGCCATTTCCTTCTATAATCATTCATTGCCTGAACTAGATGCTGACGATATGAACAAAATGCAACTGTATGTATCTTTACTAAAAAAGGTCTGATTAGGATTTTTTTTTTCGTTTTATAGAGAATTTGCAAACCTTATAAACTCACTACTGCACCATTAGGGATTTGTGTATTTTTAGAAATTTGGAAATTTGGGAACGCTCTGATCTTGATACCTGCCCCTAACTTGGAGTAATGAAAACGAATTAGAACCCTTTTAAATATTCCATTAAATTATTATACACATACGTTTATAAAGAAATTTGATAAAATATGTAGAGAAAATAAACGTATGATACAAAAATACTCTGACAAATAGAAGATTATGTAGTATGTAATCATATATAGATAAGTTAGTGGAATGTATTGTGATATGAGTGAAGTAATTTTCTTTTTCTTGGTGGAATCACATTATTTTATTTATGATAAGAAAAACATGTGTACTGGTCGTATCTTTGCTAAAAACTGTCCAATTTCGATAATTTTTTTGTAGAATATTTATTAATCTATCATATCATGGGAAATGTATAATTTTTGAGTTATTTGCAAATAATTTTTCTTCTCCTTCATAACTTTTTTAACAGAAATATCAGTGAGCTGTGACCATTTTTCCCACCTGAAGGAAAAGAAGATCTTCAAAATGAGGGCTCGATCATTGGATTTGATGTAGAATTGACGATGATATGCCGTAGCAAAACAACAAACAAACAAAAAACACTGTTGAGAAATAATATAAAGATTATTAATCGAAGAGTGATTATCAGATCCGAATCCAAGATTTATTTCAACATTATATTGAATCATTATAGGATTGAATAATTTTTTTTTGCTCTTAAAATGACGAGTAATTTTCAATCAAGATTTCGTGATCAGTAGGCTTCGTCTTCTTAGTAGCGAAATTGAACTCGTACCTAAATTATTTACCATTAATTTCCATAAAGGTTTGTGACCATGATACTTGTTAAGGGAGCATTCTTTCTGGAGTAAATCTTGAATATTATATTAAAACCTTACAAGTAGATGTTTCGCAGATATAAATATTTAAGAAAAAAGTTTTCAATGAAGTTTCTACTGAAATATTTCGTAAGCAGATGATGTTCAACGATAATTATCCACTTACTAACATATGTTCAACAAAGCTTTTAGAACAGTAGTAAGCAAAATTTAGAGGTTGGATGTATAAAATGCATGTGTTAAACGAAAAATATCATGGCAATTTTTCATTATTTTCTTTTTATTTATTTTTTTAATTAATTGATATTGTTCTAAAAATTACCACCTGTCGGAGACGCACCAGACTAAGAATGTGCTGCTTCTACTTCCTCTGCGGGGACGTTGAGTGTGACAGGGAGTACGCTTTGTGTTCAGCTTCCTACTTCGAAATCCAACACCTCCGGATCGCTGTAGCCATTGTTGGAATAATCGATATAATTTTCGGCCTTTTAGGCTTCAGCTTCATCCTATACATGATTATAATGCTAGATATGTTCGTCTTTAAGTTAGCCGCAATATCCACTGGTATACCCGTGTGCATATACGCCATCATTGTTGGAATCTTCACAATGAAAACCGGAATGCAACCGACGAAGAAACGAGTGAACTTCTCAACGAACGGGCAACTATTAATTTGCCTCTTTCTACTTACAGTTTGGATATGTCACCATATGGTAGGCTTGGTAAATAAAAATACCAAAACTACTTCAGTAACACTGTGGGTTAACTATATGAAGTGTTGTATATATATATCTGCTGTATTTCTTATCTTTACTTTGGTCACTAACGGCCTCCGAGTAAAGTTCTGGCGGAATTTGAAATTAATAAGACAATCACGGCGAGAAAATCTTGGACAAGTCATTATCAATTCAGAATATATAGACTACAATACACCCGTTAACAGAACAGAAACTTCGCATTATTAAAAAATTGCTAAATGTATCTTTCAGATACATCAAAGGATATATTATCAATTGTGAAAAATAAATAAAATTAAAGCAACGCAAGATAATTGTTCTCATAGGAACAAATCTCAACAGCTTCTATAATTCTGTTTGTGTTTTTAAAAAAAATATATATTATGGATGATAAAAACCAATCAAAGTATGTAAGTAATGTATTCGCTTAACGTTTGTTGCGGCTTCGATTTCAGTTCTGTTACTTCATCTCAAGGCCTTGCTAACCAAGGATAAAGATTAACAATTAACAGAAGAATAAATAAAATGGGAATACATGAGTGGATAGAAAAAAGGAAAGCAGTACTAAATAATCTATGAAATAGATAAGAAAAATTAAACGATGAGTAAATATATTGGAACAGATAAAACTATTGAACCTATACGATCGCAAGAATTTGAAGTGGAATTGTAAGAAATGCACAAGTAATGGTAATCATAAGTTAGCATTAAATTAACAGAAAAGGGATATTAATGAAAAGATGGAGAAAAATATCTAAGGTTAATAATCCAACGAAGGTGAACGGATAAGTAACTTTAAATGGATTCTGTAACAACAGAATAGTCAATTGTTATCGCTGTCGTCACGATGTTTTAAATTTGTATTAAAAAAATATAATAATTATTAACAAATCATGTGGAATATCTCTAGTTAATAAACGAAATATGGCTGTCATAAATTACAGGAAAGAATGTTAACAGGCTTAAATAATTACGTGATTAAAAATTTAATTAATATTCAATATTTAATAATTCTATGGCAGCACTCTTTTTGTCTATCACGTCTACGGAAATTAAGATAATATGATAAAAAATCGAAAAATATATTTGTCTGTAAGTTGTCAACTATAATTTTACATCAGAAAAAAATGGCAAGCTATTGGCGTTTTAAAGCCAATAAAAGTTCATCAATTTAGAATTTGGTTATAAGGTAAGGGATTCGTTTGTTCGCCAGTTTTATGATAGAGATGCGTACAATGAATCCCTGAAATTATGATTGCAGGCAGAGATCTATAGCAAATAGAAAGAATCTTCATGCTACCAATTTATTGGAAGGAGGCCAGATGCAACATCGGAGAATGTCATCAGTGATTTTATTAACATACACCTACCTTGATGATAATGTTGGAATAATTCTTGACCGGTCGTACGATGAAACTATGAGAGTCGTTTTTCTGAAAATTATAAAAATTTGTAAAGTCGATAATAACAGTGCCACTTCCAATATACAGCATGTCCCGTAAGTAGAAGGAAATGTTTAAAGACGTTACAGCAGAATCTCAAGAGCTACAAAAGAGTTTGTATGAACAATGGGCCGATTTTCAGTGGAGAAGTAGGGGTTTTAGTTTGGTGTTTTTTAAAGAAAGTCGTGTTTTCTTAAAGGAGGAAGCGTTTATGGCATAACTACTAAAAAATTGAGGAAAACGTATAATTAATTTTTTTTTAAATCAATAAATAAAGAGTAAATCACGATTTGAAAATCCTCATTTATTAATAAAAACAAAATTTTAATTTCAATTTAAAATCTTGCTTAAATTACTTAAAATTATTTATAAGTAATAGAAAAAAAGCCTCATTCAAAAATAATTAATTTCCATTTTAATTTATGTGTGTTATTATCACAATAAATTAATTTTATGATTAAGCAATTAAAAAATTATTTTAAATTAGCAATTTCATTCAGTTTAAATCAACTTTAATGCAGAACTTCTAGGTAAACTATGTTCTTTTTGAATGTTCTGTTATTGCTTAGTACATAACCCTGCCCATTGCCATTGGAAATATAAATTTCAAAATTTTAAACTAATGTGCTCAACTTGCTACCACATATAATTTTCCACGTGAAATTACTTGACGTCGCATTAATACACAAATTTTTCCAAAACATTATGGTATAATAATATTAAAATATTATCATTATGGTCATAGCAAATGCAGCTATTAATAAGAACGTTGTCCTTTGAAATTCGAACGGAAGTATTGTCCCAGAAAATGTTAAATTAATATTTGGAATTAATTTTTTTTTATTTAAAGTAGCTCCCGTTAGTACTTCACTCTCATTCATGTTCAATTACTAATACTTGTGCAGTATTTAATTTAAAAATGAGTATTACTATATAATTTACTTTTAAATTTAATTTAAGAGGTAATATTCCACTAACATTCAATGATATCAACCCTTGAAATAATCGTCCCAATTACTTCAGTAAATGTAAAGTTTCCGATTTATCAAAAACCAAAATAATGGAAATCGTCTTTGCAAAAGAAAAAATACAAAATGTTTAAAACGATATATCTCTGCTAAAAAGAGTCCGATTTCGATGATATTTTTTATTTTGTATTGAATTCAGGAAGCTATATATATATATATATATATATATATATATATATATATATATATATATATATATATATTATCATTTATGTACTTTTCGAGTTATTCGCAAATACTGAATTCATCATAAAAATGTTTGCGGCTTGTTTTCGTGAAAGTAAGTTATATACGTAAATTATAAATGTTTTAAGGGAAGACTTTAGCCAAGTTCCATTAAAATCGTTGCAGCCATATTGGCGCTACAATCTTTTTCGGTCGCCATTTCGTAAGGAAATCTTATAGCGACTTGTTTTTCCAAACTGGGGTATCTGTAGTATAGTTGGCGGATGACAGTAAAAAGCCTTGAATAATGTATCATATATGTAAAAACAGAATTTAATTTAACAGCTCAAATGTCCTTTTTGAATGGTTTTAACTATGATAAACTCTGATTTCGTTAGAAGTTGATTTATGTCTAGTTTACAGTGAAGAAATAGCTAATTACTTAAAGTAAACATCCCTATCGTTATCGCTTCCTATTCAACAAAAAAAGACACTTAAAAAAAAACATAAAACTTAAATTTCCTACTTTTCTGCCGAAAATTAGACGAATGTTTATATACACTTTTTTGAAGATCTTGAGGTCTGCTATCACTCCTATAAATGCCTGTACTTCCGGGACAACCTTTTTATTTCATATGATTATAGAAGTCAAAATAAAAAACGATCCCTACCAGTTGATGATTGAGACCAATAAGCTTGTTGTCGATCCTTTAATTTTTTTTCGGAAGCTAATCCTTCACAAGCTAATCCTACTAATACCCGTCCATACCAGTTTGGTTTCTGCTCACGATACTCCACAGTTCAGCAAGGCCTACGTGTTATTGGCTATATATCCTTTATTCTTGAAAGCAAGGATGTATGTCTACATTGCACTGGTGCCTTTACGAACTGTCACCAAAATCGTATTATTATTTAATGGCGTTACAACCCAGGAGGAGTTAGGGCCTCCTGTAATGATATCTGCCAGTCCTGTCTTCTTTGTGCCGCTGTTCTTCAGTTTCTTACCTCCTGGGTTGCAGCAAGGTCCACCACGAAGTTGTTAAGCTGGATTAAGAGCAGGTAAAGTGCTCCAGGTTGATATAATGACAAAACGTTCCAAGTTCTGAGTCACGGGCGTTAAGTCGTTCTAGCCCAACGCACAACCCCCAACCTGGAGGACCAGTCTTGCTGAAGTTAATCGTTATTCGAGCTGCAAGCAAGGCTCCCCTCTTGCTTCAGGGCCTGAGATGGTATTGCAGCCCCTACTGACTTGAGACGGGCTTTCTTGTCATCCCATTCAGGCTATAAGATGGTACCTCTTCCCAGAGGAAAGAGGGGGGAGGCTTCTCTTTTAGTTGCCTTTTACGAGACACAGAGAATACGTCAGAAAAATTCCTGCAAGCCCACCAGAACCTTATTCATCAATCTAATCCTTTAGCTCAATCTCTATCCAGCTCCCACTATCCCTATAATCTTCCTCGAAGATTAAAGCGGCAGTGGCCCTGTGATCTTTTGGAGTCCTGGCAATGGCCAACGTCTCCACATAAGTCCTGAACGTCTGCGGCTCCAGTGTCCCTTCTCGTTTCCACTGGCTTCTAATACCTATGACGCGGCTGGAAGAGAAGCACTGAGAACTTCTGAGTTTTCCTTTGTATCTCACATGTGGAGGACAGATCTTGCCTTGGAGTTAAATATTGTATACAGGTATGAATGTATATAAGAAGATTACTTTTATTTATTTATATATATATTTTATATTTATTTTCATGGGTGATAAATATTCAGAAAGCAGTCATTATAAAAATTTGTTTATTTGTTCCTACGTTTCAACACAAACATGTGGGTCATCATCAGGGCGTGACAGTGGTTCGAGCACTGAAGGCTTTCATGCACTATATTTATTTTCTTGTTTTTATATGTATTGTGCGAATGAACTCTTGCAGTCCTAATTATTATTTTCCTACAATGAAGCAGATTGTATTATCATTCAATACATTATCGAGAAAAAATAATTGTAGTTTTAGACGCCGTAAAAATATAATTTGGCTTTCTTCAGCAGAAAGAAAATAAAAATTAACAAGTCACCTCAGATTTATAAGCATTTAATGATATTATTCAACCTTTCTTGGGTTATCAACTTCAGCTACGTCACATAACACAAGCTCCAGATCGGACGGATGGGTCGGGAATCCCGGATTACATAAACATCTTAGCCAGGACACCTGGAGGAAGTGCTTTCTCTAATTAGTGAGCTTCTGTGACGGAACTCACGTCAACCGCTGGGGAAATGAACGAAACTTCCATAGAGACATCTACTCATCAAATTTTAAGTCTAATATGGAAAAATAAAATATTTTCGCACATACGCAATATTTTAGGTGGTAGGTACAAAAATAGAAATAAAGAAACAAAAAAAAAAAAAGGATAAAACAAAGATCAATAAAATAAATAATAAATGCACTTAAAGGTCATAATAATAAGATCAAATAGATAAATAAATAAATTTTAATAAAATAAATAAATGAATTGAAATAGAAAAAAATGATTAAAAATGTATAAAAAGATCTAAAATAGTGTCCTCTATATTTATAGGTGTTCGGTGGAATTTATTTTCCTTACTACTAGAGTCGATAGTTAGACTAATACCGGAGTACAACAGGTAACGACAAAGGTATTTAACGCCGAGAAAATGGGTAACAAAGAGGGCTACCGAAAGGTAGACTTAGACGTAGCTGTGAGGATTGCAATGAGACTGATGTGCAGTTCGCCATAGAGGCGTATCTAGGAAAATACTGTCAGTAATATCGACATCAAACCTTTCAGTGTGTTAGGACTCGCGATTTGTATAGTAAAAAATAACTAATAACTAACAATAATAGTCATAAGTCATTGATTCAAATCCTCACAATAAAGACTCATGAGAAATCGCGTGTTTCTCACATATATGAATAATTTAATCTAAATAAATAATGGTGGGAAAATTCAGAATCGACAATGATAAAATGTCAAAGGACAGTTGATTTTTTTTCTCGATGATAATATTGTACTGAAATATCATTCCTTAGCTATATGAGTGTCTTAATCCAAATTGGTATCTTCTGTGGAAACAACTTTAAAGTGTTCAATGTCTTGCTCTAAAGGGCGAAGAAGATTTTAAATCTCGATTTTTATACTCCGTTAATTTTTAAGTTCTAGATGGAAGTCCATAGAAATAAAGCACTAGCGGATCCAGGATTTAATTTTGGGGGGAGGGCTTCAGCCTGAAAGTTTTTTTTTTCTTAAAAATAACGATAATTACTTTGGAAAAAAAGAAAGAAACTAACTACCTATATGAAATACTGTTTAAGTGATTCCTAAAGTCCTTTTAAATGTAATTACACGAATAATAATACTTTATGAGATAATTTTTTAATATTTATATCCATAAAACATGCCTATATTTTACCATTTTTTTGGGAGGGAGAGGGGGAGGGCTTCAGCCCGAAAGCCTCCCTCCCCCCCGCAGTTCCGCCCTTGAAGTAAAGTGAAGTAAATATCACAAATCCGAATTATTTTACAACTCTCAACAACTTTTTACAAGAGGGAATAATGAGGTTCCTAAGAGATGAAAATAGGAAATAGGAGCAGGACGGTTCATATATAACACAGTAAATTAACATTAAAGAAGAAATAAAGAAAAGGGAAGAAACTTACGGGAGACCCTAATACATTAATATCAAGAATATTGAAATCAAGTGAGGTCATACATTTTTGGAAGAAACCATATTTATATACTGTTCAGTTGAGCAGAATTTTCAATACAGTGAACAAGAAGAAAATTATGGGCGGGGGAGGTCGAGAGGGCCAACGCGTAGTCATACGCGTTTTCCAACCTAATAAATTGAAAATTATGAGTTTGAGTACTGGTGTCTGGGGCTTTTAACTCCGGCCTTAAACCTCCACTCTTCCTCCTTATCAAATTATTAACACCCGCCTAAATCTTCGTGAATGGTTTCATCTTATCGTAATATACAAATTTGTATTTACTAAAGTTCACAGAAATGGGACGTTTTCTCATTAAATTAATTAATTTAATTAGGTGCAAAAAACTCACAAATACCCATTCGCTTCATACTTGAATCATCAGATAATGTGATAACAAATTAGAAAAAAAATTATTCCTACAAAATATTGGGCTCTTTGAACTATATAACCTCGTTATTTTGACATGTTGGCGGTGGAGGTCACTTCAAACAGCCCAATATTTTTGTAAGCCACTTTTATTCTGGACATTCTTTTTCGATTATAGTGGAAAGCAAATGGTTGTTCATGAGTTTTAATACCTAATTAATTAAATAAAATTAGCCGATCTCCTGATTGAAAACGGTCCAATTCCCAGAATTTTCGTAAATTAAAAAGTTTTATGTTAGGATGAGATGAAATTTTCTCGATGTTTTAGACGGATATAAATTAATTTTATAGTACGACAACTCGTATAGCAGAAAAGGCGAGGTAGGGGAAAAGAAGATACATGAAAGACACCCCACAGTAATTGTATAAGATGTCTACAACGTTTCCAATTCGTTTTTCGTTTGCACTGTTTTAAAGAAGGAGGGTTATAAAATTTCTTTGAATTTGTTAGTGTTTTTAAACTTTAAATAAATTTACAGAGGTAGAATAATTAAAAGTTGATTGAATTACAACTGAACAGGGGGGAAATTATTCTATTTTTTTAAAAATGAATCGTAAATTTTCGATTGATGATTTATTTTCAAGAAATCATATTTCATTGAATGAAGTTATAACAACCATGAACATCCGGAAAGTGGTCACAATAAGAAATTCGAGAAATGCACGCCCGTTCAAAACATTTTTCAGGCAATGACCGAACTGGGCACGGCCGACCTCATCGCGGTCATTATGTATTTAAATTTTACAGCGAGGCATGCTGTAGCCATTAGAGGATGTGGGGGCATTGGCCATCATGTGCGGTGCCTTCACAATCATACCATCATCATGTTCTAATATTAAACACTTATTTGATCATAAAACATATTTTTATTTTGTATATTTTATTTATAGGATTGACCGTGCGTTTTGATTTGATTTTTACCTTCATTATTTTCTGAAGAACACGGATTTTTTTAAACTATTCTCACGATCAATTGCATAAAGATTTTTTTCTTCATTTATATTAGAGATATTAAATTTTGATATTTTATTTTATATACCTAAAGATAAATAAAATTAAATTAAATTAACTTAGAAAAAATTATTGAGCTAGTTCGTCAATGCTGCAAAAATTCAGATTTCATGGTAAGTAATTTATGATTTTTATAAATAATACTATTTCTTGTTTTAGCAGTCCATCTTTAGGGCGGGGCAATAGTCCAGAGGTGCCGACCAAGAGAGGCATCAATCATCTGGGGCACTCATCATTTGCAAAAAATTAAAATAAAAAAGTATATACATATATACATATACATATATTAAAATATTTAATATTAGTCTATTGATGAAGCAGCTGTATTAGAGGGAAATCGAATGAAATAAAATTCGAATATAACACAATGTAAAATAGCTAGAGAAATAAATTATTTTTTTAGGGGATGGTCATTACCCGGAGGCGCCAAATGTCTAAGGCCGGCACTACTGCCAGTAATACGTAGAATTCGTGGACTAGCGAGAAATTCGTTTGGGACTGCAGGAAGAATCGATTTTGAAAAGAGCCCCACTGCAGCTCCTTCAGAAGTATCACAATGATCCCACTGGATTCCCAACATTCTTCCGAGTCACTTGGATTCCAGGTCACTATCCACTTTTGCGAATGAGTACAGTTTTCTTCAATCGCTTCGGCCAATCTCAAAGTACAGCATTAAAACATTTTTTTAAATTACAAAGAAATTTGTCCAACCTTAGTGTTAGTCTCTTAGCTTTCAGCTGTTTCTTAGTTAATAATTGTTCTATAATTTATTTATTACACTTTATAACATAACATTTGGAATTATTAGTAATAATTAACATTTATTAATTAAATGGGTGGAGCTTTTCAGTTTATCATATATATTTTTTAGTTAGCACATTTTGATAATCTTTATTACTGAAAATATGAGGTTTTAACTAAAATTAGTACATTTTCTTTATATAGTAATAAACTATATAATTCCCCTCCCTCTATAATAAGCTTATTTGTCAAAATATAGGCCAACATTTTTTACGACTGTTAGGACCTCTGTATTGAAAGAAAGACTTACAGGGGCTTGCAAATCAATTCATTGGTTACCTTAATGATATCATTCGTACAAATAAAATTCATTTGTTTTGATAGTCAACCTCACAGATGTTTTGGTTTGCCAAATAAGTCGGTTGTTCGGTTTTTCAAGAAGAAATAGAACTCAATGTATTACAGAAATAAAAATTTATTTTAATCTACAATATTTTGACCATTATTTAATATGACTTTTTCCCATCTTTAAATTAACTGCATAATGCTATGTTCATACAATATCTGATTTTAGTAGTTTTTGATGTCCTCTTCCTTTTGGAATTTCTTTCCATTCATGGAGTTCTGTAGAGACCGGAATAAGTGGTAGTCACTTGGCTAGGCCTGGTGAATATCGAGGGTGGAGTAAAATGTCCCATCCAAGGCTCAATAATTTTTTGCTAGTGACTGCTATGAGGTGAGGGGCCTAGCTTTGTCTTGGTGGAACACAACACCCTTTCGATTTGCCAGTTCTGGGCGTTTATTTTTCATTGGTTGATCCATTTTTCATCTTCTGTTACTAAACTTTTCAAAAATGCTTCGTTTTGTTACCGTTACCGTGGTGAACAAACAGAAATGCTTGTTGCTAAGTTGACTTTGGTTGGAGAGTAAGAGACCCAAACATTAGGCTTGGAAACATAGCCGAGCTTGTGCAAATGGTTTTCTAAGCTTGTGAGCGACACATTCAGGGCCATAGCTATCTCTCGTACTGATTGGGTGGGATTTTGATCAACAATGGCCTTGACATTACTCGTTTCAATTTCATGTGGGCGATCAGACCATTGATCATCATTGATGTAAAAATTTCCTGCATGAAATTTGGCAAACCAATTTTGACAAGTGCGTTCGGTTAAGACATCATTCCCATAAACACTGAAAATTTTTCGATGAGCTTCTGTAACATGCTTACTTTTTTGAAATAGGCCGATAATGAATGATGTTTTCTTCCGTGTTCACAGTGCAATAGCAAACACAATACTAAGCTAGTTTCAACAAGAGTTAACAGATTGTTGATATATTACAAACAGGATAAATATTCCACCTTAGGGATTTATTTATCATATAAGAAGTGTATCATAGTAACATTAAAACAGAAAAAGGAAAACCGAAAGGATTTATTTGCCAAACCAATAGCAGTGGCTGAGTTAGAGGGATGTGAGGAGGGCGCTTGATATAATTTCGCCGTGGGTACTAAAATTTGACGCGACGGCCCTGGAGAGATTCATTTGTTAGCTGTACATTTCATTATAATAACAAAGCCGAACAAAACTGATTGCTTTTAATTTATTTGGGTAAAATATTAGATTTTACAGTCAGAATATGGACCTGCAGCAGGCTAGGTGTTTCTAGTATCACGCTATAATTTTACAGACGCAGATGAACTAAGTTTAGGTTATGGAAGGCCCAAAGTACTGATGACCTACCATCTTCTGATAATAAATTGCTTGACTACTGAGGATTTGGAGAAACTCGTTGTGATTGATGTAGATATATGCCATTTCTAATCGAATCTAAAGGTCACGATACTTTTTTTTTAGTCAACCAAGTTTTTTTTTGGAAAATACAACAGAACCGGATTCCTAAAGCTTTATAATTAATTGAAAATGGTCGAGAAAAAAATAATTCCAATAAGTAAATAAATAAACCACATGATTAGTTTACTAATTAAAAACTCTGAGTTAAAATTTGAAAATTAAGAATAAAGTATACATTAGCACAATCTACCATTAAAAAATGAGAGATGAGAAAACATTCCTGTCTTCATCTTAGTGTCAATAAACCCAAATCAATGGAGAGCCAATTACTTAAGGAATTTGAACTCAGAATTGAATTTCGAACAGCTAATTTCAAACGATTTTAAAATATTTGGTCATCATATTGGAGCTACCATTGAAAATTTTAAAATACGCCAGAGAACCAAAATTCTCACGGGTTGATTAAAAGTGTTCATCGCTATATTGAATTTATTTGTTGTTGCCGAAATCGGACTCTAAATTCTTACCAGGGACCCTCAAAACTCGAGATGCAAACCTCAATTTTACTTGAAAGAGTATCTGTTACTCAAGATTTGGAACTTATTTGTAGGTTGAAATAGATTTTGCACAGAGAGATTTAGAACAACAATGGAGATAAGAACCAAAGCTTCTCTAAGAAGAACTAAAGTACACCTTAAGAGACATCCACTGGAGAATTCAGAAGAAAGATTAAGTGACATTGCAGGCCTTGCTACCGCTAAATAAAATCGAAACAAAAGATGGTGAAATATGACATTTATGACTCGATAAAAACTTTTTTTTCACCCTACCTAGCCATTTCTTTTATCCGAGTTTACATCGATAGAAGCTATCAAAGGGATTTAGAGCGTCTCTTCAACGATTAAATTAGCAACTCTATCGGTTTTTGCGTTCGATTAATCGGGTCTGGATAGACGTTCATATATTTTTTTTTCTTCTTCTTCGTCTTCCTCCTTAGTGCTTTTCAGCGTGGAGTGGTCTCCACCCATTTACGCCAGTCATCACGGTCTCTCGCCATGTCTCTCCTATGACCCAACTGTTCGCCTCTTTTCAGTCCGAGCTTGGTCACTTCGTCAATCCAAGTTTTCCGTGGACGTCCTCTTGGTCTCATTTCTGTGGGTCTTGCCTTTAAAAAGTTGTCTGGGTTCTCTGTCCTCGTCCATCCTCATAACATGGCCGAACCATTTGAGCGTTTTCTTTACCACGGTTTCCAGCATTGCCCTCATAACAGATTCATCCGCAAAATTGCAGCAAGCGATTGTGGAATGGGAAGCTGAGCTTGAGAGAAAAGGCATGATCATAAACGAAGAAAAAAGTAAGATTATGCAGATAGGTCGAGAAATCGAAGACATACAAATAAACTGTAGGGGTAAGAATCTGGAGTTGGTACAGGAACATACCTCTTGTTGGTAGAAATGGAAAAATAGACCAAGAGATATCAAACAGGATCAAAAAAGCAAATGGCATCTATTACCAGATCTGCAACACAGTCTTAGGAAAACGAGAGGTGGAAAATATAACTAAGATCGATATATACTATACACTCTACCTTCCAACCCTACTGTACGGTAGTGAGAGCTAGGTCCCTCTAGATAGGCACAAAAGTAGACTTACCTCTGCCGAAATGAAATATCTGAGAAGAGTAGCTGGCCGAACTAGAAGGGATTGCATCCGAAACGAACGGATTAGAGAAAATGTTAAGGTGCCACCAATGCTGGGATATAATTTCAATGCTTTTATTTCTCAGTTTACTTTAAATAATTATGTTCAAATTACTTTCTATCATTTATTATTTCTATTTTGAATGTAAACAATAATGAACTTGTTCGAACAAGTAACGTATTGTTTTGAATCGATACTAAAAGAATCCTTTAGTTAATTAGTGTGAAGACTTCCGGTGGATGTTCTGCAGGTTGAAAAAGACATGGATGATGATGGTGTTGAGGCTATCAAGGTAAACTTGGGCTTTGAAGGGACTCCGGGGGAGGGGAGGGAGGATGAGTTTCTAGTCCTTTTACATTATTATTTTTAAACCACTTTTTGAAATAACAAAGCATATAACAATTTATTTTTACTTAATAATCAATATTCGACGGTTGCATAATGAGCAAATCCTGAACCGAGTTGGAAGGTAGGCGCCGCACAATCTCTCACTGCTGCCAGCCCACACTTCAGATCCTCCGCAACACCTTCACATCAGCACCAGTAAAAGCTGCCTCCGCAACCGGCCGCACTGGCGGATGTGAAACGGAAGAAAGTGAGCGAAGAGGAAAGCGGCCTAGATCCGGGAGAGAGCGTCCTTCAGGAGACCTTCACCCCGGTACGACTGTGTCTGTAAATATATTTATTTGTCTGAATGTATCAGGTATGGTGCAACTATGGAGTCATGTATCCTTCATGCAAGGCACCAGGCACCATGCACTGCACCTGGATCAGGTCATGACTTCCCCAACATGTGTTGTGAATTTCCATTTACGAAACAAGATCTGTACGAAACAAGATAATGTGATTTACAACATTTATATAAAAAGATTTATATGTATGTTGTGTATAAAGTAACCCTATGTATAAGGGCAGCACTACTTGTAAACAAGGTATCTTTTTTCTCTCTAGGTATTTACTACATTTGATTATTTTTGTATAATTACATGCGATACACGTAGATAAATAAATAGATAACTTTTACAGCACAGACAACTTAACAAATAATCTTTGAGCGTGAAATAGATAATATATAAATTAAGGGACTGTAGTCCAAGAATAATATATTTTTTTCATTCATTCATAAATTTCAAAATCAATATAAATCAATTTTATTTGTATGCACTACTCTACAAGAAGCTGAAGAAGATCCCTGCCAACAGCTTTATCTCTCAACGCTTTTCAATTGAGATTTTTCTTGATGTTATAATCATTATATTTCATACCTCCATGTCTTCCTTAGAAAAAAATTCTTTTTTATGTTTTCTTTCCTAGCACCAGGAGTATTTCAAACCTTTTCCTATTCCTTTTTTAGGTTATTTACTGTACTAAATTAAAAATATATTTACTGTATTCTCTTTGGACCTTGAAATAGTATTGCAACACAACAATGGGACTAATATAACAAACTGTCCTTTTGCTCTAAAAGACAACGTTAACTAAATAAATAAAACAGCTACATAAATAAAAACAACAGCTAACACTTATTTGAAATCTGAATCATGGCCACAAATAAAACCATACATAATAACCTAAATATTCCAATCCAGATACCTATCCTTTCATAATAAACTTCAGAACCATCTGAGCCCACACGTACCCCTAACCTCGCTTCCTCTTCGAAACCTGATTACCCTCCGTGGCGTCTGAAACATTTACAGGACGTAGTTTTATTTTAACACAGTAATAAGTTTTATAACTCTGAATCAATTGTTTAATATTTTCTATGAAAGCATGTATTTTTTCTTTAGAGAATCGCCTGCAGCTCTTGTAAGTCAATCATTTTCCGAAAGTACTGCATTCCTCTTGGCCAAAAAAACAAAACAAAAACAATATGGTACTTGTTTAATAGGCCTCAAAGAATTTGTTCTATATTGTTTTGCCCTTTTCTACTTGCGGTTTGGCCAAATTTAAAAGGAAAGTGGTTGTGGGTCTGACAAATAAAGTAAGCAAATTTTTTTTTCTTCCTTCAAATTTTTGTGGTTTACCATAACTCTCATTGGAATATAGTGAAATAAACAAAAAGTGTCTTGATTTCCTCAAACAACAGGCAAATGCTAATGTTAATGCAGGGGCTGAGACATCTAGAAAAGGAATTTATTCTGCATACTCAAAAATTGACTAATACCAAGGCCTGTGAACAGTCCACACCTTTTGTCAAACTATGAAAGAGTAAGGTAATATTTTACCTAAATTTAATAAGACATGATTAGATAACAACAGATGATATACTTGTGGAGCATTGCTGTATTTTATTTGGTGAGGATGGAACTTAATAAAGACCGCTATCCTTTTGGATCAAGTTCATAATTGTTTGTAAATATGAAACAATGGCCTGGTTGAGACTTCAATTGTCTTATTCCAAGCTGAAACGAGCTTTCAAACAATTTTTAATCTCTTTGTGATCTTTGAAAATTCAAAGGAAGAATCGAAAAATAATAAAATATTACCAGGGATAATAGGTAACCATCCCACAAAATAATAATAATCAAAGTAATTAAATAGTGAAAGCAGTATTGATATTCAAGATGATTAATTTATTGTTAAATTAATTGTGTAAAGACTTTTGGAAAAGAATATGATTCGGTTTTGAAAATGTATTTTTAGATAGATTTCTGAGAAGTATTTTTCTTTGTAAGGAATAAGGGATTTCGAATATAGAAGACATTTAAAATTATAACCATGATGTTGAAACGAATGTTGACAAACCGAAAATGTAATACTAGTATGTTATAAAGTTCTTATAACGACAAAAGTCATGTTTAACCGCTGTAAGCTTTAGTGTAAGTAAGTAAGTTTTACCCACCAGAAATATTAACATCTGTAAAAGAAGCATTCCATTAACCGTTTTTGGCTGCTACTGAATTTCTGATTTTCTGGACATGAATAAAACATTCTCCTAAAATTTTAAAGATCAAGGACGGGCATATTTAACTATGACAACCGTAATGACGAAACGGTCAAAATAGCGTTCCGAGAAACAAAAACCATTAAAATATAATTTTTTTTTATTTAGTGAGAATATTAATATCTCAGATTGATAATAAGTAAATATTGGATACGATAGGCAAAATCAATACCCTGAAATTCAAATACACTACAGTTTAACTTTTGAATAGTCATCTGTCTTCAGGGCATTCACTCTAATTGTGATCGAACTCAACGAATGAGCTCGAAAATTGTATCTGAAGTAATTTTGACATGAAAAAACTGGTATTGTAATCGTTCCTGGATGTAACTGTAAATGGCTATTACGTATGGCTAAACACTACTCTGACTTGAGTAATCATGTGTAGTTAGGTAATGACCTCATTGGCTTCGAACTTTGGCAGCCATTCAACTCGAATTAACATAACGATTTAAATGATTCAACCTACAGGAACAAAATTCTGGGGGATAGTGTGAGTCATATGAGTTAGGTGTGATTCAGTAACCATGAAGTTCAATTTGTTTACTTTTTTCTTCAAACCTTGAATATTTATTAGACCGAAACATCCAATTTATAAAATAAAATTTCCATGTATGGAGCTAAAATTCACAATAAAAATATAAAATGTATATTTTCATCAAGAGGACATAGGAATAGGTAATAATTGAACAAGAAAGAACGAAGTTTCACAGAAATTCGGTGAAGAACTTGTGTGAGATTAAAGGACTGCGGTACACACAGCAGATTATCCAAATTTTCATTTTAAATTTGTCTTTTTTGTTACCAAAATGGCTCATTAATGAAAATTATATAATGTTATACAAAATTTCGTTCTTATTAAAAGACGTTAAGCGGTACTAAAGAAAAAATCAAAGATGCAATAAAAAAGTATAAAATTCCAAAACTGGATTGACAATTTACAAAAACTGTCGTGTGGTATTTGGGTTACATTTGAATGATTTGGAGATCGAAAACGATTGAAAACTTAAAGTTTGATAAAATTAATTAAGTGGTATCAAAATGTAAAAACATATATAACTCTAAAAATTTACCTATGATAATTCATTAATCCCAAATATAATAATTGTAATCTTTCCAGTAAAACAAGAATGATAAATTATAATATTTCTAGGTATAATAAAAGGCCTCTGGCCACAGATGCAAAGTGCATGCACAGCCCTTTATCTTAAAATGACCTTGGGCAATAAAAGGAAATTAGAAATTTTTGTATATATATTTCTTTATGTATTAATATATATTGTATATTGTATAGTAAATAAATTCCTGGGTGGTAGGGAAAAAAAAAATAATAATAATATTTCTAAATAGATGAATACTTTTTTTTTTAAGAAATCTTTTTGTTCAATAGGGATTCAAGTGAAATTAGATGTCTCCATTAATTAACTTATTATTTCGATATTAATTTTGTTTGCACTTCAAAGTAAAAGTTAGAAAAAAGTACTAATGGATCCATGGTGGATGGAGTAGAGATTTCAGACTGAAGCCTCCAAAATAAATTTTTCGGAATAAACGGAGGATAGACAGATAATTATTTAAATATAATATCAGATCTAGAGTTATTAAACAACAGTAAATGTATTTAAGGTTATAAACATATCCATGAAATATTTTTATATTTCACTTCTTCGTTCCCACGTACAATGAAAGTATTTTTAACAATGCCATTACCTTGACTGGGTGGATTTTAAATACTTTTTTTTCAAACTTAAAAAGTTTACATTTAGTAAGAAAATTTAATTTAATTTTCTTGGAAACATGTGTTTTACGTTAAATAATGTTAGATTTCAGAAATTATTATTTATATTTTTTTTCATCAGCCTCCGCTACCTTCTACAACTTTATTTATTAGATATTATTTTTTCAAAAAGTTCTCCGCTTTCCAACAATATATTATACGTATATCTTCTGATTATTTTGAGGAATTTAAACATTGGTCATTAAGTCCTGTTAAGGGACATCAGTGTGGACTAGACCTAGCTGGTACTAAAAAACATTTAATAATACAGTGATATTTAATCGTTAGAGGTGTTGTTGAGAATATCGTAAAAATGTATTTAATCATGATATAAAGTATCACTTCCGGTTTGCCAATTTTGACAAAAAAGTTACTGTAACATTCCAGGCATATAAAAACCTTAACATTAAAAAAAACACACACACACCCACACAATTTTTTACAGTTTTGCATTATCTTTAAAATAAAGATTATCTCTCTCTCTTGTCAATCAAGCAACAATATTTTTACCAAGAAGACAAAAGTCCTCCATAAGTAATTCTCGGTTTTCTAACAATGTCCAAAAATCTAGTTTGATGTCTTTGGCAGTATCTACACCATATTTTTACTCTTACTACAAAATATACTCAATTCATATACCTGATCGACAGATGACATAAAATTTCTAGCGCATATCCTTCCTTTATTAACTAATTCTGTCATGTAAAAGCTTAATTAATTCTCAGCATTAAATCATAATCACTGGTAAAAGAAAGCAAGGACAGTTGGTGCACTTCATATTCTTTACATTTGATGTACAATTGTAAATTTCTTGCGAATTAAATATAAATTAGGGAGAAATACTATATAAATATATAGGTTGCTACATCATACAAATAAAATACTTTATCAGGATCTAAAAAGAATCTTTTATACATTTTTCACATTTCTTATCAAAAATATTTGTTTTACAACTAGGAATATAGACATATGTTAAATTTGTGGGTACCTTCTGAAGCCAGGCTAATCTTTCCCTAGAACTATCTCAGGATATGATACAATATTCATTAGAAATATTTCCCATAAGATCATTGAGAAACGATTGATTTTAAAAAGAACTGAATAGCTTACTGAAGGTGCTGGAAGGTGTAGAAAATGGTGTGGCTTCTACTACTGATATTAGGCAGTGTTATCTACAATTATGCTAATATATCAGTAAGTGTATTTGTATCCATTCTGCTTTTTTATTTTTGTCATTACCAACTTTTCAGATATTTTAGTAATGGTTATAAGTTGCTTTCTATATATTGTACCTATGTATCTGTAGATATGAAATGAATTGTGGAAAATAATTTTACAAGTAAGTAAAAGTAGAAAAATAGTAAATAAATCACAAGAAAAATAAAGACTACCACCAGAAATCCTAGTGCAGCTTGGATCAATTTCGAAATCAGAGAGTTGATGAAGATAATGCACTTTGCTTGGAGGGGTTTCAGATGCACCCAAAACTTGAATAATTATACCTCTTTCAAAACATTTATCCAATCCTCCTTGTGCCATGCTTAGGCACAATTCTTCCATAATTCTATACCACAAGTTCTTAATGGTAAGACCTGATGGAAAATTCTTAAAACCTGACCGTAGTTAATTCAAAAAGTTCTATATCTTTTCCTGTTTCTCCTGATCAACTCCTGATCCCTCCTATGCTGATCCTACCCCCAATACCACTGGAGGTAGGACCCAATGCCCATACTTCTCTACATGCTGAATTTTAAAAACTCCCTTTGACCCTAAAAATTTCTATTTTACAAATATTTCTCTAGAGGATCTGCTTTCCTCAGTCCTCAAATCCAGAACAAATGACTATGTTCTGGATCTTTTTAGAGTGAAGTTAATCAACCTATGAATTTCTTTCATCTTTCCTGTCCTTTTGCACATTTTTTTAGTTTTCCTTACAAAATTCCAGTTTCCCATCAGCTTGGAAAAAAGTAATAGTCTGTCTGCTCCGCAAAGTCCCTGTTATTTCCAAAGTTTCCAACTTCAGAACTATTCTCCCCAACCTCTCAAAACCACTGGAGAGGCGAGTCCATTCATAGCCTAATACCTTTCTTGAGAAAAAGGCTCTCCTCAATATCACTCAGTCTAGTTTCTGATCCCAGCATTCCAACCTGTTTTGTTGAAAATTACAGAAGACGTTTAATTCTCTATAGACAAACAGCAAATCTCTATCTTGGTTCCGTTTATTTTTTCAAAAATATTTAATTCAGTGATTGGTTCTGTTTAATTTTTCAAAAACCTTCAATGCGGTTAACAAAAAAATCCTCTTTTCCAAACTCTGAAACATCTCCACATTAAATATCATTCTAAAATGGTTCTACTCCTCCTTGTATCACAGATCTTAAACAATCATCATTTCCAATAAAACATCTTCTTTCCCATCTTACTAACTTGTGGTGTTCCTCAGGGATCTTCACTCTATTAAACTCTTTTCTCAATCTATATTAATGACTTTCTTCATTCAATCTATCGTTCAAAATACCACTTATTTGCTGATGACCTACTGAGATGCTTGAGACAATCTGAAGCCTACAAAATGATATAGACAGTATTAACGCATCTGCAGCTGAAGGTTGAGAAGATCAGAGCCATTCTCATTGGTCCCAGGCAGCTTATTAATTTCATTCCTTATTATCCCCTACACTACCTTAATGGGTTATCTATTCACTTCCAAACTTCTGTTTGAAGCCTTGGGTTAATTTTTGATCAATACTGTCTTATAATAATCTATTGCTATGTTCAAACAATGCCTGAGTTTCTGGGATTCTATGCCCCTAAACATCTATCAGCTCCTGGTTTCCTCTCTTATTTTTCCCCACATCCATATGGCTGCCACGTATATGGCGGAATGTATGGAGGGCTTGAGATTACCTGGACTTGAGATTAAATTGAAGAGACTAATGAATTTTCTCTTTAGATTCATGTTTGGAGTCCCCAGACTCTCCCACGTCTCCAGTTGCTATGCCAAGTTGAAGTGGCTCTTTCCAGTTTTCCGACAACTATATTTTTTTTAGGTGTATTCCTTTTTGGTTTAAAGTGTTTTTTAGTTGGTTTAAAATGCTTTTTGGTTTTAAAGGTTTGAACTTTACAAACAAAAATCCATTTACTTTTTTTATTTGATTATTCCTTGTTCCTCTGTCCATTCTCTAAACAAGAGATCCCTACTCGGTATAATCCTTCTCATAGACCACGATCCTTTAAAAAATCCTCTATAGTGCGTGCTACCTTGTTTCAGAATTCCTCATCCATCACCATAGGTAAAACCTCATTCTTAAGTTCTTTTAAGCACCAATCTCCTTTATTGACTAATCAAGCAATCTCCTCAGCAATCAATCTTCCGAATATATGAAAGAATAAAATTTTCATGTTTAAGAGTTGTGAGGCGCATTTTAATGTTATTTCACAGTTATCTTAATTTTATGTATGTTGCTTATCAGTACATATATGTAGACATACTGATATTTATTTGTCTATAATTTTATTAGTTTACTTATGCTTATCCTTTATATCGGTTCTAATGTTACATTACTCTCTATATTAATTATTTCTTGTCATTTTATGCCAGACAAATGCACTTCTATTTTTCATAATTATTTTGTTTCTTCTTATTCTTAAATATAAGTGATATAAAAAAATATATTCTACACTTTAGTATAAAAATTGCTAAACTTTTTTTTTTTTTTTTTTTATCAAACTGTGTTTAATCTTGGCCTGTTTTAATAAAAAAAAATTCAAGAAGCTCAAATTAATGTTTTTTGTAATGATATATAAATTGTTAAATTCTTTTTATGTAATATTAATAACACAAAATGTTAGGTAAGAGTATGTTAATAAATTATTCAAGGTGTAATGATTACAATGAAGACATTAAATGATTTGTTAGTTGTTATAGTTAAGGTGTAAAACCTGTTGGTTATCCACGCCCCAATTAAGATTTCATATAATTATATCTGCTGGTTGTGAATAATAGAAATAAAATAAATTTAAATGAACATAAAATGTAAGTCAAGTTTAAAGTTTTTAAGAATTAATTAAAAAAGATTCATTCTTTAGAGAGAAAACATATGACTTTACTAAAGATTTTTCATCATTTCCCTAGCAGTATTTGCTGAAATTCCCTTTTCATTTTTCACTAGACATGAAATGAGTTTTTCATTTGGCTCAGCAAAAACCTTAATTAGCAGTTTTTGCCAACCTTGGAATCTGGCAAAAACTGAATAATTTAATTTTATTTGGAACTACTTAAACAAAATTATTGAATTAGTTATTAAGTTACATATACAGTTAATGTGCATATTTTATTTATAGGTATATTTCTGTTCATTGTTCACAATTAATAAAAAATAATCAAATAGTTTGTGTTCTTGTCGAATTAATCAAAGATTCTTGAAACTAAATTATTATTGAATAAATCTGATTTCATAAATTAAATAGTAAAATGTTATTGTTTGAATCTAAAACAATATGGAGGAGGGAAATTAGGACTGATTATCAAAAGTGAACTCTTTAACTCACTTATGATGGAGTGAGGAAGCTGGGATATTTGAATCTTTCCACAGCACATAGAGCCTTATTCAATTATTTTTAAAATTAATGCCAGGCAATTGATAGAAATGAAATCCCACACTCGATCAGGTCACCTTTGTATATACTGCGAGGATAATAGTCTTATTTCTGTACTTTGGTTAAAATGTGCTTATATGATCCTATTCTGTCCAGATAGAGAGAATAAGATTGTATAAGACCTTTCACTTATTTCACCACTATATTTAAGCAGTACCGCATATATCCTATACCAGCCTGGAGATTTACTGTTTTTCAAATTCTGCAGATCATATGTTTCAAACTTTTCTTGATGGATAGCACATCTTCGTCATTGATGCCCTTTTCCACTCTGCTATCTTTTTGGATTCTCTGATCAATAAACGACAGTAGTGATTGGTTCACTTTTCAGAATATTCTGCAGTTCCTGTGAACAGAACTCCATTTGATGCTATGTAGGAAGTGAACGTCTTCCTGCAATTATTTAACTTTTGCAAGAAGAGCTGTATGTCATTAGAGTACCAATGTTCTTTTACTAACTCAAGAGTTAATGTTTGTCAATTGATTTTTGTTTGTATGTAAAAAAACACAACATGCATCTTTTTTTTATTTTTTATTCTCATCTCATTAAAATTATGCATAGAATTTAAGGAGAGAATAATCTTTATGGAAATTTTTGATTTAATATTGTTAGCTTATGATCTGTTTGCAGTAAATTAGTAAAACATGTTATAATGTGATATATTAAATATATAAAAATATTAGGATACATATTGAAGATTCATAAAAGATAAATAAATTTAAAAAAGCCTAACTATATTACTTGAAAATATAACATGGTGTCAGTGTGATCAAGAAGATGGCAAATGGAACCCTACTTTTAGACTCACTATACCATTCTTACAGGACGTAGCAGCAGAAAACTGGGAATTTTTTAAGGCCCTGAGACATAATTATGTTACATTAGCAGAGTCAATTGTGGCAAAAAATCCTAAAATATCAAGTATATGTAAATTGTTAGCTCTGCCATTGGCATTTTGGGATTGAAATTAATATTCAAGCTTTACCCAGAGCATGCAAATATAAATTCACTAATTTTACTACCATATAAATATTTTTTTGTTTATTAAATTGTTATATATGAATGTTTTTTTTTATATGATAGTGCCTAACAACAGCGTCAGGAATGTTGTAATGAGAAGAGGTCTTAAACATGGTCCATGAGATAGTAAGCAACTTCAGCATATGGACTAAGCAGTTGCAGTTCAGCAAGAGGCGATTGATTTGTGATGTTGGAATCTTGGATGCACGTATATGCAAGCAGTTACATTTATAGAAAATGCTGACACTTAGGATACAGAGCTAAATACTATGTACTAGCGGGCTTCTCACTGTTCCAGGAATATAGTACAATGAGGATGAAGGCCTATTATATAATATAGCCCTTACCTATGATATAAAAGTTCTTATTTTGAAAAGTGCTTGTAAAAACAGTGGAGGGCATTAAAATACTCTTTTAAAAGTTTTTGATTATTCCTCAGAGATTTTGTGTCCTACTGTTAATATAAAACATTCTTCAATAACCATTAATTGTCATCATCATCATCACATTATATTTCCTCTTTAGTGCTTAAGGAGTGTGATGTCATCTTTTGTAGAGCTTTGACCAAGCTGACCTCTCCTGCAAGATTACAGCTCTTGTCTCCTGTTCCACTCCAACCCTCACTTCTGGAGCGCATCTCGCTTTCTTCTCAGGCCGTTCGGGGTATTCTCCCCTGCATATGAATCTCATAGGTCTTTCTTGCGAATCTGTGCTGATCCATCCAGAAAACGTGCTAAAACCATCTTAATTTATTTTCTTCAAGAATGGTTTCCACTGACTTGACCTTGAGGTTGGCAATGCTGTGAATCCTGGCTATATAAATAGTAGCACATTAATACCAAAGCAAATTTATAAATTATGTAATTAATATCATGCTGTTATAGTCTATTTGTACATCATGACATATTGTTAATGAATGTCTTCAGATTTATTCAAAATATATAACTTGCATTATTTACAAAATGATGATAAAAAAAAAAAGTATCTCCACATCTTTAATCATATGGCTACAGTGTGCAGAACTAAAATTTGAGAAATAATCACCAATTCACAGCTATAATAATTGTAATCTAACAAATATTTTAATTGAATTAAAGGTTATCAAATAATGTTATCACCAGCATATGAAGATTTATTTTTAAAATAATTTCCAAGACAAAATATTGTCATTATGCAGCCAATGCTTGAATAATATATTGAATTTCATGAACAATATATTTTTAACCGTTTGTCCATAAACTGAAATTTATTCATTTATTTTGTATAGGATTAATGATTAAGTAACAAGAACCAACTATGAATGTTAGTTATTCTAATTCATCTTCTGTATAAATGAAACTAATTATTTATACTGAAAGTTAGGATGTAACTGGTTAGAGTTCTCTCAATTTATTTAGAATGGTTAATTTAGAATATTCACTCAATATTTCCTATACCACATTTAAAACATACAAATTTCTTTATATTTTTTGTAGCAAAATAAATAGGTATTAGTTACAGTTATCTTTGACAGAGAGCGGTGAATTTAGTTCCAATACGACCCGCTAGATCGCAGTGAAATAACAGATGACTACAGTGGCTTAATAATATTTAATAATATTATTAAGCTAATTAATAATAATAATAATTAATAATATTATTAAGCCACTGTAAGATGACTAAGTTTTCATGAAGTGTTTATTGCATTTACAACATTCATAATCTGTAGCATATTACTTAAGTCATTGAAGGAAAATCACAACCATCAAATAATTATTGTTTTGTACCGTTCATTTAAGTATGCCTTATCTATTTAATTAGACTGTTATCAATTTCTTAGAGTAAGATTATCATGTAATATCAAATAGGATACTGTTTATTGTCGTTTTTACTACATAACTGTAAATAAATAATATTAATAATAAAAATATTCCTGTGCAAACAAAACCTTGAATATTTTTGAGTTGCTTCTATTTATTTAACTATTCAAGAAATTTTCTTTAGTCACTTATTTTTCAATTCATGACTTCAGTTTCACGCTTGAGGACGTCTGGAGTCCAAAGCTGATTATAAGAAAAATCATAGACTAAACAAGGACTTTAGTACACATAGCACATTTAACCTTTTTTCTATAAGATGTTAAAGCAGTTCGAACTGTTAAGAAAAAAACATTTAAAAACGGAGGTGTTGGCAGAATACAATTAGTGAATGTCTCTAAAATGAAGAGATTGAAACTTTTTCAAATAAAATAAAGATTACTTTTTTTAGAGAAGTTTAATGGACCTGAATGTGCATTTTTGTATTTTAAGAGTAATGGCACAAATGGCGCAGTTGAGTAATAATCTGACGTTTCGGCCCACTTAGAAAGTGTTTTCATCAGCATTAAAATACAATATTTGGACAAGTCCGCTGGAGAAGACGCATGAAACGAGATTCACAACGTGATATAGCGTCTATAATTTTTATTTTCACTTCCCTTTGTCTGAAAATACTTATTTCTGCTAAGAAGGTGGTAACTGAAAGTCGTGTGATGCGCGCACCAAATTTTTCAAAGTAATCAAAACATCAATTGCAATTATTTGGTATGGAAATACCTTTTTGTATTAGCTTCCATATGGGAACTATTCTATTAAAAGTAACGCATATTGTAAACATGGTTTGTAATCACAAACATTTTATTACAAGTAATGATTAAACATACAAAGTGTCATAAAATATCAGTTGAGAGAAGTGATGAAAGAACTCCGGAGTACGGGAATGTTGGTGCAATCGCGTGCAGGGGTAGTGATGACTTCGAATGCCACTAATTGTTAGCTTTATTACGTCTTAAATATCTCTGTTATTAAAATGGAATCCAAAAAAAAAGACAAGAAGTGATGAAGTTAGAAATAAACGGGACGAACTCGTAAAATGTTAAACAGCTGGTGAACATGTCTCTAAGATTGTTCAATCTTTAATTTGTTCAGAAATTATATTCTGTAAATTCAATCATATAAAAATTCTTTTTCTTCATAGCCCTATTTTCTGACATTTCTGGAGAATTTCCTTATTTTCCACACCTGAAGATAATTTTCAAATCGATGGATAGATTATTAGATGAGATGAGAAATTAACGAAGACATGGCGTACCGATAAAAATACACCTTTTAAAAAAAATGTATAAAGATATCTCATATCACATGTATGATAACATATTAGCTTTTATCTTTACCTCGGAGCACTAGCGGATCCAGGATTCAATTTTGGGGGGGCTTCAGCCCGAAAGCGTTTTTTTTTTCATAAAAATGGCGATAATTACTTTGGAAAAAAAGAAAGAAACTAGCTATCTATATGAAATGGTGTTTAAGTGATTCCTTAAGTCCTTTTAAATGTAATTACACCAATAATAATACTTTAAGAGATAATTTTTTAATATATTTTCCCATAAAACATAGTTATATTTTACCATTTTGGGGGGGAGGGCTTCAGCCCGAAAGCCCTCCCCCCCCCCCGTAGATCCGCCCGTGCCTCGGAGACAAAGAACATCATGTCCGTTTTTATATTTGTTAGGGTAGCCAATTTTCCATAACTTTGAGCTTTAAAAATGTGTATGTTAATTACTAGATATGTCCCAAGGAGGTAAAGGACACCAAGTTATATTTTTGTATCTGTTCAGGGAGCCAACTTTACACAACTTTGAGATATTAAAATTTGTTTTTTAATTAATAAATCATTTAATTAAAAATGGACATATAGCACAGATGTAAACTATGCAATTCGGTTTGACTGTATTACTACCATTGAATCGAATTCAAATAATTTATCAATCAACAGTTAGTCATACGTATTACTGTTTTTAAAATTAATTATTTAAAAGTAGCTACAACTGAGAAAACGTTCTTTTTTCAGTTAAAATTTAGAGGTCTTATCGTTTAAGTATTAATACGATAAGTATTAAGCTAGAAAGTGAAGTACCAAACATGATGTCATCCACTCTTAGCTCTTAAAAAAATAATTTTGTTGAAATTTGTATTGGGTGCTAGTTGTTAAATGATCAGAGAATGTTTAGAAATAGTTTGTTTCTGTTTTAATGAGTGGGTTCCAACCTCGTCGTAAGATCTTGGAGAAAACCGATTGTGTTTATACCAGTTGCTATTAGTGGTTTGGTGTTTTCTATTTTTTCCAGATCAAACACAGGATAGACATAAATAAAAGTTTTTTTTCTAAGAATGACTATTCTCGATTAGTGAATCAAAATCTATTCTTGCCTCACTCAGACATCAGAAATACTACCTTTACGTAAAGAATCGACGTTGTAATGCATTTTTCCTTCACCTAACCTGAAATTTGATGGCGGAACTATACATAAATTTCTAAACCATGAATTATGATGTAACACAAAACATGATTACTTAATGTCAATTAATAAGTCAAATTAATGTTTTATTTATAGCATTTCTGCACAATAGTATTTAAAATTCAGTGGGATATATTACTTGTGCTCATAATAATCGGATAAGATAATTTAAATTAATTAAAATAAAACAGTTTTATTAATGAAGATGGTACGAGGCTATCACGTGATGACATCGATAAATTTTTTTTTTCTTTTATAAATCTACAACAATCATCACTTGTTGCCGACGTAATCATTTTCATTTTCTATTTAATTATACTTTTAAATCATAGTATGTAAATAAAATGTAAATTATTACAAAAAATAAAAACAAGAGAAATCTAAAAGTGACAAATCGCACTTGTGGACACTTAACATGCTGTGTTTTCTATACTTGTGGTCAAAAAAGATAGTAGCCCAGTCCAATTAGCCGAAAAAGGTCTAACTTGCAAAAGATCGGGTAATTCAAATTTCTTTTTACATTGCTAGGTATGTAGTGAATATAAAAAATCCAAGTTTTCGCCCTTTAAAGCCTTGTGGGTTCGCTGCAGTGTTCCAAAAACCATTGAATTTTGGAACTTTTTTTTTTGGTTTACTCTAAATATCTCCTTTTTAAAGCGATATAGATAAAAAATAGTTATGTCTAGTTTTAAAAGCTTAAAATTATGTAACATTTTTTTTATTACCCAACACGAAGCGAACTAAATAGGTTTCAAAATGTGTAAAGTTTTGAACATTAGATTGATTGAATTTTTTTTTTTTTTTATTTATCTAATAATCTGTTTTTGAAGTAAACTTAGTTCAAATTTTTAAATTAAATGTTATTATTTGATTTCAGAGATACCTCTATAAAACAGTAACGTTATTGTAAATTGAAATAGTCCGTTTATCTCCTTTACTTATTCGATGCTCAATCGATACTTTAATGCGTTTTTCTCCCAAAATGGATTAAGGGGGTCCCCTTCATCGTTGAGTTTCAGGAAAGTATTCTTGTTCGACAGAACGTGCAAGTGGAGTTAGATGAACGACTATGCTTACCAATCTTAGTTTTGAAAATGAGGATTACAACAAATACAGAAGGGAGTAACGACGGATAAATAGAGTTTATAAAATACCTTATTAGATCAAGGCGACCCGAACTTAAGAAAATTAGGTAAGAATTATTGTATTTTTTATTAATTTTCACAAGTCATATTATTAATCAGATTTAGGTAAAATTAGAAAATAAGAAGAAACACCAAAGAGTATTTCAAATCAAGCCACCATTTTCGCATAAATACAGCAAATAAGTAGAAACGACTTATCTATGGATAATGATAGATGATAAGAACTTAAGTGTTTGTTAAATTAATCTAGATACAATAACGTAATAAAAGAAGGCATATTACCTTTCATTAGAAAATACTTTAATAAAGCAGTTCTTGAGGAAAGTGAATAAGCTATTAACATTTACAGGACTTCAATGCTACCAGCTTTCTTTCCTAGGGTGTGTCGTCAGCGGTCACACTTTACTGCATGATATATGTATTTTTATTTTTAGACGGCTGTAGTACGGTTGACGGAAATATTACACTCTTTAACTAGATTTATCTCACTGACATCTGTTATCTCTGAAGGCGTCTATTATAACAAGGCAAATTTAGCGTGCATAAAATTCAGCAGTAGTTATTTCAAGAATTTTAAGTGAACTATCTATGATTTATACTCCTTATATTATTATAGCCAGTTCTTAGTTGAAATCGTTCTCTAATTTATAGCTTAGGCAGTGATTGTTTTTGAAAAAAACTACATTAAACTCTGAAGTAAAAATAAAACTGTTTAGCGAATTGCTTTCCATATCCCTACTGTTAGTGCGATTGTCGCTATTGTTAAAGATCGTATGTCAACATTATACATTTTTTTGTGTTGGAACTGCTATAAGTAGTCTGCTGAAACTATAATTAAAAATCATAAAGAAATAATCAGTTTTTAATGGTCTCCTGTAAAACACTGGATTTTTACATACGACCATTTGCACTAATTATAACGATACGTAGAAAATTTAAAATATTCAGAATGGTTTCAGAAACCATCATCTGACTGTTCAACAAAGTTACCGATTTCATTATATTGCCAATGGAATTTTCGGCAGAACATTGACGAAGTAAGGTATGAAGGATCAGTCAGCAAATTAAATTAACAATTTCGTTTCGAAAAATGATGATTATACCGAAGAGACCATTTAAAAAAAAAAAAAAACGAACAAACATATGAAATTAATCTAAGGGGAGCTCTCTCATAGCAGTGCCTTGGGACCAATACTTTTTAACATATTCAAATACATCCAGAAACTTTGTTAGTAACCATGAAGAACGTATTGATACTTGCAGTAGTGGGTTGTTATATAACCGTAACATCCCACTGCTGCAAATGCCCGTGTGGTCTTGAGGCAGCGGAGGGTTGAAAATAAATTATAAATAAATGTATTGATACTTATTAAAAACTCCAAGAAAACCTAAAATACAGCAAATTGGACAATATTATGGAAGAGAGGGGGCGGTGTGGCCGAATGGGCTAACGCGCGTGCACAGCACCGCGAGTTGCCCGGCAAGCAGGTAACCGGAGTTATGAGATATTAAGAAATACGAGGTCGTGTCCCAGTACCGGAGAGGATTTTAAATTCTCCGCCCTCACCCCCGGCCCGGAAAAACCCCGTATAGCGTGCAAGGTGAGGTAGGGAAGAACACACACACAAAAAATATTATGGAAGATAAGAGAAGCTTTTCATATTGTATTCAAATATATTCCCAAATATTCCAGTTCAAGAGCCTAACGTTATTCAATACCTATAAATTTCCCACTAGAATATGCCAGCGAGAAAATAAGAACGGTCTCCGAAAGGGGAAAAATACTTTCATATCCACACGTTTAATTGATCTGACGAACTGTAAATGAATCATTTGTTGTTATAAATTATAAAACAAATGGAGAATTCATAAATTCGTTTTGGATAACATAATGACTGTAAGAAGGACCAATTGAGGTTCTTACCGTTATCATTTCTTAGTTTTTCACATAATTTGACGTGCATGAACTAATTATGTTATGTTGTATCATTCAAATCGTTAATCAGAATATTGACCCTTACAAATTATCTTGTTTAGCCTCTCGTTAGGGTTTAAGTAGAAACAGATTGAGCACGAACAGAAAAGGAGACGAGTTTACCTCTATTGCAGTTATTATTGATTTAAATTTATTGATTTTCGTCGCTCCTGTTTTAAACACATCTCGTTATGTCAAATTATAAAAACCTTATAGCCTCAGAACAATTTACAGAATGCCCCTTTATGTTAGGAATAGCAATGTTTTTGAAAATAATATTTCCGTGGCTAACGCTAGTATTTGTAGACAACCGACTTTAAGTTTCACAATTTTAGAAAGCTTTTTACTTTAACCTCTATTTAATTTTTTTTTCCTTTTGTCATGTCCATGCACAGACAAGAGATGAGCGGTATATTTATATCTGATTCAAAGAACTTTTTTTATTGAGTAAGTTGCTTGGATGAGATAAAAACATTGGCTCAGTCAATCGCTACGTAAATTATAATGAATCACTATTTAATGACGATAAAGTTTTAAATGGTTAAGGGAATTATGAAAACAAGTCATGTTTTGACCACTGAAATCTATTTACAAATTTTTTATCATAAGTATTGCTCATTTATATAAGGAGTAAAATTACGTTTTGTACTGGTTTATGTTAATATCTCTCATGTATTTATGGTTAATGCTGTTATAAATTTTACATTTGAATTACAAACTGTGATTTAAAGAATAAATTAAATAGGAAATAAAATTGATGACGTCAGCAACAACTGCTGTTTATTAATTATATAAATAACTGTCATGGATTTATAAATGAAGAAAAAAAGTTAAATTTATTTTATTGATAGCCTCAGGTGATAAGCTCTTAACAACGATAGATGCAACTCTTTATCAATAAAACTATTTTATATTAATTAATTAAGGTCATTATTTTAAGTTGGCTGATTATTGAGATGCAGAAGTTTCTCTAATTCCACTTGATCGTCCTTAAAAAAAAAAATACTCTTATGATTTAATGAAAAAGGAATCCTTTCAGCCAATCATATTATGTACAAAATAGAAATTGTTTGGTAAAAGGCAGAAATTTTATAGAAATTTTTCATACCTGTTATATTTTAATTAAGAGAATAAAACGAAGCACCTTTGTCAACGAATTCGCTGAAAAGAGCTCGAAGTTCGAAGTTTCGAAAAAGTATTATTTTTTTAGGACTGCTTTAATTAGAGTTAGAACGACTGTGCATACCACACTTATTATGTGTTTAAGAAAATTTAACTATAGATCCTAAAATTTCTAACTATTAATGAAGAAAAGAATTCTATCATAAATTTATATAGGTGTACATAAATAGGAACATGAGGTAGTGAACTCATCCTCATACACAAATGAGCACGTTATGAGACCACGTTAAGAGGAGTGGAGTGATAAGGTAACTGCCTTTTGTTACTGAAGAACTTACTGTGCCAAGGTTCCTTTGAGGAATGTCACCAATTTCCTTAAAGAGAAATTTGAATTAAAGTTCAGTAAGCAATATCTTTTTTATATTTGGTCCTCGACACCAGGCCTTCTGGGGATCCGGAATACCGTCTGCTTAGTTGAAGGCCACCGTCAGTGCCAAAGGAAATTTGTTCATAACTAAACAAAAGTGTTTAGATTATCGTATTCCACTGAAAATGTTAAATGTTTAATAAATGAGAGTAAATTCATTCTTTCTTCTTATACAGTGTACTCAGTGTACTCTGAACCAACACAGTGTATCCACCACAAACTAACTTTTACCCGCTGTTAGTGTTACCCAAATGCGAGACCGAGACGAGTCTTGTTCTTGCAAACTCAGTCTTAGTCATGGTCTTGGTCTTGCGCAAGAGACTCGCAACGGTCTTGCAGTTACTCATTAGCTCATTGCTATAGAGATATTACTGTAATTTTTTAGATAAAAGGAACCTAACTAAGCCCGAATGAAAAATTAGAGGAGTTATATGCAAAACTATATTAGTTATACCAATTATTAACATACAGTAACTAAAATTGTCGAGTATTAATAACTATTTTGCCTTAATTTTTATTTTAAAAATCCATTTTTTTTTTTACCAGTCCTTGTGTTGGCCATGGCGTTGTTCGGCGGCCTTGTTCTTGGTCTTGCAATGTGCAAGACCAAGACCGATTTTGGGCTACACTTCCCGCTGTCCCAAAGTTACCCAATCTTACGGTATCTACTGAGTAATGAGTAATGAGCAAATATGAAATTAAGGAATATATATGATATCATGATGAAGTATAAAGAGAATAGAACTTAACGAAAAAAAATGTATGAAAGAATATGAATAATAGAAAATAGTAAAAAATAAAATTCCAGTAAATTGAACTGTTTTCTATCTTCACATTTTAACGGAAATTTAATTTAACACGACATATTCCATAATTTCTTTTTATTTTATAATTAATATTACATATATTTAAAAGAACGGCAGATTATCCAAATATTTTATCATTATCTTGTAGAAAAAATAAAGTTCTACTCAACCAGCTTAATCCCAGACAGTATTATATAGTATTTGAGAACGCTATGGTAATGTTTTGCATCAAGTTTTTCATCTATTAACAAGAAGTCTCCAACTCCATATAAAAAAACACACCCCCAAACCATTAAGAAGCCGCCTCCGTGTTTTCTAGTTGGTAGTAAATAATCATTTAAAAATTCCACTCCAGATCTTATCTAATATACTCCGGAACCAATTATTTCAAATTTTGACTCATATCTGCTTAAAAATTTGATCCATTCCTCTGCCGTCCGTTTTTGTGCTCTTTGGCAAACTTTAGTTACCTTCGCTCGTTAAGAGACCAAAGAAAAAAGTGTTCTACTGGGATTACAAACTTTAAGGTCTAATGATAGGAGTTTCCTTGTTTCTTTGTAGCATTGGCTATTTCCTAAGCCAGCTATTTTCTAGGCTTTTAGCGGTTGTACTAACACAAATAATTCTAATTGTTTTTGCCGCAGTGGAATGTTAGATTAGATCTGCCTGAATATTTCAAGTCTCCATTTTGTTTGTTTTTAACTAAAAAAAAAAAAGAGAAATTGATGGCATAAAGAATTCCAAAAAGAGAATCCTCAATTTCTTTTTAATTTTCCCCAATTGAAATTTCATGTTGATGCAAAATTATATTTTTATGCCGGTCAAAAATATGACATTTTTTCATTTTCTGAATGAAAAGTAACATTAAATATGAAACAAAAAGCAACTATGAAAAATGGTATGTTGGATTAAATTTCTGAAAAAATGCGGTAAATACCAATATTAGAACAATTTTGTTACAGATGTATTCTGCTTCCTACAATTTATATACAGGCTCTTAATGTTAACGATAAAGAATAAAGACAGAAGCTGCTAAATAATTAGTGAAATTTAAACAAGAAGAAAGCAATATTAAGCCCTTAAAATTAACGTCAAGATAACGGATTTATCCCTTGGCTAGTTGTTCATTTAAAATAATGGTAGTTTAAATATATGTTACATCGACAATGTCTGCTAAGTTAAATCAGTTTACAATTAAGATGATAAAATCACTTTTAAATTAGAACATTTGTCATTTTAATAAAAAATTGGTTTATTCAAAGACTTTTTTACACCATATATATAAGCACCATATAAATAAATATATATAGTTATTTGTTGCAGTCACAGTGGAAATTGAAAAATGCTTTATTTTATTCCTTTGTTGTTGGGCAACCTACAGTCGATTACTTCAGCACCAATATAAAAATGTATAGGCTGCTCACTGACTAAAATTTCTCCTGAAAACAGACGGGTCATAATTTTCTGTCAATTGAAGCAATCCCTTGAAAAATCGATATATTTGTTCGATAATTGAATCTCTACTACTTATCATCTCTCTAATTTCCTCGCCTTCGTATCATCTGGGCATGTTGCTCAGAACAATCGATCTGGAAGCCACTAGATGACAACGAATTCCTCAATAGAAGATATTTGTTCATTTGGAAGTCCAAAAACCAGGTAGATATATAGAATCAACAAGCAATTGAGTTGTACGCAGATAACCAAAAAGAAATTACCCAACATAGGCACAAATGGAGTAGGATTGTTAAGGCGGCAAAAAATCTAAAAGTTCTGTAATACCAACAGAAAAAACAGAACAAAAAAATTCACTTATTCTCAACAGTTATATTATCAATTTAAAAAAAAAAATCAGATATCCTTTCCGTATCTAATCTTATGGGTTATTAATATTTATTGATTTCATTGCTCAGTAATGCATTTTCATTTTTTCCTATTACAGTGTTTAAAATACTGAGAATACAAAACTTGAATTCCTATCATGATTCATTATATATCACCAACACTCATTTAATTAGTGAATTATAAATTTAACATTAAATGTATTGCAATGAAATTTAACTAAAAGTGGATTGTCTTAGCCCAATTTTTTTCTAAAAAGAAACAATCAGCCACACAGTTTAATAAAGCACACGGAAGCCAAGATAGAAAGTAAATGTTCCGAATTTCTATATTTTCATAAACAAGGAATAAGATTTACAGAAACTAGGATAAGAAAAACATAAATGAGTGATCTATTAAAAGTAATTTATATTAAAAAAGTGAATGGTGTATGTGATAATAATAAATGAATGAGGATTTTTTTGTTAGTATTTTGTTCAAACTAAAATGTTAGTAATATATAGCAACAGAGGACTACCATAAAATTGCAAGGCTGTTCAACAATGTTATTTTTTTATTGTTTTTCTTCTTCTTTTTTTTTGTCCTTTCAGTCAATAGAATTTACATTCAAAATCGAAGATCGAGAATTCTGAATCAGGATCACAATACTATATTGTTTATATACTTTTTAGAATCTTTTAAAAAATTGTAATTTAAAAAAGACAAAGAAAAACAGTTGAATAGATGATTATTAAATTGAATATTTAATAGCCAACCGTTGCATAATTAAGCAAGTAGATGGTCCGGGGTGGCGGTCATAAATAGGCTAGTGGTAAAACTATTTTATTAATACCCAACGTTTCGACCCGACTTTGAAGACCGGCATGTCTTCTTCAGGGCTAGAACGGACAAGATACAAAAATTCATAGAAAATTGTGGAACTTACTTAATATTTAGACAAAATAATATAAACAATGTGAATAAGCTTATTAAAATTATAATCAGTAAGTACATTAAAATATAAACTGATTGAGCAAAGTAACAAGATCCTAAACTAAAGTAAATTGATGGTAACAATTGTTCTAGTGTAATATGTAATATATGCAAATTTTTTTATTTATTATTTCTTATTGATATTTACAACTGTATTAAATAAATACATCAAGTAAATATGAACATAATGGATATAATGACATGAAAACACTTGCTGAGTAACTACCCAATGGTAGCACTCTAATGATATGTCTACATTAGGAGATCACGGGGCCATCTTCTTTTCAGACGCCTCGGAGGGTTATCAGGAATTGAAGAGGAAGCAAGGTTAGAAACGAGAGGGTTGGGATGATTCTGAAGTTTATTATGGAAGGATAGGTATCTGGATTGGGCCAGATCTGAAACAAAAGAAACATTAAGGTCATTATGGATGGTTTTATTTGTAACAAAGTAGGGAGCATTGAGGATTTTACGAAGGATTTTGGATTGTAAGGATTGGATACGAGAGGAATTCGATGGTTTAGTGGAGCCCCATAGCTCAACTCCGTAAGTCCAAATAGGCCTTATTATAGTCAAGTATATGAGTCTTTTGTAATTAATTGGAAGTTTAGAGCGTTTGTCTAGTAAGTGCTGAAGTAATCGGAAACGTCGAGCGGTTTCTTGTCGTTTCAGTCTAGTATGAGGATTCCAAGTTAGTCGTTTGTCCAGGTGGAGTCCTTGGTATCGGATTTGCTCAACAGGGATAAGTGGAGTATTGTTAATGGAAACCGTTGGACAGGAAGTCATTGGTTTACGACGAAGGATAAAGGTAATTTGGTGGGATTTATTGGAGTTTATTTTAATTCTCCAGTTTTGACACCATTCTTCAAGATTTATGATGTGTGATTGAAGCATTTGAGATGCAATTGATGGTTCACTATTTACTGATAGGATACATATGGCATCGGCATATGTGGTGATGACAGTGTTGGGATAGGTAGGGATGTCAGCTGTATAAACTGTAGAGAGGATAGGACCTAGGATACTACCTTGAGGAACACAAGCGAACTGGGAAAATATACTTCTACAGATCTACAGGGGAGATTGAAAGAAGGATATAATATAAAGTAATAGACATGAAGGAATGTAGAAAAAGAAAAGAAAACCAAAAAATAAATAAATAAGTAAAAAAAATTAGAAGAATAGAAACAGAAACTTACAGGAGTGTTCAGCTAGCAGTTTCACATAGAACTGGAAAATCAGGGTAAGGATAGGTATTTTCCCAATACCTACCCTTACCCATTCCCTGATTTTATTATTCTCTGACTATCCAGCTTTGATAAAAGACCAACTATGACGAAATTAAGCCAAATGCTGATTCTCAGTGACAAAAAAACTAACAAAAGTCAATGTCGTCAGTCCGCCATGTTTGGATTCCATTTTGGGGTAGTGCCTTCACTTTTTGGCTTTTTTATAATAAATAGTTACAAAGACCACAACGATATGTAATTTACAGGAATGTAAGGGGAGGAGGGGTGTACGGTAGGGGATCTAAGGTGAATCTCAAAATTTTTCTTAATAAAACTCAACTTCATTAACATGAACTTAAAGCTTATTTAACTTGTTAACCGAGAAAGTTTTTTCAAAAGTGGGGTAAATGTAGTACAGTTGAAGAGTGATGAAATAAAATCACAAATAATTTATGACTTTTTTTTAGACGGAACTTAGTTGTGTATGTCTGCTCAATCGTCCTTTTTAGATAGTTTTAAGAACGACAAACTCTACTTTTGTTTAGATTAAATTTTATCTGGTATACTATGGAGCAATGTTTAATTACTTCAACCAAATATTCTTAAGTTATCGCTTCCCGTACAACAAAAAAGTGATTCGCTTAAAAAAATGGAAATCTTAAATTTCCTACTTTCCTGCCTGAAATTAGACAATTGTTTATATTAAGTTTTTTGTAGATCTTGATGTCTACTATCAACCTATTAAATATTTCCCTCTATTTACGAGACAACCTGTATATATATATATTAATAATGTATAAGGAAATGTTAAGAAATTGGAACATTACCATTGTTTTTGATGAGAGACTTACAAGAAATGATGGTTACCGGACACTAGTTGAAAACATCGATTAGGTCTTAAGTATTCATTCATTGTAAACATGAAGGTCATAGAACTAGCAAAATTTATTCATTAACTACGACTCAAGGTCTAATTGTTTAACTGTCGTATCAGTTCTAAATGATCTACATTTTTTAAAATTTTAATATAAAAATGTACCGCAGATTTTTTTATTATTTATTTCGTTTTCAGTTTCTAAAGATATTTCTTTCTGCTTTCTCACAACTGAAGGTTATTATGCTTTGTATTAGTGCGAGAGGTTAAAAATATTTTTAAGCTCAGGATCGAAAATTTCCACTCGCGTTGCATGTTTTAGATCAAATTTGGTTCGGTGTATGTCTGCCTGCCTTGAAATTTGTAGTGAAATCGAGTCTAAACGATCCCATATCAATTTTCATAAAGTACATATGATTACGCACGTGCAAACATATTTCAGGCATGTTCGATTCAAAGTCGGATAAAAGTTAGGTATTGGTAAAAAAAAATGATACCGTTTCAATTTTATTTAATTATATCCACTTAAATATGCGCCAAATATATTATCCTTGATAAGCCAACATTTGAAAAACCGCACGTTCAATTTGGACTAAAGTTAGAGGTGTTAGGGCATGATAAATAAATGACCAAGTAGGTTTCAATTTCATCGAATTCTATCCAAAACTGTAATAAAATGCTTCCGCTTTTAGATTTGCAAAGTTATCGCTTTTGATTCTCATATTTTGAAAACGGATTTAACCCAAACTTTGAGAAAATGTGGAAATGAGTATAAAAACGGCCTAGAATCAGTTACATTAAATTAAAAACCAAAGTAAACACTGGTACAAAAACTCTAGTTTTTAAATAAAAATAAAGGAAAAATAGTTACTAATACTTGACAATTTTAGTTACTATATATAAAGAATTGGTATGACCAATATACTTTTGCATTTCATTCAGGCTTAGTTAGGTTTCTCCTATCCAAAAAAATTACAGTAATATCTCTATATTAATAAGCTAATAGGTAACTGAAAGACTCATGCGCAAGAAATCAGAACACTAGTTATCAAGTATCGACGAGGAAGCAAGGTTTGAAACGAGAGATTTCGGATGGTTTTGAAGTTGAATATGGAAAGATAGGAATCTGGATTGGGTTAAATCGGAAACATATGTTACATTATGGTCTTTATGAATGAATTTATTTGTGATAAAGGAAGGAACATTGAGGATTTTATGAAGGATTTTGTATTATAAGGACTGGATACGAGAGGAAATCGATGGTTTAGTGTAGTTCCAAAGCTCGTTTTCGTAAGTCTAAATGGGCCTTAATATAGTCATGTATGAGTCTTTTGTAATATATTGAAAGTTTAAAGCATTTGTCTAGTAAGTGCTGGAGTGCATGTAAATTAAAAATTTGATATAGAGACAATTAGTCATTGTCCAAAAAAACCTAATGTTTCACTTCATGTTTGGAGATAAAGATTAGGCACTCTAAGAAAAAGCTTTCTTGATCACCCTCAATTTGATATAGATTTTTAGCAAAAAGAAACTAAAAAGAGTACATAGTTAACCTAAACTCAGAACTATAAGAAAAAAAAAATCCATGAGTTGGTTTCCTCTTGGATGATTAGTTTCCCAATTAACTATCTTTTGCTGCCTTACAAAAATCAGAAATGTAAGAAAAAGAAATGCTAACACTTTTTTAAGAATCCAAGTCTAGTCAGAAGTCTAGGTAAACTGTTATCATCAACATTTTTCTTTTTTAAGCCTGGTGGAAATTGAACTTCAAACACTTGTCACGTTGACTGCAATACGTATATTCATGTACACGGAATATGTAAATAAAAAATTAATTCTTTTTTCATGATTGTTAATTAGAAACAAAGACAAATTTTAATTTCGTCTTTATTTTATTTTACTTTCTTCTTCCCATGGCTCTCGGCAATATAGATTTTTAGTAGAAGCAGTTGATACTTCTACCACTTATCTTCTGGTTCTTCGGTCTTCATTAGAGGAGGTTGAAGTGATCATCCCCCACTAATTCCTTCCACCTTTACAGGAATGCTTCTTAGTACGGGTAGTTATACTTACTTAGTAGCTGAGGGAAATCATCCTCTGTGATGATGTAAAGTCCGGTTTCCCTCAGTAGTTTGTGCTTTATTGCTTCAAAACCGGTGCAAGTCGTGACGATATACTCCGCAGTTTCCGGAACATCACAACAGGTTTTAATTTTAACAGAAATATTTTAATTGGGTCTAAAGAAATATCATGGATTCAATCCTACATACAACTGAAAATGATAATGCATATAGTAATGATATTCTGTCTATGCTTTTAATGTCTTATACGAATATTATAAGAATACCAGAAAATTATAAGAAAATAAATTGAGGAAAGTAATTATTATAATGATATTATACATGAGATTTAAATTTCAACTGTCAACAAATCAATTAATGACTTTAACAATAAAAAATTAGTTTGCATGACTGGAAAAAATTTCATGATCAATAACATGGTATCCAGGTTTCTGATTCGCTGGATTCCATATTTGCAACTCTATGGTTCAGAAGGCTAGATTTGCTTTAATAATATACGTTTTTCACGTCGCCGGCTTTCGCGCTCTGATCATCAACGAACCCATGTTCAACACAGGTTAACAAGACATCAAAAAGTAATAAAACAGATAATAAATAATAGATAATAGACAATAAAAGAGAGACTATAAAGCAGAGAGGAGATAAGGCACCCTCTGGAAGGCTAGGGGAGGGTGCCAGCAATATCTTGGAGGGGAGCTCTCGGCGAGCTCAGTCGGTGTCGGGCCTTCGGGGAAGGATGGGACGGTCTGTCTTAGCGATATCATCCTGTCTTCTCGCGATCGTACTCGTAGGTCGCTCTGACCAAAGGTTAGTCTCAACTCCTATATGTAGCAAATATTATGGATTATCAGTGTGACGAAAAGTGAGAACAAAAAAAATATATACATATATATATATCGAACACTTCGACAAGATTGGTTGAACGTTTAATGTGAAAAAAAATTGTAATATAATTTTTTTAAAAATAATTTTAAGTAATATAAATCTGAAGATGGATTTCATTCAATTTTTTTTTAAAAATAATTCAGGAATTCAAACATCATAAAAAAAAAAATAAATGTTTTTAATTAAAAGTGAATAAAATAAAGATGTTACATTATAACTATATATATTACTAAAAAATATGTCTTAAAATTTCCAAGCATTTTAAGTGACATAAATCTGGAGATGAATTTCATTCTAACAAAATTTTAAAAATAAATCGGGAATTCAAAGTTTATATTAAAAAAAAAAATTGAAAACCTTTTTAATAAAAAGTTAATCAGATAAATATATTGTATATAACTATATATTTTTTTAAAAATACGCAATGAAATTTACAACCATATTCAATAAAACACAACTATATATATGTAATATACATATATATATATATATATATATATATATATATATATATATATATATATATATATAACCAAAATAATGACGTGAAGAGATTTGTTTAAAAACTTACCAATGGTAACAAACTATTAAATATCGATTTCAGCACTAGTTTTAATTATTTTAATTTACATAATATATAATTTATATTTAAAAAATATCATTTTTCTAATTTCAAGTATGACAAAAAGCATCGTAATTAATCAGAAATAACTGATAAAATCGATATTTTAATACAAGTTAAAGTTACGGAATAAATTTAGAATTTATTTTTTTATAAATTAAATTAAAACTCGTTAGTCATATTTTCAATACTATAAAACATTTACTAGAAGACAAAATGGTTCAAAGTTAATAAACCCATGAATCAAATAAAAGCTATATAGATTAACTTAATTTTAACTTTTAAATCCTATTTAAATCGAAAATTAGTTTGTCGATATTCTTTTTCTTAATATACTATAATAACGTCAGGGCATAATATTTTTTTATAATTATTATTTATTCATTCAAACTTAAAATTATTGCAATACCGATTCAATTTTCTTTTCTTATCTCCCGTAATTTTATTTTAAGTATTTACATATATTTAAGTATAATATGTTACCAATAACTATTATAATATTACGATTAGTATAATACCATTTCAATTCAAGAACAAGCAACTTTTTCATAAGAAAGTAACATGTAAGAATAACACTATATTTTGTGTTTTATATTAGTAATATAATGTCATTAAATTAAAATAGTAGTTCAAATAATAAATATTTTTATCTAAATATATCAACATAGTCCGCTTCTAAAATTTCCGAATTGATAGCTGATTAATACTAGTTGGCAGCAATTTCGGACAGAGAAAGTAACCGGGAGTTATTAATGAATATCTGCAAATACTCGTTAATAATTAATAATGCTTCAGAGATACATGTAATAATTAATAAACCTACATTTTTTTATCACATACTATGAATATGTATTTGATATTTTGTTCTGAAATAAAGGAGATAAAATGAATAATTTTTAAGAACTCAGAACTCTTAAATAGCAACAATTATTTATTGTTGTAATAAAAAAACGACGACGGTAGCAGACAAACGGGAATTGCAACACTGCCAACTGGATCCGAGGTGGTCTGATCTGATTGGTTAGACATCACCAGATGCGGCCAGAAGACCGGGAACAGGCCAATCAGGGAGCGCCTAGGATCTTTCGATACTGAATCTTTTTTTATTTCAGGGAAGCAAGACCATCCCGCTGTCCTTCGTTCGAGGAAAGGATGCGCGATAAAGTACTGAATCCAAAAATAGAACCGTTTTGCGTGAACTCCCTCTATTTTCGCGAATACTCACACGTCTGTTCCCGGTAGCGGCATGAAGAGATAGCGCTCAATGGAATTCTTCATAGACGTAAGCATCGCCAATTCGTGAATCAGGCACTCACTACCAGTGATAGAGATAAAACTGTTTGTCAAAGGTGATAGTATGAATTTAAATACCGTAGCTATTCTTGCTGTCTGTTATAAATAAAGCGTTAATCATCATAATAATAAAATTTACAATATTATTCTTAAAGTTGTTTTTAGTAATGATTGGTTAATTATTATAACTAAATAGATATTTTAATACTTCGAAAACAACTTCACTAATAATTAACATTTATTATAAATGTTATCATTCGCAAAACGAATTGAATATTGCATCAGTTGTACGCAACTTAATTTATTATAATTATATAATGTTATTATAATGATTGAAATAGGTTAGAATAGGGAGATATTTTTTTTTTTAGCTTTAATAACATTAGTACAATGATGATAAATGGATACTTAAATACAAAAATACGGAATATTACTAATACAGGCATTGATAAAATAATGAAAAAAATACAGAATTGGAGAATAAAATTGAAAAATATCAAAAAGAGAAAACAACTAATTCTGGAAACATCAGATAGAAAAAGATAGGATGACATACCGAAAGGTAGATAAAAAATCGCACCTCACTTGTTAAGTATATATTTAGATAGATTGTATGTGGCGAAGTCTTAGTATCATATACTGTTTCTACATAACTGTCCTATTTATGATGTTGTATTTTTCTGTCCTGAAGAGGTTTAAAAGACTTTTTAATTATTTCTCTAATTAATTAATAATTAGGGATTATTTTGGAATCTTCCATTCATATTCTACCTAAAGCTATATCATTATTTTTTTCTGAATTTCATTCACCGCTTTAGAACTTATGTTCTACCCAGATATCTTTTATTAGGACTATTCATGGTAGAAAACTGTTTTTACATATTTCCGTAATTAATTAGTTGCATAGGTATATTAAATTCAAACCCCAATTGTATGATATTAGACTTGATAAGAGGGTCTTTGTAATTTAATGAACACTAGTAAATATATTTTTACTGATTATTCCCAGGCTTTGATTCATTTTCATTCATTTTGAACATCAGGTATGCAAAATTTGCTTGCGAAGTAAAAGGTGGATAAAATATATTTTTATAAAAACGCAAATACCGACATACTACTTAAAAAACTGTTAGATTTTTAAACACTGTTCTATTCAATCCTGTAAAATATTCCATTCAATCCCGTCCCACTAGATCCCGTACTTCTGACCTCTATCCACTTCCTCACCGAACTGCTGACAAATCCTTTATAATTCAAGCCGTCTCCATCTGGAATACCATCCCTCCCGATATCCGACATGCCCAATCAGTTTCCTCATTTAAATCTCTGCTTTTTAGGCACCTAATTCTTTCCCAACCCGATTGATTAGAGTAGAGTAGATAAGAGAACTTTTTAAATTCCTCCAAAAATGATTTTGTTTACTTATGTTATTTTATTTTCACATGTTTGTATTATATGTATTTAGTATTTTTGTTTCTGTTTTATTTTTCTTCCAATATTTTAATTTTAATGAGAATAGTAAATATTTAATTTAATTTTATGGCCACACAGGCATTTCCTCTGTATCTATAATTTATCCCAAAGGGACAACAGTTCCAGAATATTAAAAATCTATTTTCATTTTTAATTTTCATAAATAGTCTTGAGCCATTAAACCGCTTTCGAATTCTGTAATTTCATTTCTAAAACCGTGGCTCAGTTTACAAAACTTACCAAACTCTTTACCTATTTGAGAGAAGACATAGATGTCCATCCGAAACAATTATTCTAAACTTTATGGACGTTTTAACACAACGCACACTCCAGTTTATAAAATGCATTAGCAGAGGTGCAGTTGGACGAGTAAGGGAAAACTCGCCACATTTTTTTTTTTTTTTTTTTGCATCCCCCAATACTAGATAAACTGTTTTCTTAATATCTTGTGGATTTCCCTAGAATATTTTCATTTGGCAGGATATAAATTTTTCACTTCTTTTTTTGAATAGTTCTATTGGAAAAAAAAAAAATTAGATTTAGCTGATGTCGCGAATTTTCTTTTACTCATTCCACTGTGCGTCGTACAGTGAATATTATGGAAGTCCCTGCATTACGCGCAACGTTGAGGAGTTTCGAATGAATGAATTCACTCTTTAAAAATCTCCGGTGTTTAAAAGTACAATATCAATACCAATCTTTTGTAGATTGCTTTACGAGCTTACAAGACTCTTGAGGAAGAATCAAACTCGAATGATCATTACGTGGATCTTGCGATTGAGAAGACACTTTTTGTTTGGAAGGATACTTCAATAAGTAGACATTAAACCGCCTGAATGTCATTATTCGCCGCTTATTTGCCTGTATATGATCAAGAGGTTTGATATAGTCAAAAAGTGGACTTGTGGACTTCATTCATATGTTGCGGCAACACACCCAAGATCATGTTTTGACGCTAATGCCAAGAAATTATCTTTTTAATAAAGCCAATATCATGACCATTGATACTATTTTTATTTGACTTTAATGCAGGACATACTTGAATACGTGTATCATCCTGGAACTTGAGTCATGAAGAAAGGGTGAGGATGAGACAGGGGCCTAGGAAGTAGGGTCAGAGCCCCGGTTGTGGTATTGTGTAAATATAGTCGGACCCTTGACTGAGGAAATTATATTGGCTAGTATATCTGGACCGTATGTCGAGCGCCCCTGAATGGATGGTACCCAGTCGGTATCAGTCGCGTACTTTCACTGCGGGGCGTCCGCCTGCTTTTATACAACTTCGTAAGTACCAGCATGATTCCTAGGTTTTACTTCTGAACTAAGTTATAAACTATTTTGATCTATTTCAAAGACGAAAACTACGAATATGTGGATAATATAGATGTGAATCATGTTTAAAAAAAATAATTTTTGCAGGGAAACCATTGATTGAGAAATAGTTAATGTCCTATTATTTTACTTAATGTTTTTTTATTTATTTAAGATATTTAAAACCGTATTAAAAATAAAAATACATCCAGCAAATGTAAACACAGGAATATAACATGAACCCATTTGTAGCACCCTAAGAATGCATTTACAATATTTACTAATAAATCTTAAATATCTGAAATTGAATAATGAATAAATATTATGTTAATAAATATACAGATTGCCTCAGTTCTTAATGGACAAACTCTGGAGGATGATTTTAAACAAAATTTCCAAATTTCCAAAAAAAAAAGTTGATTTGATATATGGGCCGTTCCCGAACGGATAAGGAGTTAGGACTATTTTTTTTTTTTTTTTTAATAAGAAGGAATCGCTAAAGAATTGTTTAGTATAATAAAATTCTAAGTAAATAAATGATTAAATTCTAAAGCAGACAAAATTTTAAGTTCTAAAGTAGACAAAATTTTCTTTGAAAAAATAGTGATTACATTAACGAAGGTCAATGATAACAGGACCTTTTAGGAGGTCTAGTAATGCAAAGCTGATAATTATTTCAGAGTCGGGATTAGTTGCTCGGGTATGGGTATTGTAGCTACAGCTGTACAATCTCCGAATTAGATCTCCTTAACGTCCTTTAAATCATTTACTTTAGTAAATTTAAATCACTGTTTTCTCAAAGAAAATATTGTCTACTTTACGACGTCACTCTTAGAATTTAATTATCGTGAACAGTTTTTGAGCAAATCCAACTGATTCAATAAAAACCATAAAAATCTTTTTAAAAAGAAATGGTTCACAACTGTTTTTCCGTTCGGAATCAGCACATACATCAAATGATTTTTTTTTTTTTTAAATATTGTCTAGAATTACTCCTCCCCCCCCAGACTTTGGTCAGTGTCATTATGTAATGACACTCAGTATATAAATTCCGATTATTCTAGTAAAATATTATTTTCCGATAGTTGAAAAATTTGGATGAATAAATCAGATTAAAAAAAAATTAACAAAGAACAGGTGTTATTTAATGATGTTAGGCATGATTTGCTTATGTTCATAACTTACAAATTTATTTCATTCAGAACCTCTTTTCCATAAATGTTTTCACATTTTATGTTTATTTAACTCCGGATAAATGAATGAGATTGATTTGTATTTTATCATAGATACCCAGGCATTACATCCTTGATCATTAAAAACAAAAAAAAAAAGTTTGATTTGTAGTCTCTAAACATGTGTATAAGCATATCAAGATACTTACTTATAGAATATTGAACGACTTGTACGTTTCGATAAAAATTATAAATTTTTAAGAGCACCTTATGATGAATAGGCTTACAGATGGGATTATTTCCACATTTTTCTAGAAAAATTAATTAGGTTATATATAAAATTTAGTTTGGTTCTAATGAAATTGTTAGAAATTGATTATTTTCCA